>OY759216.1:36414028-37855197 GCA_963662175.1 Aradus depressus | reverse complement strand
AATTTGCCAATTCGCTGTTATTGAATAAATCGGCCTGCTGCAATAACATAATGAATCCCGTTTGCACGGAGGTTTGACTAAGCTGAGATACAGAAATACGGCCATAGTTCATAAGCTACCCTTCTGGGACTCAATCTGTTCAACTGCTTGTCACAGGAAGTAAGACATTTGAGTGATAAAGACTTTAATAAAAATATAAAGGAACTTTAAAAAAAAGAGCGTTTTTATAATATACTCAGATGATTTTATTAATTTTAAATTTAAGTAAAAATGGAAAATTTGACGTTTTGTGGAATTTCTTTGGCAATAAAATTATTATTATTATATATTTCATACTGAGCCACATTTTCTGATATAGAGACAGCTAAGTGGGTTTTATAGATTCTATTTATTAATTTTTATTCCATCTAAAACTCATTAAATATTCTTAGCAGATAAGTCTTAAGGGTTATTATATTAAATTCAAACAAATCCGAAAAGGAAACGACAAGGATTGTGAATGGAAGCAGAAGCCGTGGCCTAGTTTTCATTGGAGGGAAACGTTGGTAAGTGACACTAATCCTGAGGTTGATATCTGACAGATAGCAGGGATCTTTATAACAGCTGGATCTCCATCTCACAGGATGACAGACTGACACACCCTTGGAACTGTTACTGACGTCGCTTCAACGGAACTACTATAATTATGGACCAAATAAGCGCCAAGTAAGGTCTCTGCAGCTTGTCGAAAGTGTAAAAACGACAAGACGCTGGGGAGCTAACATGTCTACCTCAGAGAGAAATTTGTAGTTCGTTCTGTTTATTATGGACGCCCTGTTATTAGAGGAACCGGTATTTTTTAACATATATCTGTCTGGGTTATATGTTTCTAGCTCCTGAAAGTATAAGCTCCTTTTGGAAATATGTATTTTCGAAGTGAAACTTGTTTAGCGAGACTAGTGAATCGGAATGACCTCGACATAAAAAATCAAACATGAAACACTAAGGAGAGGGGGGTGAGTGGCACAAGCTTACAAGTCAACTACGAGTTTAGGTCGGTGTCGATGCATCAGCTGTTGTGTGCTGGTGTTTGTACACGGTTTATGCGTTAAAATAATATGTTTGATTATTAATTCAATACTTTTAGTTTCATTCTGATTGTGAGTTATTAAGTAGTTAAAAATGCCCAAAACTTCAACGGTTAACAGTAATTGGAGAAGCGGGTATCTATCCTAAACAGCATATAGTAAGGTATTTTAGTAAACCAATGTGAGCTAGCACTATCACATCCAAATGAAATGACATTATTACAACATTGCATTAGTACATCGTGACATCACCGTGGGGGGATTCATAGAATTATGGAAAACACATTAAAATGGAAATTATAAAACAGTAGGGCAACTATCATCATTGGTGGGATCAAATATTAATTATAATTCTTGTTTGATACACAGCTATTCAAAGCATTAACAGCTCTTTTAAAGGACAATTATCTTGTATGTTTGCTAAACGGCTTCCTGAATGCTCCAAAAATATATCTTTTTACCATCTTTTTAACTGAAATTAGCTTATGATCGTTCACCTCGTCTATAAGACCTACGAAAACCACCACCATATTTTCATGAAACATTCCACTATTAAATGGCTCATGATTAGAAGGGTCCTTCAAATTTATTTACGTACATACCAAAAATTCCCAAACATTTCCGTTTTAAACGAAATTTTATATTTTCCGACCCCCTGATTTCAAAAATGAAAAATAAAATTGCTGTACCCCTATGTGTGTATTTATCTTTGAATACGATAACCCCCGATAGATGAATACGACATGAAATTTTATATATGTTTCCAGAACTCTATAAGAACGACACCTATTGATGGTGTGTGGTAAAAATAAATTGTTAATGTAAAATTTAATTAAATCAAAAAATATAAGTAAAATTAATAATAATGAAATAATAATAATTAAATAAACAATAAATTACCACATCTCCTGTAGAAATTTTATGACTGGTCTTCTATTTAATTTGATTTCTACAGTAATTCCCGAAAAGGGCCCTAAAAAAATATCAGAAGTTCAAAACCGTAATTTTGAAGAAAGTGCACGTGATTTTTTTTTTTTTGATTTTTATTAACAAACTTTTCATTTGGATTTCTGAAGAGATGCCATTTTGCAAAAATATTTAAATCTAATCCAAAGGTTTTCAAATTGTCTTACTGGGCCAACAGGGAAAATAAATAGAATAGAATTTACGAGAACAAATAGTTTGGGTTTATTATTTTTAAATCATCTATATTATAAAATAAAAAAACTAAACATTGAAACAAACAAAAATCAAAAGAAAAACTCTTAAAAACTAAATTCTTAACACTATTTCAATCTTTTTTCTGTTTTATATTTTTTGGCCATTCTTTAAATTTAAGTTATATATTTCTGGGAATATATCCTGTACATATAAACAAACAACAGCACCTTCTTTGCGGATCAATTTCACCGTCAATTCACTTCTATTTAGTTCATTACAACTTAAGCCTAAACAACACTTTCCATCTTCACTCAGACCGTCCCCATTGCTCAAACCTCGACACTACTCTCCACACACTAAAACAGCTGATGGTCGTGTTTTTTTTTTTACTCATTTGTTTTAAATGAAATGTGCTTTTTATAGAAGAATAAATATAATTAATTTTTTAATATTAATAATTTAATCATTTTAATGTGTGAAAACTTAAACAAATGAGAAAACTCATAGAAACAGATGATGTCATCTTCCCACTGTTTTATTTGCGATCAGAACCGGTGTCCAACGTAACAGCGTCATCATCAGCGGTACATCTATGAATACATAACAAATACAAATATGGAAAGATAACCAGTAAAATCTTAAAGCCCTGATGCTGATTTTACTGGTTATCTTTCCATCTTTTCTATCTTACCCTGGTATAGAGTAACAAAATAAAAAACTTGCTTACGCCACCCGTTCAGGATAGAGTTCAAAGGACTACTGTCAGCTCAAAGGGGTGGGGATAGCGAGGTTCACTCACTCTATATACACACTACATAATGAGAAAACATTTAAAGCCGAGTGCTTCGATTCGACCAGCATGCGCGTTCTCTCTATATCGTCTGGATTTTGAGCAAAGTATTCACATCAACTCAATATTCCGGGAATAAGAGAATGCAGAAGCTTCTTGGAGGTACGTTAAATTTCTCTAAGTTGCTAAGCTGCCTCAAATGAATAACGAAAATCTCTCGTTAGTTTATTGAGGAACTTTCATAAGTAAGAACGATTCACTGAGACCGATGAAGTTGGTCGGTAGCTCAGAGGTAGTGTGCTAGCCTACTGAGCTTAAGATCGGGAGTTCGAAACCCGGCCGAGACTAAAGAACGCTGTCCTTCGGGTGAGAGGTAAAGCGATGGTTTTGTCTGTGCGATGTAAGGTACTCGTTAAAGACCCCCAACTTAAATAACTAAACCTGGGTAAGCAACATTTAGGACTCCCACTGTAGAGTCGGACTCGTGTCCAACTTAGCGACACTGGTTGGTAGTAGACGATAAGACCTAGCAGTTAAAGCCCGGGCATGAGTCACAATAACCATTTAAACATGTCGGACAGAATGACTCTCACGTAAATAGCGTTGTCAATCTGGATACAAGTGACAGTGGACATTGTCTAAAGGTGACCATGATAACACTATCCAACATCGGACATTTCCTGAACGTTAGAGGCGAAAAGTTTGGCAAACTTGTAACACCAGGATAGGCGAAGATCATTCGGTAATTTTTAACTCTCATGCGTAGCGAAGGCAAGACGGGGGGCTTTATTATCCATAAGTCATTCGCCCTTCTACTCTAAATATAAGCTCGCTTAGAATACAATTTTTCGAGGGATTGGATTTTCTCTTTTGTACACTACTTAAAAGATAATTTTGACGCAAATGTGGAGTTTATAACGCCAGAGTTTCGGTCTGGGCATTCCTGTACAACATTATAGGGCACAATATAATGTGTTAAATAGCCGAAAAGTGTATTTATATAACAATGGTAAGCAGAGTGGGAGTTTACATTAAAGCAGAAACTGAAGTGGCTCAGATGTATTATTAAGTGGGAGGAGTGTACCTAGAGGGTCTCTCTCCAAGCTAGAAGGGGACAATAGCCGCTACTCAAATATACCCTGACCCAGCTCAGTTCCGCTTCTTTGTGAATCCAAAATGGATAATCAGTACCATCTTTATTCATAGCCAGCCTTAATACAGGGGAATATGGCATTCAGGTAGTTCTGAAACATATACGAATGGAAGATGCTCCATTTATGTATGTTTTTTCATTTTTGGGCTTCAACAGGTAGGCGATCGTCAGGCTAGTAAGCAAGTAGAACCTTTTCTGCTGAATATGCCCGAAAAATTAAATAATTGAACATTATGTTTGTAAGTGGTTACACAGATTGATTGATTGCCGCAGAACATGTGGTCCTCGAATATCCGCGGTACGAAGAGTCTAGAGTGGAGTTGTTTCGCGGGACAGAAATGTGATAGAAACTGGCTACTCAGGGTTCAGACGATTTGTCGCCTCCTGGTGGAGAAAGAAGAAAGCACAATGACCCTGCGTCGGGGACAACTGCAGGCACGTTGGTGGTCGCTCCTAGCCGACCACAGCAACAGATAATAAACTCGTTAAGTCCTCTTTTCTCAAAAGATTGATTGATGGCAGGGGTGGGTTTCGTATCCATGTTATCCAAAGCCTGAAGGCTCATATAACAGCCCCTCGCCAGTATTTCACTTTCTTACCTCATATCTGATAGTTGGGATGTTATAGGAAGAGCTTTCTCATAGAATTAGATGTCATTGTCTTCCCACTGTTGTTTTTTTTCAACTAGAACCGGTTTTCAACTCATCTGTGTCATCATTAGCGGCACATCCCACCCGTACAGTGTCATTAGACTCCACACGGTACGGGTGCGACGTGCCACTGATGATGACGCAGTTGCTTCAAAAGCGTTTCTGATTGAAAAAAAAAACAATGGGAAGACGTCTTTTATTTCTATGAGATATTATCCTACCTATTTAACCAAGCGCAGGATCCTGTCGAAGCAAACTCATCTGAGTTGAGGAAAACCTTAATCGAAGATTATTCATGGGATTTGCCCAGAACGTGTAGCGTGGTTTCTTCCACAACTTCATATATTCTGCCGAATGCATCCGGAACAAGATCCATTATAAAGAGGTGTTTCCTTACTGAGGGGTGTTCTGTTAGATTCCTGATCACTTTCCTCAATGTCTTTCGGGGTTGGTCAAGAAGCGTTGTTCTTCTTTTGTTGTCCTGTCCTCTTATCAACAACCTAGTTGCTCAAGCCAAGATGATTTTCCTTTCTTTAATGCCCAAATCCTCCACAACTGTTTTTCAATGCATCTTCATGATCCCTATTGGGGCCGGGTACAAATTTGTGAAATTATAGTTAAATAATTGAACTTTAAGCGGTTATACGGCTAGCATATCGCATATATGCCTTTCAAACTCTTCAGAACAGTAGTTTCCAGTAATACACTGGAAGAGGGAAAAACAGAGTAAAACATTCGTTTACGGTCTTCTTCGATGAAAATAACAAAGAGCTGGAGTCAGAAGGAATCGGAAGATTTAGAGGGGGCAGGAGCGAAGGTATTGTAGTTGGCTAGAGTGGCCAGGACACGATATATTTCCTGAAGACAATGGAAGGCTCCGGCCGCCATTAGAGACTTGTCGACGGCTACTTTAACACCAGCACTTCGCCTTTTTCCATTCAAAGAGCAACCTTTTCGTTTCAGCCAACAATTATTCGATTAATTCTCGGTTTGGAGTGAATCAAGCGAGTGTTTTTTAAAAATATTGTCCCTTTCACAAAGTATATGGGAGTACTTTCGGTACTGTTACCAACTTCACCCACAACTTAACAAATACTAAATGGAAGTTCAACCAGTTTACAATCCAAACGATACCCTTCCTTCAGCCCCCACGGGGTTTTCCCTATCCTTCATGTACAGTTATGTCTTAAAATAAAGATTGGACCACGGGAGCATTCTCAGGTTCATTAAAGAAACTGGGAGACTGAGTACTTCATGAAGGACTTGGTTTAGGTAGTATAAAAATACAGGTAACAAAATAAGAGGGAAACCCAGGGCATCCAGGGAAGGGCTAAGAGCACTGGATGCTTAGATCCCTAGGTGTAAAACTTCTTCGTTTTAAAATATGGAAAACATTAAAAATAAAACCGCTGGGGATGTACATTGCAGGTGATTCACTGACGTATCCCAAATTTGAACAAAATCCTGACATCAATATACACACTTTGATGTACCCTGGAAGTGTATAGTTTGTGTGACAAGTTGTCTAGTTCAGTTTTCGACTCTCGTTCCAGATAAGGAAGGGAGGATAATGAGGAGTGTGGATGGTATGATAACAAAGAGAAGGGATAAAGGGATCCTGGCAACTTTAGTCGCTAAGTGATGAGCTGCCTTCCTTAGCCTGTATCGTAATTACTGTCAGCTTCTCTCCCTGACTACCAGGCACCGCTTCAGGCACATCCATAATCAGGGACAGCTATTCAACCAAGTCCCTAGTTTTGTTTCCGATGGCAAAGTGGGAGAGTGGGTAACATTTCTTGATTCCAGAGAAACGGGGGACCAGGGTTCGAATCCCGAAGTCTACAAAATGTAAATGTATTATATTCTTATCACATATCCATGGATGTTTAGAAAAGGGTGGCCAACCTGTCGCTAATAACCGAAGCGAAGTTAAACTAAGGGAGAAAAACAAGTCTATATCTGTATGTAGGGCAATTCTAGGGTTATTAGAGGTGGAGGGGGAAGGTTAAAGGAGGAGCAAAGATCAAAACAGATCGCTATGAGGCAACCTCTACTTGTGGTTATCAGGGACAGGTTATGATAACACAGCCTGCTCTAACCCTCCATATCTCCTCCTCCTCCTCCCCTCCATTTGCCCCAGAATCGGCCTGCCTACACTACTTTTTACTACTAATTTTGACGTGAAAACGTCTATTCGCTGGTTAAGTACAGTGATAGCCGGTCAAACATTCTTGTGTTACAAAATACCGTCAGATTTCAATCGATAATAACTAAGAGACTAATAATGCGATAACAACGGTTGAGGTCACAATGGATAGAGCATGTCTGTACGTGTTTGTTTTGCCTGTGACGTTATCGGGCTAGTGTGGGCGCCGGCGGATGATTGTTGCGAATTAGCGTTGCTTAAAATTAGAAATTAGTGTAGCGTGATAACGCGTTTAGATAGGACGTTGATTCGGGTGTCATTGTAAAGAGCTTGAGGAGCACTACTAGGACTCAAAGTGAAACAATAAAAATATTCGCCGAAATATATGTAAAAATCGGTATTAAATTGAAAATTACAAAAAAGTTAAAGATGTCGTCTCATATGAATCGTAAAAATGCGCGGAATTAGAAAACGGAAATCAGAGGAAAGCTCGCATCAAAAGGAATTTGAAAAACCTAAGAAGTCTAGTGCCGAGCAAATGCAAGAGCTACGGCAGCATCGAAAAGAAAATGAAAAAACGGCGCAAAGACGTTTTCACGGAAAATCTACGGCGTGGACCTTGACTACGCCTTAATGTTTTTTTTCTAATGATCAATCACCATGTTAGCATATTATAAATGTCTTTAAAGGTTCTCCAACAATGAGCCTTTTGAAATCCAAGATCTTGCTGAAAATTATTTTAAAACGTTGCTTTGATTATGGTTTTTAACAAAAAAAAAAAAAAAGATTTCAAGACACTACACTTAGAAGATGAGGTGTGACTTGTTGCTTTTTTCTTTTTGCAGAATTTAGCAGAATTACAGAACATTTCTTTTGGAATACCAGATTGGATTTTCTAATTGACATTAGGGAAATCAACAATACCTCCCATACTTTCTACCTCCTGCAATCAATAGTAATAAGTTATTTAAACATTTTTCTTATCATTGAGTATTTCAATGCCTCGACAAATAACATTAAACCGTTTAAATTCTCCCAGGGGAAATAGGAAAACATAAAGACAGAGCCCTCACACATGGGAATGTAGTTTCGCCCATTAAGACATTGTTTTACTGTCCTCTGCCATTTAGTCCTCGACATGGTTTCATTAATGCTAATTAGTTTCAGCAGGGTAGTAATGAAACACTCTGTAAGCATGTTTTACACAGAGTGTGGTTAATCATTTTTGTAGTCATTTTGTATCCTTATTATTTCAGGAATTCTAGTTTTCAATTTCTAATTGATTTCAGAATAGTACAGGATGTGTTTTTTTTTTTACTTCAGCACCTCCACGAAGTATAGGAAAAGTTATGTAATCGGTCAGAATTTCACCGAGTTCTCTAAATCAAAAATGAAAAAAAAAAAATCATGTGTGTTTACGGAAATTATAAATCCTGATAGAATATATATCGACACGCAATTTTCCAGAACCCGGCAAGGACGAGATCTATTGATTTTCTGCCAAATGGCAGAAGAAGAAAATGTGGAGATTGCAATGCAACATACATTGGGCAGGCAGGAAGGAAACTACACAAACGGACTAAGGAATACCTACAAAGAAGGAATTCTGAGTTCTTTATTCATTTTTATAATGAGGCTCATACTAGTCACCCATGGAGTGGCATTCTTGTATGAGGGTACGAAGGGAAGATGTGTGGATATCTTAGAAGGCTTGGAGTTCCAGCTTTCTTTAAATGAGAATACAAATAGTCTTAACAAAAACGTAGAGATAAACAACTCCCTTCTCCTGGCTGACCTACCTGGTGTGTGAGATTAGTTTCAGACTAAGAGAAGTAGTCGTCCTATAGGAGATATATTGTAAATGAAATGAAAAGAAAAATAATCTTTATTCTGGGACATACATCCCCTAAGAATAATAACATAAAAAATAAACAAGAGTATACAAGTATCATCCAGTTGAGAAGAATAAAAATAAAAGAAAATAGTCTCTAGGAATAAATAGTAAAACAGGCAATGAGTAAAACAATATAATAAAATAGTGAAAAAATAATGAAGAGAAAAAAAAATATATAGAAAAACTAATATGAATAATAATGTGAAACATGATAACAATAATGATTTATATAGGAATTGTAAAAAAACTGGACTGATGAAACAGAAGAGTGACAATCTGTCAGTGGAGTGAGAGAACTATCTCATAGGAGCCAGCCTTAGGAATCAGAGGTTTGCTGAGTTAGGAGATAATGGAAAAGTAGGGACTTAAATGAAAGGAGAGTAGGAGCATGGCGAATCTGGAGAGGGAGAGAGTTCCAGAGGGAGTTAGCCTGGATAAGGAAGGAGTTGTGGTAGGTTGTTGTCCTGTGGTAAGGGAGGTAAAGATCAGAGGGACGAAATCTAGTGACTTTCTGGTGGATATGGTATTTAAATTGGAGCATATGGAAGATGTAGGAGGGCTTTTGGGAAGATATGGTTTGATAGAGGAAGGAGCCTAGAAAATATTGCCGACGAGAGGATGGGAAGAGCCAATTTAGGTCGGTATAAGGTAAATAAATAGTTATTTGGCTGGTAAACAATTTTTTGTTTTTGCTTTTGTTACTTTGTACTCTGATGCTTTAAGATTTATTAGTTACTTTTCATTATTTATATTTTATATTTATTCAACCATAGAGGTGCCACTGATGATGATGACGCTGTTGCGTTGAAAACCGGTTCTGGTTAGAAGTAAAACAGTGAGAAGACAACGTCTTTTATTTCTATGAGTAGAAACTAGTTTATTAAGTTGATTACAAAGCAGGTAGCACTGAAAATAGTTCAATTAATCCGAATTTTATAGTGAACTTTCCCTTAGGCCATTTAGGCCATTCTTATCTCACCGACTCACATAATGAGATAAAAGAACAACAGAATACTTAAAAAGGTCAGTATGAAACACAATATGTACGGAGTTGTGTTTCATTAGAATCTCGTATATTAAGGAGCTGAAATAGAAGCAAGAATCCAGGCTTCATTATCAAAGGATTGTTTAAATTAATGCATATATTAATATCAGAATTATTATTAATATATTTTTTTTCCTTTGTTAACTCTATTTAAGGGAACTTCATTAGAAAGTAACATGATATAAAAATAAGGATATTTTTTTACAGTCTTTTCACTTTTTATTTTTTTGGTTAAAAATAAGAACAAGAAAAAAAAAAGCAGGAGGGGAGAAGAGGAAAGCTTATATAAGTGGTTGATTAGAGAGAAAAAAATAATGGAGAAAATGTAATTTAAAATTATATAATGAAATTTTTTTTGTCTTGGCCTTATATATTAAGGTAATATGATAATGAATTTTTCGCTAGTATATAACAACGGTTGCTGTTAATCCAGGTGTACATAACGAAAATTCGCATTAAAATTAAAATTTTAGATATAGAAAGGATCCAAGTTTTCATTGGCCAAAAAATATTTCTTATGATATTGGCTACAAAACAAATATAATAAGTGTTTGACCAACGTTTCTGAAACTATTTATTTCCTTCTTTAGGGTCTTAGAATGACTTGAGTGGATATGTGTGGTAAGTGTTTGTGTCTGGAGTAAACACGATGTAAGTATTTGTGTCTGGTATAAACATAAACAATTACCTTCATCCACTCAAGTTATTATGAGACCTGAAGAAGGAAATAGTTTCCAAAACGTTGGCCAAATTCTGAGTTTTTTATTTACACGACAGAACCTGGATTTCCTTCAATATTAAAATATTAAAAATATATCGATCATTAAGAAAATATTACAATTAGATATTACCAGCTGAAGAAGAAGATAGATACTCTGTGTATTTTATTTCTTTATTTTTGCCTTTTTTTTTCTTTTGTTTTTGACTTTAGCATTGAGCTTCAATTGAACTTCAAAAAAAAAAATGTTATATCTGAAAGTTCTCTAAAAAGTGAAACTTAAAAATCCACGCCTATCTCCTGGAAAAACGAATATAAATTATCGGAATGGAGATTGGGAAGCCTGAGCAGGTCCATATAACTAGGGGTATTCTTTGTGATCTTCCGTACCTAATCTATAAATTTGGTCCTTGCATACGAATATTTACTGCAACACATGATTATATGCTCTGGATCCTCGGTCATTGCACAGTCCTCACAGAAAGAAGTCTCACTTTTGCCGATCCTTTGCAAATATTTACGACAAAGGGCATGATTTGATCTGACTGCAGAGATTTTTAACAAATCTTCGAGATCTAGAAGATTTTCCGAACAAGCATAGTATTCCTACACGTGACAGGTGTGGCAGATTGACTGCCTTATAAAATAATCCCTTATCGCTCGCATCATATACTCTTTGCCAAGCGGCTCTGAGATCTTGGTTAAAGTTCATATATAGGTCAGTTACAGGGATTTTATACAGGGACTTTATACAGAGAGCTTACCTCCTGGTACTCAGTAGCTGACTTTGCCAAACTGTCGACCATCTCATTATTAACAATTCCCGAGTGAGCCCTCACCCAGGCGAGACGTATGCTTCTTCCTTTCTGGAACAAATTTCGGAGACGTTCCAGGATCCCCACTATCAGGTGGTTCACCGAGGCCTCCACTCGCACGTTTGATAATGGAGCTCTGGCTGACTGTAGACTGTAGTCACTACATAGTCAAGTGCTTCTACGATGGCTACCAACTCTGCAGTATAAATGGAGTTTTTTGACGGACTTTAGGCGGATTTTTGACTTTATCCTCGTTCTAGTTTTGTACCTAGTTCACAATGATTTATTTTTAATTTCTTTATTTAATTTATATAGTCTTGTGCATGATGTTACGTATTGTAATTGTAATGGCCACTTCAATTAAATAGGGGTGATCTCTTTAAACTATAAACACTGTTATTATTACATTAATTGGGTATTACCTGCGACTACAAGCCAAAGCAAACGGAGATAATTGGCAAACGAAACTATCTAATATGTAGACTAATAGGAAAATAATAAGCCTTTACAAATAGCTATTACCAGCTGAAGAAGAAAATAGACACTTTGTGTATTTAATAACGTATTTTATTTCTTTATTCTCTGTTCTCGTTTTGTACCTACTAATAAGAATTTATTTTTAAATTAATTTACACAGCCTTACGCATGATGTAATATTTTGTATAATTTCAGATAAAATATTGTAATTGTAGTGGTCACTGACTCAATTCTGTAGGGGTGATATCTTTAAACAAGAATTATTATTACATTATTTAAGTATTAGGAGTTATTGCTAGTCAGAAAGCTACAGATAGTACTTAAGGCCCAGAAGGTCAGAGGTAGGCGTGTTGCCCCTTCTGAGCTCAAGCTCGCGGGGTTCGAAACCCGGCCAAGACCCTTAGCTTTTTTATCTGTGAGATGAAACCACCTTGAGCATGCTGTCCTTTGAATGTTGTCCATCCAGGTGTACAATGCTAGAGTATAGGCTCGGAAGGGCTTCTGTCGAGTTTCGAACCCGTGATCTTGAGCTCAGAAGGCAAGTATGCTACCTCTCGAGCTACTGGCGCCCTCTCAAAAAGTGATTTGCAATATTAATATCTCTTTTTTCTTTCCAAAATTGCTTCAATAATATCCAGTATTTAATTGTTGAGCATTGCAATACAGTAAGTTTATAAATTTTTTTATAGGAGTGGGGAGGGGGGGGGGGGGGCGGGGATTACGTTCACAATGAGCTTGGAAAATTCGCAAAAATAAATACCAAAATATTTTTTTAGCGGAGTAAATACGAAAAAACGTTGTTTACCTTGCAGCCCTCGCAGGAGGTAACTCCGTAATGGTAGCCTGAGGCCTTGTCGCCGCACACCTTACAAGGCACGAAAGACTTGGTAGGGGTAGAACTGTTAGAGTCCGCTGCCGCAAAATTTTGCTCTAAAAAACAAAAAAAAAAATTACATTAGTCATATTATACAAAACGCATTATGGCACATTTGAAGAATATAAAATGTGAAAAGAGTGTAACTCAAAGGAATTTATTCCTTCAATCCCTGCTCCACTTCTTGAATACAATAATTTATGTTATGAATACAAAAGTTTATGTTATAGAAAACCCTTTATTCGGAAACGGAATTTTTTTCTCATTGTTCAAAAAAATAAAATAACCATAACAAAAAATCGTATTTCATATTCAAAAACATTATTTGATACATAGCCTTCATTTTTTTTGTTTTTTGGCAGAATTCCTCCATAGATATGGTTTAGAGGACATTGGTCGCATGATCTCACCTTGCAGGTTGGAATCCTGTCCGGAAGAGTTTTATTTCGTTGATATAACTCCCTCTCGGGGCCATGGATGTTGTAAATAACTAGATAACACCGTTATAGAGACATAGCTAATATGCATCGTACGTAAGGCCAATATATAAATTTAAAAACAAATTCACAACTAAAGAACTCGTATAGTACTCTAGCGACAGACTTAGGAGAGACGTAGCCTATACAGCAAATGACTGTCATAAGCCACTCTTCAGGGCTGAGTTAGTTGAGAAGTGCAGGCGCCCTTAGTGACCACTCCTCTGTTCCTTCTTGCAACCAAGTTCGACATCCAGGGTTCTATCCTGAACAATTGACTTACCTGTAACCCACACACGAGACAAGAGAATAGAACTTGATTGACGATACGGGCTCAGTTAAATAGCTTTTAAGTTAACTGAAGTTTTAGTTATATAGCTTCAGTACTTTCCAAGAAATTACTAACATAATGGACAGAGATAGGGTTTTAATGGCTCCGTTTTGCCGAGCTAGTGTACTATAAAAATGATTAATTATAATGTGGATAATTTATATTTTTGTGAGGGAAGTGAGATAAGCCCCAGAGCGAGGTGGGGTGAACAATGTGAAAAGGGGGGTGTGTGGTAACGACCAGAGGAGAGCACTAACTTACCTCCAGCCTACTTGGTATACCAGACCTCTGGACAGTCTCAACTCCAATCTGGGGATATCTACCTCTTACTGTATTTGAACTTTCCACCATCTCGGATTAAATAGTTTAACGTCGGTTAGTTGAATTTAATCAGAGGAAAGTGTTGTACCATCATTTTGATCATGTCTAAAGTACGTGTAATTATAAAGTGAATTTTTATTAATTAATAATAATTAGAAACAATAAAATTAATTTAAATAATTACATTAAAAATAAATAAATTGATAAATATATTGAGTGAGTTTACTAATGATTTTAAAAAGAGTTTACACATTTTTAATAACAATAAATTTAATATTTACCTTGGGGGCCATGTAGGGCTTTGGTCGTATGGTCTCACCATGGTTTGCGGGTTCGAATCCCGTCCGGGAGTGAGTTTTATTTCGTAGATAGAACTCCCTCCCGGGGCCATGGATGTCGTAAATAACTACTATATATAAACACATTGACATGGCTAATATGCACCGATCATAAAGCCCAAAAAAAAAAAAAAAAAAAAAAAAAATATTTACCTTTCTAAAAAATTTAAATAATTGATTAACTAATAAAACATTTAATAAAAATTATTCTCTGAGTTAAGCTTTTAGCGATTACAAAAGTTAATCAATTGTTGTAGATTTTAAAATATTTTTTATTGACGAGAACCAAATCACTAAAAACATGAATATATACTGATTGTATTTTTTATAACATATGTTTTTTTAAATTACTTAGAAATAAATGGTATCGATTTAATTAAACAATTAACTCTGACGGTCATCTGACCAAGAGGGCGTCTTTGGTATAAGATTTTTTTTATTTTCAAATTATTTGTATATATGTAATATATTTATAAATAAATAAAGACCTATAAAAAAAAATTAATCAATTAATTGAAAATAATAAAACAAATAAATAAAACATGTGGGGGGCGCAACAAGCTCCTAAATTTTAAATAAATAATTTTTTTTTTTTGGCATTATGTACGACGCATATTAGTCCTGTGTGATCTAATTATTTACAACATCCATGACCCCGGGAGGGAGTTCTATCTACGAAATAAAACTCACACCCGGACGGGATTCGAACCCGCAAACCATGGTGAGACCATGCGACCATGCCTTACGCTCTAGCCCGCACGGCTATGTCCTCCAAAAAAAAAATTAATAACTTGCTAGGTGTTAATGTGCTTACTTCTACATTTTTTTTTAAAGCCTGAGAAAACAATGTGAATTTTTAATGGAATGTTTTGTATTTTTTGACATTGATATAATTAATATATGAAGATTATTATAGAAAATACAAAACATTGGATAAATTGAATTTCATGGTGAAACATTTAGGTTATGAACAAGGCGTGTGGATAGCAAGTGGACAATTTTGTTGATAATATGAATTTATAAACACGCAATACAATTATATTTCTTGCAAATATCTATTAATTACTTTCAATTAACTATTAACGTAACTTCAAAGTTCTTTACAAACAAATATTATTAGTCATCTCTAATACATTCTGTCGCCACCTACGGGAACTATCAACTGTGTCTATCATGGCAATGAGGCGGTAGACGTGGAAACTAAAGCTGCTGCTGATCCAGAAGGACGCAGCTCCGCGCCCATCCCGTGGACAGACATAAAGCCAACAGTCAAAAAGACTGTTCTGGATGAGTGGGAGACTAGGAGACGCCGCGAGGAGGTAGTGATCTGCCGCCTTCGGCTAGGGCACACTTGGCTGACCCATGGCCACCTCATGGCAGGCCAGCCTCCACCCCTCTGTGAGACTTGCCACCTGCCTCTCACTGTCTTTCATATTCTGGTGGAGTGTCCCTCCTATCAGCGGGACCGAACAGCGGCCAATCTGCCCTCCTCCCCGCCCCTTCTTTTGGGGGATCATCTAGAGAATCTGTCCAAATTAATTCAATTCCTAAACAAAATTTCCGTATTAGAGTTATTGTGAACCTTCCTTTACTTTACATATCCGAATTTTAGCTATTGCAAATTCTTGGCTCCTTTATTTATTATTATTAATTTTATTTGCCTAATATTCTCGTAGCGTTGTTCGAAACATGTAATGTCTTGGGGTCTTGGGGCCCTCTGGTACCCTGATGTGCGCTGGCTCGCTGGGGGAGACACCACCGGGCTCTCTGGACTGAAGAGTCCAAGGCTTGGAGGGTGTGGACGGTTTCAGTCACATGCACACCCTCGTCCTCAAGCTATCCCACCACTAGCCATGTTAATGCTATAGCATATTACGGACATGAGAGTAGCCCGGGGGTGCATTGCTCTGACCCTCGTGTCGGGTCGGGCCGCAGGCTGGGGGCCTCTACGGAAATTCTGTCTTGTTCTCCCTGGACTAGCAGGAGACTCAATCAAATGTAGCATGGCGCACCCATGACCCTTCAGGGTTGAACTGCCCCTTAAAAAAAACAAAAAAAAACTGTCTATCGATCAATCAGCATAGCCGTTACAAGAGACTTGCAGTTCAACTAATTATAGAGCAAAATATGATGGTAATGAGTCCCGATCTCGGTTAAATCTTTAATAATAATTGGTTAATCAACATTTTTATGAAAATTGATTGAACAATGACAAATCGTGGTGATGCACCGAATCTCCCAAATGCATTAGCGAAGAGAGCCGACAATTCTAGGTTTGACCACCTGAATAGCCCCAGGCGGTAATTATATAACCGGTCAAAAATTCAATCTTCATTTGTAACAGGAATTTCATGTTTTCCGCTCCTCTGAATCCTAAAATGACTCTGTTTCTGTGAACTCGATAACTTTACTAACTAGAATTAATATATCGATACGAAATGTTATATCGGGTTTCCAACGTTTATAACAAAAATACAAATCGAGTCAAATAGATCAAAGAGAATAGGTAAGACGGCTGCTTAAATCTTAATCTTAACAACAAGAGGGCTTCAGCGTGCTCACTACTGTGCTCAAAAACGAGCGATGTTAGGTACACGTTAAAGACTCGTTAGCCTAGGTAACTAAACCTGGTCATGTCTACCAGAACGACGAAAGAGCAGGCGATATGACATTGTAGTTAAAGCCTGAGCATGAGTCACAACATTAACAATAATAGAATAAATTATATGAGATTTAAAATAAAGTTCTGTTGTTTATGTATGGGAAACTTCATAACGATCTTATGATACACACAGTACCCGACACAATACAGACTACTTACATACGTTTTTTTAAAAATCTTTACACACATACAAACCCAGAAATACGTACTTTATCTTCACAACACTTACCACAAAACCCCCCACGAAGGTTAAAGAGAAGATGGAACCGCGACTTATTGCCACCTTAAATCCTATTCGTTCTTAATATTTATTTATTTTTTACATTATTTTCCTTTACTTTCATCATCTTTCTTACCCATCCCTCAAAATTGTCTTTCAATTCCTTTTTCTTTATTATTTTTTTTTTTCTTTATTTATTTTTTTATTTTTTTTTTTTTTTTGTTCTTGTCCAAATAATTAAGATAAATTTTCGCCCCGAGGACCTACCACTGGGTGACCTTCCTCTCACATGCCATTCACGCCAACATATCCATACCTACCATCATAGATGCTGGTTGTTGCACCCTAGCAACAGTTGCTTCTTTATAAATAAAAGACAAAAAAAAAAAAAATCCAAGTTGAGAAACTGAGACATTTTGAAAAACTACCGGTTAACAGGTTTAGTTATAAATATACTAAGACATGTTTGCTGAGTACGAACCGAAAGTACATCAGGTAGATAAGGGAGGAGTTGAAATTTCAACTAGAAAATCGCAGTGGCTTACAGTTAGGTATTTGTATGTTAGTTCAAATGGAATTGTTGGAATTTCAACTAACATACAAATATCTAACTGTATATATACCACGGGGATTTGCTAGTTGAAATTCCAACCCATTTCCCTTATCTGATGTCCCTATATGTACTGTTCGCACTCAGTAAACTTGTCTTTGTATATTATAGTATATATTAGTAGTTCTTATATACATTTTTTTGTGGAATAGACAATTAAAAAAAAATAAAATTGGTTTTTAGTGTTCCGTGCCAAAATTAGCAAAACGGAACGCTTATGAAATTAGAGATGTTTTTGCCAGAGATCTTGTGGAAGTTCATTGTAAATACTACTGAATAAAACACTTATAACGAGTCGAAAATCCCACTATATTTATATAAAGACACAATAAATTTCGCTGGTTAGAGCATTGTCAAGTGTACAGGATACCAAGGGGGGATAAGACCAGTCATAAGTCTGTATCCTGTACACTTGACAATACTCTAACCAGCGAAATATATTGTGTCTTTTATATAAATATAGTGGAAATTTTTGACTCGTTCTAAGTGTTTTATTCAATAGGAACACTTATGGAATCACTTCGTTGTCCACCTGTCTGTCACAGGTGGACTGAAACTATTCGAAGCACGAATTCAAAAATATATATAATGTATTTTTTTATGAATTTTTTTAAACGTTTTTCGGGAAAAACGCTTAAAAATTGCTGTCCCCCACTCTTATCATCAAAAGGATCGATCAGAAAAATCTGAAAAAAATCATGAACATTGAGAATTAGGTGTAGATTGATCCAAAATTATCAGAATTGAAAAATTCTAACGCCATCAATTGTTATAATCAATTTAATTGTTTATTACCTTATAACTGCTGAACCATTGGTTTTAGAGAAAAAAATATTTCTCAAGACGTAATGACACATTTAATTAAAGTGGGGCGCTGATGGCACGGAACAAGTACAGTTTGCACTCAACTGATTTATTTATTTAAAGTTTAATGTTTAGTTTAACGTCTTCATTTTTTATTAATTTATTCAACTCATTTTCAATTGAACAAATTAAAGAAAAAAATGACCACAATCTTCGGGAATCCGGGATCCTTCAAAAAACAGGTACCAAAGTCACAACGCCATGAGGAGACTTGAACATGAGATAATGTCTGGAATGTGAAGTAACTGTTGATTTGTAGCCAAATGAGGTGGTGCATTACCAACAATTCAACAAAAAATGGTGGTCCTGTTGCACTTACTGCACTCTATATTATATTGACTGGAGTCTCAATGACCTTTTTGTTGGTTATGTGAAATAAATATGTAATGAATATAAATATAACGGAATATATTATAAAGGTCAGCCCATGAGTTCAGCAGAGCTAATCATAGAATGACATTAATTATTTGCATTGTTTAATGGTATGGTTTGAATGGAGGAAGGGAGAGAGAGAAATGGTTTGTGTTTAATGAGGGGGGCATCCATTTAGTAAAGTTAACTTGATTACGTTGAGGGGGGGGGGGGGGGGTTCTGAACGTTAAAATAGTAATTGTTTAGATATAACAGACAGATGACACCTGACCAACGGGGAATAATTTCAAAACAGACGGATCGGAACAAAAATGGAACATATATATTCTTCAGGGTTAATCGTTTTATAATATTAATTATGAAGACCATCCTAATTTAAGTAATGAAAATGACTAAGGGCGCCTATAGCTCAGTGGTATGGGTGCTTGCCTTCTGAGCTCAATATCGTGGGTTCGAAACCCGGCCGAGGCCCTTACTTTATTTTATCTGGGAGGTAAAATAAACTTGAGCACGCTGAGCTTAAGATGGGACGTTAAGCGATGGTCCTGAGCCAACAGAGTGACGAAAGAGCGCTATGGTAGTAGGCGATATGACCTCTTAGTTAAAAGCCCGGGCATGAGTCATAATAACTAACTAAATAATATGTGAAATGACTTCAACAGGACTTTCTTATATCAAACACTTTTACTTTCCCAGCTATACCAAGTATAGGAGAAATTATATAAATCGGTCAGAAATTCCATGAGGTTTCCCGGAAAAAAAAAAAAAAAATGCCTTCTATATGTGTGTCTGTGAACACAATAACTTGCGATAAAATGAATGCATCGACATGAAATTTTATATGTACATCCAGAACCCACCAAGAACAACACCTATTGATTTTCAACAAAATCGGCCAAAGAGAAGGGGATTAGGGGGAGATTTAACACAAAAACTTTATTAACTTCCGTTGTAATGAATGTATTGACACGAAATTTCATATGTAAATTCAAAGCTCTCAGGACGACAACTATTAATTTTCAGCGGAATCAACCGAAGAGGGGATCAGAGGGGGCTTAACTTAAATACCCTAATAACTGCCGATGTAACGAATTTATCGACACAAAATTTAGTATGAGAATTCAGAAGCTACTATATAAGTCAAATATTGTGTTTTAGCCCAAACGATTTGACTTTGGAGGGAGAGCGAAAACGTAATTGATTAATTTGTGCTGGGGAAGTACATAACCGGTGCCTTTTTATTTTATTTATCCATTAACTCTTCAAATGATGTTTTATCAACCTGCATGATGATGAGGGCTACCTCGAAAGCCGGCTAGAATATAATAATAAAATAAGAGGTCAGAATACATTTTTATTTTGTACCCTTTAATACATAACATTTAATTGCGTAGAAATCATTAATAAACAATTTTTTTATAATAGAATAATATAAATTAATTACAAAAATGATTTTTCTTCTTTTTTTTTTTTTCGCCTTATGTACTAATCACAAATGGGTGTTACTACAATTGATTCATTGTTCTATTAGAAGGTGTATATCCCAGTAACTTGTATCATCCAAAACATCCCAATTTTGCAACTTTGTCATTGTTCCTTGAAAGCAGAGATGTTTAGTTTGTTTTGAAATGATTATGGGCATGACGATTTAAGCAAATTTTATTTTACGAAAATAACATTATATAGTTATGTATTTATTGTTTATTTTTATATTTTCATAAAACTACCCAGTTAATCTTTCTATTGGTTATATTCTTTTTTTTTTTTTTTTTTTATTATTATGCCGTAAGACTAATTGTAGTCCTATAAAGCCGGAGCGAGTATGTAGGAGTCCATTGATCCTATAATTCTATTTTTGATTTGGTAATAAATTTAATGAGTCTGTTAATGTTTTCTATGGTATTAATGTTAGCTATTGTTTGAAGAAATGTGTTTTCGTTGGATAGTAGTGTCTCATGTTGTCTCTGGTTGTCGTATTTTTTGCAGTTCGTGAAAATGTGGATTACGTCCTCAGTCTCATTGCAGTGTTCACAGTTGGGGGATGGTTTTATTTTGATTAGATGTAAGTATTTGTTTGTTCTGGCATGTCCGGTCCTCAGTCGTGTCAAGTATATGATTTGTTTAGTCGTCAGTGTCTTACTGTGTGGGTGGAACCATGGCTTTGTCGTTATTGTCTTCTGTACTCTGTAGTGGAATTGTCCTTTGGTTTGGGATATGTCAGTATAGTTGGTTTGCCATTCCGTGAGTGTCTGGTGTTGTAGGATGGAAATTATTCTTGGTGCACTTTTGAGTGTGACTTGCTCATCTATAAAAATATATTTTTCATGAAACTACTTATAACTATACTTTCTGGCAGGCTATGCCATTTTATAATAATTGCACACTTTTATGGGTATTATTTGATATGTATACATTATATTATATATGAGGTGTGTATCTGTTGACAGGAGCTGAGCTGCCTACAGTGCCACACGTCTCCACTCTCAGTCTGTTCCTCCCACTCACACAATCTCTTCTCTAATCTCTACATCCTTTCTTCTTGCTCAAAACTACGGCTCATGGCCCCTACTCTAGATACATATCATTATATTATTATAGATCTACCAAGCTTTATCAACAAATTTTATGTTAACTCTTGCAATTTCGCAAAATCTTTAAACGAAAAAAAAAGTCTCGTCTATCTAATATGACATCCCTCGAAAATGATTCTTTGTACATATTATTGTAATTTTTTTTTTTTTAAATACAAGGAGCGAAAAATGTTATATTCTTTTGTTGTTATATACATATATATACATATATAAATTTGATAAATATATTAGTTATATATTTTATTTTAATAATATATCCAGGATCACAATTATAAGGCTGACCAAATTCCTCCAAGACGGTACAAAATATGAATTATAATTAATTTGAAGAAGTAAGAATAAAAATATATTTTAAGCATTAATATATATATATAACGGACTCGCCTCCCTTTTAGAATTGGGCAAATTTTTTTTTGCAATTAACAATTAAATTCAATTGTTAATCTTGAAAGTAGCAGTTAACAATTAATGAATTCAATTGTAAATATGCTTTTGCAAATTCAATTACTTTGTCGAATTACTAATCACAAAAACTGCAATCAATTCTAATTTTATTTCTCGAGAGCAACTCACAAATAACAGATTACATCAATAAAGAAGTACCAAAATACATGGACAAGTAGATAATAACAATTGTGAAAGTTTAAATATATATATATTTTTTAAAATCATCAAATTAAAAATAATTAAATGTCATAAAAGAATATAAACAATCAAACAATAACAACAAAAAATAAATTACAAATATAGTCAAATGAAAAAATTGTGTGTATATACTTATATCAATGACAGATTAAATCAATGAAAAAGTAACAGAATTCAAAGACAATTATCATAAACATTGTGGAAGTGGAAAAAAAAAAATTAATGCCAACTCTGCTCCCTAAAAACAAATCTGTCAAATTAAAAAAAAAAATCGACTTCCCGAACTTGAAGCAAAAAGTATGGTACTCTGTGAAAAACTGAAGTTACTTTCTCTAGGACTTAACCTGGTGGACAAAATTTGTTTTTGATAACATGTCTAGAATCCTTGAGAGTAATGAGCTTAAAAAAAATACCATGTCTTGCAACGTTTCGGAGGAATTAGGCCGAGTCATCAAATTGGGAAAACCTGTATATTATATTTTAATTTTTAATCTTAATAGATGATTAATTAATGGTGACTTTAAGGGGTTCTTTTCTAAGCGAATGACCAACCGATCCATATCAGGAAATTTTAAAAGTAATCTTATACATGTATCTAATCATATATAATGTGTTCAAAAGAAAATAAGATTAAAAAACTATTATTCTTTATTTTTTTCGACAAAGTATCTTTATAAAACATATTGACGTGAATGAAATTCCGTCGCCTGCTCACGTTTAGGTTGTGATTTTATCTAAAATGGAGAACCCGTCTGATTAAATGTATCGAATCAATATACTGGGGAGTTTTAACGAGATAGGACCAGCTATTTCTTTGGTATCTGTAATGCATCTTCGAACTTTTTAAAATTTTAAAGTTAGTCTACTGTTTATTTCAGTACTGTTCGGAAAAAGTTCATATGAAAAGACGAAATTGGGGAAGAGGAAGACTGGTCGACATTTCGATCTAATCTCTAATCCAGGCAAATACGGAACGAGAGATTGGTCAATCAGTTGGGTAGTTAGCAGGCACCTCGAAGCGATATGTTGAGGGTTAGATCTGAAAATGTAGGTCTCATTTCAGCAATTTAACGCCACATATATCTTAAATCTCGTTACAAAAACAGGAAAAGTTCATACCGGAAGTTTTTCACCACCCACCCGTCAAACTACCTTTTGGAAGTCTGGTTGACTATCCCAACGGCAGAAACTTGGGAAGTCGAGACTTCATTGAAATGAAACTTCCAAATTGTATTGATCTAGAAACTCAGGGTTTCAAAACACAGGAATTTATGACCTTCCTATGAAACCTTTTCTTAACTGGGAGCAGAGGGCGCCGGTAGCTCAGTGGTATGCGTGCTTGACTTCTGAGCTCAAGGTCGTGGGTTCGTAGCCCGACCGAGGCTCTTAGTTTATTTTATCTGGGAGGTAAAATAAACTTAAGCACGCCGTCCTTCAGATGGGACGTTAAGCGATGGTCCCGAGCCTGTACGATGTCAGGTACTCGTTAAAGACCCCTACCCTAGATGAATAAAAATTTAGGGTAGGCAAAATTTAGGACTCCCACAGTAGAGTCGGGCTCATGTCGCCCAGACTGACGAAAGATCACACTGGTAGTAGGCGATATGGCCTCGTAGTTAAAGCCCGGGCATGAGTCATAAAACCAACCAAACCTTAACTGGGAGGTAAAAAAAAACTTGAAAAAATACCGAAGAAAAAAGTCAAGAATGAACTTATTTCCTTAATTTCATACTACGAATGAGTTACAGAATTTTGAACGCTTTCGGTCGGTGTCACAGATGTAGCGTGATTGTCTATTGTGAGAAGGTCGTGGGTTCGACTCCACCCGGCACCCTCAACTTTCTTATTTGGGAGGTTAAAAGCAATCCGTCCTTCGGATGGGACATTCATTGGTCCCGAACCTGTACGATATCAGGTACTCGTTAAAGACCCCCTACTCTCGGTAAATAAACCTTGATTGGCAAAATTTAGGACTCCCATAAGTAGAGTCGGGCTCATTTCCACCAGTAGGAGATATGACCTTGTATCTAAAAGCCCGGGCATGAGACGTAGTAATTAACTAGATTAGATAATTTGGTTTTGACTTGTTGTTCAGCTGATTAATTTTCGGATGTAGTGATCAATGTAACCGCTGAAGTTATAGGAGACCTTCAGTATAAAGAAAATTAGCGGAAAATTATATTTAACAGTTTTAAATGTCACCATTTTACCTGTTTTTCTACGTATTACAGGTTCCAAAAATAAAACAGCTGACCCTACCTCGTTTGGACACAACATTTTTGTCCATATCGATGATGATATATTTCACGGCAATACCCCATTTTGAATGTTTCAGTTTTTTTTTTGTTTGTTTTGTTTTATGGCATAATATGTATCTTTAATTATTTTCTAGCAAAATGGGTGCTCCACTTTTAAACTTCCTATTTATATAAATAAAATATTTTATGTGTTTATTGTGATATGTGGTTATATTCGTGTGTTTGTTAAGTTTCTTTATATAATTTCTTTATAAATAATGAAAATTAACATCATTAGGAAATGAAGTTGGTGATTGATTAGAAAGTAATTGATTAATTTCGTAATCCAATATTTTTTTCTGATTATGTAAATAGAATAGAGACCCACTACAGTGCAATTGGTTACAAAATAAAGACAGATTGATTACGAAGTAATAATTACTTCATTTATGAATACGGATGTGATAGTAAGGATGTTGAGTACGAGATTTCTTATAAAAATAAAAAAAAACGTTGTCTTCCCTCTTTTTTAATTCGAAGCAGAACCAGGTTTCAATGCAACTGCATCATCATGAGTGGCACATCCTAGCCGTAAATACTGTGTTTCATTAGACTCCAAATCATACGGGTGATGTGATGCAATCGGTTCTGATTGAAAATAAAACAATGGGAAGAGAACGTCTTTTATTTATATGAGAATTACTTTATTAGTTTTGTAATTAAACTATTTTTTTCTGATTACTGTCCAACTTTCCTATTTATAACGTTCATAGTGGGTGGGGGGCAAAATTCAGCGTGCTGGCGCTAATCTGAAGATAAGCCACTATATGTTTAACCTCAAAGTGAAATTTACTCTCATACACAAGTTAGGTCAATTTCGAGTTCGCGTTTCGCCAAATTATTCGACCTTCTATCTAGTATTATTTTCCCTGCCATTCTTTACCTCCCAGGAAAGAAGATAGCTATGGGGAAAAACCCAGTAAAAGAAAGATGAGCACCGTGGAAAATCGTTAAAGTTTCCCAGTCTGGAGAAAGAAAACTTGAATAAAGAATAGGGAAGAGAGCGTACTGACTTCCTCAGAAGGAAGAAACATTTTATTTGAATATTTCTTTGAATCAAGAAAAACTTTAAATGAATTATTACTTTAAAAAAAAAATATATATATATATAATGAAAAAATAAATTCAAAGACAATATAATTGTCGGATTTTATTTTATAGTGACAATAGTAAGCAGGATATAGACAAGATCATAATGCAATATATAATGGGCGTAAGGAGCTGAACTCTGGGGCTCAACTTAACTTTTCAATTCTTATAGAATACAAACCCTACAATCCTTCGTATAATCACAAACGCTCCATTCTACGTATCTAATGCTATCCTTCGCAATGACTTGCAGATTCCCGTTGTAAGGGATATAATGAAATCCCGCTACAGTACCCTTTCCTTTCACAGTGATACTTGAGTCCGCGGACTTGCCACAAGAACCCTTCCTAATGTTCATGTTCGGAGGCTGAGGCGGCAGTGGCCTCGAGACATACTAGACTTAATCATCTACATACTTTTTATGTCATAGCTTTCTTTTATCATTTAACTATTTTTTTTAAATATTTTTATTTCTATTTCTCTCATCCGCTATTACAAGATAATAGATAATCATTAATGAATAATTTCTCTATTATTATCCAAGACATTTATTTATTCATGAATCACATTTGCTTGTTGTATATTGTATGTATACAGTTGTAAATATAACATTAAAAAAAAATATATATTTACATTTTTTATTCATTCACCTAACACCGCGATCACCTAAATTTCATAAGGAACATTTTTATATTATACGATTTTCACATAAATCAAACAAACGTCTAACAAATGACATGATACATGACATAACGGATAGAATATCGATATAATGTATTGTTACCGGATTGAGGCATATATACCAAGTTTCAGTTCTCTATCTCTATTAGATGTGACTTAAAAAGCGATCGGCAAACTTCAGCAAACCGGAATAATATATGAAGGTAGGTATATAAAAATGAATGTACAATAACTTTTGTGGACTAAAATACAATTAATCGATATATTGTTTTAAAGGAATCTAATAAATAAAGAAATCGCACGAAAATTGATTTGGAGTCCTTACGGAGTTTTGAATTCACTTAGATAGTTCATGTCGATACATTCATTATATCAGCAAGTTCTTAGAGATTTTAGGTTAAGCATATCTCCTAACCCCTCCTTCCCTTTGGTGGCCATGACGCGAACTATAAAATCTATACGATATTAACTTCACAATGTATTGAAGAATATATAATATACTATAAAAGGGCGCAGGTAGCTCAGTGGTATGCGTGCTTGCCTTTTGAGCTCAAGGTCGTGGGTTCGAAACCCGGCCGAGGCCCTTAGTTCATTTTATCTGGGAGGTAAAATAAACATAAGCACGCCGTCCTTCGAATTCCGGATTTCGGATGTTAAGCGATGGTCCCAAGTCCGTACGATGTCAGGTACTCGTTTAACACCCCTGCCCTAGGTGAATAAAAATTTAGGGTAGGCAACAATTAGGACTCCCACAGTAGAGTCGGTCTCTTTTCCACCGTGACGAAAGAGCGCTCTGGTAGTAGGCGATATGACCTCGTAGTTAAAGCCCGGGTATGAGTCATAATAACTAACTATAATATAACAACAGTAGGACTGTTGGGCTTCTCCCCTTAAATAATGTAGTTGCAAATGTAGGGTTGAGGGGTTGCATATCTGTACAAATATTTACAAACGTTCCTCTCTGACATTCAATATGAACGATATGGAATCCATTGGCTCCATTTAAAACAATAAAATTCAACCTTTCACTTTCTATATTGAAATACAGATTGAAATTTATCGACTACATGGTATCTGTCAAAACAGTATTGATGTCTGGTTAATGTAGGTACGTGTATGACTAGAGCTTCAAACTGGGTTTAATTCCATGTTTTAAGGGTTGTTTTTACATGCGCCATGAATCCAGTTGGATATAACAATAGTTAATAAGAGAGCGCCGGTAGCTCAGTGGTATGCGTGCTTGCTTAATGAGCTAAAAATAGCGAGTTCGTAGGCCCTTTAGGATAGGCAAAATTTAGGACTCCCAAGAAGAGTCGGACTCTTGTCGACCAGAGTGATGAAAGAGCGCTCTGGTAGTAGGCGATATGACCTCGTAGTTAAAGCCCGGACATGAGTCATAATACCTAACAATAGTTAATAAGAAAGTCACCGGCAATTTACTTCCCCAGAAAGAATTAATCAATTAATTTTTCTTTCCCTCTCCAAAAACGTGTTGATAAATTCATTACATAGGTAGTTATAAAAGGTTTTTGAGCCCCCTCCCCTGAACTCCACTTCCCTTCGAGCGATATTGCTGAAATTTGACGGTTAAGTCCTCATTGAGATTTGACTTCAATCAAATATGAAATTACTTGTCGATACATTCATTACAACGACAGTTAATTAAGTTTCTAAGTTGATCCCCTTCTTCCCTTCTGTCGATTCCGCTGAAAATTATTAACTGTCGACCTTAAGGGGTTTTAAATTCACATATGAAATGGTGTGTCGATACATTCATTCTGTCGGTAGTTATTAGAGTTTTTGTGTTAAGCCTAACCCCTAATCCCCTCCATCTCTTTGGTAGATTTGGCTGAAAATCAGTAGGTGTCGAACAAAGGGTTCTTAATTTCTTAGAATTATAACTTACTTAAATTGCAAAATGTGTTCATTGATTACACAAGTTTCAAAATAAAAATGTAGTCTGACCTCTCATATATTTTATTAATTTATTTTATGCTATCCGGCTTTCGAAGTTGCCCTCATTATCAGACTGTCTGATAAAACATAACAATTCATAACACGAATAAATAAACAAAACACTGTATAAATGTAAAAACAAAAATTAAAATTTTAATAGTTATTTTATTTATTCCTTTGTTTTTGAATTATGTTCTTTGAATGTTTTACCAGGCTGACTAATGATGAGGGCAGCTTCGAAAGTCGGCTAGCATAAAATACATATGATCTGTTCAGAGATCAGACTGTATTTTTATTTTGCAGCCTATGAAATAATCACTTCTCACTACATCGTTATTATCTGTCCTTCGGATGGGACGTTAGCGATGATCCTGAGCCTGTGCGATGCCAGATACTCGTTAAAGACTCACAGTAGAGTCAGGCTCGTATTCACCAGAGAGCAGCGAAAGAGCGCTTTGGTAGTAGGCGATAAGTCCCTTATCAGAAAGCGTAATAACAAAGGAAGAGTGAAAAATAGCAGGTACTAGTTTGTAGCAGTCAATCTGTACCTGATACAGCAAATGCCTGTCAGTATACATGTTTTGAAGTTCTTCTCCATGCCGGGATCTGAGAGAAACACAGGGACGACGTGCTCAAGGCCAGCCAGGGACAGTGAGTGCAGTGACCCCTGTCGGTGGAATCCGGAAGTACCTTTCACCAGCTGGTCCCCCCTCCCCCCACCATAACACCTTAACCCAACTACTCCATCCCATCCTTGGACCCTCCCCCCCCCACTCTTCTTTTTATCCTCTCCTCTCCTTTCTACACTTTCTTTCTCAGACAACACCAATTTGTACACTTTTACCCGGCTTTCTACAATCCTCAGTATCTTTTTAGAAGACAAACTTACACGACAACCAAATTCATTTTAATTTTCTTAGCAGAGGTCCTCCATCAAGATCCTGTAATTGCTATCGTAATTACTTCTATTTAATATTACTTTCCCAGCTATTCGAAGTATGGGGGAAGTTATGAAGTCAGAAATTCGATGTTGAGTTTTCACCGGAATTTTATGTTTTCCGACCTCTAGATTCCAAATATAAAAAAAAAGAAGTTTGTTTGTCTGTGAACACGATAACTCACGATAGAAAGAATGTATCCACACAAAATTTTATATCTGAGTCAGCCTATTGATTTTCAGTCTAATCGACTAAAAAGAAGGGGGCTTAGGGGGGAGGCTTAACACAAAAAATAAAATAAAAGCCGTTGCAATGTATTGACACAATTTCGTTTGTAAATTCAAAACCCCATAAAAACAACGATTAATGTCCGTAAGGACTGCCGAAGGGAAAGGGGGGGGGGGGGGGTAGAGGAGGGGCACATTCATTATGGCATTATGGTTCTGAAGGGCTGAACTCAACTATTGATTTTCAATCCATTTTGGTTTTGGAGGGAAACATAAAACGTAATTGATTAATTGAATCTGGGGAGTACAAGTGTAGGTACCTATACTTTTTTATTTTATTGTGGAATGGACAATATAAAAAAAAAAATAGTTTCATTCAACCTAATAAAAGAGTGAAGTCGAGATAATATAGATGTGAGTCTTGGCCTCCATCCCCTTTTTGCTTTGGCATAAATGACAATTTGTTCACCATATGTTTCACAGACCTACCAATCCACCTCAGCATAAACAGAAATTTGGAACGCCTTGTTTATTTCATTTTATTTATTTTTAATAGTATTGTTATTACTAATCACATGTATGTCAGACTCTAAGAATATCTAATTTATAAGCTAACTTGATGTAAAGATCGCGGGTCCAAAATCAGGTTGAGGTCCTTGGGTTTTATATCCTGGAAGTGAAAGATTATTGCGCATGCCGTCCTTCGGATGGAAGTCAAGATATCCCAAGTCTGTACGTCAGGTACTTGTTAGGGCTCATGTCCACCAGATCGAAGAAAGAGCGGTAGTAGGCGTTATGACCTCGTAGTTAAAGCCCAGGCTGGTCACAACAACTATCTAACTAGTCTTTGTCCTTATCATTTCGTAATCTTTTGCAAATAGTGTTCAGTTGTCTTTCAAAAGTGGTATGTCAATTACCCATTTCAGTCGTAGTGAAAAATAGTTTAAAAAGAAAATAATCAGGAGAAGAAAAATCGTGTTGAGGGGAGCAAGCTTGATGAAAATATGGGGTAGTTTGATAGGACTTACCAACCGGGGGAGTGCATAAGCTGATTTCTTATAAAAATCCGCTAAAATAAGGAAAACAAAGGAATATTTAGTTGTTGAGAGGGGAAAGTGCTGAAAAGACATTTTATGGTTGCCAAGCGGGGAGAGAGACTAGATTGGAGGGATTCAGATAGGCGGAACTTCAAGACAAAAACAGACAGCAAATTGTCAGACAATATTTAGACAGCTCCTTTCTCTCCTTCTCTTCCTCCCACCTCAGGCTTTTGGATCAAAAACAGACTTCAATATTCTCTTGTCCCTATTTTTCATCCGATAAAATAAATTAATGCCATTAGCGAGCTGCATTCATCCATCTGACTGTAGCACCCGTTACTTCTCGACTGTTATCATACTATTCTAATTCGTTATACGAGTAAGCAGGAACTAAATGAACTATACATATGGGAGACCATCTCTGTGTACGTCTAGGGACCTAATCATTCAATGCTCTTATTCCCTCCATGTTAACTCTACTTTGGGAGTCCTAAATTTTGTCTACCTAGGTTTAGTTACGGTAGTGGTTTTTAACAAGTACCTGAGACATTGTAGAGGCTTGAGACCATCGCTTAATGTCTCATCCAAAGGACGACGTGCTCAATGCTTTTTTCATCTCCCATATAATAAAGCTAAGGGCCTCGGCAGAGTTGATCTCAAGAGGCTAGCATGCCACCTCTGAGCTACCGGCGCCTCCTCATAAGCTTGAATCTAACAAAAGTCAAATGAAAACGTTTTTGGAGAATTCTGTGTCTTAGTACAAGAACCACTTATGTCAATTTTATCAAATGTTAGAAAATCAGGTGCAAAGATTTTGAATAAATTAAACCTTTTTTGAAGTTTTATATTATTATCTAGACTTAATTTATTTTATATAAATTAAATTAGCATGTCAAAAACTTGTATTTACTGGATCATTTGTTTTTAAAAGTTGATTTGTCTGCCAAAACATTCTGACATAGATGGTTCTTCAAATAAAAAATAATTAAAAAAAAAATAAGTGTTACCATGGCATGACCACCACTGTCACATCTTTCATATAAAAACGCCTTGTCTCATCCTTAAACGAATTAAATAGCCTTTTTATAATTATTAGGTATAATAATATTGTTGTACTAGTTATGAAAAACATCATATTATGTACATTAAAAAATATATATAATAAAAGAGGGCGCCGGTAGCTCAGTGGTATGCGTGCTTGACTTCTGAGCTCAAGGTCGTGGGTTCGTAGCCCGACCGAGGCCCTTAGTTTATTTTATTAAAATAAAAAATTAAAAATTTAGGGTAGGCAAAATTTAGGACTCCCACAGTAGAGTCGGGCTCATGTCCACCAGAATGACGAAAGAGCGCTCTGGTAGTAGGCGATATGACCTCGTTGTTAAAGCCCGGGCATGAGTCATAAAACCTAACCTAACCTATATAATAAAAAATCCTTACATCAGGCATTCATACTGAAAAAAAAAAAAAATAATTAAAAAAAAAAAATATATATATATATACCTATAAAATTAATAATGTCATTTGTCAGAATATCAAATCGGTTCTTATATCTAGGAATTTAGGCTTTTTTAGGTTGAATGGCATGCCATAAGTCTCGTATATATAGAAATATAGGTTTTTTTAAGTTAAGTGGCATACCCTAATTGACATTTGTTAAAATTTGACATTGGTGGTTCTTGCACGAAGGCACAGAATTATCGGCTGTATACATCCCCACCTCGAATTATTTTTAATCAACAAAGTTTTCGCGTTTCCCTTAAATATACCTTCTTTTCGGTCAATTTGGTTGAAAATCAATAGGTGTCTTACTTTGTCACACTACCCAAGACATTTTCCTGGCAGATAGTCTTGGGACTGAGAAATCGTTTCGGAGGAATTCTGGCTTATTACTCTAATTTAATCCAAGTTGTTTGATTAGTTGTGAACGGGTTAAAAGATCAAGTTACCGAATGTTGAATAAACAACAACTACTTACTGCTCCAAAGTATTATAAAACCTGTTGGCCCCTTCTATCTTCCATCTGACTAGCAGACAAGAGCGTGTGACGGGCTTGCCTATCACAAGTCTTTACGGCTTTTTCTGTGTCTTGAAGGATGTTAAATTTTTAAGGCCCAAACATCATAACAAAATGAACATCCTCCTTTTCTATTTTGAAAGCTCCTGCCATTAAGAACATAATACAATAATTGATACAATTTTACATAATGTACAAGCTATATACTTTCGTATGTTAAATTATCATATTTAGTTTGTATTATCTTCGTATTATATTATTTATTTCAATATATTTTTTTAATTTACTAAAAAGTATGAATTTTCAATACGATTATTTTTTATTGTTATTTACTATATTGAAACCATTTTGTAAAAAAATAAAAAACAATTACAACAGTTTTTCTATCCTAAGCTGGCTAGAACATATCTGAAGGTAAGTTTATTTAATTCAAAGAATATTTAATGAATGTTTTTTAAAGTAGGCATGAAAATCTAAAAGATCCTTCTTCATTCGAAGAGAAATTAGAGCTTAAATTTTAATTTTAAGAGAGAAGAGAAAGAAAGAAGAAAAATAAAAGAAATACATTAAATAAAACGGAGAAGAAAGTTATAACAGTTAAATTAAAAATTATATGGGTAATTTTATCTTCAAGGAGCAAATGGAAAATTAAAAATAAAACTCAAATGATCAAAAGGGTCGGATATTCGATGCTGAGTTTTCAATGGAATTTCAAGTTTTCCGACCTCCTGATTTCAAAAATAAAAAAGAAATCTGTTTGTTGGTGTGTGTTTGTGTGTCTGTGGACACGATAACTCTCAATAAAATGAAAGTATCGACACGAAAATTTATATGTGTATCCAGAATCCGATAAGGAGGATTCGACATCTTTTAAGCCAACTTGGTCAAAGGGAATTGGGGGATTAGGGGGGAGCCACAACACAAAAACTAACTGCCGTTGTAATGAATGTATCGATATGAAATTTCATATTTCAATTCTAACCCCTATGAAACATTAGAGAACTATTTGAAGAGGTGCACCAAATATAATAGGTATCATCAGAGAAGCCAAGACGGTCTCTCCAACCACATCAGAGGCAGTTTTCACACGGTGCTTCCATGTATCCAAGGACCGATGTGTACTAACGGTCAGAAGGCCAGGATAATCATCCATATCCCCGTCGGTGGTACGGCCTTGCGGACATCTGGAGTAGCCAACACTCGCTAAGACTCCAACCTGCCGTCTGGTGGCATGGGAGCAGAGGGGCCCCTCTGGCAACTAATATCTCTCCTCAATTATGCATTTTTATTTTCAACAAATTAAAAAAAACACAAATAACTTACTAACTTATACAATATCCACACTTCCGGTTCCTTGTCAGTTCTTCTGTGGAACGCTAACGGATTTTTTAGCACAAAAAACGAACTGGACAATTTTCTAGAAGACAGTCGAATTGAAATAGCAATGATTTTTGAGACTCAATTCTAGACTTTACGTACTCGACTATACAATGCACAGAGCTGACAATCCCGAGGGCATTAGCCACGGCGGGGCCGCTGCTCTCGCCATGTCTCACTCACACACTAACCACTTACCAATAGAACAATATCTCACATACAGGCAGGAGCTGTCCCTTAACAAACGACCAAAAAATAAAATCCAAAAACGTCTAGGAATAATGGAACTATATAACAAATTATATTGCAGAAAATATATATAATCTACTCATCTTATAATGTGACTATTCGCTTATATATTTATCTGTTGGCTATTTGAGTTCTAATGATTTTCAACAAATGTCAACAAACCTCGGTAATATGTGAAGATTAATTCAACCGTTAAATGAAATGAAGCAGTCAACGATGAAATCAAAGGAAGAAAAAAATTATTATAAAGCATATAATGAGGAACAAAATTATTTGAGCGTTGATGAATATATATGAACAATTAATTGATAAATTTTAATGAAACTGCCAGAACAAAAAGTAATAAATAATGAAAAGGTCGATGGAATTGAATAATTAGGGAATGAGGGCGCTCAACTGCTATGGTCATTTACGCCCGTCTTTCTTACACTCGTTAGAGGCACATATATCGGCTCAGGAACCAACTTTTACATGTTTTGTATATCATTAGTAGTATATATGTAAATGTCGTTTTATACGCATAATCTTATTATTCATTTTTTATTTTTTTTTATTTTTTTTTTTATTATTATTTTTTATATATATATATTTTTTTTATTAATATTATTATTTTTTTATTATTATTTTTTTTTTATTATTATTATTATTGTTTTTTTTTTGTTTTTTTTTCGTATATGTATATTATATACATATTATATTATTGTTATTATTTTTTTTTTCTACTACTTATATTTTAGAAGTAAGTTCAGCTTCTTTAATAAAATTAATTACTTTGTTTATGGTATTCTTATCATCCCCTAGTGCTTCGGAGACATTCCCGGGAACGCCGTGTATTTCCAGGAGTCCCCGGTATCTAAGACAGTCTTCAAAGATATGGCGGACTGTTATTTGCACGTTGCAGGTGGGACAGATGGGGGGATCCTCTCTGTTGATCAGGTACCCGTGAGTTAGGCGGCTGTGTCCTATCCTGAGTCGTGCGATACACACCTCTTCTCTTCTGTTCTTCCGATAGCAGGACTTCCAATTGGTTACAGATCTCTTGATCATTTTCAATTTGTTGTCTTGTATTTCGCTCCACATAGACTGCCAGCTGTCATATATATTTGTGGCTAGTGGTTTAGCGTATTCCCGGGCGGAGAGACGAGTGGGGACCACTTCAAGGAGACTATGCGCTTCCTCTGCCGCACGATCTGCCCTTTCGTTACCCGGGATCCCCGAGTGACCTGGGACCCAGACGAAAGTGACCTCTTTCCCCATTTCTTTCAGCTGATAGACACAGTTCTGAATCTTATATACTAATGGGTGATCGCTGTACATATTGTCAATGGCAAGCATTGAGCTCAATGAGTCTGTGCAAATAGCTATATGTTTTTCTGGGGCAACCAAGGAATGATATAGAGCATGATAGATTGCCGTCAGTTCTGCAGTAAATATACTGCTGAGAGGATGTAGTTTGAACTTTCTCACCTCATTGCCATCTATGTATGCACAGGATGTTGAATCATTCGTTTTCGATCCATCGGTATATAATACTCGGGCTCCTTCCGTTTGCTCTAGTAGGGCGTACAGTTGTGGTAGATATACACCAGCTCCTCTCGCGGCAGATACTTTCAGTAGTTCAGTACAGCAATTGGGTCTCGGAAAGATCCAACAAGGTGTTACTTGATGCTCTGTGATTCTGGGAACTTCTTCCAGTTGGGTTATGACGCTTTTCAGCCGGATCCTTAGAGGCAGTGTAGGGTTTTTCGCGGTGTTGTACAGTCCTTGATATTTAGCCTTAAATATATATTTGTAGCAAAGATGCTCGATGGAGGCTAAAATAGAAAGTAACCAATCAAGTCAAAAAAGTATTTATTTTTGAATCCTTCAAAAAAATGTTGAAACAGGAAGCCCAACTTTTCAGGCCCGGGTTGGAGAACATAAAAAAAGACGTTAGGTACGTGTTTTTGAAAATTTCATATGATGCTTCTAGCTCTAGTGCTAATATTTTCAGACCTCGTAAGAAATCACTTACAATAATAAATAATATTAATCAAAGAACAAGCTGCAGAGAGATATTTAATAAAAACTTAAAATCATTAATTGCGCTGTTTTTATTTTAGTCCATTAGTGTTTATAAATATTTTCCCTCTCAACGGTACTAGTCATGATTATAATTGTTATCTTTTAATTAATCTAACTTTGCTCACTACATTAGCCATCACTGTTAGATATATGTGATGTGGCCAGACCAGGACTTTCTTATACCAACCACGCTTTTACAGACCACACACTCTCTCTCTCTCCCTCCTCAAAATCATTTCAAACTGGCGTTACTGGGTTATTTAGTTAGTTACTTATTAAGACTCACGCTCGGGATAACTACAAGGTCATATTGCCTACTACCAGAGCACTCTTTCGTCACTCTAGTGTGTGAGCCCGACTCTACTATGGGAGTTCTAAATTTTAGTCTTTAACGAGTATCTGACATCGTATAGGTTCGGGACCATCGCTTAACGTGCCGTCGAAAGGACTCCTTTACCTCCTAGATAAAATAAACTAAGGGCTTCTTTCGGGTTTCGAACCCGCCACCTTGAACTCAGTAAGCAAGCACGCAAACCACTGAGCTACTGGCGCCCGCAGGCGTTACTAGGTGTATGAAATTAATCAGTTGGCGTGGGCTGTTTTCTTTGTTTCATTGTGCAGCCTAATTCTGAGAGTGACTTTCTTATACTCGAGTTGATTTTAAGAAGGGGGAGGTACAGAGAGAGTTATCTGTAAAAGCGTAAGTGGTATAAAAAAGTCCTGTTACGGCCACATCACATATATATTTATTTTTTTACATTCCTAGGTATCCTAAAACTTTATTCTTAATGCTTCGATCTCAAATCTGAGGACACAGCAGCGATTGGACACTTAATAAGAAACATTTTGAGTAGGAATCAAATTTTCAATAGGATTACTAACCCTATTCGCGTAAACCAAGGAAACGTGTAAACATAGGTTTCTAAATGACAATTTAGGATGGTTTTTGGCATGTATCACGCGGAGCGACCTTGGTCAAAACGTATTTGGGGAAACTTTAAACATGGAAATCCGCTTAAAATTAGACATCGAAATCACGCACGTTCACAACCTACACAAGTAGGTAACAAAACTTGAGAGGTCATATTACATTTTATCTAAGCCCGGGATGTTTATATAACAATAAATAAAGTTATATTTAGAATTTATTCTCTCCAATTTCCATTGGAGTTGGTTTTCCTTCACCAATTACTTTCATGACAACCCTGTCATTATAAACCCTTATAATTTGTTGATAATAAACCTTCTAGTTCATCTTTTCGATTTTGGACTAATTTTTTCAATTAATATTAATTGCCATATAATATCGATAGGGCCTATATTGTAAATAGTTACTTGTAATTAAAGTTAATATAATAATATAAATCTAATAAGAGGTGGAAATCCTCTCCTCTAACTCGAAAAATATTGATGACAAAACTGTGAAAGAAATCATAGTTGAATCATTAACAATGCACTTCCCTAGAGCGAATTAACCAATCGTCCGTTTATGCTAAAAATTAATAGGTGATCTAGACAGAGGCTTCTCAATTCACAACTAAATTTTGTGTCCAATACATTCAATACATGGGCAGTTATTAAGTTGAGAGCCCACCCCTAATCCCCTCTCATAATATATGAGTCGTCAGCTATTGTAGTTTTTATGTCTGAATACATTTCTGCCATCTTTGTCGATGTGGAAAGCTAATAAAATAAATAAAAATAAAGATCTTGTTTAACTTTTATATTGTCTAATTTCACAAATATTATCAAAATTTCTTGGGGGCCCTTTTTCGGGAAATAAACAAAAACAAAATATATTTAAAAATAACAAAAACAATAATATATATTAAAAAACTTAACTCTAGAGAAAATATTCTAGTGGTTAAAATAGATATTTTTTTTGCCTTTTTTCGGTGAACGTATTTATTATATCATCCATAGCTGAAGAAAATTTTAGTTTCTCAAGTTCTTCTTTTTCTATGGACAGTATTGATGTCACATTTTTCTATGAATCTATGAAAAAAAGGGTTGAGACTTTTTTTTCGTAAAAATAATACTCAGTGTGAATTTCGGGATTTTTCAAAAGCATATTGCCTGACCTAATGGTACTTTCCCGAGAATAATATAGAGCTGCGGCGGAGTGTTTTATTATTTATTCATTAGAGCTTGGCTTTTATCAATATGACTATGGATAACATCTTACAATTTTTTGCTTAAGCATGTTGGGGCCCGTCAAGCTCGGAGGCATTGTATCATTGGTACAACTGCTGCAGCGGTAGCTATACCTATGACATTAAGTGTACCCATTTCGGCTTACGCCGTCAGCACAAAGTTCAAAATGAGTTTTAACTAGAACAATCGATTGATGTTACAGAGAGAGAGCAAAAACTTAGTTGATAAATTGTTTTGGGGAAGTACACTGTCGGTGATTCACTGTCGACTTTATTTCTTGTAGCATACAATAAAGTAGCTGTGAAGAAGGGAGCAGCCATCATCTTTTTAACTCCTCGTCCCCTGGTCGACTCTTCTTGTGAATACAAAACTCTACCTAATTTTTCTCCCTGAAGGAGGGAGATTCATGGTGGAGGGATGGGCGGTATTCCCTAGGGACTACTCGCCTCTTCCACATTTGTCTAGCTCGTCTCCCATCCACCCCTGCCTCTGTGGTCCTGCTAAGAGGATTACCGTCCCTTTTTAAAGCTCCGTACAGATCCCATCCCTCTTTACAACTCTACTGCAACCTCACTCAGTCAGACAATGTTTTCTAAAGAAATAATAGAATGTACTTTTTTAATAAAAATTTTCAATTTCATTATATGGCAACCGTCTAACAAAGTTTCCCGAAACAATCACGATATCGTAGGAATGTAAAATAATACCCCAGAAGCGATGCAAAGACAAGTAAATATATTTAATCCATTTCTAGTTTTTTATCCGCATATCGTCAAAACTAGCCAAGATGTTGAGCAAGGAAGGTTTCTCTGTCGGTTTCAAAAATGTCTTGCCTTTGGTCTCCTTACACGAGTGAGCTCTACCCGAATCACCTGTCAATGTGAGGCGGTTTATGTAGGCCAGTCGGGACGGAAAATGTCTACTTGAATAGGGGAATATTTGCCTAGGCCTAGTAGAGTTTTTATATTAAATTTTTTAATGATTTTGAGGCCGGTGGTTTGTGACACCCACCGCCCGGGCGCGCCCCTCTCCTTCTTCCCTCAGCACAAATGGAAATTTCTGATCCCTCATGGCCTAAATAACACCTTTTAAAACTACGCTCTACTCAATGTTCAATTCAAAATTCAAAACCTAGCGCCATCCCCCCTCCCCCCGATCAAACGTTGAAACTAAGACGAGGTCCTTTATCTGTTTTTTTTAAACTGGGTGATAAAACTTTGAGTACGCTGCTCTTCAGATGGAACGTTAAGCAATGGTACCGAGCCTGTACGATGTCAGGTACTTGCCCGCTCCCCCTCTTTCTGTGGTCTCCAGAGAACATTATCAGCCCTTTCTACACATCCCCTCCCTATGTACAACTTTATAACACCAACTGGGATTGTCTTCTGAAGAAAGTTTTCAGTTTTAATCTTTCTTTAATGGTTCTCAACTTGTTCCAAGCTCTTTTAATGAACCATATAGGGAACATTTTACTGTCTAGAAAGGCTCTATTATGTTCTTCCTGTCGACATTAAGCAATAATTGAAATCCTTTTTTTATTAGCTAGCTATCATTTAATTCTCTTACCAAAGAAATATCCTTTTGTTTAGTACAGGAAATAACTGCTTTCACATTTCTCTGTATTTAATACTATTTTAAATAAAAAGATTCAACAAAATTACAGTCCTATTCTTTAGCCGATTGAAAATTCTTGTTATTTTATGGCTGCCTATCATTATGAGCTACTAAACAAAACAAAAAAATAATGAAGAAAATATTAGTTTTATGAATTATCCAACCAAAAGGATATAAAGGAATAATAAATACAATAAAATTAAAATATTAAATAAAGCATAGGATACAATTAAAATAGATTAGCAGCAAATAGCTAGATTATAGCCATAGTAATAATAATGATATTGGTAAAGAAAAACTTTTAGAGAAAGTCGTCTCCATGTTGCCTTATCCCTGGTCTCCATGTTGCCTTATGGTCTCCACGTTGTATTATCCAGGTCTCCACGTTGCCTCATATTCTCCACGTTGCCTTATGGTCTCCACGTTGTATTATCCTGGTCTCCACGTTGCCTTATCCTGATCTCCATGTTGCCTTATCCTGGATCTCCATGTTCCCTCATCCTGGCAGAGATTCCTCTCCGGATCTTAGCTAATTCCTCTCTTCTATAGGGTACCTTGGCACCCTCGGACCACACTTTTTACTTTTCTCTTCATTCAGATAAATAAAGCTCTTCATTCAGATAAATAAAGCTCTTTCATCCTTAAGTTCATTTCTGGGCCCCAGTCCCCCTAACATTGCCTCCCCCTGAGGCCCCAGTAGTTCTCTAGTAGTGTTCAAGTTGCCTCCCCCTGAGGCAATTCAGTTCTAGTGTTCCCGTTGCCTCCAAGGCCACAGTACCCTCTGTACTCCCGTTGCCTACACGGCTCCGGCATTTATGTACTGCCGTTGCCTCCACTGAGGCCCCTAGTTTGCCTGCTCTAGCCTGTCCTTCCAGACTTCCGTCCAGGTATCAAGGTATTTAATAGAATAACAAACGCTGGCCAGCAATTTGTGTTTTGTTAGATGCCCCTGGGCGAAGACGGCTCAGCCTGGAAAAAGGGTAAATATGTTTTATAAATACGTCGTGTTTCCATTATACAGCCAACTGTTCACAAACCCCCCATCCGTACGCTCCGCTCTGATTCCAATAAAATCGGCCGAGGCGCGTACACCAACTACTGATGTAATTTATTCAAAAATCCTAGTAATTCCGATGTAATGTATGTATAAACACAAAATTTAGTATGAGGATTCAGAACCTTCAATGTAAGTCATAACTTTTAGCCCAAACGGTCAATTGGTTAAGAGGGAGAGCGCCAACTCAATTGTAGGCATAATTCCTTCTGAGGAAGTGAAGTATAATAATTTTTCCACTATGTTGACACAGATCACAAAAATGTATTCGAACATTAATAAAAACAAGGGGAATTGTTCAAACAAGTACAAAGATACAGAAATCTGAAAATATCTGAAATAAATAAAAAGAGACATGGTCATATTTCAAATTTGTGGTCGATATGGGATATATGAGGACCAGAAAGGAACTCACCTGAAGGGATTCTAACCACGTCCCTCGAGATGAGAGATTTTAAAATTCAGGTAATGCCCAGTACAGAGAGATATAGTTGTGTGGAGAGTTTCTGTCCTATGGATAGAAAATAACACCCATTAGTGCTAGCTAATCTGGCGGCTCCCTTTTCTTAAATCGACTGCTGCTCACGTCGGCGACGGAATTATATCTATATGTGTACTGGTGAATCATTTTAAGTTATTACTATTCCAGCTATACAAAGTATAGAGGAAATTAAGTAATCGGTGAGAAATTCGATGTTGAGTTTCCACCGAAATTTCAAAAATAAAAAAAAAAAGTTGTAGGTGAATCACCGGCAATGTACTTTCCCAGCATCAAGCAATTACGTTTTCGCACTCCCACCAAAACCAATCGATCGTTTAGAATATCGATAGTTGACTTACAAAAGAGATTCTGAATTCTCACACTAAATGTTATGCCCATACATTCACTTAATCGATAGTTAATAAGGTTTTATTGGTTTTGAATCAAGCCCCATCCTTTGATACCCATTTCCGTTAGGCCGATTGCGTGCAAAATTAATAGATTCCTTCTTTTTGGGATTTTTAATTTTAATATAAAATTTCATGTCGACACATTATTTACAACGGCAGTTATCAGATATTTTGTGTTAACACATATAATATTAATATATATGTGGGGGTTGTCCATATAGCGCTTTCAACTTACAGTAGAGCGTCGGAAATCCGGAGCGTCGCAAATACGGATCGGCTCGGCGGTGAGAGCAGGTGGGATGTGGGAGATGTGTGGTTAGAGAGGCAACCTGAGGGGACGGCGACACAACTCGTACTTCTTAAAAGACTGAGAGACATGCCTGCAAAGAAACGTACGTCAACTCTTGTACAAAAACAATTAAGGACTTTTTTACCCAGTAAGTTTCCATTAATTACTCTAGATTCTTGTTTTTTTTTTTTCTAAAAAAAGTATTGTAGAGTTAGTAATCTAAATTACATAATGTACATGTTCTTATTCAATATTAAAATATTTTGTGTACTGTATTTTTCGAACCCTTCAGCCTCTATTTTGCAATAGAGTAGACTCCCGAGCGTCATGTATTCTCTAGTCGATACATATACATACGTATGTATACAGTTATTGAAAGCACATTTGAAAATCCGGACAATTCAGTAGATGGGTCCCGGTCCTGATCGATCCGGATTAACGACGCTCCACTGTATATATAAAATTGCGTGTCAATACTTTATTACATTGGCAGTTATCTTATATCTTTGAGTTGAGCCTTCCCACTGATCTCCCCCTTCGGCTGACATAATTACGTCTTTATCATGTTCTAATCACATGACAAAAAAATGGTCAGTGAATCATCAGAAATGTACTTCCCCAGCGTGAATAAATGAAGTAAGTTTTCGTTCTCAAAATCAATAGAATGTTACTCAAGAATTTCTGTATCTTCTTATAAAATTTTGTGTTGATACAATCTGCACATCGACAATTTTTTAGGGGTTTTGAGAATAACTGACTAACTAATTATATCTGAAGAAAAATTATTTAAATGTGTGACAAAATCATTTATAATTAAAAAGCTTCATAACAGAACAAGAGTGGGTAGTGGAACATTCAGATTGCACATTTGAATTCAGCGTGGGGAGTTACCTTAGAAACGTCTTTATTGTTCCATCTGCTTAAATTAGTAAATTCAGTTAGAGAAATTACAATTTATTCATTACTCATGAATTTAATTTAACAAAATTTACTTTGTTAAATTATATTATGATGAAAAAGAGCGCTCTGGTAATAGGCGATATGATGGGTGGTAGTTAAAGCCCGGGCTTGAGTCACAATAACTAATTTTATTTAAATAATTAGCATTCAATATTACAATTTTTTATTTTCGATTTTCGAAAAATTACACTACTTACGATTACTAGAAAAATAGCGCGAGCAAATGGCGCGGGCGGGATAAGAAAATATTAAATACGTGAAAACCAAAAACAATGGTTGCAAATAAGGTGTTTAATATCCTCTTTCACGGCTCACCGCTCACCGCTAGGCCTCTCAGGATGCGGTGAGGGGATCTAAGTGGGATCTCCTATAAAATATGAGAACGATTCATTGCTTGACAACATTAAAGCATCACTTAGGCCGTGCGGGCTAGAGCGTAGAGTTTTGCCAGCATGGTCTCACCTTGGTTTGAGGGTTCGAATCTCGTCAAGGAGTGAGTTTTATTTCGTAGATAGAATTCGCTCCCGGGGCCATGGATGTTGTAAATAACTAAGATAACACCAATAATAAGAGACATGGTTAATATGCATCCTACATAAGGACAACAAACAACACTTCTAAATAAATTTATAAATACACTGAGAACCAAAAAATGTTTCTAACTGAAATAAAATACAACTTTAACATAAGGAATGGCTAATATGCACCGTACATAAAGCCAAAAGAAAAAAAAAAAAAAAAAAAAAAAAAAAAAAAAAAAAAAAAAAAAAAAAAAAAAAAAAAAAAAAAAAAAAAAAAAAAAAAAAATATATATATATTCTTCAGATATTTACAAAAAGAAAATATATGTGATGTGGCCATTACAGGACTTTTTTTATACCAACAACCCTTACATATCACTCTCTCCCTCCCCTTTTCAAAATCATTTCATTTTGTCTAGTGTAAAGCGTTATCTTGAGAGTAAACATTCTTATACCCAGTAATGCCAGTATGAAATAATTTTCAGAAGGGGAAGATTGAGAGAGAGAGTGATCTTTAAACGTATTTGGTATAAGAATGACCTGTAATGGTCACATCACATGAAATTTTTTCTTTTTTCTTTTTATAATTTTTCAAAAAAACTGTCTTTTTTTTGTCTTTTATTTATAAAGATACAATTGTTGCTGGATGCAACAACCAGCATTATGATGTGCATGAAGACATGGTAGCGTGAATGGCATGTGAGAGGAAGGCCACCCAGTGGTAGGTCCTCGGGACGAAAATATATCTATTATAAATAACCAAAAAAAAACTAACATTTATTTATTTTCATTGTTTGAGGCGTTGTTACTTTTGTCGTATTGATCCTATCTCAACTCTGAGGACTTATTAGCATTGTAAATTTTATAAGGAACATTTTTGGTTAGAATCATTTTTTCAATAGGACTAACAATTTTTGGATTAATCTAGGAAACGTCTAAAAATGTGTGTTTCAAAACTACATTTGAAGATAGGATTCGGCATGTATCTCAAAAACCGGACGAACTGCAAAAATTGTATTTCGAGTAAAATATGTATTTCAGCTTTCTCTAAAACTTCATCATTTGAAAAGAGTTTTGATTAGGCCATAAACACAAACTGTATCTTGTAAAATATACTTAGCCCCCGGAGGGAAGTGATCTCAATGTTCGTCTGATTTTTGCCAAAATCTAACCAGATCTAAGTTAGCACGGGTGACCGTTTCATTTCAAGGAAGTTCATAGCTACAATTGTTTTCCTGGTAGAGCATTCACAACATTCCAATCACATACACACCCACACGCACAGGTATACAAGATAAAAGTTCACTATATTGTTGATAAACAAATAAATAATATAAATTCAAAGACAAAATCAAAATAACTATTTGCCACACTTCAAAATTAATAATAAATAACGAAGTAATAATAGGTTCTCTAACCAGATTGCATAAATACTAGCTCAAAACAAAATAACTATTTACAGTACATGTGGGCACTATAATTTATCTCAACACCCCATATCACAAAGTGTGGAGGAGATACTCTGGTTACCCTGCAGTGTATGTCGGTAATCTGGAATAATAATGTGTTTCATAATTACTAGCAACACTGGGGGTAGCAGTCATTGAAGGGAAGGTTACAGTTGACAGTTCTAGTGATGTGATGACTGCTACAATATTCTAGTTTGTATTTATTCATTTTGGCGCATATAGTCAATATTTTTATGAACTTATGTTAGCAATTGGAATTTTGTGTTTGTTATAAGATATAAATATAAGACTATATTTTTATTTTGTAACCTGAGATATAAATGTGGACCCAGGGAACTCTTCAACGCGTGATTAAGCTACACTTCTCAGTATGTCCAGTAGGTCTACAAGACCAGACACAAGTGGCATGAATGGAGGCCTATGTTTAGGATGGGCATTCACTGGCAGTTAGACCTATCAAAAAGGGACTGAGACATGAATGCAGGGACCTCCTGCCGTGTGCCGTGCCCTCTGTAGAGCGGGGAGGCACGTGGGGGGTGAACGAACCCACCTTCCTATACCTACCAATACACCTCTTTATAGCGAGCCGTCTTTTGTAGCCATCCATATCAACACATGGAACACGCTCAGCATCAAAACTGAGGGTTATTTTAAAGTTTTCATTTCTACCTTTGCTGTGGACAACGTGTTGCCTTCGTCCAAAACAACCAGAGATTTTCTCGAACTTATTACAGTAGAACCTCGATAAGTCGAAAACCTCCAAAACTCGAAAAAAAGTTTTGTTCCTTTCCCTTCAAGCCCCAAAACCTCCATTACTCGAAATCTCAACCCTCTATTAGTCGAAATAATCAGTGTCCCTACAAGCCATTTTGGTACAAATTTTCCCTCTATAACTCGAAAAAATAAATTGGACCTCTGTATCTCGAACATAGCAATGTTTTATTTTACAACCTTTACAACTCGATTATTTGAAACTTATTACCTCTATAGCTCGAAGAAAAATAAGTTACCAACTTTAAGAATTTGCCGACAATGTACACCATTGTTTCTTAGAAAACAATTTAGGAGTATACAATAAATAGGATTACCAATTATCTAAAGCAAAAAAAAATTACTGACTTTTTTTAATACCTACTACATATACTACGTATTTTTATTTTAAGGATGTTTTGAAATAATGTTGATTTATAATAAATATAAATATGTTTGTTACCTCTGTAACTTGAATTTTTATTTATTTCACCTCTCTAACTCACAATTAGAATGAATCTTAACCTCTACAAGTCGAAATAAATCCGCCTGTCGAAATCCTCCGTAAATCGAAAAAACTCTATAACTTGAATTTTTTGGCGTCTCCCTTGATGTTCGACTTATAGAGGTTCTACTGTATTTCCAACGAATAATTTGAAAAATATTTGAGTGACTTAAATATATTCCTTATAGACCTTTGTTGTGGTTTACCATTTTCGGAAATTTTATAGGGAACAATTTTGGTAAGAGCTAACTTTTCGATAGGACTAATCGTTCTCTGGTAAATCAAGGAAACACCTAAAAATATGTGCTTCAAAACAACATTCCAGGATAGTTTTCGGCATGTATTTCGCAAACCGGACAACCTATGAAATGTTAATTCATATAAATTATGTATTTTAATATTCTCTACAACTACTACTTGAAAAGATTTTTGATTAGGTCAAATACATAAGCTATATCTTGTTAAATTTAATTAGGTCCCGGGGGAAAGTGGTTTCAATTTTCGTTCGATTTCGGCCAAAATCTAATTAGACCTAAGTACCCATTCATTCCTAATTTCAAGTTCATAGCTACAATCGTTTTTGCGGTAGAGAGCTCACAACTTTTCAATCAAACACACAGACAGATATCTTCACGAAAATGGTCAAAACTTATTCAGGGGACATTGGAACGTGAAAATCAGTTGGAACCTCGATCTCGGATTTTCGCAAGATTACAATACTTGCTTAGACTATAAGTATAAGAAAGTATAAAAATGTTGTCATTACATCGACAGTTATTAGTGTTTTTGTATTGACTCCCTCCCCTGAAGCCCCCCTCCTTTCGGCCGATATAGCTGAAATCCAACAGTTTATGTCCTCATGGCGTTCTGACTTCAAATATGAAATTTCATGTCGATACGATCATTACATCGGCAGTTATTAGTGTTTATGAATTGACTCCCTCCCCTGAAGCCCCCCTCCTTTCGGCCGATATAGCTGAAATCTGACAGTTTATGTCCTCATGGGGTTCTGACTTCAAATATGAAATTTCATGTCGATACGATCATTACATCGGCAGTTATTAGTGTTTATGAATTGACTCCCTCCCCTGAAGCCCCCCTCCTTTCGGCCGATATAGCTGAAATCTGAAAGTTTATGTCCTTATGGGGTTTTGACTTCAAATATGAAAACTCATGCCGATACAATCTTTACATCGGCAGTTATTAGTGTTTTTGAATTGACTCCCTCCCCTGAAGCCCCCCTCCTTTCGGCCGATATAGCTGAAATCTGAAAGTTTATGTCCTTATGGGGTTTTGACTTCAAATATGAAAACTCATGCCGATACAATCTTTACATCGGCAGTTATTAGTGTTTTTGAATTGACTCCCTCCCCTTTCGGCCGATATAGCTGAAATCTGACAGTTTATGTCCTCATTGGGTGTTGACTTAAAATATGAAATCTCATGCCGATACGAACATTACATCGGCAGTTATTAGTGTTGAGCCCCCCTCTGATTCATTGGGCCAGAAAATCAGGCACATTGTAGAACTCCCTGATGAGTTGGCTGATGTATGTTTTGTTTCATCCTTTTGAAATGTTCGCCTTAAATGATGAACGTCTGTCACTTCAACGGCCTGAATACACACAACATTCAAAGACACACTGACTAAAGTGTCAAAACTTTAGTTATTGTTTTCTCAAAATTCAAATATGAGTCCAATGTGACACTTATCTAAAGAGAGTCGTTCTTAGATCATAAGAAAGAAACAAATACAAAAACTAAAATACATTTTGAAGTACCTCAAAAATCTTACTTTTAGTACAAGGAAGTATTGTAATCATGTGAAAATCCGAGATTGAATTTTCAAAGGATTTCCAACGTCCCTTGAACATGTTTTGACCATTTTTTTTATGATGTCTTTCTCTGTGTACAGCAGACTCTATCTCTACCATTCATATCTAAACTCGTTGGCAAAATAAAAGAAGTAAATAAAAAAAACAAAAAAATTAGTTTACATACTTTCTTCATACTTACGTTGGGGGATGACGCATTCATTATTACGTATTACTTCTCTCCTGGTTGATTTACAACAGAATTTCTGAATTCTTATACCCAATTTCATGTCAATAGATTAATTCCATATACAGTTATTAGGAGTTCTGAGTTGAACCCCCTTCATTCTCCTCTTCTCTTCAGCACATTTTGCTGAAAATTAATAGGTATGGCCCTGAGTTTCACTTCTGACGATTTGGCTGAAATTGAATAGATGTCGTCCTTATGGGATTCTGGTGTGGCAATACATTCACAAAAACTCAGACAAGCATTTTACATAACTATACGATGTAATCGGCCAAAAATGAAATGCTTAATTTTCAACAAAATTTCATCTTTTCTTTCCTTCTGGTTCAAAAAAAAAAGTATATATATATCTGTCTGAGAAGACGGTAACTTCTGGTAGAATGAACGTATCGGTTTGAAATTTTATATATGTAAGGGGGGAAAGGAGAGGAGGGGCTTAACAAAGAAATTCTAATAACTGGCGTTGTAATGAATGAAATTCAGTATGAGCAGAAGCCCTATCGTTGGCGTAGTTAGGGCATGCCCCCCCCCCCCTAGAATGCCCGGTGCCCCCTCAGAAAAGTGCGATATGATGTACCTAATCAAAAAAAAAATGTATAGGTATAACGACAACTCCACCACAGACAAACATTAGAAGGATATAGAAAGCTTCAGTTCCCAGTAAAAATTATTCGGATTCAAACCAACCCCTAACTTGTACAAGTTGCAATAGCGCTCCCAGTAAGTTCAGCTAATTGTGAATGAAGTTTCTCTGCCATGAGGCGGATAAAAACATGGCTTAGAAGCACAATGGTTCAGGAACGATTCTCTCATGTGTCACTGCTGCACATAGAGAATGAAATAGTAAAAAATAAAATTTCAGCTGAAAAAGAGTTGGACCGATTTGCTGAAACTACTTATTGTATAAGACTGGATGACTAGACTGATGAAAATTTTAATTGTTGATTTAAATATTTGATGATTATTATGCTATAACATACTAATATTTTGTGTATGGTAACTGATTGTTAATTATTAACTTAAACTAAAAATATGATTGTGAAATGTAAACTATTGCTTTATTATGTCGGTCGTGTTAACCTGCTGCCCCCCCGAGAATAATGCTAACTACGCCAATAAGTCCTACTATTGATTTTTAGCCCAAACGGTTAGTCGATTGGTTTTGGGTGAGAGCGAAAACTTAATTGATTAATTCAACATTGCCGATGATTTTGCGATCTCTCTTGACAAAACACGAAACTCCGATAAAAATTTAACATTGAATTTTCACCAATTTCATAACTTCACCTGAACTCTTAAAAAAAACAAAAAAAAACTAATTGTTGGTAAGAAGAGGAGTTGAGAGAGAAAGAGAGAGAGAGAGAGGGTAAGAGTGGGGTAAGAGAGAGGGAAGGTGTGGATCGATATAGAATGGCTATAATAAATTTAGAGGAGGAGCTCTTTATTATTATAGAAGGTGAGTTATGGCGGGTTGGTGGCCAACTTTACTGCAGGCGTCTCTTGCCACACTTTTTGTCAACACAACGTAACAGAACACCCGACTCCCCCAACCGAGGTGACTACCCCAAACTGCTCTTCTCTTCTTGTCACATAAAAAAAAAAAAAGAAGAAGCCTTTTATCATAAATGAATTTTTTTTTCTTTTTTGTAAACCACCATACTAGTTAGTTATTATGACTCATGCCCGGGCTTTGAATGCGAGGTCGTATCGCCTACTACCAGAGCGCTCTTTCGTCACTCTGGTGGACATGAGCCCGACTCTACAGTGGGAGTCCTAAATTTTGCCTACCCTAAATTTTTATTAACCTAGGGCAGGGGTCTTTAACGAGTGATCAGCCATCAGCCTGGTTATTGTGTCCATGATTACTGTCATGCTGGATGCTAAAGTGAATATTAACGATATAAAATGCCTTTATCATTCCCTCCTATCATTTATTTCCCAGCAGATCCAGATCATAAGCCTAACGCTATAAATTGCCCCAAGAAAGCACCCATCTGAATTCATCATTATCACTCGTATGACATCAACATCGATCATATAGAACAAAAAGGAGGCAAACTAACCTGATTTGAGTAACCATTCGGAAGGTTACACAATATCTTAGTGCTCTCGTCAGACTACTTTACCAATGTCAGACATTTTTTAAAAATATTTATTCTACAATTTGTACAAAAACAATAACAATAAACAGAAGTGATGATTATAAGAAAACATGATAAAATAATAAGTAATACAAAATATTTAAAAAATAATAGAAGCAAAAAAGAAATGAATAATCTCAAAATAATAGCAAACATATACAAAACTAAATAAATAGAATCTATATTAAATCAATGGTGGTACGTGAATAAACAGAAAGCATAAAATGAAAGAGATAAAACAAATAAAAAAATATATTTTAAGGAGAAAACAATTGTTTGAGTGAAAAATGACACATGAAGGTAGTTTATAAGTAGGTAGTTTAGTGCGTTCGGGAGTAATCCGACCATACTCGAGGATAGCCGAAGGGCTCTTTATCACCTTCATCTTTAGCCAAATAATATTAAGAAATTGGAAATACAATGAGTAGGTAGAATCCTTTATTACCAGTGAGATATTAACTGGATTAGATGGGTAATGCTTAGAAATCCTGGAAGCAACACAATGAGAGAGGATCCAAGTAGACGGGGATCAAAGGGGAGAGGGGCTGATTGAAATGGAAATTTATGTAAATTTTAGCACAACAGATACCACTCCCCCCCCCCCCCCCCCTCCCTGAACCACTTCGGTTGAGAAAATATCTCATTAGACTGACTATAATGAAATTTCAACTCTCCGCAAAAACAAATTTGTCTACCGTGTTATATATATAAACAAACTACTTGCTTACATTCACATTCATGCAAACACAATTCTATTTGATAGTGTCTGTATAAATCGTCTGAAAAATCTCTTTGTGAATAAAAACGCTATTCAAGCTGTCACTTCTTTCATTCTTTATAGTTAGTTAGTTATTATGACTCATGCCCGGGCTTTAACTACGAGGTCATATCGCCTACTACCAGAGGGCTCTTTCGTCACTCTGATGGACATGAGCCCGACTCTACTGTGGGAGTCCTATATTTTGCCTACCCCAAATTGTTATTCATTTAACGAGTACCTGACATCGTACAGGCTCGGGACCATCGTTTAACGTCCCATCCGATGGACGGCGTGCTTAAGTTTATCTCCCAGATAAAATATACTAAGGACCTCAGCCGGCTTTCGAACCCACAAACTTGAGCTCAGAAGGCAATCACGCATACCACTGAGCTACCGGCGCCCCCTTCATTCTTTATATAAAAACGATTGTATTTATACTCTCAACAATTGAATGAAATCTCACTGAAATTACCAGATATTTACCTGAATAAAAAGGAGGTCAATAGATTTGAGTTAGTTGAGTCCGACTATGGGAGACCTATATTTTGCCAAACCTCATCGTAAAGACTAGGGATCATCCATCTGAAGGAGGGGTGCTCATGGTTTTTTTGATCTGTCACATAAAAAACCTAAGGGACGCCGGGTTTTGAACCCGCAATCCTGAGGCCAGCACGCTACCTCTGAGGCACCGGCGTCCTCAAATATATTTGATTGATAATTAGTAATAAAACCGCTGACGTCAAAGCATTACTTTCACACAGAAAGTCCTGCAATGGCTACATCAAACTTTACTTCCCCTGCTATATGCAGTATAAGAGAAGTTACGTAATCGGCCAAAAACTCGATCTTCAGTTTCACCTGAAATTTCATGATGTCCAATCCCCTGATTCCAAAAATGAAAAAAAGAAGTTGAATGAATGTATCTAAACAACATTTTTATTTCTAAATCTATAATCCCGTAAGAACAACACCTATAGATCAGCCAAATGTAAAGAATGTATCGACACAAAATTTAGTATAAAGCTTCTGAAGCCCCTATGTAAGTCAACTATTGATTTTTAGTCAAAACGGTGAAAACTTAATTAATTCGTTCTGGGGAAGTATATTGCCGGTGATATACGCTAAAGAATTTTTAGAGTGTGACAGTGCCTATTTATCCCTGAGGCGAGTGAGGAAGCCGCCTCAGGGCCCCCACGTTCATTATTTATTCTATAAATCTGGAAATTTCTATTGGTTTTTCTGGAATGCTTTATATGAGTTTCTAGAAAGTTCTTTGATGGATGAGTTACTGGATTTTTCTGGAAACTTTATGTAGATTCTAGATTTTTCGATGGTTTCTATGATGTCATTGGATTTTCTAGAAACTACTTGCAATTTCGAAAAACATGCTGGAAAATTTCATGACATTCTATATAATTCTAGAATGTTCTGGTGTATTATATAAATTTTTAAAATTAACTTGAGGATAATATTGTAAAAATAATTCAAGGGCCCCCGGATGAAGCTTAAAACGACAATGGATTACATGAATACTGTTATGTACTTATGTATTCATTCATGTATATTTCGTTGTTGTGAATTATCAATACATTTTCTTCCAGCTCTCTCTGATTGGTTATTATGGAAATGGGTTAAGTGTCTGAGTACTGACATTCCACCAGAGAATGTTCTGTGTAGGCGTTGTGCTGTGTCTGAAATGAAAGTAGGATGAAAGCTAACAACATTATTGTTGTTGTGAATATTGTTGGCATTTGTACGAGGCGAAACTGGACAACTATTTTGCTCAGGTAATCTGACATTTTTAATCAGTGACAATATTATCAGTAAAAAACCTTCTTTTCTTATTTTAAGAAAACTTTTTTTTTTTTTTAATTTCGGAATCAGCGGCTCGAATAACATGAAATTCCAGTGAAATTCAACTATGAATTTCAGATCGGTTACATAACTTCCCGTATACTTCGTAGCTGGAGGAGTAATATTGGTTTTCTTTCTCTTTTCTATATTTCGCACATTGTGACCTGAAGAAGGGACGTAAGAACGTCCAGAAATGTCGTCGTGAAAAAGACACAAAAGGTTATAGAAAATCATTATCTTCATTTTAATTAAATAAAAAAATTATTTACTGTACTTATTATATACTTTATTTATCTACTGTATAACATTATTATTTTTGTACTCATATTTTCATGTATTTATTAATAATTTTATGTTATTTTTTAGTAGTATTGTTAATTCAAATCCACGTGTATGAGACTCTAAGAGTTAATATCTGTTTATGTATCTAATTTATAAGCAAGTGTGCATTCTTGTGATGTATTAGAGTACGTCTTAAGAATGTACACGGGTAATTCCATGCCAACTCGACATGGCATGACACATGACCACCTCGGATCATTGAAAATGAGTGATTTTCAGGCAGAAGGCATCAACATAAGTCCAAAAATGCATTAAAATAATTGATCACTACTTAGTAACGGCGGTTTTTTTTAATGTAAATTTTATGCGTTTTGAAGTACGATTTTTTTATATTTCGTTTCAAGTAACTAATTCGTTTTAAATGAAATGAAAAAAGCATGTTTCTTATAGGATTTTTGACGTAGATTACGAATCTCGCGTCAAAAGGTTGATTTTTGCCAAACCAAACTCCAAAAAATGGCAATATTTCAAAAAATCGATAAATTTGAATATATCAAAAACTTATGCCTAAAAATGTTTTTCTATACCGCCATTCTACTCCTATAGAGTCATACTAAGCTGCCAATATCAATTTTTTTTGGAGAATCACATTGACTGATTTTAAAATGTAAATAACCGAATTTTTAATCAGCATATAAAGCTTTTTTTGTGGTTGTACTTTAAATATGCTGCTTTTATTGAAATATAATTTTGTAACTTATTAAAATTATAACAAAATAAAATTGTATAAAACAATTCATTACCAACAAAAATATTTGAACATGAATTTAATTCCTGGCATTTCATATGAAAAGTGTATTTTGTTTTTCGATTGAAGAGCGTAAAAATATATTTCGAAAATACCAAAAATCTATTTTGTTTTATTATATGGGTAAAAGTTTAAGTTATTTAAGTACAACCACAAAAAAAGCTTTATATACTGATTAAAAATTTGGTTATTTACATGTTAAAATCAGTCAATGTGATTCTCCACAAAAATTTGATATTGGCAGCTTAGTATGACTCCATAGGAGTAGAATGGCGGTATAGAAAAAAAATTTTAGGCATAAGTTTTTGAGATATTCAAATTTATCGATTTTTTGAATTATTGCCATTTTTGGGGGTTTGGTTTGGCAAAAATCAATCTTTTGACGCGAGATTCGTAATCTACGTCAAAAATCCTAATCTAATCTAAAAATTCTTATGATTTATCTTATTACCATGTTACGGTTTAACAGAAATAAAAATCATTATTTTAAAAGAATAACTCATATGGGGCCTCAATTTTCATAATAAATCTCTCTCCTTTACTCTTTTTTAACGTGAAGTTTGATGGAAAGACTTGACATGTAATATTGCCTAGATTCGCATGTCCAGGAGCACATGTAGTGCAGCCAGATGCGGGGACCCTGCCCCAGCCATATGCCCAGGCCGGGGACCTGCCTGGTTTGCAGAAGCCGGCACTCCTTCTTGGTCGAGTTTCAGTTACAGTTAGCTCCAACTCTGGGTTGGATTCCAAGAACTCCTGTGTCTTGTCCTGCCCTCTCTCAGGTTCATTCCTCTATAGCTGCCAAGACACCACACCACTGTCCCACACCATACATACCATACTATCTAACAGGATATCATTGCTTTCCTCTGCAAACACGTTCAACATCCCTTAACTTAACTGATCCAGTTTTAATTTATTGTTAGTTTTTTTGCTACTAATTTTAAGACCCTAGTTATGGAGGATAAAAGGTCCTTTGAAGATAGAGCCACGAGTTAAGATTAAGGTTCCTTTTCCCATTAATAAAGCAACAGTCATTAATCATTAAGACTTCGCTCTCCCTCCAAAATAAACTGACCGTTTGGCTTATAAAATTAATAATTGATATACACAAGGGCTTCTGAATCCTCATACTAAATGTATCGATACAATAATCACAACAGCTGTTATTATAGATTTTGAGCCCCTCCTCTGATCCTACCTTTCGGCCGATTTCGCGAAATATTAATAGTTGCCGTCCTTATGAGGTTTCAAATTTACATATCAAATTTTGTATCAATACATTCATTACAACGGCAGTTATTAGATTAGGTAGCTCAGTGGTATGCGTGCTTGACTTTTGAGCTCAAGATCGTGGGTTCGTAACCCGACCGAGGCCCTTAGTTTATTTTATTTGGGAGGTAAAATAAACTTAAGCACGCCGTCCTAGCGATGGTCCCGAGCCTGTACGATGTCAGGTACTCGTTAAAGACCCCTACCCTAGGTGAATAAAAATTTAGAGTAGGCAAAATTTCGGACTCCCATAGTAGAGTGGGGCTCATGTCCATCAGAGTGACGAAAGGGCGCTCTGGTAGTAGGCTATATGACCTCGTAGTTAAAGCCCGGGCATGAGTCATAAAACCTAACCTAACCCGCTCAATACCTTTGGCTGATTTGATTGCAACTCAATAGATATCGTCAGGGGGTTCTAGATACACATATATAAGTTTGTGTCTATACATTCATTTCAACGGGACTTATCGAGTTCACAGAGTCACACAATCAACAGATAAACATTTATTTTTGAAAATTTAAAATCAAAAACCCTCAGACTGATAACACAGTGCCCCCCATACATAAACAACAGAACACTTCATAACATTATGATACACACAGTACGCGACACAATACAAACTACTTACATACAGTTTTTTAGAAAACTTTACACACATACCAAAAAAGAAATACGTACTTTATCTTCACAACACTTACCACAAAACCCCCCACGAAGGTTGAAGAGAAGATAGAATCGCTACTTATTATCACCTTGAATCCTATTCATTCTTAATTTTTTTTTTTTTTACATCATTTTCCTTTTTTTTATCATCTCTCTTACCCATCCATCAAAATTGTCCTTCAATTCCTTTTTATTTTTTTTTTATTATTTTTTTTTTTTAATTTCTTTATTTACTTGTTTATTTATTTTTATTTTTTCTGTTTTTGTCATAATAATTAAGATAAATTTTCGTCCAGAGGACCTACCCCACTGGATGGCCTTTCTCTCACATGCCCTTCACGCCAACATATCAATACTATCATAGATGCTGGTTGTTGCACTCTAGCAACAGTTGTATCTTTATAAATAAAAGGCAAAAAAAAAAAAAAAAAATTTGAAATTAAAAGTTGATTTCTTACTTCTATCTTTCAGATAGAGAAACTTAAAATATGCTTAATTAGACTTTCAACATAATGTTATTGGTTTAATCAATAAAGTTCAGTGCTGGAGAAAACCCCGGATATGTCTACTGTGCTTATTAGAAATGTACTTGGAATGTTATACGTAATACAACACTTACATGAGAAGGGAAATCAGAAGTAAAAGTTTGCATAATGGGAAGTTTTTAATATTTAAATAGTATAATAAAAATATGACTTATAATCCAATGCTAGTTATTGTACAAAACCTATGTTGCATTCTATGGGTGAAAGTTTAAACTTCAGGCTTTGCCTTATTAAGAAATCTCATAAAAAAAAGGCCAAGAAAACATCTATTAGGTACTTTCTTCTTAACGCATATCACTAGTTATTAATGGCTTCAAGTTGTTGCAATAAAAACAAGTTGTGGGTGAATAACCGGCTATGTACTTCCCCAGCTTGAATTAATAAATTGCGTTCTTGCTCTCTCTCCAAAGCCAATCGACCGTTCGGGCTAAAACTCAATATTTGACTTAAATGGGGGTTTCTGAATCCTCATAGTAAATTTTGTGTCGTTCTTCATCTCTGGTCCACCCTTAACTCCAACAGATTTTCGGGAAAATTAATAAGGGCCATTCTTAAGGAAGTTTAAATTGAAAAATAAAATTTCATGTAGATAGATTCATTACATCGGAAGTTATTGGAATTTGTGAGTATAGCCCCCTATGATCCTCCTCTCCTTCGGCTGATTTTGCGATGTCCGAATACATTTTTTTTTTGCATTCTATGTTGATATAGTGGAAATATTAATAAACAAAGTAAAATGATTATTGTTGAACCTTGTGCTGACGATGGCATAAGCCGAAACCGGTACACATTTAAGTATGTGTTTGTGGAATTAGACAATATAAGTGTTTAAAAAAAAGTGTTTTATCTATCATTTCATTTTATTGATTTTGCGATGATTTGAAAATTAATAGGTATTCAATAGGGCTTTGAATTTCCGTATGAAATTTCGTGTCAATACATTCATTACAAGCTTCTTCCCTAATCTCCTATTTCCCTTTGGCGGATCTTGCTGAAAATCAATAGATTTCGTCCTTAAAGGATTATGGATACACATATAAATTTCGTGTCGAAATATTAATTTAAATTTAAATATCGTGTTCACGGCACATTTTTTTTTTTTTTTGCAATCAGGACGGAAAAAATACCTTTCCCTATTATTTGTATCTAACAGCATCTACACGTTTGTAACATGTCGATATAAGTTTTAATGTAAGTTATATTGAAATAAATAAGTAATTAGATTTATCAGTCCAACATATTTTTTTATTTTTACCACAACTAGTTTCGGCAATTTGCCATCTTCAGGTGGTGAATCTTTCTAGAGAAGAGGTCAAGGGACACCACCTGAAGATGGCAAATTGCCGAAACTAGTTGTGGTAAAAATAAAAAAATATGTTGGACTGATAAATCTAATTACTTATTTAACAAGTTAGTCCACTACATCTGCCTACCACCAAGTAATTATATTGAAATAGCAAAAATTACTTTCCTATACTTCGTATAACTGGGGGAAGTAAAAACAGTATCTACACGTTTGTAACATGTTGATATAAGTATTAATGTAAGTTTTATTGAAATTGAAAAATCATTTACAGTGTAAACCTGCATAACTGCAAGTCGAGTTATTATTTTACTTTTGCAGCGAGATAAAGGTGCTCGAAGCGAAAATAACCGGTTCCATGGGAAGGTGGTGAGAGTGGTTGGGATTATATCCGGGATCTTATCGTAGAGTTATATGATGAAGCAGTGGAGTACCCGGAGGGGGGGAGTTTGGGGGCTACTGCCATCCCCCATATCCTGTACAGAAAAAATCGTGATTTAAAAATAATAATAAAATAAAATATTTGATGTACCGGATTTTCTTATACCAACCACTGTTTTACAGATCACTCTCCTCCCCTCACTCCCTTCTCAAATCCATTTCATACTGTGTATAAGATAATGTCCACTTTGAAGTGAATTTGAGAGGGGGAGGGAAAACGATTGGTTGGTATAAGAAAATCCTGTTATGGCCACAATACACATTTACATTATTGGAAAAAATGTAAATTAGAAAATAAAACTACAGATAATAATATTATCGATATACTCGTACTCTGCAAAAATTTTCTTCTTAATGATTTGAATTCTATATTGGATAAGCTGGGCAAACTTGCTAATATACATACAAGAGCTTTTTGGAGAATTTAGTTATTTTATTTATTTTTTTCTCGAGGTTTCCATGGATTTTTACATTTCAAGGTCTTTTGAATACGTTTTGACCATTTCTTGCAATGACGTCTGTCTGTGCATGTGATTGCACAGTTGTGAGCACTCTACAGCAAAAACGATTGTAGCTATGAACTTGAAATTTGGAATGAAGAATCACATATGCTAACATAGATCTGATTAGATTTTGGCCGAAATCGAATGAAAATTGAGACCACTTTACTCCAGGACCATTTTACAAGATACCACTTATGTTTATGACTGGGGGGCCATGGTGGCCGTGCGGTCTTGAGCGTGGCATGATCTCACCATGGTTTGCGGGTTCGAATCCCGTCCGGGAGTGAGTTTTATTTCGTAGATAGAACTCCCTCCCGGGGCCATGGATGTCGTAAATAACTACCTATATATAACACATTGACAAGGCTAATATGCACCGTATATAAAGCCAAAAAAAAAAATAATAATAATAAAAATAATAATAATAAAAAAATAAATAAATAAAAATAATATTATATTTTAAAATTTGTTGTTAGTGCTATCAGGCGGGTAAATCACAAACCAACGGTCTCAAAGTCAATGCAATTTCAATTCATTTCTTAATAACTTAAAGTTACTAATCGGGCAGATAACGTTACTAACTTGGCCAAAGCCGGGTAACCTGCAAATATTTTGTACTGGAACTTAAATGGAAAATTCAAAGTCTAGAGTGCTGCGGCAGCTCTGCTTTTAATATATTTAAAAAAATCCCTTTTTCTTCGGATAAATTCTTAGAATGTTGAAAATGTACTCAAATTCTACGTCAGAAGATCGAGTTAAAAGTTTGTCGTTATTTAATGTATGTTAAGAGATCTACATTTGTCTGTTTCCCATGAAGAAATCTTGGACTATTTTGCTATTTTGTCAAAGAGGAGGTTCGATTTAATCATTTGAAGTAAGTACAGATCTACTAAAATAGACAAACCTAAATAAATTAGTTCATGTGATGAAGTGTTTTATTTTGACAAGTATTGTTCAGCCTCCCTCCCGAAAAAAATATTACTGGTTATGCCACTCTGATGAAGCACATTATGTTAGGATTACTATACGATTATGATGATCACATGTGAAATGTATGAGGTTGAAATAAAGACAATCTTGTTAATCTCACTCAAAAAGAAAACATCATAAGAATAATCATCTATGTGTAGACTCAACCAAAAAGTAGCAAGTCACAGCTGATCATCTTGCGGCATTAGACTTCTAGAATCTTGAAATTCGTGAGCAATGAATCAAAAATCTGATGTGTTCCTCTATGAGAAAATTTTGTCATCATGAATAATTTCGGTTTTGACGGACTACTAAATGGTATTTTAATGTAATAAAAAATAATAAATAGTGGATTTGCTCTGTTTAAAATACAGAGTGCCTGTAAATTATACATATACGTTAGGAAGAAGAGATGCACGGATGGTTCAGACCAAAGCGTTGCAAGGACCATTGTCCAGGATTCAATACATATATACATATAGGGTACTCAGCGTACATACGTATACCCTTTCTGGTCGTCCGGGTATGCCTCAACCCTACATGGGTACAGCCTGACCACTATATTTATAACTATTATCAGGTCACGGAAATTTTAAAGAAGAAGAGCTTGTAGTTAGAATTTCCATGACCTGATAATATTTATAATTACAGTGGTCAGACTGTACTCAAGTCGAGACCGGATCATACCTGGGACTGGACCTGCGGCACTCTCTGTAACCAGCTACACAGTGTTCTGCCGGATTGATGGCTCTTCGCCTATATAATTGATGATCAGAAATGGATAAGGCTCTATGTGCCATAAATCCGAAACCTTGTTTTTTTATGGGAAAATGTTGTTAGTTCCATGCTGGAAACCGCCAAATCTGGTCACATTGAGCGAGGCACCGATGTAGTGGTGGTATCGATTGAATCGGTGGTACCGATTTTACCATATATGTACATAATTATGTGTGTACATATGTATATTATTTTGTACATTTTTAAATAAATATCATTTATGTATGAACGTACATATATACTTTTAATCACACTCTTGTTTATTTGAATTTTTTCTTATCTCCGTCTTGGTTATTTGAACTCTCGGTAATTTGAATTATCGAGAGTCAACTGTAACTCTTTCCAGGCTATTCTGCAAGGAACTAACAACATTTTCCCATAAAAAAACAAGGTTTCGGATTTATAGCACATACATATAACATACACATATGGCAGTTATTGTAACTCATGTCCGGGCTTTAACTGGCCTCATATCCCCTCTTTCGTCGCTCTGGTAGACATGAGCCCGACTCCACTGTGAGAGTCCTAAAATCTGCCTATCCTAAATACCTGAGATTGTACAGGCTCGGAAACATCGCTTAATGTCCCATTCGAAGGACGGCGTGCTCAAGGTTTATTCACCTCCCAGATAAAAAAAAACTTAAAGGCCTCGGCCGGGATTTGAGCCCGTGATCTTGAACCCAGTAAGCAAGCACACTGCCTCTGATCTACCAACGCCCTCAAAAATCGACATTCATAAAAGTGTCTCATGGTGTAAACATTACTTTCACACACCCAGTAATGCCAATAGGAAATACATTTGCGATGGGGAGGGATAGAAAGAGTCATCTGTACAAAAGTGGTTCGTATAAGAAAGTCCTATAACGATATTTTACTGAAAAGGAATGTTCATAAAAAATAGTTCGTTGTAATAAATAATGTAAGAAGAGTAATTTCAGTAGACTTTTACTTGTACTAATATTATTGAGTAGGTATATTACGACATACGAAAAGAAAGCTAATAATTTTGTAATGATGCACACTAAAGTCACTTTCATTTTGTAAAAAATATCAGTTTCACTAGACTTAATGAGGTTCTTGTGCCTACGGATAAATACGGAAGTTTGTACTTCCCCAGTTATACGAAGTATAGGGGAAGGTATGCAATCGGCCAGGAATTCTTGAGTTTCCACCAGAATTTCATGTTTTCCAACCCCTAATTCCAAAAAAGAAGAAGAAAAAAAAACATTTCTGTCTGTCAGTGTATACGAGGGGTGATCTAGAAGTTCCAGCATTGATTTTTTAAAAATGTATTAAAAGAATTTACAAGTTATTGGACATTGTCCCCTTCAAATTACTCCCCTGGGAAGCTATACATTTTTCCCACCGCCGCGGCGCGCCGTTTCCACTGCTGGAAGGACCCTGAGAACTCATCTTCTGGAATGCTCCTCCAGTGATTTTTCTTTAATTTCGTCAGTTGAGTGAAATCTCTGCCATTTTAAGGGTCTCTTCAGTTTCGGAAACAGGGGCCAGGTCTGGTGAGTACGGGGACTGGGGAATGACGGCAATGGCATTTTTGGCGAATGAGCAGCACAGAATGAACAGGCGCGTTGTCATGGTGCAACACCCACTACCCACTTCGCCACAGCTCAGGTCTCTTCCTCCTCACAGCCTTGCGCAAATGTCTCAGGGTTTCAAAATAACGAAAACGATTAATTGTCTCACCTCATGGAAGAAATTCGTAGTAGACAACACTCTTCCAGTCGGACAAAACAGTGAGCATGATTTGACTTGAGGAGCTTCTTTGAATCTCTTGTACCACTCATAAACCGTGATCGACTCGGACATTCATCCCCAAAAGCCTCTTGAAACATCTGAAAAGTTTCTGCAAAGGGTTTACCCAACTTCACACAAACGCGTTGCTCTTCTTTTTGATTCATTTGACAAAAGATCACAAAAAAGCCAAATACGAAAAACGTGTTTCACAAAACAAAAATGTCTGTTACTTCACAACAAATTAGGTTGTAGAGAATCTGTATATGCATCTGTGTGTGTCTGTGGAAATAACGATAACTCCCGATAGAATGAATGTATCGTGTCGACAACGAAATTTTATATGTCAACCTCATAAGGACGACATACATATATTGACTTTCAGGAAATATAATATATAATGTCGACACAGAATATAATATAAGGATTCAGTAGCCAACTGTAAGTCAACTAATGAGTTTTAGCCTAAATAGTCGATCGGTTTTGAAGAGAGAGCAAAAATTCGACGTAAAGTGGTCTCAATTTTCGTCCGATTTCGGCCAAAATCTAATAGTGTGTGATATCATCATACTAAACAAGTTCATAGCTTCAATTGTCATCGCTACAACGCGAAAATGATTAAATAGTGTTGAAGGTATCTTAAAAGGTAAATTTTTGTTGAAATCTCGATCTCGGATTTTCGCACGATTACAATAGATATAGGACCTATAGAAAGTAATATATGAGCAATGTAACAATCACCCAAAAACTGACTGTTTTGCGTCAACTTATGGCCTTTATGCTACAGTGAGGCCAAATAAGGATTGAGAGGATGTCATAAGTTGACGTGAGGGTTAAAAGTTCGTTCCGTCCTCTGATAGGAAGAATTTTTACTATAAATATCTAAAAAAAACCTAGAAGTCACCTCATGAGGACATGAAAGAATGGACCAGTACATCTGAAGTAAGTCCAGTCACTGCTTTGAAGATGAATGTGCAAGAGGAGATAAAAGGTGCAACAAGATCAAGAAAGAGCTGGGGACAAGTGCATGCCGGGATTGCATATTTTGTGGCGGTCGGGAGATTTAGCCAAGTAACGGGACACTGGTTCAACGATCTTGGCTGCCATATTGGAACCCCCCTATCTCTTACCAACAGCCACAGTGTCTAGTTTCGATTTTACAAAGAAGTCATCTTCAACACGTAACTCTGTGATTTTTATTTTTAAGGGCCATTTTAGTTCAGGGGGAGGGGAGAACCTACGTTAGACCGAAACGAACAGACCGCAAACGATTTAGACGACTGGAGATATGGGGATCAGAAAAAAAAATCAAACATACAACGTCTTCAGTCACTACAATCCATTATACTTCCCCATACAAATTTCCAGTTTGACATTACATAATGACCTTAAAATCTGATTTCTATCCTCCGTTATCCAGGACACGCTATGTGAATGTTCACAACAAACACTCTCATCACGCCACTGAATCAACAGCCACTCACACCACATACCCACCAGAACACTTCAAGCGGGCATGGCAGAGAGACCTGCTTCAGGACTCCTCTTCGGTCACGTACCTTAGCAATACAGCCACGCCAATGTCACTCCTGAACTTTCATCACGCTTGCTAATGATAGGATACATATGTTATTGTAAATATAAGATATATATCGATAAATAAAATTAAGAATTTCCGATGATTAAAAAGGTTCAAATTATCATCTAATGAAGTACACCCTAAATATATATCTTATGGGGGAAAGGACTTACATTTTTTTTTCTTAATATTTGATTTTCCTTATTTTCCGACATTGAGTTAATAACAAATACCACTACAGTATGTTTTAATAATTAATTTAGTTTTTAATTCTTTACAATAGAGAGCTGGACGACTTAAAACAAATTATAAGCCCCCATAGCCGCCATTTTTACATTCATTATAAAGGCTTGTTGCGGGCTGAAGTCTGATATGCTTGAGTGTGTCCAGGAAACTTTCACTATTCTGCCCAACCACGTTTCAAATCCCCTCCTTTTGGAAATGCAGATTTTAGTGTTTTTATACTTTTCTTGGGCCACAAAAGGTAGTCTACTTATCCCTAGAGAGTGAAGGCGCATTGCAAACCAGTCCTGGAGTAATGGGCTTTGCGGAATGGAAACTCATCATGGCGCGAACTACCGGATAGTTGACAGTCGATCAGGAGTGAAAACTTCTCCTTTGGTATATTCTTGATATATTCGATAGCTAGCAATATTGCCGAAATCTCTCCATTAAAATTATTCGCCCCCGTGCCTATTCAGCACTTTAGTAGTTTCTGGCACCCCTGCGTCGGCATTTCTAATGGCCGTATCAGCTGAGTGTAAATGTGTACCCATTCCTCAATGAGATACCGTTTTTGAAGTAGGAGAGTAGATACTCGTAGATACTAGCGACTGAAAGACTTCGCTTGGCTCGATCAATTATAACCTTGTTTTTCCTCATAGTATTTATTGATTCCTCTTTTTTTTAGGGGAGGGGCGAGGGGTGGAGGAAGGAACAGTATTTTGTTTCCCTTGACTAGCTAGAGTTTGCCCCAAGGAAAGAACACAAGAAAAAGAAGATAAAAAGAAACAAACATGGAAATAGGTCATAAATATTTCAATTTTCTATCTTATGTATTCAAACTTCCTTCTGCTCTGAGGTTTTGTTCTCGGCTTCCAACCAACCTTTTGGACAGTGTATTACTCAATAATACAGTTAAATATTGTACAAGATGACAACTAAAACTAGTAAATGAAGATGCTAAAACATGTTCATATCTTTATATAAAATATGAGATGTGGCCACAACGGGCCTTTCTTATATCAACCACATTTGTACTTGCTCCCTTCTCTCAAATTCCTTTCATACTGGCGTAACTGAATATACAAAATTACTTTCAAACACGCAGTAATGTCAGTATGAAATGAATTGAAGAGGGACGAGGATCTGTACACAAGTCGTTGATATAAGAAAGGCCCGTTGTGCTCCTTAAGCATTACTTAGAAATATTTCCTATGAAAATTTATTTAACATTTTGGGGCGCTATAACTTTGCAAATTTGAGGACATTTCCTTGTTTGGAAATTTAATATATTGTTCTATATTGTTGTTGTGAATAGTCACAGGATAGCTTCTTAACAATTTATACTGCCCACTTCCCTCTGAATCTGCTGATGAGGTAGCAATCCTACCTTCAGTAGAACTTGACCGAATCTTGTGTATAGAATGAAAACTGTATTATTGTAAAGTATCTTAAGCAACAATAAAAAAAAAAGTACATAATTTGGCACATAAAGTGAAGATTATGAACTTAAATGAAATAAAACATAAGTTTATTAGTGGTATTGTCTAATTTCACATAATATATACACATGGGAGTACTTTCGGTATTTCTACCATCCTCAGCCAAAAGCATAAGAGATAAGACTGATGTCTTATCTGTAAATTAATAGTAGCTAAATGCTTTTGGCTGAAGATGGAAGAAATACCGAAAGTACTCCCATGTATATATGAGGAGTTTGGAGCCAGAGCGGACCAACTGGTTCAAACTGAACAGGAAGAAAATGGCAATTGAAAATTGAGTACATTTTGTTTATATCCATAAATGGGCCCAAAATATTTATTTATATTTAAAATTTTAGAATAGTATTGGATGAGTGATCCCTTTTTGTGTTCTATAAAGTTTTTGAAGGCCGTATGCTCCATTGTGACTTTGAAAATATATGCACAAAATATTTGTGGACTAAACTTAAAGTGCTGCTTTCTATCACTGAAGTGATCCACACTGGTTTTGAAAAAAGGGAACCTATGCTAACATCAGGATGGTAATAACTCATTTTCCGAAAAATTGTAGGTTGGTCCGCTCTGGCTCCAAACTCCTCATATATTATGTGAAATTAGATTCTTAATAGTTGCTTATATATTTTGGTTGAGCACTAAACAGTTATCATTCTATATACAAGATTCGGTCAAGTTCTACTGAAGGTAGGATTGCTACCTCATCAGCAGATTCAGAGGGAAGTGGGCAGTATAAATTGTTAGAGGATAATCACAACAATATAGAACAATAGGGTATTCAGTCTCATGTGCTAAATAACTTACTACGCAAATACTCTTCAAACTAAATATTTATATACCATATCTAGTATTTATATACATTATTTAATTATTATATTTAATATTTATATACCATATTTAGCATTTATATACATTATTAATTATTTATATATCATATTTAATATTTATATACCATATTGAGCGTTTATATACATTATTTATTATTTATATATCATATTTAATATTTATACACCAAAAATACCGGTAGGGCAAAGACGTCCGAGATGGACGTCCATCCTTAATTGGAAGAGGCAATGGAGAATCGATTATACTCATATAATCTTCAACTGTGAACTACTGAAGTGCATAAGAACGTTGCCTGGTGAGATTTGTGGAGAGCGCCCAGTGGTGAGAGTTGGCCATTGTCAAAACCTGTCTTAGTGCTGCGTTTTATAAACAATTTTTGGACTTTCTACAAAATATTAATTTTGAAGAACTGTAAATTAATCATGTAGCTAAATTAATGTATGAATAATACAAAATTCAATTGTGTTAAAGCATGTAGCATATATATGGAGCATAACAGTTAAATATATTCCCTTCCAGGAGGGATACTACTGGATCGAAACAGAAAAGAAAAAATTATATATCTATATAGCCTATTTATATTGTGTTTGAGAGATTATAAATAAAAGTTTAAACGTAAAAACAAAAACATAAGTAAGGGCGGAAACAGTGTTTTGATTGACTCTGTCCCACAATCTGACTAAGTCACGCAATCTAACCGACCTCTTTGTGTTTAGTTATGGAAACCATCCCGCTCTATCGTTATTATGCTAATGCTAATCTAAATCAAATTGCAAATTAAATAGAATTTTCAACAGAGGAATATAAAATCATGTTCTTTGTTGGGGACTTAAACATGGGTGTTTTCTTCAACTTAGGGTAGAGAAGAGGGGCATTACGTTAACAACAGAGAAAGAGGGACATTACGTTGACAACAGAGAAGAGGGGCATTACGTTCACAACAGAAAAGAGGGACATTACGTTGACAACAGAGAAGAGGGAGATTACGTTGACAACAGAGAAGAGGGACATTACGTTGACAACAGAGAAGAGGGGCATTACGTTGACAACAGAGAAGAGGGGCATTACGTTGACAACAGAGAAGAGGGGCATTACCAGAGCGCTTTTTAGTTACTCTGGTGGCATGAGCCCGATTCTACTATGGGAGTCCTACATTTTACCTATAGGTTTATTCACCTAGCGTAGAGATTTTTAACCTGACATCATACAGACTCGGTCCGCTTAATGACCCATCCGAAGGACGGCGTGCTCAAGTTTTTTTCACCTCTCAGATAAAAAACCTCACAAAAAAAGCTCACCCAATTGGTTTAGTTCCTTATTAAAGAGAGCTATAGTTAGTTAGGTACCTTCATTTATAGTTGTACCTCTTGGTAGTATAAGTACCTTGGATGATGAGATAGACACGTGATTTTGTCAGTTTTACGATGGGTCTCATGACGGAGCAGACTTACCAAGTATGGTATGATAGTAGAGTGGGGGAGTGCAGAGAACAGGGAAATAGTCTGTTCGAGTTGTTATGCAACCATCTCCCTCTATCGTACACTTCTTGCACTTTCACCCTCCCCACAGGAAGTTCTGCACCAACCACTCTCTTTAAATCAGACACTCTTTCCAAAGGATGGATTTTCTAATAGTCCAGATAGTATCCACGTGAAATGTAAAAAAAAATATATGATGTGGCCATAACTAGGGATCTATCGATACAAGTACATACAAGTAAAGTATCGATACTTTTATCCGATACCAAGTACTTTTGGTGTCAATACTTTTCTTTCGATACCAAGTAGGTATTGAATAGATATTACTTGTATCGATTCAAAGTACTCGTTTCCAATTTCAACAATTAAAAAAAATGCCTCGTTCTACGGCGAAAGTGTGGATTTATTAAACTAAGAACGATTCAATCTCAGCGACTTGCGAAAAGTGTTTTAAAATGGTGAAATATTGTCGAAATACGAATAGTCTCCAGTAGTTTTATATCCTTAGTAAAAATAAATTGTATGTTTATTCTATAAGGCTTATTATTATTTTCAGTACGTTTTCAATAATATAATTTTATCTTATTCGATTTGATTTATTTGTTTCTTATGCCCACTACAATATCTCATTTACCTATATATCTTTCAAATTGCATTGTTTTTTGTTATTATTATATATACATGTGTATTATATATACATATGTATATTATACATGGTTTAAAATAAATTATAACGTAGTACTCGATGCAATACGATTTTTATTTAAATTTATATAGATTTATAGATTTTTTAAAATTAATTATAACGAACTACTCGATTCATTCGATACGAGTAGGTATAGATACTTTTTATTCGATACTTGAGTAGTATCGAAAGTTTTATTCGAGACTACTCATGAGTAAAAGTATCGATACTTTGTGGTATCGATAGAAACCTAGCCTAAACAGGACTTTCTTATACCAACCACTTTTCTACAGATCTCTCTCTTTGGTTACATGAAACTAATGAGTTGGTTTCAGTGGTTTTTGTTTCATTGTACAGCGTCATTCTGAGAATGACTTTCTTATATCCAGTAATGCCAGCATGAATTGAATTTGTATCTGTAAAAGTTTGGTTGGTATAAGAAAGTCCTGATAAAATTATAGTCCTTTACAATTTAATTAGTATCAATACATTTAAAAATTGCTTCGAATTATTTCCTAAGGTATATTATTATGCATTCTTTGAAACGCTGTACCATTTGCATTAAATGCAATTTCAAGGCATATTGACGCTTAGAAGTTCACTGAGGAACATTTTTGGGAAGGACAAATGTTTCGATGGAATTATGTTTCTTGAAAATCGAGCAAATGTTAAAAATATCGATTTCAAGCTGTCATTTTAGGACGGTTTTGTGTATCTCGCTAACCAGTTGACTTTCGAAAAATCGAAAACTTTCGTATATCATACAAAATGTCTTTCAGTTTTCTGTACAACATTAATTTTAAGAGATTTTTGATTATGTCATAAATATAGGGGGTATCCTGTAAAATGTACTTAGGTTTGAGTGGTTTTAACTTTCGTCTATTTTTGGCCAAATCTAATCAGGTCTAAGTTAGCATACGTCACTTCTTCATTTCAAATTTCAAGTTCATAGCTACAATCGTTTTTTGAGTGAGAGCGTTCACAAAATTCAAAACATGAAGAAACATAGACGAATAAAAAGGCATAGCGAAATTGGTGATAATGTGTTTAGGAGTCCTTGAAACGTAAAATTCCATTGAAAAGTCGATCTCGGATTTTCGCACGATTACAATAATTCCTTCTACTAACGGTATAAGTAAGTAATAAGAGCTCATCATTTGTAACTTCTGTCAATTATTTATCCAATCATTGTTTGGATAACGTTTAAATTAATAGCTGCCTATCGATGTTTATCGGAAGGACACATCTTATAAGTGGAGACCAGATAATCGATACATTTATTTTCTCTCCTTACTTGCTTGTTTTCTGAATATTATTGATTTGTAAGCAACACCCCTCAAAAAAGGACACTGTAATAATCTCGTGAAACTGTGACGAAAAAGCGAACGGATAATAATCATATTTATTTCCGTTAAACTAAAACATGGTAATAAGATACGTCATAAAAATGTATACATACATTAAGATAGTTTATAAATTGTAAGTAGATATAGTTAGTTATTGTGACTCATGCCCGGACTTTAACTACGAGGTCATATCGCCTACTACCAGAGCGCTTTTTCGTCGCTACACTGGACATGTCCCCGACTCTACTTTGGGAGTCCTAAATTTTGTCAACCCAGGTATTTATTCACCTAGGGTGGGGTCTTTAACGGGTACGTGACATTGTATAGGCTCGGGACCATTGTTTAACGTCCCATCCAAAGAACAGCGTTCTGCCACATAAAAAAAACTCGGACACACATATAATTAGTAATAATAATACTCTGCCAAGAAAATGAAAGGAATAAATAAATACTTCAGTACAAAAACACTAATACTAATAAAAACAGTAGATTCTATATTATTTCATTTAAATTACGATAAATATTTTTTAAATTTTTTCTGGAAGTGTCTTTTTGATGATGGTATTTCAGAACGTTCTTAATCTCCATGATCAAATGTCAGTGTGCGAAACATAGAAAAGAGAGAAAAAAAAATAGTAACTAATAATACATAAAAGAATAAGCCAAGAGAAATGAAATAAATTAGTAAATAAGTAATAAAAATAATGATTATATATATATAACGTAGATTCGACAGACCTTAAAGGAGGATATCTGTGGAGGAACTCTGCCAAGAAAATTAAAATGAAAGCTATTGATATACATGATGCGCAGCAAAGCCGAGCGCGCCCGATCTAGGTTGTGGAGGGGATAAGTGAGTTCCTCCGTAAAGTGATCCTGGTCTCCGAACGCGTCTTAACGTCGTTGTGTTACGTTACTTATGCCAACAAGAAAAGTATTATCATTTCGAAATACGTTATCCCAAAGTTGTCTCAATTCGCTCATGGTAGGGCAGAACTCATCATTATAATAATTAGTTAATTCGATCGTGTAATAAGAACAAAAGCATACTGATGAAACTTTAAGAGAGAGGGGCCGGAGGGAATGATAAAGGGCTGAGGTAATTGGCTCTTAAGAGTTTATGGGCTGAGAGAAAAGATAATATCTCGAGGTAATAATTCGGAAGATATAACGATAGTCCTCATTAAAGACAAAAGGGAATAAAGGGTATTTATAAGAGGCAGCTCATGAGACGTCTCAAAGTACATGGAAGGGTCCACGTTCTCATGTATCCAGACGGAGCACAGGGATTGTAGGGAACAGGTAAGTCTAACTGTAGCTCTAATATAAATGAAGCAAAACAGCTGTTAACAATGCTAAAAGAATTCTCAGTGAATAAATGGCACTTCCCAGCACGAATTAAGAAAGATGTCGACCTTGAGTCTTTATATCGATCCCTTCTACATTCAATAGTAGTCTTTGTTCATTCATAAACCATTCAAAGCCACGCGATAATACACTCTCGTCTTCTTTTCCAGTCTTTAGCAATGCACATATCATTGTTTTGAGAGGAGGTGCGTTCGGTTGCAGGGACATGTATTGATCAATTCTAATCTTGGGAGAGTAGGTTCCGAACCAGCGATCTTAAGCTCAGTAAGCTACCTACGCCCTCTCAGAATGAAAACATATTACTACAGCTGGCTAGAATGTCTGGAATCTAACCAAGGTCGTAATTTTATAACTGTCGAGCGCGATCTTTGGCATAATTAATCGACCAGGTATACGAAATATGGGAGGTTACGTAATCGGTTAGTAATTTGATGTGGAGTTCGAAACATGAACCCTTGGTTCCTGATGTTATGACCTTGTACTTAAAAGCCCGGGCATGAGTCATAGTAAAGGACAATACCTATTGATTTTCAGCCAGAACGGCCGGAGAGAAGGGCTGGGAGAGGGGTCAGAAGTGTAGCCTCGAATCCAAAAACCATGTAATGAATGTATAAACATGAAATTGTATATTCAAACTCGAAACGCCATAAGGACGGCACCGATTAATTTTCCGCAAAGGGATAAGAGAAGGGGCCTTGAATCAATAACCTTTATAATTACAGGCATAATAAATGTGTCAACACAAAATTTAATATATTTCTTGGTGGTAGGCGGACTTACTTGTTAAATAAATAATACAGATGTATCAGTCCAACAAATTTTATTTTTTACACACAACTAGTTTCATCAATCTGACATCTCATGTATCCAGTTGGTTCCTGATTGATATGTGTCAAGTTCTTTGACCCCTTCTCCAATCATTTGTAGATGTCAGACGATATTGAAATATGTTGGACTGAAATATGTTATTCAAAATGTAATATGACGATTCATAACTCCCTACGTAAATCAATTATAGATTTTTAGCCCAAACAGTCGACTGGTTTCGGAAGTAGACTGAAAACTAAATTGATTAATTCGTTCTGGGGAAGTAGACTGAAAACTAAATTGATTAATTTGTTCTGAGGAAGTAGACTGACAACTAAATTGATTAATTCTTTCTAAGGAAGTAGACTGAAAACTAAATTGATTAATTCCTTCTGGGGAAGTAGACTGAAAACTAAATTGATTAATTTGTTCTGAGGAAGTAGACTGACAACTAAATTGATTAATTCTTTCTAAGGAAGTAGACTGAAAACTAAATTGATTAATTCCTTCTGAGGAAGTACACTTTTTATTTATTATTTTTCCACTTGAGCATGTTTAAATTCCCAAATCTTCCATCATTACTCAGCTGATTATGTATTTTCAGTTTTATTCCATTTCTACTGTTATGTATTATTTAATACTTCCCCAACTATACGAGGTATGAAGGAAGTTATGTAATCAGTCGGAGTTATGCCCAGAATTTCATGTTTTCTGATTGATGATTGATTCTTAATACAAAAACTTTAATAACTGTGGATGTAATTTGATTGAGAAGTCCCTGTGTGTGAACTATTAATTTTTAGACAAAACAATTTTAGAGGGAGAGCGAAAAGTGAGTGGGGGAAGTACATTACAATTGATTTACCGACATATTTTTTTTGTATTGTCACTTATGCAAGGAACCAACTTCTTGCAATGGGATGCATTACCAATCATATAAGCATTAAATAAATTTGAAAAAATGTTAATTTTAACGAAAATTTCTCTTTATAAGAAGTATTTAAGAAAAAGAAAAAAGAAAATCTGTCTACATCAGATGGTGAAGCATTGAAAAGTGAGAGAGTGAGAGATTGTGACATTGAAAGGTTCATGAATGAACCAAGATTACTACAACACGCATGAAAGAATCGATCTAGCCAAGGTCGTCTTCTTTCTACTATCGAACACAGCCTGGCATCCCTCTTAAAACACTCCTCCCTCCCCCAAAACAAAATTAATTCCAAGGCTAAATTTTTGATGCTATGTATCTTGCTCGACCAGATAATCCTAAATTTTAAAAAACAAAATCTTAATGTAACGAAATAGCGTCACTGCAATACAACAAAACATCTACTCTATAATAATATTATAGAAAAAATTATATTGAAAAGAAGGCCTATGGTGGATCACGGGCAATGTACTTCCCCAGTGATTTAATCAACTGTTTCAGCTCTCCCTCTAACACCATTTGGTGGAAATCAACAGGATCTTTATATTTCGTTGATAAATTTGTTTTATTGACAGAAATTAATTAGGATATTGAGTTGAGCCCTGTCCTCTCATTCCATTTGGCCGTTTTCATTGTAAATTAACAGGTCGTCCGTATTGGGTCTTGTATCTACGAATACGATTCATGACAATACATTCATATGTGATAGTAAGATGTTGTACTTTAACCACTGTGCTGTGTGGGTGGGATGTACCACTGATGATGACGCTGTTGCGTCGAAAACTAGCTCTGGTCTAAAATAAAACAGTGGGAAGACAACGTTATTAGGGTTTTTGTGTTATGCTCCCCTAATCCCCTCTTTCAGTTGGCCGAATTGGTTGATATCAATAAGTGTCGTTTTTATGGGGTTGTTGATACAAATTAGTGTCGATACATTTATTCTGTTGGGAGTTATCGCGATTACAGATACACACACACACACACACATACTATCTATTATAATTACTTCCACTCACAATGTACACTCTATCAGAAGATTATTACTGTAATCAGTTAGTGTTCAAGTTTTCCGACAACGTAATTCCAAAAATACAAAAAACCTTTCCTGTTTGTATATTTGTCCGTCTGTGAACACGATAACTCGCGATAGAATGAATGAATCAACATGAAATATTGATGGGGAGAGCCAAAACTTAATTAACTTCTGGGGAAGTACAATAAACAGTAATAAACGATACCACCTAAGTAATATAAAAATGTGAAGTGAAAAAATATTTTTCGAAATCGACTAATAGTTCACAATTACCGAAATGGCCGATTTAGCCTTCAAGAAAAGTATAAAATCTTTGAATTCGGGATTCGGATATTTTCTCAAAATTATTCTATTTATTGTGAGCAAGTAATAAATACAATTTAGAGGTGCCCCAGTCAATCTGTTACAAGGCTGTATCATGATCAATTATTTTAAATTGCACGCCCTTTAAAACAGAGTTATTACTTTCTAATCTATGTGTAAACAATTTACAATAAATATAATGGGGACTATTATAAGGTACAATTATAAATATATTTACTTTGTTCGATGGAACTCAAGGAGCAGAGAACAGCTTTTTTAAAAGTGACAAAAGCCTATCGAAATGTGTCCGGGTACGCCTCGACTCTACCAGCCTGACCACTGGACGTCCCAGGTATTATCAGATCACAGAGATTTAACTTCAATCTCTTCTTCTTTAAAAAAGGAAGAACAACCCAAACTGTTCTTGCTTAACGTCCCATCCGAAGGACGCCATGCCCAAGGCTTTTTTATTTCCCAGATAAAAAACCTAAGGGCCTAGGCCTAGCACGCTACCTGTGAGCTACCAGCGTACTTATAAACGGAAGAATGGAAAGTTAGTTTTATACTCACTCATTCTAATTTGGCAAATTGTTGTGAAGTAAGACCCACCTGAAACAAATAATAAATAAAATAAAAAACTATGAAATGTATCACAAAGATGAGCACAAAAACGAAAATATGAAGACCAAATTTTTGTAGAATTTTGTGGGCTTTAATTTAGGTACAGTACATATTGTCATTGGGCACAACTTCACACACAAAAAAAAAAAAAAAAAATGTATACATGATGTGGATAACCTTTTTAATACCAACCACGTTTTTACAGATCACTATCTTCTCCTCTCAAAATCATTTCAGACTGGGTAAGAAAGTAATGTGTTAGCATCAGGGTGTGTTTCATTGTATAGCGTAATTCCAAAATTGACTTTATTATATTCAGTATAACTTGAATTTGAGAAGTGGTAGGGAGAGAGAGAGAGAGTGATCCGTACAAACGTGGTTGGTATAAGAAAGTCCTGTTATGGCCACATCACATATACATACGTCACAGTAAGATATTGTGGGACGAGATTTTTAATAGAAATAAAAGAATGTTTTAAAAAAACTGGGAAAACAACGTCTTTTATTTATATGAAACATCAGATATATTTTACTTTTTTCTATAAAAATCTATTGTACATTCTTTGCAGCGTAACAACTTTGGTCGTGTTGGTCCTATCTCAAATCTGAGAGGTAACACTTTTCTAAAATAACAAGCCAATGTCGAAAAAAATTGGTTTCGAGATGTCATTTTAAGATTGTTATTTTGTATTATTATCCCGTAAAGGAACGGCCTTTGAAGGATCGTATTTTATATAAAATATGTCTTTCAGTTTTTTCTACAACTTTTATTCGCGGTATCTTGAAAAATGTAATATGATGTGGCCAATTTTCAGTGAAGTCGGCTGAAGAGAAGGAGGATGGTGATCAGAGGAGAGGACTCAACTCAGAATGTACATCTAAGGCCCTTACATATTTTCATCCAAATCGGTAGATTGGTTTCAGAGGAAGCGTGAAAAATTAGTTGATTAATTTTCACTGGGAAAACATTGTAGGTAATTTGTAGACTTTTTTTTTTTTTTAAATCTTCCTCAGCAGAATGTTTTTGAAACAAAACAAAACTATTGACCATAAATCTGCGAGTGAGTTTAGCATAATAGCACGTTAGTGGGAGACTATTAACATTTAAGCTACGGCAGGATCTCAGCCCAGCTCAACCACAACAGAAACGTGACTCAAAATTACATTGGAAATTAATGATGGAAAGTTTTCTTCTTTGCGACTCTCTCAACAGACTCAAAATGGTACGACATCCCCTCCCCTCTCAACAATTGTCTATATATTCAGATACTTCAACTTGATGGAGTTAACTCAAGAAACTTATTATCAATTTATTATATGCCCTTTTTATTTTAATTTCCCTTCAGTATAAGCAAGTATTCTGTTTTGCGAAAATCCGAGACCGAGTTTTCAAAGAAATTTTTCGTATAAGGTTCCCCTGAACATGTCACACGTGCTAACGTAGATCTGGTTAGATTTTGGTAGAAATAAGACGAAAATTAAGACCAGTTTTAAAGTGGTAAGTCCTTAACAAGAACCTTGGATTCTATCTATACCGACGACTGACATGGAACCCCTTTACACGACTAAAACAGGAGCTCAACAAAATCTGCTTTACCGACAATCCAAACTTTCTATTGAAAGCAAACTGACCATTTACAAGACAATAATAAGACCTATATGGACAGACGGACTCGAAATATGGGGTTGTGTTAAGCCTCTCAATATCAAGCGTATTTAGTCTTTCCAATCCGACCCTAATTGTCGATGCACCCATCTAATGTTTCCAGGCTTATCAATCTCGTCACTCGACTCTTGTCCCGCCCGAAGGCTGAGACGGTGCTGGCCGAGAGACCTGCATACTATTATTATTATATTTATATTATATTTTCTATTTATCTTTTTATTTATTTATTATTATTACTTATTTCAGTGCTGCAGGTTGGTAGCATCGTCACACGAATCAGCTGCGCACGATTCTGATGCAAGCCCAGAGAGCAGCTCTTTTAAGGGTTGATGAGGACAGTCTAGACCAGAGCGCTGCAAGGACATCGTCCAGAATAGAATAGTGACAAAATGGCAGGAACGTTACGATACTCAGATGGCTGAACGGGATATGCACGTCCGGGTAGGCCTTGACTCAACACGGGTACAGCCTAACGACTGGACGTCCCAAATATTATCAGGTCATGGTGACTTTAACTCTAAGCTGTTCTTCTTTCAGAGTAAGAACAACTCGAACTGTTCGTGCGGCGGTATCGCGACTGCAAAATATGTGGTTCTCGGGTCAGGATCGTATTTGGGACTGGATCTACGGCAGATGATGACGGAAACAGACTGCCCTATGTTCTGCCGATTCGTCAGCTCTTGGCGGGAGCAGAAGCACTGTAAGATAAGCCAGGGACCAGCGGCTCAATTGGGTAGTAACCCCTTGATCCCCGAGCTCTTCTCCCCACGATTGACAGGTTGATATTGCATCAATGTAAGGCTCATCCTCCTTTAAAACTAAAAATATATATATATATATATATATATATATATATATATATATATATATATATATATATATATATATATATATATATATATATATCTGTACATAATTTACTTATCGTTTTGTAGATCTTTTCTTTATTTTGTTATCATTCATTTTATATTACTATTATTTTTCATTACCAACATCACATTTACTTATGGTAATTTAACGATTGTAACGATATATAAAAATAAATAATTTTAAAAAAAAGTTGAGCTAAACGTACCTTAGAATATATTGAGTTTTCGGTTTTATTTAATTTTAATAGTTGGTTATCCACTTCGTACAGTTCACTTCTTCCTTTGTTTAATATTCTTCAGACTTTCTCTTAGCCTACTAAAATGATAATTTACCTGCATGTTCTTGTGTTCTATGGTAATGATACAAAGCATTTGAAAGCAATCCAAACAATATCCCACTAGAAATATTCAAATTTGAACAACTTTCTTATTGTTTAATATGCAAAAGTTGTCATTTTGTATTCCACGATATTCCTATGTATAATCTTTAGGATAGGAAAAAAAAACAACATCTACCTAGTGTTCATCTTAAGAAGAAAATAAGCAGGTTCTTGGGAGCGGTGGGTCTCTACCGTCTCTCTAAACTTCAAATCAGTGAAAAACATCTTCCCAGTGCTCATCTTAAGAAGGAAATAAGCAGGTTCTTGGGAGTGGCGGGTCACTACCGTCTCTCTAAACTTCAAATCAGTGAAAAACATCTTCCTAGTGTTCATCCTAAGAAGAAAATAAGCAGGTTCTTGGGAGTGGCGGGTCACTACCGTCTCTCTAAACTTCAAATCAGTGAAAAACATCTTCCCAGTGTTCATCCTAAGAAGAAAATAAGCAGGTTCTTGGGAGTGGCGGGTTACTACCGTCTCTCTAAACTTCAAATCAGTGAAAAACATCTTCCCAGTGTTCATCCTAAGAAGAAAATAAGCAGGTTCTTGGGAGTGGCGGGTCACTACCGTCTCTCTAAACTTCAAATCAGTGAAAAACATCTTCCCAGTGCTCATCTTAAGAAGGAAATAAGCAGGTTCTTGGGAGTGGCGGGTCACTACCGTCTCTCTAAACTTCAAATCAGTGAAAAACATCTTCCTAGTGTTCATCCTAAGAAGAAAATAAGCAGGTTCTTGGGAGTGGCGGGTCACTACCGTCTCTCTAAACTTCAAATCAGTGAAAAACATCTTCCCAGTGTTCATCCTAAGAAGAAAATAAGCAGGTTCTTGGGAGTGGCGGGTTACTACCGTCTCTCTAAACTTCAAATCAGTGAAAAACATCTTCCCAGTGTTCATCCTAAGAAGAAAATAAGCAGGTTCTTGGGAGTGGCGGGTCACTACCGTCTCTCTAAACTTCAAATCAGTGAAAAACATCTTCCCAGTGTTCATCCTAAGAAGAAAATAAGCAGGTTCTTGGGAGTGGCGGGTCACTACCGTCTCTCTAAACTTCAAATCAGTTAAAAACATCTTCCCAGTGTTCATCCTAAGAAGAAAATAAGCAGGTTCTTGGGAGTGGCGGGTCACTACCGTCTCTCTAAACTTCAAATCAGTGAAAAACATCTTCCCAGTGTTCATCCTAAGAAGAAAATAAGCAGGTTCTTGGGAGCGGCGGGTCACTACCGTCTCTCTAAACTTCAAATCAGTGAAAAACATCTTCCCAGTGTTCATCCTAAGAAGAAAATAAGCAGGTTCTTGGGAGCGGCGGGTCACTACCGTCTCTCTAAACTTCAAATCAGTGAAAAACATCTTCCCAGTGTTCATCCTAAGAAGAAAATAAGCAGGTTCTTGGGAGCGGCGGGTCACTACCGTCTCTCTAAACTTCAAATCAGTGAAAAACATCTTCCCAGTGTTCATCCTAAGAAGAAAATAAGCAGGTTCTTGGGAGCGGCGGGTCACTACCGTCTCTCTAAACTTCAAATCAGTGAAAAACATCTTTCCAGTGTTCATCCTAAGAAGAAAATAAGCAGGTTCTTGGGAGTGGCGGGTCACTACCGTCTCTCTAAACTTCAAATCAGTGAAAAACGTCTTCCCAGTGTTCATCCTAAAAAGAAAATAAGCAGGTTCTTGGGAGCGGCGGGTCTCTATCGTCTCTCTAAACTTCAAATCAGTGAAAAACATCTTCCCAGTGTTCATCCTAAGAAGAAAATAAGCAGTTTTTTGGGAGCGACGGGTTTTTACCGTGTTTCTAAACTTCAAATCAGTGAAAAACCCATTCGCACAATTTATATTTACATTATCTTCTGTACTATTTTTTGAATTTTTTGTTTTTTTCCTAAGGAAGAGGGTTAGTTATGTAAATCTTTCAAGTTGAGAAATGCGGACATATAGTGGAAATTTGTAATAAATAAATAAAACAAACTCCTTTTTTAAAATATTGTACATTCCACAAAAAATTGTTGTACAAAAACTACCGGTTTTGACGTTACACCATCATCAGGTTTAGACATAAATATAATGAGAAAGTATAAATATACTAAGGCAAGTTTGCTGAGAGCGAAATGTTTATGTATTTGTGTATGCCACTTGAGTGTTTGGTATAAGAAAGTCCTAAACTGGCCACATCTCATATATTTTTTATTTTCATTTTTCAAAAGCTACTAACAATAAAACCATATTTTAAAATTTATTACTATGCGTTATATAACCTAAAAATATTTCCTCCAGAAATTTTTTTTACATTCATTGTGGCGCTAAAAACGTCTAAAAAAAATTGTTTTCACAACGACATTTCAGGACGATTTTCGGCATCTAACTCGCAAGCCAAGCGACCTGCGAAAAATCATATTTTACATAAAATGTATTTCAGTATTTTCTACAACTTTTATCTTAAGAAAATTAGGTCATAAATATAAGCGGTGTCTTGTAAAATATATCTAAATCGGAAGCGAAAGTTGAGTCGTCTCAATTTTCGTCCGATTTCGGATTAGATTTTATCAGATCTAAGTTACGACATGAGACATCTTCGTTTCAAATTTAACGCTCAATGCTCAAATCGTTTTTGAGTTAGAGCCCACTCAAAGTTCCAATGACATACATACATCACCGCGAAGGTGGTCAAAATATGGTTAGGTGACCTTGAAGCGTGATAATTCGTTGATAACTGGATCTCGGATTTTCGCACAATTACAATACTTTGTTATACTATATTATACTAAAGAAGAAACATTTTGTGTTCATTTTTAATGGATTCCATAAGAGGTAAGGATATGCAGATAATCTTTTTTTATTTAAAGTAGTGAAAATATGATTTTGAAAAATATTTTATGTATCTTTTGACAAGGACTTTTTCAAAATAAATATTACTATAATTTCTAGACCGATCTGATCTGAAAACCTTTATAACTCCTCCCTTCTCTTCCAAAATGCTTATTTCGAAGTGTATTTTGTGGTTCTCACAAAATGTTCGAAAAAAACATGGTTTTCTCTCATTAAAGAAGTATTTCTGGTTCCGATTTTAAATTAACTTTTTTTACTTATTTTCAACCCACCGAACCACTCCTCGAGTTATGGATACTTCCACTGAAACATTCTGTATATATTATGTTTTTTTTTTTTTTTTCAGAAAAAATTGACTAGTCTAAAAGATTATCCACGTTAGCCATAACAAATAACTGTTTATGGATGTTGATGAAATTTCGAAATATCTTAGGTGTGAAAAGTGAATGGAACATCAAAAAAAGGACGAGATGCTGGTTTAGCCAACCTTTGACCAGTGACCATGAAGGGCCGTCTCGTCTGGTCGACCTACATAACTAACTCATTTAGCATGAACCATCTTTTCTATATACACAATATACCATATCCAATTGTATTCGAATATCCGGATAACTTATTATTATCACTTTTTCAATAACTAATTTATATTATTAATATATTTTTAGTTCCCGTGAAGAAAAAGAATTGGAAGGTTTTTTTATGCACCTTATATTAATTCGCTTTGACGTCAAATCTGTCGTCAAATGCTGCAAATTGGTACAAATGCCTAATTCCTATAACAGATTTCAGACAGATCAATCGAGTGATTCACCGTCTATCCGTAGCATATCCTTAAATAAAGACTCCTAGTTGAATAAAAACTAAGAATACGCCAAATTTAGGACTCCCACAGTAGTGTGGGCTCATGTCCACAAGAGTGACCAAAGAGCGCTTTGGTAGTAGGCGATATGATTTTGTAGTTAAAGCAGGGCGTGAGTCATTATAACTAATTATAAAAAACAAGTTTTTTTCCGCGATATAGTAAACTGAAGAATAGAAAATATACTTTTTCTACAGGCGATTGGTTTTGGGTGGGAATATGAATAATAGGCATTAAAAAAATAAATTCTGACAAAATACAAAGTGTTGCATCTTATATTACATTGATGATCTTGTCTACAACCTGTCTACTACGATCACTGATAATTATCTGCGATAATTAGTGCCGGACCAAAGAAATTGCTTTGTCCGGCACTAAGTCTCTTTCACATAATAAAATACAATGAAACAAAAAAAAATAATAATACAAATAAAATAAAAAATAATAAAATAATGATAATAATAGTTGATTGTAGGGCCAAAATGTGTTGTGGGAGTCTAGGTCGCAGTCGGCGATGAGCGAAGGGCTGTCCAATGTTGAGGTGGAGATTATAAAGTAATGATAATTGAGATATAAGGTGATGATAATTGAGATATAAGGTAATGATAATTATAATTGATCATTAACGAAAATTTAAAAAGTTATCAAGAAATTTAAAGGATGATGCATCCGTTTGCATCTTTTATTTTTGTACTTGTAATTTTTTTTAGCTAACTGCAACAGAACAACTTAAATAAATGAGCGAAAAATAAATAGTTGAAATATAAATAAGACATTTAATTTACTAGAGGCTGGTTCACTATTAATACATTCTAATCTAACCTGACCGGTTTCACCCGTTGAGGCATTCTCAAGTAACCAGGTTTTCTAAATCTTATATATAAATATATGATTTGGCCATTACAGAACTTTCTTACACCAACCACACTTTCACAAATCACTCTCTGCCCCCCTCTCCCATTTCAAATTCATTTCATACAGGCATTACTAGTAGGGGTATATGAAATTAATGCCTTGCCGTCAGCGGTTTCCTTTGTTTCTTTATACGAATAATTCTGAGAGAGGCGTTCTTATACCCACCATTAATGCCAGTAAGAAATGAATTGGAGAGAGAGAAAGAGTGATCTGTAAAAGCGTGGTAGGTATAAGAAAGTCCTGTAATGACACATTACATATATATTACTTTTTTATTTTTTTAAAAATATTTTTTAATAAAAACTTCCAATAATAAAAAAAATGTTTTTTTCTACGGATTTATTTTACATTCGTTGAGGCGCTTTAACTTTGGTCCTATCTCAAATGTGAGAGGACATGTTGGCGATTGTATATTTAATAAGGAACATTTTTGGTAAGAAACAATTTTTTGCTTGGATTAATCCTTTTGGCGTAACTCAAGGAAACTTATAAAAAAAAACATTTCAAGACGGTTTTCGGCATATATCTCAAAAACCGGATAATCTACGAAGATTTGTATTTTATATAAAAGCTGTATTTTAGTTTTCTCTACAACGTTTTTTGGAAAATAATTTTGATTAGGTCATATAGGTATATTAGGTATCTTGTAAAATGTACCTAGGCCCCAAAGTAAAGTGGTCTCATGTTTCGTCTGATTTCGGCCAACATCGAATCAGATATAATAATTATATCTGTATTATATAATAATAATAATAAATATAATATATAATAAAAAAAATTAAAAAAATAGCATAATGAATTATTTATCACATTCGACTTCTTCTTTCCAAATTTTAATTTAAACAAGTTTACCTGCAGTTATCTCAGACTAATAATAATAGTAATTCTTTACTGCATAGAAAGATGCAAGGATTTTAGAGCAAATTTAAAATTTGATAAAATAAATATTTATACATAAGTATAAATAAATATAATAAATATTTATATAAATATAATAAATATTTATATAAATATAATAAATATTTATATAAATATAATAAATATTTATACATAAGTAAAGGATCTCTGTAACAAATTATTAATGTTTCATAAAAGCAGGAACCTAAAAAAGTATTTTAAAAACAAAATAAAATAGGTAATGTGGACATAACAGCACTTTATTTTATTTTTGGATAGAGAGGGGGGTCGGAAAACATGAAATTTTTGGTAATAACTCAACATCGATTACATAACTTCCCCTATACTTCGTATAGTTGGGAGAAGTAATATAAACCATTTTACAATGGGACTGCAACTAGGTTTACGATGACCCATATCGATGTCCCGACATTATGATGATGATTTGATGGCTGCTAGACAGGCAAATTACAGATCAATAAACAATTTTTATACTAATTCCCTTTTCCTTCTCATTTTGTCTCTACTCTCTGAAAACGAAAAATATTATGGTATTCGTTCTCAAAATTTCCTTCACAACTTTGCGTTTCAGATTTAAAAAAAAACACTTTTTGTCCCCAAAATTATAGTCACCTAACTCTAGAAACATTGAATGGAGTTTTATGAATATTTGTATTCAAGCTCGGTTTGGCACCGCTGGTTCAACGATTAAAGCACTTTCCCAGCACGAATTCATCCAATAAGTTTTCGCCCTCCCTCGAAACTAATCGACCGTTTTGGGTAAAATTCAATAGTCGACTTACACGGTCGATAATTTATTACATTGGCGGAAGAATAATAGGTGTCGTTCTTATGGGGTTCTGGATACATTAACGATACTGTAGTCAGTAGAGATTTTGGGTTAAAACCCCATCTATCCTTTTGCCGATTCGGTTGAAAATCAATAGATTTCGTCCTTATGCAGTTCTTGATACACATTGTTAGGTTAGGTTAGGTTTTATGACTCATGCCCGGGCTTTAACTACGAGGCCATATCGCCTACTACCAGAGCGCTCTTTCGTCACTCTGGTGGACATGAGCCCGACTCTACTGTGGGAGTCCTAAATTTTGCCTACCCTAAATTTTTATTCATCTAGGGTAGGGGTCTTTAACGAGTACCTGACATCGTACAGGCTCGGGACCATCGCTTAACGTCCCATCCGAAGGACGGCGTGCTTAAGTTTATTTTACCTCCCAGATAAAATAAACTAAGGGCCTTGGTCGGGCTACGAACCCACGACCTTGAGCTCAGAAGTCAAGCACGCATACCACTGAGCTACCGGCGCCCTCTGATACAAATATATGTAATGTGGTCATAACATACGTTTTTTTATACCAATTACGTTTTTACGTATCACTTTTCTCAGCTTCTTCACTTCCTTTTATTACTGGCTATATGAAAATCACTCACTAAATAATGTTCAATGAAAGAAAGAAAACCGCTTAAGCCAACACATACTTTTATATACCAGTATTAAATGAATTTGAGAGGGAGGGGATAGGCAACTCAAAAATCAAAACTCGCACTGAAGCCTTATGATGTGTAAAAAAAATTCACATATTAAATATTAATATTTAAAAAAACTAATTATATTTATTTTTCTATAAAAAATATTATTTTAAAACAAAAGTAGAAAACAAAACAGGGCCAGCTGTTTTTTTTAGTGTGAGTAGAGACGAGTCCATGGTCTGAGTCAATGATGAGACGGTCTGAGTGAAGATGAAAAGTGGTGTTTAGGCTTAAGTTGTAATGTACTAAATAGAAGTGAATTGACGGTGAAATTAGTTAATAAAATAATATATAACCAAAAATATAAAACAAAAAAAAAATTGAAATAGTTATTAAGAATTTTATTCTTACGATTTTTCTTTTGATTTTTGTTTGTTTGAATCTTTAGTTTTTAATTTTAATAATGTAGATTTAAAAAAATAAACCCAATATTTGTTCTCGTAAATTATATTCTATTCATTTTCCCTGTAGGCCCAGTAAGATTATTTGAAAAACTTTGGATTAGATTTAATATTATTGAAATAAAATTTAATATGAATTCTCTTTAGAAATCCAACTGAAAAGTTTCTTCAAAATTTCACGTCTTGAACTTTTGATATTTTTAGGGCCCTTTTCGGAAATTACTGTAGAAATCAAAATTAAGTAGAAGACCAGTTATAAAATTTCTACAGGAAATGTGGTAAATTTATTTATCATTTATTTAAGATTAACACTTCAATTTTTTTACCACAATATACTGAATGTAATGATGTACGGTACATTCATTACATCGATAGTTATTAGAGCTTTTGGGTAAAGAGCCCCTAATCCCCTCCATCCCTTTTGCCGATTTGGCTGACAATCAATAGAAGTTGTCCTCATGGGGTTCTGTATACACATACGGAATGTCGTGTCGATACATTCCTTACATCGATAGTTATTGCAATTTTTGGGCTAAGACCTCCCCTTTCATTTTTGAAATCAGGCAATCATGAAATTTAGGGTGAAACTCAACATCGAATTCTGACCCCCAATTACATAACTTCCCTAACAATAACTTCGTACAGCTAGAGGAAGTAATAATGCTAACAGGTACTCAAATTTGAAAATGTGAAGAGAATAGAAAATTGTTTTGTAAAAGTTGTTCAGTGAAATTTATAATGAGGTACTTCAGGACTTTTTACACAAAGGGAGAGTGTAGCCATTTCGTGTTGACATTAGACAATCAGATTTTTTTTTTTGTTTTATAACCTGTCATGCAAATTTCTAATTTCACCAGTTCTTTTGAAAGAACCCCCAAACAGGAGGTATATAAACAGCGAAGACAAAGCCAGGATTTGAAGCTTTTTAAATATTTCTGCAGTTTGGTTTTTTTTATTTATATTAATTATTATACCTAAAGGGTAATATGCATAAAATACAATTCAAAAGAGTAGAAAGAGAAATAAAACGAAGTGATTGGGTTTGGCTAAACAAGCAATTACAGAAGGAATAATCCCTTCATCGGCTACCCAAAGAGGATCTTACAGCTCAAATTAAAAATAACTGTCGAAAATAAGAATGAAAGCTAAATATGATATAATATTTTTGTGCATGAAACATAACTTTAATATCATAACTATTTCATTATTTTTGAACAATGAGATAAATGATTTGCCTCCTTATGTTTACCTCTTATCTTGTAAAGGGTGTTTTTTTTAGAGGTTTGTTTTTCTAATAGGGATTAAACTGTCATACAGTGGTCACATCGGGCAACCCGAATGTCATTTGTGATCAGTTTGGTTTACCATTTCTCCATGAATAGACTTACGCCAGAACAACTGTTGCAAATTGTGTAAATTTATTTCGAAAATCGTGATTCAGTTCGCGAAACTCACCATGCGATCCGTCCATTTTACAGTCGACATAATCGTCCATCCGAGGAATTAATTCGAATAACCCGTTTTCGCACCACGCATACTCTAATTGATAATTCAGTGCGCAACCGAAGAAGCCATTGCTGCTGTAGAGCGTAGTGTCGAGGAGGACCCGAATGAGTTGATTCGCCATCGCGAGATTTTGCGGAAAGATCTTCACTTTACTCGAGCCAGCCGCGGCGGCCATATGCCCGAATTCATACTTAAACACTAATGGCATAAAATTATCTTTCCAATAAAGCCAATACCATGGCCATTACCCCGATTTTTATGTGTTTTATTTCATTTCAAAGTTCTATACCTCTAAAAAAACAAATACAGTATTTGTGTAAGTCTTGGCTGAAGATGGTAGCTAGTTAGTTGAGTATCAATATACACCAAAGGCAAACTGCAGGAATGTTTAAAAAACTTCAAATCCTGTCTTTGCCTCCTCTGTTTATATTTGGAATATATATAATATTGGCGGTTATTAGGGAAAATACAAATATTTTTCCTTATTAAGAATACTAATGATGATTATGATACCAGGAAGAAAGACGTTTTTCGAGTAACTAAAAAGTATAGGAGGAAACCCTTTATTCAGAAACGGACATTTTTTGATCAATAATAGTAAAATAACCATGATATAAAAGTCGTGTTTCATGAAAAGAAGGTTTCCTGTAACAAAAACAAGATCTTTAAAGATAGAAGAGTAATGGACTAAGGATGATACCCTGTGGGATGCCCCTGAGATGGGTACTTGAGGAAGTAAGCGCTGTTTGTGCCAACTTTCACAGTCTCCTTTAACAAGAATGAGTCTATCAAGGATGTGATACAAGTAAGTGTTTTACAACTCCATAACATCAGATCGTTATGTCCACACCGAGCTAACTGGTTCCCATTTTCAACATTAAATCGTATCTGTAGTCCATAAGGAAATTGGATTCTTGTTTCATTATTCTTGATAAATATATATATATAGTTCTTAGAAAGTAAACAGAAATAATTTTGAATTGATTAGTATTATAATTTGTGTCCTGTAACACTCGTTTTGCAGAGTATTATGTGCTAAGATGCTCTTAAAATAAATAAAAACAAAGAACTTGTTTAACGTGTATATTGTCTAATCCACACAAATAGTGTACATATACAGTGTACCGGTTTTGGCTTACGCCATCCCGGTTTTATCATCGCTGTGTGTATGGCGTTGGTACAGATGTTTCACGTAAAAAAAAAGTATTTTAACATATACACTAGCGTTGAAATTCCGGACCATTTTCTCAACCCCAGGATTTCGGAGTAAAAAGGCCTTATTATGTTGAAAAAACCATTTGTAAAAAACGTAAATTGCTTAAAAAGTCAAATATGTGGCCAAGAAGTAGCCTAATATTATACAATTTTTTTATTTTCTTCAAAAGTTTGTGGGGAACATTAGTTATAGACATAACTTGAAGATTTGGAGAATTGTTTTGTTTCTGAAATTGCTTTTGAGCATTTCCAAAAGTTCACAGACACTTAACTTTTATTGTTCTTTTTTTTTTTTGTATACTCATGTATGATGGACTTATTTAAAGCCCATAACATCTGTACTATGTTTCAATGCACAACTAACTACGTAAAAAGATGGCCCAGGAACTCAAGCTTAAACTCTTCTTTTTTTTAAAAACGTTTTTGGAGAATCAGTGCTATTCAAACTTATCTTTTTCCCGGAGACGGGGTACGTAAACTGAAAAAATATTTCCGCTTTCCTCCAGATTCTTAAAACGTCATTGATATATCTTTAATTTTCAAAATGATGCACGAATATGAAAGACTTTTTTTCAATCTGATGATTGTTCGATGGTCCGATTTTACCATTATCTGTTTCCTTATATGCGTTGATATACAGCGCTGATAACAGAGCATGAGAGGTTGGCTCTTTTAGGAGCGAATCAGTCGGTTGGGAGTCAGTTCCCGAATTTTTTCCTTAGCATTATTAAAGATCTTCTGTTTAGTCTTTGCCGGAACTTTTATATTATTGGGTAAAATATTTTGGTAATGACACCTTTATAAAGACATGTTTGTACAGGAGTGTTATTTAAACTAAAAATTGACCATTTGACATTATGAGCCGATCGGGACTCTCTGATTTAAGATTACATCGTCCGTATCATGGCTTGATTAATACCGGATGTCACAAGTTTATGCTAAATATATAAATTTGAAAGGTATAAGTCTAAGATGTGTTTGACTGTAGTGGAGGATGGAGGAAGATAGGTGTGGCAACGCTGGTCCATTATACAGAGAGAGAGGACTGGCTATATCGCCTAGCTCCTAGACCGGTTCTAGGAGGCATCATCAACACTCCGCGCGCCTTTCTCTTCAGGCATCAGATCTACACAGCAGCAAGGAGCAACGGGAGCAGAATCCTCCTAGAAACGTTATCTAAGTGGACATTAAGGGAAGGATCACGGATTCGCCAGAGAACCAAACGAGGAAGAATGGTTCAGTATGAGTGAGGCTAGACCCGAATCCTATCCTTCTCACTCATGAACATTTAGAGAATGAGGCTGATCTATGCATGAAATAGCTCTGAATGTAGAGGAAAATCCAACAAGGAGCTGAGAAGAGCCTGTGATAGTTCCAAGAAGAGGTTGACTTTATTCTGACCAGGAGAGGAGACCCTACGGAAGACCGCGGCTCCGGTGAATAGAGGTTATCAAGGACTAGATTGGCAAGAAGTGAAGTGAAGGAGCAGTCTTGCACCGGGTCAGATGAAGTTGGCTAAATGCACATTCAACCAATATTGACAAATGATAAATAAGTAATTAGATTTATCAGTCCAACATATTTTTTTTATTTTTACCACAACTAGTTTCGGCAATTTGCCATCTTCAGGTGGTGAATCTTTCTAGAGAAGAGGTCAAGGGACACGTTCGAGTATCATCAGGGACCAGCTGGACACTGAGTCCACTACATCTGCCTACCACCAAGTAATATATTGACAAATGATTCATTTCAGGAATATCCGGAGGCCCCCTCTTATTCAGCCAAAGAGGTGAATCGGATATTGAGCTGATGAGAATTTGCGAACATGAACTGAAATTAATACAGAGGACATTTTAAATTAAGGAAAACTTGAAACCAGGATTGAATAAGTTGTTAAAACTGTGCATATTCAAATCTTTGTGGATTCATTTGTTGGCAACATAGATGGTCGATTTGAGAAAGGACTTGGGTTTGTATGGCTTTATCTCATACATCGAGTCCCTCGGTTCCTTTTATGTCCTTTTGACTGTTAATGAGTTAATTAACGCAAAAGCACATTAGACACATGCATATGTGCCACTTTCGCTACTTAACAACAACTCAATTGAAGGGTACTTCTAGAAAAATGGTTGTAAACTCAGGAAATATTTATTCGATACTTAAACAAAAGACGATATGAAAAACAAATTGCAGATTTGAAACTTTGCAAAAGTCTTTTACAAATTTCTTAATGGAATACAGATTCGACGATTTGCCGCAATACGCATCTCTCCCAAAGCAAACAGAAAAATATCGAAAATTTAAGACTTTTTTTCTTTTTTCACGTCGGATAGTTTGCATTAGTATGGACCATGAATTGTTTGTAAGTTGACCAGCGGAGAGTTTCAGTTATGGTCCCCAAGTACTGACATCCAATAGTCGATTTAGTTCTTGTTGTTTATGAAATTAGTTTGAATTACTAATAGAGAGTTTCACTACAAATACTACAACCCTCTGACTTATTTAGTTTACCCTTACATTTATTTGATTCACTCCTTCCTTTCTTTTTTTTTCATAGAGAAGTTAACTTATTATAAATTATATATATATATATATATATATATATATATATATATATATATATATATATATATATATATATATATATATATATATATATATATATATATATATATAGTATATATATATATATATAGTATTTATAGTATTATTACTATTATTATTATTAATTTGGCTGTTTAATGTCTCCTAATCATGATATAGTAGTAAATTTTTTTCATATTTTTACTCTTAGTCTAAATTAACTTAGTATCTTTGTTTGTTTATTATCTGTAGTATTCATTTTCTAATTATAACCTCCATTTTAAAATTTCACCAAATTCATTTTTCTCATTAGTATCATTGCTTATTGATTTCCTTATGTCAACTTACGTATTTCGATACATAGAAAACTTTCAATATTCTGTTACTAAACTTTAAACTTTCTATAAATTGTATTTATATTTGAAATTATTATTATTATTTTTTCTTAACCCAATCCTTTTATTTATTTTGATTCTATTATTATTTTTTTTTATTATAATTTATGTTGTTATTAGTAATATTTTAGTTTCTGTTTATTTATTATTATATTTGTATATTATATAGAATATAAATACTAATACTTAACATTTTTTGAAGAGATATTGTGAAACACTTGATAAAAAATAAAGTAAAACGTTTATTTTATAAAAAATATTGTCTAATTCACAAAATATATAATATATGGAAGTACGTACCGTCGTGGCTGAAGATGGTAGCAATACCGAAAGTACTCCTATATTTTATATTGTAAATGTTGTCAATTAGTCAATATTATTAAGAAATGTACGTCTTTCTTTATTTCTGTATGTGAAATAGAAAATATTTAAAAAAAAAAGTATTTCTTTATTTTATACATATATATCTTTTCTCTCTCTCATAAAATGTATCTTATGCATTAGGTACTTTCTTATTCAATTGTTACTGAATTACATTTATAAATATATAAAAATATAGAATTGAAGCTTTTATTTTCTGTTTTATTTTATTATATTACCACTTTTTGTTGTTTTACGTTTAAGTTTAATTAATAATATTCTTCCACAGAGATAATGTAAATATGAGTATGTAGTTCGTAAAGTTATTTAAATATGAACACTTAACAAACTTTAAATTGAATTTCCGGCTCAGTCCAGTCAATAAAGATTATTATTATTAAATGGAGTCCGCGTTAGTCTATCTTCAAGGAAGAAGGCACGACATTGTTGAAGGATCGTTCAATAATTGATGAATAATTCCCGTCCGTCTCACAGATATAAATACATTCTCATCTATTAGATATTATATAAGAAGGATGGAGTGTAAGGGCTGCATGGATGGTTCATGTTCAAGACAATAACTCAGTTTATAGTTGCATTTAATGAGCATACTGCAACTCAGCCCGCCTCAACTCCTTCTATAAAACATTTTATTTTCTACTCATGATTTCACATTGACAAATGGGTAGAATGAGAAATTAATCTGTACGCAGATGTATGCATAACATAATTAAGTGTAAGTACAGAAATATAAATGTTTCCCTGGCGTTACTGATTATTGCATGAATCCCTGGTTACAATGTTTATATAGATGCACTCTTTTTTTGTAATTGACAAACTTATTTTTACAACTGTATACATAAAAATATTGTCTGTATGCGCTAAAATGAATACATACAAAAAATAAATTCAATAATGAAACAACAAAAAAAAAATGATATAAAAGCTTTAAAAATTAGAATACATGATAAAACATTAACTTTTTTTTTTTATGTTAAAAATAAAGGAATAAGTATAAAAAACTGTGCAATAAATAAAATATATAAAAAACTAATAAAAAATTTACAATTTCATGGTTGGTTTGTACTGCAAGTATACGAATATATTTATTTACTTGTGCAAATATCTACTTGTTTAAGAAATTCGAATTTTTTTTGTAAATGGTAGGTTGTGTAGTATACGATGATGAGAGCAACCTCGAAAGCCGGCTAACATATTATAATAAAATCTGTGAGAGTTCAGACTAACCTTTGAAATAATCTCTTCCCACTAGATCAGCCATCTTCACATTAATTAAATTAAGGTTGATTATATTATGTCACAGCTTAATTACTTCGGTTATTGCTGAGAAAATAACCCATCGATTTTCTGAACGCAATTGCAATCCTCATTTGAATTTCTGAACAGTCTGGGTGAGTGAGCCGTTAGGTCGGTTTAAACCGGACCTGCATTTCTGTGTGAATGCACCTGAAGTCCCAATTAACACATTCCTTTTTTTTTTATTCGTGAAAACAAGCCACTCCCATTGTGTCTTGAACATGTGCAAAATGACTACCGAAAGAATGTTTGTATTAGGTTTGAAAGATAATCAAAAATTTAAAAATCTGCAAGTGAAATTTACGAACCCGATTAGCTTAGGGTTTATCTTAAATTCAATGGAACTTCTCACAGTGTATATCGCTGAGAAAAAAAAAAAAAAAAAAACAGGCCGTTCCTCGGAACCTTTATTTTACTAGAAACGATATTGTAAAGACACTCTGACTTCTCACAGATTTTATTAATTCATGCTAGCCGGATTGCGAAGTTGTCCTCATTATCACGCGGAATACAAAAAAAAACATTATTTGATAAAAAAGCTCATTGGTGGATCCTCTAAAATGAATCGACCGTTGAGCCCCTTCTCGTGTGATTCTCCCTTTCTCTTCGACCGATCTTGCTGAAACTTAAAGATGTGCTCCTTATGAGGTTTGGAATTTACATACGGAATAACATGTCGATACGTTAATTACATCGCCAGATAGTAGGGTTTTTAAGTTGAGTCTCCCACTGATGTTTCCCATCCCTTTGGCATATTTTGCTGAAAATCGATAGATGTTGTCCGTACGGGGTTATGGATGCACATATGAAATTTAAAGTCAATAAATACCCTACATCGGCAGCTATTATTCTTAGGTTAATCGTCCCCTTCCCTTAGATCAATTTTGCTGAAAATTAATAGGTGTCGTCCTTATGAGATTCTGGATATGCATATAAAATTTCAGGTCAATAAAAAAATTCATTCTATAATAATAATATGTTCACAGACACACCTTTTTTTTTTTTTTCCATTTTTTATTTTTCTAATTAGTGGCATTGAAAACATGAAATTCCAGTAAAGGATCAAATTTTTGACCGATTACATAAATTCCTCTCTACTACATATAGCCTATTCTTACCCAGAAGTAAAAAGGAAAACATTCTAAGGGCGAAAATAAATAGTACATAAAAATATTGTTTAAAAATATGCGCTAAAAATGAATTGTTCAATATGTTTATGTATTTATTTCAGCCCTTAGATAGTTTTGTAAGTCTGAGGGCAACATCGAAAGCCGGCTGGTATGAAATAATAAGAACTGTGAGTGGCCAGACTACTAGGGAGAGGAGGCCATAATTCCTGAAGCACAATATCCGGCACCTGTACTCTGTACCATAATTTCTCGTTTCAGGCCTGTTGAGCCTACGAATATATTATGTTTGTTTATGTATGTTCCTTTAATGTAGATAGACTACTGAACTGCGTACATGAATATTTCAAATGACAGAGTTACACATAATTTTACAATTAATTTGGAAATTTATAAGGTGGTTTCATTCATTTTAGGCTGAAATATTTTAAATGAATTTATTTTTTTTAAATTTTCAGAACGTGAGCATTGGATATTGAAGCAATGGTCAAAGACCTTGATTTTACATCAGCTGACCATTAGTTTCAGCTGGAACTGGATACGAGTCTGCGTTTACATCCCTAGATATACCAAGTATAGGGGACGTTATCGGTCAAAAATTCGATGCGAAGTTTTCAACGGATCCAATCTCCAGATTCCAAATATAAAAAAAAAAAATTCTGTCTGTGTGTTTGTCTGTGAACACGATAACTCCCGATAGTAAGTATCATCAAGGAATTGTATTTGTGAAACAAGAATTCTTCAACAACGACACCTATTGATTTTTAGCCAAAACGACGAAAGGGAAATGGGCAATAGGGGAGTGGCTTATATATTATTATTTTTTATGTTTCCTCAGATCCCTATAAGGACAACACCTATCGACTTTCAGCCAAATAAGACAAAGAGAAGGGGGGGGGGGATTAGGGAATAGGCAACTCTCTAATAACTGCCGTCGTAAGGAATATATCGACAACAAATTTCATATGTGAATTCAAAACTGTATAAGGATGACACTAATTAATTTCCAGCGGAATCGGCAGAAGGGAGAGGCTAAATTCAAAAAAACTAATAACTACCAATGTAATGTAGTATTTATCGACACAAAATTTAGTGTGAGGATTTAATAGGGTTAAATATTAGCGCAAACGGCCGACTGGTTATTGAGAAGGGGCGAAAAGTTAATTGATTAATTTGTTCTGGGGAAGTACATTGTCGGTGATTCAACGATTTTTTATTCTTGACCATTTTGCCCCATCAGAACCCCTATCCTGCGCACAGACTGACATTGAAATGGTCAAAATGTGTTTAGATGAAACCTTGAAACTTAAAAATCCGTTGAAAACTCGATCTCAGTTTTTTCGCACGATTACAATATTTTCTTGTGCTATAGGTGTAATAAAGTAAAAAGAAATATGTAAATAATTAAATTTTTCGGACCTTTGGTGGGAAAGCATGTTTCGAGATTTAAAACTTTTTTTTCAAGGCTCTTATACTGGAAAAATTTGGCTAACTTTTTCAATTTTATTTGTAGCGCTAGTAGCCAAATTTTGGGTTTCTAGTAACTACAATCTTCATCATAACACTATTTAATTACACCACTTTAAAAAGACCATAATCTATCGTAACACTTTATAACTATCTGTCCAGTAGATACGAGTATTATGTTATATTGAGTTGTTACTATAATGACGTAACATGCAGGGAGTCCAATGTAACACGGCCACAGTTACCGCAGTCCACTCAAGTACTATTTCCAATTATGTTATGCAACTCGTGAGCTTTCAGTTGATAATATTACTGATTCCAAAGAGAATATACTTTGCCAAAATGTCATAACTCATAATATGTCATAAAGAAATTGGTTGTAACATTTTTAAGGAAGTACAGACATTTTTCTCTACATCTTGAGTCAACCCAAACCACAGTCTTAGATCTATTTCAAGTGATGACAAGCCAAAAACAGTAAAATTTTGATTTTAAGGACTTAAAAAAAAATGCGCTCACCAGTATAACATGGTAATGAGACCCAATTCCAGGTCAGAAATTTGAAGTTGATTTTTCACAGTAAATTCATGTATTTCGACCCTCTGAATCCAAAAATGGAAACAAAAAATCTGCCGTCTCTCTGCGTGTATGTACACGATAATTCCAGATAGAATGAATGTATCGACACGAAATTTTATATGTGTATCTAGAACCATCTAACGACGACACCTAACACCGAAATCGGAAAAGGGAAGGTTGGATTAGAAGAGACATAAATACTAAAACTCTTATAATTGCCTAAAACCCCTACAGGACGACAAATATCAATTTTCAGCAAAATCGGCAGACGGGTTAATTAAATTTACTGAAATAATAATCCCCAAGCAGTAATTAATCAATTACGTTTTCACTCTCCCTCCAAAGCCAATCGACTGTTTGGGATAAAACTAAATATTTGACTTACATATAGTGGCATCTCAATCCTCATAATAAGTTTTGTGTCAATACAATCATTACCGATTTCGCAGAAAATTAATAGGTGTCATCCTCATAGGGCTTTGAAATCGGCAAAATCGGCAAAAGGGAAGTGGGTGTAAGAAGGGGACTCAACTCTAATAACTATCGATGTAATGAATGTATCGACATGAAATTATATATGTGAGTCCAAAACTCAGTAAGCCAAGTCGATCGAAGTCAAGTGATAGATCAGAGGAGAGGGATCAACTCAAAAACTCTAATAACTACCGATGTAATGAATGTATCGACATGAAATTATATATGTGAGTCGAAAACCCCGTAAGCCAAGTCGATCGAAGTCAAGTGATAGATCAACTGAAAAAACTTAATATAACGAATGTACCAACACTAAAGTTTAATACAATATGATTGAGAAGTCTGTAAAGACACATTGACTTTCAACGGCGAAATTTCTGACCGATTACATAACTTCACTAAAACTTCGGAAGTTAAAATCAGGGTGAATGAACCCAGAGGTTATATAGATCGTGGAAGAAAAAATGGATGAAGAATTTCTTGATTTTTTTTTTTAGGTTCATACGTATAACAGTCTGCTTCATAAAATCCTATCTGCTTACTTTTTTAATAAAATTAACACAGATATGGAAAAAAAAAAATAATTACCAGTTTAAAAAGAAAAGAGAAAAAATATAATGGGAGGATTGAAAGTACTTCCATGAGCTACGTCATACCACAGGGAAAAAGGGTTATTAAAATTCACGGACCCAATCTGGCATTAAGGTTATAAAGCCAAAATCGGATAAATATCCAGTATTCAATAAACAATAATTTTCTAAATTAGTTCAAATATTTTTAATACAAATAATATTTCATCCGGTGAAATTGAAATAATTAAGCAATCAATTTTATATTTTGAATAATGATTTTTAACTTCAATAATTTTTCCCTATCATTCCCTACAACGGCTGTTATTTGTGCTTTAATCATATATATTTTTTAGTACTTAATGATAGAAACAATAATTGTTATTTTAAATAAGCTCATGCAGGGGCGTAGTCAGGGGGGGGCGCAACTTGAGCTCAGAAGGCAAGCACGCATACCACTGAGCTACCGATGCCCTTTATCTATATTAATAAAGCTGAAACGGGGTTTGTTTGTTTGTATGTTTGTTCCAGCATCACGCCCAAACGGCTGGACGGATTTTTATGAAACTTCACATGTAGCATTCTTTTGAGCCCGATTGAATAATAGGCTATGTGGCGTCCCAAAATTTTGATCGGGAGGGGGGTTGTAAGGGGGGCCTAAGTATATTAATAGTGCTAACTCAATAACTAATGGTCGAATTGTCATGAAATTTCACATGTAGTATTTTTAAAAGCCAAATAGAAATATTAGGTGTGTGGCGTCCCAAAGTTTTGAACGGGAAGGGGGGTTGTGGGGGGGCCTAAGTATAAATATAGAGCTAACTCATTAACTAATGGGCGAATTGTCATGAAATTTCAAATGTAGTATTTTTAGAAGCCAAATAGGAAAAAAAGGTGTGTGGCGTCCCAAAGTTTTGAACGGGAGGGGGGGTTGTGGGGGGGCCTAAGTATAAATATAGAGCTAACTCATTAATTAATGGTCGAATTGTCACGAAATTTCACATGTAGTATTCCTGAAAGCCAAATAAAAAAATAGGCGGTGTGACGGCTCAAAATTTAGTACGGGAGGGGGGGCTGTGGGGGGGGAGGGCCTAAGTATAAGTATAGTGCTAGCTCATTAACTAATGGGCGAATTGTCACGAAATTTCACATGTAGTATTCCTGAAGGCCAAATAAAAAAATAGGCGGTGTGACGGCTCAAAATTTAGTACGGGAGGGGGGGTTGTGGGGGGGGGGCCTAAGTATAAATATAGTGCTAGCTCATTAAAGGTTGGTCGTATTGTCATGGAATTTCACATGTAGTATTCTTAAAAGCCAAATAGAAATATAGGGTGTATATGTCACAAAATTTTGAACGGGAGGGTGGGTTGATGGGGGCCTAAGTATAAGTATAGTGATAGGTCATTAACGGATGATCGGATTGTCACGAAATTTCACATGTAGTATTCATAAAGGGCAAATAGAAAAATAGGATGTGTGACATCTTAAAAATTTGGGAGGGGGGGGGGGCTAAGCATAAAAATAATGCTGAATGATTAAAGGGTAATCGGATTGTCATGAATTTCACATGTAGTAGTAGTAACTATGTATTCGCTGTGGGGTTCACTGGATGCCCAGCGTTCCTAATATCGTACTAGCTGTTGGGTCCGCTGTTGCAAGGCACTTACTAGCTGTAGTGCTCAGCCCCAGCGTTCCTAACTATGTACTAGCTGTAGGGTTCGCTGTTGCAAGGCACCTACAAAACATTTACTAGCTGTAATGCCCAGCGTTCCTAATTACGTACTAGCATTAACTAATGGGCGAATTGTCATGAAATTTCACACGTAGTCTTTTTAAAAGCCAAGTAGGAAAAAAAGGTGTGTGGCATCCCAAAGTTTTGTACGGGAGGGGGGGTTGTGGGGGGGCCTAAGTATAAATATAGAGCTAACTCATTAACTAATGGGCGAATCGTCATGAAAGTTCACGTAGTATTTTTAAAAGCCAAATAGGAAAAAAAGGTGTGTGGCGTCCCAAAGTTTTGAACGGGAGGGGGGGTTGTGGGGGGGCCTAAGTATAAATATAGAGCTAATTCTTTAACGGTTGGTCGGATTGTCACGAAATTTCACATGGAGTATTCCTGAAGGCCAAATAGAAAAATAAGGTGTGTGGCGTCCCAAAGTTTTGAACGGGAGGGGGGGTTGTGGGGGGGGCCTAAGTATAAATATAGAGCTAACTCATTAACTAATGGGCGAATTGTCATGAAATTTCAAATGTAGTATTTTTAGAAGCCAAATAGGAAAAAAAGGTGTGTGGCGTCCCAAAGTTTTGAACGGGAGGGGGGGTTGTGGGGGGGCCTAAGTATAAATATAGAGCTAACTCATTAATTAATGGTCGAATTGTCACGAAATTTCACATGTAGTATTCCTGAAAGCCAAATAAAAAAATAGGCGGTGTGACGGCTCAAAATTTAGTACGGGAGGGGGGGGCTGTGGGGGGGGAGGGCCTAAGTATAAGTATAGTGCTAGCTCATTAACTAATGGGCGAATTGTCACGAAATTTCACATGTAGTATTCCTGAAGGCCAAATAAAAAAATAGGCGGTGTGACGGCTCAAAATTTAGTACGGGAGGGGGGGTTGTGGGGGGGGGCCTAAGTATAAATATAGTGCTAGCTCATTAAAGGTTGGTCGTATTGTCATGGAATTTCACATGTAGTATTCTTAAAAGCCAAATAGAAATATAGGGTGTATATGTCACAAAATTTTGAACGGGAGGGTGGGTTGATGGGGGCCTAAGTATAAGTATAGTGATAGGTCATTAACGGATGATCGGATTGTCACGAAATTTCACATGTAGTATTCATAAAGGGCAAATAGAAAAATAGGATGTGTGACATCTTAAAAATTTGGGAGGGGGGGGGGCTAAGCATAAAAATAATGCTGAATGATTAAAGGGTAATCGGATTGTCATGAATTTCACATGTAGTAGTAGTAACTATGTATTCGCTGTGGGGTTCACTGGATGCCCAGCGTTCCTATTATCGTACTAGCTGTTGGGTCCGCTGTTGCAAGGCACTTACTAGCTGTAGTGCTCAGCCCCAGCGTTCCTAACTATGTACTAGCTGTAGGGTTCGCTGTTGCAAGGCACCTACAAAACATTTACTAGCTGTAATGCCCAGCGTTCCTAATTACGTACTAGCATTAACTAATGGGCGAATTGTCATGAAATTTCACACGTAGTCTTTTTAAAAGCCAAGTAGGAAAAAAAGGTGTGTGGCATCCCAAAGTTTTGTACGGGAGGGGGGGTTGTGGGGGGGCCTAAGTATAAATATAGAGCTAACTCATTAACTAATGGGCGAATCGTCATGAAAGTTCACGTAGTATTTTTAAAAGCCAAATAGGAAAAAAAGGTGTGTGGCGTCCCAAAGTTTTGAACGGGAGGGGGGGTTGTGGGGGGCCTAAGTATAAATATAGAGCTAATTCTTTAACGGTTGGTCGGATTGTCACGAAATTTCACATGGAGTATTCCTGAAGGCCAAATAGAAAAATAAGGTGTGTGGCGTCCCAAAGTTTTGAACGGGAGGGGGGGTTGTGGGGGGGGCCTAAGTATAAATATAGAGCTAACTCATTAACTAATGGGCGAATCGTCATGAAATTTCACGTAGTATTTTTAAAATCCAAATAGGAAAAAAAGGTATGTGGTGTCCCAAAGTTTTGAACGGGAGGGGGGGTTGTGGGGGGGCCTAAGTATAAATATAGAGCTAATTCTTTAACGGTTGGTCGGATTGTCACGAAATTTCACATGGAGTATTCCTGAAGGCCAAATAGAAAAAGAAGGTGTGAGAAGTCCCAAATTTTTGAACGGGAGGGGGGGTTGTGGGGGGGCCTAAGTATAAATATAGAGCTAACTCTTTAACAGTTGGTCGCATTGTCACGAAGTTTCACATGTAGTATTCCTGAAGACCAAATAAAAAAATAGGCGGTGTGACGGCTCAATATTTTTTACTGGAGGGGGGGTAGTGGGGGGGCCTAAGTATAAATATAGAGCTAACTCATTAACTAATGGGCGAATTGTCATGAAATTTCACACGTAGTCTTTTTAAAAGCCAAGTAGGAAAAAAAGGTGTGTGGCATCCCAAAGTTTTGTACGGGAGGGGGGGTTGTGGGGGGGCCTAAGTATAAATATAGAGCTAACTCATTAACTAATGGGCGAATCGTCATGAAAGTTCAAATGTAGTATTTTTAGAAGCCAAATAGGAAAAAAAGGTGTGTGGCGTCCCAAAGTTTTGAACGGGAGGGGGGGTTGTGGGGGGGCCTAAGTATAAATATAGAGCTAACTCATTAATTAATGGTCGAATTGTCACGAAATTTCACATGTAGTATTCCTGAAAGCCAAATAAAAAAATAGGCGGTGTGACGGCTCAAAATTTAGTACGGGAGGGGGGGCTGTGGGGGGGGAGGGCCTAAGTATAAGTATAGTGCTAGCTCATTAACTAATGGGCGAATTGTCACGAAATTTCACATGTAGTATTCCTGAAGGCCAAATAAAAAAATAGGCGGTGTGACGGCTCAAAATTTAGTACGGGAGGGGGGGTTGTGGGGGGGGGCCTAAGTATAAATATAGTGCTAGCTCATTAAAGGTTGGTCGTATTGTCATGGAATTTCACATGTAGTATTCTTAAAAGCCAAATAGAAATATAGGGTGTATATGTCACAAAATTTTGAACGGGAGGGTGGGTTGATGGGGGCCTAAGTATAAGTATAGTGATAGGTCATTAACGGATGATCGGATTGTCACGAAATTTCACATGTAGTATTCATAAAGGGCAAATAGAAAAATAGGATGTGTGACATCTTAAAAATTTGGGAGGGGGGGGGGGCTAAGCATAAAAATAATGCTGAATGATTAAAGGGTAATCGGATTGTCATGAATTTCACATGTAGTAGTAGTAACTATGTATTCGCTGTGGGGTTCACTGGATGCCCAGCGTTCCTATTATCGTACTAGCTGTTGGGTCCGCTGTTGCAAGGCACTTACTAGCTGTAGTGCTCAGCCCCAGCGTTCCTAACTATGTACTAGCTGTAGGGTTCGCTGTTGCAAGGCACCTACAAAACATTTACTAGCTGTAATGCCCAGCGTTCCTAATTACGTACTAGCATTAACTAATGGGCGAATTGTCATGAAATTTCACACGTAGTCTTTTTAAAAGCCAAGTAGGAAAAAAAGGTGTGTGGCATCCCAAAGTTTTGTACGGGAGGGGGGGTTGTGGGGGGGCCTAAGTATAAATATAGAGCTAACTCATTAACTAATGGGCGAATCGTCATGAAAGTTCACGTAGTATTTTTAAAAGCCAAATAGGAAAAAAAGGTGTGTGGCGTCCCAAAGTTTTGAACGGGAGGGGGGGTTGTGGGGGGGCCTAAGTATAAATATAGAGCTAATTCTTTAACGGTTGGTCGGATTGTCACGAAATTTCACATGGAGTATTCCTGAAGGCCAAATAGAAAAATAAGGTGTGTGGCGTCCCAAAGTTTTGAACGGGAGGGGGGGTTGTGGGGGGGGCCTAAGTATAAATATAGAGCTAACTCATTAACTAATGGGCGAATTGTCATGAAATTTCAAATGTAGTATTTTTAGAAGCCAAATAGGAAAAAAAGGTGTGTGGCGTCCCAAAGTTTTGAACGGGAGGGGGGGTTGTGGGGGGGCCTAAGTATAAATATAGAGCTAACTCGATAATTAATGGTCGAATTGTCACGAAATTTCACATGTAGTATTCCTGAAAGCCAAATAAAAAAATAGGCGGTGTGACGGCTCAAAATTTAGTACGGGAGGGGGGGCTGTGGGGGGGGATGGCCTAAGTATAAGTATAGTGCTAGCTCATTAACTAATGGGCGAATTGTCACGAAATTTCACATGTAGTATTCCTGAAGGCCAAATAAAAAAATAGGCGGTGTGACGGCTCAAAATTTAGTACGGGAGGGGGGGTTGTGGGGGGGGGCCTAAGTATAAATATAGTGCTAGCTCATTAAAGGTTGGTCGTATTGTCATGGAATTTCACATGTAGTATTCTTAAAAGCCAAATAGAAATATAGGGTGTATATGTCACAAAATTTTGAACGGGAGGGTGGGTTGATGGGGGCCTAAGTATAAGTATAGTGATAGGTCATTAACGGATGATCGGATTGTCACGAAATTTCACATGTAGTATTCATAAAGGGCAAATAGAAAAATAGGATGTGTGACATCTTAAAAATTTGGGAGGGGGGGGGCTAAGCATAAAAATAATGCTGAATGATTAAAGGGTAATCGGATTGTCATGAATTTCACATGTAGTAGTAGTAACTATGTATTCGCTGTGGGGTTCACTGGATGCCCAGCGTTCCTATTATCGTACTAGCTGTTGGGTCCGCTGTTGCAAGGCACTTACTAGCTGTAGTGCTCAGCCCCAGCGTTCCTAACTATGTACTAGCTGTAGGGTTCGCTGTTGCAAGGCACCTACAAAACATTTACTAGCTGTAATGCCCAGCGTTCCTAATTACGTACTAGCATTAACTAATGGGCGAATTGTCATGAAATTTCACACGTAGTCTTTTTAAAAGCCAAGTAGGAAAAAAAGGTGTGTGGCATCCCAAAGTTTTGTACGGGAGGGGGGGTTGTGGGGGGGCCTAAGTATAAATATAGAGCTAACTCATTAACTAATGGGCGAATCGTCATGAAAGTTCACGTAGTATTTTTAAAAGCCAAATAGGAAAAAAAGGTGTGTGGCGTCCCAAAGTTTTGAACGGGAGGGGGGGTTGTGGGGGGCCTAAGTATAAATATAGAGCTAATTCTTTAACGGTTGGTCGGATTGTCACGAAATTTCACATGGAGTATTCCTGAAGGCCAAATAGAAAAATAAGGTGTGTGGCGTCCCAAAGTTTTGAACGGGAGGGGGGGTTGTGGGGGGGGCCTAAGTATAAATATAGAGCTAACTCATTAACTAATGGGCGAATCGTCATGAAATTTCACGTAGTATTTTTAAAATCCAAATAGGAAAAAAAGGTATGTGGTGTCCCAAAGTTTTGAACGGGAGGGGGGGTTGTGGGGGGGCCTAAGTATAAATATAGAGCTAATTCTTTAACGGTTGGTCGGATTGTCACGAAATTTCACATGGAGTATTCCTGAAGGCCAAATAGAAAAATAAGGTGTGAGAAGTCCCAAATTTTTGAACGGGAGGGGGGGTTGTGGGGGGGCCTAAGTATAAATATAGAGCTAACTCTTTAACAGTTGGTCGCATTGTCACGAAGTTTCACATGTAGTATTCCTGAAGACCAAATAAAAAAATAGGCGGTGTGACGGCTCAATATTTTTTACTGGAGGGGGGGTAGTGGGGGGGCCTAAGTATAAATATAGAGCTAACTCATTAACTAATGGGCGAATCGTCATGAAATTTCACATGTAGTATTTTTAAAAGCCAAATAGGAAAAAAAGGTGTGTGGCGTCCCAAAGTTTTGAACGGGAGGGGGGGTTGTGGGGGGGCCTAAGTATAAATATAGAGCTAACTCTTTAACGGTTTGTCGGATTGTCACGAAATTTCACATGGAGTATTCCTGAAGACCAATTAGAAAAATAGGCGGTGTGACGGCTCAAAATTTTTTACGGGAGGGGGGGGGGGTAGTTGGGGGGCCTAAGTATAAATATAGAGCTAACTCATTAACTAATGGGCGAATCGTCATGAAATTTCTAGCTGTGATGCCCAGGGTTCCTAATATCGTACTAGCTGTGGGGTCCGTTGTTGCAAGGCATTTACTAGCTGTAGTGCCCAGCGTTCCTAACTTCGTACTAGCTGTGGGGTCCGTTGTTGCAAGGCATTTACTAGCTGTAGTGCCCAGCGTTCCTAACTATGTACTAGCTGTGAAGTTCGCTGTTGCAAAGCACTTACTAACTGTAATGCCCAGCGTATTTAACTACATACTAGCTGTGGGGTCCGCTGTTGCAAGGCACTTAATAGCTGTGATGCCCAGCGTTCCTAACTTCGTACTAGCTGTGGGGTCCGCTGTTGCGAGGCACATACTAGCTGTGGTGACCAGCGTTCCTAACTACGTACTAGCTGTTGGGTCCGCCGTCGCAAGGCACATACTAGCTATGATGCCCAGCATTCCCTACTACGTACTAGCTGTGGTGCTCAGCGTTGCAAGCCACATACTAGCTGTGGTCACAAACGTTCTTAAGTACGCACTGATTAGGACGTCCAGCGATGCTAAGTATTCACTAGGTGTGGCTTCCGCCGTTGAAAGGCGCATACTAGCTGTGGTGCCCAGGGGTCCTAAAAACTTACTAGCGTTACAACAGCTGAAGGACTATAAGCCTTATTCCGTATGAATAATTGAAAATTATAACATCATGAATGTACTGTCGAGGAACTGAATAGCGTTATAGAAGATATTGGGAGAAAAATCAAAGTTCCCCGGGCAACGCCGGGTATAGCTGCTATAGATTTATTATTTGTTAAAACTGATAGAGAACGACCGGATTATCTGAATCCTACACAAAAATCAAAATAAAAATGTTTTTCAAAAAATTCACGCTATTTAACGGTTTATAGGCTTAATAATTGTTAAAACTGATACGAGAGATTCAGATTTATCCGGAAAGTCCTATCCGAAGGACGACGTGCTCAAGGCTATTTTCAACCTAAGTGAAATTTCACCTACCCAGGTTTATTTACATAACATACGTCTCATTATCGAGTACCTCACATTCGAAAAAGTCCTGGAACATCGCTTAAAGTCCCATCCGAAGGACGACGTGCTCATAGTTATTTTTCACTTCCCGATTAAAACATCTGACCTAAGTGCCTCAGCTAGATTTGTAAGTGGCGATCCTGAGCTCGGTAGACTCCATTCTTCAAATTTCTCGCTTTTTAACGGTCTATAGATTAAATATTTGTTAAAACTGATAGAGAACGACCGGATTATCTGAATCCTACACAAAAATCAAAATAAAAATGTTTTTCAAAAAATTCACGCTATTTAACGGTTTATAGGCTTAATAATTGTTAAAACTGATACGACAGAATCAGATATATCCGAAAAGTCCCATCCGACGGACGACGTGCTCAAGGCTATTTTCAACCTAAGTGAAATTTCACCTAACCAGGTTTATTTACATATCATACGTCTCATTATCGAGTACCTCACATTCCAAAAAGCCCTGGATCATCGCTTAAAGTCCCATCCGAAGGACGACGTGCTCAAAGTGTTTTTTAACTTCCCGATTGAAACATCTGACCTAAGTGCCTCAGCTAGTTTCTAAGTGGCGATCCTGAGCTCGGTAGACTCCATTCTTGAAATTTCTCGCTTTTTAACGGTTTATAGATTTAATATTTGTTAAAACTGATAGAGAACGACCGGATTATCTGAATCCTACACAAAAATCAAAATAAAAATGTTTTTCAAAAAATTTGAGCTATTTAACGGTTTATAGGCTTAATAATTGTTAAAACTGATACGACAGATTCAGATTTATCCGGAAAGTCCCATCCGAAGGACGACGTGCTCAAGGCTATTTCAACCTAAGTGAAATTTCACCTACCCAGGTTTATTTACATAACATACGTCTCATTATCGAGTACCTCACATTCGAAAAAGTCCTGGAACATCGCTTAAAGTCCCATCCGAAGGACGACGTGCTCATAGTTATTTTTCACTTCCCGATTAAAACATCTGACCTAAGTGCCTCAGCTAGATTTGTAAGTGGCGATCCTGAGCTCGGTAGACTCCATTCTTCAAATTTCTCGCTTTTTAACGGTTTATAGATTAAATATTTGTTAAAACTGATAGAGAACGACCGGATTATCTGAATCCTACACAAAAATCAAAATAAAAATGTTTTTCAAAAAATTCACGCTATTTAACGGTTTATAGGCTTAATAATTGTTAAAACTGATACGACAGAATCAGATATATCCGAAAAGTCCCATCCGACGGACGACGTGCTCAAGGCTATTTTCAACCTAAGTGAAATTTCACCTAACCAGGTTTATTTACATAACATACGTCTCATTATCGAGTACCTCACATTCCAAAAAGCCCTGGATCATCGCTTAAAGTCCCATCCGAAGGACGACGTGCTCAAAGTGTTTTTTAACTTCCCGATTGAAACATCTGACCTAAGTGCCTCAGCTAGTTTCTAAGTGGCGATCCTGAGCTCGGTAGACTCCATTCTTGAAATTTCTCGCTTTTTAACGGTTTATAGATTTAATATTTGTTAAAACTGATAGAGAACGACCGGATTATCTGAATCCTACACAAAAATCAAAATAAAAATGTTTTTCAAAAAATTTGAGCTATTTAACGGTTTATAGGCTTAATAATTGTTAAAACTGATACGACAGATTCAGATTTATCCGGAAAGTCCCATCCGAAGGACGACGTGCTCAAGGCTATTTCAACCTAAGTGAAATTTCACCTACCCAGGTTTATTTACATAACATACGTCTCATTATCGAGTACCTCACATTCGAAAAAGTCCTGGAACATCGCTTAAAGTCCCATCCGAAGGACGACGTGCTCATAGTTATTTTTCACTTCCCGATTAAAACATCTGACCTAAGTGCCTCAGCTAGATTTGTAAGTGGCGATCCTGAGCTCGGTAGACTCCATTCTTCAAATTTCTCGCTTTTTAACGGTTTATAGATTAAATATTTGTTAAAACTGATAGAGAACGACCGGATTATCTGAATCCTACACAAAAATCAAAATAAAAATGTTTTTCAAAAAATTCACGCTATTTAACGGTTTATAGGCTTAATAATTGTTAAAACTGATACGACAGAATCAGATATATCCGAAAAGTCCCATCCGACGGACGACGTGCTCAAGGCTATTTTCAACCTAAGTGAAATTTCACCTAACCAGGTTTATTTACATAACATACGTCTCATTATCGAGTACCTCACATTCCAAAAAGCCCTGGATCATCGCTTAAAGTCCCATTCGAAGGACGACGTGCTCAAAGTGTTTTTTAACTTCCCGATTGAAACATCTGACCTAAGTGCCTCAGCTAGTTTCTAAGTGGCGATCCTGAGCTCGGTAGACTCCATTCTTGAAATTTCTCGCTTTTTAACGGTTTATAGATTTAATATTTGTTAAAACTGATAGAGAACGACCGGATTATCTGAATCCTACACAAAAATCAAAATAAAAATGTTTTTCAAAAAATTTGAGCTATTTAACGGTTTATAGGCTTAATAATTGTTAAAACTGATACGAGAGATTCAGATTTATCCGGAAAGTCCCATCCGAAGGACGACGTGCTCAAGGCTATTTTCAACCTAAGTGATATTTCACCTACCCAGGTTTATTTACATAACATACGTCTCATTATCGAGTACCTCACATTCGAAAAAGCCCTGGATCATCGCTTAAAGTCCCATCCGAAGGACGACGTGCTCAAAGTGTTTTTTAACTTCCCGATTGAAACATCTGACCTAAGTGCCTCAACTAGATTTCTAAGTGGCGATCCTGAGCTCGGTAGACTCCATTCTTGAAATTTCTCGCTTTTTAACGGTTTATAGATTTAATATTTGTCAAAACTGATAGAGAACGACCGGATTATCTGAATCCTACACAAAAATCAAAATAAAGATGTTTTTCAAAAAATTTGCTCTATTTAACGGTTTATAGGCTTAATAATTGTTAAAACTGATACGACAGATTCAGATTTATCCGGAAAGTCCCATCCGAAGGACGACGTGCTCAAGGCTATTTTCAACCTAAGTGAAATTTCACCTACCCAGGTTTATTTACATAACATACGTCTCATTATCGAGTACCTCACATTCGAAAAAGTCCTGGAACATCGCTTAAAGTCCCATCCGAAGGACGACGTGCTCATAGTTATTTTTCACTTCCCGATTAAAACATCTGACCTAAGTGCCTCAGCTAGATTTGTAAGTGGCGATCCTGAGCTCGGTAGACTCCATTCTTGAAATTTCTCGCTTTTTAATGGTTTATAGATTTAATATTTGTTAAAACTGATAGAGAACGACCGGATTATCTGAATCCTACACAAAAATCAAAATAAAAATGTTTTTCAAAAAATTCACGCTATTTAACGGTTTATAGGCTTAATAACTGTCAAAACTGATACGACAGAATCAGATATATCCGAAAAGTCCCATCCGACGGACGACGTGCTCAAGGCTATTTTCAACCTAAGTGAAATTTCACCTAACCAGGTTTATTTACATAACATACGTCTCATTATCGAGTACCTCACATTCCAAAAAGCCCTGGATCATCACTTAAAGTCCCATCCGAAGGACGACGTGCTCAAAGTGTTTTTTAACTTCCCGATTGAAACATCTGACCTAAGTGCCTCAGCTAGTTTCTAAGTGGCGATCCTGAGCTCGGTAGACTCCATTCTTGAAATTTCTCGCTTTTTAACGGTTTATAGATTTAATATTTGTTAAAACTGATAGAGAACGACCGGATTATCTGAATCCTACACAAAAATCAAAATAAAAATGTTTTTCAAAAAATTTGAGCTATTTAACGGTTTATAGGCTTAATAATTGTTAAAACTGATACGAGAGATTCAGATTTATCCGGAAAGTCCCATCCGAAGGACGACATGCTCAAGGCTATTTTCAACCTAAGTGATATTTCACCTACCCAGGTTTATTTACATAACATACGTCTCATTATCGAGTACCTCACATTCGAAAAAGCCCTGGATCATCGCTTAAAGTCCCATCCGAAGGACGACGTGCTCAAAGTGTTTTTTAACTTCCCGATTGAAACATCTGACCTAAGTGCCTCAACTAGATTTCTAAGTGGCGATCCTGAGCTCGGTAGACTCCATTCTTGAAATTTCTCGCTTTTTAACGGTTTATAGATTTAATATTTGTCAAAACTGATAGAGAACGACCGGATTATCTGAATCCTACACAAAAATCAAAATAAAAATGTTTTTCAAAAAATTTGCGCTATTTAACGGTTTATAGGCTTAATAATTGTTAAAACTGATACGACAGATTCAGATTTATCCGGAAAGTCCCATCCGAAGGACGACGTGCTCAAGGCTATTTTCAACCTAAGTGAAATTTCACCTACCCAGGTTTATTTACATAACATACGTCTCATTATCGAGTACCTCACATTCGAAAAAGTCCTTAAACATCGCTTAAAGTCATATCCGAAGGACGACGTGCTCATAGTTATCTTTCACTTCCCGATTAAAACATCTGACCTAAGTGCCTCAGCTAGATTTGTAAGTGGCGATCCTGAGCTCGGTAGACTCCATTCTTGAAATTTCTCGCTTTTTAACGGTTTATAGATTTAATATTTGTTAAAACTGATAGAGAACGACCGGATTATCTGAATCCTACACAAAAATCAAAATAAAAATGTTTTTCAAAAAATTCACGCTATTTAACGGTTTATAGGCTTAATAACTGTTAAAACTGATACGACAGAATCAGATATATCCGAAAAGTCCCATCCGACGGACGACGTGCTCAAGGCTATTTTCAACCTAAGTGAAATTTCACCTAACCAGGTTTATTTACATAACATACGTCTCATTATCGAGTACCTCACATTCCAAAAAGCCCTGGATCATCACTTAAAGTCCCATCCGAAGGACGACGTGCTCAAAGTGTTTTTTAACTTCCCGATTGAAACATCTGACCTAAGTGCCTCAGCTAGTTTCTAAGTGGCGATCCTGAGCTCGGTAGACTCCATTCTTGAAATTTCTCGCTTTTTAACGGTTTATAGATTTAATATTTGTTAAAACTGATAGAGAACGACCGGATTATCTGAATCCTACACAAAAATCAAAATGAAAATGTTTTTCAAAAAATTTGAGCTATGTAACGGTTTATAGGCTTAATAATTGTTAAAACTGATACGAGAGATTCAGATTTATCCGGAAAGTCCCATCCGAAGGACGACGTGCTCAAGGCTATTTTCAACCTAAGTGAAATTTCACCTACCCAGGTTTATTTACATAACATACGTCTCATTATCGAGTACCTCACATTCGAAAAAGCCCTGGATCATCGCTTAAAGTCCCATTCGAAGGACGACGTGCTCAAAGTGTTTTTTAACTTCCCGATTGAAACATCTGACCTAAGTCCCTCAACTAGATTTCTAAGTGGCGATCCTGAGCTCGGTAGACTCCATTCTTGAAATTTCTCGCTTTTTAACGGTTTATAGATTTAATATTTGTCAAAACTGATAGAGAACGACCGGATTATCTGAATCCTACACAAAAATCAAAATAAAAATGTTTTTCAAAAAATTTGCGCTATTTAACGGTTTATAGGCTTAATAATTGTTAAAACTGATACGACAGATTCAGATTTATCCGGAAAGTCCCATCCGAAGGACGACGTGCTCAAGGCTATTTTCAACCTAAGTGAAATTTCACCTACCCAGGTTTATTTACATAACATACGTCTCATTATCGAGTACCTCACATTCGAAAAAGTCCTTAAACATCGCTTAAAGTCATATCCGAAGGACGACGTGCTCATAGTTATCTTTCACTTCCCGATTAAAACATCTGACCTAAGTGCCTCAGCTAGATTTGTAAGTGGCGATCCTGAGCTCGGTAGACTCCATTCTTGAAATTTCTCGCTTTTTAACGGTTTATAGATTTAATATTTGTTAAAACTGATAGAGAACGACCGGATTATCTGAATCCTACACAAAAATCAAAATAAAAATGTTTTTCAAAAAATTCACGCTATTTAACGGTTTATAGGCTTAATAACTGTTAAAACTGATACGACAGAATCAGATATATCCGAAAAGTCCCATCCGACGGACGACGTGCTCAAGGCTATTTTCAACCTAAGTGAAATTTCACCTAACCAGGTTTATTTACATAACATACGTCTCATTATCGAGTACCTCACATTCCAAAAAGCCCTGGATCATCACTTAAAGTCCCATCCGAAGGACGACGTGCTCAAAGTGTTTTTTAACTTCCCGATTGAAACATCTGACCTAAGTGCCTCAGCTAGTTTCTAAGTGGCGATCCTGAGCTCGGTAGACTCCATTCTTGAAATTTCTCGCTTTTTAACGGTTTATAGATTTAATATTTGTTAAAACTGATAGAGAACGACCGGATTATCTGAATCCTACACAAAAATCAAAATGAAAATGTTTTTCAAAAAATTTGAGCTATGTAACGGTTTATAGGCTTAATAATTGTTAAAACTGATACGAGAGATTCAGATTTATCCGGAAAGTCCCATCCGAAGGACGACGTGCTCAAGGCTATTTTCAACCTAAGTGAAATTTCACCTACCCAGGTTTATTTACATAACATACGTCTCATTATCGAGTACCTCACATTCGAAAAAGCCCTGGATCATCGCTTAAAGTCCCATTCGAAGGACGACGTGCTCAAAGTGTTTTTTAACTTCCCGATTGAAACATCTGACCTAAGTCCCTCAACTAGATTTCTAAGTGGCGATCCTGAGCTCGGTAGACTCCATTCTTGAAATTTCTCGCTTTTTAACGGTTTATAGATTTAATATTTGTCAAAACTGATAGAGAACGACCGGATTATCTGAATCCTACACAAAAATCAAAATAAAAATGTTTTTCAAAAAATTTGCGCTATTTAACGGTTCATAGGCTTAATAATTGTTAAAACTGATACGACAGATTCAGATTTATCCGGAAAGTCCCATCCGAAGGACGACGTGCTCAAGGCTATTTTCAACCTAAGTGAAATTTCACCTACCCAGGTTTATTTACATAACATACGTCTCATTATCGAGTACCTCACATTCGAAAAAGTCCTGGAACATCGCTTAAAGTCCCATCCGAAGGACGACGTGCTCATAGTTATTTTTCACTTCCCGATTAAAACATCTGACCTAAGTGCCTCAGGTAGATTTGTAAGTGGCGATCCTGAGCTCGGTAGACTCCATTCTTGAAATTTCTCGCTTTTTAACGGTTTATAGATTTAATATTTGTTAAAACTGATAGAGAACGACCGGATTATCTGAATCCTACACAAAAATCAAAATAAAAATGATTTTCAAAAAATTTGCGCTATTTAACGGTTTATAGGCTTAATAATTGTTAAAACTGATACGACAGATTCAGATTTATCCGGAAAGTCCCATCCGAAGGACGACGTGCTCAAGGCTATTTTCAACCTAAGTGAAATTTCACCTACCCAGGTTTATTTACATAACATACGTCTCATTATCGAGTACCTCACATTCGAAAAAGTCCTGAACATCGCTTAAAGTCCCATCCGAAGGACGACGTGCTCATAGTTATTTTTCACTTCCCGATTAAAACATCTGACCTAAGTGCCTCAGCTAGATTTGTAAGTGGCGATCCTGAGCTCGGTAGACTCCATTCTTGAAATTTCTCGCTTTTTAACGGTTTATAGATTTAATATTTGTTAAAACTGATAGAGAACGACCGGATTATCTGAATCTTACACAAAAATCAAAATAAAAATGTTTTTCAAAAAATTCACGCTATTTAACGGTTTATAGGCTTAATAACTGTTAAAACTGATACGACAGAATCAGATATATCCGAAAAGTCCCATCCGACGGACGACGTGCTCAAGGCTATTTTCAACCTAAGTGAAATTTCACCTAACCAGATTTATTTACATAACATACGTCTCATTATCGAGTACCTCACATTCCAAAAAGCCCTGGATCATCACTTAAAGTCCCATCCGAAGGACGACGTGCTCAAAGTGTTTTTTAACTTCCCGATTGAAACATCTGACCTAAGTGCCTCAGCTAGTTTCTAAGTGGCGATCCTGAGCTCGGTAGACTCCATTCTTGAAATTTCTCGCTTTTTAACGGTTTATAGATTTAATATTTGTTAAAACTGATAGAGAACGACCGGATTATCTGAATCCTACACAAAAATCAAAATAAAAATGTTTTTCAAAAAATTTGAGCTATTTAACGGTTTATAGGCTTAATAATTGTTAAAACTGATACGAGAGATTCAGATTTATCCGGAAAGTCCCATCCGAAGGACGACGTGCTCAAGGCTATTTTCAACCTAAGTGATATTTCACCTACCCAGGTTTATTTACATAACATACGTCTCATTATCGAGTACCTCACATTCGAAAAAGCCCTGGATCATCGCTTAAAGTCCCATCCGAAGGACGACGTGCTCATAGTTATTTTTCACTTCCCGATTAAAACATCTGACCTAAGTGCCTCAGCTAGATTTGTAAGTGGCGATCCTGAGCTCGGTAGACTCCATTCTTGAAATTTCTCGCTTTTTAACGGTTTATAGATTTAATATTTGTTAAAACTGATAGAGAACGACCGGATTATCTGAATCCTACACAAAAATCAAAATATAAATGTTTTTCAAAAAATTTGCGCTATTTAACGGTTTCTAGGCTTAATAATTGTTAAAACTGATACGACAGATTCAGATTTATCCGGAAAGTCCCATCCGAAGGACGACGTGCTCAAGGCTATTTTCAACCTAAGTGAAATTTCACCTACCCAGGTTTATTTACATAACATACGTCTCATTATCGAGTACCTCACATTCGAAAAAGTCCTGGAACATCGCTTAAAGTCCCATCCGAAGGACGACGTGCTCATAGTTATTTTTCACTTCCCGATTAAAACATCTGACCTAAGTGCCTCAGCTAGATTTGTAAGTGGCGATCCTGAGCTCGGTAGACTCCATTCTTCAAATTTCTCGCTTTTTACCGGTTTATAGATTAAATATTTGTTAAAACTGATAGAGAACGACCGGATTATCTGAATCCTACACAAAAATCAAAATAAAAATGTTTTTCAAAAAATTCACGCTATTTAACGGTTTATAGGCTTAATAATTGTTAAAACTGATACGACAGAATCAGATATATCCGAAAAGTCCCATCCGACGGACGACGTGCTCAAGGCTATTTTCAACCTAAGTGATATTTCACCTACCCAGGTTTTTTACATAACATACGTCTCATTATCGAGTACCTCACATTCGAAATAGCCCTGGATCATCGCTTAAAGTCCCATCCGAAGGACGACGTGCTCAAAGTGTTTTTTAACTTCTCGATTGAAACATCTGACCTAAGTGCCTCAACTAGATTTCTAAGTGGCGATCCTGAGCTCGGTAGACTCCATTCTTGAAATTTCTCGCTTTTTAACGGTTTATAGATTTAATATTTGTTAAAACTGATAGAGAACGACCGGATTATCTGAATCCTACACAAAAATCAAAATAAAAATGTTTTTCAAAAAATTTGCGCTATTTAACGGTTTATAGGCTTAATAATTGTTAAAACTGATACGACAGATTCAGATTTATCCGGAAAGTCCCATCCGAAGGACGACGTGCTCAAGGCTATTTTCAACCTAAGTGAAATTTCACCTACCCAGGTTTATTTACATAACATACGTCTCATTATCGAGTACCTCACATTCGAAAAAGTCCTGGAACATCGCTTAAAGTCCCATCCGAAGGACGACGTGCTCATAGTTATTTTTCACTTCCCGATTAAAACATCTGACCTAAGTGCCTCAGCTAGATTTCTAAGTGGCGATCCTGAGCTCGGTAGACTCCATTCTTCAAATTTCTTGCTTTTCAACGGTTTATAGATTTAATATTTGTTAACTGATAGAGCCATAGAGTGTGCTGGTTTCGGATTATGCCAACGTCAGCACAACGTTCAGACTGACTTCAAATATGGTGACACCGATCCACTATGGAAGAAAAATGCCAAAAAAAAAAAGATGTATATATAGATATGAACACAAATTAAAACTTGTGTACATTGTGATATAATCTATATTAATAAAGCTGAAACGGGGTTTGTTTGTTTGTTTGTATGTATGTATGTATGTATGTATGTATGTATGTATGTATGTATGTTTGTTCCAGCATCACGCCTAAACCGCTGGACGGATTTTTATGAAACTTCCCATGTAGCATTCTTTTGAGCCCGATTGAATAATAGGCTATGTGGCGTCCCAAAATTTTGATCGGGAGGGGGGGTTGAATGGGGGGCCTAAGTATATAAATAGTGCTAACTCATTAACTAATGGTCAAATTGTCATGAAATTTCACACGTAGTCTTTTTAAAAGCCAAACAGGAAAAAAAGGTGTGTGGCGTCCCAAAGTTTTGAACGGGAGGGGGGGTTGTGGGGGGGCCTAAGTATAAATATAGAGCTAACTCATGAACTAATGGGCGAATCGTCATGAAATTTCACATGTAGTATTTTTAAAAGCCAAATAGGAAAAAAAAGTGTGTGGCGTCCCAAAGTTTTAAACGGGAGGGGGGGTTGTGGGGGGGGCCTAAGTATAAATATAGAGCTAACTCTTTAACAGTTGGTCGGATTGTCACGAAGTTGCACATGTAGTATTCCTGAAGACCAAATAAAAAAAATAGGCGGTGTGACGGCTAAAAATTTTTGACGGGAAGGGGGTAGTGGGGGGGCCTAAGTATAAATATAGAGCTAACTCATTAACTAATGGGCGAATCGTCATGAAAAGCCAAATAGGAAAAAAAGGTGTGTGGCGTCCCAAAGTTTTGAACGGGAGGGAGGGTTGTGGGGGGGCCTAAGTATAAATATAGAGCTAACTCTTTAACGGTTGGTCGGATTGTCACGAAATTTCACATGGAGTATTCCTGAAGACCAAATAGAAAAATAGGCGGTGTGACGGCTCAAAATTTTTTACGGGAGGGGGGGGTAGTGGGGGGGCCTAAGTATAAATATAGAGCTAACTCATTAACTAATGGGCGAATCGTCATGAAATTTCACATGTAGTATTTTTGAAAGCCAAATAGGAAAAAAGGGTGTGTGGCGTCCCAAAGTTTTGAACGGGAGGGGGGGTTGTGGGGGGGCCTAAGTATAAATATAGAGCTAATTCTTTAACGGTTGGTCGGATTGTCACGAAATTTCACATGGAGTATTCCTGAAAGCCAAATAGAAAAATAAGGTGTGTGGCGTCCCAAAGTTTTGAACGGGAGGGGGGGGGGGTTGTGGGGGGGCCTAAGTATAAATATAGAGCTAACTCATTAACTAATGGGCGAATCGTCATGAAATTTCACGTAGTATTTTTAAAAGCTAAATAGGAAAAAAAGATGTGTGGTGTTCCAAAGTTTTGAACGGGAGGGGGGGTTGTGGGGGGGCTTAAGTATAAATATAGAGCTAACTCTTTAACAGTTGGTCGCATTGTCACGAAGTTTCACATGTAGTATTCCTGAAGACCAACTAAAAAAATAGACGGTGTGACGGCTCAAAATTTTTTACGGGAGGGGGGGTAGTAGGGGGGCCTAAGTATAAATATAGAGCTAACTCATTAACTAATGGGCGAATCGTCATGAAATTTCACATGTAGTATTTTTAAAAGCCAAATAGGAAAAAAAGGTGTGTGGCGTCCCAAAGTTTTGAACGGGAGGGGGGGTTGTGGGGGGCCTAAGTATAAATATAGAGCTAACTCTTTAACGGTTGGTCGGATTGTCACGAAATTTCACATGGAGTATTCCTGAAGACCAAAAAGAAAAATAAGGTGTGTGGCGTTCCAAAGTTTTGATCGGGAGGGGGGGTTGTAAGGGGGGCCTACGTATATAAATAGTGCTAACTCATTAACTAATGGTCGAATTGTCATGAAATTTCACATGTAGTATTCCTAAAGGTCAAATAGAAATATTAGGTGTGTGACGGCCCAAAATTTTGAACAGGAAGGAGGGTTGTGGGGGGGGCTAAATATACATATAGAGTTAGCTCATTAACGGTTGGTCGTATTGTCATGAATCGGATTGTCATGAATTTCACATGTAGTAGTAGTAACTATGTATTCGCTGTGGGGTTCACTGTTGCAAGACATTTACTAGCTGTGATGTCCAGCGTTCCTAATATCGTACTAGCTGTGGGTCCGCTGTTGCAAGGTACTTACTAGCTGTAGTGCTCAGCCCCAGCGTTCCTAACTATGTACTGGCTGTGGGGTTCGCTGTTGCAAGGCACCTATAAGACATTTACTAGCTGTAATGCCCAGCGTTTCTAATTACGTACTAGCTGTGGGGTCTGCTGTTGCAAGGCGCTAGCAGTGTGGCCCAGCGTATTTCACTCGTAGGTACTAGCTGTGGGGTCCACCGTTGCAAAACTCATACTAGCTGTGATGCCCTGTGGTTCTAACTACATACTATCTGTGGGGTTCGCAGTTGCAAGGCACCTACTACCTGTAGGGCCCAGCGTTCCTAAAAACGTACTAGCTGTGGGGTCCGTCGTTGCAAAAGCATACTAGCTGTGATGCCCAGGGTTCCTAATATCGTACTAGCTGTGGGGTCCGTTGTTGCAAGGCATTTACTAGCTGTAGTGCTCAGCGTTCCTAACTTCGTACTAGCTGTGGGGTCCGTTGTTGCAAGGCATTTACTAGCTGTAGTGCCCAGCGTTCCTAACTATGTACTAGCTGTGAAGTTCGCTGTTGCAAAGCACTTACTAACTGTAATGCCCAGCGTATTTAACTACATACTAGCTGTGGGGTCCGCTGTTGCAAGGCACTTAATAGCTGTGATGCCCAGCGTTCCTAACTTCGTACTAGCTGTGGGGTCCGCTGTTGCGAGGCACATACTAGCTGTGGTGACCAGCGTTCCTAACTACGTACTAGCTGTTGGGTCCGCCGTCGCAAGGCACATACTAGCTATGATGCCCAGCATTCCCTACTACGTACTAGCTGTGGTGCTCAGCGTTGCAAGCCACATACTAGCTGTGGTCACAAACGTTCTTAAGTACGCACTGACTAGGACGTCCAGCGATGCTAAGTATTCACTAGGTGTGGCTTCCGCCGTTGAAAGGCGCATACTAGCTGTGGTGCCCAGGGGTCCTAAAAACTTACTAGCGTTACAACAGCTGAAGGACTATAAGCCTTATTCCGTATGAATAATTGAAAATTATAACATCATGAAAGTACTGTCGAGGAACTGAATAGCGTTATAGAAGTTATTGGGAGAAAAATCAAAGTTCCCCGGGCAACGCCGGGTATAACTGCTATAGATTTAATATTTGTTAAAACTGATAGAGAACGACCGGATTATCTGAACCCCACACAAAAATCAAAATGAAAACGTTTTTCAAAAAATTCGCGCTATTTAACGGTTTATAGGCTTAATAACTGTTAAAACTGATACGACAGATTCAGATTTATCCGAAAAGTCCCATCCGACGGACGACGTGCTCAAGGCTATTTTCAACCTAAGTGAAATTTCACCTAACCAGGTTTATTTACATAACATACGTCTCATTATCGAGTACCTCACATTCGAAAAAGCCCTGGAACATCGCTTAAAGTCCCATCCGAAGGACGACGTGCTCATAGTTATTTTTCACTTCCCGATTAAAACATATGACCTAAGTGCCTCAGCTAGATTTGTAAGTGGCGATCCTGAGCTCGGTAGACTCCATTCTTCAAATTTCTCGCTTTTTAACGGTTTATAGATTAAATATTTGTTAAAACTGATAGAGAACGACCGGATTATCTGAATCCTACACAAAAATCAAAATAAAAATGTTTTTCAAAAAATTTGCGCTATTTAACGGTTTATAGGCTTAATAATTGTTAAAACTGATACGAGAGATTCAGATTTATCCGGAAAGTCCCATCCGAAGGACGACGTGCTCAAGGCTATTTTCAACCTAAGTGATATTTCACCTACCCAGGTTTATTTACATAACATACGTCTCATTATCGAGTACCTCACATTCGAAAAAGCCCTGGAGCATCGCTTAAAGTCCCATCCGAAGGACGAAGTGCTCAAAGTTATTTATAACTTCCCGATTAAAACATCTGACCTAAGTGCCTCAGCTAGATTTCTAAGTGGCGATCCTGAGCTCGGTAGACTCCATTCTTCAAATTTCTTGCTTTTCAACGGTTTATAGATTTAATATTTGTTAACTGACAGAGCCATAGAGTGTGCTGGTTTCGGATTATGCCAACGTCAGCACAACGTTCAGACTGACTTTAAATATGGTGACACCGATCCACTATGGAAGAAAAATGCCAAAAAAAAAAAAGATGTATGGATAGATATGAACACAAATTAAAACTTGTGTACATTGTGATATAATCTATATTAATAAAGCTGAAACGGGGTTTGTTTGTTTGTTTGTATGTTTGTTTGTATGTATGTATGTATGTATGTATGTATGTTTGTTCCAGCATCACGCCCAAACCGCTGGACGGATTTTTATGAAACTTCCCATGTAGCATTCTTTTGAGCCCGATTGAATAATAGGCTATGTGGCGTCCCAAAAGTTTGATCGGGAGGGGGGGTTGTGGGGGGGCCTAAGTATAAATATAGAGCTAACTCATGAACTAATGGGCGAATCGTCATGAAATTTCACATGGAGTATTCCTGAAGACCAAATAGAACAATAGGCGGTGTGACGGCTCAAAATTTTTTACGGGAGGGGGGGGTAGTTGGGGGGCCTAAGTATAAATATAGAGCTAACTCATTAACTAATGGGCGAATCGTCATGAAATTTCACATGTAGTATTTTTAAAAGCCAAATAGGAAAAAAAGGTGTGTGGCGTCCCAAAGTTTTGAACGGGAGGGGGGGTTGTGGGGGGCCTAAGTATAAATATAGAGCTAACTCTTTAACGGTTGGTCGGATTGTCACGAAATTTCACATGGAGTATTCCTGAAGGCCAAAAAGAAAAATAAGGTGTGTGGCGTTCCAAAGTTTTGATCGGGAGGGGGGGTTGTAAGGGGGGCCTACGTATATAAATAGTGCTAACTCATTAACTAAAGGTCGAATTGTCATGAAATTTCACATGTAGTATTCCTAAAGGTCAAATAGAAATATTAGGTGTGTGACGGCCCAAAATTTTGAACAGGAAGGAGGGTTGTGGGGGGGGGCTAAATATACATATAGAGTTAGCTCATTAACGGTTAGTCGTATTGTCATGAATCGGATTGTCATGAATTTCACATGTAGTAGTAGTAACTATGTATTCGCTGTGGGGTTCACTGTTGCAAGACATTTACTAGCTGTGATGTCCAGCGTTCCTAATATCGTACTAGCTGTGGGGTCCGCTGTTGCAAGGTACTTACTAGCTGTAGTGCTCAGCCCCAGCGTTCCTAACTATGTACTGGCTGTGGGGTTCGCTGTTGCAAGGCACCTATAAGACATTTACTAGCTGTAATGCCCAGCGTTTCTAATTACGTACTAGCTGTGGGGTCTGCTGTTGCAAGGCGCTAGCAGTGTGGCCCAGCGTATTTCACTCGTAGGTACTAGCTGTGGGGTCCGCCGTTGCAAAACTCATACTAGCTGTGATGCCCTGTGGTTCTAACTACATACTATCTGTGGGGTTCGCAATTGCAAGGCACCTACTACCTGTAGGGCCTAGCGTTCCTAAAAACGTACTAGCTGTGGGGTCCGTCGTTGCAAAAGCATACTAGCTGTGATGCCCAGGGTTCCTAATATCGTACTAGCTGTGGGGTCCGTTGTTGCAAGGCATTAACTAGCTGTAGTGCCCAGCGTTCCTAACTTCGTACTAGCTGTGGGGTCCGTTGTTGCAAGGCATTTACTAGCTGTAGTGCCCAGCGTTCCTAACTATGTACTAGCTGTGAAGTTCGCTGTTGCAAAGCACTTACTAACTGTAATGCCCAGCGTATTTAACTACATACTAGCTGTGGGGTCCGCTGTTGCAAGGCACTTAATAGCTGTGATGCCCAGCGTTCCTAACTTCGTACTAGCTGTGGGGTCCGCTGTTGCGAGGCACATACTAGCTGTGGTGACCAGCGTTCCTAACTACGTACTAGCTGTTGGGTCCGCCGTCGCAAGGCACATACTAGCTATGATGCCCAGCATTCCCTACTACGTACTAGCTGTGGTGCTCAGCGTTGCAAGCCACATACTAGCTGTGGTCACAAACGTTCTTAAGTACGCACTGACTAGGACGTCCAGCGATGCTAAGTATTCACTAGGTGTGGCTTCCGCCGTTGAAAGGCGCATACTAGCTGTGGTGCCCAGGGGTCCTAAAAACTTACTAGCGTTACAACAGCTGAAGGACTATAAGCCTTATTCCGTATGAATAATTGAAAATTATAACATCATGAATGTACTGTCGAGGAACTGAATAGCGTTATAGAAGATATTGGGAGAAAAATCAAAGTTCCCTGGGCAACGCCGGGTATAACTGCTATAGATTTAATATTTGTTAAAACTGATAGAGAACGACAGGATTATCTGAATCCTACACAAAAATCAAAATAAAAATGTTTTTCAAAAAATTCACGCTATTTAACGGTTTATAGGCTTAATAATTGTTAAAACTGATACGACAGAATCAGATATATCCGAAAAGTCCCATCCGACGGACGACGTGCTCAAGGCTATTTTCAACCTAAGTGAAATTTCACCTAACCAGGTTTATTTACATAACATACGTCTCATTATCGAGTACCTCACATTCGAAAAAGCCCTGGATCATCGCTAAAAGTCCCATCCGAAGGACGACGTGCTAAAAATGTGTTTTTTAACTTCCCGATTGAAACATCTGACCTAAGTGCCTCAGCTAGATTTCTAAGTGGCGATCCTGAGCTCGGTAGACTCCATTCTTGAAATTTCTCGCTTTTTAACGGTTTATAGATTTAATATTTGTTAAAACTGATAGAGAACGACCGGATTATCTGAATCCTACACAAAAATCAAAATAAAAATGTTTTTCAAAAAATTTGAGCTATTTAACGGTTTATAGGCTTAATAATTGTTAAAACTGATACGAGAGATTCAGATTTATCCGGAAAGTCCCATCCGAAGGACGACGTGCTCAAGGCTATTTTCAACCTAAGTGATATTTCACCTACCCAGGTTTATTTACATAACATACGTCTCATTATCGAGTACCTCACATTCGAAAAAGCCCTGGATCATCGCTTAAAGTCCCATCCGAAGGACGACGTGCTCAAAGTGTTTTTTCACTTCCCGATTAAAACATCTGACCTAAGTGCCTCAGCTAGATTTGTAAGTGGCGATCCTGAGCTCGGTAGACTCCATTCTTCAAATTTCTCGCTTTTTAACGGTTTATAGATTAAATATTTGTTAAAACTGATAGAGAACGACCGGATTATCTGAATCCTACACAAAAATCAAAATAAAAATGTTTTTCAAAAAATTTGCGCTATTTAACGGTTCATAGGCTTAATAATTGTTAAAACTGATACGACAGATTCAGATTTATCCGGAAAGTCCCATCCGAAGGACGACGTGCTCAAGGCATTCAACCTAAGTAGAAATTGACCTACCCAGGTTTATTTACATAACATACGTCTCATTATCGAGTACCTCACATTCTAAAAAGCCCTGGATCATTGCTTAATGTCCTATCCGAAGGACGACGTGCTCAAAGTTATTTTTAGCTTCCCGATTAAAACATCTGACCTAAGTGCCTCAACTAGATTTCTAAGTGGCGATCCTGTGCTCGGTAGACTCCATTCTTGAAATTTCTCGCTTTTTAACGGTTTATAGATTTAATATTTGTTAAAACTGATAGAGAACGACCGGATTATCTGAATCCTACACAAAAATCAAAATAAAAATGTTTTTCAAAAAATTCACGCTATTTAACGGTTTATAGGCTTAATAACTGTTAAAACTGATACGACAGAATCAGATATATCCGAAAAGTCCCATCCGACGGACGACGTGCTCAAGGCTATTTTCAACCTAAGTGAAATTTCACCTAACCAGGTTTATTTACATAACATACGTCTCATTATCGAGTACCTCACATTCGAAAAAGCCCTGGATCATCGCTTAATGTCCCATCCGAAGGACGAAGTGCTCAAAGTTATTTTTAACTTCTCGATTAAAACATCTGACCTAAGTGCCTCAACTAGATTTCTAAGTGGCGATCCTGAGCTCAGTAGACTCCATTCTTGAAATTTCTCGCTTTTTAACGGTTTATAGATTTAATATTTGTTAAAACTGATAGAGAACGACCGGATTATCTGAATCCTACACAAAAATCAAAATAAAAATGTTTTTCAAAAAATTTGCGCTATTTAACGGTTTATAGGCTTAATAATTGTTAAAACTGATACGACAGATTCAGATTTATCCGGAAAGTCCCATCCGAAGGACGACGTGCTCAAGGCTTTCAACCTAAGTGGAAATTGACCTACCCAGGTTTATTTACATAACATACGTCTCATTATCGAGTACCTCACATTCTAAAAAGCCCTGGATCATTGCTTAATGTCCCATCCGAAGGACGACGTGCTCAAAGTTATTTTTAGCTTCCCGATTAAAACATCTGACCTAAGTGCCTCAACTAGATTTCTAAGTGGCGATCCTGTGCTCGGTAGACTCCATTCTTGAAATTTCTCGCTTTTTAACGGTTTATAGATTTAATATTTGTTAAAACTGATAGAGAACGACCGGATTATCTGAATCCTACACAAAAATCAAAATAAAAATGTTTTTCAAAAAATTCACGCTATTTAACGGTTTATAGGCTTAATAACTGTTAAAACTGATACGACAGAATCAGATATATCCGAAAAGTCCCATCCGACGGACGACGTGCTCAAGGCTATTTTCAACCTAAGTGAAATTTCACCTAACCAGGTTTATTTACATAACATACGTCTCATTATCGAGTACCTCACATTCGAAAAAGCCCTGGATCATCGCTTAAAGTCCCATCCGAAGGACGACGTGCTCAAAGTGTTTTTTAACTTCCCGATTGAAACATCTGACCTAAGTGCCTCAGCTAGATTTCTAAGTGGCGATCCTGAGCTCGGTAGACTCCATTCTTCAAATTTCTCGCTTTTTAACGGTTTATAGATTCAATATTTGTTAAAACTGATACGAGAGATTCAGATTTATCCGGAAAGTCCCATCCGAAGGACGACGTGCTCAAGGCTATTTTCAACCTAAGTGATATTTCACCTACCCAGGTTTATTTACATAACATACGTCTCATTATCGAGTACCTCACATTCGAAAAAGCCCTGGATCATCGCTTAATGTCCCATCCGAAGGACGAAGTGCTCAAAGTTATTTTTAACTTCTCGATTAAAACATCTGACCTAAGTGCCTCAACTAGATTTCTAAGTGGCGATCCTGAGCTCAGTAGACTCCATTCTTGAAATTTCTCGCTTTTTAACGGTTTATAGATTTAATATTTGTTAAAACTGATAGAGAACGACCGGATTATCTGAATCCTACACAAAAATCAAAATAAAAATGTTTTTCAAAAAATTTGCGCTATTTAACGGTTTATAGGCTTAATAATTGTTAAAACTGATACGACAGATTCAGATTTATCCGGAAAGTCCCATCCGAAGGACGACGTGCTCAAGGCTTTCAACCTAAGTGGAAATTGACCTACCCAGGTTTATTTACATAACATACGTCTCATTATCGAGTACCTCACATTCGAAAAAGCCCTGGATCATCGCTTAATGTCCCATCCGAAGGACGAAGTGCTCAAAGTTATTTTTAACTTCTCGATTAAAACATCTGACCTAAGTGCCTCAGCTAGATTTCTAAGTGGCGATCCTGAGCTCGGTAGACTCCATTCTTCAAATTTCTTGCTTTTCAACGGTTTATAGATTTAATATTTGTTAACTGATAGAGCCATAGAGTGTGCTGGTTTCGGATTATGCCAACGTCAGCACAACGTTCAGACTGACTTCAAATATGGTGACACCGATCCACTATGGAAGAAAAATGCCAAAAAAAAAAAGATGTATGTATAGATATGAACACAAATTAAAACTTGTGTACATTGTGATATAATCTATATTAATAAAGCTGAAACGGGGTTTGTTTGTTTGTTTGTATGTTTGTTTGTATGTATGTATGTATGTATGTATGTATGTTTGTTCCAGCATCACGCCCAAACCGCTGGACGGATTTTTATGAAACTTCCCATGTAGCATTTTTTTGAGCCCGATTGAATAATAGGCTATGTGGCGTCCCAAAATTTTGATCGGGAGGGGGGGTTGAAAGGGGGGCCTAAGTATATAAATAGTGCTAACTCATTAACTAATGGTCAAATTGTCATGAAATTTCACACGTAGTCTTTTTAAAAGCCAAACAGGAAAAAAAGGTGTGTGGCGTCCCAAAGTTTTGAACGGGAGGGGGGGTTGTGGGGGGGCCTAAGTATAAATATAGAGCTAACTCATGAACTAATGGGCGAATCGTCATGAAATTTCACATGTAGTATTTTTAAAAGCCAAATAGGAAAAAAAGGTGTGTGGCGTCCCAAAGTTTTGAACGGGAGGGGGGGTTGTGGGGGGCCTAAGTATAAATATAGAGCTAACTCTTTAACAGTTGGTCGGATTGTCACGAAGTTGCACATGTAGTATTCGTGAAGACCAAATATAAGATGTGTGGCGACCCAAAGTTTTGAACGGGAGGGGAGGTTGTGGGGATAGGCCTAAGTATAAATATAGTGCTAGCTCATTAACGGTTGGTCGCATTGTCACGAAGTTTCACATGTAGTATTCGTGAAGACCAAATATAAGATGTGTGGCGACCCAAAGTTTTGAACGGGAGGGGAGGTTGTGGGGATAGGCCTAAGTATAAATATAGTGCTAGCTCATTAACGGTTGGTCGCATTGTCACGAAGTTTCACATGTAGTATTACTGAAGACCAAATAAAAAAAAAGGTGTGTGGTGTCCCAAAATTTGAACGGGGGGGGGGGGGGGGGGGGGGGGGGAAGGCCTAAGTATAAATATAGTGCTGGCTCATCAACGGTTGGTCAGATTGTCACGAAATTTCACATGTAGTATTCCTGAAAGTCAAATAGAAAAATAGGCGGTGTGACGGCTCAAAATTTTGTACGGGAGGGGGGGTAGAGGCGGGGGGGCCTAAGTATAAATATAGTGCTAGCTCAATAACGGTTGGTCGTATTGTCATGGAATTTCACATGTAGTATTCTTAAAAGCCAAATAGAAATATAGGGTGTATATGTCACAAAATTTTGAACGGGAGGGTGGGTTGATGGGGGCCTAAGTACAAGTATAGTGATAAGTAATTAACGGTTGGTCGGATTGTCACGAAATTTCACATGGAGTATTCCTGAAGGCCAAATATAAAAATAAGGTGTGTGGCGTCCCAAAGTTTTGAACGGGAGGGGGGGTTGTGGGGATAGGCCTAAGTATAAATATAGTGCTAGCTCATTAACGGATGATCGGATTGTCATGGAATTTCACATGTAGTATTATTGATGGCCAAATAGAAAAATACACTATGTGACATCTTAAAAATTTGGTTTAAAGGGTAATCGGATTGTCATGAATTTCACGCAGTTACAAGTTAGCAGTGTGGCCCAGCGTATTTAACTACGTACTAGCTGTGGGGTCCGCCGTGTCAAAACGCATACTAGCTGTGATGCCCTGTGGTTCTAACTACATACTATCTGTGGGGTCCGCAGTTGCAAGGCACCTACAAGCTGTAGAGCCCAGCGTTCCTAAAAACGTACTAGCTGTGGGGTCCGCCGATGCAAAAACATACTAGCTGTGATGCCCAGCGTTTCTAACTAGGTACTAGCGGTGGGGTTCGCCGTTGCAGAACACATACTAGCTGTGATGCTGAGCGTTTCTAACTACGTACTAGCTGTGGGGTCCGCCGTTGCAAAACACATACTAGATGTGATGCCCAGTGGTTCTAACTGTGGGGTCCGCTGTTGCAAGGCACTTACTAGCTGTGATGCCCAGCGTTCCTAACTTCGTACTAGCTGTGGGGTCCGCTGTTGCGAGGCACATACTAGCTGTGGTGACCAGCGTTCCTAATTACGTACTAGCTGTGGGGTCCGCCAATGCAAAAACATACTAGCTGTGATGCCCAGCGTTTCTAACTAGGTACTAGCGGTGGGGTCCGCCGTTGCAGAACATATACTAGCTGTGATGCTGAGCGTTTCTAATACTAGCTGTGATGCTGAGCGTTTCTAACTACGTACTAGCTGTGGGGTCCGCCGTTCCAAAAACATACTAGCTGTGATGCCCAGCGTTTCTAACTAGGTACTAGCGGTGGGGTCCGCCGTTGCAGAACACATACTAGCTGTGATGCTGGAGATATTGGGAGAAAAGACAAAGTTCCCCGGGCAACGCCGGGTATTACTGCTAGTATATTTATATAAAAGAAAATATATAAATATATACATTTTCTTTTTTTACTTTCTGTATAAATATATAAATGTGACACACATTACTTTCATATGCCCATTAATGCCAGTATGAAATGAATTATAGAGGAAGAGAGGGAAGGGAGAGTGATCTGTACATGAGTGGTTGGTATAAAACAGTCCTGTTAAGTCATTTTTATTTTGGCTCTCGAGTGAATTTATTGACTTCAATATTCCAGATCTTCAAGATCTGAAAGTAAAACCGTTGTTTCTATGATAAAAGTCAGTTACTGATGTAGGCGGAACAGTTCAACAACCGAAATTAACAAAACTATTACCTAATGGTAGTTATTACACGCAGTTGTTAGTACTTTCTCCACGAACTATAAATCTAATTTGGGCTGACTGGCCATCGTTGTAGAGCGTCTCACTCAGTATCGTAAATATCTCGATGAAGGTTGATTAAAGAGAAATCCGATATGAGCTGAGATCGATGAATCGATTCCTTTTCAGCCTGAGGGAGCGGGAGCTTGAACCTCAGGACTATCCTCGGGGCCTTTGGAAATTAGAACATAACTCAAACAACCAAGTCACTTTACTGCCTGAGGCGTCGGTCGCTCAGAGGTATCCTGCATGCCTACTGTGCTTAAGATTGCGGACTCAAACTCCTTTTATAAGAGATGAAGAACCTGTGCGATTTCTGATAGTGGGTACGCCCCTCGTTACCATTAAAAAAAATACGAGTGTCACTATCGCCGCCTAGCCCGTCTGACGCTATTCCGTGTGTAGGACAATCTACACTGTGGTATTCGTGGCTATAGCAAGGTACGTTGCTACAGGTTAGTGGTATCGCCCCATGAAGTTATTCTCGACTCGTACCTCTGCAGACGCAACTTGTCTTTAGGAGCAGATATTAGGGCAGCGGGACTGCAGAGAATTTATTCCACGAATGTCTGCTGTATGATTGCATTATAGCAAGGCAATCTCTGTACTCCAATATACTCCTATTTCGTGTTTTGTTATTTTGAGACATCATATGCTACTCGTATTAAAAAATCTTTCACTGTTTACTGATTTTTGTGTTATATTTGAGTTTTTTTTCGTAGTCGGGATTTTCGTTTTGATTTATTTGATTTTTTAGACAAACTATCCAGGTTAACGAAACATAACGCTATGTTAACTAGAAGTATTTAGGTATAATAAGTTGGTAGTGTTACTTAGGACATCCTCGCTGAAATAATGGTGGAGCCGCCCATGGTTGGTTGGCTAAGTCCTGTAATGTCTTTCCAAAGCCCAGCATTTATCAAGGACTTATCTAGGGACTTACACCAGCCCACCCCTGATTTCTTACCAACACGGTTGGACTTTCCAAAATACATTACCATCGATTTTACATTCGTCACCACCCCACACTCCTGCATCCAAGATGACGCCAATAATGTAAAAATAATGTACGCCCAGCTCTATAAATCTCAGATTAAAAAGTTGTCAATGAATCACCGGCAAAATACTTCCCCAGCATGCATTTATTGATTAAGTTTTCGCTTGAGTTAAGCTCCTCTCTTCTTTGGGGGATTTCACGGAAAATTAAGAGGGGTCATCCTTAGGGGTTTTGAATTTGAATAATAAAAATTCATGTCGATACATTCATTACATCGGCAGTTATTATACATATGTTTTGTGTTAACACCCTCCCTAATCCACTTCTTTCCTTTGGCTCATTTGAATGAAAACCAATAAATCTCGTTTTATGGCATTCTGGATACACATTTGATATTTAATATTGATACATTCATTCTATTGGGAGTAGAGGGCGCCGGTAGCTCAGTGGAATGCGTGCTTGTCTTCTGAGCTCAAGAACGTGGGTTCGAAACCCGACCGGAGGCCTTAGTTTATTTTATCTGGGAGGTAAAATAAACTTAAGCACGCCGTCCTTCGGATGGGATGTTGAGCGATGGTCCCGAGCCTGTGCGATTTCAGGTACTCGTTAAAGACCCCTGCCCTAGGTGAATAAAAATTTAGGGTAGGCAAAATTTAGGACTCCCATAGTAGAGTCGGGCTCATGTCCACCAGAGTGATGAAAGAGCGCTCTGGTAGTAGGCGATATGACCTCGTAGTTAAAGCCCGGTCATGAGTCATAAAACCTAACCTAACCTTCTATTGGGAGTACATGTGATCTTGCATATACCGAAAGGAATTTTTTTTTTCATTATTGGAATCGGGGGTTGAAATTTCTCACCGATTACATAACTTCCCCTATACCTCGGAAGTTAAAAAAACTTAATGAGGCTCAAAGGTATTAAAGTATATAACTACTTAGGGGCTTCTGAATACTCATATTAAATTTCTTGTCGATATATTAGTTACATCCTCAGTTTTTGTGTTCTTCCCACGAAGAACGACATCAATTAATTTTCAACCCAGTTGTGAATTTACATGTAAAAGTTCGTGACAATATTCTATCGGTAGTTATTGTCTACAGGCACTAAGGATTTTTTGTCACAGCTGTGGAAGTAATAGTTACATTTTCATCCAAAATGATTCCATAAAAATTAGACTGACTTTTGGTTGTTTTTGGTCATCGTTGTGAAAATGGCGAAAACTCCAATCGTCTTTAAAATTGTGTTTTCGTTAAAACCTCAATTCGAAATTGTAATTTCATTTGCGTTAGTTGAGTACACGTCATAATAAAGTGAACTAAGACTAGGTAATAAATGTTGCAGCAGAGTCAGTTATTTCCTTCTTACGAAGAGGAAGAGGAAGGGGGGGGGGGGGGGATATATAAACGCACTTCCGTTAGGAGTGGTTAATGCGTGTGGCTCTTCAAGGCCGCGACTCACAGTGCGTGACAATCTGCATCGTCTAGCCAGTGTCACGGTGCATTCAATGCAACAAAGAATACACCAAAGTCAAAAAGTCGTTGGTAAATCACCGGCAATGTACTTCCACGAATTAATTTCTTTTTCGCTTCGTTTGAATTAAAAATCAATATTTGACTTATATGGGTGCTTCTGAATCCTCGTACTTAATTTTGTGTCAATAATACATTCATTACTTCGGCAGTTATTAAGGTGTTTGAGTCGAGCCTCTTTTTCCTTTCTGGCGATTTCCCGGAAAATTAATAGGTGCCATCCTTATGGGGTTTTGAATTTAAATATAAAATTTCACGTCCGATACGTTTATTACATCGGCATTTATTGGGATTTTTGAGTTGAGCTTCGTCTGATCCCAAAGGATTCTGGATACACATATACAATGTTGTGTCGATACATTTATTCTATCGGAAGTTATCGATCGTGTTCACAGACAGAGACTAGCTGGGGAAGCAAAAAATGTTTAATTTACAGAAAATGAGGAATACGAGATTATGTTTTATTTTTCAACATTTCAGGAGACACGGCCAGTGTCTCTGGCCAAGTCCGAAAAAAATTTCGAAAGGCACTGCTGTGTTATTTTTCTCGTGACACCAAATGCCACTTTTTGCATCGAAAATAGTATATTATTCATTAACAAAATTATATGTTTTTTCCGACATAACCGTCTGGAGAACTCCGAGCTGAACAAAAAAAAAAAAAAAAAAAAGTAGCCAAAAAGAATAATTTTTGACCAAGTTTCGAAGGGTCAACATTGGCAAAAAATAACTTTTTTTTCTTTTTCCTTCAATATATATATAATAAAAAATAACCCAATATTATAACGATAACGAAAAAAAAAACAGCAACGATAAAATACATTCAGGAAATTGATAATAATAGGGAAAAAGTGAAAAAAAGTTTGTGTTTAGCAATATTACAGGATCAGTGCATTACGTTTAACTATCACTTGTTAACACGTAATATATTAACAAACTTCCTTCTCTTCGGCTAATTCGGCTTGAAATTAATGTGTTGTCCTTATAAGGCTTTGAAGTGAAGTGTGAAGTTACATATGAAATTTCGGGTTAATACATTCAATTAAACTGCAGTTGTTAGAGTTTATACATCGAGCCTCCACTCTAATCCCCCCATTGGTCAGTTGGCTGAAAATCAATACGTATTGTCCTTAGCGCTTTGAATTTATATATGAAATTTCGTATCAATACATTCATTACAACGGCAATTATTAGAGTTTTTATATTAAGTCTTCCTCCTAATCCTCCCCCTCTCTCTTGCCAATGTGGCTGAAAATCAATAGATGTCGCTAGGGGGGTGGCGCACGCCCCCCCCCCCCCTGGCCAGAGCAAAAAACCAACATTAAATAAACTAAAAAAATAGTTTTTATTAAAAATGGATTGCTTGCAAGTTACCAATAGGATCTTCAAATTTCCCATGCGTCTGATTCCTAAATCAGCAATCAGCTGTTACATAGATGTACATGTACAAAACAAGTCATATTAAATTTTTTAAATATACATGAATTCGATAATTTCATTTCCTCGCTCAAAATCTTCATTTATGTTATACTTTATACTCTTACAGCTGATTTTACTGTAAAGTCAGCTTGAGTATTACAGTCAGTGGTTACCTCAGGGGAAGCTTCTAGGAGTCCGAGTCTTCTAAATTAATAACAAAAAGTCTGCAGCGCTAACCACGGAAACTGCGGGCTGGGGACCCCCCACCCATGTAGCCTAACTCCCCCCCCCCTACTCAAAATCCTGGCTACGCACCTGGATTTCGCCCCTAAAGGGTTCTGGATACACATATACAATTTCGTGTCGATACATTTATTCTATCGGAAGTTATCGTGTTCACAGACAGAGACTAGCTGAGGAAGCAAAAAACATTCACAGAAAATGAGGAATATAAGTGTCTGTTCATGAATGAATTCTGTTTTCTTTTTCAACATTTAGCAATATTACAAGATCGGTGCATTACATTTAACTATCACTTGTTAACACGTAATATATTAACAGACTTCCTTAAATGGAAAACTTAAAGTCTTTGCTAAAACTGCAACCCAGGATGTTAGTGTACAAAGTGTCACAGTGAAGTATAAGTCTGTTTAAGTCCCTTCTCCACTACAGACTTATGCAATCAGTTGAACTTTAAAATATGCAACCAAGTACATGCAACTCTACAAAAGTACCTTCCTGCTATGTTACTTTCCCCCTCCGAAACCTTTAAAATTATGTCAACACTCTCGTGTGCTTCATACCCAAACAAACATTTTTGAACACAACAGCCTTAAAAAAAAAAAAAAAAATACATAAGCCATGTATCATATACAAACACATTTCATATTTAGCTTTCATTTTTATTTTCTTTGCTGAGTTCCTCCACAAATAACCTCCTTTAAAGTCCGTCAAATCTACTTTTTTCACTGTTTTCATTATATCATTATTTTTTATTACTTATATACTAATTGATTTAATTTCTCTTGGTTTATTTTTATCTATTATATTTTAAAATATTTATTTCTATAATTTTTTTTTCTCCTCTTTTTTCTTTTCTATATTTCACACAATGTGACCTGAACAAGGGAGTAAGAAGGTCTGTCGAATCAAGTTTAGTTAAATACATATTTTCTTTACTAATATCATTATTTTTCATTTAGAAATTTTCGAAGTGTAGCGATATTACAGGATGTTTTTTTTAAAATGAGTGTCATCCTGTTCAAAAATTGTTTAATTTTATAACCGGTTTCACATATTCTGCATCATCAGGTTGAAGAAAAATAAGGGGGAATAGGGGTGAGTGCGTGGTAACTCTTCACATCAGTTTCTCAACGACACTGAGTGTCGACCTGAGAAAGGACGTAAGAAACTCCCAAAATATCATCGTATAAATAACACTTCTGGAAAATTTAAAAAGAATATATTTATCATAATTCAAATTATAATTTAAAACTGTATTTCTGTATTAATATAATTATTTGTACCTACTTATTTATTTTATTTTTTACTATTACACAGTGTCATTCGGAAACTGATGTTTCACCACGCACTCACTCTTATTCCTCCTTATTTTTCTTCAACCTGATGATGTAGAATAGAAACCGGTTGTAAAATTAAACAAGTTTTGAACTGGAAGACAATCACTTTATTCACCTCATTTATTTATTTACTAATTTATTTTATTCCTATTCGTTTATTTTTTATGTATCATTATTTTGTTATTTTATTTCCTTGCTATATTTCGCACATCTCTGAGGAAGGAATGTCCCAAAATATCGTCGTATAAATATAAATGACACTTCTGGGAGATTCAAGAACATTTATATTTATCATAATTCAAATTATAATTAAAAACTGTATTAATATTATTATTTTTGTTTGTTTTTTATTTTATTTTAACTTCTTGAAGTTAAGAACCTTGAAAGTGTTCACAGACATACATTATTAACATTTGGTCTTCAATCTACACAACTATGAAAATAATTTTTAGGGTTTTTAGACCCTTTTATACTTCAACTTTCCTATTGATATACCCAGGAGGTATGAGTCTGGAATTGTTTCCCCCAGACACTATCTCCTCTCCTCTTAAAGGGATCTTCTAATATTAAGTGTCGACGATATATAGTTAGTGTGACTCATGCCCGGGCTTTAACATATCGCCTACTACCAGAGCGCTCTTTCGTCACTCTGGTGAACATGAGCCCGACTACTGTGGGTGTCCTAAATTTTTAACGAGTACCTGACACTGCACAGGCTCGGACCCATCCAAAAGACGGCGTGCTCAAGGTTTTTTCACCTCCCAGATAAAAAAACTTAAGGGTCACTGCCTAGTTTCGAACCCGCGATCTGGTGCTCAATGAGCAAGCACGCTACCTCTGAACTACCGGCGTCCTCAAGTGCATTTTGATATATTTACTTGGCTTCAAGTCTCGAAATGAAATCCTGTCGGGTACTGTTGAAGAGGATGAAGAAAGCCTGTATGGCTGATGTATGCAGGACGGAGAGTCCATGCATTGTGTGCCCACTCTCCGGCTCTGTCGTGTGCTTATGTAAATGCCAGGACTGTCGTATCTACACTACACTTTCCAATACTCCTCCTCCATGCCTCCTTCCACATTGATGCCATGTTCTCCTGAGATATCCCACCTACAGAGTACATTTCCCTAAGACTTGGGACCCCTTGCCTTTAGAAGGGATATTTACTCGACCCATGGCAGGAAGAACCCAAACATTGTTCAGTCTGACAATGCTAGAAGGTACCCATTGTTCCAGTTGGGAAACAACGGTACTCAGAACAAGACGGCACCTACAGGAAACTCGCTAAATCATTTAGCAACAACATCAATCCAATCATTTTCACATTCTTTGGAATCTGTAATCGTGATAATTCGAGATCGAGTTTTCAACGGAATTTCACATTTCAAGTTCCCCTGGTTACGTTTTGACCATTTTCTCTGTCCGTATGTGATTGAAACTTTGTGAGCCCTCTAACTAAAAACGATTGTAGCAATGACATTGAAATTTGAAATGTAGACTTAGGGTAAAGAAGCAGCCAGGACTTCATTGTACAAACCATCAGGAGAGTAAGTAGTTTTCTTCAATGGCTCAAAACTTCAGGAACTTGTCTTTTTCCTTTTTTTGTTCTTCTTTTCACCTTTGTTCTAAGTAGTTCTTGGTACTACTGCTTCTTTTCCGGGGCTTAATACCCTTCAACCTTACTACTTAGGACAGGAAGGACATCCGGCTTTCAAGACTGAACTTGCCAATCGATTCCCAACATTGTCATGACTAAGTCAGCTTACATATATTCACGGCCTGCCTCTGACCGAAAATTTAGCTTTTATATGGTTCAACAATATTTTTTACTACCTACAGTACCCGGCGAAGTCCATAGAAATACATGAAGGGTTGAAATATTGGAGGGAGAGCGCGAAAACTTATTATATATTGTGTTGGGGAAGTAAATGGGTGAAGTCCACGAAACTGTCTCCCGTGCGGACAAACAGCAACCGCTAACAGCGGAATGCACCTAGGGCTAGTTCCTCAAAAACCTCAACGTACACATGTACGTACATACAGACGAATGCTAGTTATTTAATAATATTCGGGTTACAGAAAAATTGTCTGGATAATAAATAGAGAAATGTGAATGTGGCTTTCAAAAGTAGGACTTCCCTCCCTTAAGGGGATGCTTTCAAAAACCATGTTATTGCAAGACTTTGGCTAGCACTTATGTCACATTCATAGGAATATAATACAGTATGAATATGAAACGTCACAAAAATAAAGCATTGACGAGTTTACTAATAGTTTTATTGTTATTGTGACTCATGCCCGGGCTTCTAACTTCGAGGTCGTTGCCTACTATCAGAGCGCTCTTTTGTCGGTTTGATGGAGTCCTAAATGTTGCCTACCCTAAATTCTTATTCGATTTTTAACGAGTACCGGATATCGTACAGGCTCAGGGCCATCGCTCAACGTCCCATCAGAAGGACGGCATGCTCAAGGTTTTTTTACCTTCCAGGTCGAGAGGGCGCCGGTAGCTCAGTGTGCTTGTTTACTGAGCTCAAGATTGCGGGTTCGAAACCCGTCCGAGGCCCTAATGTCAGAGAAAGGCAATGGCATGCAAGATAGTGAGTTAAAGCAGTAGCTAGATAATTAATATAATTAAATCTCAGACTGAAATGAAAGTTATAAGAGAAAAATATATTTTTCTTAAAAATGGAAACCGGTATATATTCATTTCTCCCAATTAGTTTCCTCCAAAATATTATTTTCCCAGGATACAAAATAAAAATGTAATCTGATCTCTCACAGATTTTATTATTATATTCTAGCTGGCTTTTGAGTTACCTCAAAATAAAAACATATCGTTTAGTAAAAATATTGAAAATATGCGCAAAAATATATAAATATAAATAAATAAATTCAATAAATAAAATCAATGGAATATGCACCAAAAAAAAAGTGACTTAAAAATCCCCAAACAATTAACATACCTACCTAATAAAATAATTCAAAAAATAAGTAAGTAAAAGATAAAAAAAAAAACTGTCTAACAAATAAACCAATAAAAGCTACTAAAAATAATCAATTTCAAATTCCATGGATGTGGACAAATACGTTATTTTTTGTTCCCCATCAGAGTCACAACTGGCAGTACGGAGTGCGTGAAGGCAGTCAAGCGAATCCCCAATCTAGAGTTGAGGAGGAGGGACTCTCCTACCCCCGCTTGAGAATGCCACAAAATTGGCTTCAAGAGGGTCGTCATTTAAGTTTTTGTTTGAAAAAGCTTACTTACCCCCACTAGTCTGTCGGTCCGTTTCCGCGACGAGGGTCTGGGCGAAACTTATTCAGATAAACTATTAAAAGTTTTTTTTCTGTAGAAGAGGGGAGGAGGGTGAAACTTCATTTATCCGGATAAACAGCAAAAATGTTGACTTTTTCTTACTAGATAGTTATTATAGTTCATGCCCGGGCTTTTAATTTCGAGGTCATATCGCCTGCTATCAGAGAGCTCTTTCGTTACTCTGGTGGACATGAGCCCGACTCTACTATGGGAGTCCTAAATTTTGCTTACAGAAAAAATTTTTATTCACCTAGGATAGGGGTTGTTAACGAGTACCTGACATAGTACAGGCTCGGGACCATCGCTTAATATCCGATCCGGACGGCGTTCTTAGGTTTATTTTACCTCCCAGATAAAATAAACCAAGAGCCTTAGCCGTGTTTCGAACCCGCGATATTGAGCTCAGTAAGTAAGCACGCATACCACTGAACTACCGGCACCCTAATTTTTCTTAATAAATAATGTTAACAATGTGGATTTATTGATATTTTCTATTTACTTTTGTTCTATTTACCCTTTTGTCTTTTCACGGAAACATTAATAATTTTCACAAAACTTTTCTATTGTTCTTTAACAGAGAGAAGCGTAGGTTTCTTCTGATGTCTTAGACTTTCACATGCAAGTTTATAGGATTTTCTAACGTCAAATAAACAAATGGGATAATCGTAAGTTCCTTTTTCATTTGAATATTTTGTTCTATCGAGTTGTAAAAAAAAAAAATCTTAAAATAAAATCCTTAAAGTAGAATCCTTAAATCTTCGTTTAAAATATTAAATTTAGTTAAAAAAAAAAAAAAATGTTATTAGGAAACCCAATCCTTGTATAGCGAATGCTGAGAGGAAGGAGTTGGCGAAGCGGAAACCACATAAATCTATAGTCGAGTCGAACATTCCCCAGGAACACGGTCCGTTGAACCCAAGCTAGAAATGAAAATATGCAGGGATGACAAGGAGAGTAGCGTTAGCAGTTCTATACAAATACATTTTTATTTCCAAAATATGCAAAATGGTGGACGCTATTAGCAAAAATGTATCCTCAGAGCTCTTTAATCCAAATTTTTAACCCTAGAGCAGAGATAGGTTCGGAACTGAACGGGTCGCGGAAGGATTCGAAATTAATAGATTTTTTTTCTTATAATAATTAATTTCATAGAGAATAAAATAACAGCCATTACGGGACACCTTAGCATAAAGATTCTATCCGAATAAGAAAGTTAGTTTCTATTTTCAATGGAATTTCAGGTTTTGCGAGCTCCTTATTCCAAAAATGAAAAAAAGAAAATCTGACTCTCTGTATGCCTATGTCTGTGAACACGATTACTCCCGATAGAATGGATGTATTGATTTCAGCCAAATCGTCCAAAAAAAAAGGGGAGGACTAGGGGGATGCTGAACACAAAAACTCTAATAACTGCCGTTGTATTGACACGAAAATTTAAAACTATACTCAATGCCCTATAAGGATGACACCTATCAATTTTCAGCGGAATCAACTGAAAAGGGAGGATGGATCAAGAGGGACCCGACACAAAAACTCTAATAACTGCCAATGCAATCATATCGACATGAAATTAAATATTTAGATTCAAAGGGATGGCACCTATTAATTATCCACGAAATCGGAAGGGGAATACCAGAAAAGGGAGACTCAAATACCCTAATAACTGCCGAAGTAATTGATGTAAATTAACACAAAATTTATTATGAGGATTCAGAAGCCACTATGTAAGTTAAGTATTGAGTTCTAGCCCAAAGGCTCGATTGGCTTTGAAGAGATAGCACAAACGTAATTGATTAATTCCTGCTAGGGAAGTGCGTAGCCAGTGATTCTCCGACAACTTCCTTATTTATCTAAAGTGAAATATCAAATAAGGTAAAAACAATTAAACAAACGGCTTCCTCATAATGACGTTTAATATCTACTTCGTTAAATAACAATTTTAAATTTCAAAACAACTTGTGAATCAGCAGATGTTGAAATTGTCCGTCCCGTTAACCAGCATTCCCCATAACATTTAAAAAAAAACAAAAAACAGAGGTTTGAAAATGGACACCCAACAAACATGGACGGGGATGTACCTGTTTGGTCAGAGTAGCGTACTTTAATTACAGAAGAGATGACACTCCCTCCAGGACTTAAGCTTCAAGAAGATACGCTGGAGAGAAGCATTTAAACCTATTTAGCTTGCCTACAATCCTATCTATGGTGATTTTCATTTTGAAAAATAGTTTGTTAACCACGTCAACAACATTCTTTCATAGCTTGAAAATAATTTATAATTTTTGAATAATAAGTTATTAATATATTTTTTAATTGCACAATTATGTATTTTTATTACCATTTTATTTATTTATTTACATTTATTTATAGATGCATATTTTATAATTGTAGAGGGCGCCGGTAGCTCAGTGGTATGCGTGCTTCACTTCTGAGCTCAAGGTTGTGGGTTCGTAGCCCGACCGAGGCCCTTAGTTTATTTTATTTGGGAAGTAAAATAAACTTAAGCACGCCGTCCTTCGGATGGGACGTTAAGCGATGGTCCCGAGCCTGTACGATGTCAGGTACTCGTTAAAGACCCCTGCCCTAGGTGAATAAAAATTTAGGGTAGGCAAAATTTAGGACTCCCATATAGAGTCGGGCTCATGTCCACCAGAGTGACGAAAGAGCGCTTAATGCATACATTCGCTTTTACTTTCCCAGCTATACGAAGTACAGGGGAAGTTATGTAATCAGTCAGAAATTCGAGTTGAGTTTTAAACGGAATATCTTATTTTCCGACCTCTTGATGCCAAATATGTAAAGAAAAATGGCAGTGAGTGAGGGCGTTTCTCTCTAAACACGACTACTTCCAAAAAAATGAATGTATCGACACATTTTATATCAAGAACCCCATAAGGACGACACGTATTGATTATTGGTGTCATCGGACAATGGAAAGGGGGAATATGGGGGAGGTTTAACACATAAACTTTAATAACTTCCCCGTTGTATTGAATATATTGATTAATTCTCTTCGAAATCGGCAGAAGGGAAGGGAAAGATCAGAAGAAGTTGTTGCTCGACTAAAAAACCCTAATTAATAATCGATGTATTGAATGTAACGAAACCTTTAGTATGATGATTCGGAAGGTCGATTGGTTTTGGAGGGAAAAGGAAAACTTAACTGATTAATTGGTTCTGGGGAAGTACATTGCCAGTGTTTTACCGGCGATTTTTTTGTGAGTTTTACAACCTATCAAATCATAGACATTTCGGGAAGTACTCCCATCATCATATCGTTCTTCTTCTAAGTTAAGGAACGCGGACATATTGTGGAAACTTGTAATAAATAAATAAAACAAACTTATTTTTAAAATATTTTTAAAAAAAGTTTGTTTTATTTATATATCATTCTTCATCAATTAATTTTTTTTAAATTCTAATTTCATTCAATGGAACTATTCGTCTTCGTTCACGATGTTGTCTTCCATCTTGAATATCCATTGCTGGGTTGTGTAAGAAGATTTTGAATTCACAATAATATATTTTTCAGGCAGCTTTATCATTCTCCCATTTAATTTTTGAATTATTTTCTAGGAGGAGCAGTCGGTGCGGCACATCCTGAAGGAGTGTCCACTCTATCAGGAGGAGCTGGCCAGGAGAGGCATCACCAGAGCACTGCCAGCAGCCCTGGGCAACCACCGAGAGGCACTCCAGAGGACTATAGACTTCTTTAGTGATACTAAACTAATGGACGAGCTATAATTCAAGCAAAAATGTAAAAGTACACAATAATACTTAAAAAAAAAATATATATATATATATAAGTGTATATGGATGTATGTCAGTATATGTGTATATATATGTATAGATGTGTGTGTATGTGCATATGTATGGATATGCATCTGTCTCCATCTCAAAGTATTTAGATGCTTATGACCTAGAAGTTGAGCATCTATAACCCTAATCCTATTTTCTATGATTAATTAAAGATCAACATCATAATATGATATAATGAAGGTTACAGATTGATTGTATCTATAAAAAATAAATGGGAATAATATAGCTGCAAAAAATTTATATATTTGTGAATTTCAAATTTCCTTACACAACACAGCAAGTGAATACTGTTTGCAATGGGACGATAATTGTTTTATACTCGTAGTTGAAACGTGTCCTTCTGTTTGGGCCAGAATTATTAAGTCCATAAATAAAAATTGTGCGAGAGGTCAGAAAATTAATTTCGTTACATTACATACTATTAAATATAACGATAGAATAAATAACAAAATACTTCAATATAGTATAAACTTACGAAACACAGGCTACTTCAGGTTGGTGTTCCAAAAGCATGTTTCTTAGTACCCACCTGAAAAAAAAAGAAGGAAACTATTAGTTAGTTACTGTGAGTCATGCCCGGGCATTTAGCTACAAAGTCATATCGCTTACGTGGACATGAGCCCGACTCAACATACTAGTAAGAGAGTCCTAAATTTTGCCTACCCTGGTTCATTCTCTTAGGGTAAGGGATCTTTATTGGGTAACTGACATCGTACAGGTACTGTAACACAAGCTTAACCTTGGATTTTTTCATAAATTCTTAGGAAGTTACAGGGAAGGACATCCTATATTGGTATACACAAATATAAATAATTGTATATATGTATGTGTATTCTATGTGTATAGTTGGTCCCATAATGACGACACCTCTTGATTTTCAGCCAAATCGGTAAATTGGTATCAGAGGCAGAGCTATAACTTAGTTGATAAATTTGGGCTGGGGAAGTATATTGGTGATTCACCGACGACTTTCCTTTTTTTTTTTTCTTATTTTTGTACGTACTTTTCAAATAATAATAAAAAAAATATAAATATATATAGTGATGTAAATAATACATACATTATATGTATTAAAGTAATCTAGAATTAATTATTATTTTTTAAGAAAAGAACCGAAGAAGTGTTGATTTTTCTTATGAAAACAGCTAAAATGTAGAAGTTTTCATAAAAAACAGCTGTTAGGACATTAATGAATAAATTAGTGAATATAAATATACAAAGATTGGACTGTTCGCTTTTGTTTAAAAATAAATGGAGATCTACCAACGATCGAAGCAAATGCCGGCGATCCGCTGTTTTATATAGACAAACACAGTGGAAGGAGAGTGATGTTAGGGTTAACACAGTTAGGTTAGGTTTTATGACTCATGCCCGGGCTTTAACTACGAGGTCATATCGCCTACTACCAGAGCGCTCTTTCGTCACTCTGGTGGACATGAGCCCGACTCTACTGTGGGAGTCCTAAATTTTGTCTATCCTAAATTTTTATTCACCTAGGGCAGGGGTCTTTAACGAGTACCTGACGTCGTACAGGCATGGGACCATCCGCAGGACAGAGTGCTCAAGTTTATTTTACCTCCCAGATAAAATAAACTGAGAGCCATGGTCGGGTTTCGAACCCGCGAGTTAACACAGTTGAAGTACGTAGATGAGCCAAGGAGAAGTAAAGAGTGAGCTACAGAAGAAGGTACTTTTTATTTATATATATAAAGAATTTTAAAGAGTGACCACAGAAAAAAGACTGATGTAGTTTTAGACATTAGTTAGTAAGAATTTTTGTATATAATTTAATTTTTTTATTTTTATAGTGTAGGTTAAATATTAATAAACTCAATGTTTTGTTCTCGATTCTATGCTATCATTTTAAGGACGAGAACCGGTGTGTTCAACGTGGTATGGCCGTTGGCGTGCTATCATTTTAAGGACGAGAACCGGTGAGTTCAACGTGGTATGGCCGTTGGCGTGCTATCATTTTAAGGACGAGAACCGGTGAGTTCAACGTGGTATGGCCGTTGGCGTGCTATCATTTTCCCTGTCAACCAAATAAGAAAATTCCTTTGGATTAGATTGAACTTTTTTTGCAAGTTTAGAAAAATGTGTTGGCATCTCAGAGTTATATATTTAGAAAAATCCAAATGAAGTAATTATAAATTGCATTTTTTTTTAAATACAAGCATTTTTTTCAAAATTAAAAGTCATAAACTTTCTATATATTTTTATTAGAGCCCTTTCCGGAATCTACTATAGAAAGCAAAATTTAGTAGAAGACCAACAAACAATTTCTACAGGAACTGTGATATGGGTACATCATAATCACTGGACGTCTCAAATATTATCATGGTGATTTCAACTCCAAGCTTCTTTCACAGGAAGAACACCCGGAATTGTTCGCGCGGCGGTATCGAGACTGCAGAACATGTGGTCCTCGAATGTTCGCTGTACTACCAAGCTTAGGGGTGGAGTTGATTCATGGGACAGGATCGTATTTGGAACTGGATCTACGGCAGATGTTGATGGAAACAGACAACCCGATGTTCTCCCGATTCGTCGGCTCCTGGTGGGAGCAGAAACAGGCAATGTAAAGCTGCGTTTACACTAGCGAAACTCCCTCGCGCGAAATTATTTCGCGAGGGAATAGCGCTAGTGTAGACGTGCCCCCACCCCTGAGTAATTGCGGGGTGAGGGCCCTCGCTGCGAACCGGGACTCAGTCGGTTTTTGTCCGCGCATCAAAGGGTTTCGCACGTCGAGTTTCGCTTAGTGTAAACGTGGTCGCCATAGTTGCGATCAAGAACAGTGCTTGCAGCTCCTGCAGTTCCTGTACCATTTCTCTCATAAGGTTGTTTCCATATTGGTTTCTTCCAAGGAATAATTGTTTGCTCCACCATCGTCGAGGGCGGCGATTTTTCTGTTTCCCTTTCTTGATCAAATATGCCATTGACATGACGAAAAACGCGGCTGCAGCTGCTGGAGGGACTAAACAAGTTGCCATGTTGGCTGCGAAACCAGAACTGAAGTCTCAAGAACTCGTCCTACTCGCGCAATTTTTCGCTCTGAATTGCGCTCTGTTTTGGATAGTGTGAAATTTCACTCGAATCGAGTAACTTTCGCCCGAGTGACTTTCGCGAGGAATTTGCAATAGTTCCGCCGATGGCCAATCCCTTTCCTTCAGTAAACCCTTGATCCCCGAGCTTTTCGAATGCTCAGCTGCATTGCAAGGCTTTTAAAACATAATTAAAAAAGGAAATGTGATGATATTTAATTGTTATTATTTGTTAATTTTCTTACTTTTATTATTTTTTATTATTATATATTTGAAATAAGCGAAAAAATGCAGGTTAGATTGGATAGCCCAAGTACAAGTTGCTGACAAGTTGTCGGCCATTCATCAGGTTAGTAAGTCTACCAACAAGGGTGAACCGAGCTTGTCAGGTCTCGAGGTCAGTGTCTTTTGTGCTGGCTCTCTACAAAGCCTATCTACCTTAGCTATTCATGATCTAACCACTGAATCTATAATAAATCTTTGAGACCTAATTCACCCACCCACCTTCCTTCATCAAAGTGAAAGTTACCAACAACTTTTAACAACTGGCTATATTCAAAAACCCTGTCAAATACATTCATTTCATTATACATTTTATTGAGGATAATTATTTATTTGTATTTAGGGGAAAATTGAATATTCACACATTTCTTAGTAATTAAGAAAAAAAAACAAAAAAAAAAACATGTGATGAGGCCATAACAGAACTTTTTTTTTATACCAACTACGTTTTTATAGATCAGGCTCCCCACATCTCAAATTCGTTTCAAACTAGCATCTTTCGACCCATAATGCCAGTTCGAAATGAAATAAGCCAAAGCCTCTCTTAGCTCGATAGATTATTTTTCGTTATTTTTTTTTTCAGTGGACTGAATGTTTTGCGCTGATGAAGAATCTGTCAGATGGCTGTTTGAGTGACAAATGTGAGTGAGAGCAGTGAGCTGGGATCCAAAACCGGGTCGATGACCCACAGAACTGGTTAGATGGGGTGGTTATTGAACCTCCGCCGATAGCCAACCACACAAACACACACTGACAGGGGCATAAACCGGAGCGCACGATCTCCCTCCTCCACCAGAAAGAACCAGACAAGAACCTGTCCATCTACTGGGGAGCTTCCTCTCTAGGATAGTCAATCTTGTCTCGGCAGGGTAGCTATTACTATTACTATTATTTGACTTTTTTACTTCCCCATATAACTACAATTATTTTCCAGTTAAAGCGCTCACAAAGTTTCAATCACATCACTGCGAAACTGGTCAAAACTGTTCAAGGGACCTTGAAACGTAAAAATACGTTGTAAACTAATCCTCAGATTTTCGCAGGATTAGAATAATTTCTTATAATACTTACTACAATATAAGAAAGTAATCATCGGCATTTAATCATCCTCAGCAGTTAATCAATTAACGTTTCGCTCCCCCTTCAAAACCAGTCGACCGTTCGGGATTATAATCAATAGTTGAGTTACATAGGTGCTTCTAAATCCTCATATTAAAAGTTGTGTAGAATCTACAGCCCATCTGATCCCCCCTTCCCTTCGGCCGATTCAGCTGGAAATTAATGTCATCCTTACGGGATTTTGAATTTACATATGAAATTTCGTGTCGATACATTTTTTCTATCGGGAGTTATCGTCTTCATAGACACAAAGTCATCATTTTTCTTTTTCATTTTTGGAATCAGGGTGTCTGGAATGCATGAAATTCCGATGGAAACTCAACTTCAAATATCTGACGAATTACATATAGTTCGTATAGCTATTTAATGGGGAAGAAAAATAAGTTTGTTTTAACTATTTGACTATCGTATAAGGCGTCCGGCATAAAATATTCAAAGTTCAGCAGACCAAGGGTAAATCTGATACCAACGGAGGATGTTTGATATAACTAACATTTTGTGGTCGTGTCAAAGAAATCTCAGTCAAGTAAGAGTGAACTCAATATTTAGGAAGAGAAAGTTGAAAATTTAGAAGTAAAAGGTATATTGAAGGAGGGATGCGTTTACCAGCGCTAACAGATGCATTGGTAATAAGCAGGGCTGCAGTGGGCTGGGTGCATTGTGATGTTGTTTTGTGATAGTACGAGACAACGACTTTAAAATTCTCCTCTTAAAGTCGTGTAGGGAAAGTCTAATATATCAAAGTTACTTGGATCAAGTCGTGTTTTCAAACGCCTCTCGCAACCACAACTCAGATTTATCTTACACCGTTTTCGTGACATTTTAATCCAACAGTGAAGAGGGGGGACCCCTGACTTTTAGAATTTCAAAATTGAAACGTTTTAGCTCTTTATTTTGACGTTTCTTATAAGTCATTGTTCGAATTTCCCAAGTTGATTCATTTGATAAACTTACAATTAACTAAAAATATTCCCATATTTCGCTGAACTTGCGGTCTGTAAAGTTTATTTGCCTATGACCGCTCCCCTCAGTAGATTTTGGGAAGCCCTGAATACATTTAATTTAAATGATAACGACATGTGATAAAACTTGATATGTTAATTAAATTAGCTTTTAATGCCCACCGATGATTAACAATTATCTTTTTTTTTATAAATTATTAATGATTATTTGAAATGTTATTATCAGTTTTACAAACTTACATATATATGAGGAGTTTGGAGTCAGAGCGGACCAACCCACAATTTTTCGGAAAATGAGTTATTACCATCCTGATGTTGGCATAGGTTCCCTTTTTCAAAACCAGTGTGGATCACTTAGTTTCTTCACTTCAGTGATAGATAGCAGCACTTTAAGTTTAGTCCACAAGTATTTTGTGCATATATTTTCAAAGTCACAATGGATCATACGGCCTTCAAAAACTTTATAGAACACAAAAAGGGATCACTCATCCAATACTATTCTAAAATTTCAAATATAAATAAATATTTGGGGCCCATTTATGGAGATAAACAAAATGTACTCAATTTTCAATTGCCATTTTCTACCTGTTCAGTTTCAACCAGTTGGTCCGCTCTGGCTCCAAACTCCTCATATATATTTTGCTTAAAATGATTTTTTTTTTTAAGTTCTAAAAGCTTCAAATTGCAGTTATAATTTCAAAAAATATAACTCAAAATTATTTTTGTAATTAGTCTTTTAAAGGTGATAGATATTTTTATCATTTCCCAAGCACGAATGTTCCTTTAAAAAATGTAATAATAAATAATTAAAATGACATTAATAATATCGTTAAAAAAATATATAAGAAATTTAAATGTGTACTTAAATGAGTAAAATAATTTACCATCTTTTAAAGGTAAAATTCGTTTCGTTAACGAATTCACTTGTTATTAATTTTTAGATTTAAATGTGTTTTTGTTGCTACAATTAATTAAAAAATTTTTAAATAGTTTTCGATATTTTTAGGACCCTTTTCGGATACTGTAAAAATCAAAATTTAGTAGAAGATCTATAATTTTTACAGGAAATGTGGTAATTTTATTATTTAATTATATTTAATAATTGTTTATTTGTTTATTATTTCCATTAATTTTATTTATTTGAATTATTATTTTATTTTATTTGACTTGTTTTTAAATATCATAATCGATTACGTAACTTCCGCTATACTTCGTAAAAAAAATAAGAATTCTTTCATTGAATGGTCAGAAGTAAAATGAATAACTAAGAGTAGAGACATGTAATGTAAACAAAAGTGAGTGAGTGAGCGAGAAGCGGATTACGTAAGGAGGCAACGACCTCTGGGAGAGACTGTCGTTAACTCGACCGTACATCTATAGCAGCTAAGAACAACCCGGAACTACTGACTACTAAATGAAATAATTACTACAAATGACTGATAATTATTTGACTTATGATTGTCCACAATGACCTTGTCATATAAACTATACAAGATATCATACAAAACCAGTGAAGAATCATGAATTACGTAGTGCGTCGTGGGGGAGGGGGTGGTCAAATTTTGTAAGTTTCTGACATAGTTGAGAGCATTCCCGTCGGACGCTGAAAATTAATAGTTGTCACCCTTCTGGGTTTTTTAATTTAAATATAAAATTTCATCAGCAGATATTAGGGTTTTCGAGTCACCCTCCTTTCATCCCTTTCTGCTTTTCGGCCGATTTCACGAAATATTAATAAGTGATGTTCCAATAGGGTTCTGAATACACACATGTAAAATTTCGTGTCGATACATTCATTCTATCGGAAAAGACAAACACCGAGATTTTTTACTTCCCTATATGAAGGGGAAATTATGTATTCGATACGAAATTTCTGTCTGTCTGTGTGTGTGTGTTTGTGAGCACGATACCTCCCGATAAAATGAATGTGTTGACACAAAATTTTATATGTAAATTCAAAACCCAATAAGGACTTCTAATTTTCAGCAAATCAGCCGAAGAGGGGGATCAATTCAAAAGTCCCAATAATTGCCGTTGTTATGAATGTATCGACATGAACTTTTATATTTAAATTCAAAAAACATAAGCTCGACACCTATTAATTTTCCGCGAAATCGTCGAAAGGAAGAGCGACCAGAGAAGGGTCGACTCAAAAGTATCCTAATAAATGTTGATGTAATCAAAAATTTAATATGAGGATTCTGAAGCCACTATGTAAACCCACGGTGCTCGTTGTTGCGCATTAGCAAGGTTTCAAAAAAAAAAAAAGCAAAGATAAATAATATAATGTTCTTTACGCTACTATTATCTTCTTTCTGATTACAATCATATTATTATTACTTATCAGTTGGAATTAATAAAAAAAAATAAAGAAAATATAAATAGTTTCTATATTTGGAGCGGTCTTCAACCTCGGCATTCTTCAAATTGATTTATAATAATTTGAAAGGCCGTTTATAGAAAAATGATCGGAGAAAGTCAGTATTTTCAAAGCCAGACACTGATGACAGTCATCTTGATAAAAAAAGACGTCAGTGAAACACAGAAATCAGTGAAAGTTATACAATTGGTGTTAGAAATTCGAGGATGTATTTTCACCGGAATTTCATGATTTTCGACCCCTGAATGAAAAACAAAACAAACAGGCTCTCGGATGTGTGCAGGTTCATAGTCCCTGTTAAGAATTTGGAGACACCATATTTTCCAACTTGGCTTTTAAGAATACTACATGTTAAATTTCATTAAAATCCGATCATCCGTTGAAGAGTTAGACCTATTTTTATGTTCAACACCCCCCCCCCCCCCCCCCCAACACCCCTTTTCCTTAAGAATTTCGTGACGCCAGATAGTCTATATCTCAACTGGGTCATAGCAATACTACATGAGAAATTTCATCACGCTCCGACGTTCCGTTTATGAGCTAGCACTATATTTATGCATAGGAGCCCCCCACAACCCCCCTCCCCTTAAGTATTTTGAGACCTCACACACCCTATTTTTCAATTGGCTATTAAGAATGCTACATGTGAAATTTCATGACAATCCGACCATCCGTTAATGAGCTAGAACAATTTCTATGCCTAGCCCCTCTCATAACCCACCCTCCCGTTCAAAATTTTCAGACGGCATATAGCCTATTTTTCAATCTGGCTCTAAAGGATGCTACATTGCCACCAGAAAAAATTAGATCGGATTAATCTTTTTCAAGAATTCCTAAAATCCACTTTTTAGCAGTCTTTTTGTTCAAACAAAAAAAACGGGTGGACCGAATTTGATAAAATTCCTTTCAGATCATATTTACGTTGATACGCTTTGATTGGCACCAAAACGGAGTCGATATCATTTTTCATTCGCGAGACATCGTGCAGGAAAAATTGACCACGTATGTACGTACATACACACAAACACATACTTCTTTCCAAAAATAGTGTAAAAATACTGTAATGACCTTGAAACATAAAAATATGATGAAAATTTTGATTTCAATTTTCGGACTCATTACAATAACTTCCCTATATGCTGGGAAGTTAATAAAACAACATTTCCTGTCTATTTGTGAGTATCTGTGAAAATGATAACTCGATTCGACGATAATGGTATGTACGTAATGTATCCAAAACACTAAAATGACGACATCTATCAATTTTCAGCCAAATGTTCCGAAGGGAAAGAGAAGATTAGGAGAGAGGGGGTTAGTACAAAATTTGTATTTAATACTCTAATAACTGCCGATGTAATGAATGTATTGACAAACAATTTCATATGTAAATCTAAAGCCCCATTAAGACGACACATATTAATTTTCTGATAAAAATCGGCGATGGAAAGGGGAGCAACTCAAAAACCCTATAAACTATTGATGTCAACATGATGATTCCCTGTGTAAGAAATCTCTTGATTTTGAACCAAATCGTTAAATTAGTATAATACAAATGATAATAATGAATCAAAATCTGAATATGAGACTTCACATAACATAACACATGTGATATATCCCCCCTTGAACATAACACAAGTGATATACATGTATCAAAGAGAGATTACCATTACGAAAGTACCAACCTTTGCCGAGGAGTATACGGTTGCAGTACTACCCTGCGTATCAGACACACTTCAACCCAATGTTATTAGATTTCACATCTCATTTAGTTGAAATGAAATTGATGAAGCTTCAAAATATATGTACATACATCAATTTTAATTATATATCATTAGATGCACATATCCGTTATTAAAATTCAAATAAACCTGAATCATATTTGTACAAAATCTAATAAAGTTTAATTAAATATATATTTCGAAAGACATCAAAGAATTATTAATTATAGTCCGGCACTTCTCTCAGGGTACATCGTAATTGGCCTCTTAAATATTTAACCATTATTTGAACAAATAAACATAATAACTGTACATATTTACTATGATGTAAATACATCGTTTCTTAGCTAAATAATAGCTTTAATAATAAAACGTAAATTAACTTAAACATCGAAAGGATAATCTTTGTAATGGTTCTCCTTCAGTGAAAAAAAAAAAACAGTTAACGCTGCAGCGCTGGCTCCACACATTGAGGGGCAAATACAAGGCGTCCACAAATAGAGGGTATAGGTACAAGGCGTCCACACATAGAGGAGGTGGTAGGTACAAGGCGTCCACATATAGGGGGGCAAGTACAAGGCGTCCTCATATTGGGCAAAGAGGCAAATATAAGACGACCACATATTGAGGGAAAATATAAGGCGTCCACATATAGAGGGGGTAGGTACAAGGCGCCCACACATTGGGAGGCAAGATCAAGGCTTCCACTTATTGGGGGGGCAAATACAAGGCATCCACATATTGAGGGCAAATATAAGGCGTCCACATATAGAGGGGGTAGATACAAGGCGCCCACACATTGGGAGGCAAGATCAAGGCTTCCACTTATTGGGGGGGCAAATACAAGGCATCCACATATTGAGGGCAAATATAAGGCGTCCACATATAGAGGGGGTAGGTACAAGGCGCCCACACATTGGGACGCAAGATCAAGGCTTCCACTTATTGGGGGGGGGGAGGGGGGGGGGGGGGCAAATACAAGGCGTCCACATATAGAGGGGGTAGGTACAAGGCGTTCACATATTGGAGGGCGAGTGCAAGGCATCCGCGCTGGGCCCGTTCTTCAGTATGCTGTCAATGTAAAGATGAAATACCTAAGTAATAATAAATAATTCCTAGTGAAAATATAGAAGACGATGAAATGGAGTTATTTTATAGCAATAGAGAAAATATTATTCATTTAAAGTTAATTGTTTACTTTAATTCAATTTTAAAATATTCAATATTAAATTCATTTTTAGTAAAATTCATGCCGTAATATAGGTACAGAGCTTATTGAAGTTGAACCAATACGTGTCCGACACATCAAAATTTGAGACAATCCCTTTTATGTTTGGCCCGAAAACCGACAGACTGGGGAAAACTTCCAACGCCAGTTATCCATCCACACATGGTCTTGGGCTTGGGACAATGTGTGAAGCCGGCATAAGAATGTCGGCATGAGCGGGTTTCTTTGTTTCCCTGTAGAGGGACTTTCTTATACCCGGTAGTGTGGAGAGAGAGATCGGTGAATGATAAGAAAGTCATGAAATATTGTGTAATCCACATAAAATGTATTCATACAGTAAGTGGTATTACACTACCTAATTAGACCATCGTCAAGCTTAGTTTTAAACATTTTTCAATAAGATTCACTAAACATTTTGTATTCATTTTTTGATGACGCAAAAGATTAAGAGACATTTTACAATTGTACCATGTTTACCGACAGTAAAATGTTAAAGCTCCATATCTTGAGCAACCAAGTGGGTAGATACAAGTTTCATGCGGTTCGCTGGTAGATACACGATCAGCTTCAAGCTGCCCCTCTCGTGAGCAACCTAGATAAAACATAATTTAAAGTCACGACATCTAACTGTGAGCCTCATTAAACTGATGCACCTTCCTCCTACCTTAAATGCACTTTTTTATTTTATTTATTTTTATCCTTTTTTTTTTTTTTTTTTTGGTTTGTGGCCTTAACCCTTACCAATAGTAAAAACATATTTTAAAATTTGTTGTAACGCGTTACAATTTAAATATTATTTTAAAATATTCCCTAAGGAATCGTTCTTTAAGGTGCTGTAACTTCTTTGGCATTGGTCCTACCTCAAAACTGAGCGCAATTCGATAGTTGGACATTTATTAAGGAACATTATTGATTATAGGTTAGGTTAGGTTTTATTACTCATATCGCCTACTACCAGAGCGCTCTTTCGTCACTCTGGTAGACATGAGCCCGACTCTACTGTGGGAGTCCTAAATTTTGCCTACCCTAAATTTTTCTTCACCTAGGGTAGGGGTCTAATCGTTATATATGTATATAGTATATGTCGTTATAGAACTTATAAGTATGAAACACTGTCAACAGGATCAGTCGGATCTACACTTTAGGGACCTCTGAGGCCCGCCGTATCTGAAAGAGAAGAAAACATGTTGGATGAGGTTACGTGGAGTAGGGCAAGAATTAAATAAATATTTAAAAAAATAATAATAGTTATTATGACCGGGCTTTACTACTATATAATATTTATTCACCTAGGGTAGAGGTCTCTAACGAGTACCTGACATCGTACAGGCTCGGGACCATCGCTTAACATCCCATCCGAAACGAACCCGCTTCCCCTACACTTTGTACGGCTATGTTGTCCAATATCCAAAAAAAAAAAATTAAATTAATATTGAAATGATAATAAATTTATATGCTTACCTTAAGTAGTAAAAAAAGATAAAAAAATAATCAAAATAATATCATAAAGATTCCAGTATGTTTTTTTCCTTTAAAAAAAAAGTTGAAAAGAAGTTTGTAGTTGGAAATTGGCGTGTTGTCTGTTCTTATAGTTGGTTCTGTCACGTTTCGTAAAGGCAAAACATAAAATCTAATGAGAAATCTTCCTATCCTTATTGAAATTAAACCTTTTTTAGTACCAACAGTTTCATTGTTGCCTCACCATCATTTTACTGACTTAAATCAATAAGGAAACTGTTAAATAATTTTTTTTTATGTATTAAATATTCTTTTTAATATCCGTTGTTTAACCAAGCACCATTCGGCCGCTCTGAACTTTGTTTGCTTATAAATAAGTCGTGGGTAAGTCACTGTTGGTGCAGAAATAATAATAATAAGGCGGGAGACCTTGAACCTAATGGCCGCATGAGCTGGCCTATTTCCCGCCAGACACACTTCCTTCCGCCCCGCCTGCATTCCTCTGCCTTTTACTACCTTCCTGGGGGGCTTATTTATTAATTTGAGAATTTTGGGATATTTATTTTTTTATTTTTTCTTCTTGCCTCATGGCAAGTCATATTTGTCAATTAGAATATTAAAGAAATAAAACAATGTTATTTTTTCAAATATTGTCTATTCCGTTTTGGCCAGTGAATATAGGGACTTCTAAATCCTCATACTAAATTTCGTGGCAAATTGTATAAAATCATTCAATCGGGAGTTGTTACGGTTTTTGAGTTGAGCACAAGTACAATTTAGAAGATAGGTACCGGTTATGTTTATGATCAAATCAAAAATATTTTCAAATAAATGTTGTAGGAAAAACTAATATAGGTACCTACAAATTTTATAGGAAATATGATTTTTCACAAGAGGTTCGAGATAAATGCCGAAAACCATCCTGAAATACAGTTTTGAAACACGTATTTTTAGAGGTTTCTTTGATTTACCCGAAAACTGTTAGTTCTATCGAAAAACTGTTTCTTATTAAATTTCCAATCGCTAAGTCCTCAGATTTGAGGTAGATTCAATACGATCAAAGTTATATCGTCTTAAAGAATGAAAAATAAATTTCTTATAAAGTCCTGGCCACATCACGAATATTTTTTTAGATGGTATTGAGAGTTAAAAATTATAAAAAAATAAATAGGATAACTATATATTAATATACAGTGGTACGCATGCTTGCTTACTGAGATAAAGATAGCGGGTTCGTTCGCGGGGGATGTTAAGCGATGGTCCCGAGCCTGTACCCCGAGCCCTAGGTGAATAAATATTATATAGTAGTAGTTAAAGCCCGGTCATAATAACTATTATTATTTTTTTAAATATTTATTTAATTCACACGTAACCTCATCCAAAATGTTTTCTTCTCTTTCAAAGGCGGAGGGCCTCAGAGGCCCCAAAATGTAGATCCGACTGATCCTGTTGACTACTTACCCATCGAGACTCCCGTTCTACCGTTGTTAAAAATAATCGGATAAGACAACGTCAATTATTGCTAAGAATTGGGCCAAGATCTATTAAGATAGTGTAATGGTGCCATCATCAAGACTGAAGCTACGGAGCCAGGTCTTGTTTCTTTTAGTCACGATATCCCCCCTGGTCTGATGTCCCTTCTCAAATCTTCTACATCGACCTTATTTAGCCAACTCTTTAGGCACAGCAGGAGGAAGAAATCAACTTCCTCCGGAGCCTATTTGGCTACTAGCACAAAGTGGTATCGCTTTTTCAAGGACGAGGTTAAACAAGAGGCAGGCCTTTCCTTTAACCAACAATTTTATTGTTTGTGACAAATTTTAGCTATCGAAGCATCTTAACTTAAAAGTATCTTACCGAAAGATTATTTTATAGTTCGTAATATTGATATTTTAGTTAGATTCACTACAAGGTAAATATGGACAATAAGGTTGTAAAAATACAATGTTATATCTAATCACTGTTATATGTATACATCTATGTTATTATATCCAATCATGAACGTAGAAATGTTCAAATACAGCTGACATACCAGATAAAGAAGTTTGTAGTTGTGTGTGCGCTACGCGCGCAACCGTCCGACACATACACTCACGCATGCACATCAACGAGACTTCCGTGATGGTCTGACATAGCCCCTACCGAGAGCTAAGATGTTTACACATCAATAAATCTACAGACTATGTAATGGAGAGGGGGTTCCTGAAGGCTCGCAATAGTCTAAACATATCAATTTATTTTTCAAATCTTAATTTTAATAACCGCATCCATGTAAATAGATGAAAATTGCAGCGTCGAGGAATGTCCTAGAAATTGCGTAAAATATAGTAAATTCCCGGGCAACGCTAGGTAACCCAGCTAGTACTAATAAATAAAATATAAATATTTAGATCTGTGCTGAGATAGTGACACTGGTAAATAAAGTGACTTCTATTTTAGTAGCACAGTGGGTGGATGTGACTAAATGTACCTATGTTTAGATCTCAACTATACTGTCTCTTATTTTTCACCTCCGTCAGATTTTTTTTTGACAAAACTTTCTTGTCGTACTTGTCATAACTCCAGTTTATATCAGATTACGCCAAAAATTTTGTGTCGATAAATTCATTACATCGGCAGTTATTAGGTTTTTGAATTGAGCCCCCTCCCTTCAGCCGATATCGCTGAACTTTGACAGGTTAAGTCCTCATTGGGTTTTGACTTTAAATATGAAATTTCATGTTAGTTACTACGACTCATGTCAGGGCTTTCAACTACAAGGTCATATCGCCTATATATACTACTGCCAGAGCGCACTTACGTCACTCTGGTGGACATGAGCCCGACTCTATTGTCGGAGTCTTAAATTTTTATACATTAGGGTAGGGGTCTTTAACGAGTACCTGACGTACAGGCTCGGGACCATCGCTTAAAGTCCCAACAGAAGGATGGCATGCTTAAGTTTATTTTACCTCCCAGATCAAATAAACTAAGTGCCTCGGCCGGGTTTCGAACCCACGAACTTGAGCTCAATAAACCAGCACGCATACCACTGAGCTTTTTTAGTAGTAGAGTTATTTTCGTTGAGCCTCTCTGATCCCCTCCTCTTCTGCAGATTCCGCTGAAAATTTAATATTGTCGTCCTTATGAAGTTTGAAGTTACATATGAAATTATGTGTCAATATATTCATTACAACGGCAGTTATTAGAGTTTTTAAGTTAAGTCTCTGCCCTAATACCCTCCTTCCTTTGGCCGATTTGGCTGAAAATCGATAGCTGCTGTCCCTTATGGGGTTTTGGTCCCACATATAAAATTTCGTATCGGTATGTTCATTCTATCGGGAGTTATCGTGTTCAACAGATACACACAGCATTTTTTTTAAAATATTTGGAACCTAGAGGTCGGAAAACATGAAACTGCGCATCAAATTTTTGACTAACTAAATAATTCCTCCATACTTCGTATAGCTGGGGGAAAAAAGTAGCTATTATATACAGGAGTACATTAAACACAATAATCGCTGTAATCTCGTGTTAAATGGAATGTTGAGAGAATTCACCTGATGAATGCTTCCTTAGTTCTTTGAAGCTGAACTCAACATTTCAGGTACGATGGACATCAGTGGTTCGGCCTAAGAGTTAAAGCAAGCTGAATGAATACCCCCCCCAATATCCATAGTCAACATTTTGTATATTTTCAGTATAAACAAGGATTTTCATTCTATACTCAAAAAGAAAAAAGTAGTTAGTAAACCACAGGAAATGAACTTCCCCACAACGAATAATCAATTACCGTTTTGCTCCCTCTCCAAAACCAGACGACCATTTGCGCTAATATTCAGCAGTTGACTTACATAGGGGCTCTTAAATTTCCATTCTTAATTTTGTGTCGATAAATTCATTACATCGACACAGTAGGTTCTTTTAATTGAGCCCTCTCCCCCGGCCTCCCCATCCCGATATAGCTAAAATTTGACAGGTATTGTCCTCATTGGGTTTTGACTTTAAATATGAAATTTCATATCGATAATAGAAATAAAAGACGTTGTCTTCCCACTGTTTTATTTTATACCAGAACCGGTTTTCGACGCAACAGCGTCACCATCGTTGTAATGCAACATATATTGGACAGACAGGAAGGAAATTACACATGCGGACTAAGGAACATCTACGAAGAAGGGATTCCGAGTTCTTCATTCATTGTCAAAATGAGGGCCATACTGGTACCCATAGAGTGGCGCTGTTGCACGAGGGTACCAAGGGAAGACGTACAGATATCCTAGAAGGCTTGGAGATCCGACTTTCTTTATATGAGGATTCAAAAAGTCTTAACAAAAAAATAGAGGTTAAGAACTCCCTTCTGCTGCCTGACCTACCTGGTGTGAGAGATTGGTCCAAAACTAAGGGAAGTAGCTGTCCTGTGAGAGATGTAGTATAAATATGTTTTGGCTGGTTTTTATGATATTTATTGTGTATTTTAATTCAAGTCTGTGATATTTTTAACATTGTATTATTTATGTTTTTATTTTATTTTTATTAAAAAAAAAAAAAAAAATGTGTATATATTTTATGTCAACAATTATTTCTTTGGCTATATGATGAACAATTTTTATATTATGTACAGACTTATTGTATTTATTAGAATGAATGGTTTTTGCATGTTGAGAGAGTGAGTGAACCTGGCTATCCAGTGGGTGGGGTAAGTTAATTTTATAATTTTATCTTGTTACTCTGTACCCTGATGCTTTAAGAATTATTTATACTTTTTATTATTTGTATTTTTGTTACTCTATGATAGAGTAACCACTGATGATGACGCTGTTGCGTCGAAAACCGGTTCTGGTATAAAATAAAACAGTGGGAAGACAACGTCTTTTATTTCTATTAGAAATCTCGTCCCACAACATCTTACTATCACATATTCATATCGATACATTTATTACATCGGCAGTTATTAGGGTTTTTGAATTGAGCCCCCTATGATCCTCCCCTACCCTTCTGTCGAATCCGCTGAAAATTGGTTTTTGAACTCACATATGAAATTTATGTATTGAGTACAACATCAACAGCCCACACTGATAGGTATGAGAACAGTAATATATTTACTGGCGGAACTAACCCCCTAGATTATATATGTCGATATATTCATTACAAAGGCAGTTATTAGAGTTTTTGAGTTGAGCCGCTCCCGTAATCTCCCCTCCCCTTTTACGGATTTGGCTGAAAATATATAGATGTTGTCCTTTTGGGTTTATGGTCACACATATTAAATTTGAAGTCGATACACTCATTCTATCGGGAGTTATCGTGTTCACAGATACACAGTCAACAAACTTCTTTTAATCATTATAGTTCACCGATGCGTTCATTACACTTATCATTTTTTAATTTAGACATAAAAATAAAATAATTAATGAACATTATTACTGACATTATGAACACTAAGTATGAAAGAATATTTATACAAATCTCATGTGTATATAGTATTAATAATAATAATTGTATTTGTTTTCCAGCTCGGCCTGCCTATTACACAACATCCAAAGAAGTAGGAAGATGAATATTATTGGAAGTTTAGAAATACAATTGGAAAGGAAGAAAAGAGAGTCCCCCACATCAATTCTAGAGAGGGGATTATCCTGTCACCCTTCACGCATTCCATGTTGCCAATCGTGACAGATGGGAAACAGTAATAACGTATCTGTCCGCCATGACATTTTGAATTGGTAATTTCTTCTTATTTTTTAAAAATTATTTGACAGTTTTATTTAATTAATTCATTTACCTTTTAATTTTTTATGTTCTTAAAATGTTTAAAGATTTTTATATCACTTTTTTTTATATTCCTTAATAATTTTATTGATTTTTTAAATTGAATTTATTTATTTATATTTATTCATTTTAGGGCATACAGCTTTTTTACTAAACTGTCTGATGATGAGGGCCTCTCGAAAGCCGGCTAGCATATATTAATAAAATCTGTAATAGGTCACTAAATGTTTATTAGGTAGCCTTTGAAATAAATATACCTACTTAAAACAACCCGTTTGGAAATGTTTGTCAAAATTCTTAACTATGTACTTAGTATTAAAGGAATTGGTTAACGTATCTTGCCAATTTATGTAAGAAATGAATTTCAAAAATAATGAATGTAAGTAACTATAACTTTTGAATTTTTTTAAATTCCTGATAAGTCTCCATTTTCAAAGATGCCAGTTTCCAGTCAGGTCTGTTTTTGCCTTCTCTACCACTCCTGCGCTTGCGCAAAAACCCCTTCTAGACAAGCTATTTTATTGCAGTTAATTTTAAACATCCCAGTCGGTGAATGCGGATATCTTCCCCTCATGAATCTAAAAATATTATTATATATACATTTCAATTTACATAATTACTAAAGCATTTTTGTCTTATTGAAAACAAATTAATGGAGTCAGCTGTTGGCGGGCAGATATCACATAGAATAGTGGGCCCTCATTTTTCAAATTCTTAACAAGTGTTCAAATTGTCTCTTTTTGTAATTGTATAATTAATCTCTGAAACAGTACTAAATATTTGAAAAGTAAAATGTCACTTGTGAAGTGTGATGCGCCCTTATCAGTTTTAGTAACCTACAAAAGCGTCTTCGATAACATTGTTTCCTAATACCATTTATATTGTATTATATAGTTTATAACTAAAGAAATTAATAATAATGTATATTTTCCACAGGTTTATTTATCTCCCAATTTATTGTTTCGTTATTATAACTTAGCAAACAGACGTTTCAGGAAGAACTCATCATCAGTATTTTCACTTTATTTGTTCATCTTTATTGTAAACTATTTTTTCCTTACATTGATCATAATATTTTTTACGCTGAACAAATTTTACGAGTCGACCAAGAGTTTTAACAGAGAGATCGACTCGTAAAATATGTTCTGCATAAAGAATATTACGAAAATATTAGGTAACATTGTTCACAATAAAGATCAGAAACTAAATTTCTTCGCGAAATGTCTATTTGCTAGATTGTAAAGACAAAAAATTAATTTGGACAAGAATAAAGTTGGAGAAAATATACATTAATATAAATTCAATATCTTCTTACTCAACCCATAAGTACGAAGAATAAAACAAGCCGTGGAAACCTTTAAGCACCATGAACAGAGGAGACACGGTGATCATCACAAAACTAAGACTGGGAGACACTTCTACTCATTTCTTGAACTTGAACAGCTGACATGCTACTGCAGTCAGATCTACACAGAACTCACAGTACAACATATACTGACTGGCTGCACAAACACCAAACTTCAGACTGACATGAAAAAAGTACTCCAAACAACCAACGACGAATACAACGGACTCATCCACTTAAGACGCATAACTCTACGAGAACATTTAGACACAATAGTTGTCGCTATTGACCCTGCAGTCGACGCGACGTTAAACAAAATTAAGAAAATTAAAAAAAATGGTTCGCTGGTTCAAAACCCGTCCGAAGATGTCCCAAGGTAAACGAGCACGCCTTCCTTCGGATAGGACGATAAGCGATGGTCCCGAGCCTGTGCGATGGATTGGATAGGAACCCACGAGCACTGGATGCTCAAGTCCCTTGGCGCAAGCCATCCCATCCTTTCTGTCTACAATAAGCCTCACCGTATATTTTACTTTATTTTATTTTTTTCCTTTTGTTCTAGAACGAAAATGATAGCCTATTCCCCATACGGGTTAATTACCACTCAATTCTAATTATACAAACATCAGAATATTTAAATCCAAGGGTTATAATAGTTAATAAAAGCGAAGAGATGACACCAATCATAGTCTCATAGATTAGTAGCCAGTGTCGCTGACAACTCAACCATTCATTATTACTTTCTCCTGATTGCTCACGCTATTACCAGCATTAAATGTCCACTTTTCTGTTTCACTTAACTCATTTCATAGAACTATTCATTGCTTTGATTGCATAAATTCCCGGGATTAAATTTTTAAAATTTTTGTTTCCTCTCATATTTATATTGGAATATAGATAATATAGGCAATGACCTCTTTCCACTCGCCCAATCACTTCCTGAGCCTCTTTAGAACTGTGCACGTACACGTGATCATTTTGGCGATTACATTTCTCTTCAATCGTAAACATTTTCTCATCGCTGAACAAAATTTTCCGATGGAGACCATTGGCGTAACGACAAAGGAGCACTTTTGATCTCTGCCCTAATTCTTTTTAGGGAAGCGGTCATCCTTCGGAATGCACCCATCCTAAGGTCACTTTTTATTATGCGAGACATCGATCTGACAGAGATTCCCATTTCCCGAGACATAATTTTCTGTTTTCGAATAGGATTTCTCCTGATTCGAGCAGCCACTACTCTCACTGCATTATCCGTTCTCCGAGTTTCACCAACATCCATCATTGGGCATGTGGCCAAAAATGTCGTTCCGGGGCCTAAGCCTGGTCTAAGTCCCCTGGCCTGGTTGGGACGCTCATTGGGTGCCCCGGGGTCCTTTCCAGGGTCCCCCTCCGTTCGCCCCCCGGTTTCTCTGCGGGATCTCTTACTTGATTTGAATAGTCAGGCATCAATAACCCTCGTGGTTTATATGCCTTGAAAAAAATAAATAAAAAATAAAAAAAATTTCGTCATGGACAGATGTCAAAGATTCACGAATAAGCTGATGATTTTTACATGGTGATATTGGAAAAATGTCCTACCTGCTACCAAATAATACACCAATAATTGATTAATTAGGGCTGGTGAATCATCGACAATGTACTTCACCAGCCCGAATTAATCAATTAAGTTTTTACTCTCCCTCTAAAACCAATCGACCGTTTTGACTAAAAATCAATAGATAACTTACTCAGAGACTTCTGAATCCATATACTGAATGTAGTATTGATACATTACATCGACTGTTATTACAGTTTTTTTCCCACTCTCATTCCCTTTGGCCGATTTGTCTGAAAATCAATAGGTTAGGTTAGGTTTTATGACTCATGCCCGGGCTTTAACTACGAGGTCATATCGCCTACTACCAGAGCGCTCTTTCGTCACTCTGGTGGACATGAGCCCGAATCTACAGTGGGAGTCCTAAATTTTGCCTATCCTAAATTTTTATTCACCTAGGGTAGGGGTCTTTAACGAGTACCTGACATCGTACAGGCTCGGGACCATCGCTTAACGTCCCATCCGAAGGACGGCGTGCTTAAGGTTATGTTACCTCCCAGATAAAATAAACTAAGGGCCTCTGTCGTTAAATACACATCTAGAATATCGTTTTGATACATTTATTCTATCGGTAATTATCGAGTGAGGAAATTGTTTTTATTTATTTTTGGAATTAAGGGTTCAGAAAACTCATTTTAGAATTTCTGATCAATTGCGTAACTTCCCGTATACTTTAATTAAAATAATAATAATAAATTATTTAGAAAATTAAGGAATAAAAATTTAAACTAACTCTCATTAATTCACTTAATTTGTTGAATATTTTTTTGTATTAAAGTGGCTCGTGAAAGTAATTGGAAGGGAACGTCAGTGAAACAAATCGAGTTTCTCCCGTGAGAAACATTATCATTTAAATAAAATTAGTGTCGGAAGTAACAGGTTGAACACAGCTCCTTAACAAACATTTCCAATTTGATTTTAAAGTAATAACATATATTACCTGTAATTGTTACTGTTACGAAGGTGTAGGCATTATTTTTTACTTCCCAAGCTATAGTATAGGGGAAGTTATGTAACCGGTCGAAAATTCGTTGTAGAGTTTTCAATGGAATTTCATGTTTTCCGAACTCTAGAATCCAAATATGAAAAAAATTAATTTCTGTGTGAGCCTATGAACACGTAGTCCCGAAATAATGAATGTATCAACACGAAATTTTATATGTGTATCCAGAAAATTCTAAGGATGACACCGATTGATTTTCAGCCAAATTGGCCAAAGGAATGTATTTATCAACACAAAATTTCATATGTGAATTCAAAACCACACAAGGACAACACTTATTAATTTTTAGCGAAATCGGGAAGGGAAGAGGAGGCAGAGGAGAGCTGAACTCAAAAACTACAATAACTGCCGATGTTGTGAATGTATCGATATGAAATTTCATATTTAAAGTCAAAACCCAATGAGGACATAAATATGAAAACAAAAATGTGAGTGTCTGTGAAACTCCCGATAAAATGAATGTATCAATACGAAATTTTATATTTGAATCCAGATCCTGTTAACGACGACACCTATTGATTTTCTGGCAAACCAACCGAAGGAAAGGGGAGATTAGGGGAGAGCTCAATGTCGATGTTGTGAATGTATCGACATGAAATTTCATATTTAAAAAAAAACCCCAATGAGGACATAACCTGTCAAATTTCAGCGATATCGGGTAAAGGGATGGGGAAGGGGCTCAAATGAATTTATCAACACATTTAGTATGAGGATTGAGGAGCCACTATCTAAGTCAACTGTTGAATATTAGCGCAAACGGTCGGCTGGTTTTGGAGGAAATGTTGACTGATTAATTCATTCTGGGAAAGTAAATTGTAATTCAACTTTTTATTTTTTTTATTTCGGCCAGTGAGATCATAAAGTGAATCCAAAAGTTTTCGAATAAAGAATCAAAAAATAATTTTAATTGTTAACGAAAAAAATTCCGATTTGTGTCTACATATACGAACTTCGTCTGTATGCTTTCAAAATAATTGCACATGCACTTGGGAAAATAGAAGATTTCAGAAGTAACATCGAGACTTATAATTAAAAGTAATTAAAAAATTTGAAGGGAAATAATTACAGCAATTTTTCTGAAGATCTTTCACTTTCTAAATTACATCTGAAAGTAATGGCCAGGTTTTTGTTTTAATGAACATTCTTCAGCTTGTAATTTACTAAATTACTTTATGTACCTAAGCACATTTGCATTTGGAGATGATCAAGCTCAGAGGGATCAGAAAATCAATAAACCATAAATTTGTTAAGTAAATGTTGAAATCGTGCGAAAATTCGAGATCGAGTTTTCATCGGAATTATTCGTTTGAAGGTTCCGTGAATATATTTTGACAATTTTTGCGTCTGTTTTTTGGAACTTTGTGAGCATTCTAACTCAAAAACGATTATAGCAACGAATTGAAATGTGAAATGAAAATGTCCCACGTTCTAACTTAGATCTGATTGTATTTTGACCGAGGGCGCGCCGGTATCTCAGTGGTATGCGTGCTTGCCTTCTGAGCTGAAGATCATGGGTTCGAAACGCGGCCGAGGCTCACCTGGGAGGTAAAATAAACTTAAGCACGCCGTCCTTCGGATGGGACGTAAAGCGATGGTCCCGAGCCTATACGATGTCAGGTACCCCTGCCATAGGCGAATAAAAAATTTAGGGTAGGCAAAATTTGGGATTTCCACAGTAAAGTCGGGCTCATGTTCACCAGAGAGGCGAAAGAGCGCTCTGGTAGTAGGCGATATGACTTCATAGTTAAATCCCGGGCATGAGCCATAATAACTATTTTGACCGAAAGCTCACCCAAATTGAGACCACTTTATTTCGGTCACTTTGAATCCCATTTTTTATAACGTTTGCTCGATTTACGAGAAACGGTTAACCTTTTGATAATAAAATGTTTTTCATTAAATTTCTAATCGTCCATGTGTCTTCAGACTTGAGATGGGAACAATACGAACAATAGCACCCCAACGAATGTACAATAAATATCCATATTTTCAAATAATGATTAAATTGTAACACATAGCAAAGAATTCTTTAATATCTTAATTATTGGTAGTTTTTTATTTAAAAAGATACAAAAAAATATAAATCCATGCGATGTAATTTTGGAAATACTAAATTATTCTACGGCTCACTTATTGCTTAAAAATTGCTTGAATAGCTTATCACTTTGAGTGGCAACAGTAGACGTCAGTAAAATAACACGACAACGAATTAAAGACGCTGTCAGAACTAGAGCCACAACCATCAGTACGGAAAAACCCACCTATCCCTTCCACAACTTAGTTCGGCTTATTTATATTTTTTAAGTCTGTGATAATATGTTTTAACAATATTATTTATTTATTATTTTTTATGACAAAAATTTCTTTGTGGATTTTATGCTATTTTACTATTATGTAGAGATTTGGTTTAGTTATTGTGTATATTTGAATGAATGTTTTTGTATGTATAGTGAGTGAATCTAGCTATCCCCACCCATTTGAGCATGCCAGTTGTCCTTTAACCGCTGAGCTGTATGGGTGGGATAAGCAAGTTTATATTTTTTTATTTCGTTACTCTGTACCCTGATGCTTTAGGATTTATACTTTATTATATATGTACCACTGATAATGACGCTGTTGCGTTCAAAACCAGTTCTGGTCAAAATAAAGCAGTGGAAAGACAAAGTCTTTTATTTCTATGAGAAATCTCATCCCACAACATCTTACTATCACATATATAAAAAGATTCTTAAAACTAGTTGAAAAAGAAAAGTCATGATTACAAAATTTCCTTTTACTAAGTACAAGAAAGTTTTGATTTGTTAAAGAACAACAAAGAATGAAAAAAAAAAAAAATTAAATTAAAAGAGAGAAAAAGATACTACCCCAAAGTAATCAAAAATTTGCATAAATCTTTGTAAAAAAGTGGTAGTAAAAAAATTAACTATCAAATGGCCATATAAGAAGGTGAAGTCGTTAAGTAAGAAATGGGAGAACTCTCTCTTTTTTAAACAAATTCTAGCTTTCTTCAATAGAGCCAAGCTAGACTCCAGGCTCCAGAGAGATTAGCTGAAAGCAGACATAGCCATGCTATCAAATCTGTGAGAAACTGGACTTTCTCCTGATTTTATTGTTCTGTCTATTACAACCCCAGTACTTACCTTCATAAATAGTAATAGTAATAGTTAGAGGCGCTTTTCTTTTCTTCCTTTGTAATAATTACATTTTAAAATAATTATCTTTCTTAGAAAAGGTCTGCCCAATTAAAAATTAGATTACACAAATAGAGAAAATCTATTTGTGCGAAATGTCAACATTACAGAAAGAGTTCACTAGCTTACATGAGTTTAAATGTATGTCCTGTCCTTTAGAGGGATTTTGGAAACTATTGAATCTACTTTGGTGCAACTCAGACATTCTAAGCAATATGGGGGAATAATTTTAAATTAGGGTTGAATCCTATAAAATGGTGGTGGAGGCTTTGAAGAAAAAAAAGAATGATGGGTAAGATTAAGGGAAGAATCAAATGAATGGTAAGCATGAGTAGAATCAAAATTTCATGTTTTTCGATCTCTTTATTTCAAAATTGAAAAAAATGTTTTGTGTTCTATGAACCCGATAACTCCTGATAAATTGAATATATCTCATATGTGTATCCTGAATATATAAAAAAAAATTAAATTAAAAATTGAAAAAAACCCGACACAAAAAATAAATCCTTAAAAAGGGGGAGCTTGGCCTTATAAACATTTGAACTCCAAGTCTCTAGCTGTAATAGAGGCCGAGATCCCTACACAGGCTCTGATGAAACCTGAATATCTTGGAAACAGCATACACGATTTCCACCAAACATGTCTAAGAATCATCTCGCAAATACCAGCTTTTGAAAAAATAAAACCGCTCTGAAATCGGTTCAGCCGTTTTGGAGCTACGATGCCACAGACAGACAGACACACAGACAGACAAAGGCTTCAAACTTATTATAACACCCCTCCTTTTGCGTCGGGTTTAACAAAATAATAAAAAGCAAACACAAGAACAATAATAATATGTATGTTTAAAATAATAAAATATGGTAAAACTAAATAAAATAAATGGGCAATGATAAAGTAAAACACATAATGAAAACTTACATTAAAACAAAATAAATAAATAAAAATAAATGTGCAAAATAATACGATAATTATTACTCGAGGAGACAGATAAAGAAAGGCGACAATAAGGGAAGAGACTAAACCAACCCTCCCAAAGCACTTACCTATCTTATAGCAGGTCTCTCGGCCAGCACCGCCTCAGTCTTCGGGGAGGATCGTCTGGTTGAAAATGTGATAATTTTCATATGTGATAGTAAGATGTTGTGGGACTAGATTTCTAATAGAAATAAAAGACGTTGTCTTCCCACTGTTTTATTTATACCAGAACCGGATAACTGGCCAGTTATCTTCCAACCGCTGTGCTGTGTGGGTGGATGAACCACTGATGATGACGCTGTTGCGTCGAAAACCGGTTCTGGTATAAATAAAACAGTGGGAAGACAACGTCTTTTATTTCTATGTGATAATTTTTGTTTTATGACACTAATTTCATGATTAACAATCATTTTTTCAAAATCAAAAACTCAAATACGATATTATTTGACTAACTTCTCATCACGTTCCCACCCAGACGATCCTCCTCGAAGACTGAGGCGGTGCTGGCCGAGAGACCTGCTAAGATAAGATAGACTCCTGGATGCGCTGGTTGAGACCAGCCTCTTCCCTCATTGTCGCCTCTCTTCAGCTCTCCTGTCCCTCTCGGTTTGCATCCACTGCAGGTCAGAGGCTAGGCACCAGCACCCCTCTTCTACCTCCATTGAGTTGTAGAAATGAGGACAGTACCATGCGGGGGTGTTCGGAACTGAATAGTTGTTTTTCTTATGATTTATCATATTATTTATCGTCATTTATTTATTTAGTTTAACTTTATTTTTTAGTCATTATTTTATTATTTTGTAATCACAAATAAAAAAAAAATAATAATTTGAACAAGGATATTCGTAGCCTCCAATATTGATGGGTAAGATGGTTTGAGAAGAGGTCCTCTTACTGGAGAAGAAGCACTCCCCCAATTCATGTTTACTCCCCGTACCCTCCTGGAGAGGACGAGGAATATTGACGGGAGAAAATGGTAAACATTAATCATATGATGGATTATCTATCGGAAAAATGGTCCATCTAGCTACATAGACCCTTCCTCATCCAGAAACTGGATTCTGACTGATGTTCATTTAATATTGAAAAATATGATTTATTACAGCCATTGTGAATCAGACTAGTCAATAAACTTCTTTTTATGGAGAAGCACGTAGAGCGATGTCCTCTGAAAAGTATTTCCGATGTTTAATAAGAATCAATTGTTCGAAAGATAATACAATTTTGTAAAATTTCAAAATAGGCTTTATCAAAAGGGATAGATAAAACGTTGGAACACTTTCTTAGTTCACGAGACCTGCTACTGTAATCTAAAAAAAAATAATTTGGGAGTGCCGGTGATGACCAGCTTCTCCCCTCATGTAATCCTCTTACTTTTGACTCTCCTTTCCTTCTTGGCCTGCCTCCACTGCTGGACAGTGATTGGCGGGGAGAGAAGGCAGGGGGGACCACTCGAGCCCCCACGGCTTCCCTTGCCCCCATCAAGTTGGAGGGATGGGGACGACAGAGAACCGGGGGCGTTTCAGGGGTTTCGAGTTGAAGGACTCTCATATTGATTTTACTTTATCTTTATTATTATTGTTTTATGTTTGTGTTTATTATTATTTAAATTGCAGAGACCATTATTATTTTATTATGTATGTATATATATATATATATATATATTTTTTTTTTACCTATTATTTTGTACATAATCATATGCTTTCGTTGTATATATTTTAATTTTTTTTAATGTATTTAATGTTTAATGTCATTCATCAAATTATCTTATAGTTTATACTGATTGTAAATATTCAAAATACAAAGAGAAAAAAAAAATTTTAATGATCATTCTCCCTTCCCCCACTTTTATTAATTTCATATTGGCATTGATGGCCGTATGAAAGTAATGTTTTGGCGTCATTAGTTATCTTTGTCTCATTATATAGCATAATTTTGAGTAACTTTCCTATACCCAGTAATGTCAGAAATAAATGAATTTGAGAGGGGGAGGGAGAGTAAAAAAATGGTTGGTATAAGAAAGTCCTATTATGGCCTCATCACATATATAGTTAGTTATTGTGCTCATGTCCAAGCTTTAACTACGAGATTATAGCACCTATACCAGAGGGTTCTTTAGTCGCTCTGGTGGACATGAGCCAGACTCTAGTGTGGCACTCCTAAATCTTGGTTTATTCACGTAGGATAGAGGTCTTCAACGAGTACCTGATATACAAGCTCGGGACCATCGCTTAACGTCCCATCCGAAGGACGGCGGGCCCAAGGATTTTCACCCCCGGGACAAAAAACCTATGGGCTCGGCCAGATTTCGTCACAAGGTCCCAAAATAAAGTGGTCTTATTTTTCTGTTTCACTTCGGCCAAAATCTAATAATAATTAAATCTAAGTTAGCCCATGCATCATTTCTTTGTTAGTGGAGCGCTCACTAAGTTCAAATAACAGATGCACAAACAGACAAAATGATCAAAGGGTGTTCAGGAGACCTTGAAACCTGGACCTCAAATTTGGTCAAAAAGCCGTAAAGGCTGGCCACTGCAATTAGAAGAAGGGTGCTTAGTTGGGCGTGAAAGCCTGCCCCCTCTCTTCTCCCTTCTAAAGTTGAAGATTAACTTGGAAGAAGAGATCCTTGATTGGATGAACGTCCACCAATCAGAAGCCTCTATTAGCCACCCCACCCCACCTTCTTAACACTATTGATTTCCTCTTTTATCAGGAAACCAACCAACCCTTTCATGTCCTCTTCCGATCATCCCCTCTCCCTCTTCCTGTTTCTCACTTAATTTGGAGATCTTCATTTCCCATCTCTATTAGCATCATAAGGATCCCAGAATGCATTTCGGTGATATTTTAAGGAGAGTTGACTGTTCAGTACAAGTTTTTCAAACCACAGGTTACCAGTGAAAATCTTGACTGTTTTAAGGAATAGAGTCTTTCAACTGTGAAGTATATTTCACTGCGTCTTTATGGAATTGCAATACCCTAATGGTAGCAATCTGATAGACAACGTTAAAAGTTGTAAAAACTGAAGTTTCGCAGGGATCTTCACCTATGATTTCAGGAGAAATGAAATGAAATGTCACAATAAGGCTTGAAACATGGATTCCATTCCAACTCGATGTTAGTATTGCAAATAAAAACAAAGCAATTTTATATTGTCTAATAACAAATAAATCGTTACAACATAAAGTGTACTGGTTTTTGTGCTGAAGATGGCGTAACCCAAAACCGGTAGGCTTTATGTATATATTTCTGTGAAATTAGACAATAAAAAAGTCAAACAAATTCTTTGTCATTATTTATTTTATTAGCTTTCCACTACATCGACACAGATCACAGAAATGTCTTCGGATACTATATTGGGTCTCGGAAATAACATGGAGGAGGTGAAGATCTTCTTTGACAGCCAAGCAGCACTCCAAGCACTTGCTAGCGCTGAAATCAGATCAAAACTAGTAAGGGAGTGAGCAAATCAGTTAAAAGAAGCAGACCGACTGGCCAAGGAATATTCAAATAAGCCCTTCGTGGGACCGGAGCCAGTGCTAAGAATATCCATGGAGGCAGACCGAACCCGGATAAAAAAGTGGACTAGAGACCTTTTGGAGAATTCATGGAGAGAAATAACCACATGACTGTCGAAGATGTTCCTGGGTGAAGATTCCAAGTTGTTGGGAATGGGATCCTGAAGCTCAAAAGGAGGGAGTTTCGGTAACTACTGGAATCCTCAAAGAACACGGTCCGTATAATAGACACCTTTTTTTTTTTTTTTCCTTCTTTTTCTCGGGTGTACCGGCCCCTGAAGGGGGCTCAACAACACCCGTCCGCCGCGTAGGGGGGAAATTAGTTCATATTATAGGTTTTTTTAAAATTTTTATTTATTTGCTGCTACGGCCTCACCGGAGCGATCGGTTGGGTCCTCCAACCTATCTTATCGGCGTTTCCCGAGAGAACTCGGGACCAGGCACCAGACACCTACAGATTATAGGAGCAAGGACACTCCAACTTGTGAGAAATATGGAGAAGAAGATGAGACAGCAGCTCACTTCTTGGGTAGATGCCCAGGGTGTGCTCCGAGATCATGCTCCGGTAGAGAGTATGAGGGGAAGATTTTAGAAGATTGGACCAAGTGAAATTTATTCTTAGGTTCGCTAAGAAAACTGGGAGGTCACTGGGGTCATGAAGGACCTGGTATTTCCAGATCGTATGGCTATATAACGTGGTAAGGTGGAAGCAGGTCGCTTCAAAGGAAGGCAAAAGAGTGTTGGATGCTTAGGTCCCTAGGAGTATATATATATTCGAACCACTATAAATTATTAACAGTAATCGCTGCACCAATCCACATCGCTCTATGATGAAAATATAACAACGAATCAGAAAAACAAGCAATTATAATAATTATAATATGATAAGTACCCTTGAAAATGACAAGTGGATGGACGAAAATAACGTACGAGAACGGAAGATGCTCAGCGAGTGGGCTCAAATGCCTAATTTGCATACATATACGTTTGGAGAGGGATTAAATGGGCCCGCTAGGCCCGACAGGGAACCGGTCTTAGAGTGAGGGTGGGGACATGTCCCGAAGGAATCTGGCATCTGATAGGAGGGGAGGGCATCGCCCCCAGTCTCTAGTATACATGTTTAGTTTAGGGTATCTTGAAGCAGCAACTTCGGTGCAAACCTTACCATTCCATTTTCGAACGAAGAGAAGGAAATATATACATGTGTTTAAACACTTTTGAACAACAGTGTATACGTCAGCAAGGGCGTTTCCCAATAATTAATAATTTTGCTCCCCCCCCCCCCCCCCCCCCACCCCAAAGTCGTTGTCAATCCGGCTTCTTGCTCACTTATTAATCCCTGCTCGAGACTACCCCTTCACTCCCACTCCCTCCGGGCTATCCTCGTCCCTTGGCGCGATGTCCCCTCCAATATAACGAATCGAATCGGATCTTCAAACCATTTTCATCTCAGGACGAATAAAACATAATTGTCGGCTGACCGTTACATTTTTATGCCTTAGTATAAAAAATTATTATAATCGCATGAAAATCAGAGATTTCACTTATCAAAGTCCACTGAACACGTTTTGAGCATTTTAGCGATATTCCGTCTGTGCCTCGACGAGTATGCGTATGGCATTAAAAATTTATGAGCGCCCTTATAGAAACAATTGTAGCAAAGAACTTGAATTTTGATTGAACTCAGAATTGATTACATTTTGACCGAAATCGGACTAAAACTTTTGTTTATTTGGTATATTTACAATCAGTTAAAATAGAACCATAAGTAAATTTGATTACAGTAAATATTTTTAAAAAAATAATAAAAAAATGGCAATAAATAATAATAAGGAAAACAATAATAATAATATAAAGTATTTATATGCAATTAATACATATAAACAAAATAATAATTACAAAATAACTAAATTAAATAAATGTGAAAGAAGTAAAATACACAAAGAAATCATAATTAAACAAAATAAACAAAAGTATGAACAAAATAATATGATAAAACTACTAAAACCACTTTACTAAATAGTCCAAGTATTACCGGTTATATTTATGACCTAACCAAAAATCTCAAACAAAAGTTGTAGTGCACATTTTGTAATATAAAATGTGCTCTACAACTTTTGTTTGATATAATCGATTATATCTTATATTATAAGATACGATTATTCGAAGGTCGACCCGCTTTGAGAGACTACATTTTTATTGATTTACGCGAAAACGGTTATTACCTATCGAAAAATTTGTTCTTACCAAGAATGTACATTATTCAATTCCTCAGATATGAAATAGAACTATTACCTACAAAGTTACAGCGCGCCAATGAATTTCCGTTGGAAATATTTCAATGTTTAAATTGTAAGGAATATATTTGTGTTATTGATAGTTTTTATTTAAAAGGATACAAATAAGACACGAATAAAATATATGTAACTTGTATACGGTTAGTTAATTATTTTGACTCAGTTTGACTTTTTCGTCGCTCTGGTGGACATGAGCCCGACTGTGGGATTCATGGCCCTCGGCCTGATTTGAACCCGCGATCTTGAGTTCAGTAAGCAAGCACGCTACCTCTGAGCTACTGGCGCACTTTTGTGTAATGTTGATAAGAATATTTGTAGAGTGAGTAGTCAATGTCAGTGAGTAGTCAATCACATTAGTAATGTAGATTCATAACAGGTTTCACATTTTTAGCATCATCAGGTTGAAGAAAAGGGCGAATAGGGGATGAATGTGTGAATTCTTCACACCAGTTTCCGAACTTCACTCCCTGCTGTGAAGTTACCACCTTTAAATCGAAGACTGACATGGAACCCTCACACACGTCTCACACGAAACACGCTGAACCGTCGACTCAAAATACTCTACAAATTTCTAAATAGACGATCAAAATTAGATATGACACAAAAACGGAACTGTTACACTTACTTACTGAGACCATTACGGTACTGAGAACATACGAATCACAGATATACGGTTCAGCAAAAACATCCAACATCAAACGAATTCAGGCGTTTCAGCAAAAAGCCCTCAGACTGATAACACAGTGCCCCCCATACATGAACAACAGAACACTTCATAACGATCTGATGATACACAGTACCCGACACAATACAAACTACTTACGTACGGTTTTTAGAAAACTTTACCCACATACAAACCCAGAAATACGTACTTTATCTTCAAAACACTTACCACAAAACCCCCCACGAAGCTTGAAGAGAAGATGGAACCGCGACTTACTGCCACTTTGAATCCTATTCGTTCTTTATATATATATTTTTTTTACATATTTTTCCTCTACTTTTATCATCTCTCTTAACCATCCATCAAAATTGTCCTCCAAATTCTTTTTGTTTATTTATTTATTTGCTTATTTAATTTTATATATTTTATCTGTTCTTGTCCTAATAATTAAGATAAATTTTCGTCCCGAAGACCTACCACTGGGTGGCCTTCCTCTCACATGCCCTGCCCTTCACGCCAACATATCTGAACGTACCATCATAGATGCTGGTTGTTGCACCCTAGCAGCAGTTGTATCTTTATAAATAAAAGACAAAAAAAAAAAAAAAAACTTGATCACTAAACGTATAACCGGCTATAAGTTATTAAACATTTTAACTTACTTATAGACACCTTATGACAATGTTAATTATTTCAAAACTAATAGTAGATAAATCTGTGAGGAATGACAGAACCCTTCTTATTCTTAAACTTTTGACGGAAGAGTTTTTATTCCTGTTTTTATTTTTGTTTTCATCCTGATTGTCAGAAAACTCAACAATTTCACAGCAACTTTTAATAAAAGTTTTCCTCCTTCCCAAAACAAAATAGGACATGTAACTTAGTTGTCTGCTTTTATTTGATTTGAAAACAGACAAAAAAAATTATAACTTTGACTTCTTAGTTACTTCAAGGTAAAAAGAAAAATAATAATAATAATTTTAAAAAAAGAGAAAACTGAAAAACACACTTTATATGTAATACAATTTTCTCATATGTTGGCGAGAAGGGCATGTGAGAGGAAGGCCACCCAGTGGTAGGTCCTCTGGACGAAAATTTATATTAATTATTAGGACAAGAGCAGAAAAAAAATAAATAAATAAAAAAATAAAAAATAAATAAATAAAAAGGAATTGAAAGACAATTTTGATTGATGGGTAAGAGAGATGATAAAAGTGAAGGAAAATGATGTAAAAAAAAATTTAAGAACGAATATGATTCAAGGTGGCAGTAGTTCGCGGTTCCATATTCTCTTCAACCTTCGTGGGGGGTTCTGTGGTGAGTGTTGTGAACGTAAAGTACCTACGTATTTCGGGGTTTGTATGTGTTTAAAGTTTTCTAAAAAACCGTATGTAAGTAGTTTGAATTGTGTCGGGTACTGTGTGTATCAAAACATCGTTATGAAGTAACGTTTTTTATTCTATAGATTTATTTTTAAACCCTACCCAATTTTATGCTGAGAAATGAATTATTTAATTTACTAATTAGATCCATTTTTTTTTTTTTTTTTTTTCAGAGAAAAACAATTAATGGAAGGATTTTATTTTTTTTTTGCACATTTTTGTCTTTTTATTGCAGGTTTTTTAATTTTTTACTGCAAGAAATCCAGGCTCTACTTATAAGGATAGTTTGTTATATGAAAAATTTTACGAGAGTCCAACCAACCGTTAAAGATAACAATAGTAAAAATGAAAAATTTTTGGCAGTTAATATTGTTTGGGTGAAGAGGGGGAGAGGTTGGAAAACGAGAAAGCCGGACATTCTTTGAAAATTATAGGGAAGTGTAGAGGTGGGGCGAGTTGGTATATCTTCCGCGTTTAATCTCCAGTCAAGTCATTCACCCTCTACTTCCACCTCTTGGAGAATGGGAGAGATAACCATTAGATTATAACGAGATTTTCTTAAATTTAACAGTATTATGTTGTGTCGGTGAATCATCAATGTACTTCCCCAGTACGAATTTATCAATTAAGTACTTGCTTCCCTTTCAAAGCTAAATACATATCCTCCCTCATAACTGGAGAAGTAAAAAACCCAGACCATTATATTTACAAGGTTGAGTCATTTAGAATTTAAGACCTAAGATTTTTCTCCAACATTAATTTAGAATTCACCAGAGCATAGAAAACAGAATAAAAGTTGTATGTGACTCCCCAGAACGAATTAATCAATTAATGATTCACTCTGTCTCCAAAACTAATCGATCGTTTGGGATAAAAGATACAGAAAAATCCGGTTATAACGATATTCAACGGACTAAGAAAAATACATCGTTATATCCGGAACCAAACTGTTAAACCTACATAAAAATGTATGGGCTTGTTAGTGAAAAAAAAAGGTGTTTTAGTATTAACTTCCCACAAAAAAATCAGTTATTTTAGTTTGCTTGCTTTTTTTTAAGTATACATTTTTGCTTACATGGTTATGAAGTTCCGAAGTCACGATCCCTACGGAGGCAAAGGAAAGACTAATCTGAAACTAGGAATATACGCACTAGAAGGGAAGAAGGGAGTTCGAAGAAAATTCAACAAGGGGGAAATGGTATGTTTGAAAATGGAATGAATCATTGCGCTCGGAAAGAGTAAACAAGAACCGTGTTTAAAACCCTTTTCTATAATGTTCGTATTTTTCATCAGTTCAAAACTCATACTGTTTTACCCAATTATGTATGTATGTGCGTATGTACATACATATTATATCGTTATAACCGGAATGAAAAAACAAATTTTTCTTATGTTTTAGATAGTTTTATACGGAATATCGTTATACCTACCTACAGACAGTACCTTGTCAAGTATTTAAGTATATAATCGAAGAGGGGGTCGATCTGTCCATTCTCTCCATTTTGTTTATAATTTTCCCCTTTCCTCCATTCTTACCAATTTTATTTCGATGTTTTCGTACGCATAAATTTCTCTCTTGTTGCTCACTTCATGCAGCAACGCTACCTCACTGCCTCAATGCTCTGTTTTTTGCGAATGTTGAAAGAACTCAGTCGTTCTTGTTTTTGTGTTGTTTTATTCTTATTTTTAATTTTCTTCGGATTTGGCCAATATATGACTGACTACATTCACATTTGATTTGATAAAAACCGGATATATCTGCTAACTAGATGGGACCTTTCAATATAAAGCTTCTTATCTTATTATTGGCTTTATAAGCCATGTTATATCCTGCCTTCCCTAATGTATCTCCGAGAGACCCGGCATAACGGTAATGTGCACTAATCTTTGTTCTTTTCACCATGGGACCATGCATTAATTTCTGTTTTTTTTTTTTGTTTTTTTTTAAGCAAATTGCATTTTATTTTACTAATAACAAAATAAATTATATTTTTCTTTTCTTTAACATGTAATGAAATAGTAGATTTGACTATATAACTTCCCTGGCAGATATAACCATTTCTGAGGTGGGTGGAACTGGAGAATGTGTGATGGAAGAGTGAAGATATCAAAATTCGGGCGCCGAGTTGCCAGCCATGTCTGCATGTATAAGAGGGCCAATGACACGGCTCGGACCTCGGCCAAACAATAAACAGCAACACGACGAGACCATCATTCTACCACCATATCCAATAATAATAATTTTAAAAATATATCATGTTATCATTACACATTTCTTATACCAACCACAGATTTTACAGATCACTTTCCTTCCGCCTCCTCCATCTCAAATGTATTTCATACTTGCATTATTAGGTATAAGAAATACACACTCAGAAAACTGATGATGCCAACACATTACTTTCTTATACGCAGTAATGCCAGTTTGAAAAGAATAGTTGGAATTTGAGAGAGGAGAGGGGCAGAGTGATCAGTAAAAATGTGGTAGTTATAATAAAGTCCCCTGTTATGGGTAAATACCCAATGAGCGAAAATGTTTGCAGAGCCTTGTTTATGTAATTAAATTTTCGAGTCGTCTGAAAGAAAATATTTTAATACAACTCTCGTGAACATAACATAATTTTATTATATATAAGGATAACAATCGATGTAATATGTAGATCATATGTTGAAAATATGTCTTCATAATTATCAATCATGGGAATATATAACACCCTAATCGATTCCATAATGAAGCTGATGAGCAGGAGCGCATGTTTGCCATGTTGAGCAACTGCGACGTTGACGATGTAGGTGAGCGGTCCAGTCCTCTTCAGGACCCGACCTTCTTTTGTGCCTCATCATGTCGGCATGGCCACCTACACATCGAATGACTTTCATCTGGTATCCATGTCAAGTTACTTCTTCAAGATTCCTCAAAAAAGTAGATTAAGTTGATATAACCGAGAACATACACAATTTTACGAGTTACCAAGAAACCCATATCTTTATAATTGCGAAAGTATTAAAGTCCTGAGCTCCCAACTTCTTCCCAGTGCGCAGATGGCTTGGGAGATGATCACAATACACTTAACTCATTTTGGCCATTTTACGACATAACCTGTGACCATATGTATATGTAAAAATATATTTTCATAATTATCAATCATACGACTATATAACACAGTTCATACGCACTTTTTGACCCCTTTTCCGTTTTCTTACCCTCACACCTCGGAACATTTTCTCAGCCCTTCCCTTGACTACGACCCTGCGTCAAACAACTGAGACGACAGGAGGCAAGTAGAAAGCTGAAGTGAGGCTCGCCTTGAACCAGACCACGAGAGGCCGGTGACTCGACCAAGGTTAAAGAAAGTCAGTGATAACAGTTGATTCAACCCGTCACTAACACCGCATCACCACCTTACCTTTACCTCTCTATTCTCTATTATAAAGTCCGACTTTATTATAAGTCCCCCCCCCCCCCCCCCTCCTTCTTTTTAGTTAGTTTACTTCCCCAACTATACGAAGTATAAGGGAAGTTATTTAATAGGTCAGAAATACGTGTGTGTTCATCTGAGGACACGATAGCTCCCGTCAGAAAGAATGTATCGACAAGAAATTTTATAAGTGTATCCAGGAACCCCTCAAAGACGACCTAAAGACCTATTATTTCTCAGCCGAAAGAAGGGAGGGGGTAAATGGGGTTTAACACAAAAATTCTAATAAGAACTCTAGAGATAGCATCAACTCTAGAGAGGGGATGGGATTTGACCAGTCTCACGTACTCCGTTCTCCCAGTTGTGATTCAGATGGGGAACAACAATAACTTATGAGTCCCCATCCATGAAATTTTAAAGTTTTTGGATGGTTTTGTTTATTTATATTTTATTTTAATTATAAAAATTTTTTAATTTTATTTACTAAAATATTTAGGTTAGGTTAGGTTAGGTTTTATGACTCATGCCCGGGCTTTAACAACGAGGTCATATCGCCTACTACCAGAGCGCTCTTTCGTCACTATGGTAGACATGAGCCCGAATCTACTGTGGGAGTCCTAAATTTTGCCTAACCTAAATTTTTATTCATCTAGGGTAGGGGTCTTTAACGAGTACCTGACATCGTACAGGCTCGGGACCATCGCTTAACGTCCCATCCGAAGGACGACGTGCTTAAGTTTATTTTACCTCCCAGATAAAATAAACTAAGGGCCTCGGTCGGGTTACGAACCCACGACCTTGAGCTCAGAAGTCAAGCACGCATACCACTGAGCTACCGGCGCCCTCTACTAAAATATTTATTTTATCAGGTTATTATTACTTTTTTTTTAAATATATATTTCAGTGTATTTATATTTATTTAAATCTTTGTTGCCTTTATATTTTATGATTGTTACCAACAGAACCTATTTTTTTAGTTTCGTTTTTTGTTGCTTAAGGATGGTTTCTTTTGTAGACTGCCTGATGATGAGGGCAACTTCGAAAGCCGGCTAGCTAATACAAATAAAAATCTGTGAGAGGTCAGACTATATATTATTTGACAACCTGTAAAATAATCACTTCCCACTGCACCAGCAGCCATTTTCATATTATTCTAATAACTACAGATGTAAAGAACGTATCAACATGATTTTTTTTTCTTATCGATACATTTAGTTATGAGAGTTTTTGTTAAACCCCTCCCTATTCCTTTGGCTAAAAATTGATAGGTATCATTCTAATGTGGGGTTCTGGATACATATACTAAATTTCGTGTCAGTACATAACAGTATCGGGTGTTACGTTCACTGACGAAAAGGCATTTTTTATTCGTTTTTGGAATCAGGTGTTCGGAAAATATGAAACATACCGTTGAAAACTCAACATCTTATTTCCGACGAATTACATAACTCCCTCTATACCTCGCATAGCTGGGGAGATAAAATAAATTGTGCATGAGTTTTTAAATTACGATTCAAAAGCACATCCTGATGTTTTATAAATGTATTAAAATGTGTTCATAATTTTTCAATTTCACAACTAGAAAATGGATATAAGAACAAATTTCATTTAAATATTTCAATGATAACTACCGAAGGAGGAATAAATAGTACCCTTGTACCGTTAGAATGAAAAATAAATTGGTGTGTCAGATATAAATTTGTGGGCGGGTATGAATTATAATTGGGATCAGTCAAAGCGAGTGATGGGTAGGATGCTGAGAAGAACCTCTCCGAGGCAGAAGATGAGGAAATGTTGCAGTCTTTCTGGGATTAACAGCTCCATCTATCCATCATCTATCGGTATAAACATTAACTTCCCGAGCTAAGAATGTTGCTAGAAATTCCGTTTATATAACCATTTATTATCACAAGGTCACCACTTCATGTATTCATTGTTCATCTAGGACATGCCTTTTCAATAGGCGGCCCACGGGCCACACCAAAATATCAGAAACTAGAAAAAAAAATACTCTGTCTCTACCTCCACCTTCTCAAAATCATTTCATATTGGCATTACTAGGTAGTCGCCAAATCATTACTGTCATATAACCAATAATGCCAGTATGAAATGATTTTGAGAAGGGGAGGGAGAGACAGAATGATCTGTAAGCGTGGTTGGTATAAGAAAGTCCTGTAATGGCCACATCACAATTTTGTTTCTCTTAATTTTTATAATTTTTCAAAAAAATTACTACCAGTACAAAAACCATATTTCAAAGTTCGTTGCTATGAGTTACGATTTAAAAAATATTAGGCTGTTCAAAGAGACAAAATGAAATGATTTTTAGAAAGGGGAGGGGATATAGTGTTAACTACATTTCAAGATGGTTTTTGTATCTCGAAAACCGGACGTAAAAATCATATGCGATATAAATCAAGTATTTTAGTAAACTCCACAACTGTTACTCGAAAAAATTTTTGATTAGGTCATAAACATAAGCTGAAACTTGTGAAATGTAGGTAGGTCCCGGGGGAAAGTGGTCTTAATTTTCGTACGATTTCGGCCAAAATCTAATCAGACCTAAGTTAGAACATGTGACCCCTTCATTCGAAATTTCAAGTTCATAGCTACAATCGTTTTTGCGGCAAAGAGCTCACAACTTTCCAATCACATACACACGCACACGCACATACAGACAACATCGCGAAAATGGACACAACGTATTCAGGAGACCCTGAAACGTGAAAATCCTCGATCTCAGATTTTTGCACGATTACAATACTATACAATAAAGTAATAAATCTGTTTGGATTAATTGAAAGGAAATTAAATAAATTTTACTCTCAGTAATATATATAGTTTTTAGGGCAATCTGAGCTGAGATTAAATGCGAACAAGACGGAAACTAAGGTTTCATAATTTTTCGCACTCGGACTCGTAAACCACGATATACCGACATAACTAAACATGAACCAAGAAAACATTTTCTGGACGCCAACCTACCAGGCGATGTGGCTCCTAGACATCAAATTGACCTATACACCAACTCATTAATTCTAAACTGACACATGCCTACACCAGACTCTGCCCACTTCTAAACAAGAACACTACACTCAGACATGAACATGTCAGACTACTCATACGGCCAGTCATCACATACGCCTGCCTCTTTAGCTCGGCATACACCAATCCAACATTAAGAAACTGGTCAGGTTCGAAAATAAAGTTCTCAGCTTTGCCGTAAACGCAGCTTGGATGATAAGGAATTTTCTGATACGCAGGTAGTTGACTTTTAGACTTCATTTTGGAGTTAGCGAAAAAAGCACTGGAGAATCTTTTTCACATCGTCGTCTGGAGCCCCGGCTTCTTCAGGACATCATCCTTTGATGGTATGTATATATTTTTGAATTGCGTATAACGCCTCCTTTGCTGATCCAAATAAAGGTTTATGACTGGATTTGATGCTGTGCTCCAGTTATCACAGAAGAAATAAAAACAATATTGACAGTGTTTGGATCAACGTGGATCTGCAAGAGCAAATTCAGTGCAACGACTACTATCAAATGGTGTTTGAGAGATGATACGCTTGAAAATCTACTGTGCATTTCTTGCACCAGTTATGAGCCTGAATATAACGATCTTATGAAGAAGGATACCTGCCATTTTTCACACTTAAGTCCGCGCCAGGTTGGTTAGCATCCAATTGTGAGGTTCATTTAAATAAATAGTTTAATGTTTCCCTCTATATTGTTTCTGCATTTTATTTTTTTAATTTCGGCTCCGAGTATCTTAGATAATTGTAAATGGCCCTTAGGAAAATTTAATTGAGAAGGGCTGCTCTAGAATGGCCCGGGGAAGGTTCCAACTTGGTAACAATATTAGAACTTAATTATTTTTCATAATTGTTTATTTGAGTTGATTCAAATAGTTTTTTTTTGATTGGAATAACCTGTTTCGTTTGTTTTAGTGTTGGAACAATGATTATATCTGTTCTTGTTGACTCATGCCCGGGCTTGTAACTAGTAGTGGATCAGCTGGTCTATTTACCGCAGGGTTCTGTACTCCCTACATCTTCAGTTTGTACAATTTAGCCAGCAACAGATAGACAGGCAAAGATCCTATCGAGGTTTCAGATTTTTAATCAAATTCACAAAAAAATTTAAACAATTTCAGCAAACATTTACTTCAATCCGAGACATTTATTGTGTTTCATGGTATTTACAAGACCAGCTGTCCCACTACTAGTTAAAGCCCGGTTATGAGTCAACAAGAACAGAAATCATCATTAAAAGCAACTATTAACTCACTATGTTGATTATACTTTTTTTTAGAAATTAGAACTACTAGCAAAGCGATCTTTTGGCACATGAGCCCAACCTACGGGAATCCTTAATTTTGCCTACCCAGGTTATTTAGTTACCTTTTTTTTAACGAGTATGACATCGTACAAGCTGAGAACCATCGCTCAACCTCCCATCCGAAGGACAGAGTGCTCAAGCTTTATACTTCCCAGATAAAAAACCTAAGGGCCTCGGCCGAGTTTCGAAACAGTAATCTAGAGTTCAGTAGCCAAGCACGTTAGCTATTTATTTATTTATTTTTATTTGTTATTAATTTATTTATTGATTATTTGATCCAGTCTTTTAGTATTTAGTATTCTTTTAGCATTCAGTATTTTGAATTTAAGTAATATTCTTTTCGACCAAAAGTGATTATTATTATGTGTGTGATTATACTCATTTTAGTGTGAATTATTTACGTCACAAGTTGTAAATATGTAAATTTAAAAAAAGCAAGGAAGACTGTGACAATATTAACAAAATTATAAATTTTAAATTGTAAAAATGTATTTCTAAAAAACCTCCCACGCCACTTCCTGGAAAGCGCCTGTCTAGATTAAAAAAGTCCATGAAAGCCGAAACTGATTAAAGTTACCCGATTTCCATGGAAGGTACTCACAACTTTTTCTTTCCCTTCTCATGGAAAGTCGTATTGGCTAGATACGAAGAAGATAAATGCAAAACTCAGTTTGTATTAAGAAAAGCTGTTTGTTTATTGTGATAATACAATTTAATAGTCATCGGATTGTGATAATTAATTTAATTTAATATTTTCTATGTTAAAATAATAATTTAAAAATTAAATGCCTGCTACATAGTGGTGTTTTCCAAAAACAGAACTATTTTCTCCAACACCCTATTACATTATTTGAGAAACTATAACTCTGCTTGCAATGGTCCTATCTCGAATTTAAGGTCGATAAGAAATTTCAAAAGAAACATTTTTTTTTTGTAAATAATTTTTTTATAGGACTCATCGTAACCATAAATCAAACATTTTTTTTTAAACTGGTGTCCGAATTGCCATTTTAAGTAGGTTTTCGGCATATATTTAAGAAACTGGGCATCACTCGAAAATATGTGATTTTCAGTTTTGTCTACAACTATTAATTCAAGAGAATTTTACTTTGGTCAATATTTTCGACCAATTGTGGCCAAAATCTAATCAGATCCAAGTTAGCACACGCTCCTTCAGCACGCTCATTTGAAATTTAAAACTGTTTTCCAGCATATTTCGCAAAATGAGCGACCTTCAAAAAATAAAATATGCCTTCTAGTTTCTTCTAAATTTTAATTTTTTATTAGCTCATAATTATAAGCAGTATCTTGAAAAATGTACAAGTACAAGTTAAGTGATTTCAATTTTCGTCCGATTTCGGCCAAAATCGAGATTTAAGTTAGCACTTGTGACATTTTCATTTCAAATATTAAGTTCAGAGCTACAATCGTTTCTGAGTTAAAACGCGTACAATGTTTCACATGCACACACATCATGCGAAAATGGTCAATACGTGTATAGGGGACCTTGAAACTTGAAATTTTGTTGAAAACTGTGAATCCCCTTCACCGGATTTCACGGAAAATTAATAGTTGTCCTTATAGGATTTTGAATTTAAATATAAAATATCATATAGATACATTCTTTACAGTTGGCACTTATGAGAATTTTTGTGTTAAGCCTTCCTCCTATAGCCTCCTCCTCTTTGACAGATTTGGCTGAAAATCAAGATGTGTTGTTTTTGGTAGGTTCTGGGAACATATATAAAATTTATCTGGATATTTTGTGTTCAAACAAACGTGAAAATCCCTTGATCTGAAACTCGTTCTAGGATTTTCGTACTATTTCAATACTTCCATATACTAAAGGAAAAAAAATGTGAAAAAAAAATCATAAGAGACTCGCTGAGTATCTCTACGATTCACCAACGTCTCATAGTAATAAAATACGTTGTGTTCCCACTGTTTTATTCCCGACCGAACTGTTTTATTCCCCATCGTACGGGTGGATGTGCCATTGATGATGACGCAGTTGCGTTGAATCCCAGGAATAAAACATCTTTTATTTACATATATGAGAAATCTCTTCCACTATCACATATGAACTCAAAATCTATGCAAAATACCCTCCAAAAACCGACGATGTATATTTGTATTCGGTCATTAATTACACGGAAACTGCTCAATTAACTGTGGTGTTATCCCGTTACCCCAAAACAGTTCACTATTTTTCAAGTGATTTCCAACATTATATAAATATTCATGACAATGCATTAAGTATATTTAAAAAAATCAGATCTGGTTTTAAAATATAAAGCTAACTGTTGAAGAAGAGAGACGGATCAGTTGTGGTGTTACAGGCTGGAGTCGACTTAACCATAACTAGAGAACCGGTCCCAACAACTCAGACAACTTGAAATCTGGATAATTAGCTTGGAAACTGCTTTTTTTTATTTTATTTTCTTTATTCATTTTTAAATTTAATATGAATAATCAATCCAAATGAAATTATTGAATTGTGAGTATCTTAATGATGCTTTTTTCAACTTTATAAAAATAAAATGAATAATGGATCTGTCAAGATGATAGTATGTTAAATTATACTTGTAGGATCTATTAAATTAATTTTAAAATATATTTTATTTTTGAGGGCGCCGGTAGCTCAGTGGTATGCGTGCTTGTCTTCTGAGCTCAAGATCACGGGTTCGAAACCAGGCCGAGGCCCTTAGTTTTCAATTTATCTGGTAGGTGAAATAAACTTAAGCAAGCCGTCCTTCGGATGGGACGTTGAGCGATGGTCCCGAGCCTGTACAATGTCCAGGAACTCGTTAAAGAGCGAATACAACCTAGGTGAATAAAAATTTAGGATAGGCAAAATTTAGGACTCCCACAGTAGAGTTGGGCTCATGTCCACCAGAGTGACAAAAGGGGGCTCTGGTAGTAGGCGATATGACCTTGTAGTTAAAGCCCAGGCATGAGTCATAATAACTAACTAACTAAATATCATAGACATTTAATATTAGGAGATCCGTTTAAGACAAGAGGCCTGGATTAGTGTCTAGGGGAAACAAATCAGGACCTTGTGGGTATATCAGTCAAACTCAATAGGAAAGTTGAAGTAAAAAAGGGTCTAAAAACCAAAATTGGGCTTTTTGTATTTAGAATGAAAATGCTCCTTTTAAATTCTAAAGGACTTAAGTGCTTAGCTCCAACCTAAAGCAGATTAAAAAATCCGTTAGAATTACACTCGGGTCTAAGTAAGAGCGATCCTTTCATATTAATTAAGTTTTCGCTATCTCTCCAAAACCAATCGATCGTTTGAGCTAAAAATCATGATTCATACTAAATTTCTTATCGATATAGCAGGTAATTATCGATTTTTTTCAAGTTGAGCCCACTTCTGATCCCCCTTCCCTTCGACAGATTATGCTGAAAAATAATAGGTGTCGTCTCTTATCGGGTTTTTGAATTTACATATCAACTTTTGTGTCTTGTGAATGCATTCTATCAGGAAAGAAGGGAATCAGAGGGGGAGGGGGGGGGGGGGGGGGATCTACTCAAAAACCCTAATAACTGCCGATGTAATGAGTATATCGACACAAAATTTATTATGAGAATTTAGAAGCCCCAATGCAAGTCAACTATTGACTTTTTGCCCAAATGGTCTATTGGTTTGGAGGAAAGCGAAAACGTAATTGATTAATTTGTGTAGGGAAGTACATAGCCGCTGATTCACCGACGCCTTAATTTTTTAATTTATCTATTTGCTCACCGTTCTATTCTTCGCTATTTTAATGTATCGGTTACTACTTTATCAATGTGAAGAATATATGTATCAGATGGTCTTAACAATTGTTTCAATCATAAATTAGAAATAAGCTGTCAATAATCCATTCATTCATCCATCAGTTAACTAATTTGGGTTCAGGTGTTGTGAAGCTAATCATTGCGATTTCTGCTAAGGGGAAAAAAAAGTTGAAGGGGAATCACCGGCTGTGCACTTCCCCAACGCGAAATAATTCAATAAAGTTTCCGCTCTCCAGCTCCTAAATCCTCATACTGAATTTTGTGTCGATAAATTAATTAGATCGGCAGTTATTAGGGTTTTTGAATTGAGGCTCCTCCCCTGAAGCCCCTTCCTTTTGGCCGATATCCCTGAAATTTGATGGGTTATGGTCTCATTGGGGTTTAACTTGAAATATGAAATTTCATGTCGATAAATTCAGTTTATCGGCAGTTATTAGAGTTTTTGTGTTAAGGCACCCCCCTAATCCCTCCTTTCCCTTCTGTCGATTTGTCTAAAATCAATAGGTGTCGTCATTAACAGGATCTGGATTTAAATATAAAATTTCGTATTGATTCATTCATTTTATCGGGAGTTTCACAGACACACACATTTTTGTTTTCATATTTGGAATCTGGAGTTTGGAAAACATGAAATGATTACATAACTTCCTCTATACTTCGTATATCTGGGGAAGTAAAAAGACGTTTAGAAATGTTTCTCAAGTTAATAATCAATAAATAACACCTAACAGAAACAATAATACCTATTATTTATAGTTGTTAAGCTCAAAATAATAATAGCTGTGAAAAAGAAACTAGTTAGTTTCCATTGGTTGAGCTTTACAAGAAAGTACTACATCCAGCATGGGAAACCCATGTAAAACCTTCTCGTTAATTATTGTAATAAGATGTTAATTTTAAGATAATTCTCCTACGCTCCTTGTCTCAAGGTATTTTCACGATTTTCCTACGATCTATTCTTCAGTCCCTTCTTATTATAGTATCTACTACTATCTTAGTATTGTTTTAGTTCAAAAGCTCCTCAGTAAAGTATAATAGAACTGTATAACTACGTCCTGAATCCAAGAGAGTGCTTGGAAGTCTTACTTCCAAAACATTTCTCAAAGCGTCGTGCTCGAGCTACATAGCAGAGAACGCGTTATCGTATCGATCGCCAAACCTACTATCCCGACTTCTTCAGCAACTGTTGCTATCGCTCCAGTTGATAACTTTCTTCCTTATCCTTAAACATCTGGACTATAAAGGGAAAAAACCTCAAATACCAAAACATTTCTTATCCTTTTCGTCAGGAAGATGGCTCCTAGGTCGAATCAAATTTAGGGGAATCTAACACATTTCATAAAGTTTCTGAACTCTTAAACTGCCCTTACCGCCCAAACCTCCATCCATTCTATTCACTATTCAGTCCTCATCCATCAAAAAAAAAAAACTAGGGTATGGACCTCACCTGTAAATCCTTCGTAATCTTCCCCGAAAAGCAATCATCTTTCTTAACAATAACTATAACTGTGTCTTTCGTACAGCCAACTTCCCTGCGCCATAGAATCTTCTTTCGCCCAATGTTTGTTGCCCATCCTTTCAATAATCTTAAAAAGAATATCTCCTACTCTTCAACCCCAACTCACCATTCCTGACAACCAATTCGGCTTCCGAATCCACCCCTCCACTGTACAGCAGGTTCTTCGGATTGTGTGGGTTTGGGTTCTGCTCTTCAAGCCCTAACTTTCTCACTGATTCTTCAAGGTTCGTCAGGTTAGTGAATACTCCGTCTATATGCCTGCGATAGAGGGGTTTCCCCAAGAAATTGTCGTAGGTCCCATCCTCTACACAGTCTACACTGCCCTGTCTAGTCCTAACACTCTCATCTCGACCTTTACCGACCCTTTCTTCCAACCAAGATTCTACTACCCTCCCGAAACCTCCACCAACCCCTCCTTGTCAAGAATGCAGAGTGAAATCAATAAAGAAAAGTGTAGCTATGCTCCCTTCACTCTGAGTCTCTTGTTTTCTTTAACAATATCCCAATCTCGCCCCATCAAGTTCGCTATCTCTAAATGGACTACTAAATAGACAATCCAGACTCTATATTGACAACAAACTGTTTACAAGGCAATAATACGACCACTAAAGACATACGGAATAATACTATGGTACCTGTAGCCACCTAACATCAAGCGTATTTACCTCAGAAGAATTGTCGATGCTCCTTATTACGTTTATAACCTTACCCTCCTCAACGATCTCAAAGTTCCTTTTGTTACCACCCTCAACAAAGCTCATTTTTCCAAATTCCTCCCTACCCTCTCTTCCCGTCTTAATTCCGTCGCTCGACTCCTGTCATCCCACACCAATCTAAGCAATCCTCCTCGGAGACTGAGGCAGCGATGGCTGAAACATTTTCTAATATGTTAGCAATAATCTAGGAAATGCCAGTAGGGACTAGTTTCTCCTCACATGTGGACGTACTTCCAGCTCTCTTGTCTGTCTGGGTTTGCCTCCGCTGCTGGTCAGTGAATTTCGGAACAAGATGCCAAAGGGATTACCCGAGCCCTCGCGGTCTCCCATGGAGGAATGGGGATGGCGTGTTTTACCGAGGTATCTCGAGGTGATGTATATTTTTATTTTACTTTACTATTGACCTTTTGTTTGTATTTATTTTTATCTTTTTGTATATATCGTAACATTTGTATTAGCGACTTTGTAGCGATTTTTCTATTCTTTGTTTTTTTTATTTATTTTTCCATTATTATCATTAATATTTTGTACATATTTGTTTTATATTTTACTTTATTATTATTAACTGTATTCATTTTTATTCAGAGTTTTTATTAGAACAGCAGGGTCAGTCCACATAGAATTATTCAAAAGTGGTAGAAGTTAGTAGCTCGAATTTGGACGATATTTTTTACACCACTATACTATGCTGTAACTATGCAGTTATGAACAAAAAAATCTTGCCAAATTATTTTCCTATACGACCCGACCCGTTGCACATGCACTAAAACTTGTTAGATTTTTGAAATATGCATATTTTCATTATTTTTATCTGCCTCTTTGAATAGGTGAAGATAATTTTTTGTGTGGATCAAGTAGAAGGCTTTCTCCAACTTTTATGATATTTAGTTCGATATTACAGGATTACTTCAAATTTAGATTTTCTATCTGGTGAAGTTCTCTCACAAAATTAGCGGGAAATCGTTAGAAATGTTTAATTTGGTAAAGTTAAATTTCACACGTTTGTAACTAAGCAATGGAACGAATATCCGGGATAGTACTGATAGATTTAATAGTCGTGTATCGTGGGACTACTCAGCCTACGTTTGGTGTCCACTTCTCCCAATATGAACGGAAAAAGTGCAATAACAATAAAAAATGTGTTTCAAAATGATTTTTGGCATGTATCTCGCAAACCGGGTGAAAGTATTCCATATTATACGTGGCTTTCAGTTATCAGCGTTATCTTGTTAAATGTATTTAGGCATGATATATGTAAAATTGGTTTCAATTTTCGTCCAATTTCGATCAAATTCTAATGAGATCTCAGTTAGAATATAAGACATCTTCATTTCAAATTGCAAGTTCATAGCTACAAATCATTTATGAATGAGAAGCGTTCACAAAGTTCCAATCACATATGCACAGAGACATAGCAGAAGTAACCTCAACGTCGAAACATGGTTAGGGGACCTTGAAATGTGAAATTTCGTTGAAAACTCGATCTCGGATTTTTTTCCCGATTACAATACTTTCTCATACTAAAGGTACAAGAAAATCGGCACTATTAAATACTGTACAACATAGGAAGGATGAACGTCTAAAATGAAATATTCTTGAAGATCGCTTAAAAAAATATGAAAATATCCCCGTTTCGAACATTTACCAATTTTTTCTGACAGCGAAATAGAATAAAACCGAAAAATCATCGAATGAAAAAAAAAAAAACTCATACTCTCTCATTTTGAAAATTGAGGAGTCGTTGAACCGGACGTCCGGAAGTATATTAAAAATTCAGTATGTTTTAATAGCGCCGATTTCCCACATTTTGAGGAAGGCTTAAGTTACCCTAGGGTCATCTTTACACAGAGCTAGATTAGACATTGAAATCTTAGTATAAAATTTATAATCGCCTAAAAGTCCTTTTTTCCTTTTTCTTCTTAATCCCGAAATTGGAGTTTTTCACTCATAGTAACTTTTCATAGATTTAGGGTGTAGAAAGGATGTGAATTATGGTGTGGAACCTTCGCAACCTGCCTCTTTATCAATGCTATTACATGTAAGATTACTTATCAGTCTTATTCGTCCTTAAGGTTTAACCCCACTCTCGTCGATTTCAGGCCGGATAATTGGGGTTTTCGATTAGATACTGATGGTGGCCGTACCTTGCTTGATGAGAACCGGACTGAGAGCAGCGGGGGTATCCTCGTGGCTGCCCTGCGACTCCACCGACCCCGGATCGGAAAAGCCGCCGCCTCTACTGTCCTCGAAGAAGAGGCCGAACTCGGCGGTGCCGCCTCCGAAGGTGATGGTGGGGGATGGGCTGCTCGGAGGGGGTGCTGTGGTGGGCCCGCCGTTGGCCCGTTGATCCACCTCGAACAACTCCATACCGCGGGCTCATCTCGGCCCCGACTGCCGCCCGACCGCCTCTCGTCCGATGACCCCCCCCCCCTCCTTTCAAAAGGTGGGGGCACGCCACTTCCCCCCACCCCCCTCCACCCTCTCACTCCGCACGTCAAGCTTTATTTACCAACCTAGCCATTCCTAAACCGTTTTACTTCCCCAGTGCTATGTATTCATTGGCGTAGCTATTATTCTCAGGAGGAGGGGGGGGGGGCTGGGAGGGGCCTAGGGGCAGCCGGTCAAGATAATAAAACAATAGTTTACATTTCACAATTTAGTTTAATTACTCTTAATAATAAACAATCAGGTACCATACACAAGATATTAGTATGTGTTATAACAAAATAATCAACACAAATTTAAATCAACAATTAAAATTTTCATCAGTCTAGTCATAAAATCTGTTAGGGGTCAGACTATATTTTGTTTTACAAGTTGTGATATGAAAAGTAAAGTTCAACATTTGGTCTAACTTGGATGGAGGATGTGTTAAGGGAGCCGCATCTTGAGTAGTCTTGGCTAGATCGTAATAGGCTGGACCTGCTCTGGTCTTCAGAGAATCTAGCAACTTCTTGGTACCTTCCTTTAGGAAGTTCTCAACATAAGACATGCCTAGTTCTTCGTGAAGCTGCTTGTCTCTCAGGAACCATGGCGCCTTTACTTTATTTTGCAGCTTCTGGAACCCTTCAGAGGATGGTAGCATCCAGACCGAGCAATGAGCCTGGAAGTCCTGTTAATAAGCGGATACAAGATGGAGAGACGTGCGTAGGCCTGGTTCAACTTCTTGTTGGTATGTAGCAGGTGAGATGTTTGTCCAACTCCACTCCTAGGTATTTGACGCTCTTGTCTTCAGGATTCCATGGCACTTGCACACCATTGATCTTAATTGGAGTTACTTCCGGTATACGTGAATACTTTCGCCTTGGATTGAGTGTTAAGGACACCACTCAATGCCGTTTGAAGTAGGGACGCTGATATTCTTCTCCAACGTCTTGACTGATAATACTGACAAATGTGTTTTTTTTATTTTAAATACATTACTATTTATTATTAATTAACACATTTTTCATCATGATGTAAATGTACAAGGAAAGTATACACAACTATTCTATTGATCTCAAGAATAAGAAATTTAAAAATCTAAACAAACCGGAATTTTGGGTGGACGGTTAGCTTTCTTAAAAATATTCAAGGTTGATACGTGAGTTAAAGAATATATAACTCGATTCCAAACAGGTTCTGAGGCATTACCAACAAGAAGAATCAACCACATTGAAGATTTTTCATCTGACTAAAAATATAGGAGTCACACACAAGTTGAAGTTAACACAGTTCTTTGGAGTAGCATTGTAGGGGGGGGGGGGGGGAGGGGGGGGGGGGGAAGGGAAGAATTCCCAAAAGCGAAAAGCAAGAGGCCACAATATTGAGGTCGCTCTGGCGGACATGAGTCTGATCTATTAAATGTTGCATAGGTAGGGGTCTTTAACAAGTACCTGACATAGTACAGGCTCGGGACCATCGCTTAATGTGTCATTCGAAGGACGTCGTGCTCTAGGCTTTACCACTTCCCAGATAAGTGCTACGTTCCCTCCTAGGGACCAAAGGGTCTATTTTCATAAAACTTTCGATGGTGGATAGCTCATGGATTGGCATAGGCTATATAAAACTATTGGCAACGTCATAACCACTGAAAAACACAAATAAATATTTATAAAAAAATTAATTAATTGAAAATAAACAAGAAACCCGAAAAAAGTGAAAAGTTTATAATAAGCTGTACCTAAAGGTAACAAAACATCAAATAAGAAAATTTGCGAAAACCTTTGTTGTGGGCCCTAAATATATGATAGACTGCATAAAAGACAGGCACCCGAGCAGAGGTTTTTGCAAATTTTCTTCATAATTTTTGACCAAAACCAAGGGTTCAGTTCGTGTTGCAGTGAAGTGTTCCAACGGTCCTTTTCTCAGATTTGGTCTTTTGTTACCTTTAGGTACTATTATAGGTTTTTTTCCGAAATTGGGTGGTTAGTTTATTTTTGATATCATCAGAAACTAACTTTTACCTGAAAATTTAATTTCTTTAAATTGTATTCGCTTTTGTCGTAGTTTTTGTTTAGTTATATTTAGTTTTTATTGATTTATCGTTATTTATACTTCAGGCAAACTCAGTGTCTCTAGGTTAGTGTTGGCGCTATGTACAGACTGATGGAGAGACAGACACAAGAACAAAATCATAAATATTTCTATTAGGTGACTGACCTATGAAAGTTTATTTCTATCCACCCTCAAAGTACACTTCTCCTTTGCCTACTAACGATAGTTCGCTGACCGCCGCTATGTGTAGATACTAACAATGTTGACAGACAACATATGTTTTTTTTTTTCCTGAACAAATATTATTAGTGAGACTGTGAGATTTGCTTTTGGCTGGACAGTGTACTCAAGGATTCACGGCAAACAGTGAAATCCTGACTAAAGAACATCTCTCCAAGTATTGTTATTAGTCTGAAGGGGAAGGAAGCTATATGGCTTTATCAGGTCGTTTTTTTTTTTTTTTTTGTACAAAAATATGTAGATCGTTTGAGGGACACATAGAGAGGAAAAAAGGCTTCAGGAATGCCATCAATATTCCCTCTTTTACATGCATTCTTTTAGCTGAAGACAGAATTCCGAACCTGACTTAACTTGTTTGTCGCCAACGATCCTGTAATACCTGATGCTAGATTTGGGGTAATATTATAGTTAATTCTTGTGACTCATCCCAGAACTTCAACTACGAGAGATCTCTTTCGTCGAGTCCTACTCTACTGTAAGAGTCCTAAATTTTTATTCTTCAACGAGATCCTCAAATCTTACAGGCTCAGAACAATTGCTTAGTGTCTCATCCGAAGGACGGCATGCTCAAGGTTTTTTTCGCCTCCTAGATAAGAAAACTCGACCTACTGGCACCCTCAATTATTATAGATGTTAGTTGTAGTTTTGTCACAGACTTCCTAACTTCAGAGTCTACTTGAAACTTAATAAATAATCCACAATACAGTGAGTACCTTATTATTCACTATTTTCCAATTACATCATATTTTTTTTACCATACCAATAATAAAGACATTTAAAAATTAACTCACAAAGTTCCAATACATAAGCAGACGCGTAAATGCTCAAAATGTTTTCTCCAGATGTAAAAATCCGTTGTAAACTCGATCACTTATTTTCGCACGATTACAATACTCCCTTGTACTAGCGTAAAAAAAGTTTTATAAGTATTCCCCCTTTTTCAAGTTTTCTTCCAAATTAAGACGTTATTTCCATCTCCCATTGTTAAATTGTTCGTCGTCAACGATCCTGTAATGCCCGAAGATATGTTTGGCGTATTACACATTATGGACGTTACTTATAGATTCGTCACAGACTTCGTTACTACTGATTTAACAAATAATCCACACCACAGTGGGTAGGTAACTCTTTATTCACCATTTTCAAATTTTACAGGCTTATATAATATATATATGGGCTAGAGTGACCTATATGAGTTCTTTGTGTTAGCACAGTGTGTGTTTTCTTGTTACGTTTTTTCACTTCTCAGATATAAAACCTGGCCGAGGTCCTTATGTTTTATATCTGGGAAGTGAAAAAACTTTGAGCACGCCGTTCTTCGGATGGAACGTAACAAGAACACACACACTGTGGAAACACAAAGAACTGGTATAGGACACTCTAGTCCAAACGAAACAATATTATATAGGATTTAAAAAGTCAAATCACAACCAAATATTAAAAAACTGGCTCAAATAGACAATAAAAGTAACTATTTACAAATATTTAATGACTCTCCAATCTCATGTTAATATAAGATTTACTGATCTACAAGATTTTATGAATTCCTACTGGTCAGATTTTATCTGTGTTACAGAACCAACCAGAAGTGTTACAAGTAGTAACTTGATCTAAAACAATATTTTAAACGAATAATAACATTTAAATTAATTAAAAACATCAAGAAAACTACTTTTAAGCACAAAACGAACAAATTTGAAGGCAATGATCATATTATATTACTCAACTAATAAAAATCATTCTACTCCAAAGGAAACATTACTGTCATGTTAAACAGACAACTCACAACCAAATATTGCAAAACTGGATCGATCAAACACTGAAAATAACATAATACATCTGATATTACCAAATGGTCACTGTACACGAACACAGTTCATAAAACAGCTGACTGACTGACTCTAACCTCATATTGGGAGGGCGCCGGTAGCATGCTTGTTTAATGAGCCCAAGATTGTCGGTTCGAAACCCGGCCGAGGCTCTTAGGTTTTTTTTAATCTGGTAGATGAAAAAACATCGAACATGCAGTCCTTTGGATGGGACGTTAAACGATGGTCCCAAGCCAGTGCGTTGTCCAGAACTCGTTAAAGATCTCTACCCTAAGTGAACAAGTCTGGATTGGCAACATTTAGGACTGCCACAGTAGAGTCGGGCTCATCTCCAGCAGAGTGGCGAAAGAGCGCTCTAGTAGTAGGCGAAATACGATTATTCTGGAAGTGATTATTTGACACAAAACATCATTTTAAATTAATGACAACATTAAAACTGTATTATTATTTTTTTTTTTGTGTGTGTTAATTCTTTATTTTGAATATTTACAATCGGTATAAACCATGAGTAAATTTGATGAATGAAAAAACATGAAAATATACATAGAAGAAAGAAAAAAAGAAGAAGAAAAAAAAAATATATATATATATAGAAAGAATATGATTATTTACAAAATAATAGTAAAGAAAAAAAAAACTATGCAAATAATATAATATGTACAAAACAAAAAGAAAATATTAATTTAAATAATAATAAACATAAACATAAAAATAAAATAATAATAAAGATAAAATAAAATGAACATGAAAGCCCTTCAACTCGAAACACCCCGGTTCTCTGCCATCCCCATCCCTCCAACTTAATGGGGGTAGGGGAGGCCGCGGGGGCTCGAGTGATCCCTCCCTGCCCTCTCGCCCCGCCAATCACTGTCCTGCAGTGAAGGCAGGCCAAGAAGGAGGAGAGTTGAAGGTAAGAGAATTACATGAGGGGAGAAGCTGGTCATCACCGGCACTCCCCAATTATTTTCCTGCAGGTCTCTCGGCCAGAGCCGCCTCAATCTTCGGGGAGGATTATCTGGATGGCAATGGGATGACGAGAGTCGAGCAACTGGATTGACGTGGAAAGAAAGGTTAGAGTGGAATTTGGAGAAGCGGGACTTGACGAGGTCAATAACATAGGGGATTCTAAGGTCATTATGGAGGGTAAGGTTGGACACAACTGTATTTTAAACACAAAACTAACGACACAGGTTACTTGGATAAAAATGATCCAGTTCGTAACAGTATGATTAGGGTTGACCAGCTTTCGGTGGGAATGTCCCGGAATTTAACTCAGCCGCCAGACTTACTCGGGACTGGGACAAAATAACGCTGTCCATGGACTCACTAATGAAGAGAAAGTTTCAAATCATTACAAACTTTTCTGAAAGTTACATTGAATTATTAAATTTTCTCAAAAAGAAAAATAGTGAAAGTCTGCTGAAAGCCACAAAGAAAAACACTAAATATGCATGGGGAAATACGAGGAAGTGTGTAAAAGTAAGTAAAGAATCTCTTTGTAAAACTTGAAGGGTCGGACCGATTTTAATTCTTTATAGGTCATTTGGTTCATCGTATCCTCCCGAGTGACAATAACTATGATAAAAACTCTCGAAAAGTCAACATGGCGGACGCTTTAAAAATCAATAAAACCCATTGAATGGGGTATCAAATTAAAGGTCTTAGAAAGACGATTCCAAAAATATGTATTATGTTTTTTAATACAACTACAATAAACAAAAATCCGACCACGAAAATAAGCCTATTATATAACCTAAAAACAGTAATGCCTGTAATAGGATGTGGTGTCTAAAAGGTAACAAAACACCAAATTCGAGAGAAGAACCGTTGTATCAATTCATCGGATTTGTTCACAAATTATAAAAAAATTTGGAAAAACCGTTGTTGGGAAAGACCTTTTATGACTTTATTTCTAAGGCGGGTTTTTGTTTATTTTTATTTAAAGTATAGCTATTATTGTAAGGCTTATTGAATAATTGGCTATATGGCATCCCAAATATTTGAACGGTAAGGTGGAGAGGGGCAAGATATAAAATAAATGCTCGCTCTTCAACAGTTGATCGGTTTTTCATGAAATTTCACAAATAGCATCCTTAAAAGCGCAATTGAAACGTAGACCATAGGGTATCTCCAACTAGATTTAGCGAATCAAATTTTGTATATTTGTCGTATCTATCTATACCAGGAGAAAATAGAGAAGGCGCAGTGTGTTTCGAGATTTAAATTGAATAATGAGTAGAACCTCGTTTTAAAGATCTTACGTAGACCGTGGTGTATCACAAATTGCCATTTATGCAGAGGGGGCGGGTACTCGTATATCACAAATCACTGGTTTGTGAACAACGTTGTTGAGTTTGCATTGTGACACTGTGGAGGCGGATACAGGATTGCACATACCAGACCAAGGGGGGGGGGGGGGGGGGGGGGGGGATGAACAGAGTTTCATGCTAAAATAGAAGTGTCATCAACATAGGTTGGTGGTTGGTTAATGGGCCGTCAAACATGTGGCCTAGCTACAGAGGAGCACGGCGGATATCTACCTATCGATCTGAGAGCTTCAGTCAGGCGACAAACCACCCCACAAACCAGGGCTCAAGGCAGAGAACATATTTATCTTCTCCTCTTTATTTAAATTTGAGTCTGCAGCAAATCTGGAAGAAGAGGGTGAGGATTGGAGCTGAATCCATTTCAGCGGATTGCCAGCCCTGCAAGAGGCGACTTCCAGGCTAGGGGTGGGCTTTATTCCCATAATCAATTACTACAGTTTTGATTCATACACAAGCTTATGTTTGGTTTGTAGGCGAATGTAGTGGATTTACTTGTTAAATAAATAATAATGAGGTATCAATCAACAATATATTTTATTTATACCACAACTAGTTCTGGCAATTAATTGCCATCCTCAGATAGTGCATCTAAGAGTAGAGAAGGGGGTTAAAGAAGTTATAGATGCATCCAGGGGCATAGCCAAGATTTTGAGCAGGAAGGGGGGGGGGGGGGGGGGGCAAAGTTAGGCTACGAGGATAGGGGGTATAGACTCCCGGGGGCACAGCTCGCAGTTTCCTGACTGTAATACTTAAGTTGACTTTACACGAGCAGCAAAAATGCAAAGCGCAGCAGCAGCAAATGCACTCTATGGTTTCTGTACTTTTAGAATTAAACGACTCACATCCAATAGCGTGCATTTGCTGCTGCTGCGCTTTGCATTTTTACTGCTCATGTAAAATCAGCTTTAAGAGTACAAAGTATAACATAAATGACGATTTTGAGCGAGGAAATGAATGATCGATTTTTAATAAAAAAAACGTTTTTAGTTTATTTAATTTTATCTTGATTTTTCCCTCTGGCCAGGGGGGGGGCCTTCCCTCCCCCCCCCCCCCCCCCTGGCTACGCCCCTGGACGCATCTCAGGGTCTAGCTGGATGTTGACTGATTGGGAGCAGAGTAGGTTGTCTCTCATTCCCTAAAACAAAGTTCAAGAGGGGGATATCAAATTGAGTTACCTTATTCAAACATAGGTCTCTTTTTTTAGCAATTTTTTTTTATTTCGAGTTTTTCAAAACAGTCAACAACCAGCTAGACGCTGAGATGCGTCTATAACTTCTTCAATCCTTCTCTAATCTTAGATTCACTATCTGAGAATGCCAGTTAATTTCCGAAACTAGTTGTGGTATAAATAAAATGTATTGTTGGACTGATAACATCTTTATTACTTAATTATAGCCTATGTTATATGTACAAATATTTTTGGTCACTAGCGATGTAAAACATATAAAGAGATTCCTGATAAGTTGAATAAAAGTGATTGTCTTCAGACATAGTGTCATTTAACATTAAGCAAAGTTCGATCTTAGAACCGATCAATTCCAACAAAGTGGGAAGATGGGTTAGCTCACCATATTACGGACGTGTCTCTGAAAAATAGGAAAACTTGGAAAATATGTTTTGAAAAGATAAATTTCGATAAATCCACACAAAAATGAAACTAAAGATAAAATAAAAGTCGAAGATAGAAGTATCGTGCAGTTCAGTTTATACAGGCCAATCAGGACGTAAATTTAGAGAATGGGTCAAAGAGCACACATCTAAAATAAGGACACATGTGATAAATCTACGTTTACTAAACATAGGCCCGAGGCCGTTAGTTTTTCTATTCGAGAGGTGACGAGCACGACGTCCTTCGGGTGAGACCCCCTACACTAGGTGAATACAAATTTAGGGTAGGGAACATTTAGGACTCCCACAGTAGAGTCGGGCTCAACTCCACCAGAGCGGCGAATGAGCTCTCTGGTAGTAGGCAATATGACCTCATAGCTAAAGCCATGAGTCACAATAACTAACTATCAACGATATGGGTTATGAGTTCAACGAAGAAACGGGAATAAAGTACCTCCATCTTTGTGAGAAAGGCACAGCTCGACTCTTTAGAACAGATGGAAATTAATAGAGCCAGGAAAAATGGAAGTTGTTTGAAGTCCAAACTCAGTTTAAATTCTCACCTCTGTTAACGCCACTGCAAAAATAATGTGTTGTGTATTTTCTATAGTATGTACGCATCTATTTATTTTAAAAGGCGCCGGTAGCTCAGTGGTAAGCGTGCTTGCTTACTGAGCTTAATATCTTGGCTCAAGATCAAAACCCGGCCGAGGCCCTTAGTTTATTTTATCTGGGAGATAAAATAAACTCAAGCACGCCGTCCTTCTGTTAGAACGTCTTGAGCCTGAAGGATGTCAGATACTCGTTAAAGTCCCCTACCCTATGTGTACAAAAATGAAGCAACATTTAGAGCTCCCACGGTAGAGTCGGGCTCATGTCCACCAGAGTGACGAGTAGGCGATATTTTTATCGTAGTTAAAGGCCGGGGTCCTAATAACTAACTATATTTATTTTATTTTCTTCTTGTACTCCGATATTATGTCATATAGCCATTATTTCACTTATTTCTTATATATATATATTATATACGCTACTATAAACCCTATTCTTTCTTGATGTTTATGTTTAAATTCAAATATTTGTAGCAGTCAGAATGTTCAGTTTATGTAGGAGTTGTGATTGCAGAGCCCAGAGGTGAGGTAAGATCTCATATGAATTCATAGATAATGTGCAGTGAGCATAAAACATGAACAGAAGATATAAACCTACTTATCCTCACATAGCATGCGACATGCTCGCCAATGCATTTCATACTTGGAAAAAAAAAAAAAAAAAAGGTTAGAAAAGAGAAATTAAAGAAATTAACGGTCTCATGTAAGTAACTTTTTTTATATTATTTGTTAGCTTTTATGACTCATTCATTGTTTTATTACCACAATTCCATATTAAGGGTATGTACGTAAGTTGGATAGTTCGGAGTGGAGAGAAAGTTAGTCAATGGAGAGAAAGTGAGGATCTAATGAAAAAGTATTCAAATACGATGGGAGACAGACGTTGTGTACACTGTACGAGTACAATGTCCTGTCATGTGAGCTGCCGATCGGCTCAGTACAACCTCAAGATCTTGTTCAACTTTTATATTGTCTAATTCTACGAAAATATATACATAAAGTGTAGGTTGTCATATTTATACAATTCTCAGGTTCTCTAAGATTACCTAAGACTGTGACACCCTGTCTCCTAGAGGAGAGGAGGAGGTTCTATTATTTTATTAAATTATTGACAACTCAAATATTTGTCCATTGTTGTTGGAAGGAAATAAGGTTCACCAAAAGTTAAAAAAATATCTAAATCGGTTAAATAGTTTTGGTCAAAATCAGATCAGTTTAGGACATGCAACATCTTCATTTCAAATTTCAGGTTCAATGCTACAATCGTTTGAGAGTATTTGAGCGGTCAAGCTTAGTAAGTTATAATCACATTCATTGCGAAAATGGTCAAAACGTGTTCAGGGGGGCTTGAAACGTAAAATTCAGTAGAAAACTCGATCTCAGATTTTTGCACAATTACAATGCTTTAGTATAAGAAAGTAAAAACAAGCTTCCGTATATTGCGCCTGAGAGCAATCAGCTGTACTTAAATAAAAATAAACAAAAACCTGATTTCGAAAAAAAGTCAAATATAGTTCAAAAAGCAGTAAAAATCGAAAAAGTCTATAATAGAATGTGGTATCTAAATGTAACAATACATTAAATTCGATAGAAGAACCATTTCTGAAGAACAATTCATTGCAACGAAAACTTAACCTTGGGTTTGATCAAAAATTATTAAAAAAATTTAAAAAAACGTGGTAGGGTGCCTGTCTTTTATAAAACAGCTTCTCCAAATTTTCTTTATAATTTGTGAACAAATCCAAGGTTCAGCTTGTGTTACAGTGAATTGTTCCGAAGATTATTTTACCTGCCGAATAAATTAAAAAGTGCCTCTGCCGGGTTTCGAACTCGCGACCTTGAGCCCAGTAAGCATGAGCTACCGGCGCCCTCTAAATTAGAAACAGATCTTACTATTAGGGGCGGATACACATGTTATTAGTAATGACAATAATAGTAAAAAATAAGGTTAGGTTAGGTTTTATGACTCATGCCCGGGCTTTAACTACGAGGTCATATCGCCTACTACCAGAGTGCTCTTTCGTCACTCTGGTGGACATGAGCCCGACTCTACTGTGGGAGTCCTAAATTTTGCCTACCCTAAATTTTTATTCATCTAGGGTAGGGGTCTTTAACGAGTACCTGACATCATACAGGCTCGGGACCATCGCTTAACGTCCCATCCGAAGGACGGCGTGCTTAAGTTTATTTTACCTCCCAGATAAAATAAACTAAGGGCCTCGGTCGGGTTACGAACCCACGAACTTGAGCTCAGAAGTCAAGCACGCATACCACTGAGCTACCGGCGCCCTCAGTAAAAAATAAAATAAAAAATGAATAAATAAATGTATACAAAAGTAATAATATTAATAAATATCGTATATACAGTATTTAGTAATAATTGCAATTCTGATTAAATTTTTATTCTCCTAGGGTAGGGGTTTTCAACGAGTACTTGACATCATACTAGCTCGGGACCATCGCTTAACGTCCCATCCGAAGATTTGTTTACCTCCGGGTTAAATAAACTAAGGGTCTCAGTCGGATATCGAACCCGCGATCTTGAGATCATACCATACACCTCAAATACACAAAAAAAATTGTCTCCCTAAAGGGAATGTATAAATACATTAGTATAAATCAAATCGAATATTCCAATTAATTCGCTGCTATCTGTATACTGAAAATAATTGTTGTATAGTCCCTTGCCCAGTCGAACTTAGGGGTTTTTTGAAGTACCCAAAACCAAAGTCAACTTCTTCAAAGGAGATCCTCTCTCAAAGGAGCACAAAATATAAATATTAAATAAATAAATAAAAGATAAAGGGAAAAGTAACTTTGCATCTTGTTAGCGAGAATGTAAAAAGAATTAATGTAAAAGAGAAAAAATCCTTCAAAGCCAACCTTAGTAGCTTGGGAGCGTATCCTAACTCAAAAATGTAAATACTTTTCTTCAATTAAGGCCTAAATGACAAATTATTTTTGAATGTATAATATAAAAATTAAAATTCAAGAACATTTTATTCAAAGAAACGCCCATTTTTACAAGAAAGTAACTACCTACTTTTTTAGGAGATTCTAAATGTTTTCGATTATTGTAGTCCATAGAAATACTGAGAAGTTTTTACTTTTATTTTCTTAGACCTATTGTATAAGAATGTATTGTAATCTTGCGAAAAACCGAAATCGAGATTTCAACGGATATTCACATTTACAGATCCCATGAATACGTCTTGACCATTATCACGATGTTGCCTGTTTGTGTTTATATGATTGGAACTTTCAGTTCTATCAAACGCACAAATGATTCTAATTTAGATTTCATATAGGCTAATTTAAATCTGTTTTAGATTGTTTAGTACTGGCCCAAATAAAAAAATGTTTTTCTATATCTCGCACATTGGGACCTGACGAAGGGACGTAAGAACGTCCCGAAATATCGTTCTGGAAGAGTTATAAAAAATGTATCTATCTACTTATTATGAATTTATACATGTATTAATATTAATAATTTTGCACTCATATATTTTTAAGTATTCATTTATTAATTTTTATTTTATTTTTTTGATAGTATTATTATTACTAATCATATATGTGTCAGACTCAAAATGTTATAAATCTAATTTATAAGCTATCTTAATGCATACATTCTTATGATGTATTCGATGCGCACTGGCTTCTATAATTTTTATGAGAAGATGTCGCTGTGGTCGTCTTTCGACACACGCCCCGGTAATCAAACCCCGTTTCGGTTAAATGGTAAGGAAGTCAAGCAATATTCACACACAAGCAACTACGAACCGCCACCCACGCATGTGTTAGAGGGCTGATGGCGTACGGCAGTCCTTGCAGATGCTCTACAGAGAAAGAGTGATCCTTACAATAATAGTGGTTGCTTGCTATATGATCCTGTTATATATACGTATTTTTTCCTCTTGAATAAAACTACAAAAAAAATATCTTTTAAAATTCGTTGCAATGCGTTACAATTTAAATATTACTTTGATCGTATTGGCCCTATCTCAGATCTAAGGATTTGATAAGAAACATTTTTTGTTAATAATCAATTTTTCTATATGACTAAAATGTTTCGTATAAAGTAGGGAAACGTCTAAAAAAAATGTTTTAATACGTCATTCATGTTAGAACGATTTAGAACAGCATGAAATATATGAAATATGCCTTGTACTTTTTTACCATTTTTATTTGAAGAGGATATTGTTTAGGCCATAAATACAACCGGTATCTTGTAAAATGTAATTTAGACCAGGAAATAAAGTGGTCTTTGTCCGATTTCGCCCAAAATCTAATCAGATCTAAATTAGAAAATATGACATCTTCATGTCAAATTACAAGTTCGTTGCTATAATTGTTTCTGTTCACTGGAAAAGAAGGAAGAAATCAAAAAAATCCATTAACACGACCACGAAGTAAAGATGCCATCAGAGCTAGAGCCAGTCACAATAATGCTACGGAGAAATTCTCCCCTTCCCATCATAGCTCCGGAGCGCAGTGATTTTTAGCGCATGATGTATATCCGTTCGCTTAGGGCCGCTGAACAAAAGTTTCCTAGTTGATCTGTATACTTTAACTCCAAATACTTCTCTTATAGGACACAGAACAACTCAAACTGTTCATGTGGGGGCATCGAGACTGCAGAACACGTAGTCCTCGATTGCCTGCTGTATGACCTGGCCAAGGTGGAGTTGCTTCGCGGGACCGGATCATACCTAGGACTGGATCTGCGATAGCTGGTGACGGAGACCGGCTACCCAGTGTTCAGCCGGTTTGTCGGCTCCTGGTGGGAGCAGAAAAAAGAGTTGTGATGCGCTGGGGCGACCGCCGATCGCCACACGTGGGTCTTCCGGTGGCCGCCCCCTGCCCGCCATAACCTCACTTGCGCTAACCAGATCCCGAGCTCCCTCTACAAACATAGACGGGTGATGTTGCACAAACGCAAGGTGCACCCGAAAAATAAAGAACAATAATAAAGTTGATCTGTATACTGAAAGAGGGGAGGACTTACCTTAATACTTCAGAAAATAACAAGATAACATTAAAGTGCTGGCTTGGAAGGGCTCCATGTTCACTTACACACTTCTGTCTTCTCCTCTTTAATCTTACCCATTTACCTTTTTTAAAATTTATGTTGCAAATCCTTACTTTCCCCCATTTAAAATTCACTAGCATGTTTTTCTGTCGCTTTTACTTCTCTTGTACTTTTCTGAAAAAATAAAAATAACGTTTCTCTTCATACTTCATACATAATAAAATAGCGAAATAGTCGTTTTCTGTGTAAAATATAAAACTTCCAAAAAAAAAAAAAAAAAAAAAAAGACATTTCCTTACTTTAATATTAATTTGTTTCTGTCGTAATAAATATTTTCGGGGCTTGGACAGGCTTTCTTCCTAACATAAAAAGCCAGGGTTCGAATCCCAACGGCATTTATAAACACAAAAATTCTTGAAAAGTGGCCTCAAAACCAAGAAATGATATGCAAATTAATGAAGAAAATTTGTTTAAGAATTACATGGTGGATATTGCCTATTGAATATTATGATTGACCTGAAATAAGTATTTAAACATGAAGTTCTGAAAATACCCGAATCGATGTGTAAAACACCTTACTAATCAATCATAAGAATTTTTATTTCCGTTAAACCACATGGTAATAGGATACGCGTCAAGATAGCTTATAAATTAGATATAGTTAGTTATTACTCGCCTACTATCAGAGCGCTCTTTTGTCACTCTGGTGGACATGAGCCCGACTCTACTGTGGGAGTCCTAAATTTTGCCTACCCTAAATTTTTATTCACCTAGGGGTCTTTAACTCGGGACCATCGCTTAACGTCCCATATGAAAGACGGCGTGCTTAAGTTTATTTTACCTCTCAGATTAAATAAACTAGGGGCCTCGGCCGGGTTTTGAACCCGCTATCTCGAGCTCAGTTAGTAAGCACGCATACCAATGAGTTAACCTATATATTATAATATTAAAAATGTATTCCAAATGACATAAAATGGAAAATGTATTTTATGTTAGAAGTGGTGCGATCCGGAAAATCTTTCAATTCACTGACATAGCGTAATAAAATGTAATTTAAGGGTGGAAATGTTCTCAGTATACATAATTAACTATAATAGCCTGTTTTTAATATATAATTTATATTTCAATTTTATTAAATATATCCTGATAATACTTTCCCACTTTCCCTGCTTTGGTTGTAAAGTAATTTCTAACGACTACCCACTGGGGTTCATACAAACAACCTGAATAATGACTCCCCCTCCCCCCACCTAATTTCACTTCCCTATCTATAAATGAGATAAGAAAAGTTATATAATCGATCGAAAATTCGATATTGAGTGGGACGATAAAAAAATTAGAGGTAGCTATGGAATTAATTTATTATTTCCTTAGTTGATTGTACAAATCTTCAAGGCTCAAAGTTTTTACTTCCAAAGCAATTGTTACTTCCAAAGCTATAAGAAGTGTAGTGGAAATTGTGCAATCGACCTGAAATTCGATGTTAACTTTTCAACGAAATTTCAAGTTTTCTGCCATTCTAATTGAAATTAAAAAGAAATTTCAGTCTTAGAGATGTTTACGCCAGAGATCTTGTGTTTCTTAAATTTCAGTCTATCTTTGTGTGTATGTATCATGAGTGGTAACCCCACAAAATTAAATTAAAAATTGTACATGTTTTATTTTATATAAAGCCTAATAACTGCCGTTGTGATGAATGTATCGACACTCAATTTAGTATGAAGATTTATAAATCCCTATTTAAGTCAACTATTGATTTTTAGCCTAAACTGGAGACATGGATAACTCCCGATGGAATGAATTTATCGGCACTAAATTTTATATGTGTATCCAGAACCTTATGAAGACGACACCTATTAATTTTCAATCAACTCAGTCATAAAGAAGGGGGCTTAACAATAAAACTCTAGTCACTGCCTTTGTAGTGGAATGTATGTAAATTTCATAAATAATAATTTCGTGAATTCAAAACTAAATCGAAAGGGGTGGCTGCGGGTGGGATCAGAGGAGAGGGCAAGACTCAAGAAGCCTAATGTCAATGTAATAATGTAATGAACACAAAATGTTGGAAAAGAAAAATATAGTCCTTTCCCACACAAGATGTATATTTAAGGATAATTCATCTTTCGGTTGTTATACCATCGTCAGACCCATTATTTTTTTTAAATTATAACAACTATTAAATAATAAAAAAAAATTGTAACTCATCAACTTATGAGGCAGTCAAGATTGAATAATTTGGTGTTTGAAGTTATTTTTAAGTAAAGTTACATTAACCCTGTAGTAAGTGTGAATGGAGTTAAGAGAGCATTGAACGGAGCAGAGTAGGGCAGTAATCGAGTAAATTTCGATGAGTAGTACACATGAGTGAAAATATTAATTAATCATTACTCTATAATTGAGGGTATTACTCATTAATCATTTACTCATTTGTTGTGTACCACTCGTTACTCACTATTCATTGAAACTAAGTGCCACTCATTAATCATTAATAATTATTAATATTACTCACTCAAGGTGAGGGTTTCCTTAGGAAACATTTATCTGTGTCACTTTAATTATACTTTTTTTTTGCTGTAGAGACCATTATTGCTTTAATTTTTAGTTCATTAAATGTATTCACCATGATAAGTTGTATTTATATGCATTACTCATGAGTATTATTTTTACTCCATTAGTGTGTATTAATTATTGATTGGTACTCGTTACTCACATTGACATGGTTGATGAGTAATCACTCTTCCGTGATTAGTGATTAAATCACTCTACACTCATTACTTATTTATTTGAGTGGCATTTGCCCGTGGCATGTCGTCAGGGGCTGTCCCAGCAGACAGGATCCCAGGAATAGCAAGGCTCCGATGGGCGAAGTTTATCAAGAGGAACGTGACAGCGGCTAGTCAGATGAAAGTGTACAGAAAAAATAATATCTAATGAATGAACTTTGGAACTTGGAGTTTTATACAGTTTTTTGTAGCAGTTATTGATAGTATAGTGGTTACTCAAGAGATAGCTCGTCTCAGCAGCATTCAACTCTTCGTTTGGTCCTTTCATTGGGAGACACTCTGTATGGGGCTTCATTTATTCCTTCCAGAAAACAAGCGCCTGATAATCTTGGCATATGCTGGATGAATTATTTTCTGAATCACAATGTACCAATGTGCATGCTTAGACTGTGAAGAGTTTGGTAAGTGTAAGACCCTACTTGAAGCATTCTCCAATATCTTCCAGGACTTACAACCCGTCCTTTTACTGTGTACAGAAAACGTTCAAAAGAAATAGAAGAACTGATAGGATTAGATAGCGAAGTCTTCTAAAGGAAGGATAAGAAGAGAAAGCAGACAAGAAAATAGTGGAGAAGAGTGCAAGTTAGTTAACTGGGAGAAATGTTGGTATAAATATAGGCAGAGGAGGTCATAGGGCAGCCTCGGCGAGAAAGTCAGCCGTTCTCCTGTCTGGATGGGTCGTGAGAGGTACATCATTCTAGTGCCGAACTTGGGGGACAAGGACGAAACGGGGATGTACGACTGACACTTCCATCCCCCGTAAACAGTACTTCAGCCGTAAATCAGGGGGGGGGGGGGGGGGGGCAGCAGAAACTTTATCCAGCACTTAGTGAGAGGGCTAAGGAGGGATTGTTTATGGATGATCTATGCCTGAGGGATGACCAGGTTTGAGAGAGGAGGTTGTATTGCTCGAGAATTCATGAAAGAGGCGTTCAAAAAATGTAAAATATAAAAAAATATACATGAGAAATATACATAAAACAAAAAAAGCAAATGTGTGGGTGACGTGGCACTCACGAGAATTGATGTGTAAACATCTGCTTTAGTTTCAAAAACTTGCTGTCGTGCACTGATTTTAAAATTTGTTTTATAATGTTAAATAAGAAAAGTAGTATGAGGAATTAAAATTTCAAATTTATTGTTCTTCAATTTCTTTTATACATGAAATTATAGGTTTGTGATAGCTAAAATAAGATATATATCTTATTTATCTTATTTATATATATATCTTATTTATCTTATACAACTGTGATTGCAGTGTCTCTAAATACCGCGAGAATACAGCGTCGATGGTAATTTTCGAATGTGTTGTTGAAATGCTTCGATTTGTATTCATTTGTAGACTAAGTTTGTCATTTAAAAACGAAATAAGCTGTTCGATCTCTCCTGAAAAGAGTAAAAACATTATATTATTTGTTGTGACAATATGTAAATATACCTATTATTAATTTTCAGCAGTTATTATTATTATTATATATTAATAAGAATATTATATAATATCATATAATAATATATTGAAATATTTATATTATATCTTTTTAGATTTACACTGCTATATTATTTTCTTTTACCACAAATTTTATTTATTGTGACAAATTTAAGCTATCGAAGCATCTTAACCTATAAGTTCCTATCAGAAAGATCATTTTAGTTAAATTCACTAAAACGGTGAATATGATTAATAATGTAAAAATACAGTAGAAATGCCAAAAACAGCTGACATCACAGATAAAGAAGCAACCGTCCGACACACACACACATCAACAAGACACGCTCTGACCAGAGCCCCTACGAAGAGGTAAGAGTGTTACACATCAAAAAAAAAAAAATTATAAAAAAATTTGAATGATAAGGAAGTAAAACAAGCCCTTCTTACGAAGTACAATCATTGCGCAGACTCCACTTCTATCTTCTATTTTTATTTTATTCTTACTTTCATTTATGAGTCGATTTATCGGTATTGAAACCTATTTTGGAACTTGACAATGGTGTAAACCGAAACGGGTACACTTTATGAATATATTTTTGTGGAATTAGACAATATAAAAGTTCTTTATTTTTATTTATTTTATTAGCTTTCCACTATATCTGAAACTGATCACGGAAATGTATTCTGACATAAAACTTTATCTACCACTTAATTACAAAGATACTTTTACTTTGGTTCCCACAACTCTTACCAAGTGGGAACGTTTCACTCATGAAGTATCTAGTATGTAGTACCTATTTATATAGTTTATTTATGTCTAGTTAAAAATATTAACGTCAATAAAATAACCTTCTTTGCACTGATCTATTTGTAGTTTTTGGGGGCCTTGACGCTTTTTCTTTGAAGGAGGCCTCCAGAAATTTATTGAGGCAAGTGTTTTGGATGTTAGATAGGAAGAACTATAAAAAATAGGTGTTGACTCTTATCCCTTACCGTACTTCTCCCTATATTTATCAGGACAATGTAGTAATGTTTTAATTAATTTATAGAATTGTTTTCATGATATACTGGAGAAAAAAAACTTTATTGCAGTTATAAATGTATAAATAAATCAATTATAAATAGGGGAGGAACGATAAGGGGTAAGATCAAATGTATTTTTAAAAATACAAAAAAAAGAAATCTAAAGAAATGAAACACATACAAAAATAAAATATAAATAAATTAATGTTTTTCTTTATGCTGGCCATTTTTTTCCGATATTTCTTAAAGAGATGTGAGATCTTGGTTTGACATAATTGTCTTAAATCTAGTGTTGGCATTATCGGCAAATCGATGAGCAATTAAAGAAGGAAACTTTATTTTAAAAATATATCGGGATATCCTATATTTTCAGATTCTTAATTTATTTTTGAAATAAACATTAGAATATTAATACAGTGAAACAGAGTTACACATAACACTTAATACAGTAAACGAAGAATCTTGAAAGCGGGGCCCAATTGGCTTCGGGGGTCTGAGGCTTAAGTCTCATAAGTCTTTATGGGGTTCAGGATATACATACTGAATGTCTTGTCAATACAGTTACATAGTTAGTTGAAATATATTTGAAATCGAGCCTGTATTTTAAATATGTTTTATTTTTTTCTAGATTTCGGAGCTGTTACAAGTGATATGCTAATGAAATCTGTCGCTCTGCTTGCCTCACGCCCTGAATATAAAAGTCGCTTTGAAATAGCTGCTTTTGGTGAGGAACACAGGTAGGCATTTTTTTTACAATTTAAATTTTCTATATTTGAAAATGAATACATTTAATTAACAGTAATTGATAATTGTGTTATTTATTTTTGAAATAGCGTTGTAAAGTTGAACTCTACAAAAGAGGGACCTGCATTTGATGTGGTCGCCATTGTGGATCCTGTCTAGAGGCTAATGGTAAATCCGCCACTGCATGCATCTCATTATTGTTATTTTTCATTTTATTTATTTTTTATTTTTTTTAAACTTAGATTAAGGAAGTACTGCAATCGTGCCAAGTATACGAGATCGAATTTTCAACAGAATCAATAGTTTAAAGGTTCCCTCAACACCATTTGTCTATTTCTCGTCTGACTATCTATGTGTGTGGTGTATGTGTAGAACTTGCTGAGCGCTGCAACTAAAAATAATTGTAGATATATACTATAATAATACTAGCCAAATATTAGCCAAAAACAGACGCTATTTGAGATCACTTTACGTCTGGGCACAAGTACATTTTATCTGATACCTTTTATTACAAATTTAATCAAAACTCTCTTCGAATAAAAGTTGTATAGAACAAAGAGTATGGATCATATGAACCTATGGTTCATAGTGACCAGAAGAAGGGACGTGTAAGTGTCCCGAAATATTGTCAAAAAAGAAAAAAAATGACACCTCTGGAAGAAATGCCGGAAAAATCAACATTCAACGTTCCAGAGAAGCTTAAGAAACACATTGTTTAGAAAAGTCAATAGCACATCTTCTAATAAATACATTTCTCCGAAGGCTTTCTCTTTATGAGATAAATGTCAAAAATCAGCTTGAAATGCAACTAAGAACACATTTTTCAGACATTTGATATATGCGAAAACGGTTAGTTCTATCGAAGAATAGGTTTTACAAAAAAATGTTCTTTATGAAATTATTCCAGGCAGTCTGATATAACAACATAATTTAACATGATTTAATAAATAAAATTAAAAAAATCTTAAAAACAATTTAAAATTTCATGGATGTGGACAGATAATGGATGGGGGACACCTCGGCTAGGAAAGGATATTTGTATAGATTGAATCATAAATACGAAATTATTTATCTTTAAATATTAAATTCAATGTTTTGCCTGGAAGAACGACCGAATGTGTTTCCCCACTAAATACTAAATATTTTTATTAAAAAAACTGAAAAAATAAAATAAAAAAGTCTGGCGTCGCCAAGATAGGACTATCTTATATAGACAGCTTCCTGAAAGTGTATCCCCCCGGAAAGAGAATATTACTTCTCAATAAACCGTTGAATTGATTCTAACCATATTTGAAGTATAAGTCTGAGATAGTCCTCGATGCTTGTTTTTCAAATATGGTTAAAATCAGTTCGGCGGCTTATTGACAAGCAAAATTCTCATCGCAAGGAATACACCATTTTTTTCAAATCGCTCTTTAACATCAAGGTTATTAGTTTCCGTATTCTTTTAACTAGAAATATAAGAAACTGACAAGGCGATTAGTTCTTTACCTTATGCAAGCACTGTACTTAAACTTTCATGAAATGAAGAATAACGGTGATTCTGAAGGAAAAGTCAATGTATTAAAAAAAAAAAAAGTTGATAGTGAATCACCGGAATTTTAAAGAACAAAATATTGACTTCTCGCTCTCTCTCCAAGACCGTTTGTGCGAAAAATTATTAGTAGTGTACCCCAATACATTCACTACATCGACATTGGGGTTTCATAAAATGAAATGTACTCATACAAACGCGATCGGGGTTTTAAATTTATAATTAAATCTCGGAAAACATAAAATTTCGTGGAAACATGTATTCGAACAAAAATTGGGTAAGTTTTCGTTTCCATACTTCGTGTGGGCGCCGGTAGCTCAGTGGTATGCGTGCATGGAACGTTAGCATGGTACTAAGCTCAAGGTCGCGGGTTCAAACCACGGTCGAGGCCCTTAATTTATTTTACACCGTCCTTCGGATGGGAGGTTAAGCCATGGTCCCGAGCCTGTACAAATTCAGGTATTCGTTTAAGACCCCTACCCAAGGTGAATAAAAATTTAGGGTAGGCATAATTAAGGACTCCCAATGTAGAGTCGGGCTAATGTCAACCAGACTGACGAAAGAGCGCTCTGGTAGTAGGCGATATGACCTCGTAGTTAAAGCCCGGGCATGAGCCACAATTACTAAATCTATACTGCCTACAGCTGGGGAAGTAATAAAATCAATGAAAATATATGTCAAACATTACCAATCAGACGAGACTCCTCGCCTACACAATTAGACTATGTAGACTCATTGAACGGAACGTGTTTTGTTGTTATCTGGTTGTTCTGTCGTCCCGCCAGACAGCAGCATGTTGCGGTTCCTTCCCGCAACACCGCATAGTATAGAACCAGTCTACAAACAGTTTATGCTTGTGGTACATAATCTAAGGGGTTAGTTCCGCCAGTAAATATATTACTGTCGTCATACCTTTCGGTGGAAACCATCGTCACTGGCTGCTGGTCGAGTACTGTGGGCGAGCGCTTTCGATGTGAAGAGATCATCCTACTCAGTAATTCTACATTTTGACGTGCTATCATGCGGAATTTCAGTATCCTCTACAACTTTTAATATAATAAATTGTTGATTAAATCATTAATAAAAGCGGTATCTTTGTAAAATGTAGGCCCTGAAGTAAAGTGGTCTTAATTTTCGTCCGATTTTAGCCAAAATCTTATTAGATTTGAGTTAGCACATGACATCTTTATCTAACGTTTCAAGTTCATTGCTACAATAATTTCTGTGTCGAAACGCTCACAATGTTCCAATATCATACACAGGCTCGAAACCCGGCCGAAGCCATTAGGTTTTTTTTACTTTACAGACAAAAAACCTAATGGCACGCCTTCGGTTGGGACGTTAAGCGATGGACTCGAGCCTGTGCAACTAATCCTGGACAGGCAAACTTTAGGGCTCCCACAGTAGAGTCGGGCTCATGTGCAGTAACGAAAGAGCTCTCTGGTAGTAGAGTGAGAGACTTATAGGAAGACGAGAACTATCTCATAGGAGCCAGCCTTAGGAATCAGAGGTTTGCTGAGTTAGGAGATAATGGAAAAGTAGGGACTTAAATGAAAGAAGAGTAGGAGCATGGCGAATCTGGAGAGGGAGAGAGCTCCAGAGGGAGTTAGCCTGGATAAGGAAGGAGTTGTGGTAGGTTGTTGTCCTGTGGGAAGGGAAAAATAGATCAGAGAGACGGGATCTAGTGACTTCCTGGTGGATATGGGATTTAAATTGGAGCATTTGGAAGATGTAGGAGGGCTTTTGGGAAGATATGGTTTGATAGAGGAAGGAGCCTAGGAAATATTGTCGACGAGAGGATTGGAAGAGCCATTTTAGGTCTGTATAAGAAGAATGTCTGGGGAGCCCTAAAATGAATCTTAAAAAGGAATTCATTACTCGCTTTAGTTTCATGTCGAGCTCACCAGAGAGTCCTTCATATGCAAGGCAAGCATAATCAAAGTAGGGGAACACAAGGAAGGATACCAACAGCTGACGGGTTTTAATGGGGAGGAAGTGACGAAGGCGTTTGAGGAAGTAGAGAGTTCTGAAGGAGTGGTTGGAGATGTTTCATGACAATATGTTGTTTCTGTAAGTTGTAGTGACCCGATAAGCGGATAAAGTGACAGACACACAGACAGACGGACAATCAGGCAGAAAATTAGCAAATCAGGCTCATAGGGTCTCAATGATGGTTAGTGCATCTGAATTCTGAGAGGGGTGTTTCGGTTGTAGAGTGATTAGAGTAGGTCCTAACCTAGGCCACAACCTGCTAGTATAATATTATATATGATGATAAACAGAGAATGTATTGTAGAGCAAGGTTGGGAGGTGGGCCGGGCCAGACATGTAATTTAACTAATAAATGGATGAGTGGATGGATCAATAAAGACAATGATGGATTCAAATGGATCAGTGTTTAGTGTTGTGTTGGTAAAGTTGGCCACCTCCCAGCAGCCCCCACAAGATCCCCCAAATCATAAATTCATAAATTCAGGAAGAGGACGCAACCGGGGTCTTATATTTCGAATTGTAAAATAGAATATGGTAGTCTGGAAGAGAGAAGCCTCACTTTGTAAGACAACATCCTGTCCCCACCCCCACCCCCATCCAGCCATTATTATATTTGGATCCTCCTCAAATAAGTAGAAAAAAAAATCGGTGAATCATCACATAATTCCCCAGAATTAATTACTCAATTACGTTTTCGCTCACCCCCTAGAGCCAATCACCGTTTTGGCTAAAACTCAAAATTTGACTTATATACTGACTTCCAGGGGCGTATACAATATATATATATATATATATATATATATATATAATGTAGTGATATTTTGTATATATATGTATATAATCCATTGACCATTTGTGACATCAAATCGCGTTATACGAGAATGCGTTGCCTGAACTATAAGAGTTATATCGAACAATGTATAGGAAGAAATTTAGTGTTTTAATAGTAAAATTTCGTTGGTTCAAGATTTGGATGTTATAACCTATTCAAGATTTGGAAGGATGAAGGACAAGGGGCTAATATTTTGGCTGGTTTGGCGAAGTGAATGAATTAATAATCAAGACTGAAATATTTGTTTTATAGTAACAGGTTGAGTAATAGTCTGAGTCTGTAAACGAATGACGTCATTAAAGTCTGTGTCTAAGACCGCAAGAGGTCCTTCGCGCATCACTAGGACGTCTTCCACAATTTAATATGCATATTTCTTTATTCTTAACGAAACTGACTTATTAGCCTCTGCTCTGGGGAGTAATACTGCCCCCCCCCCCCCCCCCCCCCCCCTCCTGTATCCGCCAATGTCTTAGCTTCTGCAATTCGCTCCATCTTCTCATTCTAACTCTTGTTCTTCATATGTTTCAACCATCACATTCTTCATCTTTCTTTTCGTCTTCTGCTTCATGTTTTACTATCGGATACTAGTGTACATTAGGTTTTATATTATCGGATAGCAGTGTACATTAGGTTTTATATTATCGGATACCAGTGTACATTAGGTTTTATATGATCGGATACCAGTGTACATTAGGTTTTATATTATCGGATACCAGTGTACATTAGGTTTTATATTATCGGATACCAGTGTACATTAGGTTTTATATTATCGGATACCAGTGTACATTAGGTTTGCCATAGTCCTGCATTACTCCCATGTACTGTTAATAGGTTTCGCTCCCATCTGTTAGGCATTTCTTCATCCGTAGCCTACCATTCTCCATAGAAACCTGTTTCTCATCTAAGAAACAATTGTAATTGAGTTTAAACTCTGGAGTAGGGCTATATAAACTCCTGACCACTGGGCTTGCAATAATAATGGTGGAGTTTCGAACTCTAAATATTTGTTCGGTTAAAGTTATAGATCTAAAGGTGGATCAAAACTGTTAGATTCAGATAGAGATTTATACTTTATACAGCTATACGAAGAGAAGTTATGTAATCGGTCAGACTTATGTTGATACTACTGAATAAAACAATTAGAACGAGTCAAAAATTCCACTCTATTTATATAAAAGACACAATATATTTCGCTGGTTAGAGCATTGTCAGGTGTACAGAATACAGACTTATGACTGGTGGTAATATTTTGAAAAAAGTAGAATACAGCGCACTTTAAACAGACACAACATCTATACAACTTACACAACACCCAAATCTCTGGGAAAATTGATCTTCAACGCCAAGGACAAGACAGACATACTGGAGAGAAGTGGGCTATATAGTATTCCGTGCAATGATTGCAATGGTATATACATTGGACACACAGGAAGGACCTTTAACATAATATACACGGAACACCTCAAACAGACAGCCTCCAATAACTCCACGTTCTACAGACACCTAACAGAAACAGAGCATCAACCCAAAGACCCACATAAACCCAACATACTACACTTGGCTTCTAAAGGAAGGGAGTTATCTCTGTTTTTTTTTTTTTTTCTCAGTTATGGCTTTATGCTGAGGCATATCGGCCAGCTACCACGATGATCATTTTGGAAAATTTTTCATAGGCACCTTGGTTTAAGGACAAAGCAATTGAAGAAGAACAATTGAACAAAAAAAAAAAAAAAAATGAAAAAGCTGTAAGCAATAATTTTGTAAAGAAGCAAGATACGGACGCGCCATGCCCCCGAAGAGGAATGGGGCCACCACACAACACAGTCATGAAGGCGAGCAGGAAGCCGACTCGGCCGCTGAAAAGCCGGACGCCAGAAGACCACACAGCAGAGGAGCAGAGGACCGAACCGGCCGCGACCTACCAGGGTCCCAAACCCGTCGAGCACACAAAACCATCACTTTCCAACTTGGGTAACATAACTCCATTCAGGTTTTGAGGGAACTTAATCCCGTGCCAGTGACCATCACTCATACACTGATTCAGGTTTTGAGGGAACTTAATCCCGCGCCAGTGACCATCACTCATACCGTTGTTACCAAAAACAGATACATAGCTAATGACATATGAATATATACGAAGTTCAGACCCTGCGGCCAGCATAATTTAAAAAGTTAACAGCGCCTCTCTGACAAGAGGGCTGTTGCAAGCAGATAAAATAGCTAGGTATGTTCGAGGAGCTGCAACTGTACTCTCTAGGTTCTCCATAAGGAGATATCTTTCTGCACTGTAATGTGGACACTGCATCACTATATGCTCCAGATCCTCGTAGCCCCCGCAGTGGCGGCAGCTAGAACTCTCACTCAGACCAATCCTATTCAGGTAGACATTGCACAGTCCGTGGTTGCTTCTTAAACGGCATATGGTCTTACACTCAAATTTCGATGTTGCTTTGTCCCTAAACCACGGTCTGGTTCCTACATGGGGTTGAATCGACTTAAAGAAATTGCCTTTGCAAGAGGCCTGGTACCTGTCCTGCCACATTGTCAGAACGGAGGTCAGGATACCCTCCTTCAGATCGCTAGCCGGGATGTTGCCTACTATAGGCTCCCCCCTCTCCACCGCCAGTTTTGCCATTCCGTCCACCCTCTCGTTCCCTTTAATTCCCGCGTGAGTTTTCACCCACATTAACACAACTTTTTTCTTTAGGCCAATAACCACGGCATAGTTTTCTAGTATGTCGGCTATTATGTTATCATAGATAGATAACTTGTTTGTGCAACAGGAATCTAACTTAGTTAGGGCACTCAATGAATCTGTAACTAATAGAAAGTGTTCACTATCGAGTAGGGAGACATACTTCAAAGCTTCATTTATTGCTACTAATTCAGCAGTGTAACTAGAAGCAAATTTCGGAAGTTTGAAACTCCGACTGAAATTTTTGTTGTCATCAAGAAAGGCGCAACCTGTACCATTCGTCGTTTTTGATCCGTCTGTAAATATTGGTACATATGACGACCACCATTTCCGTTTGGTCTCTTGGAACACCGCATTAACCATGAAAGGAGGGACACCAGAGAGATCCGGTAAGTATGTGATATTAATGTGATGAAGAAGATTACAAAAATTAATATTGAAATTTGGTAGAATGTGAGAACTGTATACGAAAGGGGCAAACTTAGCGTATTCCGGGAAACTATCAAGCAAAAGAGGATAATAATTCTTTCTAACCCAGTAAGATGAGGTGAAGTTAAGTACAGTTAGTTGCCGAACTTTGCTATAGACAGGACTATCGGAGGCCAGTAACTTGCAGAGGTACCTGCCAGCCAACATTCTCCTTCTAAGGTCTAGCGGCATCTCCCCCGCCTCACACAGTACCACATCTACAGGTGTGCTGTTCAGGAAGCCCAGTGCCAGACGCAGACATTTGTTGTGAAGGACATCCAGCCCAAGTAGACTGGTCTTGGCCGCTTCACCATAGAACACTGAGCCGTAGTCCACAACTGCCCTAATTACGTTTCTATAAAATAGTAATGCAATACTAGGATCTGCCCCCCAATTTCTGTTTGTTATTAGTCTAAGGATATTAGTATATTTTTCTACTTTCTGGATTATGGAGGAGATATGGCTGTTCCAGTTTAACTTCCGGTCTAGAACCAAGCCTAAGAATTTAACCTTGGCCACGCAAGGGAAGACCAATCCCCCCAAAGCTAAATTCTCCCCGAGTGGGAACCTATGTTGTCGCGAGAAAGGACAAACGGCAGACTTTGACTGAGAGATGCTGAGACCATTGTCGACCAGCCACGGGAGCAGCGATGTTACGGCCTGGTCCAAGCCTGTCTTGCAAGAATCCACAGTCTTGTATTGGGTATACAGGTATTCGAGAGTAAGTTAATGATCATATGAGTAAAACTGGCTGGCAAGTCCAAACTTAGCATCTTGTTCGCTAGAACAGGAAGTTGAACAGAGTCATAGGCCCCTATGAGATCCAGGAACAGTGCCAATGTCTGATGACGATTAGTAAACCCAGTGTGGATATCTAAGGTGAGGGAGGCTAAACTGTCATAAGTGGACCTGCCCTTCCGAAACCCGAACTGGTAAGATGGGATCTTGTCCTGCGACTCCAGCCACCACTCAAGCCTGTTCTTCACCATTTTTTCGAAGGTCTTCAACATGCAAGATGACAGGGCTATCGGTCTGTATGAAGCTCCATCACTGTGCGATCTACCCGGTTTTAGCAATGGGATAACCAAATAATCCTTCCAATCCTCCGGGAAGACTCCAGAAAGCCAGATCTCATTAAATGCCTTCAACAGGGGGAGATTGGTTGTTACCGGCAAATTCCTGATCATGTCATAATGGATCCCGTCCATCCCTGGAGCCGTATTCTTACTGTTGGATTTGATCGCCATGTTCAGTTCGGCAACCTCGAACCTGTCTGTTAGGAAGTGTCTCTCTGATATCCTGTCCATTGCTCCCACCCACGCCGGAACGAAGGGAGGGGCCAAACGTTCCATGAAGTCCACACACCACTCTCCCGTCTCTAAAGGGGGCTTATTACTTTTCTTCCTGTTTGATAGTTTTTTTATTTTGTCCCAAATTTCTTTTACAGGCGTACATCTGTTCAAACTACCACAAAATTCGCGCCAACTATTAATTTTACTTTCTTTTACCGCCTTCTTAAATTCCGCATCCGCTCGTTTATATTTCATAAGATTCCCCAAATCCGAATTCTTTTTATAATTATTGAAGTTGGCTTTTCTTTTGTTTAACAAATCGCTGAGGTTTTCATTCCACCAGGGACGATTAAATTTGGGATTTATATATTTTCTAAATTTCGGGATTGCTTCTGCAGCTGCTTCATTTATAACGTTAATGCAATGGTCATACCCTTCATTTAGACTACTGTCTGAACTCCTGAATTTATCATTCATGGAATAACTAAATTTTTCCCAATCAGCTTTTCTAATGTTCCACCTTCGAAAGGGTGTGACGAGGAGTTTGTTAATAGAAATATCATTTAAAGTGATTACAATGGGGAGGTGGTTAGAGCCGTGAGGGTCAGACAATGTCTCCCAATCCACTTTACTGGGCAAACCTGAAGAACAAAAAGTGACATCCACCGCCGAGTTGCATTTCTGGGCAACGTTATTAACATAAGTAGGGCTACCATCATTTACAACTATCATATTGCTGTTTTCAACAGCCGCTAAAAGATTTTTGCCCTTCTTGTCACATCTATCGCAACCCCAAGAATAGTGGTGAGAATTGAAATCACCTCCAACCAAGGTAGGTTTTGGAATGCCTCGCAACAACCGGTCCCAGTCTGCCTCTGCCACTTGGTTGTTGGGCTCATTGTAAATAGAGATGATACTGATGGCAGAATTGGAGACTAACCTAATCTCCGCTCCTACCATCAGCACATTCCTGACCTTGTAAAAATTGGTGATCTGGGTGTAGAGGATGCTACTCCTAATGAGGAGCGCTACCCCGGACCTGACGTCTGCCCTGTCCTCTCTCAGCACATTGTACCCCGGGAACCCGACATATACTCCTGGCCTGAACCACGTCTCAGACACAAGGGCCACGTCGATATGCTATATTTGAGATCTCTTTCACATATTTAAAGTTATTGGAGAACATCCACTTTCCAAAACCCATCGGGTGAATGGAACCTAGCGTTCCCTGCAAACCTTTCACATAATCACAGAAAGGACCAACATCAGTGTCCTTAAACTTACCTGATTGTAATTTAGATATTTTATTGGCAACCTGTAATTGGTCCGCTGCGCTGCTGCAAGACTCAACCACTTGCTGGCTCACGAGAACCTTGGCCGAGCCCCTGTGGATCTCCTCTGCGGCCTGTCTCTTGCCCCCCGCCTTGGTAGCTACCGGGCCCGGGCTCAAGTCCATTCCTGCTCCTCCTGCTGCCTCCTGCTCCATTAATGGACTATCGCCCACTTCACCACTACTTCCCGGGGGCTCCTCACCCCCGCTTGAAGCGTTCATCCCTAACTCACTAAATAATACTTACGAAAAAGTTGAAGATTTAAATTAATTTAATGATAAGAATAAATTATTTTAAAGGAATGAAGATATAAGAACACAAACTAACGAAAGAACCAACTGAACTCAAATTTAAATTGAACTTGTAAATATTTGAAAATTATTTAGAACTAAAAAAAAAAAAAAATTGTTTTTTGTAAAATTCAAATGAATAAAACCAAAGAACTAGTTAAAGTCAGTCTGAACTTTGTGCTGACGTTGGCATAATCCGAAACCAGCGATCTCTGTTAGAAGCCATGGAAATCAACAAATACAACAAAGACACACATTACAAACTGATTTAAATCATTCCCCCCTCCTCAATTTGAAACTTCCAAGATAGACTTGGCTAACTATTATTATGCTCTGTTCACAATTAATAATCTAATGTTACAGGGGTGTAATATGTTTTTATTTCAATTTACGGTGATCTAGAGTTGTCTGTGTTTTTTAGTTTTTATTGTGATATAGCTAATAGGTTATTATTGAGACTCAGTTAACAGGTTAATATTGAGATATAGTTAATATTGTGATATAGGTAATAGGTTAGTATTGAGATATATTATTTAATTATTTTTCTGATTAAATTGTGATATAATATGGTAGTTTCCCCCCTCCCTCACTCTTCCCCTCCTACCCCCCCTTCCCCCTCCCATCCTCTATCTTGACTTCATAAAATATTATCACCAGTCATAAGTCAGTATCCTGTACACTTGACAATGCTCTAACCAGCGAAATATATTGTGTCTTTTATATAAATATAGTGGACATTTTGACTCGTTCTAAGTGTTTTACTGAGTACCTACTATTTACAATGAACTTCCACAAGAGCTCTGGCGAAAAAAGATCTCTAATTTGATGTTGAGATTTAACTGGAATTTCATATTTTTTCGAAATATGAATTTATCATTTAACTTTTCGTTGCCCCTCCAACACCAGTCGAACGTTTGCGCTAATGTTGACGTATGTTGGGGCTCCAAAACCCTCATACAAAATTTTGTGTCGATAAATTTATTAGTTATTAGAGTTTGAATTGAGCCACTACCCCTGAGCCCCCCTTCCCTTCAGCCGATATCACTGAAATTTGACAGGTTATCTTCTTTAAACGTTATACTATAGGTATAAGAAAGTAATAGGCAAAGTACACAAAAACTGACTATGTTATCTGTGGACTATCTCTACTGGGGCAGTTCTAAATTTTGCCTACTCAAGTTTAGTTATCTAGGATACGGGTCTTTAACGTTTCGAACCCGCGATCTTGAGCTCAATTGGCAAGCAAGAATTCTCTTAACTACCGGCGCCTTTATTTCTGACAATTGAAGGGGGAAAAAACAGTTTTAAATGGGATGTGTTGGTAAATTGTCGACAAAAAGCTTCGAACCGAATCCACGACCAATTAACTGATGACCAAAAAATGTAATTTATTTTTGAAATTATGCCATATGTCTTTTTCTGGTCTAATATAAGTGGTTATAGAGGTTCCCACTTAAATAAGAAAGACATAAAATATAAATACTCGATCGATTTTATGTCAGTCGCAGGTTTCATGTTTCTTTGAAAAGCTTTATAATAAGACATCTCGAGTTGCAAATAAAACCATATCTTCAGCTTCAAGCTTTTCAACTTCTTTCCAGTTCTTTTGGGAAAAAAGTAACTGTGAAATATGTGTTTCTGAATGTTCATAATTGTAATTATTAGTTCGTGTTGTTAAGAACTTAAAGAGTTAAAAAAAAGTTAATCCGTGCCCCACCATAGCTACCCCCACTTAAAAAAATAACCCCACTCTCAAGTTATTCAGATCTGAGTCAGATGGTCTCCAATCATTGTAAAGTCAACATAAAATAAATAGATTCAAAGTTGTGTGTATTCTCATTCATCAAGTATCATCATAAACACTGAGAAAGCCACGATACCAAACAATTTGAAATAGCGTTTCCAGGAGGGAAAAAAGAAAAAATTACTTTCGAAAGCTTTAAACATTAAACCACGCACACACATGACCTAAATTTTTGTATTACTAAATAATTATATCGTGAAAAATAATTAATTTGGTGAGTTATTGTTGTTGTTAGTAATTGTATTGGTTCAGAAATAATAATTACACTAGTCGACAAAAAATGAACTTTTATGAAAATGTGTTTTTTTTGTATACAGAATCTAAATGTGGTAATAAAAAGAATCATGAAAATTAATACAAATTATACTTTTCTACTTCTCGCCTCTTTCTCAATGAAAATATCTCATATAGGAAAAGTTTATTAATAATGTCAGATATATTAAATACAAAATACAAAGTGTACGTTCTTTCCAGTAATGGAGATAGCGGTTTTCAACGAACACTTTAAGTAGACTGTGGAGAGTCTCCACACACAAAAAAAATAGATCTGAGGAATTTACACACTTTTTTGACATTATGCACACTATGATTAATAAATACAAGTATTCAATTAAAAATTTACTGAAAACACACTTTGACAAGATAAGAAAAGGCTGATAACGATATATTCGTTCAGTGTAATAGTGAATAAAATGTGTATTGATGTGACGGTATTTATTATATTTATGCATAGCATTCGTTACTTTCCATCGTATTTTTTAAATATAACTTATAGTAGAAAATAAGTCGGTAAATCACTGGCTACATACTTCCCAAGCAAGAATTAATCAATTACGTTTTCACCAAAAACCAATCAACCGTTTGGGCTAAAACTCGATATTTGACTTACATAGTGGCTTCTGAATTTCATGTCGATACGTTCATTACATCAACAGTTATTGGGGTTTTATTGTTGAGCGCCCTTCCTTTCTGCCGATTTTGCTGAAAATGATTAAGTGTTGCTCTTATGGAGTTTAGAATTCACATATGAAATGTTTTATCGATTCATTCATTACAACGGTATTTATTTAAGTTTTGGGGAAAAGTCTCCTTCCTTATACCCCCCTTTCCTTTGGTCGATTTGTCTGAAAATAGATGTCGTTGTTAGAAGTTTCTGGATTCACATATAAAATTTCGTGTCGATACACTCATTTTATCGGGAGTTATTGTGTTCGACAGACAGAATATTTTTTTTCATTTGGAATCTGGTAAACCTGATATTCCGCTGAAAACTACACATCGAATTTTGCCCGATTACATAAATTCCCCTATACTTCGTACAGCTGCGGATGTAATATATTGCTTATATTCTAAAAATGTGATATATTTATCATTTATCATAATAATTATATATTATAATTCATAAAGCAACAAAAAATATAAATATCAATTAGCGGTAAAAAAACCTTGTTGACCAGTAAAATAACTAATTATTTGTCGAGGGTAGCGTCCAATATTGACCATAATCCCCACTTCTGTGGAACTGTTATTTCATCCAATAGAAATGGCTATAACAATACAGAACAACTCCGTGCCGACATTATAACCTCCAGATGCTACTACCTGTTCAGCATTTTTATTGGCTATTTCTTGAGATTGATCAAATTAAAATTTACCAAAAGCAGCAACAATGGTCTCAATGACATTAAATTAAACAAACAAAAATATATTTTAGTTATTTTGACACATGCCAGGGCTTCAACTACGATGTCACATCGCCTACGCTCTTTCGTCACTCTGGTGGACATCTAGAGTCCGACTCTACTACCTGACATCGTACAGGCTCGGGACCATCGCTTAATGCCCCATCTTAAGGATGGTGAGCTCAAAGTTTGTCGAGTTTCGAACCCGCGGAGCTCAGTATAAACAAGCACGCTACCTCTCAGATGTCGGCGCCATCCTAGAACATATATGTGATGCGGCCCTAACAGAACTTTTCATATACCAATCACACTCTTACAAATCACTCTCCCTACCCGCTCTCAAATTCATTCCGTACTACCATTTCTGGGTATATGAAAGTAATGCTTTGCCGTCAGCTGTTATCTGTTTTATTGCACATCGTAATTCTGAGAGTGACTTTCTTATGTCCAGTAATGCCAATATGAACGAATTTTGGGAAGTGGCAGGGGAAGTGAGAGTAAAAGAGTGGTTGGTATTAGGAAGTCCTGTCTTGGCCATAACACATATATTTTTTTTTTTCTTATTTTTAATTAAAAAAAACTACCAATAATAAAAATATATTATTCTTTACTCTGCGATACAATTTAAACGTTACTTTGAAATATATCCCACGGAAATTTATTTATTCTTTCGGGCGCTATGATTTGGTCGTAATATTCCTATCCCAAGTCTGAGAGTTAGCGATTGGAAATTTAATAACGAACTATTAGGTCATAAAAGTAAGCGTTATGATGAAAATGAAATTTCGGCCAAAATCGAATCAGATCTAAGTTATCTCATGTGATTTCTTCATTTCAAATTTAAAATTCAATGGTTCCTGTGTTAGACCGATCGCGAAGTTCAAATCACATACACGCACAGACAGACATCATCAAAAAAATAGTCAAAATTATATTCTTGAAACGTAAAAATCCGTTAAAAACTCGATCTTGGATTTTCGCAAGATTACAATACTACCTTATACTATAAATAAAAGAAAGCAAAACTGAAAACAATATTATTATTAAATTTTTACTTTAAAGGTAAATTCAGTGGTTAAAGTTAGCCATTGTCAAAAATTAATTAAGTGCAGAGTTTTTATATAAACGATTTTATATAAACAACAATAAACGACTTAGTAAGAAGATTAATTTTGAATAACTATGAATTGACCATGTAATTAATGTGTGTAAAATTCCAAATTAAATTGTGTTAAAGCATGTATGGAGCAAGCAGTTAAATATATTCCCTTCCAGCAGGAATACTGTAGGATAGAAATAGAAAGAAAAGAAAAAAATGACAGCCATTGGAATTACCTAAAAATGACTGCGCCTCAAAATTACACTGATTTAATTGGCTAATAATAGAGTGAACGGTACCCTAGGACGATGTGGTCTCTTTTATCTGGTCAATTTCTAACAGCGTATAGAACTAAAACGGACGAAACTATAATATATTGAAGATCTACGAAGATTCGAAACTCTCCAGGATATCTCAAATCTCCAAACCGAAAACATTCTTTAGTTTATTTTATCTGAGAGGTGAAATAAACTTAAGCACACCGTCCTTCGGATGGGATGTTAAGCGATGGTCCCGAGCCTGTACGATGTTAAGTACTCGTTAAAGACCCCTACCCTAGGTAGGGAAAATTTAGGACTCCCGTAGAGTCGGGCTCATGTCCACCAGTTAGACGAAATAGCGCTTTGGTAGTAGGCGATATGACGTTGTAGTTAAAGCCCGGGCATTGAGTCATAATAACTAACTAACCGACCGAAAGCATTCGATTCAGAAAGGACCGGAAACCTCTACTGCAACCACAACTATAATTTTAAAAACGTTGCCGACTGTTTTCCTAGTCCGTGTTGTGTATTACAAAGAAGAAACCGAGAAAAATTTACCAGGAGAGCACGTTTGTGGAGTTTATGTAATTGAAAAACTTATCCTAAGTCCGTGTGTGTAGGCTTGAAGCCGTGTCGTGACATAAGGGATTTTCAAACCTGACTTACGTGGTTAGAAACATTATAAGATGAACTATTTGATTCTCTGGGTGGTATGTTTGCAACAACAGAAAGGCAATAAACCTCATTACATAATGAAACTAGACGCAGCGCGGGTTTCATGCCACAGTTCACCGCTCCTCTCTCTATAACCTAAATCAGTGGATGCGTATAAGTTCGTCTTTTAGAACCATGCCAATATTTCAAAGAAATTAATTTCCTAATTAAGTAATTAACCAAAAAAATCGAATAGTTTATCTTTTGATAATACAAAAAAAAATATAGAAAAAGTGAGCAGATTATGTGCATTTTCAAGATGGGTCTTAGTGCACTGCAGGAGGGACCGGGGCTGGTGTGCTACAGTGACATGGTCCAGATAAATGTATCGACATGAAATTTCCTATTTAAATTCAAAACCCCATAACCTGTCAAATTTCAGCGATATCAGCTGAAAGAGGGGCTTCAGGGGAGGGGGCTTAATTCAAAAACCCTAATAACTGCTGATGAAATGCATTTATCGACATGCAATTGAGTATGAAGATTTAGGAGCTCCTAAGTACGTCAACTATTGACTTGCGGTTCGCTGGTTTTGGAGGGGAAGAAAAAGGTTAATTCATTATTTCGATCAGGGGAGGTACGACTTTTTCAACTTTGAAATCAACAATTAAATAAAGTATTATATTTCGGTAAGCCATCAAGTAATTTAGCGACACTAATTTATTTTACTAACAATGCCACGATATCGATCGAAATGTATCAATACCAAATATTTCGGAATGGAATTTAATGAAAAAATATTTTTTCTTTGAAATATATTGTATATATATATTTTTATGTAGGCAATATATCATCAACTTTTCAATTTTAATTTAAAAAGAAAAGTAATATGGACGAATAAAACGAAAATCTCTCTCGTACAACTTTTTATTTGAAACAAAATGTACAGACTAATAAAACAAAACTGCCAGCAGTTATCGAACTGCATTGAGTAAACATTTATTGTATTTATGCAACATGTTGCATTCTCAAGCTTACACCGTTTTACAACAAAGTTAGACCGCAGCAGATTGAGTGATTGACTGTGATATGAAATAATCTACACGTTTCTGTGAGAGAGGTGAGCAGCAGGCGGGCGGCAAAGGACGGTAAAGAATAGTCAGCGACTAGTCTATCGCCACTGCTGTGCGCGAATAGACTATATACATTAAATGAACCTTCGATAAAGCCTTTTGCTTAACATGGGCCAAAGTTGAATATTTGCTGAAAGTAAAATTTTTTCCAAAGCTGAAGCCGATTTTGCGGTGACAATAACTTCATAATATACCTATAGGTAATATATATTATACCTATCAAAACAAGATTTTTTGACAAATTACATTATACTTCCCGAGAAGTAATGTCATCAGTCAGAAACTCAATGTTGAGTTGTCAACGGAATTTCATGTTTCCCGACCACCTTATTACAGAAATGTCAAAAAAAATGTGTGTCTATGAGTGTGGGAACACAATAATAAAATGAATTCATCGACAAAATATTTAATATGTGTATCCAGAACCCCATGAGGACGACACCTATTAATTTTCAGCCATATCGGCCAAAAGGAAGGGGGAGATTAGGGAGAAGGCTCAACACAAAAACTCTACAGTTGTAATGAATATAACGACAAAAAAAATTCTATATAAATGTAAACACCTATAAAGACCGACATCTATTATTTTTCCGCGGAATCGGCCAAAGACAAGGGGGTCATAGGAGGGAGATTCAACTCAAAAATCTTAGTAACAGCCAATGTAATGATTCTATCAACACAAAATTTAGTATTCAATTTTTTTTTTTTATTTCTGGAATCTGGAGGTTGGAAAACATGAAATTCCGTACATCGAACTTCTGACCGATTACATAACTTCCCCGATACTTCGTACAACTGGAGAAGTAATACATACCTTTGAGTATGTAAGTTATATAGAAGAAAAATAAAAAAAAAAAGGATAAAAAATAAAATAAAAACGTTTTTGTCGCCTAAAAGATTCCATGTATACTATAACGGCAGTTTATAAACAGAAGTTAATCTCAGTTATATAACTATAAGAATGCGATAATAAAACGAATGAGGGAAGAAAAAAAATATATAAAAAAAACCTTGATCTTGTCTTCCGCTGTTGGAAATGTTCAACGACTGAGTCATCTGGTGTGAATAACCTTTCATTTCTCTAGCCACAGATCAACAAGAGAATGAATAGACACAGGGAATCCTTGCGGATAATGAGTGTCCTCACGGATAAACGGAGAGTTTATAATTATAGATAGATAAACTTTTTATTACACTAAAGAATACAAGCTTTTTGGCAATGAATGGTTTGTTTACAAATTCATATTCTTATAAGAATTTATTATATATTTATTTCGTTTATCCGCGAAGACACTCATTACCCGCAAGGGTTGCCTGTGTCTATTCATTCTCTATAACATTGAATTAAAGAATTGCCACAGTATTTAAAAAGAAAAGAGACTAAAGTAGATGTAAAAATTAGTTTGTAAGATTTTTAATAATTTGATTTTTTTATTTCATATTGATATTTTCTTTTATTTATAATGTCGGTTTAGGTAAATAAACCCAATATTTGTTCTCTGATTCTATGCTATTCTTTTTTGCCTGTAAACCCAGTAAGATAATTTATACCTTTCGATTAAATTTATATATATATTTAAAAAAAAAAAAAAAGAAACAAGGTGGCATATCTTTAGGAAATTTAGAAGAAAGTTTTAGCCCAAACGGTCAATTGGCCTCTGAAGGGGCGAAGAAAATAGCCGGTGATTCACCGAAAACATTTTTTCATTTAAATTTTTTTTTAAATATACTTTCTTTTATTCCTGGAAATGTATTCAAACAGTTGGAGATGTATTTGGTTGTCAGATATTTATAAAATAACATAGCAGACCATTATTTCTCTTTGCTCTTCGCTAGAAACAAATATACGAGTAACTCAGAGCACCGAGATAGGTCGAGACATGTCACAACGGAATTGCAATTATATTCTACAAAGAGAGACAACTACACAATTTTAAAATAAACTTCCAAAACCGATTGAATATAACTTTTAAAATTTTAACATCAATTTTTGATATGACTTAAAATGTTTATGAATCATCAACATAAAGTGCATAGATGGACAAACTTTTAATTCTTCCATAAAGTGCATTTATGCAGAAATGCATATCAGGATGCCGTGTTAATGCTGTTGCCTGCTCAGTTGAATAACACAGCAGGGGCACATTTAGCAATAGTTAATTAAATATTAGTTATATTGGAAAGTAGAGGTGTTATGCCCCCGAACTGTGACATGGCTACACGACAAAGCCATTATCTCATCTGAATATTCTACTAACACCTTGCTCCTATCCCTGCTTCATCCAGTTCAATTAACGCTGATAATTACAATTTACCTTCTTTTTTTCGCTTTGTAGGCATTATTTAGCGTGAATCCTACTTAACTTATTGAAAGATTTAGAATTACTTTTCACTTCCTTATACCTATGTTATAATAAAGTGAATACTATTCACTTCCTTATACCTATGTTATAAATAATATATTCGTGTAGAAATCCGAGATCGAATTTTCAATGGATTTTTACGTTTCCCCTGAACACGGTTTGACAATTTTCATGTGTCTGTGTTGTGTTTGTGTTTGTGATTGAAATTTAGTGATTATTTTGTCTCAAATCAAGAATATTCTTCTTCAACCTCAGAATATGGTTTTATTATTCGTAGTTTTTTATTAAAAAGGATAAAGAAATATATTTATGATGTGACTATTACAGGACTTTCTTATACCAACCACGTTTTTAGAGATTGCACTCCTCCCACTCAAATCCATTTCATTCATACTGGCATCAATAGGTATAAGAAAGTCACTCTCAGAGTTAGATTGTACAAAGAAAAAGAGAAGATGGCTGAAAACACATTACTTTTATATACCAGTATTTGAGGGCGCTGGTAGCTCAGTGGTATGCGTGCTTGCCTTCTGAGCTCAAGATTGTCAGTTCAAAACCCGGCTGAGGCCCTTAGTTTATTTTATCTGGGAGGAAAATAAACTTAAGCACGCCGTCCTTCGGATGGAACGTTAAGCGATGGTTCCGAGCCTGTACGATGTCAGGTACTCGTTAAAGACACCTGCCTTATGTGAATAAAAATTTAGGGTAGGCAAAATTTAGAACTCCCACAGTAGAGTCGGGCTCATGTCCACCAGAGTGACGAAAAGCGCTATGGTAATAGGCGATATGACCTCGTAGTTAAAGCTCGGATGAGTCATAATGACTAACTATACCCAGTATTGTCAGCTGGAAATTCATTAGAGGGGAAAGCAGATTATTGATCTGTGTAAAAGAGGTAGGCATTAAAAAAGTCCTGTAATGACCACATCATATGTATATATATACGTTAGCTAATAAAAAGCGAATTTGGTTGCGGTCTAATCGAATATATTTGATAGATTATCAAATAATCCAATGAAAAGTGGATATTTTCAACCCACCCATTAGGAGAAAGTGCAGTCCTTTAAAAATGTATGATGATATACCACCCAAAGCAGCCTTATCTCTCTGATTCATGACATACAGGAAATGAACTTTCTCAAATGTTCAATCTTCTAATAATAGTTGATTACTCTGTTGAAAGAGTTTTGATGGGAATATACGTCTATGGTCGGGGTTTCCCGCTAATAAATCGGAACATCATGAAAAATGTGCTTAGAAAAATTTAGACACTTTGGAGGCTTATATATCCAAAAATAATTGATAAAGTCAATTTTGTGGTAACATTTATGAATATACATAAATAATTTTAATATTTTGAAATACTTTGATTTACTTACACACCGGAAGTTCGCAAAATCTTAAATCCCAATTTACTCCACAATCCCCCAAGAAAACTAAAGAGAGTTTGGCATAGATATCTCCTGGTATGAAGTGAATGACCATGAAGGTTCACCGCTGGGTGTTTTTCCTCTCTCAAGCCTTTCATGTCATTCATTTTTATTTTTTGTATAGTATATGTCAGCTCAGCCGCTGGTTGTGCATTTTTTGTAGAGTTGTGGCTTCAGATGAATAAATACAAAAAAAAAGTATATTTTGAAATTTTTTTTTTGAAAACCACTACAAGTTTTTGTCCAAGCGAGTTTTTTTTCACTTTGCATACTTTCACTCGAATTTTTGCTTTCTTAACAGTGACGAAAATGTTTAGTAGTTAAGATAGATACACTTTTTATTGGGCTAAAGAAAACAAGCTTTATGGCAATGTTGGTTTTCTCTACAAAACACATATTCTTATAGTTATAGAAAAGAAAAGAAAAAAAATGTAGTGATAACACATAAGTAATATAGTAACTAAATAATAATATACAAATAATATTAAAATAAATAAATATAGACATGCCTTTAATAGAATCAGAAATACATAATGCAACCAATTAGAAACTTTAGACCAAGAAGAAAGAAAGAGAGAAAACAAATTTTAATTTATAATTTTTGACACATGAAAACGATAATGTCGAAAATTCTTCCGTGGTAATTATCTTCTTCCTCATTTGAAAAATAATAAATATGGGAAATGATAAGAGGACTAATTTTTGAAAAATCAGTAATTAAAAACGCATTATGATTAAACATACATTTATTAACGATATTCGTTATATATATGTACAGCGTATTGTTCTGATTAATTTATTTATAATGATATTTAGTAATGTAACAGAGTTAAATAATAGAGATAGCGTGCTAGCCTACTATGATCAAGATCGCGGGTTCGATTCCCGGCCGAAGCCCTTAGATTTTTTTTATCTGGGAGGTGAAAAATTAGATAATAGAAATAGACAAAATTTAAAATTTTATCAATTTTCAGGAGAATCAGAAGAAGCGAAAATGGGAATCAGAGGCGGTCTTCCGTCATTAATCCAAATAACTGGCAATGTAATGAATGTATCGACATGAAATTTTATATTTAATTATAAAACACCATAAGGGCGTAACTACTAATTTTCCCGAGAAATTGGACATAAGGAAAGAGAGGATTAGGGGCATCCAACTCAAAAACTCGAATAACTACCAGTGTAATAAATGTATCGTCACAAAACCTACTATGATTCTATGAAGCTCCTAAGTCAACTATTGATTTTTAGCATAATTATTTGTTAACATAATTCGTGCTGGGGAAGTACATTGTCGGTGCTGGAGTGGACTCTACTGGCCTGGACTTTCATGGATATTTTTCCAGCTCCATCCAGGAGCCATGATTACAGTAGTTTGTTGGACTATCTGTTTTGGCTAGCTAATTTGAGAAGGGTTTATTAGCTATGTTAATACTGTTGGAGTGGGACTGCTCCGAGCTCACCTCCCTAATTGTACGTTAGCCTCTAGAGAGAAGTGAACGAACCCCTAAGGCCACCACGTTCTACACTCCACGCCAGAATCTATAGCTGCATCTAGTCCGTCTGGCCACCTCCTTCAGGAATTTACCGTATTCCCTAGGGTTATATGTTGATAATTATGAAGGCATATATTCAACATATGACTATATAACAATTCCTCCCTTCCTGTAAATGAAAATAAGTGATTTGTGCGTAACAAAGACAAAATTATAAAGTGAAACACATGATATTCAATCACAGCGATGTAAAGACTACATAGAAAGGGGATGGCCAGATAAGAAGAAGGATTCAGGAGATATACGACTTTTTTATGAGAGATGAGATAGTCTTTTAGGATCAGATACTTCCGTGGAGAGGATGCATTGTGGTCCCTACAAAGCTACGTCGAGGTATGCTTCATATGTTACATGAAGGTCATCTGGACATTGCGGCCATTCCCTCGTTTCCATTTCTGGTGCCCAAAGATGGACGACTGTATTGAGTCATTCGTTAAAGGCTGCAAGCCAAGCCAGCAGGTTCTGCTTTACTCATAGTCCGTTCCTGTGGAACCTTGGATGCAACTCCACACTGGATGCAAGTCCTCGGTCGGGATTCGAACCCACGTTCTTGAGCTCAGAAGGCAGAAGCACGCATGCCACTGAGCTACCGGCGCCCTCACACATCAGGCCCTTAGTTTATTTTATTTGGGAGGTAAAATAAACTTAAGCAGGCCGTCGGATGGGACGTTAAGCGATGGTCCCGAGCCTGTACAATGTCAGGTACTCGTTAAAGACCCCTGCCCTTGGTGAATAAAAATTTAAGGTAGGCAAAATTTAGTACTCCCTCAGTAGAGTCGGGCTCATGTCCACCGAAGTGACGAAAGAGCGCTCTGGTAGTAGGCGATATGACCTAGTAGTTAAAGCCCGGGCATGAGTCATAAAACCTAACCTAACTCCACACAGACTTCGCAGGCCCCTATGAGGGCAAGTATTGGCTCATAGTGGTGGACGCTACTTCAAAATGTTTGGAGATTGTTCCCCTATCAAGCACCACAACAAAAAATGGACTTTCATGTTTTCCGACCGCCAGATTCCAAATGTGAGACAAAAAATGTCTGTCTGTATGTGAAAAAGGATAACTCCCAATAGAATAAATGTATCGACACGAAATTTTATATGTGAATTCAAAACCCTCTAACGACGAAACCTTTTGATTTTCAGCCAAATCGACATAAGGAAACAGGGGGTTTAGGGGGGAGGCGCAACACAAAAGCTCTAATATCTGTCGATAGAATGAATGAGTCGACGTGAAATTTCTTATTTAGAGTCAAAACCCAATGAGGACATAACCTGTCGATATTGGAAATTCAATGAAATCGAAAAATTGGTTTCAGAGGGAGTGCAAACACTTAGTTTATTAATTCGCGCTGAGGAAGTATATTTCAAATTCCATGCTTGCCCATCAATTAAGTAAGTTTTCGTTCTCCCATTTGGACTTAAAGCCAGTTGTTGACATATCAACTTCTGAATCCCCACCTTTCCCTTCGGCCGATTTCATTGAAAATTAACAGGTTGTCGATCTTACGGGGGTTTGAATTTAAATATAAAATTTTATGTCGATATATTCATTTTATCGACAGTTATTAGAGTTTTTCCTTTAACGCCCCCCCCCCCCTCACCTTCGAATTGGCTGAAAATTAATAGCTCGTTCTTCTAGGATTCTGGATACAAATAAATTTTTTTTATTTCTTACTATTATTGTTATTACTCTCAAGATCGTGGGTCCGAAACCCGGCTGATGCTCATACGTTTTTTTATCTGGAAAATGTCAGACTATATTTTTATTTTGAACCAGTGTAATTCATAAAGTATCTCTTTGGTATACATTTTTATGGTGAATCCAATTACCATGTTATGGTTTAACGGAACTTTCTTTCTAGGAGAGGGGGAAAAACATAATTTATCTGTAACAGGAAAAAGAAAGAGTTGATCTTTGAAATCTCGGAAAGAGGGTTCTTCTGACAGAGGGTGGGAGTAAGGAATACATGAGGGACTGGCCCATTTTCTGCTCCCTATCCAATATCATGAGGTCTATTGTGGCTAAAATTTAACAGAAACTGACGTACAGAAGAAAAAACACAGAAGGCCAGTAGTTTATTTCCTGTCCTAATGGACAACAAGATGAACTTCCAAAAGAACCAATCAATTCATCAGAGGCTCCGTAATGGATATTGAAAAATAAACTATTCAATAATATAAGATTGATTTTTCTCATCTTCTTCACGCGATCCTTTGGAATTATTGATTAAAAAAAAAACTCAAGGATGGCTAGGAACTCTCTTCCAGTGAGTTTTCAATTCCACAGTCGATGAATTTTATGTACGTCAGGGTAAGTATGTTTGTATACTGCTCATTTCACATCAACATTTTAATTTTAATAGGTTAGGTTAGGTTAGGTTTTATGACTCATGCCCGGGTTTTTTTAACTACGAGGTCATATCGCCTACTACCAGAGCGCTCTTTCGTCACTCTGGTGGACATGAGCCCGACTCTACTGTGGGAGTCCTAAATTTTGCCTACCCTAAATTTTTATTCATCTAGGGTAGGGGTCTTTAACGAGTACCTGACATCGTACAGGCTCGGGACCATCGCTTAACGTCCCATCCGAAGGACGGCGTGCTTAAGTTATTTTAATATAATTTTTAAAAAACTGATAGAATTATTCTCAAATACAAGTTTTTGCTCTCCCTCAAAAACTATTGGCCGTTTGAGATAAAAATTATATATTTGAGACTTCTGAAACCTCATACTAAATTTTGTATCGATACATTAATTACAACGATAGTTATTAGGGTTTTTGAGTCGAGTTCCCCTTCTATGACCCCCCCCCCCCCCCCCCTTACTTTTGCGGGTAATTAATAGGTGCCACCCTTATACACATATAAAATTTGATATTGATACATTCATTCTATCGGGGTTATTGTGTTCACAGGCATACAACATCACAATGATAAGCTAGTTATTATGTCTCATGCCCGGGCTTTAACTACAAGGTCATATTGACTATCAGAGCGTTCTTTCGACACGAGCCCGACTATACTATGGAAGTCTTTTCACTTAGAGTAGGGGGGTTTTTAACGAGTACTTACTATCGTACAGGCTTGGGAACATCGTTTAACATCCCATCCGAAGTCACAGTAAGTTAGTTATTAAGACTCATGCTATTGCCTACTACCAGAGCGCTCTTTCGTCTCTCTGATGGACAGGAGCCCGCCTTTTTAGTGGAAGTCCTAAATTTTGCCTACCCAGGTCTAGGATAGGAGTATCTACTATCGTACAGGCATGGGACTATCGCTTAACATCCCATCTACTGGAGAAGTATAGCCGATGATAGCCCCTAAACACGTTAAGAAGATGGTAAAAACAACATCGAATTTGTGACCAATTACATAACTTTACATTACTTATGGTCTGTACGTACCCATTGTAAATATGCATAATAAAAACATAAAAAGTTAAAAAAAAAATACCTCTGTAAGTCTGAGAAAACGCTAACTGAATTGGATCTACGTTGTAAAGAGGGAAGAGTGAGGGTAACCGTGAGCAGGTGACTGTTTCATGTAAGGTAAGCTTCATAAAAAGACTCACCTTCAACGTTGTGAGCCATTTAAATATGTATATGCTCGTCTGCTCTGACCCAGAATCCTGGGGGAGAGGTAGATCTTCGTTTACCGAGCAACCCACTTTCCTGGCTCAACAACAGTCAGTCTCCAGAAACTTTGTTCTATATAGGTGGACATGAACTAGAGACAAATGAGGTAGTCCTCAAGTAGTCGAGCTTTCTCACATGTCGGGGAAATCGTATAGAGTGTTTAAGTTTAAAGTTCAAAACTGAAAGGCAGCTCTGAGCATTGCTCCATCCCTCACACAGAGGGCGCCGCTAGCTCAGAGCTCAAGATCGTGGGTTCGAAACCCGGCCGAGGCTTAACATAAAAACTCCAATAACTGCCGATTGGTAGATTGAATCAACATAAGATTTTATATGTGTGATCAAAATCCCATATATACAACATCTATCGATTTCCAGCTAAATCGGCTAGAGGGGAGGGGGAGATAAAGGGATAGGCTTAACTCAAATACTCTTATAACTGCCATTGAAACGACATTTATTAATTTTCATCTAAATCGGCAGAAGAGAAGAGGGGATCAGAAGGGGGCTCAACTCAAAAATGAATGAATGTATCGACATTCCAAGCCCATATTTAAGGTCAAATCGCAATGAGGACATCACCTGTGAAATTTCAGCGATGTCAAGGGAAGGGGGGTTCAGGGGAGGGAGTTTACATAACATCCCCAATACTTCGTATAACTGAAAAAAAAAACGTATCTTAAACGACATTTAGAAACGAGAAAGTATCGTAATCTAAATTTTTTTATCGCTTACGATACAGTGTTGAGTACTGCTGCCGCTTAGATAAAGATCTTCAAATCAGTAATTTTTTTTAATTTTTCGGAAATTTCTTGTCGCTTGTCATCTTAGGATCATGGCTTGAAAACGGCTGTTCTTCTTCTACAAATCCCACCACGTCATCCAAAAGCTAAGGGTAAAAAGTACCATAAGCTACAGGTAATATTAGTTCCCCAGCTATACAAAGTATTGGGCAAGTTACGTAATCGGTCAGCAATTCGATGCTGAAATTTCAATGGAATTTCATGTTTTCCGATCCCTGTTTCCAAATATGAAAAAAAAATTTCTGTGAATACAATAACTCCTGATAAAATGAATATATTGCCACGAAATGTTATATACCATAACGACGAAATCTATCGATTTTCAGTCTAATCGGAAAAAGGGAAGGGGGGGATTAGGGGAGGGGCTTAACTCAAATATTCTAATAACTGGTATTGTATTGATTGTATTGACACAAAATTTCATATGAAAATTCAAAACTTCATTAGGACCACACCTATACTTTTTCCGCGAAATGGGGCGAAAAGGAGGGGGGGAACAGTGATGAAGGGGTCGACACAAAAACTCTAATAACTTCTGATGTTATGAATGTATTGACATAACATTGAGCATGAGGATTCAGATGTCCCTGTGTAAATTAAGTAAACATTTTTATTCATAATCGGTTGAATGTTTTTAGAGGGAGATGAATACATAATTGAATAATTCGTACTGGGGAAGTACATTGCCGGTGATTCACCGATGTTTTTTTTTCTTGAATTCAGGTTTTTGAATGTTGTAGTGTCCGTTCTAATAAGGTGAGGTTGTAAGGGAGTTTCTGCGAACTAACACAGAACAGGAGAAGTCAATTTTAGTATAGTTTTAACTACTGGGAAATATATATGTCTGCGACCAAGAGATGAGAGATATTTGCAATTTTTCATAGAGATGATTACAGGAGAAAATCAGGTTTACACATGAAGCGTTCAAATGAAAGGTTGAGCCGACGTACCGGAGCTACGTTCTGGGACATATTGAACGTGTGTGAAGGGGCAAAAGTAGGGGCCTAACTAAAGGCCGACCAACTGGAGGAAATGGCCGAGAAAGTGGAAAGAGAAACCTCTGTCACGAAGTTGAACCGAACCAACGGACAGATCTAACCACGGTTAACCATCTTATTAGAAAAGCAACTATTCTACCTACCTATTTCAATACTTCATTACTTCGTATGGCTAGGCAAGTATTATAATTAGTCACAAATTCGATGTTGAGTTTTCAACGGAATTTCATGTTAAAAATTTTCTTATCTGTCTGTTTGCCTCTCTCTATGTTTGTGAACATGATAACTCATAGAATAAATGAATAAAACAGGAAGTGAACAGACGTTATAAACTGTCATGAACATTATTCCTTTCAGAGATAAATTTTAAAAAAACTCTCCATCGATTCAGGATACATAGTGCAGATACTCAAACCATGAGTTACAAACTAATAAAGACACAAGAAGAATTATAAAAAATGTATATTATCATCGCGGGACTTAGACTAAATGGAAGTTATAGAGGATCGGCATTGGATACAAAATAAACTAATAAATGTAAACGATGTAGATTAATAGATTACAGTACATAGATATTTTGCACCAGCTAAATACTGTAGATTGACTGATTCCATAAAAAGTAATTTATATCTGTGAACACGATAACTCCCGATAGAATGAATGTATCATCACGAAATTTTATATGTGTATCCTGAACCCATAAGGACGACTACCTGTTGTTTTTCAACCAAATCGGCCAGAGGGAAAGAGGGAAAGCTTAACACAAAACTCCAAGTGCTGCCGTTGTAATGAATATATATCCACACAAAATTTCAGAAGTAAATCCCTCCGCGATCATTTTTCTCGAAATCGATCAAAATGATTGAGAGGAGGCTCGACACTAAAACTCTAATTACACTGTTCGACAAGGGTAAATTTTATTATATGAAAATACGTTTTTCTGAAGGACTTTATTACGATCTATTAATGATATATAAGAATAAGGAAGCGGAAAAAAGGCAGAGTGCGCTAAAGGACAGAAGACCGTACGATAAAATAAAGAAATCAGACAAGTTATAAAGTTATTTATATATTTAGTACTTACAATAATGGTGTACAGGGCAACGGCTCACACAAGAAGAAGGAAAAGAAAACTGGATATAAGAACAATATAATAAAAATGAACAGAATGTGCTCAATAGTGAATCCAATACAGGGTAATAGTGAGTGATTGGGCTGTTATATAGGCCCATGGAACCTTCTGGACCCATGTTCCAGAAGGTTCCATATAGGTACAAATTTGGTTCTTTTCTCTATAAACAGGTAATTATTTTATATTTATAACTTACAATGATATATATAGATAATAGTCTATCCATGGCGACCTAGAAATAAAACCTATATTTAATATATTTTAAATATAGAGTCGGCCATTGGTTCTAGAACTTTCTATGAAATCTATTCCTTCGAAACGTTCTACAGACTTTCATACTGTCCCAAGTGGCTTTATTAATTACAAATTAATAATTTTTTAATATTACATTATTACATATTTTCCTATATGTAGGTCTAAGGATTTATCCCTCTAAAATAAATATATTCCTAAAAGAATTGTGACTGTGTCGTGTATTAGGGACGGTAGGGATATATGGGTATCAATTAATATATATGGTGACAACTTTCATGTGGGAAATACAAATCTGAAATCAGAAATTCGCTATCAGGCACAGTTTTTTATTTATACGAGAATATTTGTCTAATTTAACTGAAATTTTTAAGTCTGGGATAAAGCTAACAACAGTTGGCAACAATGATTTTTGTCTTTCATTTGTTTTCATATTCAAGAGTTGACATCCCGTTGCAAATAGATTTATGTTAGCTAATAAGCAATAATAATTGCCAATATAATGAATATATGGGCACAATGAGAATTCAGAAGTCTAATATTAATACAAATCAAACGGTCGATTCAGGGGTTCGGAAAACATGGAATTCCGATGAATTTCTGACCGATTACGTAACTTCCCCTGATGGGGAAGTAAAATAAAAGTGAATTCCCTCTAAGCCCCTAAACTCGTACATATACAACATTATAAAAATGTTCATGTTAGAGAAAACCCTTTACACGGAAACGGAATTTTATTCTCACTGTTCAAAAAGAATAATATAATCACAACAAAGAATCGTTTTTCATATCCAAAATCATTATTTGATACAAATCTTTCATTTTCATATTTTGGGCAGAGTTCCTCCACACCTTAAAAGTCAATCCAATGTATGTTATTGTTTTATTTATTCATTTATATATATTTTTTTATTTTAGACATTTTCATACATTCATTTATAATTGACTAATTACATATATATATTATTTTTCATATATTGTTATAGTTACAATGTTTTCTTTCTTTTCTATATCTCGCCACATTGGGACCTGATGATGGGACGTAAGAACGTCCCGAAACATCGTTGGGGGATGAAGACACTTCCGAAGAGTTTTCTTTGAAAAATACGAGTAGTTACCTATCTTAATTTTTATTAAATTAAAAAATGTGTCTACTTATTATGAACGTATCTTGTATTATTATTTTTTTTATTATTTTTTTTTATTATTTTTTTTTATAAACTCATATATTTTTAAGTATTTATTTGTACAGTTTTTATTAATTTAATTTTACTTTTTTTAATGTTTTTTTTGTTACTACTAATCATAGATGTGTTAGACTCAAGTAGTTATAAATCTAATTTACAAGCTATCATAATGTATAAATTCATTTGACGTCGTATCCTATTACCATGTATTGGTTTAACGGAAATAAATTATATTATTTATAAATAGGTTTTCAACCCCTTTCTCACTTTTTGGGTAACCAACCTAAGAAAAGTTAATTAATAATGAAGTTGGTTCAGTACACGAAAGAGAAACCTGCCATCAATCTATAAAATGAAGTAGGTAGCTAAAATGTCAGTCTTTCATAATTGATTGAATATCAATATTCCGTTTATAAAAAAAAAAAAAATATTTATATAGATATATATGTAAAATCCACTTTTTTTTAATTTTTCCTTACCTTACAAAGGTTAATATGGTACCTCGACATATAAATATTGTGGAACCATAATTAAACGATGTGGCCATGGCAGGACTTTCTTATACCAAGATCATTCTCCCTTCTCTCAAATTTAATTCATACTGGGTATATGAATGTATTGTGTTGGCAACAGCGCTTTTCTTTGTTTCTCTGTAGAGTGATTCTGAGAGTCACATTAATGAACCCAGTAATGTCTTGTATGAAATGAGTTTGAGAAGGGGAAGGAAGAGTGATCCGTACTAAAATAGTTGGGATAAGATCTTATCAATATAGAAGAAAGAAAGAAAGTAATTTATTTGGGCCGGCATTCAAGTGCCTTTCACAAAAATGACAAAATACAGAAAAAAAACAAAAAAAAAAAAACAATAATAATAATGATAAATAAAACTAAAATCTAAGTTAAAATGTCCTGTGGGAGTCTGGGTCGCAGTGGGCGATGTGCGGTGGGGTGTCCAATATTGAAGTGGACAGCTCCCAGGGCTGAGGGGTAGGTTCTGGAGGAACGTCTCAGTCAGAGATCGCAGGACGGTGTCCATGGGAGCTATGTCCAGCTCTTTATGAATTATACCGCCTCTCACGAACCACGGTACGTTGAGACCTATGCGGAGGGTTTTGTTTTGGAATGATTGTAATTTTCGTTTTACTGTTTTGCTTGCACTGTACCATATACTGTACCATGCACTGTACCATATATGGGATAAGAAAGTCTATATACATTTTTTCTTTATTTTTTATCCTTTTTAATAAAAAAAAATTAGCAATTTTAAAAAAGTTATTTTAGAATTCGTTGCTATGCGTTACAATTCAAACATTACTTATATGAATAAATATTTCCTATGAACATTTATTGTACATACTTTTAGACGCGATGTCTTTCAGAGAATGTCATTACATGTTCATAGCTTCAATGGTTTCTGTGTTAGAGGCCTCACAACTTTCCAATACACTCACACAAAGCAAAAATGGTCAAAACCTATTCAGAGGACCCTGAAACGTGTAATACTGTTGAAAATTAGATCTCGGATTTTCGCTCGATAACAATACTTCCTTATATAGACACAAGAAAGAAAAAATATAAGCAAACTTGATTCTGTGCAAATCAATGGAATTAGAAGTAGTTTTCTTACTCAAATGTTCTTTTTTTTATATTTACAAATAGGTATTCACAACTATATAAATAATATACGAGAAGAGTAAACAATGGCATTGTCAAAATGTCAAGAAAGGAGAAATCACCCAGTGGTGACATACACCCTAGGCACTGAGTTACATTTATAACTCACTGTCACTGCTGCTACTAAGAAGGTATTTAGGCCATTGGCGCTTAACCCGGCGTTGGGGAAGTGTGGCAGAATGGAGGACACGGACTAGAGGATTACTATGGAAACTCAGGGAGGAAAATAAATTTTGTGTCTGGATTTAGCTACTTCGATGACGTAGGGAATGCTGAGGTTAGTATGGAGGGTCTTCTTGGGACATAGTTAGGAGCATTGGTTATTGTATGAAGGATTTTGAATTGAAGGAATTGGATGTGCTGGAATTTGGAAGTTTTGGTAAAACCCACATAGTCTTGAGTATTGCGTTATATATTAGTCGTCTTGTTCTCAGAGTTAATTTTTTTCTTTTGTGTCGTAGTCTTAGTAACAGTTCTTTACTTGTCTTTTTTCAGTCTCATGTGAGAGTTCCAGGTTAGCCGCTTGTCAAGGAATACTGGAGAGCAGGTATATTTGCGACGGATTATACGAAGTGTAAAGACGATGTGAACTGACTTCTTGTCATTCAGTGTCACTCTCCACTTTTTGTACCAGGACTGATGGGATATTATATGTTCTTATAGGTGTCTGGATGGTAGGACTGAGTCGGGATGAGGAGACAAGATAGCAGTGTCATCAGCAAAGTTGTGGAGTTGTGTTGATAGATGGGTGGAGATATCAGTTGTGTATATTGTGAAAAGGGCAAAGGCCGCCCATCAAAATCTAATCCCCTAACGTACCAAAATGCAGCTATTAAAGAGGTCAGAACGTAGTTCTGGCAAATTTTCTCAAGCAGGTCATGTTTTTTTCTCTAAATCTGTAATAGCAAACACCGTTGTGTTCAGTATTCTACGAGGTAGCAAATCTGACTCCTGGGATACTAAATGTGTATTGTATGAGTCAATTAGTGAAGGTGTCCTGTTGTACATGTCGGAGATCTGGGGCTGTCAATGCTGGGACACCGTAGAGAGGGGACAGCTGACTTTTTTCAAAACCCTCCTCAACCTGCCTTTGAACACTCCAAACTCATATGTAAGGATGGAAACAGGTAGAGTCCACTCTCGAGTCAAGATATTCGGGAGGATGCTGGGCTGGTGGGTGGAGTTGTTGGGCATGTCGGAGGATCGTTTGCCAAAGGCTTGCTACCTCAGATTGCGGGAGCTTATCGACTGGAACTCCATTCCTTTCAACTGGGCTGTCGAACTTCGCAATTGTTTGATGGAGATAGGAGCGCTCAATATATGGGAGGGACAAGACTATCAGACAGTAAAGTCAAACAGGAGAGATCTGATTCAGGCTTATGAGAATCACTGGATTTGTAAGGATATAGACTTTGTGCTTAACTCCTCTTATAGTCCCCACTATAGATGTGTCAGTAGCTTGGGTTCGGGGGAGGGCTACCTCCGTCTAAACTGTAACATAGCCAAGATGAGGGTGCTCGCACAGGTCAGAATGGCAGGAAGTAAGCACATAAGGCTGCTTGTTCAGGGGGAGCGACACGTGCTACAGCCTGAACAGATATGCCCCCTGTGTGCTGATGAGGCTGTGAGAGATGATCTGGCCCACTTGCTCCTCCACTGTCCTGCCTACTCTCCACTCAGGGATAGGCTCCTGGCTAGGTACTTGCCCCCTCCCCAGGAGGCCGCCCCTCATAGGATGGCCGCCCTCCTGGCTGTGGACCACTTGGACCACCTTGCCTCTCTCTATGTCTACCTAACTGAGGCTCTCCAACATAGAAAAGCAATACTGGGTAGCTCATAGATATTATTTCATTGTACTGTATATTTTCTATTTTTTATTTTTTTATGTATATATTTTTTTTCTATTGATATATAAACTTTTATATATTATGATATCTGTCTCTATACATATATATGAACGTGTATATGTATGTGTATGTATATACCGTTTATGTGTGGACCAGTAAGGTCAACCCTTGCTAAGAGATTGGTATCTATATAAGCAATAATGTTGCATTCTTTGTTTTTCAATTTTTTCTGTGACCGTGTTTTATTTTTTTTTTAGTTTTTTCTAATCTCAGGATTTATTGTAATATAGTTTTAAATATTATTATTGATTGCCTTATTTCCAAATTCAAGAGGAAGCAATTTTTTAATTTGTATTTCCATATTTATCCATTTTTTTAATATAATTATTTCATCACAATACTTAACCATGTCAATTTTCAATTTTTTTTTTTTTTTTTTTTTTTTTTTTTCACTGTAGCTTATTCTTAGCTTATTTTTTTTTTTAAATTTATTCTCACTTGTATATTCTTTTTTATATCTTTCAATTTTATTTAAGAAGGCTGGCTGAACTCCTTCCAATGAAATGTATTTTATTTCAAATGGAATAAAGATTATTATTATTATTATTATTATTATATTGTGAAAAGGGATACTTTCTTGAGGAAACCCAGCATTTAGTAGAGACACGGTAGAAAGAGCAAACCCCTGGCTCATATGTTCCAGAAAGAAAATTTAGTAGAATTTTGAGATAAATTAAAAAGTGTTTATTTTGTATAGAGGGGTACTTTGTTACTGGAACGGCTCGCACAATCCTCTGAAAGGATCTGAATAAAACACAGAACACCACACTTTGCAAAGATGGAACGAAGCAGACTTCTTCTTGTTTTGTTTTTCATATTTGACAAGTTGGCTTTGGCCTCGAGGCTTTCACATTTTTCTTTTCTCTTTATTCACTCTTCACATTTTCCCCACTCTTCTGACATAACATTTATTTCCGCTTTCCTAAAATTATTCTAACGATATTTTTTGTAAAGCTACTGAATACAAATTTATAAAAGTAAATAGGAAATTATTAATAATAATATACTTTTCACAGCTATATTCTTCTCCAATTTATTTTTTAATTTTTACAACCTAGCAATTATAAAAGTTTCGGGAAAAACTCCAACATCACTATCGAAAAAAATGTTTTCCTACAAACAGAAAATAACATCGTATGATGTTCCTCAATAATTCAATACAAAAACAATTCAATTATTCAAAATAAATTTTCTCCACAAGAATGCTAATCCTCCTATAATTTATTTGCTGATCTTTAAGTAAACATTTATTTTTATGTTGGACCTGTGGACATTTATATCTTTTATTGCTAATTCACTTCTATAATACATAACATTTCAAATATATATTGGGAAATACTGATTTCAAAAATTCTGAATAGTGAAAGTACGAATATACGAATCTAAAAAAGTTATTGAATCTGTATACATAACTAAAATCATTTTAAATACAGGCAACTTTAAAACAGATGCAGGGAAAGTGGGAAATTATTATGAAGGCATAATTAATAATATTGAAGTATAATTATATATTGAAAACAGTTTATTTTAGTTAATTATATATTATATTAAAAACATTTTCAGCCTTATTAGGCTAAATCAGTGAATTAACGAATTTTGGAAGATATGAAGTCTAGACTAAGGGCTATTGTCTAGATTAAGGTTTAATACAGAGGTCGACTCGTAAAATATGTACCTAAATTGTTTTTGACAATATATATTTGGAATTTTGAGTAAAATGAAAGTGAATTAGCATTAAAAAATAGAAATTTCAACAGGATTCTGAAAAAAATAATAAATGATCAACATAAAAATTAAAAAAATTGTTTTCATACATATCAGCAAATAGATTATAATCTATTAATAATTATAGGTAGAGGTTAGGTTTTATGAGTCATGCCCGGGCTTTAACTAAGAGGTCATATCGCCTATTACCAGAGCGCTCTTTCGTCACTCTGGTGGACATGAGCCCGACTCTACTGTGGGAGTCCTAAATTTTGCCTACCCTAAATTTGTATTCATCTAGGGCAGGGGTCTTTAACGAGTACCTGATATCGTTCAGGCTCGGGACCATCGCTTAACGTCCCATCCGAAGGACGGCGTGCTCAAGTTTATTTTACCTTCTAGATAAAATAAACTAAGAGCCTCGGTCGGGTTTCGAACCCACGATATTGAGCTCAGAAGACAAGCACGCATACCAATAAGCTACCGGCGCCCTCGATATTTGGTCGATCATTTTTGTATTGAAACAATCGGAAAATTTGAATAATTGAATTGTTGTTTTTTTATTGAATTATGATGTTATTTATTGATTGTTTGTAAAACATTTTTTAGATACTGATGAAGGAGTTTTCCCGAAACGTCTGTAATAGCTAAGTGGTAAAAATCAAAAAATAAATGAGAGAAGAATATGTGAAAAGTATAGAATTATACTTAGAATCAACACATCCCAGAAGTAAAGAAAATTAGACGGAGGGGAAGGGATACATTTTTTCTCTAGTCTGAAATAGCTATTTTTAAGAAGATAACTACCATGGTCATGGATACGTCTCAGATCAGTTGACCATGAAATTACATAAGCTTTTCTAGCAGCCTTACTCGACTACCATAAGTTGGCTTTTTGGTAAATGACCATAGGAGATAGATATTTTACTGGCAATTTATGACAATGTCTTGGGGCGATTATAGGAAATATCGTTGTGAGAGAACGTCTAATGATAATTTCTCTGGACGATTATAGTAATTATAATATCGTTGTGAGACAGGAGATCTTATGACAATGCCTCGAGGCGAATGTGGGAAATATCGTTGTGAGACAGGAGATCTTACGACAATGTTTTGGGGTGATTTTAGTAAATGTTGTCATGAAAGAGGGACATTTTATGATAATGCCTCATGACGATAATAGGAAATATCGGAATTATAGTCGTGAGACAGGAGATCTTATGACAATGCCTCGAGACAAATGTGGGAAATATCGTTGTGAGATCAGAGATCTTATAACAATGTCTCAAGGTGATTATAAGAAGTATCGTCCTGAGTAATGATATCTTATGACAATGCCTCGAGGCAAATGTGGGAAATATCGTTGTCTCAGGAGATCTTATGACAGTGTCTCAGAGTGATTATAGGAAATATCGTTGTGAGTCAGGAGATCTTATGACAATGTATCAGAGCGATTATAGGAAATATCGTTGTGAGACAGGAGATCTTATGACAATGTCTCAGAGTGATTATAGGAAATATCGTTATGAGACAGGAGATCTTATGACACAATGTATCCGCGTTTATCAACTTAGATGTATTATTATTAATATATAATAACACGTCTGGTATATTTATATTAATTCATTCTTGCTAAGCCCTACTTGACCAAGGATTATTTGCGACCCTCAATTCAAAAAAATCCTTTTCAATTCTCTAGCTCGATTTGTGTTTCCATCTGTAAAACTGCAATTTTCCGTCTTTAGGATGAAATCCCTTGAGCTATCGACTCAGCCTGTGTTTGTAAAGCCCCCAAAGATCTTTGCCTCTCTCCCAGGACAGTAAAATATTCAGCGTGAGGGGGGGGGGGGGGGGGGGGGAAGAAGGGTAAAAAAAAAATCAATATTTCATCTCCTACCTCCAGTCTTTTGTCTTCCTTAGCTGCAAACAGACTGAGGAAATATCTCTGCACAGGCCTTCTTATTATTTAGATCTATATATATATCGTGATATATAGGCTAACATTAATCTCCGGGGGAAATCTATCATTGGAGAGCCTTATATTTATTGCAATTGTGTGCAGTGGCGTAGCGGGTTTTTGGGTGACCTATGTAACAGAATTTTATGTGTCTGCCTCTACTATGGGAGTCCTAAATTTTGTCTACCCTACATTTTTATTCATTTAAGGGGTCACGGGAGTACCTGACAAAAGTACAGGCTCGGAATCATGGCTTAACGTCCCATCCGAATGATGGCGTGCTCAAGGTTTTTTCATCTCCCAAAAAAACCTAAGGGTCTCGGGCGGCCCTAGCCCATGTAGCGCCCGTGTGCAATCAACACCCTGGCGCCCTCTAGTAGGCGCGCGGTCAAAATGCATTACTTACAGTTATATTTTCAAACGGAAATTCGGGTGCAAATGGTGCAATTTTAAATGATGTCGGGAAGCAATAGGTACAGGAGTAAAAAGTATATTTAGGGAGGAAGGGGTTACAAGAATAAAAAAGCACAACTTTGTAGTTATTTCAAAAATATTTAATTTAAAAACTAGTTACATTACAGGACGCTCGTAATACAACACAAATAATACCTATATTTACAAAAAAGTTACTTTTCGTGCTTTTGCATTAGTAAAATCTTTAGGCTACGACACGGGCGCAGGGAGTTTGAGAGCGCCGGCGCCGACAGCGACGCATCTTTGGAGGTGTCGCGAGCGGCTTTCGGCGCCCCCTGAGACCCTGCGCACGTGTGCGCTGCACACCCTGCACCATAGGAAAAGCCGGCTCTGGTCTCGGGTGGGTTTTGAACCCGCGATCTTGAGCTCCTCTGAGCTAAAGCCCTTCACATATTTAGTGACTGGTAAATGTAAATATTGATATTAATTTTAATGCTTTATCTATATGAATAAAAACTCGTATGTGAATCATCTGCAATGTACTTCCCCAGCACGAACTAATCAATTAAGTTTCCGCTCTCCCTCGAACACCAATCAACCGTTTTGATCAATAGTTGACTCACTCTTCTGAATCATCATTCTAAATTTCGTATCGATACATTCTTTACATCAACTGTTATTGTCTGTGTCTGATCTTCCCCTATGGGGTTTTGAATTTACATATAAAATTTCTTGTCAATACATTATAATGCCTGTATGAAATGAATTTGTGAGGAGGGAGGGAGAGTGTGATCTGCACTTAAGTGGTGGGTATAATGGCCACATTACATATATATATTTTTTTATCTTTAAAAAAAATAATCTACCAATGATATTTCATACGGAAATTTATTTTACCTTTTTGCGGGCACTATAACTTTGGTCGTTTTGATCCTATCTCAAATCTGAGACTTCGCTGTGTCCTCAAATTTTTCGCTCCAATTCCCCCCCCCCCCCCCCCCCCTCCCCCATCTCAAATTATTTCATATTGGCATTTCTGGGTATAAGAATGCCACTCTCAGAATTAAGCTGTACTGCTTCAACGAAAGCCGCTGACGCCAACACATCAATTTCTTATACCCAGTAGAAGTGCCAGTATGAACAGAAATTTTGAGAAGTGAGAGGGAGAGAGAGTGGTCTGTAAAAACGTGGTTGGTATAAGAAAGACTTGTTATCACCACATCATTTTGAATACTATTGTAGTTCACAGGTATCAAATATCCACTAAGAGAAAAAGTGTTTATTGGGTCTAACTGTTGTGATGTATAAAAAAATACACATTTAAATTATTAATATTATAAAATTAATTATATTACTTTTTCTATAAAATCCAAGAAGTAACTGAATTAGTAAATAAATAATATGAATACATTTTCTTAAAACAAATGAGTAGAAAACAAAACACGGCCATCAGCTGTTTTTGAATTAGTATAGAGAAGTCAATGGTATGTGGTCTAGGTTGAGATGTGCAGGTGGTCAGAGAGTTGTTGTTTAGGCTTAAGATGTGATGAACTAAGTAGGTGTGAATTAACACTTTTTTTTTTTTTTAATAATGTAGATGTAAGAAAATAAACCCAATTATTTGTTCTCGTTTAATTGCACGTCTTGAACTTATGATATTTTTTTAGGGCCCTTTTTGGAAATGACTGTAGAAATCAAAATTTAGTAAAAGACCAGAGTTATAAAATGTCTACAGGAAATGTAGTAATTTATTGTTTATATTGTGTATACTGCAGAAACATAAGTTTTGCAGGAGATATTGTCACGACATGCGTAATGAAATTTCAAATAAAATGCACCAAACTGTTGAGCTTTGCTAAAAAGTGTAGATAGGAAGTATTGTCACATCAGCGACGATATATTTATTTTTTTTAACACTTTTTTTTTTTTACCACAGTGTATTGAACTTTTGGCACATATTAATAAAATAATGTCTTTTCAGAGATCAGTTCGAAATTGTCATAGTAAACATTGTTCTGCAAAATCTGCAATAATTCATTCAATTATAAAAGAAAAGTTGGCCATCGGTAAAGTTTCCCCGCAACACTTGACGTTTGTAGCAACTAAATTATAGGTTGCGCACCTTTTATCTTTTATTTAGATGTATATTATTTTTAATAGTATACTTTCAAAATAAAACTACTCATTTTTATCTTATGCCTGAAAAAGGGGGTTGTACATTTACTGTGCTGATAGTATTTACGAGAAAGGTTTATGGTATTTTTACGTAAACATTGGTCGTAACGACCATAGGAGAAAATAAATCTAGTAATTTTACCATTTAAAATATAATATTTTCTGTATTAGAATTCATGAACGGGAGCCATCATAAAACATAATAATTACTATTATTAAATATTTTAATTTTGTTCATAATAATAATAATAATTTTGAATTGATGAATATAAATTTACAAAACTTCATCGGTGAATAATCTCCAAAACCAATAGACTATTTGGTCTAAAATCAATAGTTAAGCTTACATATGAGCAGTGTTGGCAAAAATTTAGTTTGATTGACGATTAAAAACTAAAACTAACGTAATTAGTTTAATTGACGATTGAATTAGTTTTAGTCGAATAAAAAATTGAAATAATGATTGAATCAATTTTAGTTACCAATGTTGATTAATAATTGGATTGCAATACTAATGTTGAGGAAATTGTAAAGTAAACGAATTATTAAATTAGACAAAAAAACCATTTAATGGTTTATTATTTTATTAGTCATTCATACTTGGTATGCAAATAACAATATTTTCATATTTTTTATTTATTTATTCTTTTACTACATATAATCAAACCGACAACGTTTTCGATCCATTATATTTAAATTGCTTTTCATGACGACTCTTTTCTCAAACATCCCATTTGTGTGATATCGGTGAGTTGGTCATAGTAGCATAGGAAAACATTCTTTCAACTGGTCCCGATGACGGCATAGGCTCTGTAGCTAACAATGCTTTGTATCAATACAGTAGACCCTTTCCAGGTAGTGACACAAACAGCAATAGAATGTGCTAATAAACAGAAAAGTACCTAATTACCTATATGATAAGGCTTATTTTGAATTGAAAGAACTTGAGTAATTTTTAAGAGTTTAAAATTTTATTGCGTTGTGTCAGTAATTACTAGAAGGTACAAGGTAGGTTCATTTTCTGGATAATATTTTATTGCCTCGTTTTCAAATACGAAAAATAGCTTTTTAGTTAAAAAATTAATCCAAACTGAAACTAATAACTAATGATTACTCAATTTGAGTAGTGACTAAAACTAAATTATCAATCGTGATTGATTTAGTCATAACTAAAATAATCACTAACTTTTTAGTTTGATTCGTCAATCGATTGAAAATATTAATGACTAATCCCAACTCTGCATATGAGGCTCGATATATTTCTAACATCGGCAGTTATTGGGGTTTTTGGGTTGATCCCTCCTTCGGCCAATGGCGCTGAAAATTAAAAGGTGTGGTCCTTATGGATTTTAAATCTACATATGAAATTAGTAGCCCCGTCTCCTTTGACCGATTTGGCTGTAAATCAATAGTTGGCGTCGTCATGGGTTTCTGGATTAACTGAGTTATCCTGTTCATAGATGGAACGAAATTTGGTTTTACTTCCCCAGCTATACGAAGCATAGAGGAAGTTATGTAATCCGAAATTCGATGTTGATTTTTCACTGGAATTTCATGTTTTCCGACCCTCTGAATCCAAAATTTAAGAAAAAATTATGTTTATTGGTGTGTGAACACGATAACTCCCGTTAGAATGAATGTAACGATACGAAAGTTTATTTTTATCAAAACCCCGTGTATAAGAACGGCACCTATTGATTTTCAGCCAAATCGGCCAAAGAGAAAGGGGGAGGTTTAATACAAAAACTCTAAAAATGCCGTTGTAGTGAATTTATCAGCACAAAATCTCATATTTGGATTCAAGATCCCCTATGAATTTTCAGACAATTCGGCAACAAATTTAGTATGAGGACTCTGAAGCCCCTATAAGTCATTTATTGAATTTTAGCCCAAAATAAAAACATAAAAGTCCACAAAAACTGAACATCGAAAGTCTTACCGATTTAACTTCCACTAAATCTCCTATGGTTGGGGAAGTAATATTGTGAATTCCCGGTATTTATTATTCACAAAAACGCCATTCTTGAAAAGTAATATTCTACGCCTGCGCACCTCTTAAGAAAGCGTGTGTATGGCTTTCTTAGTGTTATTTTAAAGTTTCCTATTCATAAATCATTCCATTGTAATGGGAAACTGTAATTATTATCTTTATAAAATATCTGAAAGTAAACTGAACCGATAATGATTGCAGAGTTGCAGGAGGCAGTGCACCTAATAAGAAGCTGCCAACACTCTCCAGAAAGAAAGATAGCCTCAGTTTGCTAATGGTCCACTCGATGCGGTACTTCGTGATCAGCTGTCCAGTCTTTCAGGCCTTCCATGCCCAATATAGACACTTCTACCCAGCTAGAGAGCCGACAAAACTCCCCTCACATACAAATAATCTCAAAATCCGATCAGTAAAACGTGAAAACAGTCCACAGTGCAATATCAAGCTGTCATTCACTGACAGAATGCAATTTTTCAGATGCGTTTTGCTGATTGTATTATTTCAATGTTTTTTTGTTATTTTTTAACTTCGGCTCGTTGAATATTTTGACAGATGTACATGAATTATAAGAAGCCTCTGATTGTGAAAACCTATCTGCGGTATATTCTTGTCTAACGACCCAGGCAAGGGCTCGCATGAGAGAGGCATTATAAAAAAAATTGACTAATTTAATCAAATTTAAATTGGTCATTTTACTATAAATTGTTGCCAACTGAAGTACAACGCAACTGAACGCAAGAGTGGGAGCCGGATGCTCATGAAGAATATAAGAAATTAAATGAAATTTTTATACTATATTTTTTATAAAAAGTCAAAAAGAAAAGAAACAGTAAAATAAAATAATGTTACAGTAAAACACAATAATAAATATAATTAAATAACATGAAACAAGATAATTAAGAGGAAAGTAAACGAAAAATAAATGTATCTATACAAATAAAAATACAAAAGGAGATACATTTAAATATAAGAGAGGGGAGGATGCCCAGGTTTGAAATAATACTAATTTGAGAAAACTGATGAAATAATAAAATAAAATTAATAAATAAATTCAGAGATAATAAAAAAATAATCAAGAAAACGTCTAAAAATATGTTTCAAAACTACATTTCAAGATGTTTTTCGGCATGTATCTCGAAAACAGGACGACCTGTGAAAAATGTTATTTCATATAAATTATCTATTTTAATATTCTCTACAACTATTACTTGAAAAGAGTTTTGATTTGGTCATAAACATAAGTAGTGTCTTGTAAAATGTAGTTAGGTCCCGGAGGAAAGTTGTGTCAATTTTCGTTTGATTTCGGCCAAAATCTAATCAGACCTAAATTAGAACATGTGACTCCTTCATTCCAAATTTCAAGTTCATAGTTACAATCGTTTTTGTGATACAGAGCATAGACAGACATCATCGCGAAAATGGTCAAAACCTATTCAGGGGACCTTGAAACGTGAAAATCAGTTGAAACCTCGGATTCTCGCAAGTTTAGAATACTTGCTCATACTATAAGTATAAGAAAGTAATAATTGATGTTAAAATGAACAAAAGTGACAGACGAGGGGGGGAGAGTTCCAGAGAGAAGAAGCTTGGACGAGGAACGAGTTGTGGAAGGTAGGAGAGAATGATGGGAAGGAATGAAGAGGTCCGAACGACGGGATCTGGTGTGTCTTTGATGGACGGAGGACTTAGATTGAAACATTTGGAAAAGTTAATAGAGTTCTTTAAACATTTGGAAGAATAAGGAACCTAGGAGGTAGTCTCTGTGGTAGGACGGTTTGAGTCATTTCAAGTGAATACCAGGGCGAGATGTGAACCTCTGTAGGGACATGATCTCACTAATAGCCAAGAAGAAGAACAGTTTAATATAACAGTCGCACTTACAGAGGTACAATCATACAATAAGGTTCCTTAACCTTATACAATAAATACAAATCAGAAATAATCAGTTAATTAAAAACAATGCTACTGCTTAAGAGTAAATTTTAAAAAACTCTTAAAGAAAATTAAAAAACAAACAAAAAAACAAATACAAAGTAACTGAAATGAATAGAAAATAAACTAATAAACATTCAAAAACAGTAATCTTTGTTTTTGAATGTTTGTTAATTTATTTTATTTAAATTTAAACTAATAGCCAAGTGCAGCCACTTTGATACTTATATATCCCTTAAACATGAGAACAATAATTATCCTACAATTTGTATCATGCCAAATTCCTCCTGAAGATTTACCGCTGGGTTATCTTCCGCTCGCAAGCCATTCAGGACACTGCAATCTTTTCCATTGGTTTTTACAAGTGGCAACTGTTGCGTTCATAATTAATGGACAGGACAACTAGTTCAAGTGGTTCCAGTCATATCAGCGAAGATTCCAAAAAGGACTGCATTTTCAATTCCCCAGCTGTTCGAGAGATAGGAGAACTTCAGTAATCGGTCAGAAATTCGATCTTGAGTTTTCAACGAAATTTCATTTTTTCGACATTCTGATTCCAAAAAGGAAAAAAAATGTTCTCGTCTGTCTATTTGTCTGTGAACACGATAACTTCCGATAGAATAAATATATTGACCTAAAATTGTATATGTTTATCCAAAATCCAATAAGGACTATACCTAATAATTTTCAGCCCAATCGACCGAAGGGGGAGGATAAGAGGAGGGGCCTTACTCGAACACCTTACGCTAATAATGAATGCATCATCATGAAATTTAGTATGATGATTCAGAAGATTAATTGTTTACTAAATCATTGGAACTAAGTTGCCGGTGATTTATCTATAAAACGGTTTTTACATGGTTAAGTTCACTAACAGCCAAATTTTCATAGATTTCATAAACTTGAAGCAAACACAAACGGTCCAAAATTCCCTACATACACGTCTGATTTTTCTAGATTTTTTTGGGGGGGGTTAGAAAATCGTGGGTAATGCCCAATCAGTGTAGTGACTACTAGCATTGACTGCTAGTCACAATCAGCGTAACGAGAGGAAGGCGTCACGAGAGCTCCGCCTAACTAACGTTGGCTAACTTTCACCAAAGCTTCTCTCCCTGCATCAAAGCTGCACTTCTCAAATCCAATTAAACCTACCTTTTATATCTAATTAGGTTACTAAAGGTTCATGAAACAACAAACCTTGTTGGTTTCACCTTCAGCTCTACATACTGCAATAAATGCAATAACTATTTGTTTGCCCTGAAAGTGTCTCAGGCTGCACCTTAAGCACCTTTTGTTCCATAGTCATTCTTTGAGTATCCCCAGTAATATATCTCCTGAAATATCTTACAAATCAACATAACAGGGACGTAGAATCATTTGTAGAGTTTTTTGATATATATATTAGGGTGTATCGAAATTTTTTTAATTTGATGGCCCTACGAAAAATTGAAAGTATTTGACATGTTAACAATAACAGAATATCAAACAAACTATTTTCGATGCTTTAGGGGGTCCCACATTCGTCTCAAAAACACGATTTTCACGCTTTTTCGAGTAGTATATTAAGAACTGAAATTTTTTTCGATTTTATTGTTATTTTTCTGTCAAATTCCAATTCCAAGTTGTGCCCCACTTAATTACAAGTGATATCACCATAAAAAAACATTATTTCAAGTATTTAGAAGTTAACCAAGGAATATTAATTAAAATTTTAATTTAAATTTTTTTTCAATAATATTAAATCGAATCCAAAGGTTTTCAAATTATCTTACTGGGCCAACAGGGAAAATGAATAGAATAGAATTTACGAGAAAAAATAATTGGGTTTATTTTCTTTCATCTACATTATAAAATTAAAAACTAAACATTGAAACAAAAATCAAAAGAAAAATCGTTAAAACTAAATTCTTAAAACTATTTCAATCCTTTTTTTTTTTTTTGTTTTGTTTTATATTTTGGCCATTCTTCATATTTAAGTTATATATTTTTGGGCATATATATATATATATATAATTATAAATATAATAATAATAATAATAATATAAATAGACTTAATTTTTTAATATTAATAATTTAAATGTGTGTATTTTTTATACATCACACAATATCGTATATAGCGCTGAAAAACAAAAAAAAATGTCAGCATTAATAGTTTTTGGGAAACAGAGGTGAGTGAGTCAATTAGGAAGTTGGAAAATATAGATATTGAAGATAAAATGTATTTAATATGTCATCTCCTCGAGTAATTGCGATTATAAATTAAACAGTTAATTGAAGCAAGTTCGTATTGATGTCTCATGTTTGACTGTGAACCAATTACGATAATATTTCGTTGCATGTTTGAATCACATTGTTGAACTCACAATATTACAGTAGCAGATAAAATAACAGTGGAACTGTAATTGAATTCTGAATCAATGTAATGTTTAATGATGCCAGTACTTGTTTTATTGCTCAAGTACAAAAGGAATACTGAAAAAAAAAGTGATGGGTGAATCACCGACTATGTACTTCCCCAGAACGATATAATCTCATTTTGCTCCCACTCCAAAACCAGCTGATTTACATAAGTAATCATACAATTTGGTGTGTATACGAGTGTGGGATATCAGTTGGATCTTGTCACGAGATTTTGACCGAAATTGAAGATGCATCGCGTTGCTGCGAAATTCAGCCCATTCAGCCTTCAGAACTGTAAGTTTTTCACCAAACACTCGATCACTGTTATTCCCCAGCCCTCCTACTCACGTGACCTTGCTCCTTGTGACTTTTTCATGTTCCCCAAACTGAAAAGACCCTTGAGAGGAAGAAGATTTGAGACGATTCCCGAGATTAAGGCAAATGCGACGAAGCAGCTGAAGGACGTTACAAAAGATGCGTACCAGGACTGTTTCAATAAGTTAAAACACCGTTGGGATAAGACTTATCACACTTATCACAAGAGAGTTGTGACTCAGATGATGGACAGGAATAACTCGTCTGTCCCCATCCATGATATTTTGAATTGTTAACGTTTTAGATTGTTTTATTTATTTTTATTATAAAATTATTTAGTTTTAATCAAAACATTTTTTAATTTTTTATCAGACTGCCTGATGATGAGGGAAACCTCGAAAGCCGGCTAGCTACCACTACTAATAAAAATCTGTGAGAGGTCAGACTATACTTTTCCCTAATTTCCTTCGGGCGATTTGACTGAAAATCAATACATGTTGTCCTTATGGGGTTCTGGATACATATGTAAAATTTTGTGTTGATCGTGTTCAGATTTTCGACATACTTTTTTTTTTTTTTTCATTTTTGGAATCAGGGTGTCAATGTCTGACCCATTACATAATTTCCTCTATACCTCATATGGCTGGGGGAGTAAAAAAAAATATATTGGTTATCTCCATAACGTTCCACGTAAATCTGATTAACAATTAATTTGCCTGGAAACGAATCGATCGATTAATTAAATTTTTCCAACACTGCTTGACTTTATTTAAACTCTCGGTTTTTAGGTTTCGTTTACTTTTTTTTTTACATTCCCCCAGCATTTATCGAAACCTGAGATTCACCCAAAATCACCCCCTAGCTCAAATCGAAAAAAAGTCGTGAATCATCGGCAATGAACTTCTCCAGCACGAATTTCCTTTTTGCTTTTTGGCTAAAAATCAGTAGATGACTTACATAAAAGCTCCTGAAAATTCGTACTAAATTTTGTGTCGATAAATTCATTATATCGTCAGTTATTAGGGTTGAGTCTTCTCCCCTGAAAAACAGGTATCTTTATGGTAATTTGAGTAAAATAAAAAATTTCATGTCGATAGATCCATTACATAAACAGCTCAAAGGGGTTTTTGAGTTGAGCCTCTATGATCCTTCCTTCCCATCGGCCGACTCCGCTGACTAATTGTCGTCCTTACGGGGTTTTGAATTTATATATGAAATTTTGTGTCGATGCATTCAGTACAATTGCAGTTATTAGAGTTTTTGTATTAAGCCTCTCCCCTAATATCTTTGGCCGATTTAGCTGAAAATCAATAGGTGTTGTCCTCAAGGAGTTCCGAATACACAAATTTTCTGTTTATACATTCATTCTATAGGGAAGTCGTATATTGTTAAAGGTCACACACAGACCCAGACAGACAGATATTTGTTGTTTCATATCTGTACCTGGAGGTCGGAAAACATGTAATTCCGGTGAAAACTCAACTTCGAATGTCTGACAGATTACATAACTTCTCCTATACTTCGTATAGTTGGGGAAGTAATACTTCCAGAGCTACTGCAAGGTAAAATCCTTATAAAAGGTATGTTACGTTGAAATAATTGAGCCAGGCTAGCCAATGTTTAATTCTTTTGAGCTGTTTTTTTTTCTTGTATGGATGCTATGATTACCGAGGACGCCGGTAGCTCAGTGGTATGCGTGCTTGCTTCGCGCATTCGAAACCCGGGCGAGGCGCTTAGTTTATTTTATCTGGGAGGTAAGCGATAGTCCCGAGCCTGTATGATGTCAGGTACTCGCTAAAGACCCCTATGCTAGGTGAATAAAAATTTAGGGTAGGCAAAGTTTAGAACGCACATAGTAGAGTCGGTCTCATTCCTTTATGAGCAAAAAACTATGAAATGGTTCAGGGTCCGGAAATGGGCCGCACTTGGAACCCTAAAGGGTGCAGAGCATTGGTCGTATCAAATATATAAAGAGGATCTGCTTTGTGTAAAATAATAAGGGCGTAATTTGAGCACTCCTTTTTGAGAAAATGTACATAAAGAAACCAGGAGTCAGTAAGTAGTGACCTTTTTCCAAGATAATTCAGAGGCCGTATGGGCAAGAGTGTAAAGCTATGGTTGCTCTGAACCATGGGGTGAGGTTTTCTAATTTCATATATAAACTTCTCCGATTTAAAAAAAACTAGATTTTGGTTGGACGTTCACCGTGCGTATTCTAATATTCCAGCCTAAAATCAGGCAAATTGGATTAATTATAATGAAAAAACTAATTTAAATGGAGTATAATTGACAGTAGCAGGGCCGGCTCTATGTTGTCTATGGCGAAAAAAAAGCAGGTTATTTTTATTTTTTAGAGAATATATTTATTTTACTTTGGAAAATAAATGAAAATAAAAAAAAGTTCCAATGAAAAAGAGATTTTGGTAATTGTACAATATTGTTACGAACTGAATCATTTATGTGTTTAAGTAGGTCATTTTATGTATTCATTGCTGATCTGGAATGCCCGGGGCAATTCAATTTTGTAACCTGTAATAATATTTAATATTAATAATCGAACTTGCTATTCCTTATCTTGTTTTTGGTAACATGATCAACCGTTTATTTTCTAGCTAGCACATCGGTGAACATCACCAGAGGATGTCCCCAGGGCTCGGACTTAGGACCAACACTCTGGAACATACTCTTTGATGGACTGCTCCGTGAACTCGAGACTCGTGGATATAAGGCTATAGCCTATGTTGACGATCTCGCAATCACGGTGCATGCTGATGGCCGGGCAGCTCTGACCCGCGCAGCCCAGGCCGCCATAGACTTCGTCGACAGCGACTTCGTCGACAGCCACCTTCAACGCTCTGAGCTGCCTGGGTCTGAGAGCGCCAGTCTGTCCCGCAAGGGACTAGAGGCTGTTGCCCCGACACCCATAGCAACATAAATTTGTAAACAAAATCAAATATATTCATCTGTTCCTCTTCCCCGACGATATCGGGCCGGATGATTTGCCGGAGCACCCGTAAATAACAAGATAGGTGGTCTAGAGCGGCAGAAAAGCTCGGACTAGCCCACGACTGTAATATCCCTTGTTATAAGTATACCATTATGTAGAATCTGGTCATTGCTCACAAGACTGGTGTACCAACTGTGGTATGTAGACGACGTGATTGGAGTAGGAGGGGGCCCTGGGAGACGGTGGTTGGCACTGGCAAAGTGAAGTCTCCCAGAGGACATGGAGCACTCTGCAGCACAAATGGCTTTATGACATCCTCCCACTGAATATGGATGAGTCCAAAAAGCTGACAGGCCAACTGATGCTCTGGTTGCTCCCCGTCTAACTGACAAAACGTTCGCCCGCCCTCAGCATTTACATACAACACCCAGTAAGCCGCCCCATTCCCGCCCACTTTCAATCCTAAAATTAATTTGAAAGCCATGTTTCTGTTTATTATTACTTATTTAGTTATTATGACTTATGCCCGGGTTTTAACCACCTACTTTCAGATGGTTTTTCGCCGCTCTGGTTGACATGAGCCCGACGCTACAGTGAAAGTCCTATATTTTGTCTACCTAAGTTTAGTTAGGGACTTTAACTAGTAATCGACTCGGGACCATCGCTTAACTTCTCATTTAAAGGATGAAGTGCTCTACGTTTTTCTACCTCCCAAACATTCTAGAGATTTAAGATTTTCTTGCTAGATATTTGTAAAACTAAGAAAACTCACCAGTTCCAAGCAATCTGCTAGAAAAGTTTCTACCAGGAAGGATGACAGGCTCCTACGTGGAGTTGCCTTATCTCAATTTGCTGTATCCTGCATACATTGAGGTTGGCAACCTTATCTACACCACCTCTGGTAAACATGTTTACCTTCTACTTATAAATTTTACATCTTCCTATTTATCCAAAGAAAATAAATCCGTTGAATATAACTGTAGGTCAGAAAATATGCATAGTTATATATTTTTTTAATAGAATTTGAATTTCACGTATCGAGAAGTATGGGCAAACAGGTTCAGCCGCGCTTTAATAACGACAACTATTGATTTTCAGTCATATCGGCTGATAAAGGGGTGATTAGGGAGAAGCTTAACAGAAAAACGCTAATAACTGCCGTTGTAATGAATGTATCGACACAAAAGGTCATATGTAAATTCAAAACCCTATAAGGACGATACCTATATAATATTTACAAATTTTTACTCACATATTATGTTTTTTGACATGCCTTACTCACAAAACAAGCAACTAAGTTCTTGCTGTTCATCAATGGACTGCCTGGGCTAATTATCAATAGTTGACTTACATAGTGGCTTCTGAATCCCCATACTAAATCATGTATCGATACATTCATTATTCAGTTATTAGGGTTTTGATTTCCGTCATATCTAAAGGAACACTGACACCTAGACACTGTACTATACGGGTGATGTGCCACTGATGATGACGCCGTTAAAAGCCAGCTCATGTCGGAAATAAAACCGTAGGACGTGAAGAAAGAAGGTTTAAGTGTTAAATAAAACTAAATAAAGAATAATTTGATAAATAATTAATAAAATTAAACAAATAATGAATAATAATAATCAAATAAAAAATAAATTATAATAGATAAATAAACAACAATAAATTACCACATTTCCTGTAGAAAGTTCATATCTTTTCTTTTACGAAATTTTGATTTCTACAGTAGTTTTTCGAAAAGGGGGCCTAAAAAAATATCAAAAGTTCAAAACATACAATTTTTAAGAAAGTGCACGTATAAAAAAAATGCAAATGCAATTTACAAACTTTTCACTTGGATTTCTAAAGAGATGCCATTTTTAATAATTTTAAATAATATTAAATCTAATCGAAAGGTTTTCAATATTTTTACTGGGCCATCAGGGAAAATGAATAGAATAGAATTTTTGAGAACAAATATTGGGTTTATTTTCTTAAATCTACATTATTAAAATTAAAAACTAAACATTGAGTCAAACAAAAATCAAAAGAAAAATCTTAAAAACTAAATCCTTAAAACTAATTAAATCTTTTTTTGTTTTATATTTTGGCCTATTCTAAAATGTATGTTATATATTTCTGGGCATATATCCTGTACATATAAACAAACAACAGTACCTTCTTTTGCGGATCAATTTCACCGTCAATTTACTTCTATTTAGTTCATCACAAGTTAAGCCTAAACACCACTGTCCATCTTCACTCAGACCGTCGCCATTCCATCAGGCCTCGACTCTCTCTACAAACACACTAAAAAAACAGCTGATGGCCGTGTTTTGTTTTTTACTCATTTGTTTTTAAAATAAATTTGCTTTTTATATAAAAATAAATATAATTAATTTTTTTATGTTTATAATTTAATCATTTAATGTGTGTATTATTTTTATACATCACAAGGAAGACAACTGTTATTTCTATGAGAAATCTCTTCCCCTAACTTTCTGTCACGTATGATCATAGGGGGTTCTCGGAACACATAAAAAAATTTCTTGTTGATACAATCATTCTACCGGAAGTTATCGTTTTCTCTCAGATACATAGAGTCAGGGGTTGAAAACATGAAATTCCGTTAAAAATTCCACATCGAATTTCACACCGATGTCCTAATAACTTGCCTTATATTTCGTATAGAAGAGGGGGGGAAGTAGGTTAGGTTTTATGACTCATGCCCGGGCTTTAACTACGAGGTCATATCGCCTACTACCAGAGCGCTCTTTCGTCACTCTGTTGGACATGAGCCCGACTCTACTGTGGGAGTCCTAAATTTTGCCTACCCTAAATTTTTATTCACCTAGGGTAGGGGTCTTTAACGAGTACCTGACATCGTACAGGCTCGGGACCATCGCTTAACGTCCCATCCGAAGGACGGCGTGCTTAAGTTTATTTTACCTCCCAGATAAAATAAACTAAGGGCCTCGGTCGGGCTACGAACCCACGACCTTGAGCTCAGAAGTCAAGCACGCATACCACTGAGCTACCGGGGCCCTCGAGGGGGGGAAGTAACAACTTACATTGTCTGTACATAAGATATAAAGATTTTTTGATGGAGAGGACAGTACAAAACCTAACTTCTGCGAAAAATGCCCACCTACTAAAGAATTAATAAGGCAAGTTTCGTTTGTGGGGGTTAGAAGGGAAATTAGACAGTTTGAGAGAGGGAGAGGTCTCGACTAAGTTGACAGGCAAGCAGCCAAGGGGGAGTCAAGCCAACAGACCCAGCTAAGTTGGCCATCCTGATTTCCAAGCCAAGCTTGCTAAATATTGCAAATAGTCTCAAGTTGGTGTCTCCAACTCTCTCCCCCTCCCCTTCTGTCTCCTAATTGTCAGGTTGATTCAGGAGACCCCCTCCTCTCTGTCTCTCTTGGTGAGTTATGAATGAACCTAGGTTAAACAAGTCATTTATTTGAATGGAAAACAAGAAATCTCAAGAGATGAGAGATATCATTAATGAATGACATTGGACTCATAGTTAGGAGAAGAACAAGAATGGACCTAGAGGGCGCCAGTAGCTCAGTGGTATGCGTGCTTGACTTCTGAGCTCAAGAACGAGGGTTCGTAACCCGACCGAGGCCCTTAGTTTATTTTATCTGGGAGGTAAAATAAACATAAGCACGCCGTCCTTCGGATGGGACGTTAAGCGATGGTCCCGAGCCTGTACGATGGCAGGTACTCGTTAAAGACCCCTACCCTAGGTGAATAAAAAATTTAGGGTAGGCAAAATTTAGGACTCCCACAGTAGAGTCGGGCACATGTCCACCAGAGGGACGAAAGAGCGCTCTGGTAGTAGGCGATATGACCTCGTAGTTAAAGCCCGGGCATGAGTCATAAAACCTAACCTAAGAATGGACCGAATCGACCATATGTCTGTGTTGGACACGGAAAATGAACAAATCACACATACACAAATAATCATAATTTTTATTCATTTTCTGCTCACCATTCTTGTTCCACTTCCTACGAACGCTTCCGCCCCCTCCAAAACCAGTGGATCGTTCGAACCCCCCTTCTCTTTGGCTGATATTGCTAAAATTTGATAGATTATGTCCTCATTGGGTTTTGACTTCAAATATCAAATTTCATGTCGATACATTCATTACATCGACAGTTATTGTGGTTTTTTGAATTGAGCCCTTCTCTGATCCCCCTCTTCCCTTCGGCCGATTCTACTGAAAATGAATAAGTGTCGTCCTTTGGGGTTTTGAATTCACATATGAAATTTTGTATTGATACATTCTTTTTATCGGCAGTTATTAGAGTTTTTTTGTTAAGCCTCCACCCTAACTCCCACTTTTCTTTAGTCGATTTGGCTGAAAATCAATAGGTGTCGTTGTTAGAAGGCTCTGAAATCAAATCTAAAATTTCGTGTTGATACATTCATTCTATCAGGAGTTATCGCTTTCACAGACACACAAACAGACATATTTTTTTCATATTTGGAATCTAGATGTAGGAAAACATGAAATTTCGTTGAAAACTCCGCATTGAAATTATGACCGGTTACATAACTTCCCCTATTCTTTGTAGAGCTAGGTAAGTAAAATTAACACAAAAATAATAATTAAAAAATTATTATAGTAAAAAAATGTCGTCGGTGAATCACCGGGACGAATACTTCTCCAGGACATATGTTTTTGCTCTCCCTCCAAAGCCAATCTACCGTTTGGGTGTTAAAAAATCAATGGTTAACTCACATAGAGACTTCTGAATCCTCATACTAAATTTTGTGTCGACACATTTAACATATCGGTAGTTAGGGTTTTTGAGTCGAGCCTCCCTCTTCAGACGACCCTCACTCTTTTTGAGTCGAGCCTCTCTCTTCAGACGACCCTCACTCTTTTTGAGTCGAGCCTCCCTCTTCAGACGACCCTCACTCTTTTTGAGTCGAGCCTCTCTCTTCAGACGACACTCGCTCTTTTTCCGAATTTTGTTGATTATTAGGTAGTGTCGTTATGAGGATTTGAACGATGAAACCCCCACAACAAAAAAATTCAAGTCAAAAATAGTGATAATAATCAAATAAATTATCGAAAAAGTACAGGTTCGTTTCGGAATTGGCCCCAAATTATACTCTTATTAGACTAATAACTATATACTTGCGATGGATATAGATGATGTTTGTTATTAAAATAGAGTTAGTTATTATGACTCATGCCCGGGCTTTAACTATATCGCATACCGATCATATCGCCTACTACCAAAGCGCTCTTCCGTCACTCTGGTGGACATGAGCTCGACCTTACTATGGGGAGTCCTAATTTTTTATTCACCTAGGGGTCTTCAACGAGTACCTGACATCGTACAGGCTCGGGAGCATCGCTTAACGTCCGATCCGGCGGGCCTAAGTTTGTCACTGGAATTTCATATATCCAGATCTCTTGATTCCAAAAGTCATAAAAACTGTTTTACATCTTTCTGTTTGCCTGTCTATGTGTGTGTGTGTGTGTGTCTGTGAACATGATAACTCCCTATGGGGGATTTATTTTATGTAATAAATGAATACATTGACACGAAAATGTATTTTGTGCATCCAGAATCCCATAAGGACGACCCCTATTGATTTTCAAAGGGGGGTTAGAGGGGGGCTAAATTTCAAACCATAATAACTGCCGAAGTAAAGTACGTATCAACACGAAATTTTATATGTAAACCCAAAATCCCGTAAGAACGATACCCATCAATTGTCAGTAGAATCAGCCCTAGTGAAGTGGGGGACGAGACGGGGGAATAGTAAGGTTTTTTGAGCGATGTCCGAAATACTTCAATCGATGACACACACATTTTATAACGCATTCATGTCATTCTTTTTATAAGTTGTTCGACTGCTCATTTGGACGTATATGGTACACGACGAGCCAAGGAATGTTGCATGCAACAGGCCTCGCCATTCAGACATCATTTCTAGGCAGTTTTATAGTTTGTAATCCTTAAATGAGAGAAACACTGCTAGTTTAGAAAAGAGATATAAATTATAACTACGGCTGATTTTCCAAAAAAATAAAATAAAAACAATTTTACCGTTGTAAGCCAACTGTTTTGTTCGCTTTCTAATCGTGTCAATTCCTCTTTAAGAAAATTAACATTTAAAAAAAAACTAAATTGTTATAAAACTCTTCCAACATCAGCAGTTATTAATTCAGTCCTTAATTGTTCTTTTAAAAGAAAGTTAGAAAAACATTAAAACTTCTTTGTTATACGTTCTTTTGAATTAATACTCCATTAAATAAAAAAAAAATAGGAAGAAATGTCCATGATTTCTCTTTTTATTACAGTAATTTTGAGCAAATCGAAATAGATTACATTTGGTCATAACAGTCTGATATAAGCTCTTTTCTCTTCTTTACTGATACAGTAAAAAAAATAATAATAATAAAAACGGTAATGTTAAACATTCCATATTTGTGGGGTAATTAAATTTAATACCAATTTTACAACTTCGGCTTATTGTTTTTGTTTTTTTCATTATTGAAAATAATGTTTGACGAATGGACAAGAAAAAAGCAATACTGCTACACACTTCCCTTAAACTGAAGTTTATCGTAAATATTTTTTTAGTTGAATAATTGTTATAAAATATAATGAATATTTAATGTTTTAAACGTGTATTATTGAAGTTGTTATATACTAATAAATAGAAAAATGTTTATTTATAATAATAATTTTATTCATTAACCTATGTACTAGAAACAGAGGGCGCCGGTCTACTCAGAGGTTCTTGCCCTCTTAACTCAAGATCGCAGGTTCGAAACCTGGCCGAGAGAGGCCCTTATGTTGTTTATCTGGTAGGTGAAGCAAGTGAGCACGTCGTCCTTCGGATGGGATGTTGATGGTCCTGAACGATGTCAGGTACTCGTTAAAGATCTCTTTCCCCAAGTGAATAAACCTGGGTAGGCAAAATTCAGAACTCCACCAGAGCGACGAAAGAGCGCTCTAGTAGTTGCTGATATGACCTAGTCGTTAAAGTCCTGGCATGAGTCATAATAACTAACTACTTGAAACATTGAAATTAGAAAGAACTATATTTATTGAATATCTGATCTTTTTACAATTAAGGAGTATAAAGTCAATGTTACATAAATTATAAATAATAAGGTCTTTGAACTGTTTAGCCAACATGTTCCCTTCCTATAAAAGGGGGTACTGGTTCCTCGCGCAGCTGGCTTGTGTATCTTCGGCACCGTCGGCCATCCTCCAGTCTCGCAGTCTTGTGATAACTCTCTACTGCTGTCTAGTAAATGTTCCACTGTTAGCCCTTAGTAACCTCTCTTCTTCTTCTCCCTTTATGCAGTCCCTTTATTCAGTTCGTATATTGAACATCAAGTATCCAGAAGGCTGCTTGGTGGTGCTATGAGGTTGTCTCCTATACTGAAGCAGAAAGTCGTGTAGTGCATCTTTGATCCTGTTGGTGAGAATGCTTTTCGAAGGCCTTGCTTGAGGTTCTGCCCATGCCTCTTTGCTAATCTATTAGAGACTGGATGGTAAAAAAAACACTCTGAACTATGCCATTTTTCTTTTTACGAAATGATTGCAATTTAGGTGAAGTGAACTGAGGACCGTCATTTGAAATAAGTGTAATTGGCAACTCGAAAGTAGAAAATATGTACAACTAGATCGTAGCTTTCGCATTAGTGTTTGTCATTGGATGAAACCTCAAATATCATGTAACAATGTCGTTCGAACTGTATAGACACAGGTTCCCAGAGGTGAATCGAAGTTTCGACCAGATTATTTAGAGTCAAATTGCACTTAACGCTTAGTCAATGTAAGGCCACCAGTAGTAATCCCTCGGTAGGCCTTTCATCTTTACAACGCCGAAGTGGCTCATGTGTAACTCCTGCAGAACTACTTTTCTCAAAGTTGCAGGTATAAGAATCCATGATGAAAGCTATATTCAATTCTGGTCAATATTGAAGCGCTGGGAAGGAAGGATCTCAATCCCACATTGTAGCCCTTCTGAAAGAGGTTTCAGTATTGTGTGTGTTTTGTTATATCAGCAATCTTCTTAGCCATAAATAGAAGAGTTGTGATCTGGCCGATCTCAAATATTTCCACCTATAGTGGTATAATTTTCAGCAGATATTGGTAACCGAGATGATGTATCCGTGTTAGAATGTTGATCAGTAGGCTTGAACTTTTATTTATTATCAGATAATTTAATGGTTGGAGGTAAGTAGCAGAATGGTGCACTCTGGTTACGCTCAAGACAGTCAAACTTCTCTCTGGAGAAAAGATATAAAGAGGTTTGTGGTCTGTATAAAGACCATAAAAATATTGGAAAAATGTCTTTATCTAAAAATAATACTGTACGCTTCCCAGCATGTCCTGGAGGATAGGACGTTCTGTTTCTTCTGGCATCTCTATCCTCCAAGACATTCACCAACACAGCAGCGATAGTCTAAAGTAGTGTACAGTATTAGTTTTGATGTAAATAGGACAACTAGGCTCTGCTTCATATCTTTTCTTCATAGAGAAAATTGACTGTTTTGAGCGCAACCAGAGTGCACCATTATGCTACTTTCCTCCAACCATTAAATTATCAGATAATAAATAAAAGTCCAAGCCTACTAATCAACAATCAAATACGATCTAAAAATAACAGTTAATATGATAATATTCTTGAGTTGACGAACAATTTCAAGGGTAGACGAGTAAGAACTTGAATTCTGCGTGGTGCAGACATCGTTCAAACTCAACTTGCGAAATTTCGAGAGAACGTTTAGAATGAACCAGAATAGGTAGACTACTCAGTATTCCTTTTTTTTGTTTTGTTTTTTCTGTTTTTCTTAGTATATCGTTTTAAAACAACGTCTGTCTAGACAAAGACAGTTCAAAAAAGTAATATATATATAGGATATTATAGTAATAATATAATAATATTACTTTTTTTTTAAACTACCTATGGTATAATATTGTTTTTAAACAACGTCTGTCTAGACAACGACCGTACAAAAAAGTATATATATATAGGTACATAAATTTCCTGAACTGTCGTTGTCTATACAGACGTTGTTTTTGAAACGATATTATACTAAGAAAAACAGAAAAAAAGAAAATATATAAAAGTATACAAAAATTTCAATTACTGTTCAATTCAGCACAAAACATCCATAAAGAAGCTCCTACTATGGTTCCTAAGACAAAAAAAATTGTATTTTGTTGGATAGTAAATTGAATTGTTTATGATGTGAAATAGTAGAATACCTAAAGGGTACTGACCTGATTGTCTGATTGCGCTGTCTGGACTTAGAGCCTCCGCAGGACTACCTGGTTCCTCCTTCAAACTGAAACAGAAGAACAGTATTATATACAGGAGACTATACGATGTCAGGTAGTCGTTAAAGACCTCTAACCTAGGTGAATAAACTAGTATAGGCAAAATTTAATAGAGTCTCATGTCTACCAAAGCGACGAAAGAAACCTCGTATTTATGTCAGTAGACTTTTTTTTAGTACATCGCAGTTTGAAGTGTAATTTTTTGTTTCATTATTGTTACAAAGTACATTATTTATTATTGTCAGTAGAGTTTGTTATTATGACTCATGCCTGGGCATTAACTACTAGGACATATCGCCTACTACCAGATTGTCACTTTGGTGGACTACTATGGGTGGGAGTCCTAAATTTTTATTCATGCTTAAGTTTATTTTACTTCCCGGATAAAATAAACTAAATGCCTCGGCCGGATTTCGAAGCAGCGATCTTCAGCTCAGTAAAGTAGCACGCTACCGGCGCCCTAATATACAAAAAGAACTTTGGTAGTAGGCGATATGACCTCATAGTTAAAGTGCGGGCATGAGTCACAATAAATAACTTTAAACTCATTCAAATAACTTCTTGCGGACGATTATTTTATATCAAATTATCACTTGTAGATCCTCTGGTTAATTCTAGTACATTTTAAAACTTGACCATACATAATTCCTGGAATATTCTGGACTTTAGATCATACAATATATGAAGTCTAAGGACTAAGGTTCAGGGTCAAGAAAAATTGGATTAATCAGTCAATCAGCTGTTCTGTGAACTGAGCTGTTGTGTACAGTTGAACAGATAGTAAGTTAGGATGAAAATAGTTGTTTTCAGTGTTTATTTTAGCCAGTTTTATATTACATACTAGAAACGGCACTATAAGATGGCACATTAAGTTGGAAAATAAAAATTCTAAACTGTATTTTTAAATTGTTTCTGATAATGAGAAATTAACAACACTTCTAGTTAGCAACTAACAACTAAGCAACACTGCTATTTGTAACCACTTATTTAAATACAATATTTTCATTCAAATTTTAGTGAATATGGAAGTTCCTTCAAAATTTATTTTATTAGTCGAATTAGGTGAGAATTATGAAAAATAAAAAATAATAATTCTGTACTTTTAGCATCTAACAGTCGGGTAAAAAATATGTGAAGTGCTGTATAAGAATTGTAAGTGATATCTTAGAAGGATATTACTTCACCAGCTGAACAAAGTATAGGGGAAGTAATGTAACCGCTCAGGAATTTGATGTTGATTTTTCTCACGAATTTCATGTTTTTCGCATCAAAAATTTTAAAAAAAGTCATCGGAAAAACACCAGCAGTGTACTTTCCCAGTAGAAATGAATCAACTAAGTTTTCGTTCTCCATAGATATGCGTGCTTGCTTACTGAGCTCAAGACAATCGAATTCAAAGAATATATGTTCAGCCGTTTACCTGTGGAGGTCAAACAAACATACAGACTGACAGAAATTGAACTGATGGTCCTTATAAGATGAAACTGAGCTGATCAGACAACAAATCTTTCCGGCCATGTACAGACAAAACTTGAATGCCATTATATATATATATTGTAGCATGTCCACCCTATAGACAATTATTGTCATTATTATACAGCAAGGACCAGTGACACTACGAGCGAATCGAGGCCACTTGGAGCTAATTTAAAGAGGATTTTATTTGGAAGAACATGCTCGGAACTAGCGATGCCTGCGAGTGAATCGCGATCGCTAGGAGCGAAAACAAGGAACAAAGAATATAGAGGAAAGGAAGGAAGCAAGATAATGGTTTACATCCGGAGTTGCATGAACGACCAAGGAGGGCTGAGATACCCTTATTCATGGAAGAGGCTTACGCAACCGGTGATCGGTGATTGGCTGGAAGTAAATTGCGCGGGAACACCACCACGAAACTGAAGAAGCCACCCTGCTAAGAGATCAGTCTACGTTCTCTCCTCCTTCCGATCAGGTCACGTCAGTTTTACTTTAGAATTTTAGCCCACAGTGTGTGTAACTTTGATTAAGAATATGAACTTACAGTTTTCTGCCCTCCGAGTCGGACCCAAAGGGTTGTGCTAGTGCGAACGTAACAATTTAGACAGAGTTTTATTTTATGTTGAAAATATGATATTCTCCCTCAGAGTGGCCATTCGAACTAATCAGTGAATTATAGTGTATTTCGGACGGTGTAAAGCCAGTGAAAAATGTAACTTCTAGTGTGGCCTCGAAACAGGACAGATCTTCAATGACTTATGAAATACGTGACTGGATGATTTATGCGGGATGTCCAGATAAAGATACTCGCACCGTCTTCACCAGGGATATCATAATCAAGGTACCTGTAATATCGATTCTAGGATAGATGTTTTTTTAGAAACAATTCAGTCCTTCCGACATAGGCCCATTTTGTTTGTTATTTTAATTTTATTCTGAATGTTTCTACAACAACAATTAGTCTTTAAGCCATATGATATGTTCTCTTTAAAATAAATATGTTACAGTTCTAAGTTTGATTCATTCCATTTCCCCCCACTCATGCTTCTTCAAGTTTGCAACAGTAGTTAATTATTATTAATTACTGGTGTCAACTACACATTAGGAACTTGTAACCGTCCTTCCCGTGAGGAGTGTACCCAGCTATCCAGGCATTTTTCATTTAAAGTCGCGATATAAGAATTTTCGATCTTAATAATTTTTCGATTTAAATTTTTTTATTTACTAATTAAATTCACTCACACACACTCTCTCAAGAAGGGGAAAGGTGGTTACAATATATATATATACGATGTCGAAGTTCACAAGCTAGCCAATATAAACGGCAGATTCTAGTTAATAAACGTGATATCTGAGATTCTTGCTTGTTGACCTGATAGTTTGATGACTCTAAAAAGCTACCAAACTGGATCAAGTTCATTAATTTTGCTGAATAAATTAAAGTGAATAGTTATAATTGGATTTGAGTTAATTGTAATTGTTTGGATTTTATTGTTATTATCTTCATCAGTGGGTCATGAAAACCGTTACTTCGCATAATGTTTTTTATAGAGTTGGTAATGGGCACTCGGGTTGGGTTTAAGGGATAAATTGTATAGGAACCAGTAGCTCAAATTAAGGGATATTGTTTACAAACCTACTTTTCTTCTTACTTTATTATATTTAGTTTCATTAGTTTGATATTATGACTAATGCCCGGGCTTTAACTAAGAGGTCATACCTACTACCAGACCTCTCTTTCGTCCCTCTGGTGGACATGAGCCCGACTCTACTAAATTTTATCTACCCAGGTTTATTCACCTAGTAGGGGTCTATAACGAGTACCTGACATCGTACAGGCGCGGGACCATCGCAAAACTTCCCATCTGAAGGAAGGCGTGCTCAAGTTTTTTTCAGCTCCCAGATAAAAAATCTAAGGGCCTCGCCGGGTTTCGAAGCCGCGATCTTGAGCTCAGTAGGCTAGAAGGTTACCGGCGCTCTACTATACTATAAGTATAAGAAAGTTTTAAATGAAATAATTCAAATTAAAATAAATACATTTAAATTTTTAAAAAAAGTTATAATAAATGACAAAAGAATTTGAAAAAATGTATGAAAATGCATAAGTAGTCAGTAATAACAATAGAAAAGAAAAAAAATATATATATGTATATATATTATATCCACATATACATATGGATATATTATATCCACATATACATATATAAACACATATACACACACACAATACAACACATACAATATACACAAGACAAAACAAAAGTCTCCAAATGAAAAAAATTAAGAACAACTTCACAAATGGAAGAGGTAAATGCGGAATGAACTAAACAATTAAGTAAAATAAATCCCGACATTTTCGACACATTAGTGAAGTGTTGACATATCTACGATAACTAAGAACTACAGTTTATTGAATAGATAGAACTCTGAGGAAATAATTGGCCGGATTTAAGTAAAAAATATATCGCATAATAGTTTAAAAATGAGATTGCTCTACGGAAAGTCCCATTTACTAATAACTTTTTTTTATACGATATCTAATTTTTTGTGTTATTTTTGAAAAAAACTGTGAATCAACTCGAATGTACGTCCTCAGTTTAAATTAATAATGTAAAAGAAGTAAAAATGAGGATACAAATGTATTTGCAAAGAAAAAATGTTGTCAAATGTAAAGAAAAAATTGTTTCAATAAAAATCAGATAAATTATAAAGACTGATGAAACGTCTATTTGCTACCCTGTAAAAATCAAAAAATAAATTGGAAGAAGAATAAAGCTGTAAAAAATATATATTATTATAAATTCAGAATATCCTTGCACAACCCAAAAGTGCTAATTATTACATTGAGAAGGTTGAACCTGCGCAGTGAAAAAAAAACAAAGAAATTAAAATTTTATATTCTACAGAATGTGTAGGTAGGATATTGGCAGGAGAGCCCCAGTGAAAGATTAAATACACTTCAATAATGCACATTTCACCTGTATGGTGGCTCTCAATAAAATGATTGGTTCACTGGGGAGATGGGTACAATTTTCAAAATTACTAACCTTAATATTGTGAAACACTTTAACTTAATATTGCTACAATTTTAGAGTTTCATACGTCGAAGACAAAACGGTGACATATTTACCCAGTGATAAAAAATAATAAAATGGAAAAATAATTGTGTAAAAAGGGGATGTTGAGTAAAATCAATGTTTCAAATTAACCCTGCCATAAATACTAACGATAAAGTTCTCATGTATTTTATTTTGTAACACGCATCGACCGCCTAGGTCATTAGCGCGGCTTGACGCTGACTACCCAACGTTTCCTATCTGCTTCGCGCATCCATCGGTTTTTCCTCCTCTTTTCGCCTTGTTTTGATTATTTTCATTTTCTCTTCTGCAATATTCTCTATCTATCTCCTCCTCCTGGTTTCTCCTCTACATCAGTTTTCTATCTTTATTCTCTAGTTGAAGAAGAATATCCTTGATTTAAGACCAGTATAATGTTCCCTTGATGAAGATGGTTTAAAAACAAACACAGATTGGCCTTTAGTCTACCCAAAATATATTTCTATTATTTTTGTTAACGCTTCGACATTATTCAGGCATTGTCAAAACTTTTGTAAGAAAATAAGACAATGTATAACCATTATATTTTATAAATAAAACAAACTTATTTTTGAAATATTGTCTATTCCACTAAAGATATATATACATATATAACTACCGGTTTCGGCTTTATACCATCGTCAGGTCTAGTTATGAACTAAGTCAGTTTGCAGAGAGCGACCCTTGAAATACATCTCAGGTCAAAGGGGCTATTAGAACTTGGGAGTCCCCCGGCTGTACCGTTAGCTAACTCATGAAATATTTCTTAACAAAACCTAGTTCTAAATTTACATAAAACAATGTCACTAGACTAATACGGGAAAATAACAAATAAATAAGTACAAATACAAGTAAATAATAAAAATGACCAAATTTATTTCAACTATTCCCCTTTGTTAACACCCTAAACCAGTTCTGTTTCCACATATATGTTTGTATTATCTGTTATTAATATTTGGTTCCACATATATGTTTCAAGTTATCTAAATCTTAACATTGTTATTAATTTTATTTCTATTTTTTATTATTTACTTGTATTTGTACTTATTTATTTGTTATTTTCCCGTATTAGTCTAGTGACATTGTTTTATGTAAATTTAGAACTAGGTTTTGTTAAGAAATATTTCATGAGTTAGCTAACGGTACAGCCGGGGGACTCCCAAGTTCTAATAGCCCCCTTTGACCTGAGATGTATTTGCAGGGTCGCTCTCTGCAAACTGACTTAGTTCATAACTAGACCTGACGATGGTATAAAGCCGAAACCGGTAGTTTTATATGTATATATCTTTAGTGGAATAGACAATATTTCAAAAATAAGTTTGTTTTATTTATTTATTACAAGTTTCCACAATATGTCCGCGTTTCTCAACTTAGAAGTTATTATATTTTATGTTAGTCAATATTAAAAAAATGACCAATTAAATACCATCTTATTAATATTTTTTAAACACCATTGTTTTTACCTACTGCATTTAAATAGTAATTTAACTGATAGAAGGTAAATTACTTTATAAAAGAAAAGAACAAATAAATTATAATAATAAAAAAAGACTAAGTAAATGGAAACAAAACAAAACAAAGAAATTAAAGTATCCTGGCAAAACGAATTAAATCTAAAAAGTGGTAAAATAAATAATACTTAAGAGTTGGGGATGTGGACAGTCGTAAAGTGGGGACACTTACATAGGTGTTTGTTGGGCTTCTTGACCAATATTTGTAGCAAGGGCTGAGGGCAGTCATTGGTCGAGATGGTGGTGGAAAGTGCAGCAAAGGGCTGATCTCTATTGGCCACTGTTCCAAGTATATGCACTTCACCAATAGCGCTGCCCCCTCCACACATACCCAAACAATTTATATGGATAAAATATAATGATTATAAATTGTTTTATTTTGTTACAAAAGTTTTAGCGTGATGTTTGAACAAACAAACATACAATCAAACCCCGATTCAGTTTTATTAATATAGGTTATTTGGAAAGATAAATTCACTGTTACATCTTTTACAGATTGAGATCTAAAGGATGGATTAGAGCAGTTCCACGTTGATATTTCATTTTGTAAATGAACCAAAGTGTTATATAATATTATCCCCAGGAGAAATGACGCAGCAGAGGTACATATATATAATAATATAAATATAATAGTGACATGAGATAAGTGACGGACTGAAACATATGATATAATGGAAACTGGGGAGGTATGTTAATATTAAACAGATCTATCCAGGTGGATGGCAAGTGTCAGTAGATACCATGGCATTCCCTCCTACCATGGCATGCTCTTCCCCAACCCCTCGCTGCCATGGCTCTCTGACTGACATAACCACCACCCACGAGTGGTTTTCTATGTACCTATCCTTCCCAATATCATACTCTCTCACTCTTCTCTCGTCTCAATATCATCCCTCATTCTCTCTACTTTTTTTAATTTAATTTATGATTATTTATTCATTTTTTTTTAATTTAATGAGCCCCCAAAAGCTTTGAATAATTAATATGCCCGGAAGGCACGGTTTCACATGGTCAGGATTTGTTTTCAGAAAACATAATTTTTTTAGCAAAGGCTAAAAGTTTTAAAAGTAAAAGGATACAGTAATCCTGTACTATCTGCGTATTTATTATCATCGGTTTCGCATATACAAAGTTGATAAAAATTAAAGTTAAAAAATATTATACATATGGACTTTTGGAAAATGGAAAAAATATTATAACAGGACTTTTTTACAATAACCACTCTCTTTACACTCTTCCCCCTCTCAAATTAATTTCATACTGGCATTACTTACATTGATATCCGATTTATCTTGCGCTGGTTCTAGATGATGTATAAAAAGAATCTTCGGCTCTCCTAACTAAAAATATATACGAATTTTTAATTCATTAAGTGTAGTGTAGAGATTTACGGTTTCTATGGTACCTAAGGCACATTTCCACCTAACGCTGATTTATAATTTGTGGGTAAATTGAAATTCAAGATGATCAATATGATAAGAAATCGATACAAAAGATCATATGATGTGCTACGAAAGTGCGATGATGGGGGAAAGAGTGTTTATTTCAAAAATTTAAAAACAGGTATTTTAAAAGTTGACATTTAAGATACTCGATTATACTCTACTGCTCCTTAACTGAAAATGAATACCAAATCAAGTTCCAGAACACTACTTCCTTAGTCCCTCCACATTTCTCAACACCATGTCCTAGAACAGGCCTTTCTATACTACTGACATATACCTGGGGAAGTAAAGAAAACATAACGAATACCGTAGAATGATGGCTTGTTATAGGTCTCCAAGATGAGAGATTAAAAGAGAGAAATTTTTACATATATTTTTTTTATTTAAAGTATTAATTTTTTCTTGTTGATTTAGGACAGGCTAGAAATTAGAGTTCATTAGAAAGTTATATTTACCAGGAATTATTTGACTTTGTAATAACAGATAAACGTGGTTCTTTTAAGTGTATTATGAAATGTTAGTGCATGCAATACAACAAAGGTCGTGCTTGGAGTCCTGAGTTGCGCAAATTGGTAACCTAAACCCTTTTTTAGGGTTTGTACACAAAAGGGTAAATCTGAACCCCAATCATTGAGTTGTCTGTCTGTCCGTCACAGCGGATTACCTCGGAAACTGTAAAGCCTAATAATCTGAAATTTGGCATGTAGGTAGATGACCTTGGCCAAAATTTAGACGTATAAATTGTATTTATGTAATTACTGTACCTGTAAAAATATCGTCTAAGTATCGTAAAAGGGCTTTCTGGCAAATTCTACTGAAATAGCTGAACAATAACTATTAATGATATTCAAACTAATGACTCGAATTGTGTCAAAACAGAAAGAAATATTTCACAATTCATAACTTATTATTAATTTTTATACTTATTATTAGAATTATTTTGAAAATGTATGATTGATTAACTACAGGGGTAGGTTTCGTACTGAAGATCCCTATTACAGCCCCTCGCCAGTATGTAATAGACTGCTCTCCTATCTCTTTGATGAAGCGCAGAATTTTTTCAAAGCTCTGTTTCTGGGTGGAAGTCATCGAAGATTTACCATCGGTAACCTTCACGGATGTGCAGCGTTTACTCCATCACATCTCATCTTCCGCAGAAAGGATCCGAATCAAGATCCTCTTTAAAGAGATGTTTCCTCACAGAGCAGTGTCCTTTTCTCAATGTCATCCGAAGTTGGTCAAGAAGAGTTGTTCTTCTTCTGTTGTCCAGTCCTCTAATCAACTCTTAACTGTCCGATTGTTCGCTCCAAGATGAGTTTACTTTCCGCAATGCCCTTTCTTCCAGAACTGTTTTGCAGTGCAAGTCATCTGTGGTTCTTCATCCTGTTATTTAATTGATTCATTCCACCAAATAATTAAAATGTTGCTTACCCCTTTAAATGGTGGAGCTTTCAAATGAGCATTAATTGTAGATTTCAGAAATATTTTTCAAGAATCTTTTTGGACCACTTTTAAATATAAAATGATGGAAGAAGTTCTATTTTTACGTATACTATTGTATGATCAAATAGTGATCGGAGACCCAGTAGATACAATAGTTCTAGTTTCTTAGGGTGTTTGGGCACTCCTTTACTAGCCTTGATCTGTTTTCAGGTGCTTGGAGTACTCCTTCACTGTCGAAGAAGACTTCCACCTCCTCTTCGTCACTATTCATTATCTCCTCTAGATGCTCATTCCAGGTTCCCCATTTTTTACTAGTATTGTTATACTTATCACATGTGTGTCCGATTCTTAGAGCTAATAGCTGTTTACATATCATCTTAATACACATATTCTTATGACGTATCCTATTACCAGATTATGCTTTAACGCAAATAAATATTATTATTTTTATTATCAAAATATGTCATAAAATAGAAATAGAAATTTTTGGCTATTTCAATATTTTCTCTATCTGAAAGATGAAAAAATAAATAAAAAAGTTTTCTTCAAGTAAGGGTCTTTAAATGTTGTTCTATTGTTTTTTCAATGTTAACTTTTTTTTGTACTTATGACACAGATATTATTAACAAGTAGGAATGTGATGCAATTTTAATTTATATTGTAGCCTGTTATTATATTATGTTAATGATGCAGAATATGCGAATATAGAGAATAATACAATACAATTTTTGGACAGGATGTCAATCATTTTATTCACCTTTTGAAGAAAATCGTCGGTGAATCACCGACAATGTACTTCCCCAAAACAAAGTAATCAATCAAGTTTTCGCTCTCGACCCTTTACCGTTTGGGCTAAAAATCAATAGTTGACTGAGATAGGGTCTTCTGAATCCTCATCTCAAAGGTAGCGTGCTTGTCTATTGAGCTCAAGATCGCGGGTTTGAATATGGGTATTAAAAAAACCTTGAGCACGCCATCCTTTGGATGAGACGTTAAGCGACAGTCATGAGCCTGTGCTATATTAGGCACACGTTAAAGACCCCTCTCTTAGGTGAATAGACCTAAATAGGCCAAATTTATATGACCTCGTAGTTAAATCCTGGGCACGAGTCGCAATAAGTTCGGGAAAACTATGGTTTTCAGGGTCAGGCAACATTTACGTATCTAACGGTAAGTAGGTGTTGGTTATACTTCTTACGTGATGAATGAAATGTATCGTACAGAACCCTCGGGGTAAATCTTCATTCTTGACTGGTTTTTGAAAATTAGGAATAGCTAATGAAATGAGAGAGAGAGTGAAAAAGAACAAGAAAGTTTATACAGAAATCTAAATTCTTTTTCTCTTTGAATCTCAATAGAATAAGCTCCCTTTTGCAATTATTTCTTTGAGTTGAATTCAACTTGGAAGGGAAATATTTTAATCTGATTTCCATATATATTAGATTTAAATGGGGGCGGTAGTTGGTTTAAAAATGGCTACCAACTGTCTTAAGAAAAGTTATTGTCTTAAGGGCAAGATTGAAGTTGTACGATTCATGCGCTAATTCTGTAGTTTCAGGTTCTGAGGGCTTTATGTTTTAGTCAAATATGGATATTAAGTGAAATCTTCTTTAAAACTTGTTTTCCTTTTTTTTTTTTGGGCAAGCGAATCAACGCAGCTGAATTAGAGTCGGTTTGATGATTGCGGGGTTGACAGGCGAAACGGGGGTCGCTAGAAGACTGAACTCTTTCAGGAAATTTCCAAACTAGCAAATAATTGCAAGAGGCAAGAGAAGTATTGGTCCTCGTCCAAGTATAAGACCCCTACCTTACACACTATACATATGTATGAAATAAAATAAGATTTTATTGTAGCCCCTCTGTTATACTGATTAAATATTGGCAGGACTGCCTATTAATTGTGTCATAGGTTTCGGTGTATGTGAGAGATCTAGGTATGTCAATGTGGTCAGTAATCAGTACTAACAGTCTTCAGTAGGATCTTCTTATTGTAGGGAGTAGACGTACTACCGAGAATTCCATGCTATGATTGTTTCCTCTCGGATTCGATTGGGTCCTCTCGTCTCGTGGGAGGATAAAGAACTTAATAAATATGATCTGTCTTCATTGAACCGTGAAGGTGTTAACATCAAAATATAGAAAACATTTGAAGGTTCCTCAGTCGACGATTTATTCTATTTTAAAGAGGCAAGCATCCATTTTTCAATCGATTACAGGTGGTAAAAGACATATTAAACGGATCAGGACAAATACTGACCAATCATTTAACCAAGATAAAATAGCTGATCCAACATCTCTCTGAGGGAGAGAACTCAACACAACCTACACACAGACTCATCACAAGATGATGAGACTCAATGAACGATTTTATTCAACATAACACCGAAAAGTAGTGCATGGGAATGAAAATCTTCACGAAAATTCCTTCTTCCTAAAATCGTCAAAGCGACAATACTTCTCCGAAGAGCATGGCAATAGACAATTGTCCAAAAAGTTCATTGTCTTTAACCCATCATAGGGTCAATGTATGTGAAAATTACGTATATCGGGTTAGATTCGCTACATCTTTGTAAGAAGGATGGAAAAGGGAACATTTGTATATACAAAGACCCTGCTGCACCATAGGATGATGTGTTCGAAAACCAAATTAATGATTTGTACGTACTAAATAGTACAATCCTGGCAGCTAAAGTAGCGGTGTATTTTAACTACTTTCTACATCTCCTATACATCCATCAAAAATAATACACTTCATTCCTTACTTACGACAAAATCCCCAGTTTATGATCTCATCACTTGTAAAATCCTTTGAAATTTTCTCTGCAAATCATCCTATTCCTTACCTCTTTGATTGCATATTCAAAGCCTACTTCCGTACTCTTGCCATTTTCCATTATAATTCTCATTCCAAAATTTGGAAAGCAACACAATATTCTCAGCTCATATCGTCCAATAAGTCTGTTGCCCTCCTTTCAGAAATCCTGAAACCATATTCAGAAAATAATATATACCAACCTTTAGTCTGAACAAATTACTTCTAACCACCGGGTTTCGAATCGCGATACGGTCACATTATGGACCACATCTCCTCCCTCAGAGCGCAACTACTATACTGGTACTTTTCTGGACGTGGCTCAAGCTTTTGACCGGGTTGGCATCCTGGTCTGCTCTTCAAGCTGAAGACTCTCCTTCCCTGCACATATTACCTCATCGTATTATTATTTCTCCGACCTCATCTTCAAGGTGCACCAGAAGGTGATATACTCTGACTACATGGAGATGGGTATGTTTCAGGTTAACGCTATCTTCTATAAAGTCTAAAAAGCTGATGTTCCAACCAGTTCTAACATGGCTCTCTTAGCAACCTTTGCCGATGACTCTGGAATCCTTTTTTCCTACCTCAGCTTCCCAAAACCTCCAGCTACATCTTCTCCAAATAGAGAAATGAATTTAGCAGTAACGAGTATTCTTTTTGAAGAAAAATGCAATTCTGTCCTCCAATTTCCTTCAACAATTTTCCAATTTTTATTGTTATTTATTTATTTTATTTTAATTGATTTAGTATTTTTAATTATTTATTATTTTGTACTTTCTTTATTAATATTTCATTATATTACTTTTGTTCTTCTTTTCCATTATGGTATATACAATTTATAGTCTTACAATCATTGAATTAACTTACGGTCTCCTGCAGCCAACTGTAAATATACAAATTTAAAAAATATAATAATAATAAAAGTACATTATATCTGAATTGATAAAAAAATTCATGGTGTGTGTTGATCGTTCAGTCGACGAGTTCCTTTCCGTATTAGTTTTCTTTATTTTTGAAATTTAATTTTCCAAAAATAGCTTGGATATGGGGGAACAAGAGAAGTGATGAACTATGTTCCCTAGAGACTTGGGGAGGGTGTGAAACCCATCAATGATTCACAACTGGTATCGACCATCCACTCTTGATTTGACAACTAAATAGACACCATGAATTATTTAGCTCGGCCTACTAATGCAGTCTCAGTCGTTTTGGAACATAAAATTTTCAACTTTTTTTTCAAAAAAGGTCAAATCACTAAATAACATTCTAGAGCTTTTTTTCGTAAACTTCTTTATTGCAAGAGAGTGACGATCATAGTCCTTGGTAAAGATAAAGATAGCCCCATAGACGCCCGAAATTGAGCAAGGCAGGGGACTCTCCAGTGGAGGAGGGTTGAGACTGCCTGTAGGAGCCACTGGCTGTCCGAACAGTCTTCGGACCAATTCCTTCCCTCGTAACTGTCCCAACTGTCGACCACCTACTGCACCAGCTCGCCCCGCCCTCTTCGGCTTATCTTTTTTTCTAGTGAGACCAGCTGGCCCAGATATCCATAATCTTCCACGAATTCCATCCAGTGTTTCAATTATCCTGACTGAAGTATATCATTACTTTGTTTTACTCGAAGTTTAACTCTAAACCAACATCTAAACTTCCTTAGTGTTCAGAAACTGGTCTGAGTTCATGGTAAACGTTCCTTTAAAGAATCTAGGACAAGTTCATTGTTGATATTGTATTGTATTTACTCTATCTAGGTTTCAGGAAGAACCTCTTTAACTTCTCACTAAACTTCTTATTTCTTTGTAGCTCATCTTTTTTTCTTTTTTCAACTCAGCCAGAGTGACAAGTAAAGTTATCCCAAGTATAAAAACTTTCTTGTAGGTTGAAACCCGAAAACAGAACCTTATAGATAGAGAGAGCTCTCTAAATATCAAACCGTTTGAAATTGCGTTTTTTTTTGGTTTGTTTTTTAATAATAATAAGAAAAACATAAAAAATGCTAAGTTGAGCCAGCCAGGGTAATATGACCACACATCGCACTCAATTTCTCTTAGCTTCTGAACCAAAATTTTCTGAAACACAAGTTCAAAAGTTCTCATGGCCAATTTTCCATCTTAAACTAAATAATAAAATCCCTCTAAATTGTCGTATTAGAACTAAGTGAATTAGAACTGAATAAAAGTAAGATTTACAAATTACTAGTCAGTCTTCATCAAATACAGAAAGAAACATGAATATAACAACACTTTTTTCTCCCCTTCTGCATTTACAATTACTTGATTTCTTTTCTACTCCATTTTTTTCTCTCATCATTATATTGAATATTTTATCAATGTCTTTGGATTACAAAATAAAATTCCGGGAATGAGTTTTATTGTGAAAAATGAGTAAATTTATTGATGGATGAGATATGCCAATGAACACCCACAAATTATCAGATTTTAAGTTTTTAATTCTTATTATAATTTAAATAATAAAAAGGAAGGGATTTAAAAACAACAAGGGATTTTAATAAATATGAAAGAAAACTCTGATCAGCTGTTTGTTGCAATAGCGAAAGTTAGTAATTATGTTTCATGCCCGGGCTTTAACTACGAGGTCATATCGTCTATGACCAATGTGCTTTTTCGTCGCTCTGGTGGACACGAGCCCTACTCTACTATGGGAGTCCTAAATTTTGCTACCCTAAACTTTTATTCACCTCTGACAGTGGACCAAAAACTGACATGAAGCCCTCATACTCGTACACTGAAACGTCTACTGAAAATATTTTATACACTTCTAAAAAGATGATCGAAGTTGAACATGACACAAAAATGGGACTGTAATAGTTTCCTATTGAGATCACCATGGACATACGGATCACAGATATACGGTTCAGAAAATACATTCAACATAAAACGAATACAGGTATTTCAATCAAAAACCCTCAGACTCATAACACAGGACCCACTCATACGTCAACAACAGAACACTTCATAACGATCTCATGATAAATACAGTGCCTCGAAACAATACAGACTACTGACACACAGGTTTTCAGAAAATTGTACACACATACAAACCAAGAAATACGTTCATTATCTTCACAACACTTACCACATAACCAAACCCCCCAAGAATGTTAAAGACGAGGTTGAACCCCGATTTATTGCCTCCTTATATTGACATCATCATAATTATTACTAGTTTTCAACATTTTCTCTTATAATTTAAACATTAATTTTCTTTATTAAGAAAAATAAAGTTGTCTTCAATTAATTTTCTTTTTCCACACTTCAAACGTACAGTAATTAAGTTAAATTTCCGTCCTTAGGTTCTAACACTAGGAGACCTTCCTCTCACACAACATTCACCCACAGTTAGTTGTTGTGGTTACACCCGGTAACGCTACTATCTTTATAATTGGAAGACAAAAATAATAAATAAATAAATTAAAAATCTATTAAGCTGCGTCAGCCTAGAAAACAATGTACTAACTATCCAAACGACTTTATTCCCTACAGATAGCTACATCGGCAACCCGCATTACTTTACTGTTCTGTTCCCCTGACTTTGCCAAAATTAAGCTTGAAGGAATTTACTTCTATCTGGTTTTTCCATATTTTAGCGGATTTCTATAGAAATCAGCTTATCTGCTCTTCCAGACAACGGAAACTACCACCACATCTTTATCAAGTAAGCCCTCCTAGAAACGATTTTGGGTTGGTGATATCAATTCTTGTATATTTATATATACCGGGTGTTATTAGGTTTTAACTGCCATACCTCAAAATAAGAAAAAAACTTTCTGCCAAAGTTTGCAAATGCGTTCTTTGAAAACTGCAGCCAAAAACAACCCTTTTTGATAAATGTTGCAACAATCAAAAACATTCTTCAGACAAAAGTTATAAAGAAATGTAAATAGTTCAAAATATTTTGAAAAAAACAAGTATGTTGAAAATATGTTTTTGAAGGTTGGAGGGGGTCAAAATGTTTTTACGAAAAGAAGGGTGGATCTGTACCTCATTTTAAAGGTCTCACAAAAACAAAAAACTTGTTCAAGTAACATTTTTGACATCTCTCAGCGTTTAAAAATGCAATTTTCTTTCTTTTTTTTTTTTTTTGTATTTATTTATTTCATGCCATCTTCAGCAAAACTTCTATGTTAACTAGCAAATGCTGAGTTTTGCACATCCCGTCTTTCTTTCTATTTAATATGATTAGCTAAGAGGAAAAAAATTGTGAATACCTACCGGGAAATCCGCCAACTTTATGCAGATTCTGCGTGCACCGACTTTTTCTGTATCCCCTGCCCTTTCAAAATAAGAGCTAAGAAATAATAAATTCGTCTTTCAAAATCTTCACTCACTTTTACCGGAATGGACAAATAAATAAAATATTCCATCCTTTTAAAAAGCCTTCAAAACTAACTTTCAATCCACGTGTACATGATCATTTTTAGCAAAGTGTGAGCTAAAGGCATCTAAATAGGATTCCAAAAGGTATTCTGACTGCAGTTTTGTAAAGAAGATAGATTTTTTTAGATAGGATAGGAAATTTTTTAGTCATAATTAAATTTCTTATAGTCTCAAAGTTTGTTGTCTATTAATAACTAGGCCACCCTGTAAAATATATATACATTACAGAAAATATTATTATCCATAATTAGGAGCTAAAATCCCTGAAAAAAATATATTTAAAAAAAATAATATATTTATTTAATGCTTGAATTTTTTTATTCTTTGTTAGGTAGGATTGATATGCAATATAAGAAGGGAGGATGAGGTAGGTGTGATGTTGTTAGGTCGTGCGTACCTGATGAAATGTGAGGCAGGAGGCGGCGAACTACTCGAAGGCTCCATGCCCACTGAACATCGATCCTCCCCACCCCTCCACCCACCACTGGTGTAGCCACCCTGCCTGGCTGGGGGTGGGGGGGGGCACCCACCGCGACTTGTTGCCTATTTACACACACACCCACCCCCACTGCCTAATTTTATACACACTATTGCTAGAGTACACCTTCCTAGTTCGCGGCAGACATCTGCCTAACCTCAAGATGAACTTTGTAGTTGGCTTTAAGGATGCATAATAAGACAAAGAATAGGTGTATCGCTTCTACTAGATTTAAGATGCATTGTGACCCGAAGAAGGGACGTGGAAGTATCCCAGGATATTGTCAAACCAAGATGAAGACACCTCTGGAAGAAATGCCGGGAAAAATTAGTATCCCAGTGGAACCAAAAAAAACAGATATTTTAATTATTTATGTGTTGTTTTTGTATTTTTCTTATTTAATAACAAATTTTTCTAAGGAAGACAGAAATATGAGGATACCTTCAAAAATGAGTTTAGAGATAATTGTTAGCAATTAAGCATCAAATTGGAATTTAAAAGGTAAAAAGAACATCGAAGAGTATGGAGTTATTTATTTAAACTTCAAAAGATCATTTTTTTTAGATCAATTATTAAATTTTTTTTGATTAGTAAATTCTTTTATTATAATAATTAAATTCAATTCATTTTTTTTTCAATAATATATTTATCAATAATATCTTCTTTAATTACATTTAAATTCATTTGATTTTTATTTATTTTATTTATTATAAGTTTAATTAATTCTAACCCATTTACTCTTTTATTACAAATCAGGACGGATCTATGAACTCAACTAAAATGGACTGACTAGAAGGGTTCAAAAACTCAACTTTCACCCTTCCTTCTTCCACATAGGATCTTTTCCCATATCCCATTCCTCCCTATATTTATTGTTATTTTAGTTATGTATTTATAATGACAAGAATGTAATAATTTATTTATTTATACATTTAGTTAAATAGTTATTTATTGTAACGCATGCCCGGGCTTCAACTACGGAGTCATATCGCCTACTACAAGGACGCTCTTCCGTCACTCTGGTGGACATGAGCCCGACTCTACTGTGAGAGTTCTAATTTTTGCCTACCCAGGTTTATTCACCTAGGGAACGTCTTTAACGAGTAGCTGACATCGTACAGGCTCGGGACCATCGCTTAACGCCCATTGACAGTTTTCTTCATCTCCAATATAAGAACTAAGCTCAGTAGACAAGCACACCACCACTGAACTACCGGCGCCCTCTGATTTCACATGACACATACTTTAAAAACTCCAATGAAATTTTTTGTCTCCAGTATGCCATTAAAACAATACTCGCCCAAACATACTATCTGGGTTGCTCGTCACCCAACAATAATCAGCTGAACAATTGTTCCTTACAAAAATATGGTCCTTAAGAAGTTTCCAATCTTCTATGTGTCCATAGGTTCGATGTAGGTCCACTAGGTTCAGTCAGTAATAAATAATAGAAAATATATATTCTAATATTCGTTCCCAAATGTTAAACTTTAAACATTACTTTTGAACTATTTCCTACAGAAAGTTATTTTGCATTATTTGGAACGCTATAACAATGTACGTACTGAACCTATCTCAAAGAACAAATATTCTTGGTCGGAAGAATCAATTTTTCGATAGACTTACCGTTGTTGCATAAATGAAGTAAACGTCTAAAAAGCCGTCTTCGATTTCTGATTTCGAGACGGTTTTCGGTGTGCATCTCGCAAACCTTCGAAAAAATGGAATGTACTAAGGCCTCATAGTATAGTGGACTCAGTTTTTGTCTAATTATAGCTAAAATCTAATCCAATCTAAGTTAGCACACGTGACATCTTCAAGTGTCGAGTTCATTACTACAATAGTTTCTGAGTTGAAGTGCTCACAAAGTTCCAATCACATAGGTAGACAATCATCGCGAAAATGATCAAAACGTGTTCAAGGGGATCTTGGGACGTGAAGTTCCATTGAAAACTCTGCTCTCGGATTTTCGCATGGTTACCATGCCAACTGCCAACCTGACTTATACTAAAGATATTTGAAAGTAAAATTCTAATGAATATGTTAAATGTCTTTCTCCGAGATAAACAAGAAAGATAAACTTATCCAATCAGCTGATCTGTTTCAATTACGACCAAGATCATTTGGTCTCCATTATTCAGTAGGGTTCCTGGGCTGCCCACTTGTTTGTTCCGTATCCCAAGGATATTCCTATTCCTAACAGAATAAAGTCCTCTACTGGATGGGTCCTTTGTCTGCTCAACCCTGAGTTCCAACCAAATCGAAAATGTTCTCATATTATATATTTATAGAACCTTTTAATAGTTCTAAAAATCTTTCCATACCGAGAAAAAAAGTGTATAAAAATGGCGGAAAGTCGAAGTCCCTGGAGTAAGACATTTATTTGCAGACCAATCAACCGATGAAGATATATATATATATATATATGGTCGTCCTGGGCATTTCATGTTTTGCAGCCATTTCCATGATCTGCCCTATTGTCTAGCAGTCATATCATGATGTGCCCAATGAAAAGTCGGGCGGATCGATGAGTGCAATACATTTGTCAATATTCCAAACCAAACGCTTCGCCACATCATGATATGGCTGGGTATATCGTAAAATAGTTGCGCCGCTAGTGGCGCTGGCTCCACACTCTCCGCTTTGTTTACGTGCGCGCGAGATGACTTTGTGAATTAGCTTTCGCAAAACAGGAGAACCTGTTCTGTTTCACTAAATGAACCGACGGGAGGGTCAAATTTTTCTTCTTTCGGATAAATCCCAGCCTTTTCAAATGCCCAACTATGGCTGGCCAAATCGTCAAACGAATTGCATTGAACGATATAGCGAATATTATGTGTTAATAAAATTATCATGATCTGCCCAATTCTACGATCGGACGATATATAAATTGATAACGTTTTTCGAAAACATATCTTTTCAACAACAGGTGTCTGGACTATATGATTTGTTTTTAGTTACCATCCCCTTCCCTCGTTAAAATTTAGAAAATAAAAATATCGTTTGCAACAATATTTCTTAGATTTCCTTTGATATGTGTACTTCTTATATGTGACGATGATCCATAGTCAGTCTCCTGCACCTACCGATCAAGACAATGTTTGCCTACGGAACCCTTCAATGTATTTGATGTGATCCCATTTATCTGCAATATGTGTCCCTCAAACTGCAAAAATTATGCTTTTTATAGCTAAATAGCACATTGTTTTCCTCTAGTATTTCAAAGTGACGTATAACAGTGGCAAAGAATCACTTTCCATCGTTCATCTTTATAGATTCAGAGATCATTTTTTCATTATATAACTATATCTGCTATAAATTTGTTGTCTTTAAACTTTGACATCATTCACGTAAATAATTATTTTTTTAATTAATTCGATTCGGCAATTAAGTCTATAGGTATGGGCAAATATTTATTCCATTTTCATTTTTTAATTTCTCCCCAATCTATTTACAATATTTATTTTCATGCAGAGTTATATTTTTTATAAAAAAATTAGAATACATGAAAAGGTGAAAACGACTGCTTCCATTTTGATATTTTAAATAGTCTTTTCCACAAATGATTTTTAGAAACTTTTTGGCGTTAATTAAATTAGTTTATCTTTTTACAATTTATTAACTTTACATTTAGTTTTACCACTTTTATTGAATAAAGGGAAGTAAATATTTCAAAACTTCTAAGCAGTTATTAATTTTTATAATACTAACAAAGAAACATGTTATTGTGAAGTATGGTATATTTTCAGGCAAGCTTGGTTGCATTAATTTTTTTCCCCATACAATAATACGAAGGTCATATTGCCTACTACCACAACTCTCTTTCTGGACCTGAACCCAACTCTGCTATGGGAGTCCAAAATTTTGCCTACTTAGGTTTATTCCACATAGGTTAGGAGTCCTAACATCGCACAGGCTCGAGACCATCGCCTAAAGTCCCATGCGAAGCATTCTCAACTTTTTTTTTTACCTCCCAGCTAAAAAAAACCTAAGGGAACCCCGATCTTGAGCTCAGCAGACTAGGATGGTACCTCTGAACTACCGGCGCCCTCGAAGTACTAATTATAACATTAACCCTGACAAACTATAAAGACGTATAATGAATAGTTTTTTTTCCCCCATAAACAAAGTAAAAACTATATTATGAAAATTAGAGGTGATTCACGAATATCAATTACATCTGCATTCAGCGCAAAAAAATTTATACAACTTTTTTTTTTTTTTTGATCGTCTTAATCACAGTAGTTATTGCCATATAAAGCCATTAATGCTAATATTAGAAGACTCCTTGCTAATGGAAGCCCTCCATCAATCTGCTTAATACTTCGTGCATGAATAACCCCATTGCACTTTTCATTATAAAAGCAGCTAAGACGAATATTTTTGCATCAATAAGAACCATTTCAAGATTGTATGAAAGATACTACTATTACCAGACCAATATCACAGCGTTTGAGAGCAATGTAAAAAGTTATGTCTAAAAGTTCATGGTTTACAAATCATGAAATATCTACGCAACTAGAAGTGATAGGTCAATTCTGATTTTAGATTTAGATACAAATGATTTGCACTATCTAGGCCTTCTACTTGATAAGCGACGAACATAAAACCCCCAAAAGACAAGAAATTACCAGACGCTACAAACGGTTACTAAGACTATTAGACAAAAGATGTAAATTAACTTTGAAAATAGAACGACTTATAAACAATGCAGTGCTGAAACTGATGTGGCCTAACGGACTTGAAATCTGGAGTTCTGCCAAAGCTTCCAATTCCTTCAATCCAAAATCCTTCGTATAATAGCCAATGCTTCTTACTATGTTCCCAAGACCCTCCATACTGACCTCAGCATTCACTACGTCACCGAAGTAGCTAAATCCAGGTACAAGTTATTTTCCTCCCTGAGTTTCCACAGTAATCCTCTAGTCCGTGCCCTCCATTCTGCCACACTTCCCTAACGCCGGCCTAATGGCCTAGAGACCTTCTGCTAGTAGCAGTAGTGACAATGAGTTATAAATGCAACTCAGTGTCTAGAGTGTGTCACCATTGGGTGATTTCTCTCTTCTTGACATTTTGACAATGCCATATTTTACTCTTGTTGTATATATTATTTATACAGTTGTGAATACCTATTTGTAAATATAAAAAAAAGAACATTTGAGAAAGAAAACTATTTCTAATTCCATTGTTTTGCACAGAATCAAGTTTGCTTGTATTTTTTCTTTCTTGTGTCTATATAAGGAAGTATTGTTATCGAAAGAAAATCCGAGATCAAGTTTTCAACGGAATTACACGTTTCAGGGGTGAATAGGTTTTGGCCATTTTTGCTGTGTGTGAGTGTATTGGAAAGTTGTGAGGGCTCTAACACAGAAACATTGAAGCTAAGAACATGTAATGACTTCGCGCTTCACCTATGGGTGACAGCGGTTTCTTCTTGCACACGAGCATAATCAGAATTGTTTTTTTTATTAGGGTAGAGAATAGATAGGAGACGGGTTAATAATTAACTTAAAATAGCTGTAGAATATATTATACTAATTTTTATTAATAATTGTATGAAGTTTTTCTCTTGACAATTTTTATTTTTGATAATTTCAGGAGAGAGGCAGGCTACTCCCTTGTTTTTTTACTCATGAAAGAAGAGAAACATAAAGAGGCATAGATGATGTAATTCCAGGAACAAAAAAAAATAAATAATTTAAAAACATAAATATATATTTCTAAAACCATCTCAATCATGAAACAATGAAATGACATAATTTACATTGGTATGAATTTTATTAAATAAAATGAGAAATAACTTCAACAAATTATATTGTATGTACAAAAAGAATAGTATCCTAAAATTAACTTCACATGGATATCATTCTTAAAAGATTTCATACTCTTAATTTTGACAGTAAAACCAATTGTACTTTCAGTTTACTAAAATTAACGCTAGGGCAACTTAATATAAGTTGACACTTTTGACGAGAAAAATCTCAATATCCGCGAAGAGACGAAAAACCATATAAAATATATCATTCAATAAAAATTAATTGTAGTAATAATATAATCATAGATGAAAATATTACGAAAGAATAGTCATTTATAGCATTATTTTATCTTATAAACTGGAAGGGCGCTTGTAGCACACAGGTAGCATCCTTGTCTACTGTGCACAAAATCTCCGGTTCAACCCAGTTGAGGACCTTAGGTTTTATTTGGAAGGTAAAAAAACTTTTAGCACACCGTCATTTGGAGTGGACACCGTTAACGAGACCGCAGGAACCTGTAGTTTCAGGTACTCGTTAAAGACCCTTAACCGAATTAAACGGATATTTCGGCAAAATGTAATACTCCCACAGTAGAGTTAGGCTCATGTTAACTAGAGAGAGGAGCTGATAGTAGGCGATATGACCTCAGTAGTTAAAAGCCCAGACTATGAGTCACAAACATTTTATTTATTTACCGCCGGTTTACCGCCCCCACCAAACTTTACAAAATACTATTAATGCTTAAATAACTCAACCTTCCCCTATTGAGTTCCCCAGCTCCACTCATGAGGGAAATTGTGTAATTAAATTATTCAAGACGATAGGTTCTGTTCTGTTTTGTCTTTCTTTTGGCTTCCTTTCAGTTTCCAGGCTGCTACAGTTTATTCATCTACAAAGTTTTGTTATAAGTAAAATTGAAGTTTCAAGAACTATGGAGTTACAGCTACATTTAAAATATAACAGAGACGGATGTGTTGTTCCATGTTGTCACACTTATCCACACTTCCCCAACTATGTATAGCTGGGCAGCTTATAAAAGTTCCGTTCATTTACAAAAACCTGTTCTATAAATATTGTCAGTGCACAGTTTACATCTGCTCCTAGAGAGGTGCCGGGGTAGGAACGCTCATGAGGGGCGACTCCAGGTAGTCGAAGCTGGGAGGTATCGGAGGTGGATCCTGCTCACTTCCTATCTTCTCCTGGAGGCTATTGTACAGACTATGTACTGCATCGTTGTGCTAAAACAGACAGAAAACAGTAATTTATCAGTTAGAGTCCCAGAGCTATTGTTACAAAAGAGGTACTAGCGAAAAAGAAACTGTGTAAGTCATGAGTTCATCTTGGAGTGTCTCGTTATGTGTCTGAAAAATGTTGACTGAAACATTTAAATTTATTATTGTAGGTTTTAGCTGCGCCATAAATGAGTGATACATAAGTCCAGACTGGTTTGAGTAAACAACTTTTCTTTCCCGGTCTTCTCAAAATTGCGAAAATAGTTACAGATATCAGATATGTATAAAAAATATATTAATAGTATATCAATGCCCTAGTTGAAAAGGGAAACAACACTAGAACCAAGAGGGCGCTGGGAGCTAAGAGAGAGCGTGCTTGCTTCCTGAGCTCAAGATCCCGGATCTGGGAGGTAAAAAAACTTTGAGCTTGACGCTAAGCGATTGTCTCGAGCCTGTATGTTGTCAGGTACTCGTTAAAGACTCCTATCTAAAAGAATAAAAACTTAGGGTAGGCAAAATTTATGACTCCCATAGTTGAGTAGGACTCATGACCACCAGAGCGATGAAATAGAGCTCTGGCAGTTGGCAATATAACCTCGAAGTTAAGAAACCTAGCACTATTTACAAATACTAAATATAAATTATACACATATTAGCGAAGAAACATCTGCTCTCTTAGTACATTACCTATACGATCATTTAATGCTTTCAAAAACTGATTCTCTATACTACGTAATACGGGGAATAACTCAAAATGGTACAATCTGGAGTTGTCTGGAGAGTCGATCATACCAAAAAAATAAAGTAAAGTTGATAATCACCTGGGGACTAGGAGTCAAACTTTTCATCAGTGTGTAAAGTCGAGCTTGAGGAAGTTTAGGATAAATGTACCACAAAAGTTTCAATATGTGTCGAATTACGTTTTCTCGAGTGATCCCAGCGTAGAAAAATTCGTCAAAAATTACTGTACAGAAGTCTTCTGTTGAAAATTCATCTCCCATATGTATGAGAAGAGACACCTGAAAGGAATAATAAAATATTTTTATTTCCATTAACAATAAAGATTGGTATCTTGAGAATTATAAAAAAATTCCTTTAGTTGTGTGTTATCATAAATAAAAGTAATAAGTTACAAGGAAATGTAGAAATGGATCGTCAAAAGCTCTTTCACAGTTGGCCAAAATACCGAGGACCCGCATGAGGCCCACTCGATCCTTCTGTTTGGCCGCATGTAGCGTATAGTACATGGCGATCACACTCGCCACAGAGCTCTCCTGAACGAACGTGAGGCAAGCGTCCGGGGCAGGCCCTGAAACAGCAATACACCGTTACATATCGAAAGTCAATACGAATGAATACAACTTTGTGTCGATATATCATTCTATTAAGTGTTTCCGTATTCACAGACACATGAACACAGAGAAAGACAGACTTTCTTTTTAATTTTTGGAATCAGGTCAGAAAACATGAAATTACATAACTACATAACTTCTCCTATACTTCGTATAGCTGGGGCAGTAAAATTAACGTCTTGCAATAAATTTGAAGGGCACTAAACTAATTGTGTTAGTTCTATCGTGACACATTCATCACTCTCCCCTGCACAGGGCAGCCTGACGACTGCATGATATAGTTTTGAGTTTATAAATAAATATTTAATTAAAACAAAAAATATTGTAAAAAGCATTGATCTGTACCTGAATGTTCAATAATTGTGATGGCTGACTCTCTTTCATCTGGAGGCAGCTTGGAATTAAGTGCTCGGACCTGATCATCAACCATCAGCGACATAAGAGCCGGCAAAAATTTCGAAACTATCTGTGGATCCAATTTGGGCTCTTTGAACTCCTGGGAGTTGATCATAACCCAGGCACTCAACCCGAGAGACAGCATCCGCAGGAGAAGGATTAAAACTGTATTCTCCTAATAAAAATATAAATTTTAAAGTGAGCACTAAATAATTAATATGCATGAAAAGAGTACCTAAAAGTAGGTGAATCACAGTCGGCAATGCAGCTCCTCCAACATGAATTAATCAATTAAGTTTTCGCTCTCCCTTCAAAATCAATAGACCGTTTGGGCTAATAAATAATAATAAAGGAGAATTGTAAAACTCAACATTTACTAATTTATTTTATACTCCAATAATGAAAACAATGTATTTTATCCTTCCTGACTGAAAATAACGAATTCTTCCCTTTTACAAAATCGAATCTCGTGCAAAGTTTGAAAAAGTGTTCAGAAGTTATTGCGCGAACGAACACAAATATTTCGTTCATAATGAACATGGATAAATGCTATAGAGGGAACACTCTATTATAATATTTTTCTCATCGAAAATGACGAATTTGAGAGCGCAGAGTAAAAATATTATTTTCAAATTAAAATCAACAAAATGTTATAGGATTTATTTTTTAGATTGAAAAGAATCATTCGTATTTTGGAAACAAAAATGAAATTAATACATCCAAAGAAACCTTTATGAGGCCGATTTTTATTCCTAGAGAGGACTCGTCAGCACAAAACAAAAGACGCAGCATCTGATACACTCTCAAAATGTTGAACATGTGATGTTCTCAATTTGTCAAGAAACGTTACTTACTCTAGGTAAACTCTCGTTGTTGATCAAATGTTGAAGTATTTTCATAGCTGAAGTGGCCAGGAAGTTAATGGCGTAGGGATCGCATAGTGTCATAGAGAGGTCTCCCAGCACCGTCTCCTGGCCTCTCTTTATACCGTCCAAGAACCCCTATACAGACAATTGTTTCTCATTTAATACTATTATCAGTTAGAAGGTAAACAAAAAAGAAATATCTATTTATAACTGCAGTTATCTGAAAGAAATATGTATTATAGTATAGTACAGTATTAAATACATGGTAAGAAAAGATAGAAATATGTATTATAGTATAGTAGTATTAAATACATGGTAAGAAAAGAAAGAAATATGTATTATAGTATAGTAGTATTAAATACATGGTAAGAAAAAAAAGAAATATGCATTATAGTGTAGTAGTATTAAATACATTACATGGTAAGAAAAGAAAGAAATATGTAATTACCTGCAGTTCACGAGATCTTTTGATATCAACATTCTTTTCTCTGATGCAGGCGTCTAGACACCATGTGAATTTGTGACAAGGGTCTACTGAGATGATATCCTGAAAAGCAATTTCAAAATATAATATTATTCTAATCCAATTTGACTAGCATTATTTGTCTTTAACGTCCTCATGGCGGGAAAAAATTATTACTTCCCTAATTCTTCGAGTGTAACATTAAGCGATGGTTCTGACCCTGTTCATCAGATACTCGTTACAGACCCTTAACTAAACGTAGGTAATTTAGGATTCCCACAGTAGAGTTGGGTTCATGTCCACCAGAGCGACAAAGAGCCCTCTGGTAGTAAGCAATACTCTGCACTTATAGCAGTCAGAGAAAAAAAAAAAATTAAAGATAATGCGAGACCGATTTCGAATCAATTTCAATGTCTAAAAACAGTACTTAAAATATTGATTTCTAAGATGAACATATCAATATGTTAATGATATTACCTGAACTTCAAGATCGTGGAGTGCCATCAATAGTTCAGCTCGTAGTGTACAATAGTGAACATTTCTGGTCCGAATGAACAATGTTCGAAGAAACTGAAGTACCATATCATAAAGTTTAACACTGGATCCAATCATATGGGCCAGTTTCTGTACAACTTCACCTTGTCTCCGTACCTTGAAGGAAAAACAATAAGTGAAAAATATAGCTCATTTCAAAAGATCAAAAAAGAGTACGCAGAAAATATGTAAAGTTAGTGGATTCCCATAGATCCTTTTTTAAAAGAACGATTTTTTGTGAAGTTTGAAAACAATCGGAATAAGCATTCAGGAATATATTTATGTATAGTGTAGTTAAGTGATTTTGTGTTCGGGCTATTTTAAAATCCATGATTTGGATGAGGAAGCAAACAGGCAGGTAGTTACTCCAGGTCCCAAAAGAGTGCAGCTGTATACACTCAAGACCCGACCGATGTTATGTAATCGGTTAATAGATCAATGTTTAGTATTCACCGAAATTTCATGTTTTACTACCTCCTGATTTCAATAATAAATAAATAAAATGTGTGTGCGTATGTGACCGCTCTCCCTTCAACTCCCGACAGATAGAATGCATCAACACGAATTTTTATATGTGTATCCAGAACCCTAAAAGGATGACATATTGATTGTCAACCAAAGGAAAGGAGGGTCAATACAAGTGCACAATAACTTCCATGGTAATGAACACAAAATTTCACTTGTAAATTCAAAGCCTTATGAGGGGACAGAGAAGAGGGGTTCGACCCAAAAACCCAAATAACAGTCAATGTAATGAATTTATCGAAACAAAATATAACAACGAGTATTCAGAAGCCCCAATAAATCAACTATAGAATTATAGCCCGGTCGACTGGAGTTGGAGGGAGAGCAAAACCTCAATTGTTCTGAGGAAGTACAATGCCGGTGATTCTTCGACTTTTTAATTATGGAATAATGGTATGCTATTCGTTTTTTGAACATAGTTCAAGAAAATATTAACTAATTAATCTAAAAATCAACGCAAAAATATTTTAAGTTATAAAATTTTACCTTTATTCAATGGACATTCATGGATTTCTTCAAATTAAATCAAGGAATAAAAGACATCAGTCTTAACGATTTTCTTGAAATGCAAATAAGAATAGAAATAGAAAAAAACGTTTTTCTAAATACAAAAAAAAAAATACCTTAGGAGATGGGGTAAAAAATAAATTCGTCAAATTCTGATGATCGAATAATATATTCTCCTTTTCTTTGCAATACTGAGTAAGAAGAGGAGATACTTCGTCTCCAAAAAGTGACTGGTTATCTTTCCAAATTTGTCTTTTGACTTCAGTGTCCGTGTCATTGTAAAGTTCTCGATCCCGAACCTAAATGAAAAAAAAAAAACATGTTCACGATTATAATATGATAATTATCAAACAAATTAAAAAATAATGAAGTTCAGCCATATCCAATGTTTCATTGTTACCTAACATTATTATATATCTTTGTTTCTTTGTTGCAGTTAGTTAACGGTGAACACCTTGTATAAAAATAATAACATTTTGTAAATCAAAAATTACTTGCAAAATTTTACAAATTTGCAGGTTTTCAATAAAATGTAATGTAATAAACGTTTAAAATTTAAAATACGAATAACCCTTAAAAGTTAGTAGTGGCCGGTCTTCGTCGATCAACGCTAGAGCATAGGAAAACCATAATAAAATACAGAAGAGAAATGTTAACTGTTTTGAAGTAAATTTGATCATTTTCAGAATGGCTACAATAGCACCTACCTCCACTTAGAAAAAGCCCGCGCAAGCTTCCATCTGAAATATTGTTTTAAGTACTGATTGCCTCACATAAACAATTTCTCAGATAGGTATATTGTAGGTTTTCTTGTTTATTATCACTTCCCCAATATATGAAGTATAGGGGATGTATGCAATCGATCAGAAAGTTCATGCTTTCCGGCCTACAGATGCCAAAAATGAAATATATAAATATAATAACATAAAAATATATGTATGTCTATGTGTGTCTCTGAACACGATAACTCGATTTATCGATTTATATGTGTATTCAGAACCATCTAAGGACCTATTGATTTTCAGCCGAATCAGCCAAAGGCAGGAGGGAATAGGGGGAGGCTTAACACAAAAACTTTAATAACTGCCATTGTAATGAATAAATTGACATGAAATTTCACACGTAAATTCAAAGTTCTATAAAGACGACACCTATTAATGTTCAGCGGAATCAGACGAAGGTGTGGAGGGCACAACACTCAAAAATCCCAACTGCCGGTGTAATGATTGTGTCGACATGAAATGTTATATTTATATTCAAAACCTTGTAAGGATGGCTTATATCGATTGTCTTTGATTTTTGTTTAATATATTATCAAGTTATAAGACTTTTTTTTAAATAATAGTTACCGTTCTTCTCTGCAGTTTCAAGCTCTGGATTACAATGTTACAAACATAAGTACCATATTACGAGAGTTGCCCTTAATTAATTTATCAAAGGGACGTGAGTATTATCCCAAAAATATAATACTGTTTTTGAGATATTTAACAAAACCCTTCTCCTAATAATTATTTTCCTTAATAATATTGTTACCAACTCTACATATTATTTCACTGTGAATTACTTACCAAAACTCGAAGATATTTTTCCTCAATATGTACAATATTTCTTAAAATGCACATAACGATGGGTCGTAGAGCTTTCAGCCGTACAAGTGGAAAACTTTTCGAAAGTAGCTCTTTCAATATTTTATCACGTTCCCTGCCTTCTTTTTGTCCAAGTTCATTTATATGTGTCACTAAGTTGTCTCTAAGTTCCTAAGGGAGTAAAATACTGTTAATTACTTGCTAGATTATTATGACCTCTAAGGCAAGTAAATTAGAAATTCTCTTACTTCCAAAACGGACGTATGAAAGTCTAAACGCCGGAGACCATGCAAGTCCAAAAGAGGTAGCATTTGACGCAAAGAAGGTAACAAAATTCCATTTTCAAGCTTTAAAAAAAAACAGAATAACGTATAGAATCAATACTGAAAATATGTCCTATTATATGAAATAAAAAATAAATAACTCAAACCTGAAATTCTTCAATGGCTTTTAAAGGATCTGTACAGCTCGTTAGGGCTTCTCTTAAAGCATTTTGTCCAGGAACACCTATTTCTTCTAAACCGGTGCCCTGCATCTTGTAGCCGTATAAATTTATATTATTATAATCAATAAATATCTAAATGTTCACACTAAAAAGAGCAATAAAATATACTGAAATAAACAACCCCATTTCATTTGTAAATAGGAAGGTTTAAACTGGTTATCCGCATATGACAGTTTTGCCGCTCCATTCATTTTCAAATTGCAAATATTTTTTTATAAAAGTAAATGTTTGATAAAGAAGTTTCCATATCTAATACCATAAAATAGTTGACTTAATTTTTACTAAAAGCTTACTTGAGTTCAAGTATATGTAATCTTTAATACTAGTAGATCTATTTAATCAGTGACCTCGAGAATAAAATAAAAAAATGTATATAGTTCATAATATAAAGTAGTGGATGCATAATGGAAGCTTTAGTAGATATATTCAATTGTTTTGTTCTTATAATCCTGAATAGATTCAAATCCGCCATCTTAGAAGAGGAATCAGCCCTTTAATAACATTTCCTATACCAACATTTTGCTAATGCAATTCAGAAAAAAATATGATAATATTAGAAATTTATTTATAAACAAGTTGAAAGAAAAATGAAAGAAAACAATGTTTAAGTGCTAATCTGACGAAAAAAAATGCAAACCTTGAGCACGCCGTCCTCAACGTAACAAAACTCGTTGAGTACTTACAGAGTTATAAACGAAGATATTAAATAAAAAATTCAAAATTGCCTTCTCGAAAATATTGAAATCTCAATTTACTTGCATTGATAATATGGGAGTTCAGTCTAAAAATGTCCTGTAAATTTCATCAAAAAACGTTTCAGTAGTTTCGAAAATCAAGTGGTAACAATTTTAGCGTTGCGGACAAATCATTGAGATTTTTGTGTGTTCTCATTGTAGTCATCAAATTTGGCCTATTTACGTCATAAACTCAAAAAGAATTAGTTTACTATTTCAATACTTTGTCTATTTGAAGGATCATTCAAGTATCAACTTTGGCCTCCAAGTTTCAGAAGTCACTGTTTTTTTTTTAGAAGTTACATGCAAGCTGATCAGACAGGGGAGATAGAAAGGATACTAATTCAAATTATTTAAAACATTTTTACATATGCTTTACTTGTTAAAAATTCCTAGTTAAACAATTAGGTGATAATTTATGATTGGTACCAGTGCTCACAATGCAAAATTGTAGTCATATCGAGGACTGACCTGATTATTTTTATCCGTTGTTTAGCACAGGAACATCGAGCCTGGTTCGCACTTAACATTTAGCATGGAGAAATACTTCGACTACATTAACTTTGAACAATCTGTTATCTATAACCCCATAAAAAGCACATTTTATCAGAAATTCAGAATTAGCATACGCCAAATTTTGAAACTGGGATCTCAATGCAACGATATGGAAAAATAAATTCAACAAAATGATGTATCGGGCATTCTTGAATTATTTTCCTGATATATATATAAGATATTAATTTAAGCTGTGCCTCCGCTGCCGGCACCAGCAACCGTAACCGAGATATTCAATTATGGCTGCCAGCGCCGGCAGCAGCTGCATCCCTTTGCAGATACCGGCACGACGGGAATAATTCGCACAACCAACAGCAATCGAGCCTCCACCCCAAATCACTCCAATTTTTAAAAAAAATAATTCGCACAACCAACAGAATCATGGCCAATAGCAATCAGCCTCCACCCCAAATCGCGCCCATTTTTTAAAAATAATTCGCACAACCAACAGCATCATTGCCAACAGCAATCGGGCCTCCGCCCCGAATCGCGCCCATTTTTAAAAATTATTCGCATAACCAAAAATGAAAACATTAAAATAACAACGGGGAAAGGAAAAAAAATATATACATATATTTTATTCATAAAAAAAATGTATTTCTTAATATAAACGATATAATGTCAACTATTCAACAAATCCAGTTGATGTATCCAAAGAAATAAAATGTTGACCCTCCCGTCGGTCCTTTTAGTGAAAGTCCAGGTTCTCCTGATACGGAGAAAAAACTATGTAAACAAAGAGTCAGTGAAGGTTACCTGGCTGTTGGTAGAGAGGGTGGTAGGGGCCGTCACATGACTGCCGGCAGCTGTTATTTTGGTTGCCGGCGTCGGAGGCACTTTCATTAATTTAATATACAGTATAAGCAAAACATGAGAACATCTTGAAAAAATCGTGGCTTAACAGACCCTACCAAGATCCAGTACACAGAATGCTTAACTTATGGTACAATATTAGTCTTTTCCAGTACTTCCTCACTGATTTCACTTCAGGCCCACTTTAGACTAGCCTCACCCTTCGCCAGATACTTATCTGACGATGCTGGTCGACAGCTATACCCCATTTTTGTATGATACCATTGAGAGCCCAGTTTGAAAGTTCCGGGGTGTGCTAAAGACACCCCTTACTACGTTGAGATTTTCAAAATTGCAAAATATTTTTCATGATACTCAAATATGAAATTCCCTAAACCCTATCAAGAGAAACATCAAATGAAAGCCCAGGTCTCTAACTTAATTGGAGGACAGCTACTTAAAAATGGAGGACGAGAAAAATCTGAAAATATGTATTGTATATCTTAAATTTCATCCAAACCTGAGATTGAGGGGCTGGTTAATTTGACACGGAATGCCATTAAAGAGAAAACTTTTTCTTCGCACAAGCTCACATGGAAATGGATGAACATAAAGTTACAGATCTCAGCAATGGCGTAAGATAAAATATAAACTACTAGCCATGGTACCGGCGTTGGTAAGTCACTATCTTTCTCTTCTTCTTTCTCTCCAAGTATTTATAATAATGGAATACAGAAGACTTTGTTACATGGGAATGTATGTTAAGCTCTCCTTCCAATCCAAGGTTCTAAGAAAAATTTTCGACGCACCCTTCTATGTTTTTATCCTTACCCTCCAGAAGTATCTTGTAATTTAATTTATTTTATTTTTATTTATTGAACTCATCAATTACCGTTTCTCAAAATTCCACTCAAACCTTTCTTTCTACGTCAACGCCTTCACTCGACTCTTGTCTGTTCTTTCCAAGCAGATAACCTCGCCCGAAGACTGAGAAGGCGTTGGTCGAAAAATGTGCTAGTATAAGATAGCAAATATATTTAGGTAGTGTTTTCTAGTTTCCTAACTTTTAACATACACTTAAAAGAAGAAATGTAACCAATAACCTACAGAATATATAAAACAAAACATTGTTACATCCCTTCTAAAAATATAAAAGTGCATTATGGAAATATAACTTAAGTTACAATTCAAAACTTTTGGAAGTTCGTTTTGAATGGAACTAGATTATCGGATGAAGTAATCCACATAAGTGTCTCTGATCCTGTTCGCTTTGGGTGAGTAGCTGACTTTACCAACCCCTAGACATCCGTTCAGTTTGAGAGTGAACGCAGGACTCCGAATACACTTCACTCTCTCCTCTTGGATACTCTCCAGATCTATGATGGTATTATGCAGAACGACGGTGGCTTTGATGATGGAGATAGCGTCCTGCTGTGAGACGTCGATGATTCCTGTGAGCACTGTCCATCGATGGGCGAGAAGATCAAACGCTGATAATACACTCTGTAGGGCGTGCGTAAGTTTCTCGTTGAAAATTTTTTTACCCGTGTCCACCGATCGAGTGTAGGGCTTTATAATTTTCGGTACAAGCGGACATTTCACATCGCCAAGGAAGACAAAGGGAAGGCCAGAAATAACTTTCCAACCGTCCACCGTTGTTGTCTGCAAAATGCAAAAAAAAAAATAATTAAAAACATAAAAAATATCTCCAAATTAAATTAATTCTATGATAATTTTGATTAGACAAAATTTATTAAAAAATGCAATAACAAAATTAAAATAGCTCTCTCTGTAAAAAAAAAAAGACTGGCAAATAATTGCACAAAGCTTCCTCGCACGTAAACCTGCCTTTAATTATTGTTCAGCTATTTATTACCGTTATATGTATTCTGTTGAGCGGTAACTTTTTTTTGGAAAAAATGTACTCTTTGGACAAAAAGATTTGTCAAATTTCATTGCAGGTTAACTACCCTTAATTATTACCCGATTTACCAAAATTTAGTGGAAAGGAAAAAAAAGTGATTGTTTTGATTGTTTTATACATAAGTTGACTCAAGTAAAATCAGAATTCCAAAGATTTAGTTTTGAAGACTTTAAACAAAATATTGATGTACCTCGGTTGCTAAATTTGTCTATTTTTACATTGCAATTTTATTGTGTAAAAACATTTTTAATATAATCAACCCAAACTTCATACGAACTTGAATAAAACCTAGTGCCCCTATGTTAAAATATTACGGAATATCTTAGCAAAGGCTTACGAATTTTTCCGACTCAGAACTCATATACAATAACACACATCCCTAAACTAAAAAATATGCAATTACCGAGGTTAAATCTTAGCCAACTAGTTATGTACTGAAATAATTTTTCTGCTAAGAAATAATTTGTCTACCAATATTGTATCCACTTATAAAAACGTTTTTCACCAAAGACCTTAAAATTGCCATCGACATCGGTTGGTAGTTCAAGTCGATTTTCGTTTACGCCCTTAAAAAAGGTGGTATCATTGAATGTAGGAACGAAGTCATTAGTTGATGGCAAGATGTCGATCATAATAAATCTGAAAAATAATTTTAAATGAGAAGGTAAACAGATTGGTACCTAACAATTATATAAAAAATTAACAGAATAATTTTTGTAATATTAATCATCTACAAGTCGAGAATTAAAAAACTTTTCATTCAAAGGAATGAACAACTCTGGAACTGAAATATTATTGAAAATCTCCAGACATTCTTCCTATGTACTCAGAAGCGGCCAAGCCAAAGATAATGCATACTTAAGAATTTTGAAACAATACAAATCGACTTATTATGCATTCCAATTATCTTCAGCAATGTGTAATTCTTAAAAAATAAAAGTTTTATGTTCAACAAAACATTAATACCTGTATTCAGGATCAGCAATGCCTTGAAGAAAAATGCCGGTCAAACCAGGTTCTTTGAATTTCCATGAAATAATTCGAGAGTCAACACATCCAATACAATTAGGAAATTTCCACTTGGTCTTGAACTTATGTGATACCTCCAGGTAGGTGTGCCTGTTGGGTGCAGGCATATGACGGGGCGCAAGACATTTATACAGGGCATCGCAAACTTCCTTCACCGTCTCATTAATACAGGACTTTTCCACTCTAAAATAATTAGCCAAACTTTGAAGTGGCAAATTACTCGCAAGGAATCTGAAACAATCAAAGGATAAATTAGAAAAGATAAGATGGTAAATAAAAGATGAGAAAGTGTTGAAAATACACAAACCTAATAGTCAACATCAACTTCAATTCGGGACTTATCAATCTCCCATGGCTATTAATTTCTTTTGTAAGATCCTCTTCAATTATGTTTAGAAAATATTTGAATGTTGTTGGTCTCATTTTAAAATCCTTCTCGAAAGATGTCGCATCTTCCTTTAGAGAGTCATAGGTCGGGCGGTTTATTAATACCATATAAGGACACTTTTTTTTTATTATATTATTTGCGAAGTTCTTTTTTTTATTCTCTCTAGCATAAAACCGTCTTTTCAAATGAGAGGACTCAGACAAATATAAAAGAGCACACAAGTCTCGAGACATATTGATTATTTGAGATGTCTTACTGATTAAGTTAACTTACTCCAGGAAAAATAAGTAAAGGAAGTTAGAATAGCTTTTAATTTTGGTAAACAGTACGCGAAGTGACAGATCAGTAACAGCCGTACTAAACAGTTACCTTCTCGATACAAGGTTATTAGACAACAAGGATGGTTGGATCAGTTCTCTAGTAAGCACTGGAGTGTGGGGTACCTCTAGAGCACCTTAGACCGCGAAATTCAACCAGTATACTATACGGATCCGAGAAAATAGATGATTATTTTTCTATGCATTCTTGATTTTAGGTTAGGTTAGGTTTTATGACTCATGCCCGGGCTTTAACTAAGAGGTCATATCGCCTACTACCAGAGTGATCTTTCGTCACTCTGGTGGACATGAGCCCGACTCTACTGTGGGAGTCCTAAATGTTGCCTACCCTAAATTTTTATTCACCTAGGGTAGGGGTCTTTAACGAGTAACTGACATTGTACAGGCTCGAGACCATCGTTTAACGTCCCACCCGAAGGACGGCGGGCTTAAGTTTATTTTACCTCCCAGATAAAATAAACTAAGGGCCTCGGTCGGGTTACGAACCCACGTTCTTGAGCTCAGAAGTCAAGCATGCATACCACTGAGCTACCGGCGCCCTCTTCTTGATTTTAATTATCAAAAATAATATATCTAAAACATCTTAAAATTAAGTAAAAATGAAATGATTTTATTTTAGTTATTTGAGAACGTTTAGAACCTCAGGTTAATCTTTAGCCCTGGCTTATCTGTGAATTATTTAATATTGTTAAGTACAAAATAATAATTTTTAATGATATATTTTTAGTGAATCACAATTATAAATGTTTAAGATATATTGCTAGTATGTACTAGCAAAATGTAGAAGCTCTGGATAAGAATATACTTTAAGATATAATTTAAGAATATACTATAAGTTATACTTTGCGATATCTTGGACTTGAAAAGGGCTTTCCATTAGACTGTGAGATCCGCCTGTTATAGAAGATAGGATTGCGGTGAAAACCATTTGAATGGTTTACCTCACGGAACGGTAGTAGTGCATATACGTGAATGGTAAGAGGTCCAGGAAATTACGATTATTATTTTTAATTTATGTTTTGAACAAGTATGGCTGAATGTTGAATCTGAATGAGGATTGAAGACTTTTCGCGGATGATTCATTGATATATGCCTTTGTGATGGACCTCAAGTGGTTACTTAAAGATAATAATAAAACATTACACAATTTGTACAATGACCGTGTGTGAACAGATTGAAGCTGAATGTAGATAAGAATAAATATATGGTTTTAGAAAGTAAAACTATCTGTGTACTAGTTTAAGCTTTGTAATTAATGGTACTGTGATAAGAAACATTTAGTATTTCAAATATTTCTATTGTGAATTGAGGGTTGGAGCTATGAAGCCCGTGAATAGAGCTATATAAGAAGAAGACTGGCTTCAAGAGATGTCACTTCCAGTCAATCATTGCCAAAGAGACAATTTAAAATGGCATAGTTAAACCCCATTTTATGTATTGTAAGACCATACTGTATTGATTGCCACAGATTTATACATAAAGGTTGTAGAGGCTGCAGAACAGAGGCGAAGTTGTGTCAAAAGAGCTGGAAGAAGGGAAGTCACGAACGGTGTTAAAACAGCTAAGGTAGTTACGTGTGGACTTGTGTGGAATTCCGCACTACTTCAGAGATTACTAACAGAGCCCGATGTGTTGCATCTTCTGCTGCAGCCACTTCTTAGGTCTTGCGGTAGGTAAGACAGATAAAGAGAGGGGTAAGTATAGATTCCGTGGGACCGGCTGGTAGCTTTGTAGAGTATCACTCTGAATTTAAAAATAAGGACGACTCCCTGGGGCCAGCGGGCAGCTCGAGCAGCTCCTGGCTCAACACGGGATATACCACGTGGGACCACCGCAAGAACGACTAGGGTACCCGGGACCCTGGGAAGTAAAAAAAAAAACTAAAGCACGTCATCCTTTGGATGGGACGTTAAGCGATGGTACCGAGCATGTACAATATCAAATACTCATTACAAAACCCCAACTCTAGGTAATGAAACCTGGATTGGCTACATTTACGGTTTCCACAGTAGAGTCGGAGTGATGTCCACCAGAGAGATGAAAGAGCGCTCGGGCAGTAGGCGATATGACCTCGTAGTGAAAACCCGGGCATGAGTCACAATCTAACTATGGGTGACTTTCCAGGCAAGCAGTGGATTGTAACGTACCAGTATGGCTACTTGCAAGCGAGAACAGTTTGAGAAAAATACCATTTTATTTTATCAGTAGGATTTTTATATTCATGCGGGGCAGGCGACCGGAAGCCACTGGTGCGGAGCCCTTAGTTATATGGCAACATCATTGTTCAAAATAAAGTCATTTTTCTCATTCATATCAGTCTATTGTATTTCTTAACACAGTGACTTCTATTTTCAACCCTTTCAGTTCTCTGTCCAGGGGTCCCATGATGGCTGGATAAGAGTCTTGCGATTATATTTCCAAAAAAAAATCAGATTATATCAAAAACTTTTGAGATGCGACTATTATGTTTTGAAAATTGGATCAATCAAAAAATCCTTGACCGAAAATTTATCTTCCCATTTATTTAATTGACCGACTTTAGTTTCTTTTTTTTTTTAATTTTTTTTTATATCATTCTCATTGATAGAGTTGTGAGGAATTCGTCTATTTTAACTGAAGATTATAGTGACACTTGACACGGTCTAAAACACTGTTAGTAAAACCTTGACTCAGTGAAATAGTTACTCAAATCATAATCACAGTAAACGACAGTAAATTTATTTATTAGGTGTTATGAATATGTTATAGCACACTAACATCTCTTTCGCAAATGAGAAAAGAGGACGCCGGTAGTTCAGAGGTAGCGTTCTAGCCTACTGAGCTGAAGGTCGCGAGTTCGAAACACGGCCGAGGCCCTTAGTTTAAAAACTAAGATCAGTAACAAAAAATCCTTGGGCAAGTCGTCCTTCGGATGGGACGTTAAGCAATGGTCCTGAGTCTGTTCGATGCCAGTTCTCCCATAGTAGGGTCGGACTCATGTGCCGAAAGAGCACTCTGGTAGTAGGCGATATGACCTAGTTAAAACCTGGGCATGAGTCACTATAACTAACTCACTTTAGAACCGCAAAGGTAGATATATGTTGCGGTTCAAAAGAGATAATGTTAACTTAGGTATTTTATGGTATTTATTATTTTTTTTTACTATTATTTTTACTTTTTTACACATATAGTATGAGGAAGTCATCTAATCGTGCAAAAATCCGAGATCGAGGTTTCAACGGAATTTAAGATGAAGTTTGAGTGAGTGTATGTAACATTGTGAGCGCATTAACTCAGAAACGATTGTAGCAATGAACTTGAAATTTGAAATGAAGATACCACACTAACTTAGTGCAGGTTGCCGTGTTTGCGAGATAAAACGGTCCTTAATTCTTGTTCTGAAACCTATTTGTTTTAGACGCAGCTCCCTAGGACCTATTGAATATGAGGATGTTTTTTTGTAAATTGACAAGTTTTTAGGGTAATTACCGGTATAAACACCTATGAAAAACTATAAGTGCATTAAAAATAGATAAGCAACGACAATTATTTTTTAATGTAAGAAAATAGCGGAAAATATTGGTTAATTGACACAGTCCAAGGACTGGAGTAATCTATGCAACAGGATTATATAATTGATGATATTAGTTATTGTCGTTCATGCTCGGGCTTTAACTATGAGGCCATATCGCCTACTACCAGAGTGCGCTTTCGTCGTTCTGGTGTACATGAGCTCGACTCCGGTTTCGAACTCGTGATGAGCTCATTGAAGATATTGAAGTCATCAGTATGAATCAAACTGAGGTATTTTAAAGTTTTTTTTAAATTCGAAATCCCCCCTCCCATTTTTTTCTGAAATGAACTGGTGAAACTACTGTTCAGTTGGCAACAGTTAGTATCCTTGATTTTGTCCAGTCCCCAGCTAATAATTATAATTGAGAGGAGCCTATGTAACGTTCGGCTTACCATTAAACACATCTTCACAGAGTGCATCAGATACCAGGATATATTGGCAACCCTCAACCTCCCGTACAACCTGGCAGAGCTCTTGGGCGACCGTAGAACCTATTTAACGGCCCTTTTTTCGTTTAAAAAAAATAATAACATACTCCAATTAATATAATTAATTTTATTCTAACATATTTACTAATATTTAATTTTTTTTTTTCCATCTCTATTTTTCATGTATCTATAGTTACCCTGAATTTTAACCTTGATTTTCATTTGAGATATTATTAAGGTAGTAAGTCTTCAATAACACGAAACATGTAGAAGGAAGTGTATCAGCCTTCAGTCTTCGCCGGTGGGTTTCCCACGTTCAATGAGTGGTGGGTTTAACAAAGAAAAAATGAACAGTTTATTTATTAAGCATAAGAAATAAATAAAATGCATTTAACATAGATCTCAATATACACCAATGTACATATACAGGGTATCACAACTATACATGATCAGCGGTTTTTCTCTAAAAATATCGGAGTTATAAGAATGTTTGTAATGGACGTCACCCCTTCATATTTCTAGGAATCGTTCACCATAACATGTTTTTTTTTCAATTATCAGGTATGAGAGATCTCGAACTCAACAGTTCCAAAACTTCATTTTTCAAAATTAAAATTAGCTTTGAATGAAGTTTAACAAAGTCTCAGCTTTTCGATATAAATATTGAAGATGATATTTTAAGTGACCCAAACTAGGGAATTAAATATGTTTTTGGATCGTTTTTAAATTGACATTTACATTTAAAAAATGATATTTTTTTCTCACCAAAGTTTCACACGTTGATTGCTCTTAAAACCTCACTCTTTATATTTTACTTTGAAAACTAGAGTACATTTTTCTCAGTAAATTAATGACATTTGCGGTATACTAATTCGTTGGAAACATGCGAAGATATTCGGTTTCGAAATCAGAGTGTGGTAAATAAAATAATAATGTGTATACATACATTTTTAAAGTTTAGTCTGTACATGGTCCTAGGTACGTTTGTAAAATGCACTTTTTTATAAATACATGTACATATGCTGTTGTTATCTGTGAATAGCCTCACATTTCTTTTCGAGGAGTCTCCTAATGGTTTCGTTTGACTAGCTCCCCCCTCCAACTCCCCCCTCAACCTTTATATAATAGTACCAACTACAGTGACCTTTTTGCTGTCAGTTTTATCTCTGCCGTTCGATTCGCAATATCACCTACCTGACAGCCGGCTCTAAACAGGTGAGTTTTATCATATTTATTTGCTTATTTTGTATGTTTTATTTTCTTTTTTTTTTATTCATTTAAAATTTTATAATAAGTAAAGGAGTCTGAGCAAAAAATAACGAAAGTATACTTTTTTCAAAACATTTAAACAAGAAGATGAATTAAGCGAATGGCAATTTCTTCAAATAAAGAAAATTATAATAACAAAGAAAGATTTGACGAAGTACTATGTACTAATGTTTAATAGTTTCATAATATATTTTCCTCTTAAATTTGTTTTTAGCGCATTCTATCACTAATTTTCTGAAAATATAATGTGTTTGAAGTGACAATATTTTGGCCCCACAATCATAAGTTCTTGATCTGTGTTTGTAATATAAATTTCAGAACCCTAACTAGTATCTTCATAATACATCATGTATTTATATATACAATGCTAAAGTGTATATATTTTTATGACCTAAATAATAATTATTATTTTTTGTAGAATTGTCTTTCCATAAGAAGAAATATAATAATTTCTCGTGGAATGTACAATATTGAAAGAAAAAAAAACTGAGTTTCTCAACGTAGAAATTTTAACTGAATTATTAAGTAGGTATTAAATAATCCGCAGGACGGTGAAGCGCCCTATCCAAATGGCGCCCTAGTCATTTGCCTGCTTCCCTATCATAGATATGTATGTATATTTCTACTCTATGCTTTATATCGCGTGTTACTCTCAGCGAATAGTTAATGTAAAATTTATTTACAATTCAAAATGCCTGGATTGAATAATAATGAACATTGAGCACTTATTTTGTTGACCGTAAAAGAAAAAAAATGAATGAATAAATACGGATGAAATATAAATTTAAAATAAGAAGAAATTAATGTCATTATTACTGTAATATTTATTCCTACTAAATTAATGTACAAATTGAGGTGAATATTTTATATTTTCCCTTGCTTTGGACGAAGTTATTACGGAGAAAGCATTGCGATAGACCAACAATCTGAATATGCAACTTTGTTCCTAGCTCCCAACCCCGGCCTCGCTCATCAATGATCCTTAAGAAATCTGTATTTCTCATCAGTACTATGCCGAAAATGATAGAATTATGTGGGAAATGATACACTTTCCGTTATCTATACTACTCAAAAATGAATAGGGATAATATCTATATTTCTTCTCTTCATAAAATATTATGTAAGAGAAGAAATTTTTTAATGAATATTAGCTCGTATGATAAACAATAATCCCTATTCTCTCCTAGTTAGGATTAAGTATGTTTACATAATCTGTCTGTTTTTCTCTTTTGTTGTCTCATTTTTAATAGAATGCTTTCAAACCATGATAAGGACCTTTCGTAGGAAAAAAAAAATAGTCGTGCGGCTATATATTCGTGGGTTTTCTCAGACCTATATAGCGGGAATGATTGGGTTTTCCGGGAAGGATTCCGCAAAACGGCTATGTTGATCGAAACCAAATTTTGGTAGGATACTTGGCACATAAGTAGGAATACTTGTTTTGGGGAAATTCGGCGCATCGCAGAAGCCATGTTATGCCACAGCTTTATTTTTTCTTCCGATTAGAACGGTATACTTTTTATTTTATTTATTTTTCTATTCATTTTTAGTTGGTTATTGTGACTCATATCGCCTACTGCCAAAGCACTCTTTCGTCGCTCTGGTGGACATGAGCCTCAATCTACTATGGGAGCCTTTAATTATGCCTACCCAAAATTTTCATTCACCTGGACTAGGAGTCTTTAACAAATACCTGACATCGTACAGACTCGAGACCGTCGCTCAAGGTCCCATCCGAAGGACGGCTTGCTCACGTTTTTTCCACCTCTCAGATAAAAAACTTAAGGGCCTCGGTCAAGTTTCGACCCTGCAATCTTCAGCTCCATATTTCTAAGCTATCGGCCCCTTCATTTTTAATTGAATGTTTTTTAAGAAATTATTTTTCTAAACTTTGTAATTTTGAAAACAAATAAAAATTACTCATAATTATGAAAAATGGTGGAATGAGTTGCCATGGAAGCTTACAAAATTAAATATCTGATAAATTAAGCCTTAAGCACGCCGTCCTTCGGATGGGACGTTAAGCGATGGTCCCGAGCCTGTACGATGTCAGGTACTCGTTAAAGATCCCTACCCTAGATGAATAAAAATTTAGGGTAGGCAAAATTTAGGACTCCCACAGTAGAGTCGGGCTCATGTCCACCAGAGTGACGAAAGAGCGCTCTGGTAGTAGGCGATATGACCTCGTTAAAGCCCGGGCATGAGTCATAAAACCTAACCTAACCTGATAAATTAAGTCAGTTATATTCTTATCTAATAATTTAAAACAATACTTCGTCTATATTGAACTAAGCAGATGTTTATTTTTTATTTTTTTGTTTTGAAGTATAATAAATTTAGTTGTTCTATGTATTACAAAATTACAACTAATTTGAATGGGTCTTCTTTATTAGTTATTATCTTTAAAGATTTTCATAGTACCGTAATTAGAGTTTTATTATAAGATAAATTAAACATCACTAGAATAGTTGAGTTTGAGCGGTCTCGTCGCCCGACTGGCTGTTTATTAAAAACTTTTTTTTTTTTATATAGAATTCATATTCACAACATTAAGATGTCAAAAATAAACTAAAAGTATAGATATCACATAATGGAAAATGTCCCAAAAAAAGTTGCCACCTCTGCTTTAAGAGCAGAGAATGTATTATTTTCTCCAAGCAATTATGCCCCTATACATAGTTAAATAATTTATGAATATATCATTATTCATAATTTTTGACTACTGTACTGAAATTTCTAATGACTTTTCTTTTTTTTTATTACAGACTTGAAGAAAATGTTCATGCGCTCGTTGAAATATGCATTTTTTACAAGTATACTAACTGCCCTGATATGTTCCTACTATCTGAACAGACTGCTGCAATATCCACAAATAGACGATATAACGGTAAGCTACTGGGGTCCAGGAAGAAGTAAACCTGACGACGAAACTATCAGACCTTTTAAAATCAACTTTCCTGAATCAGTATGTACATTTTTTTTGTTTTTCTTAGTTATTAGAAATAGTATATACTAGCTGGGTTACCTTGTGTTGCCCGGGATTAACTTCGTATTATATTTGTTTGCCTGAAGCTGATGATTGATATTATTAATTGCTCTCTGAACATCTAACAGCATGTTACGATATCGTGAGCTCTTAAGCTAACTTAATCTTCAATCTACAACTGTTATCCTGTTAACTAGAAAACCTACCAGAATATGTGTGTATCAGCGCCTATTTATCCCTGAGGCGAGTGGGGCAACCACTTCAGGGCCCCCAAGATCAGGGGACCCCCATTCGATCAAAATTAAACAGTGATAAATTGGAAAAAGAGAGAAAAGAAAAAAAACAATGATTTTACAAATGACAAAATTGTTCACATTTATTTCAAAATCTAAAATCGCCCATCGAACTCCTTACATAATTTTTTATATATTTTATTTTGAAAAAGATCTCTCATCTTTAACATTCATGCAAAACAATGACAAATAAATTCGGAGAAGAATTTTTAAGATTTGGCATAATACAAATTAGGCCATCCTTTATAATTAGTTAGTTTTAAGACTCATGCCCGGGCTTCAACTACGAGGTCATATCGCCTACTACCAGAGCGCTCTTTCGTCACTCTGGTGGACATGAGCCCGACTCTACTGTGGGAGCCCTAAATTTGGTCTACCCTAAATTTTTATTCACCTAGGGTCGTACAGGCTCGGGACCATCGCTTAACGCCCCACCCGAAGGATGGCGTGCTTAAGTTTATTTTACCTCCCAGATAAAATAAACTAAGGGCCTCGGCCGGGTTTCGAACCCACGATCTTTGAGCTCAGAAGGCAAGCACGCATACCACTGAGTTACCGTCGCCCTCCTAACTTTTGTAATTGCTGAGTACATTAAAGAGTGGGAAAACGTTGACTTATCAAAGTTAAAATAATCTTCTGCGATGCATTCTTCGAACAATTCATTCTCATTCAAGTAGAAAGCAGCAATTTTTTTTATGATATTTTATCAGGATGATATTGCAAGTTGAGGATAATTTTGAAAAAATGAAGTCTGCCTCAGGGCCTCCGAAAGTCTTAAACGGCACTTGCGTGAATATTAACTAAATTCAGAGAGAGTATTGTGGAATGCCTGGAGGAAATTGAAAGTCTGACTACTCATTAATATATTTAAGAAAAATTTACATAATCGAAGATTTTAAATTAAACCAATTTTGAATATTAACGGTTCCAGTGCATTATTCTCTGTGGGAAATATATTCAATTTCGATTTGGTTGGGATAAATGTTTTCTATAATTTTTTATTGGATAGTAACGTCATTTAAGATATTTTGAAAGGATAATCGAAGTGGTATTAAAAATACTTTTTTTTCAAAATTATGTCACTCAAAAAAACTACTCAATAATAATATCGAAAGTTTTAGGAATTCGTTCCATATTGTCGGTACATCTTCCAGAGGTTTTTTCAAGGATATTTTGAAACAGTTTCACGCAAATTGTGCTTAAAATAGTGAAAAAAAAAATGAAGAAATTATTCGAATTTAATACCAGGGATAGTATAAGATATTATATTTTTATATATTTATTATAGTATTTATTAACATATGTGATAATATACTGTATTTTACTGTGATGTGTGAGTGGAGCTCGATCTCCACAGTCAACATTTTTTCAATGTTTTCTTCAGCGCTTTATTTTCATCTTAATTGTTGTTGAGATATTGTGTTGCTATATTCTTGTTATATTTGTTGGCCTGAAGCTGATTGCATGCGATTGACAAATAATAAAAAGGTTCTCTCATTGTTTCTCTCACTTACTGCTCCTCACCCCGCTAACTATTAAAGAAAAGATTATCCAAAGGATGGATCCGTTGAATATTCACCGCATTGCCATAGAACCTGAATACATAGAGAATTATGTATTTATTATTACGTAACCATATGGCTCCATCTCTGAGATTTTCACAATTGAGGTTCTCATTGCTCGGATAATGCTAATTCAGAGTGACGTAATGGTTAAGTGAGTAGTTAGATTTTTCATAATGACTGCAACACTTTTTTAACACTTTTACACTTCTCTCTGTTTTCTGTTTTTAAATAGGAACTTAAAGATTTGGAAGACAAACTGGACAAGACTCGCCCCCTGACGCCACCTTTAGAAGGAATTGGCTTTGAGTATGGAATTAATACAAATTATTTAAATAAAATAGTAAGATTTTGGAAGAAGGAATACAAGTGGAAGGAAAGAGAAGTATTTCTCAATAAATATCCTCAATTTAAAACACAAATCGGAGGTTTAAACATTCACTTTATTCATGTGAAGCCTGACGCTAACCTGGCAAAGGGTAAATATTTATTTCATAAACCTCTTAAAGATATATCGTATTATTTATTGTTTTCTCTTAGTTTATTATTTTTTCATAAATAAAACAAACTTATTTTTTTACTTCTCCAGCTAAACGAAGTATAGGGGAAGTTATGTAATCGGTCAAAAATTCGATGCGGAGTTGAATGAATATATTGACACGAAATTTGTAGCTTCAATGCCCTCTATGAGCAACAACTGTTGATTTTCAGCAAAATCGGCTTGAGGGAAGGAGGGGAGGATTAAGGGGGAAGCTTAAAACAAAAACTGTAATAACTGACATTATAATGAATGTATTGATACGAAATTTAATTTGTAAATTCAAAGCCCTATAGAGAGGACACCTATTAATTTTCAGCTGAATCAGCCGAAGGGGAGAGGGATCAGATGGGTCTCAATTCAAAAATCCCAATCACTGTCGATGTTATCAATGTTTCGACACAAAATTAAATTTGAGGTTTCAGAAGACACTATGTAAGTCAAATATTGAGTTTTAGCCCAAACGGTCGGCTTTGGAGGGAGACCGTAAACGTCCCTATGCTGGGGAAGTACATAGCGGTGATTCACCGACGATGTTTTTTTAATATTGTCTATACCATAAAACAATGTCGACCAAAACCTTTCACCGTCGTCATTTATAGTTATAAATATACTAAGACAAGTTAGCTGAGTGCGAACCGTACATATACCTAGGATCATCAGGTAGATAAGGGGTTGCAATTCCACCTAGAATACAAACAGATTCCTAACCAAAAGTTCTGAGGATTTCCTAGTCGAAATTCCAACTCTTCCCTTACCTACCTAGTGCCCATATATGTACGATTCGCACTCAGCTAACTTGTCTTCTTATATTTAAATATACGAAGAATAAAAAAAAAAATGTGTACAAAAACTACCGGTTTACTAATAATTATTATTAAACGGGTAGTTTTTGTATACATTTTTTTTTTTTGCAGACTAGACAATAGATAATATTTCAAACAAGTATACAAAAAGTTTATTTATTTATTAATTTTTTCTACAATATGTCCGCGTTTATCAACTTAGAAGCTATTATTTATTGGTATTTTTTTTTTATTTAGCAAAAAATAGATGACCTTCCCTCTTATCAGTGTACATACAATTGAAATGAGAGATAGTTCACTATTATTAGAATAATAAATACCATTTTATGTTCATACTATTTTCTTTCTTTAATGTTTTTTTAAATCATTGCCACCACGGTTAGAAGAATAAACGTGTGCATTGTCCTCCTTCTGTCTGTGGTACAGCAGTGCTATGAAGGCCAACCGGTCCATTATTCTTGACTATTTTCACCAATTCCGGTGGTTATTATTTAGAAAAAGTAAATTCAGAATCATGTTGAGGCATTTGATACCTAGAATACTCTATTCGTATTTTTTGAACAAAACTTTAACATTTATACTATTTTTTGTTTTTTTTTTTCCGAAATTAAGGATCTACAGAAGATTGACTTATACCTACGAATTGATATCTGCCGTTAGTATAAATATTCTGATAGTACAATTGATTTCTTGTTATCTAATAGACCCTTCATTGTATAATGTATTATTAATACTAAGTTAAAATTAAAGATAAAAATAAATAAATTATTGTAATGATATCTCTACAAAATGTCGGCATTCATTGAACTAAATGATATGGCAAATTTCAAGGTTGAATTGTTCATTGTCATGAGATATTCACAGTGTGTTATTATTGAGTCTCTAATAGTACTGTTGTTGACCTTCCTAATGTGTAGGTTTTTTTTTTTTATTGACTTTGCACGAGTTCCACATTTCTGTTATATTTTGACTAATGTTGCAAGTAAATTATTAAATCCAATATCTCGACAAGGTCACATTTTCAAGATAAAATTGTGAAATACTGGATGAAAAAAAAGAAAGGAGCAATCCCTAATTTCAAAGCATTTAGGTCTAATTTTTCAAAATTTCAAGTATTAAATTTGAGCTAAAAGAGGATGTTATTCGAAAAATGTTGACAATTTATTCAATGTATAATTTGGCAAACATTTTTTCATAACACCCCTCCTTTTGCGTCAGGGGTTAAAAAATAAAATAAACATAAATCAATTTTTTGACTTTTCCGGTTTATCATCAATTCTCTCAATTTATATTGTTATTTGGGTTTATTGCAGCTGAAATGTCTTTGAGGCTAGAGGCCTCTTTAATTAGTTTTTGTACTGAATTAAAAAACAATTATTATTAAAAACGGCTCCCATATGCATGTATGCAACCAAAGTGGTTCTCACGGGGATGCATGCAAATTTAAGTTTACATAATGGATTGAGCGTTTCTTTGAGAAAAGGCGTAAAAACAATTGAAAACATGACATAACATTAGTCAAGAATTGTACTTTCACTGCTATTGAACCAACTGGCTAAAAAAAAACATTTTTTCTACAAAAATAATAAAAATGGCCAATGTTATTTAGGTAAGACAGTGGTTCCTGTGTTGGTGTTGCATGGATGGCCCGGGTCGGTGCGAGAGTTCTACGAGTTGATCCCCCTGCTGACCACCCCTCGCAAGGAGGAGGATTTTGTGTTTGAGGTGGTGGCCCCCTCCTTACCTGGCTACGCCTTCTCTGAAGCGGCCGCCAAGCCTGGCATGGCACCCGCCCACATGGGCGCTCTCTTCCATCAGTTGATGGCACGTTTGGGCCACTCCCAGTACTACTTCCAGGGCGGCGACTGGGGGTCTGTCATCGGACATGCCATGACAATACTGTATCCTGACAAGTGAGTTGTGCTTCTGTACCAAGTAGCGTCAACCGCCCAATTAACGAGTATTCAAGGAAAACTAATTCTAGAAATGTCTGCTAAGTTGTCATGAAGGAATATGCTAACCAATTTGGGCTCATTTTGGGAACTGACTCGTCTAGTTAACTGTAGTCAGCAAGCGTATGTCATTAATTCATGTCAATAATTGGGGAAAGGTCCAAACACATAAAACTCAACCAACGAACGAAGACCATCGTCAGAGAATGAAGATAGTTTCCACCGGTTAATAGCTAAAATGCAGAAATGTTTAAGAACCTTGTAATATACATTATAAGAATATCGTTTAGTACAATAATTATTTATCTTAAATGTAAGAACTTAAATTAAATTTGTTAAATGAAAAAATGCCAATTGTCTAGTCCACCGGTAGTTTTTATTTACGATCAATTGTTCCGATCTGTATCAATGTCTAAACTTTTCGTTTTTGTAACCAGTTTTCAGTTGTTTCATATGTGTTTCTTTATTACTCTCTGAATAAATTGTTCCTATTAAGATTTATTCATACCACTTTAATAATTATATTTTCGGTTCCAAAAGTGTTAAGAGCAGATACCTGGTTTACGTGAAATTCATCATGCTTACTTCGTTTCTTGTAAATCGAAATAAATACACTCAATGAAATTTTTATTAAAGTTGGACATATAATACATCATAGATAAAAAAAAGAAGTAGTTTTTAGGGCTACTTAGCAGTAATGTAAGAATGAAAAGTAAATATATTTTTAAACACTAATCATACCAAGTTAATTCTGATTTTCTGTCTTGTCTGATTTCTACAGTTTAAACATTTTCCTTTAACAGAACCTTTCTATTTTGTATAAAACTGAGTTTTATGTTGAATGTTGATCATCAGAAATACAAATTTATTTTGTTAATTTCTTTATTTATTCTTTGACGTACGAGATGACCTTTTATTGCCAACATCAGATACACTCCCCACAAATGCACCTGGCCGTTGAATACTTTCTCTAATATTGAATAACGTTTTATCTAAATAAAATTGTATACCATTTCATAAAAATATGTATGTGTGTATAATGTTTGTTTTTTAATAATTTGATATGATTTTATATATGTTTTTCAGAATTTTGGGCTATCATTCTAATATGTGCATGGCGACAACTATGAAATCCCGAATGAAAATGCTTTTAGCTTATATGTTTCCGTCCTTTTTTGTGGATCCAGAAAAGATTGAGAGTTTTCAAAATCAATTCACTGATATATTCTTCCTTGAAAGTGGATATTTTCATATACAAGCTACAAAACCAGATACTGTTGGTAAGCATTCTATATTTTCTCTATACTTCTTTTAAAATTTGTATGTAATTATAATAATGTTCATTAATAAGAGAAAAATAAGAGGCCACCTGAATTAGGTGGATGATCTTTAAACATTTTAATTGGAGTTAGACAATATTAATAGAAAATATGTTTTCATCATTTGTTAAGGATGGCTCATTAATTTATTTCGACGCATGTCTCGTACGCACGGCCTGTGTTGTGTCTCTATTTCATAAAGTCCAGAATTCTAATGTAAGTTCCATCCAACTATTGCTTTGGTTCTGTTTTTTTTTTTTTAATTGGTATAAGATTCCGTAGAGAGAGGAAGGGGGCGAACGAAGCGGGACCGTGCTCGACCAGGGGACAAGCAGCGGCGCAAATGGGTGTCTCTAGGCATTGGGTCTAGGCCCCGGAGTAGCTAGGCCTGTAAGAGAGGGTGTGGCACCGACCAAGCCCGTCTGTATCAGTCTAGAGATCCCGGAGGCGCCACATACAACTCACAGCCCGGCCACCGTCCACCGCCCAGGCTACCCGATGTACCACGCACTAGGCCACGCTCCGTGTCCCCCCATCGCCCCCGGGGGAACCCCAGACGCCCAATAAACTGTTTCATCATTGACCTTTCGGTCATTAAGACTTATAGGTAGAGTAGGGCAGGCAATTTGAAAAAGAGCTATGAATTGCTGGGTGCTACCAGTTAAGCGAAGCAGTAAAACTGACTTTCACACTGACTTGAAGTATAGACCGGAACCTATTTCCCTCGTAAGTTTTCCTACACAGAGTGTCTTGGACGTTACATGTGTTTTTTTACGTATCAGTCTCCTGTAATTAGCCTCGTCATAGTTCTTAAATCTATTCTGCTCATATTCAGAATCTTTTGTCTTCTCTTCTCTGAGGATTCAGCAACAAAGTTTCAAATGCCTACGTTCATTTATGGCAATTCGTAACGGCGATCCTGTACGAAACGCCAGTTTCTCTGCGTTTGTAGTTAGTTGTTATGACCCATACCCGGGCTTTAACTACAAGGTCATATCGCCTACTACCAGAGCTCTCTTTCGTCACTCTGGTCGACATGAGCCCGACTCTACTGCGTTCATATCTTTCTTCCTTCCTCTGTGGGATCATCTTAGTTCGATCGGTTTTGCGATATATCCAAGCTTTTACTGTTTATCTTGAAGCTGAGTATGTTCACCGAAAACTATATTTTAGAACAGTTGAATCTTAGTTGATGTGTATTGACATCTGATATGTATATCTGGTTTCAGGTGTCGCCTTGACAGATTCTCCTGTTGGTCTCGCTGCTTACTTTCTGGAGAAGTTTTCAACGTGGACCAACAAGTCGTGGAGAAGTAGAGAGGACGGAGGCCTGGAGTACTTCGAGAAGGTGGACCTATTGGACAACATCATGATACATTGGCTGTCCAATAGCATCACTACCTCGATGAGGCTGTACAGTGAGGCCTACAGCAACGCTTATCGGAACAATGGCATTAATCAGTAAGTCTGTTCACTAACTAATATTTTTGTAATTATTACTTTGGCGCGCCGGTAGCTCAAAGATAGTGTGCTACCTACTGAGCTCAATGTCGTGAATTATAAACTCGGCATTGAACACACCGTCCTTCGGGTGGGGCGTTAAGCGATGGTCCTGAGCCTGCCTGTATGATGTCGGACACTCGTTCAAGGCCCCTACCCTAGTTAATAAAATCTTAGGCTACATTTAGGACTCCCACAGTAGAATCGGGCTTATGTCGACCTGAGGGATGAAAGAGCGCTCTGGTAGTTGGCAAATTGACCTCGTACTTAGGGCCCGGGCATGAACCACAACAACTAAATAACTAACTTTGGAAAATTACGAAATATCAGAATTTATTTCATTGACTTTTAATAAGTGATTTAGTATAAGTGGTCAAATAAGTATTTAAAAAATTATTTTTGAATTTCGATAGTGGCTTAGAATTTTTTTTTTTTTTCCTGGATATTACATTGCATCAACTGCCGTAGTTATTAGAGACGGGCTGTCTACACGTAGGCCATCCCGTTTAAAACATCCAAGTCGGCAGGAAAAAATGTAAATTATAAGTGCATTACTACCGCCGACGTAACATATCTTCTGAGACCCTCTGAAATACATGTTTGGGGGAAGAATTAAAAAAATAATTTATTCAAAGCGTTATCCATTTTTAAAATTGACTAAATACATTGACTTGCAGGAACCCAGTGCCTGTGCCATCAGGGTGCATTCGATTTCCCAACGAGCTCCTCTATGTACCAACGAGCGCGCTTGAGGACACCTTCAATAATTTAGTGTCGGTCACTGACCCACCCAAGGGTGGACATTTTCCAGCCTTCGAGGTGCCTGACGTTCTAGCTCAGGATATGTGGAACTTTGTCAGACTTGTGCGAAGTAAAGCCAAACCTAAATCCAAGTAATGAACCTGCACTCACTGCGTGGGTCTCAATGTACAGTATAATCATAAGACTGATAACATTTTTGATGAATATATTTTTACAAGTGCTATACCAATCTGTATTTTAAATAAGTTGATAAAATCATTGGTTGATTGTACATTATTTTAAATAAATTTCATTAAGCTGTTTTAAAACCTTATTAATTTTAAAATGTATTATCGCCTAAATAATTTCTTTATATCCATCCATTAGAATATTTTTACAGATTTTCTGAGGAGTTATTAGGAAAAAAAGTATCTTTAAATGTAAACATAGAACCTTCATTAAAGGAATTATTTTATTAAAAAATAATAAGATTTGCTTATGTATTTTTTATGCACTTATAGCTTTCCCTAGGCCACCTAGATTATTCTCTATAAAAGTTATTATTGGCTAAAGGGTTTCTTGTAAATATATTTTTTGTTTTATAAATAAAAATTATAGCTACGATTTTCTTTCTCACGTTTTTCATACATTCCCTTCACATATTTTTGGCAGCAGTAGATAGATTACTATGTAGGTAGTGCTTGAATTGGCGGATCCCATTGACTAGAGCTTGTATCTTATTTCTAGTGACTCAATATCTTCACTCTGGTTTCTACGGAGTCCATTAATAACCCCGTCACCGGCTTGCTCCTGGCTCAGAACTGACCTCAGTCCTTCAAAGCCAGCATCCGTGTCCAATATAAACTTTTCTTCTGGGTCTGGCTGCAGCAGGAGGGGTGCGGCTACCAAATTCCTTCAATCTTTTTCCCACTCTGTGCTGATGTCATGCGCCGATAGTTATCATGTCCCAAGAAGAGGAGTCTTCGTCTGGCTAACTGGCACTTCGCAGGCGTCAATTTAACTTTTGCTCGTCGGAGACGTTGGAATACTTCTGTACCATACTCAATTTCCAGTGGAGTCCCGCCAACAGCACATCCATCAACCTCTGATCGTTCTCGTGGTATTGCGCAGAACGAATGGCATTACACTGAACTGATATAAATAATAGTCTTTAGTGAAATCTGTCATTTCTCTGTTTCGTTCCTCCTCCTCCACCTGCCAATAACCTGCCACCATATCCAAGTTGGGAAAACAGCTCCGCCCCATGCAGTCCAAGAGATCGTTGATGTGGGGAAGAGAGGATCCTTTAGATTCCAATACATAGTGGATATAGAACCTCAGGCGGCCATCCTTCTTCTCCACAAGGACAATTGGACTTACTTGAGAGGCAGGTGATTATCGGCTGGTTTCCGCATCCACACACCACTTGCCTCGACAAACGTACTAGGGAATCTGTTGATCAGTGGCCTCGCTCCCATCGTTAAGGATAAGATACAGATTAATGTGTGATCCGTAAACGTTCTATTTCATGAGTTTTGAATAATGAATTCAAAATTAATATTTTACTTGTTCATTTGTTGAGCTGATTATAATTTATTTCTACTGTGCGAGGGCCAGCAACACCAGCTATTAAGTATTATGTTTCTAGTGGTATTGTATGTATATTAAAGTTCAACGAGAAAGTATTTTTATTTATTTTCTTCAGAATAACCATTTACAATGTAATTTTATTTTCGAACTTTTTTATTTAATACACGTAATCTAATTTAAAATACGACCTTGTTGGTGATGACGAGAAGTGGACTATTGAGGGAGTTGATTGACTATTAAACAATCACCAATAGAGTTGGGTCTAATATGTGTCTCGTAAACAACGGTTTTTTGGTTTTACGTCCCTTTTGTTCTCCTGCTAGGTCGTGAAGGACCAGTTATCTTGTAAATTCACATATATATCGGAATCTTTAAAAAGTTCGGAAACACCTAAATCTTTATTATATATGAGCAGATATATCTTTATCTTCTCTAGAGTCAGTCCTACTGCAGCTGATGAGACCAGTCGATTTTTCTGGGGATGATCACCGCTGGTGGCATTCCACAATCGATCGTTATGATAGTAATGCCCTACCGGAGCTCCTTCGAGATATAAGCGGATATACACCCAAAAAAACAAATGTATCTATTCGTGTGAGATTAAGAGATAATATCGAAAATATCTCTATTCAATTTCATTTAGCTGCCATCTTTAAATAATTAGATATATAAAAAAATATGGAACGCCCCTGGTGAAGAGTAAAGTTAATATTACGGAGCCCTCTTTCAACATCCTTTGATCCGCAGAGCCCCCAGTGCTTTTTTCTGACATTGTGATATAATAGAAGATTCCTTGTATATTCATTTGAGGCAGCGAGGTACTTCTTATAGGAAGGAATGCGCTGAACTAAAAAAAAAGTAGAATGCCATTTTGTTTTCCACCAGGAACAGTTATTCATATCGGAAAAGTAAGAATGTTCTTTGTTGAGTTCTCTACACAAGTAGTCCATTATCTTGAATTGAAAAACTACATTTGTAGTTTCTTTTCGCCTCCATTCATAGGATTCACTGGGAGCATGAACGAAGCTTAACAAGAGTGTGTTCGTTTAATTTAATAGAGGCTAATCATGTGGTTAGGAAACCCTCAGTTTTCGGTTGAAATAACACGACCTCGCTTTTGAGTCTGTTCCCAACAGCTTGGACAGTCAAGGGGACATATACTTTGATTTCTAGTCATTCATTTGTACCAGTCTGTCAATTGTTCTCTCATGGTAAGTGTAGTCACTTCTAGTTTTTTTTTTCACAATTATTAAATATATTTACATAACAGTTTATTACAAAATTAGGTTATATAAATCTCTAGGTCTTTTCAGAGAGAACAGAAATGTCTCAAAGGAATTATATATATCTTAAGCGCATTGTGAGCAGGACGACTCAAGGAAAATGTAATCTTGAATACATACCTATTTATGCTAAATATATAAAATTAGTGCCTAACATCTCTATCAGATGTAGCCATATCTAACATTTTTACTTCACCATTGGAAGTATATGGAAAGTTATGTAATCTGTCAAAAATTCGATGCGAACTTTTCAACTGAATATCAAGTTTTTCGAACTCCATATTCGAAGTATGTAAAAAAAATTCTTTCTGTGTGTCTGTGAACACAATAATTCCCGATAGAATGAATATATCATCACGAAATTTTATATGGTAATCCAGAATCGACCGGGAAGGAAAGGATTGGGGAGGTGGCTTAACTCTAATAACTGCCGTTGTAATGAATGTATCGACACAAAATTTCACATGTAAATTCAAAACCCCGTAAAGACTATGCTCATTAATTTTTAGAAGAATCGGCAGAACGGGAGGGGGAATCAGAGGGGGCTCAACTCAAAAACCGTATGAACTCAAGATTAAATTTTCCTTGAGTGGAAAATACTTCCACTAGGAAAATAATTCCTGCACACAAGGCGCTTAAGATATTTAATTCCAATGTGCCATTTCTGTCCTCACATGATATGTTATATGTACATATATGATATGTGATAATTTATTTATTTTTAATTATAGTTTTTGTTTTTTCTGAAGCAGTTTTCTATAATCTCTATAATTTATTTATATCTCCTTATATTCTAGTTTCTATGTTTTTTGAGCAATGATGTAAATGATTTTAATAAACATTTGTTTAGATATATTCTATTTTTTTTTTTACTCGTTACAAAGACGTGCATATTCTATTAAATGTTTTTTTAAAAAAAATTGCAAAATAGTTAAGACGAGGAGCAGAGGAGAGATGAGGTGGTATTGTCTATCTGTGGAGCCTGTCGTCTGACCTTGAGCCCCAGTCAGTCTGACCTCACATTTCTCTATGTTCCTACATTTACAGTACCCTCTCTACACTCCCAACAGTCTGTACGAAAATATACAGGTTATACTGCATTATTTGTAAGTTTGTGTGGAAATTATGATTGAAAAAGGTCAGATTTTTACTTATTAAATGATATTTTTAAAGATACCTACTTACTAAGAGTTTATCTCATATCAGTGTCAAGTCAACAAATTGTTATCTGCTTGTCTTTTCTGTTTATAATTCTCTTATATTTTGTTTTAATCTTATCACAGGTGGATAATAAATTTTAATATTTATTAATATTTTATGATATGTTTTTAATCCCCCATGTATTTTTATGCAATTTTGTGAATTAACTTGTCCTGATACAGCCAGTTTTCTTCTATTTGTTTGCCATAACTTATGTATAAATGAGATACTAGAAAAAAATGTGTGTTTTCTTACTTTTTTCAGGTTGAAATGAGTCAAACATTATGATTATAGAACACTGAAATCAGCCAAATTTAGGTTTTAGTATTTCAAAGTTATTCTGTTAGTATGGGGGACGACGGAGGATGCAGCTACGATGCAGGCTGTAGTTCTGATTATGGCAATACTTCTTCGTACGACACTGATAGCCACACTGCTGTTTGTGAGTCGAGAGATGATAGCCATGGCAACAGTCATGGAGGATTTTTTTCACCTGTCGTTGAAGAATCATCATACCTATGTCCGGTAATTATATTTTTATTTATTTATTTATATATTTTGTTTTGTCTTTGTGTCATGTCCGGGCCTTTACTATGAGATCATGTTCTTTACTATGAGCGTTCTTTCGTCGCTCTGGTAGTCATGAGCCCGATTCTACTGCGGGAGTTTCAAATTTTGCCTGCCCAGGACAGCGATCTTTAACCGAGTAGGTAGGTACCTGTCTTCGCACAGGCTCGGGGATGTCGCTTAACTTGTATCCAAAGGTCGGCGAGCTCAAGGGTTTTTTTTTACTCCCCTCCTAGATAAAAAAAAAACCTAATGGCTTCAGAAGGGTTCCGAATCCGCGGTGTTGAGCGCAATAATCTAGGACGCTACCGGCGCCCTCAACATTATAATAGTTAATATTATTATTTCACTTTGTTTAATTTTGAAGTTTTCAATATTAATACAATCAATATATATACATACTGGTAATTATTTGGGTGATATTACCTTCTTCCCCTCTCTGAGAGCTGGAAGTCGAAAAAGCAAATTTGTAAAGTATAGCTTTAGTTATCATTTGCTTCAATTTCAAGCATTGAACGACTCCATTATATTAAGATTTTTTAAAATATATTTCGCAGAACCTCAGGCGACGTACAGCAAATACAGACCGAGGAAGGGCCTTGGAATAATAAGCGTACAGTTTTTCCTACCTTTCTGATAAACTCATCTGCGACTTTTCTCGGTTCTAAAGTCCCTTTCTTTCTCCGTCATAAATATTTTTAAACCAAAATAAATAAAAAAATATCAATGAAGTCCACTTAATATTAGAGACACTTAAATAAGAAAAATTACATATTTGTTAGGTTAGCAGATAAATGAAACATTGAAGAGTGATAAAGTAAAAATGTACCAAGCAACAAGATACCGACTGGCATGGACGTGTAATGTTGTTCTCCAGAAAATGAGCCATATCTTTTTTTCAAGCTCCTGAACATATATTCAAAAATGTTTTATACAACTTTTCAGCCACCTTATCACTTCTTCAAATGGGACTACTATCGGCCTTTACTTGATAAAAATTTCATGTTCAATGAGCATAAAGGTATAGTTAATTGGACAAAAAGGGATAGAGATAAAGGAAGCTGTGACAAATAATGAGGAAAATATATAAAAAAATGAATCACAAGGGAAAGACAGCCAGTTCCAAGAAAGTCTTATCTCATTAGTTCAAAAGCGATATAAAAATAGTTGAAATAGAGAAGGAAATTTGAAAATAAATTTTAATGAATATTTAATTGCTAAGTTTTTTTTTTGACGTATCTACATTAAAAATTAACCAGCAGACATTGCAAATTGTCCATTTTTTTATATTCTAAGAAACCTTATAGGTACTAGAATAAAATATCTACGATTTTTTTGGGAGGTTAGATATTCTATTTTCTTCATGGAAAATGTGCAGAAAAACGGATTGTTTGATCTCAACTATGGAGTTAATTATGTATCAGGAAAAACAGATATTCAAAAGATAAATACACCGTAGTATACTTCAGATGACTCTAGTTGATTTGAAATTGATTGTTGAAAGAAAGCTATGAATTAAGTCAGCTTTTCTTGATTGGCTAAAGCTCTTCTAAATTCCTCTGTATGCTCTTGCCCGAAAATAAAAAGAGCATGGTCCATGATGGTTAAGAAGTCATTTGGTATAAGACAAGATGGTAGATTTTGAGGTATAGCTGGTTTCGCATCCACATTCATTTAAGAAGCTGAATAAAGTGTATCCTTTTCATTATGTAAAAACATGTTTGCTCACGCACCCCCCCACATAAAATAAATATGCGTACTGTAGTAATCTCAATAAACTGTGACGAAAGCGCGAACGGAACTCATGCGCAGCAGTCCCAGTGTGCAACCAAGCTAAGTTGCATAGAGGGGATAGCTGAGTTTCTCCGTAGTGGTCGTGACGTTATTAACCATTCAATCCTTTTACCCCTTGCGTGGGAGCCCTAAATTTTGCCTATCCAGGTTTAATTAGGGTAGGGGTCTTAAACGAGTACCTAACATCGTAAAAGCTCTGGACCATTCAAGGACCCGTCATGTTTGAACCCGCGATCTTCAACAAAATAGATAAGCTTGCTACCGGCGCCCTCACATAGATATTGTGAATTATAAGTTCAAAATAAATAATTTATATTTATTTTCAGGCAGAAACGACCGAGAGGAGGAAAGAGGAGGATGTGAGAGAGGGTGGGGAGATTGTTGATGCGACGGTGGACGTTATATCGGCCGCGTTCAGCCCCAACGAGAACGGAGAGCTCCCCATAAGTCTTTTGCTCGATGACGACACAAAGCGAACCATGGAAACAACATTCGGTCCAATTTCGGACGATTCACACGATCCAAGCTGCGGTGAGGACTGCTGCTACCTCAGCGTGCTCTGTTGCGAGTGTTCCATTCTGTAACTTCTGAACTGTCTACCAGTACAGTATTCGGCACTAATAAAATCACGAACAAATTTTTATTTTCAAATATATTTTATTGTAATTTTTTCGGCATTTTAGTCTAATATTAGTCCATTATAGCTGAAAAGGAATAGTAATGCTGGTATTGAGTAATAGAAAAAACTTCCATCGTGTAGGATGAGTAAATTTACAGGAATAAAAATATTGGGGATTTCCCGGGGAAATTTTCCCAAACACTTTCCGAAGATTGAGTATATGTAACAGAGAGAGAAGTAATCAGATCACACACTGAAGACTTTAGGAGAACAAATGTATTGATAAATACTTCCAATTTAGTTTCTGCCTGCTGTTCTCCAATTTAGTTTCTGCCTGCGCCTCTGTCCTGGTCATGAAAATTCAACGAATTCAAGGTTTCGAATCTTGTTTATCCCGGAAATATTGACTAGATAGTAAAAAAAAAAAAAAAACACTCAATGAAGATGTTTCGTGAGAGAATCACCCTGTTCTGCTTCCTGGCCACCTCTCTAAGGTGGACTATATCGGGAAAGGAGCACAACTGAAAATATTTGTTGTTTGTTTGGTTTCTTTGTGTACTCCAGGAAGAGGCAGAACGGGCGAGCTCTCTGCAATCAAGAAGAAAACAGACTTAAAATAAGAATCAAAACATGAAAACCACTTAAAATTATTAATGAGTATTCCTTAAACTTGATTTGAATTGAATAACGGAACAAGAAAAAGATTTTTCCGAGAAATATTACACTACTATTCATCACTATTACACTACTATTCATATATTACACTACTATTCATCACTAATTTTATTAATTAAAGTTGTTCTTTGTGGATTAACTTCATAATAATAACTTCAAGATTATTCCTTTTCGGCGATATGGCACTAAACCCATTCTTGATTACCAAATCTGTAGGTAAGAAAGTATTTTAAAAAATTGAAAAAGAAATGTAATCATTATTGCAACGGTGCTCAACCTGTACAATTACATTGCAGAATGGAAACGTGAATATTACATAAAAATGTTTATTTTACTTGATATTTTATAATAACTGGAGAGAGAACATGAAGCTTTCCAAGTGCCAATTAAAGTAACTTTAGTAGTTTTAATAGATCCCTCGTACGTTCAATAACCCAACGAAAAAATTATATTTATTTAATAAAGACAATTGGAGTATGTACCTACAATATTCTAAAAACTTATCTTTTTTGTTTACTATTTAAAATCCAGGGTTTTATTATCCACATTGAATAATTGTAAAATGGATTGGTTTTTTTTTATCACATTCAAATCCCACATAGGAGAAAAACCTAATATTATTTAATTGTCCCATTATTGATGGTCGGTTTAGCTGTTCCCCTACCGCCTTCAAAAAAATTCCGAAATAGTAAAGCCTTCTTTCATTTAGTATTATACCTATTTAATATATATGCTGATATATGGTGCTTTCAGTGTAAGACAGAATATTGTTCTTAGAATGAATTTGTCCTATTGATTTCTTCGGTCTATTTCTCATTAAGTCTCGTCTTTAAGTGCTTTCCAAGGCTTATTGTTTTAATTATACAAAATGTATATCTAGATTAAATGTATGTAAATAACTATGAATTGTACTTTTAAGTAAATGTTTTCTAGTATGTAATTTTAGTATGTCAGAGTGCATTATAATTGAATATATGATATGTTAATTAGCTTTTAATAATAGGTGCTTCCAATATCTTTGTATTTTAGTGGTAGAAAATTTTATATCTAGAATAAATGAATTTAAATATGTAGAAATATTTGTAAAGTCAAACATTTTAATTTCAATTTGTATAAATAGAAAATTTTATACCTTTGATGAATATAAAATAAAACTTATGTCTTTATGTTGTTGGACAGATTCTCTTTGTTTCAATTGTTACATAATTCCTAAATTCTCAGGTTTCTGTTCCCTAACTAACTAAAAAAACGTTTCCAAAACTTCCGAAATCGGGGTTGTGCTTTCCGAATGGTAAATAGAACATTTTACGTTTATTCTGTCATTAAGAATAGTGGATGAACAGAGTGAGTTCCGTAGATAAATACGGACCTATTCTATTATTACTTTTAAGATGCTTTATACTGCAATCTAGTTTTAGTATTTTACAAGAAATTATCAGGCTTAATTACAAAATAATGTTTTGTAGACTATAATACAATACATAGATAATAAACTCGTCTATCTTCGGACCTATACAGTCCTAACAAGGAATCCAGGAAAAGTTGTAAAAGTACAAAATATTATCATAGGCAAAATAAAAAATGACTATAAATACATTTTATTTTATGTTATACAATAAAATATTTAGTAATGGTTTGAAAAAAATAACACTTCTTAAGTTTTGGCTTCTGTTGTTTCAACTTCTTCATTAGTCATAATGTTCTTGAGAGAGGCCTCGAAGTCCGCAGGTTCTATGAATTTCCTTTTGAGCCCAACTGGAGGTCCTATCAGAGCCTCGACATCGTTATAGTTGAGTGTCTCCTTCCTCAGAAGTTCTTCAGCCAGCTAAAAATAAAACATTACATAAAAATTAAAAATCAGTAGCCTCATTTTTTGCAACAGGGTTTTTTAAATAATTTTTATTAGGAATTTAATGATAATCTTGAAATAATTTCAACTAAGAAGGAAAGAGTTGCCTTAACAAGTTAACTGATTAATTGACAGCTTTTACGTATACAAATACAGCCTAAGATGGGAGTGAACACAGCATCTATGCCACCCAAGACCGGTGATCCAGGTAGGAGCGGAGCGAAACTAACGATTCTTGAGTGCTCCGCTTGTACTAAAAGGAGGTCAGTTGACATGTTAAACTTTAGATCACTATTCACCATAATTACCTGTGCGACAATTAGAAAGTTAATTGAAGTACGCAAACGCAGAAAAAGCTTGCCAATGGAAGTCGTTCTATTTCAATAGAGTAGGTTTTCCAAAATAGATTACAAAGCACAATTTAAAATAACTTTATTACAAGTTTTTACCTTATTGAGTTTGTCTTTGTTTTCAAGGAGTATTTCCTGGGTTTTTCGGAAGGCTTGGCTGACCAGTGACTGGGCCTCCAGGTCTATCATGGAAGCCAGTCGCTTGCTGTACGGCCTCTTACCTTCCTCCTTCCCAGTCCCGAACGACAGGAGTCCTACTTTCTCATTCATCCCGAATACCCTCACCTAAAAGAAAAAAGAAAAATATTTATTTCATAAGGAATAGAAGCAAATATTTGATTACTGTTGGCGCACGACAACTTCAAAAGTTCTAGTTATATCTACTATCCTCCTTAACGAGGTAAATTGTTTCCAAAGTTAAGTTTATAATAATGAATGAGTCTTGTAGTTCCAAGTTTTCTGAAGAATGTCTTTCTTTACCTAAGTGAAGATGGATATTATCATTTAAAATATATAATTACCATGCTATAGGCCATGTCGGTGACTTTCTTGAGATCATTTTGAGCTCCAGTTGTAGCTCTGTTAAAAGTAATGATTTCTGCGACACGACCTCCAAGCGCCATACACATTTTTGCATACAACTAAAAACAAAGATAGAGTTCGTGTAGAAAGAGGTTCGTGAAAAGGATGTACCAATCTGATGGCTTGAATTTTAAGGTTTAGAGATAGAGATTCTTTCTCAGAAACGCAAGCATCTAATCTCACAGTTCCGTTTGCAATCGATGTGTATGACCAAATAATATGTTAAGCTAGAGTAGAGCTACATACATTTTATTTGAAGCCATTCGATTGACACACGGCAATGCTATTTTTGTTTAGCAACACTTTATCGAGCGTTGAACGGTGGGGATTCGCTAAGAAAACTCACAAGCCAAACTTCATTAAATTCAGCCCGTAAACTAATATTTCTATACGACTGCCACACAGTTAGTTACTAACCGAACAACAAACAGATTTACAGCTAGCTCAAACGAAGACAGACATGAGATTCCATTCTAATCCAGTAAGTACTAAAGCAAAAAATAATACGCTCTTTCCAAAAGTCCGATTAAAGGGGAGCCGATAGCACAGAGGTAACGTGCCTCTCTATGTACAAAATGAGGTGAGTTCAATCCCTGCTGAAGTTTCCTCTCAGATTAAAAAAAAAAAAAACTTGAGCACGCCATCCTTCGGTCCCGAGGCTATGCGATCTCAGTTATTCGTTAGAGACCCTTATCCTAATTATACCAGGGTAGGCAAAATTTAGAACTGCCATACATATGCGTTCTAGTAGTAGGTTATACGAGCCTGGCTGGGCTTGAGCCAAACAAAACTAAACACAATGCCGCTTACAAGAAATAATAAAAAATGGCACAAACTTCCGACACTGTGCGGCACCTCCATTTGAAATATTGTCTATTCCACAAACATTCTCATACATACACTATCGGTTTCGAGATTAGATCATCGTCAGATTTAGTTATAAACTATGTAGGTTTGCTGAATGGCCTTCTGTATACATCAAGTAAGAAAGGAGGTGGGATTTCAACTTGGCTGTACCGTTAGGTAATTTTTCAAATTATTTTAATTTAATTATGAAATTCTTATAAAATATATTTTTCCAAACTTATAAGTCCGTCATTGTTATGTATTTAGTAATAAAGTATGGCTCCGCCTAACTGTGCAACTTTTGGACAACCTCGAATACAAACACGGAATACCGTACAATAGTACTGAAGAAAAACGAGCCACGATAGTGATTTATAATAACTTCACTTCCTTGCTCGAGAATTAGTTATAGTATTTTACTAAATGTCCTCATACCTCTTCTTTGGAGAAAAGTTTCTGCTCCTTTGGTGAATACTGCGAAAAGCCCAGGGCGAGATTGGTCCTGGGCACTATGGTAACTTTGAGGAGGACCTCAGCCTCTGGGGTGAGCCAGCCGATCAGAGCATGCCCAGACTCGTGCCATGCTACCACCTTCTTTTCTTCAAGAGACATGACCGCGGATCGCTTCTCCGTGCCACCCACCACCCGTTCCACGGCGTACTCCAGATCGCTCCTCGTCACCGCGCGTTTCAGGTGGCGGGCTGCGTGAAGAGCTGCCTCATTCACTACGTTCGCTATGTCAGCACCTGTTCAAGAATATAAGTGTCATAAATACACGTGAAGGTTCCCAGATAGATTCCCCGAGGTATCGGTTATTTCTTTCTTTCATTTGATCAATTAAAATAACTTGAATAAAGTACGGAATAACTACTAAAGCCGTGGTAGTCGATTTTAGGGCTAGAAGAGGGCAGCTACCGATAGAAGAGCTGCCCAAATTTAGAGTACGTGAGAAAGTTAAGCCAAACGAACACAAAACAGGCTAATACAATAATTTCCAAAATATACTTTTTGAAGGTAGATCAGAAATGTATAACTCGACATACAGAAATAAGTAAGTAGTCCCTTGACGGGTTCATTGCAATAAAATAAAACTATTTAAAATAAAGCAACTAAAAATTAAAATTGGCTATTTCGCGTATTATTTTACTGTTCAACAGACCAATATGGAGGAATACTAAACAAGATCAGTCGGTAATTATTTCCTTACTCAAAAATTAACTTAAAAACTCTAATATTTGCCGTTAATGGATTGGATTTTAAAATGGTTTTCGTTTATTTTAGAGACTGATTTAAAAGCGCGTTTTTCTCAAAATATCTAGTTCGAGCCTTTAGTCTAAATGAACTTGAATGAAATAAAACTCGTTTATTTGTGGTATTGTCTAATTTCACAGAATATATATACATCGGAGTACTTTCGGTATTTCTACCATCCTCAGCCGAAAGCATAAGAGATAAGACTGACTTTAGTCTAAATACTATTTAGTGACAAGAATGAGGTTTACAATAAGGACTCTTAGTGATTAGTTGAAGCTGCGGTAGAATAATGCTGAGTACCGCAATCGATGTGGCTTGGTTCGTCCGCGACTCAAACTGGGAGTGAGCTTGAGGTGCCAGATATCTCGGAATTTATCTCTCTGCCAACCCGAAGGTTTCTAGAGGGTTTCTCTTTACTCAACGTCTGCCATGGGATAGTGTCCAAAAGGCTGAAATCATGGCTACTCCAAGACATTATGAATAAACAGTCCCTGCATATATTTTCGCGTTAAGCATTTGTGCTGAAGCAACATTGTACAGTACTATTAAACCCTCTTCATACCACTGAATCCTGGAGTTAGGAAAGCAAGTCGCCTGGCGTATGTGTTGGGAGGGTTCTCTAAAGTTATCCCCTTGAGATGGTACTCAAATATCTCCGTCCTCTCCTCCACACTGGGGTAGTCTATAAGGATGTGTCTGTCGAACCTCCCAGGTCGCAGCAGAGCCTGTAAACAAACCTCAGATAAATGCACAAAGCCTAGATGTATATTTATTTATAGTACTTTCGAGACGTTTGTTTCACATGGTTTTTATCAGTGATAACCTTATTTATTATATTCAACATCTCACATCGTCTTCGTTTTAATTACTTTATTATTATTTTAATGTCAACTGCCAGGGCCTTTTTACCGACGTCAAGTTCCTACCATGGAGAATGAACTTTTTTAAACGCTTTCAATTCTCACAATTACCATGGACTGAAGGAGCCGAGAATTTCCCGGTTTTCTATTATGTTTATCTGCTATTTCAATATCTTCTAATTGAAATATACTTTATAGGACTGACTGGCTACTAACTTTATCTAGGACGTCAGCCCGGTTGGTAGAGGCCAGCATGAGAACACCCTCCTTGGAGGCCATCCCGTCCATCTCCACCAGAAGCTGATTGAGGGTCTGCTCCCCTTCCCCCGTTGAACTGTCCATAGGACCCACCCCACCGCTCCGCTTCCTCCCCATAGCGTCGATTTCGTCAATATAGATGATGCACGGCGCCCTCTTTCGGCCCTCCTTAAAAAGGTCCCTGAAAAATAAAACGAAAATATCAAAGAATCCGCGGAAATATATTAAAAACTGTGAATATTTGTTTGAAATGTGTTCAGTAGTTGCGGAGATAAATGACTAGAAACTTTGAATGAAATCTCTGTACGAAGGAAAAAAGAATGAACATTTGGGACTTGTACTACTTGATCTATACTACTTATTTAACAGGTAAGTCCACTACGTCCGTCCACCACAAAGAAATCTATTTTAGTTTTATTAATCTTCTGCATGCGGCAAAAAATGTAGTCTGGTCAAATTTGGTGAAATTCTAGTAACCCAAAGAAAAAAGTGTTATATAAGCTCTTACAAAGATTCCCACTTTTTTTACATAGTTATTTTATTTTTAATATATATCACACAAAAATGAAGTTCAATATATGTTTATTGGTCAGAAACCCTTTATTATTTTTCCTTCTGAGTTTTAGTAACTGTTGCTTTTGTCAAACGATAAACTTCATTACAGAGAAAATAACAATTCGACCGGAGGTTACGACTATATCCTTCAGAAGTTGTTACTTTTTTAAATAACAGTTTAACAAAACACTTTCAAGATCAATTGATATTTTTAAGGCGCTTAGAAGTATAAATCCACAAAAAATATTAGGTACCTAACACGTGCAGCTCCGAGACCTCCGATCATTTCAATGAACTCGGAGCCATTCATAGAGAGAAAAGGAACTTTGGCTTCCGTTGCAACGGCTTTAGCTAGAAGTGTCTTCCCGCATCCAGGAGGTCCTAGGAGAAGAGCACCTTTGGGGATCTAGCAAGATAAAAAAACATTTTAAAAAAATTTTGTTGAAATAGTAATGGCTGTCATAATCAACTAGTGAAATTATTATCAGTATATCAAAATCAAAAAAATTAAGGCAAGATGCAAGAAAATTATTTCAAATTGCAAATTTAGAATATTGTCATTTTCCACAAAATCTATATGCATTTATTACGAAACATGCGGAAACAACATTATTATTCAACACCAATATGTTCGAGAATTTCGATCCAACCTCAGGTTGCACGTAACATGAGGTCACATTTTTCTTGCGACCACTGCGTGAAAACTACTCGTTTTAGTCGAACAAAATTGTAATGAAATATTGTTCTTCTTATGAACACGCCTTCAAAGATGTTGACCTCATTGTCAGATGATCAAGAAAAATTAATACAAAAATAACAACAAAGGAAAATCGCCACATGACGATTAACTGGTTTTCTCAATGTTGTTGTTTTTCTAACTTATCATTTTGGGGTTTTGACGGTAGTGTGCACAGTTTGCGCATTCTTTACTAGTCTCTAAGAAGTGATAAGATCATAAACGGATTGCAGATTAACAAAGAAATATTAACAATAACAAACAAACCTATGTATTAATATACCTTAGCTCCCAATTCTTTATAATATTCTGGCCTCTTCAAATAATCGATAATTTCCATCACCTCCATTTTGACCTCTTTCAGGCCAGCTACGTCAGAAAATTTGACTCCTCGTCCTTGGCCATCCAGAGGATCAATGAGTGTGAACTTTGCACGGCTCAGTTGTGACTGTGGAAAATAGAAATAATAATGAAATGAAAATCTAGGCTAATAAAACTGCAGTAATTGCAGTTTTTATTGGTGACATTCTGCATGTTCACAAGTCCCTCATATCTCATAGCATATTGAATTTATCTGAAGAATACAATTATTACTGAAAGAGAACGGGCATCAGAACTATTATAAAGGAAGAACATATATTGTCCTGCAAAGTTTTTCAAAATAGATGCTATGTTCTCAAATATGCATTTCAACAGCTTGTATGTTGATGATTTTTTAAATTATACATCCTCCAAATATTGACTTTTATAATCGGTTTCTTGTAGATAATAAAAATAAGTATATAACTAAAAATAATTTTACTAAACAGTCAGATAGCAGCTTTAGGTACGAAAAAGAGTTTATGAAGGAAAAACAGTGGAGAGTTGGTTGAAATCTGTTCCGTAGTTGCGGAGATTAAACAATTGAACTTTATATGAAGTCTCTATTTGATTACAATAGATAGAACTAACAACTAGATAAATCGCACCCTTAATGGCAGATTCACCTGGTTTTATAACTTATCTATCACAAAAAATGTATCCTAAAATAGGATCTGATATTTTATTTACGTTTTCTAAGCAACCACTGTTTGTCTGATCCTTCAGAGCCTTATGTCTTTAGTAATGAGTTGAAGTAGCTGAGAAGGGGTCATCTCCCTAACTTATGAAACGGAAAATATGGCATTTTTATTTTCAATCGATAACCATATAAGTTAGCCTTTTTCAACTCGCCGAAAGCACTTAAAAACGAAATACAGTTTTTTGGGTTTTCCCTACAATATCCGATGGAAGTTGCGAAGATCATTGAATGTACAGATGACTTTGTCTTTTATCTGTGTAAAAAGAAAATATTCTGGAATTTCTGAAGACACATCGTTATATCACTATTCGATTCCAAGATTTTAATACTTTTGTAGCGCTACGGTTCTTGGAGAATCCAGACCTCCTCAACGATCCCTGAAACGTGTAATTTTTATTTGTTTTGAAAAAAATTATAATTTATTTATTATCCTCCCCTCTTTGTTATAAATATCGACTCTGAAGACAATTCAAGTCATAATAAATAAGGCTCCTTCTTCAACCTTGAAAAACAAAATGACACCTTTGATATTAGATTCCCTATAGACTAAGTGGAATAGCTAAGGTGTCACACAAAGGTGTCACATTGTTATATTGTTTTTTTTAAATATATATTATATAAAAACAGTTATCTTACAACTTACGAATCGATCGATGGATAGAGGGCTCTTGACAGTCTTAGCTCTGGACAGCAGAGAGAGCAGAACGCTAGCCAGGATGATGGAAGCCAGCAGTTTGCCAGCTGTGTCCGATCCTCGTTCGTACACAATATGCACTCCCGCTCCAGGAGATATTCCAAGCATTTGTTCCGAGTCCCTCAACTTCTCCTCAAACTTCCCCATGTCCACGATGTTCATATGAAATGAGCCGTGTTCTGACTAAGGAAAGTCATCATTTATTTGTATTATACAGATGTGATACATAGTGTAATATGAAAAAAAAAACAATGTGAGAGCTAAGGTCCCGTTTATGTATCGTTAAAAGTAAACGGTCGAATTCACTCCATAATATTCTTCATTTGAAAGAGGCTATAAAACACTGATGCACAACAAAAACAACTCTCTTACATCAGCAAAAAATATTTCCAGTAATTGTTGTTGAATTCTTATATGGTCAGCGATTTTTCTCTGAAAACATGGAAGTTACAACAATATTTCTCATTAATTTTAGCCAAAGAACATAAATTTGCCTTTCCAAAAAATGTAGTTTCAGAATATATTAAGAACAATTAGTGATCTTATTTGAAATAAAGTCGAGTTCATGATCCTATATGTCTGATACTTGTAAAAATGGTGATGATAAATTTAGATTCCTTTACAAAAATTAAGGCGACATCCATGACAAATATTTTTGTAACTCGCACGTTTTCAGAGAAAAGCCGCTGAACCAATAAGAATGTATACTACAGCAAATCAACAAAAGAAAATATTTTAATAAAAATACCGTTATCACATTTTCCACCCACTCAAAGCAGATCTGATGTATGCGCCCAGGTATACTGTACAAATGAGATGGATGTTAATGGCAGACGCTAACAAACCACGTAATCTTTCTACGCGCCTTCTCAGATTTTTTAAATGTTTCTTTTTTGGGAGTACATGACATATATAAATATATATACATAACTATGCATAGTTCTGATAAATTATAACTATGGCATATATGTGATATTTTATAATTTTCAAATAAGATGATCCAAGAAATGTTATACAAAGCTATAAATGGAGAACCGATCAATCAACGAAGATGAAGGATTTTTAAAATGTTTAACATCAAAAAACTACCGCGAAAGAAGAAAAACTTATTTACTAATTATTATAAATTAATTAATTTTAACACCATTTACACAATAGATTTCTAATAGGTGTACATTTAGAAAAATTACTGGAACACTTCCTTTGAAATACTTTTTGTAAATCACCTGGTGAATGACCGCGGACAAATGAAAAAAATAATGACGTTCTGCCAAAGCTTACCCTTCTCCCCTTGATAACAGCTCCATCGTAAAGTAAAATTGTAACCATATCTAAATCTGGTCTCACTATTATTTCTTCAACTTCACCTTTCGCCAACATTTGATGTAAAAATTCGTTCCAAGAAACATATCTCACCACCTGTAAGCCATTACATAAACCATTATCTTTTCAAAGTCAAATACAACTGACATAGGTACCCAAAATAATCTAAAGTTCATCACCTCAGGTTGATTGGTGTTTGGAAAGATCAGAGAGACAGTAGCGACAATCAAATAAGCAACGATCATCCAAAGAAATGCTTTAGCAAGAAGAGAGGAAATTTTTTCATTATTATCGTTTTTCCTGTTGTTGTCATCTTTCTTTTGTTTGAAACACCTTGATGTATGTAAGCCTCTCTGAAGAATTCTATTTTGCTGAGAGAAACTGAGCCCAGATCTACTAAATAAACTCCTGACAGCTTTATATTCATTTCTCAGAGATGGGATTTTTTGGAAATTCTGAAATTATGATGGTCTAATTATCATATATTTCTAGAGACACTGAAAAAATATTTTTAATTTAATATTAATACCTTCGTGTCTATAAATAACTGTCTTCTTAAAAGAAAATTCGAGAACTTTTTCGGTTGCAAAACGTCATTCAAAATACCAATATTTAAATTGCAAGGTATTTTCGAAACACCAGATGATAGTGCATGAAAATGTTGACGTAAATTCTTAATGTACCTGCCATAATACTCTAAAAACATAGTAAATTCACTCTAAATTTCCAAATAAAGAAATTTTAAGACATCTTGCCTAACCAAAACCGTATTGAAACCTTTCCATGAAGATTGGCATACTGATTTGTACTTGCTGAATATAAACTCAAGAAGACAATCTTTTTAGGAACGAATTCCTTTATTCTTCTTTTGATACGTTTTAAAAGATAATATATATAATAAAATATACCGTAATTTTATTAAAACGAATTAAAGTTGAGTTTATTTATATAGATTTATTTGGTTTAATCCTCTATCTCATGAACATATATCGTTAATAAAACAGATCCTATTAATTTTAAAAGAATTTTAACTCCATTGAGAATAAGATGCGATTTATTTTTGGTGTTTTCAAACTTTTAAAACAAGTGTCGACCAATTGAGATGGCCATGGAAATAAGTAGCCATTTTGTCGGTCTTAAGGTTTTCTTCTTCGTTGGTTTTTACTCGATATGGCTGTTGGAAAAAACAAAGGATTATCCAAAGGAGGGAAGAAAGGTGTTAAGAAGAAGATGTAAGTATGGAAAATGTTCTAATTGATACTTGCAAATAAAGTGGGATGCCTTAGATAAAATTGGATTATCTGGGGGTTAGAACTCGTGGTTCTCATGTTTAGTGTTTTGTAATAACATTGCAATTCATACATTTATTAATGTCGTATCATTAGTCAAGAATTTACAAGCGTAGCAATCGCTCTTCTTATAATTCAAAAAACACTACCCTTTTCCAATTGTATTTGCCATATCAATTAGGTTATTTCTAAACTTCTGTATGTTTTAGTGTGGACCCATTCACAAGGAAGGATTGGTACGATGTTAAAGCTCCTTCAATGTTTGAGAATCGCCAGATTGGCAAAACTCTCGTCAATCGAACTCAAGGAACAAGTAAGTTTGATGTTTAAATTCTAAACTGATTTTATCAATTACTGTTAAGTGAGAACATCTAAGTATGCTAGAAATCCTATATAATAATTATAAGAAGAACATGAATCTTTGCAGACTGAATGAAACTAAGTTGGCGCGGATTCTTTTACCACTTTCATCATGTTTTTTATTATTAAATTTACAGAAATTGCTTCTGAGGGTCTGAAAGGTCGTGTGTTCGAAGTCTCACTTGCAGATTTACAAAAAGACACTGATGCCGAAAGGTCATTCAGAAAATTTCGGCTTATTGCTGAAGATGTCCAGGGAAGGAACGTCCTTACTAATTTCCATGGTATGGATTTAACCACCGACAAGCTCAGGAGTATGGTTAAAAAGTGGCAGGTTAGTTTTAATGTTAAGTTTATGAGGAATGGAAATATATAATTAAGTAACGTTGGAATGCCCTGATATTATTTTTACATTAGTATGATGATTGCCCCTACTCTTCCTATCTGGTGAAGTGTATCCTTCTTTGTAGAGTCGTCTGTCTATACTAGAAGTTCGAAGTATTGTCCACTCACTATCAAGACTGCCACTGTTCCTCTGACTCTAATTCTGTCTCGAATTGGGTTTATAATTATTTGTGAGCGACATCCCTTATTCTCGAAACCTGTCCAGCCCTTGCTCAATCCTAGTTCTATTATTCTACTGTTTTCCACGTATTCAGAGGGCTTGAAGCTCGCGATGGCATCTCGTCCCTCATATTTCCCGTTCTCTCGCTGTTCAACATTTGTCTATTATTTTTTCAAACATCTCTATTCTCACCAACAGATTCTTGAGCACCAAAAATATTTTGTGTGCCAATTATTCCTTGCTGATTTCATTGTCTTTATGAGAGTAGGCGCAGACAGAAATTCATCTTAACTTTCGAACATGTGAGGTGTACCAGGGAAGGGGCTGAGTAGTTGTGCCATCTGTATATTATCCTTTAATTTTAAACAGTAATTCATTGTAGAGCGCGAACCTTTTTTGAGGCACCCTTTGAGCGAATTTTACCAACTGTTCATTTATAATGTTTTCTAATCTTGTTGTAATGCATTTTGCAGACTCTTATTGAAGCTAACGTCGATGTGAGAACCACCGATGGCTACCTCCTTCGGGTGTTCTGTATTGGTTTCACCAACAAAGACCAGATGTCCCAAAGGAAAACGTGTTATGCTCAACACAACCAAGTAAGTTCTTTTTCATTACCATTAAATGGTTCTGTGTACCCTAAACATGAAAGGAAACTAATAAACTTTACAGAGGAAACACTCAAGAAAAAAATGCTATGGCTATTTCGTGGGAGCATTCTGTTTTAATGACCCTAGAGAGAATAGATGATCTAAAAATTATAATTATAAAAATAATTAACTAAGCACAATTTCTTTAGGTGCGGGCTATCCGAAAGAAAATGGTAGACAATATTACGAATAACATCCAAAACAGTGACCTGAGGGCTGTTGTTAATAGACTTATTCCTGATTCCATCGCTAAGGACATCGAGAAGAGCTGCCAGGGCATCTATCCACTACATGACGTTTACATTAGGAAGGTAAGATTACACTTTATATTTATAACAATTAATACTAGAAACATTTGTAATTTGCTGTTGCTTTATTTATAATATTTCGAAAGTTCATGTAGCTTGAATATTTCTTAAAATTGAGTTTTCGCGTGATTTACTGTGATGACGGATTACTCCAGGAAGAAATATTTAAATCAGATTGGCACATCCATGTCTGAAATTTTAGATTTTAAGAAATCATCCAATTTTCATGGTCTATCGATACTTCAAGTCAAAGTGAACTAGACATGTAATAGAAATCCATTAATTAATTAATTCCAATTATTGGACGTCAATGTAAGATTTTAAAAAACGAAAATTTTTACCAAACGCAGAGGCGTTCATCGTCGACGTTTTTTAAAAAATGGCTTTGTAATGCAAAAAAAATACATTGACGTCATATGGCGTAAAGACAATTTTGTTGCAACAAGTTTAAATAACCTTTAAAATATTAGTTATTTTTTTAGTCATTCCGTTCATTTCCATTTTTTATTGAAGAATAGGAGATGCACTGCGCGCCAAAAATTAATTTGAGCCACATTTGAACATTTTTCATATCCATTTCATGAAACAACGCAGTTTACAACTTTACATATTTTTTTACATTATACATTTCTTGTTTCTATGTTTCTCAATTACCAATAGTTTTTGTTTTGTCCAGGTGAAAGTGTTGAAGAAGCCTCGGTTCGAACTGAGCAAGCTGCTGGAGTTGCACGGAGATGGAAAGGGCTCTGACGAACCTGGTGCCAAGGTCTCCCGACCTGAAGCCTACGAGCCTCCAGTACAAGAATCAGTATAATTTGTTAACACTCTTTTAACTATTAAAAGTGTTATTTTTAAACTTTTCTATACAATGGTTCTTTTTCCCTTCCTGAAGTCCGTTCGATTGGTATTTGTAGAGTTGGCTGTCAATGCGAGTATTCCTAGAACTTTGTTCTAGCCAACAAACGTTTTTTCAGAGAAATGAATTTCAAAACTCAGTTCGCCAATTTTAAACGGCTTTTAAAATATACTATATTATAGTTTCTTTAGGAAGGAATCGGAACGTTTAACTATAAGGTATATATTGCCTACTACCAGCGCTCTTTCCTCACTCTGGCCCGACTCTACTATGGGAGTCCTAAATTTTGCCTACCCTAAATTGTTATTCGCCTAGGGTAGTTGTCTTTAACGAGTTCCTGACATCGTACAGGCTCGGGACCATTGCTTAACGTCCCATCCGAAGGACGGACTGCTTGTGTTTATTTTACCCCAGATAAAATAAACGAAGGGCCTCGGCCTGGTTTTGAACCCGCGATCTTGAGCTACCGACGCCTTCGATCACTTTTTATTTTTCTATTTTAATTTTTCTTGCCTTTGTGTTACATGAAGAATTTGGAGAGTACATTATATCCACTTTTTAGAATTCTCAAGTGATCCCAACATAATGTAAGGATCTACCTGTAAGAAGACTGCTTACCGAGTAGTTTTTATGATAGCGCATAACCGAATTCATTCCTTCTAAGATGTTTAGTGGTACCTATCATTCTACGCTCGCAAGGATTATATACAAAACACGTATGAGGAGGGGACCTCGGTGGTTGGAATAGTTCTTACGCCTACCAACAATGTGTTGGTAACGTCCGAAGTCCCATCGTCATCAATTTATTCCGACTATCGTTGGTCGTTTGGAACAGGATGTAGCCTGTCGCTATTAACCAAAGCAGTTGAAACGAAACAAAAATTAAATTAGATAAATACGAAATTGGTCTAAGAGTTCTGCTGTATATTTTCTACAGAAACCTTCCGAGTAGTTTTCTAACTCGCTTCTCTGTTGTCTTATTTAACTTAAGCCACAAATGAGGCCTAAAAGATATATTGGTATGCATTAAATTAAGAAAACAATAGTAGGGAATTTAAACGTATGAATCAATGAATACAGATATTTATTATACATTCAACGGCCCGAGGCTTTTTACAAAAAAAGTGTACACAATTAAAACAACTCCAGATCGGTATCTCATCTCTAGTATCAGTTGAGGAGCCCGCCGATGTAAGGAATCATTTAGGGTCAAGTGGACTTGTCAGCAGGTCCGAGTAAGGCCTCGGAGACCTCCTTCGGATGGATGAGCCGGACTGTGTCAGGGTATGCGTTGGCGGGATCGGTGACAGCACTATACAGCTGATTGTAGATAGCCAGGATCCACTGGATGGACCTCTTGTGGATGGTGGCTCGGTGGGTGCTGCTGAGCAGGCAGGTCACCTGAGGAAGCACTAGCACTTCCGGCATCGACACGAAACTGTCGAACTTTGTCTGCAAATGAGGAATTCAACTTCAAAACGAAATATGTCTAGAGAAACAGATTTTTCGAATATTGTAAAAAACATATAAGAACAACATGCAATGTAGGGCTCAAGGCAACGAAAGCATTCCTGTAACGTTACTACATTTTGATTAAGATGAGTAAATTACAAGCTGTTTTGTTCCAAGCTATTTTCAATGCAATTTATATAGATAACATCGCGCGGGTTTAGCTGAGTACTGCACAGCCGCTCCATACTAGACAGAGCTCCGACAACAGAACTGGTGTGAACCATCCCATTGGATAGCAAAAAATAGTACCCGAAAATCTAAACAATTTTTACGTTCAGATACACAGTTTTCAAAAATTATAAACTCATTGAATTTGTGAATCGCGAGTCGCTTTTAAATTAAAGGGGAACTCAAATGAGAAAACACAGGGCAAGAGTATCTCAACTAGTTTTTTTTTTTGAGAAATCGCCATTACATGACCGAGTGACGTTTGATAATGATAAAATTAAAAAGAACCCAAGATCATTTGACAAGAAAAATATTAAAAGATCAAAAGCTAGACAGTTGTTAATGATTCGGCCTCGTGAAAAGAAGTATGTCAACTCGAGTTCCTCGATAGCCACTACGTTGACACATTTTTACCTAAATACGTCCAGACGAGTTATGTTATTAATGTAATATAAAAGAAATATTTGGTTTCTTCTTACAATAAAATTATTCAACAACGTTGGTTGCATTCCTGGGATCTGGGATAATGGTCCCCCTTTACCCTGATCTTGAAGAAGGGTATAAATAGGACCTAAATTCAAATTTGCAACGAAGAAACTGGCCTGCTCCGAGGTCAATGTGTCTATTTGAGCATCGCACTGGGCCTAAAACAGATCCAATACACTATTATAAGAACAAGATAGAAAAAATATATAAGAATTTGGACAGATTACAGATGTGTTCAGAACTCCGTACTTACCTCCAAACCCTTGTCGAAGATTATTCTTTTATGAGGATAACACACTTCAGACAGAGGTATCGCCATAATGACCACTTTAAGAGTAGGCCTTCACTATGGTCAAATTGTCCAATTAATGAGAGTTTTACCAGAGGCGAACCTGACGATCAGTCAAAACGAAATGGAGGAAATGAACAGAAGGGTCGTGATTTCGGATGATGTTTCTTTCTTGGTAAATTACGAGTATGTTAGATAAAACCGCACTATTATCTATAAAAATATCTAATAAGATGAAGTTTTGTATCTATCCTCTTACCTTTAAGAATGGTAAACATTAATTTAACTGGATTAAGTTTAAACCTGCCAAGGCCCAATTTCCAAAAACATACTACAGTAAATATTTACACAAACAATTTAAATTTGAACGTCTGGCGAGCGCTTTTAGATTTCAACTTTCGATAGCTGGGCGGGAGAACGTCTAACAAACAATTTTGCTCGTTTTACATAAACGGAAGAAGCTACACGTCTCTGGGAGCTTTTCCCATGAAACCCAGTACTTATTTATGAATGAAACTAATAAGTTATAGGTTAGGTTTTATGACATGCCCGGGCTTCAACTACGAGGTCATATCGCCTACTACCAGAGCGCTCTTTCGTCACTGGTGGACATGAGCCCCTCTACTGTGGGAGTCCTAAATTTTGCCTACCCTAAATTTTTATTCACCTAGGGTATAGGGGTTTTTAACAAGTACCTGACATCGTACAGGCTCAGGACCATCGCTTAACGACCCATCCGAAGGACGGCGTGCTTAATATTATATTATGATATTCTGCCGGGAAGACACTGCGAGCATCAAATTATCTTAACGACCACTTTGACTTGCACTACTCTTAGTCAATGTGATTTGTCAGCGAATATTAACAACTGAAAATGTAATTACTATAGGTACCCATACACGAAGCAAATCTATCGTCAGATTTATCTTCAGATTGATTTGACGATAAATCCGACGATATTAGGAGCGCACACACAGTTCGATATATCTCAGTCGACGCAATGGAACAGGTCGATCTTTTATTGCTATCTGCGGCTGTTTTGTTATGTAATAAAATTAAACGCAAAAAAAAAACAGAATAGTTTGGACAATAGGGTGGTTAATTAAAAAGAAAACAATTTTCGCACATCAGATTTATAAAATGTTCTAAATTATCTCTAGACCAGGTGCACATATCACAATTTAATAAAGGAAAATTATAAAAACAGGAAAGTTAAAATACCTAATCTCTTCCACTTCACTTTTTTGTTTAAAAGGTTATTATTATAGATAAACTTATTATAACCTCCTTGATTATCGCCACGATAACCACATACACCATACAATCAATTGTACAAGCAATTAATCTGTGCGATGATTGCATGAAAATTTCTTCAGATCAAAAATAGATCTGAAGACCAACCAATCGAACCCGATGACGACATACATTAAACGATTCATCGAACGATTGTCGATCGTCAGATTCATCTGACGACCAATTGCTTCATGTATGGGTACCCTATTCTTTTTAGAGTAGTAGTTTCGAAAAAAATAAAAGCGTCTACGATTTTCTATCGGTCTCCCATCGATATTATCCAATTCTGCAGTCGATAAAGGAAAAATGATCTCCGGAGAGCAAAAAGTACGTGAACTATAGCAGCGAGTTTTGAAAAATTAGAAGTAAATGGGAATATTTATGATGAGAACCTGTAGTCTTTCAATTCTTTCGTCCATGAACTCATAGAGGGAGACAGTGGATGTGATGAGATGTAGACAGTTGAGGAGGTAGACAGCCATGTCGGTGGTGGCCAGCCGAGAGGCGCTGATGTTGACAGCCTGGAGAAGAGGGTCCAGAACACATGACACTATCTGGAAACATACATTAAATTATATATTTATCACAGCTACGTTTCTCCCTTTTGTTTTTAAAACCTAGCAATTACAGCACTCCCATCAGTATCTATGATTTATTTGTTCTTTATTCTAACATTTTCTTCATGTCAATCAAAATCTTTTTACAGAGCATATTTAATGATTCGACCTCTATATTTAAACTCTCAAGTTGTCTTGACTTGGTTGTAGTTAGATAATTAATAATAAATAAATATCTTACATAACTTCTATTAACATGACTGACTCATCTTTCAAAAATATCACCAATGAATATATCATGCGAAGCCATCATCTTTTGGACTCACAACTCACTAATAAAACCTAAAATATTAAATTGCCGGTTCAAGAATAGAGGTCGCGTATATGCAAGTTATTATGTTTTCCACTTTTTAAAAAAATATGTTTTCCACTTTTTAAAAAAATATTATGTTTTCCACTTTTTAAAAAAATATGACAAGACAGCAAGTTTTTTTTTGTTTTTGTAATTTTATTAGACTAGCGAATCCTAATATTTTAGGCACTAAGTTTTGAAAATTTAGCTGCCTTGTATCTACAGTATTAGGACGAAAAGAAGTCGTTTTCATGTTTTTTTCAAGTGGAAATGTATAAAAAATGTTATGAAGAGAAACATTTTAGTCTCTTCAAAAAATAGTCTAAAATATTATAAACATTCTTTCTTTTGTTTTAATAATCCCCAAAAAATGGTAATTTTACCTTGTTCAAATATTGATGTTGAGCTTCTGAGACAGGAGCTACAGAGAGAAGCTCCTTCAAGAGATGGAGAAGAGATTCTACCCCTTGAGAGGGACTCAGGTCTGAAGGAGGCATAGACACTCTGTCAACTACCTGAGCAATTGTAGTAAACACATCATTCATTACACTAAATAAATATACAGGATGATTGGTACCTGGTGTGAAAAATAGAATAGAATAATAGAAGGTAGTACCCGTCAGGGCGGACAAATCAAGTATTTTTTCTCACCAGGTTCCAGTCAACCTGTAAAAAGTAAGTGTTGACAGAAAGGCTATAAATAATGGATTCTTTACCAAACAAAAATAAATTAAAAAATAATACATTTTAAAAACGAAGTCACTTTGTTTGTTGATAAAAATTTTAATTACTTTTGATTTATAAAAAAAAAAAGTACGGTACACAATTATTGTGCACTAGACCTGACCTGTATTTATGGTGGTTGCAGTCTGTAAGGATTAATTGGAATGCCCAACTCCAAAATTGTCTAATATTTAGTTAATTATTATGACTCATGCCTGGACATTAACTAAGAGGTCATATTGCCTACTATCAGAGCGCTTTTCATTCGCTCTAATGACATGAGATGTCATCGCTATAATTATTTATTCACCAGTAAGTAACCTAGAGACATGCAGCGAAACAAAAATCGCCCGAAATTTAAATTAATTTTCTAACACTACTGTGTCTTCCTTTGTTATAAATGGGACTCTATACGTTATGTAATGATGTATTATTTATCATGATAAGATATTAGTTTTGATACATATTTTCGTTGCATCTGTACTCCCGATATTATCCATATCCAGCGCGGAGAAAGAAGATCAAAATGTTTTCGGTGGTAAACTTGTTCTATAATTTGTAACATAATACAACATTTCACTTATTATCTGATAAGATACCAACAAATCAAATTGAATCCATATAAATTAAATATACCTCTTTTCGTACAACTGCAGTTAACTTGGTAAGCAGCGTCTGACAGCTGGCCTCTTCCAACTCTTCTAAACCCTTCACCAGTCCGCTCTCACCAATTTCCTTAGGCAAATATAATTAATTAAATTTAAATTAATTTATTATTAAATTTAAATTAATAAAACATATTGAGTCGTTACTTCAACATGTGTATAATTACCTGGGAAAAGGTTTGTCTGTAAAAACAAAGAAGGTTCGTTATAACATAAAGCGTCTTGAGAGGGATGTCTGAAGCAATAGTATGCTCTATGCGCATCCTAAGGGGTGTCACAACACCCTCTGAAATGTTCGCTAATGCCCCTTGTATTTCTTCTGTGATATCTGAAAGAAAAAATAATAATGAATGGGACATGATGTAGCGAATAGAATCAGAAGAGTGGCATTGTTTAGTCACATAACATGGAAATGAGCCAAATGGTGGTTTAGGACGAGCCATAAAGACTATAAAGCATTATAAAGTCACCTGAACAACTCATTGAATGGCCTCAAATTGGCAAGTGTAATAACGAAGATCGATATTGAGCTGTAATTAAAATAACTGAATTGAGGTCTTTGCACTGCCTTCTGCCAATAGCTAAATGCCAAAACGAAGTGGAAAAAAACATCTTCCTCAAAGAGGAGCAATATTGTGAAGGTTCTTAAAGCAAAAACAATTAATAATAAATAAAAAAAAAAACCTTCTTCATTTCTTGTACGATGTGTGTATCACCAGTTGGGCAACACGCAAAAAAATTGAAGTGTAATTCATGATAACATATTTTGGGTATTCATAATTTGATCTTTGGCGTGAAATTCTGAAATCAATTTTTAAAATAAAATAAAACTGCTTGAGCAAAATGAGACCAAATTTAACTAAACATGTCAATTAAATCCTGAGAAATAAGAAATTTTGTAACTTGAAACATAGAACAACGGTAACTGTCAAATCACAAAATGCTTAAAAAATCAGGTAAATATATTTTCCTAAAAATCATCTTGCACGGCCTCTGAACACTGAAACACATATCTCTACCAAATGTTGTCAACATAGAAATCGCAAGGTGTTTTATCTATGTTTATTTGGTGTGAAATACCCTTGTAGTAAGTGGCAACAACATAATCAAACACTTAAGAGAGAAGAACTGTCCCTAGTCAGTGTACTAGAACTGTCCCTAGTCAGTGTACTAGAACTGTCCCTAGTCAGTGTACTAGAACTGTCCCTAGTCAGTGTACTAACACAACTCGTCATTCAAAGAAATAACCTAACCAAGCGCGCTTGAGAGCTGTGTCGAAGATAATGATTTCGATCTAAATAATCCCACTACAAATATTAGTATAATGTATACAAGTTGTAACTTAAATAATTAAAATCGGGTATATTTCTAGTGCTTACAGTAAACATTTCCAAGGAGTTAGTAGAACAAAAGGAGTATAAAATGCTGCTTATACCCTTGAAGAAAAGTTGAGTAGTTTCCATCCAAGAGGAACTTTTACTATGGGTTATATTTACCTATTTTATCACATCCTTTAAGAAATGAGAGTAGGTTTTCATTTTCTCCAGGTACAGACTGATGCAGGAAAGCCAACATGTCCGAGATGTACCTCTGTGAATCGTGAGCGGACATTTCAATAGGTTTAGGTGTGCCTCCAGGGCCGCCCTTTGTCAACGCATCCAGAAATATCCTCACCAGCACGGATCTACGGTGAGTGCAGTATTCGTTGACTACATATCTTGAACAAAAAAAAATTGAACAATTAGATAACAGAAAATCTACTTTTCTTCCGATAGACAGTACTTTATCATGGATGCGATTTACCCAACATAAAACGCAACATACTTTTCTTACCTAAATAGAACAGGTCTATCCTGTAGCTTGGCCATGGCCCTTGTGAGGAGCTGGCTGGTCCCCGGAGACTCGATCTTCTTACAGTAAATCTGGGCCCATCTGTATAGCCGCTCCAAAGCTGCTTCCTAGAAACCAACATCATACATTATAAGTAAAAAGTAGAAAAAAAAGTTATTTTTTCACAATATAAAAAAAAAGTAAGAAAATACTTTAGAAAAGTTACAACTATCTATAGCCTGTAAAGAACTGAGTAGAGCCCGCTGTCCGCTCATGGTATTCAACTGTTGCATACTTTCTTCGTGACTTTACTTTTTAATACCTGCAGGATTTCTTAAGGTATTGGTCTGATTTGGTTTCGTTATTGGACACTTCCTGAGAAGCCTGCATAATTGTTGTCTATTTTGTTTCCAAATGGGGACAAAATTATTGTATGGTGAGGCATATTTAGTGTAGGCTCTTATTGTGGGAATTGATACTCATCTGGAGGATGACTCACTACATTATTTTAATATCAAATATTTTTTTAAAGAATAGGGTGATTCAATGCGTTTTTAAATATTTTTAAAATTAATGGTTACATATAAGTATTCCGAACTTTATTCTGAACTCATAGTCAAAATTCATGTTTTCTTATATCTTCCTTAAAATTGAATAAGTAATAAAGATATATTTTGTAAATAAAATAGTGTTATTTTTTTCATGTTCAAATTTAAGTTTTGACTTCAATGAAGGAAGAACTATGTATGTACAGCATCGAAAAGACAGAGGTACACAAAAAACGAAAATGTGAAGAAAAAAACCATAGTTTTTTATTAATCTCTAAAATAAATTATATTCTTGAAAAACTTATAATATACATAAGCAATACTACCCTGAAAGAGAAGCCTAGTATATTACTACATCAGGACCAAATAACAATGAAGTAATTAATATATGTATTTCTTTTTTCAGACACTCTATACCCCACTAGATCATTTTCAATTTGAGCACTGAAGATTATTTTAAATAATACCTGGTAAAGGGTCATTTGGTCCATAATTTCTAATGCCAAAGTCTGATGACCACACTGCATTAAAATTCTACAGTGTCCGTGAATGGACTGCACTCGTTCTAAAGATGAGAAAAAATCATCAGTGATATTTGTATCACGTAAAGCATCCATTTCTTGTGGCGTTAATTGGAACGTTTTGATAAACGTCTTTACAACTATTTCTTGCATGGATAGTTTGGAACTGAAACGAAATTGCAAGCAATGAAACATGAAAAATTCATTTCATAATTATACAAGAATAGCTAATTAGTAATAGAAACCTTTCAGCCTGTAATTTTGTTGTTTGTTCTATAAGTTTGTGGGTTTCAGCCTTAGTTGAATTTAATTGAACCGTCATATTTTGAACAGACTTATTCATTTCAAAAACATCTTGATAAATAAGGTCAAGATTTTCTTTAATTTTACGGAAGTCTTGCAAAAATCCCTGTAAACAAAATTGAAATATTACAAGCATACTATAATCAAGAAGCCCGCGAATGACGAGAAACTAGGCTTCTAGGAACAGTTTAGTTAGGATTAAATTATTGTACACATGTTATTCATGCTTATAGGTGAGTAGCGGAATAGTTTCTTTCATACATTTTCGCCATTCTATTCGTACTTCTGATAACTCGGAGTAGGGCGCTTTACAATTGGAACTCCCTTCCCCAAAACGCCCCATATTCGCTTGGAAGCAGCATTCCAAGTCAGATCTTCATACTTTCTGTGTCAGTAGCAGTTACCCTTTGGAAGTTATCGTGCTCTAAAACACCGCTTGAAGACCGGCCATAAACCTAGTCGGTTGTTATTATATGTTTTAGAATTGAACTAATTACCGGCTTTCAGTTGAGACAAACTGGTTTTGTACAGAGAATTTTTTTAAGCCCTACATAACTAACTTATTATAAACACAAATAGGCTGAAAATCTAAAAGGATGTCTTAAATGTAATTAACATAAGAAACTATTTACCTGATTAATGTCCAAACTACGTTTTTCAATTGAGCTTCGCAAATTTCTTCGAGACTGAATTGTGTTATCGGGGAAAAAGACTGAAAGTTCCTTTAGAGCTAACAACGCTTCCTGAAATACAATACAATAAAATTTAAAAAGACTCCTACTGGAAAATTCAACGAACTACACAATACCATTTCTTTTTTCAAGAAACTCCAGATGCCTTAACATTCAATAATCTAGAAGGATAAAATTATTTGAATGCTTAATTTTTTTGAAGAGATACTTGTGAGAACAGTTTATATACTTACGAATTTCATAATACGCCTGAAATGAAATCTACCAATATAGTATTAATATGACACATTTACCTTATCATTTTCTATCCTTGAATCTAATAATTTTGAAACTTTTTTTGAGATCTTGTTAATATTCTCTTGGTCTTCGGTAGATCCTGCAGATGTCATTGTAGAATGCTATTACACTCAATTCACAATATAGAATAAGAAACTGGCATAGTTGTCAAAAAATCCATTTAAGAGGTTACAAGCACTGTTATGATTAGAACAAAAACTTTATCGATATCACAAGAACCGTATGCCTTATTATCGATATCCAAAGGATTTCCATAACTTTATGGAGGGCGCCAGTAGCTCAGTGGTATGCCTGCTTGCCTTCTGGGCTAAAGGTCGTGGGTTCGAAACCCCGCCGAGGCCGTCCTTCGGATAGGATGTCAAGCAATGGTCCCGAGCCTTTACGATGTCAGGTACTCGTTAAAGATAGTGAACAAAAATTTAGGGTAGGCACTCCTAAATCAGTTGACGAATGCATTATGGTGCTACTTACAAAATTTACTTCGAACACAAGTAAGATTGAACAAACATTAAGCTAACATAAGCTATTTTATGTGTAACTTACTAAAATAATAATGTATAACATGTCATTTTTGTATAAAGATTCTAGATTAGTATTTTAATTGAATTTTAGCACACTACTATCCAGTACTTAAGAGTGAAGCTGCCACCAAAAAATGAAGTTTTACTTAGGAGAAATTCAATTTCCCACAATTACTGTAGACGTAGTTGAATAATCCCAAAACTGCAAATATATTAAAAATAAAATAAATAATATCATGGCTGAAACAGGACTTTAAAAGAGAGAGAGGAGAAAATAACATATAACATTATTGAAACCGTGAAAATAATAATAATAATTTGCCTCTTATCAGAGAGACGAGAGCTCCCAACTATTCCGCTAGTTTGAATAGCTCGTGGGAAATTCTCTCCTGGAGCGAGGCAGACTAACGAAGGTATATGTTTAATAGCTGATTTTTTTCATAAATTTAACAAGTATTTCAAAATTTATTTACATCTTGCCAATTTTTGACATGAACTAATGATTTTCACGCTTACTGACTGCAATTACGATTAACTAAACGTCTGCCGAAAAAATCCCTAATTGGTTACGGTATTCCTTATTGACATTTTCAAAGTTAGATTTCGGGTTAGTTTTTCTAGCCCGATGGATGGGGGGAGACTTGACCCCTACATTAACAAGACAACTGTTACTACCACTCCCATAATGAAGATGTCTGTAGATAATAAGTTTCTTCGGCTGGGGAGGTTCTTTCGCCTACACTCTTTTGTCATGACGAACTGCACCTTTCGCATTTTAAGATTGGTTTTCCACTTTAATATTGAGTGAATAAATATGTGTTCGACATGATTTAGTACTTATTACTTTCAATGGACTCTAGAAAGAACGTTTCACGTGTGCAAAATGATAAGTAGAAAAAAGTATGTTTTTATTTGTATGTTGCAACGAGATATAGTCCCTTTTTTTGTGAACAACAAATAATTATTTTCGGATTATCATTCAATTGTATAAGTTGTTTATTTGTTCATTTCAACTTTCAGAGCAAAAACATATTCCAGAAGCGATAGGAATATTTAGATTGTAATTAATATACTTAAAAGAGGGGCCATGGTGGCCGTGCGGGCTAGAGCGTAGGGCTTTGGTCTCATTGCGGGTTCGAATCCCGTCCGGGAGTGAGTTTTATTTCGTAGATAGAACTCCCTCCTGGGGCCATATATGTTGGTAAATAATTAGATAAAACCATTATTTATGGACATGAATATGCATCTTACGACAAGAGAGAAAAATAATATACTTAAGAGTCTAAGTTAGAACAATACATACAGTGTAAACTCCATTTAACGCCAAACTCCTTAAAACATCGAAATTACTTGAATCTGGTTGGTTTACCTTGTTGTCCATACAATGATACACTCTATGTAGTATCACACCCACTCTAAATAACGACAACAATACGTTATTACTAAGCAATAAACAGTACTTTCAAGTTGCCGAAATTAATAACAATTGCAGCTGTTTACGTTCTTTTGTTTGTTATTTTGTTGCTTTATTGTCTAGCACGTATTTACCTCGACTGTCGGCATCATACATACCGAAGATTCTAAGAAATTCGTTCTTTTGTTTGTTGTGATTACCTTGCACGGCAAGTTGATCCCACAGTATCCCAAGATATGAATAAAATACATAAGAAAATACAACTAAAATACTGGAGCAGCAAAAAACGTCACACGAAGATAACAGACTATACGCAATAAGCGTTGTTATTTGTATCAATATTAATGTTTGTTGTGTACACTTTATTAGTAAATACATATTATAATAGTAAAACTCTATTAAATGTAATATAATATGTACCTATTGATTCTTCTCTTCATTTAACAACTCTCAATAACGCCATAAATGCGCAGTCCCTTAAGTGTCGCTATATAGAGTTTGCACTGTAGTTTGTCTTGTCTAGGGGTTCGTTATCCATCTCCAAGATGAAACCGTCATTTGTGTTCTAAGCTCCTCTTCATCCCAAGGAAAGGATAATGTTCGTAAAGAAAATTTGAACAGAACAATTTAAATGATTTCAAAAGACTTCTGCTTGGGAGGATTCAATAGAATATTATTGCTATCCGGGCTAGAAAAATGTTATTTTCATCATGCAGATAGATGAATAACGACCACAAAGGTTTAAAAGGAAAATAAAAGTAGATCAAATAAATATTTATTTCCATTCGACATTGAATTAATATATAAAAAATAATGAATAAAAATGTATTATAAAACGTTCCTAATTTTGTAAAATGTAAAATGTTGTTATTAAAAATGAAATATAAATTATAATATATATTTTATATTAAATATAATTGGTCAATAAATGACTTTACTGTTTTCAATGTTTTTTTCAGTCTTGTTATCGCAGAATTAACTTAATTTAATGGTTAAAAAAATTATTCTCTTTTTAATAGAGCGAAAATTGGGTGAACTGGAATTGAATTAGCCAAGCCCCCCTCCCTCCCACGCCGTTTAGTACATTGGGGCGCTGAAACTTGATATAGCTACTATGGCCTCAAGTTTCCCGTTGTTCTGAGCGGTTGGTTGGTGCATTCTATTGGCTTCGGAGTAACTATCTCCATATGGATTGTTCTAACAAAAATATCACTGCATAGAAAATCACTTCAGTACATCTAGCGGTATGAATGAAACGTATTGTATGGAACCCTCAGCGTTTCAAGCCTTATACTTGACCGATTTTTATCATTTTATCCGATATTTTCATAAATCAGTACAGTAAAACGTTTGTTCGGTGTTTTGTTTTTTCAAAACGGCACTTCTTTCTCTTATATTTTGCGGGGGTCAAATTCGAATATTTTGTACAAACTAATAAAAATCTCACAACAGAGTACTACTATAACGTTAGAAAAGGGGAGCGCTCAGGCGTTAACGTTAAAGAGCAGTTTCAGATCATGGAGGGTGAGCTTGGAGACCTGCAGTTTGGAGGACCCTGTCAGAATTCCTTGGGCAAGGGCCAATTTCTGCTCCTGCAGCTTGAGGATTCTTTCTTCTATTGTGTCTTTACATAGAAACCTGAAAAAGGACATGTGTTTTAGACGATTCTAATAAAAAATAATTGTAGCTCATAATTACTCTTTTAGTGTTAGGAGCCATAGGAGCCGGAAGCAAAGAAATACAATTCAATAATTTGCTAGGTATACGGCAAGAGGGTCCCCGGAAGTGGACCGAACCAAGAAGTCAAATGAAGCCCGGCTCCTCTAACCCTTAACCCTAACAATTAGCTTCTTTTTTCAAGCATGAAAGTAAAGAGATCCAACTAACTTGTATATAAATACTGGCTTTGATTGTCCGACCCGGTAGATGCGGTCGGACGCCTGAGCCTCAAGTTGCGGGTTCCAGTGGATATCGATGAGAAGCAAATGGTTAGCCCCGATCAAGTTGAGGCCGGTGCCACCTGAGGTGAGAGATAGGAGCAGAACCTGTAGACAAAATCCATCATCAATACATAAAATCCATCAGGGTCATTGGAACAACACACTACGTATTATAGTATCTCAACAAAACTCTACCAGGCACAAAGATACCATCTGAGAATTTTGGCTTTTTCATTTCAGTATGCCATCAAATAGTTTAAAAAGATTATTGCCATTCGAAGGTCAACAAACAAGTTCATGCCTACCTCATTGGTCGGTCTCCAGGTAGTTTTAAAACCCTCTTCCGCTAAGCAGAAAACCTCATTTATTTTCATTTTAATACACTTTTATTTGTAGTTTAAGGCATATAATCCCATTTAGATGGATTATTTGGAGAAATAATTTGGATCAGAAATACCTCTCTATAATAAGCGCCACACCAGATAAGAGGTAAAAAATGAAAATAATACTGATAAATCGTACTTAATAGCATAACTACTATAAAGGGAATAATGGACGTAAGAAAAGCGCTGGAGAGCTCTTGCTCAGCAGATTCTATCTTCTTTACCTTCTCCTAGACAATGTAATAAACATATGCAAAACATTCCAGAGGTGATATTCGAACGTTTCAAGCTGAATATGAGTATTTAAAAATAATAATAAAATAAAATAAAAAATACTATCGGTTTCGTTATTAAACGCTTTAATTATGAATTTCATAAACTAAAAACCTGACGATAGTGTGATGCCGTAACCGGTAGTTTGTTTTATTTATTTATATAGATATTTCACGAAAAATTAAATATTTATATTCGCAACGAAATCTACCATCATTTTCAGTGTTAAATGTAATAAAAACAAGAAAAAAAAATCGAAAAAGGATAGAAGATGCATGCTTAAAATAAAGTAAAAAATTAACTCCAGATTAACATAAACTTTCTGTAAATTAAAACAAATCTGACATCCGTATAATACTGGTGTATCTCAAAATTTAGAGGTAGTATACGTTATGAGAAGAAAAAAAAACATAAATCCGAGAATCGCGGTGTTTCGAAACATCTTCAGGATTGGAAACCCTAGTAGGTAAGTGTACCTTGCGTCCACTAGGGTTCTTATTAAAATCCTCAATAATGCCGGGGCGATCCTTGACGAGAACCCGGCCGTCGAGGTTGACTGTCCTCACACCCTTCTTCTCGAGGAACCCCTTGAGGATGTCCAACACAGAGGTCCACTGGGAGACTACGATGGCTTTGTCTTTCCCATCCTTCACGATCTTCAACACCTGCTCAATGATGGCCCGCATCTGAAACAAAAAATGTCGGCGAATCATCGACAATCCATTCCCCAAAAAGGTCTTTCTATTTTTTTTTAATCTAATGCAGACGATCGTTTTTAGTAATCTCATTTGAAAATGGTCGACATTCACGGACGTGGAGATGTCTCCCAATTTTATTATATATAATATATATATATACCAATCCAGCACGTGGAATATTTTGATAACATTTTGCACATTACCTTCGAATATCGGCATGTACCGCATCGACTATTACAGGAACAAGGGCTGTCATTGTTCTCGTCTGACAGAAAAAAATCGAAGTATTACGCGCAGGAAAAATGAGCTTAACATGGGTAATGTAGTAATGTAGTACCCCTCAACTTTAAGTTGTTTTTGATTTAAAACATGTTCGTAAAAAAGAACGTTTTTCGTTTCGTTAACATTTCCTTGAAAATGTACATACAGGTTTTTGTTTGGAAAACCAGGATAGACTGCGGGTTGAAAGACTCCCTACTCCCTTTTAACTCTGGAGGTCCAAGCAAGCTGTCCGATACTTTCGAGTATTCATAGACACGATACTCACATAAAAACCAGATTAACAACACTCACCCAAGCAAAGACTCGCCTGAATCACCTCAATAGACTCATTAACCGCAACACACCACCACTCTTGCAAACTAATCCTGTACAAAACATTACTCCTCCTACTAAAATACCTCGCAAATATTAACAGAAGCCGGCCCTTCATTCATCTCAGCATACATATTTCAGAATGCATCGAGGTTTGTCCAGTCAAGTTCATGAGGAAACAGGAGTTTCTCAACTCACAGTCTATTTGTGGATTTGTCTTCTGTGACACGAGTGGTTTTGTGGAGAAGAAGACGGCGGATGAGATTCCACATTTTTGGCAAATATGTAATCACAGAGGAGGACTAGAAGATTGGACCACGGGAGCATTCTCAGGTTCATTAAGGAAACTGTGTACTTCATGAAGGACTTGGTTTAGGTAGTATAAACAAACAAGTAACAAAGTAAGGGGAAGCCCAGCGCTTCTAAGGAAGGGATAAGAGCATTGGATGCTTAGGTCCCTAGGTGTAAAACACCAGCCCACCATAATATATATATATAAAATATATACATGTCTTAATTGAAGATGGAGTGTAGAAAATCAGGAGTTTCTCAACTCACAGTCTATTTGTGGACCTCTTTGATCTTGGTCGACCTACACTCCATCGATGACTTCAACCAAGACAATATGTAAAACTGCAAAAAAATTTAAAAAAATATTCTTCTATACCAAATGAATGATGAAGTGTCGGGAATGATACCTTTGAGCTGCATCTGTCAATCTTGAAGATGGGGTCGTCTGATGACATGATCTTGGAGGCATGGTCGGAGGCGGCTGACGTAGGTTTATTGACCAGGGATAGGTTCACCATCTGATCCAAAAGATCCAAGTCTGTTCCTCCCTCATCCTCCACCCCCTCCATCCGCATCGACTCCTGGTCTATCAACTTGGTCACCAGAGATGGATGAGAGCAGATCTGTCTCAGTCGAAGCAGCAGCACCAGGATCTCGTGCGTTTTGATTTCTCCCCTCATATGGAGCATGTTGTTGTATAGCCGCCCCAACTCCGGATGATTCTCGAAAGGATTCGATGAACATTTCTGACCTAAAAACCTCTCCACGTACTGTATATTATGGTAATAAAAAAACGATATAAAGAAATATTTTTAATAAATGTATAAACACAGTGCGTAAAAGTGACCATTCTTCATATCATGGCTTGATTTTCAAAGGCTCATTGGAAAGCTTTCCGGATGCCCTACTGGGTAATGATTAAAAGTGATGATGTACGCAAGGAAACACATACAAATTTCTCGTTCATTTCCAATATATGATTACCGATCAATGTACATCTAAATAAATTTTGTTCAATCCCATTATAATGGGAGATATCAGCAAAGTGTTTAAAATGATGTTTTTACTTTAGATTATTATAATCGTCTGATTAGAAAGAGAATGTTCCAAAAGGATTTAAAGTATCAAAGCCTGACAATTAGCATTAATAGTTAAGGGAAATTTTATCTCATATTATAGAAGAAAATATCGGTTATCTGATAGTGGTCCACATTAATTTCGGAATTAATAGCTGTTTAATTTTCAGGCTATAAAAACTTTAATTTGTATTGATTACAAACTAACCTAACATTTTTGCAGAGATATTGTTAAAAAATATAAAGAAAAACGTGTTTTTTCTTTAAATATTGTCTATTTCAACAAATATATGGGAGTACTTTCGGTATTGCTATCATCATCGGTCACGACATAACAAACACTAAACAGGAGTTCAACCAGTTTACAATCCAAACTGTCCCCCTTTTCAGCCCCACGGCGTTTTTTCCTATCCGTTAAGTCTTAAAAATTAAATTTCGTCTCAAATTGAAATATTAATAACAGAAAAATTTTGAAATAGTATGTGCTGAATTAAAATACAAATATATATGCATATACGAAATAAATCAAAGACGACAATAACAAATATATAAATAAACATGCACAATTTTTTTTTTGAGAAAGTAGGTATACACAGAGACTGGAGGATTATATTATTTCTAGTTGCTCCAGTATGTTGAGTAATGTACCTTTGTCACAAAAATATTGTACGCCTGTATATAAAAATGGTGATATCAATTTGAGAAATTTTATTTTTAAAGTTCTCCATATTTTTAGGTCATAACTATACGGGAGGGAAAGGGAAAAACCCAAAGGGCATAGTTTGGATTGTAAACTGGTTGAATTTCCATTTAGTATTTGTTAAGTCGTGGCTGAAGATGGTAGCAATAAGTACACCCATATATTTTATATATTTGGTGAAATAGACAATATTTAGAGAAAAAAAAAGTTTTTCTTTATATTTTTTAAATTTGTATGTTATAAGGAAACAAAAAAGAACTCACGCAGGTTAATTCCAGTGGTCGTCGTTAGATGCTCCTTTTCGGCTCTTTGGGCGATGTATTGGGACAATAGGGCACTGCAAATAAACAATAATAGTTGTATATCAGTGTAAATGAAGTAGTACAGAATTCTGTTGGAAAACATTATTTATTATAATCTGTTTATAAAACTTAAACTCGCTTCGCTCGCCAACATCTGTACCTCCCGAATCATTCCTATATGGTCTGAAAAAATGTTCTTAAAAATAGAACATAATAAATTGTGACGATACACTTACATTTTTGGCTTTTTCACCCTCATGCAAAAGAGAGCTCGGATAGGTTGACATTGTACAACAGAACGGCGGACTCACAAACAAATGCGTAGATAGAAAGATGGAAATGTACACGCTGAGGAAAGTATACAGAATTATTTAAAAACGGAGAGACGTATTACAGTCATTGTGGCAAGCACACTCACAAAGACAGCCCCATGATTACTGGAATGATGGATGCCTAACGCTATAAAATGCCGCTCCCATTGACTTCTGCCCCCTAGATCCCTGATCTCGCTTCCTGAGAAAAGCTTCTAGGAAATGTCTAAATCTAGAGACAGGTGCATTAAACTGAGACTATACATATTTTTCCCTTAACTACGGAACCCTTCAATGTCCGCACCTACGGGGAGAGATAGGGAGGGACCAAATGTGGCCTATTAGCGGCTTGACCGAGTCACTTAACCTAACGATGAGACGAACAATATTTTGATATTTCTTTATCTCCTGCTTCTGCACCTCGAGACATTTTTTTTTATTCCTTATTGGGACAGATATCTAGTTCAATAAAAATATTTTAAGCAATGTTGAAGTGCTTAAGAAGTGTCTATGTGCTCTAAGTTGCGAATTGAAACACTAAAAACGTACGGTAATTAATTGTTAGTTGAAAATATTAAACAGTCATTGTGTGCCATTAACCAGAAAATAAAACTTTTTTGATCATAATCGGATGTTTTCAAAACGCCTTAGAACTGTTCTTATAGGGATATTATCTAATATTTATCTAATTTAGGGCCTAAACTTGCACCTCACGCAACGGTGTGCCACGTATATTTTTCAGTGATATAGTGTAAATTGTTTGTAGTATTTTTCCCACGATCTATTGCGAAAAACTTGGTTGTCCGCCATCAACTAGTTAATATGTATTGCCTTACTATATATAGTCAGTTATTATAACTCATCCCCTGGCTTTAACAAGTCGCCTACTACCAGAGCGCTCTTTCGTCATTCTGCAGGATATGAGCCTGACGCTATTGTGGAAGTCCTAAATTTTGCCTACCCTAAATTTTTATTCACCTGGGGTAGAGGTCTTCAACGAGTACCTGGGATCGTACAAGCTCAGGATCATTCCTTAACGTCCCATCCAAGTTTCGAAACGCGATCTCGAGCTCAGTAAGCAAGCAAGCATAACACTGAGCTACCTTTTTTATTTTTTACACATATTTATTTCACTTTCACTCTTCATTATTTATGAAATGTATATTTATTATTAGTGCATCAAAGTAGTTGAAAGCCTGGGCATGAGACACAAACAAAACCTACGGAACCCTCCAGTATGTGACCTGATTACATTACCTGGAGAGATGTGCTATCCTTTCGTAGACGTGGGCTTCCTCCACATCCAGACTCACGGCCACTGTCTCCACCGTCTTCCCTTGAAGATCTTTGAGGCCCCCACCCTTCTGGATCTCCTCCTTGGTCCGCCGCAGAAGTAGAGACCGCGTCAACAGATGAAGACGCTTCGCCCCCGATTCTCCTCGGTTGTCCACCATCCGTTTCCACACCTAATCAACAACGAATATATTAATTTATTAGCAGGTATGCCCGGAAATAACTTTATAACAAAGCTTACCCCTGCATAAAATGAGGGGGGCACACAATTATAACGCATTTTGTTATGTAAAAGTCGGCCAAAATAACCCTACAATACTCTCTTCTCAAGATAAAAGCCAGACATTGTTACCACACAGGGCCTCCTCCTGGGATAGTGTCCAGAACCTCTCACCAACACCACAACCATCGTCCTATCATGTCGGAAGCCAGTCACTCTATCCACCAGCAAGGTCTTCATACATCGTCCCTTGCGAAAATCATTTAACTCATGTCACTCAGTATGTTACTAAAAATAATTCCTTAAGACGTCCCTAAAAAGTCAGGTACGCTAAGTAGCCTATGCATTTCCAGACGATTTCGAGTTTAGGTCGAACAGTGTCTACAACGCTGCAAGGCCGAATTCAACTTCTTATAAGCTACATTCTAATTTCAGAACATGCATGTATCTCACTTTTAGAAAAATGCCACTCAACCTAACCTAGCTTACCTTTAAGCTAGTATTTTCGGACTCATCTCAACGATCCCTTTGAAATGATGCGCCTGACGTTGTTATAGAAAGAACCTGTCATCTCCACAAATTATAATTAAGTATTTATTAGAATATACTTGATTGAGCCATTCTTGAGCCGTTTTCAAGTGAATTCCGGATAAACAGACAGGATTCAGTTCTATTATGTAAACTCAAAATATTACTTATCAATGAATCAAATAAATCTAAAGGGGCTTCAAGTCATAGCTGACTTTTTTTAATGTTGTCTTTTTTAGGCCATACTTGCGAGTATCTATGTAAGGAAGATTAGGTTGGTTACCACAAGGTCGTCGAAAGGTTTGCATCGAAGGAACTTGATTAGGGAATAGTAGTCCTCGTTTTTGTTATGTATAGGGGTGCCGGTGAGGACCCAGCGGTGCTTGGAGCGGAGCATGAAAACGGCCTGAGCGGTGGCTGACTTGTGGTTCCGGATGACATGCGCCTCGTCCAGCACTATACGGTCCCAGTACACCTTCATCAGAGGGGCCTGTCATCAAACATCACCTTATTATTAGTCACTCTTATATACTCGGTGGGAATAATATAATAATTATTATAGTAGAGACCATAAGTTAAACGTCCTCAGTGTACCCAATCCTATCCACCAACTAGACTTCTGATACCCCACCCCGCTTTGACACCGGTCACCTTAGTCCAATACCCTCCTTGTAGTCTACTAGAACATTTGATATGGTTCAAAAGTTATAAATATAAACAATTGAACAATGTAAATTTCTGTTATGTTCAATGGTAATATCATTATTTATAATTAATATAGAAATAAATAAGAAATATAAGAAGTAATAATTTCTAAATATATTGGAAGCTCATAACAATACACCACAACTAATACACCGTGTAAGAAGATATCTATGACACTGTGAAGGCGTTTTAATCACCTTCCAAGACTGTTTGGAGAAGGTTGTTCAAAAAAGGAAGATCGTATTCTTAAATTCTATTATTTTTTAATAAATCATTGTTTGACATCACTATGTTACATATACTCGTACATACACTCTATTTGGGGGAAAAAATACATCCGAAATCTTTCTATTTCTATATATACAGTAATATATATGTATATATAAAAACTAGACGTTCAGTATTTACATTTCTCTATTTAATTTTTAACCTCGGTGCGAAAGAAGTTTTTACTTTACTGTGGATCAATGTCGGCAAGTGGTTCACCCTAACAATCTCCTTTTCCTCCACTGCTTAAAACGTATAATTCTTGGTCTCACCTAAATCTACATTTTGTCAAAGGAACACAATTAAACTTTGCAAAGTGACATTTGAGACTATACCAAAATAGCCTCATTTGAATTACTTCTTGCAATAAGGTTTAATTAAATTGAATCGTGAGAGCAAAGCCATAAAAACAACCTCAGGGTGGTAATGAGAGCGGATGTTAACAGGTTCGTTGCTTTTTCTCAAGCGCAGATTAGATAAAAAATTAAATTATAGAGCATGAAATTTCGTATTGTTTGAATCTGCTTTGTGGTGTAATTTTGTCAAAATTGCTAAAAAGGAGTACACATCATGAAACTATTTTGTTTTTTTACATTAGAAACTGTCACAAGAGTCATTCTGCAAAATTTAATGATGATATCACAGAATCCTGCTCTCACCCCACTTGTCAGTGTTGACCTTCCGTGACATCATGCACGCATTTAAAAATCACAAAACAAGATATTTTTGCCCTCAATCAGGTGAGAGAGCAAACTATAACCTAATATCTCAAATAACGATTTGGATATAAACTAAAAGAAGAATAATACCAGAGCTTAACCTGGAGATTCCTCTTACAAAGAAAATTAGGAGATTTCAAGCGATTTGTCTCAATTTAAATAGAAACCATGTATACTTACGACGCTGCCTTCTTTATTCTCTTGCTGTATGATCTTGTAAGAGGTGATCACCACGTTGTAGTTGGCCAGCCTGCAAATATCAAACCAACAACCATTAGGTAGAATATGTAAACGCCAAATGAGGAACGTATTTCAAATAACACATTTCACAGAGAGAGTAATGAGGGTTGATAGTGGGGGCATTACATTACAGACATGGCGTACCTGTCACCGTAAATAAAAACTGTATCTCTCTTATTATACCAATTGTTTATAACAGGTTATTTAAGACAACTCTTTTTCTCTCTTCAAGACACTTCTCTCTATTTCTGTCTTTATCACACTTCTATCTTTCTTTTCTAAGATACTTTAATAATAATACAGCATAATGTAAATAAGACACTATAGTATTTATGTAACACACTGTAGTTTATACAAGACGGCATAGTTTATTATAACAATGATTATTTAAGTCACATTAGTATGTAACAATGGCTATAACAGATTGATTAATTTTTTTTCTCAGAAATATCCGACTTGCACTTGGGAACTTACCGACAGCTTCAATTTACGACCGAAAAATGTGCCAACTTCTTCCCTGTAATGGCACGTATAAAGAGGACAAGAGGTTGGGGAGTGAACTGGCTATGTAAGATGCAGCTCTCTCTTACAAAATGGCAATACAGAGATAGTTACCTGCGGGGCTTGGTCTCCCTTTTGGGGCCATGGTGTAGGACGACAGAGAGGCGGCCAGGCCTTACCTTGGACTGTACCTCGGCGGACCACTGACCCATAACAGAACTAGGTGCCACCACCAGGGTTCCACCTCGAGCGACTATCAACAACAATATCAGTTTAGTCCTTTCCAATTATTGAATTACACAGGCCTAATTATTAAGAAAAAAAGTTACATACAAAATGATTCAATAGATGATTTTAAAAATCCATTATATAATTCTCTACAATACGTACTAGCGGGAGTTTGCAAACTGCCTTTGAAGTCTTCGTCCTCCTCTTCATCTTCAGAACTTTCGTTAGATTTGGTTTTAACTTCTTCCGATTTCAGTAGCAATGCGATCATAGTCAGTGTCTTCCCAAGACCCATATCATCAGCTGCAACATAATAACAGTTCAATTGTTAAAAGTTGGAGCAGGGAAATAGTACATGTTGACTTCCGTTCTGATGCATTTTCGGCTCACAGATATTTTGGTGGTTAAATTTTTCTTCACTATCTTATTTTGAAATTAACAGAATAAACCCCACTATAGAGCAACTCTTAACACGTTCTGCTTCTGGCTTAGTGACTTGCAATATCTTCCGCAAAACAGCAATTCATGTTTGACTTTCTCATCTATCCTTCAGATACGAGCAAATATGGAAATCGTCAAAGATTTTGAATAGATTTTTGACATATTTAATAGATTTTTGACATATTTAGATCTCATTTGTCTCATCAATTTCCGTCAGAAATAGAATATATAGGAGGGAAAATTAATTTTGTTGGCCTCTTTAGGTCTACTATATTTTATTTATTTCATCATTCGACGTTTCGGCTTCTATGAGCCATTTTCATACATCACAGAAACGATCATCAATAAATATCATAAATGTTGTGAAAAGTCATTTTTCAACAGTAAATAGGTCGTCATCTATTAACACGTTTGGCTATGTCCATATTATACTCTATATATTATAATATATGGTCAAATGCACGTGTTAATAGATGGCCTATTTGCAGTTGAAAAATGGCTTTTTCACAATAATTATGATAATTATTGATGATCGTTTCTGTGATGTATGAAAATGGCTCATAGAAGCAGAAACGTCAGAATTATGAAATAAATAAAATATAGTAGACCTAGAGGCCAACAAAATTAATTTTCCCCCAAATATTCACAAGGTTTAAACCACAACTGGAAAAATAGGTAGGTTGTTTAATTTAATTGGAGTTATATACATTCCGTCTGCATTCATAATAGTTAAGATATGGCGTTCAGAAACGTGTCGCGCAATAACTCCCGAACTACCAAACGGATTTTGATTAAATATTTTATATAAATTTTAAAAAGTGTTTACTGATATGGATAAACATATGTTTATTACGTAAAAACGACTACCTACAACTAAAATATAAGAATACTCCAAATTGAAATTGCAGTCACTCTTTGATCAAGGTATATGTTGTGGAAACAGTTGGGGGTGGGTTGACATGGGCTCTTTATGAAATCGGCTATAAGAGGATAAGATGAGGTGAGTGAGTTACCTAGAATGCCTCCAGAGGGCGAGCTTTGGGCTTCTCTCTTCAACAGCCATATAAGGGCCTCCTTCTGATGAGGCAAAAGCGGCACCCGCAGATCCTTCGGTTCCTCAAACTCCTCCAAACCTTCACTCTTCAAATTCTCACTCACTTCCAAAAATTTGTGCAAATTTTCAAGAGTTTTGGCAGTCAGTGAAGTTTGCTTCTGATGGGTTGCCAAAGCTGCAATAAAAATTACATTGGTAGGTCGAATTTTTGAGTTGAAACCCCCCTCCCCTTCCCTTTGACAAATTCTGGTGAAAGTTAGTGGGTATCGTCCTCATTAGGTTTTGTATCATCATTTAATTTTTGCATTGATACATTCATTACATCTGACCCTTCTCTTCGACAAATTTGGCTCAAAATCAATTCTAAAATAAGATTTCGTGACGATGCATTCATTACATTGGCAGTTATTATAGTTTTTGAGTTGAACCCCCTTCTCTGATCCCGCACAGACTCGGACCATCCGAAAGGTGGCTTGCTCAAGAAGAGAAGCGGAATACATTTATTTTAGTATTCGAAAGTGGTGGCAAGCACAGCGAAAAGAATATAAATGAGAAGTAAAAAAGATAAGTGAGCTATGAATAATAAAATAAACAACATAATAATAACTTCTAAGTTGAGGAACGCGGACACATTGTGGAATTTGTAATAACACTTTTGACCCATCTACAGGCATAAAATATCTCCATTGTTGCTCAAAAAGCAGGCTACTTGATAGCTTAGAACAATTCGAAATAAATAAAGCTAAAGGAACATTTGTATGAATGACCAAATTTATTTTAACTATTCCCCTTTGTTAACACCCTGAACCGGTTATATTTCCACATATATCTATGTTTGTCATTATCTGTTATTATTATAGGTTTACACACATACATAAATACATACATATATATATATATATATATATATATATATATATATATATATATATATATATATATATATATATATTATATATTATCTGTTATTATTATAAGTTTCCACATATATGTTTATTATTATCTGTTATCATTATTTGGTTCCACATATTTGTTTTAGGTTTTTAGTTTTATTCTTTACTTATTAGTCAAAGGATGTTATTTTATGTAAATTAAGAAAAATTAGTGTTGTGTCAAATATTTCATGATGTAGTTAACGGTAAAGCCGGGGATTCCCTAGTTGAAGTGTCACCTTTCACCAGAGACATACTGGAGGGGTCGCACTCTGCAAACTGATTTAGTTCATAACTAGACCTGACGATGGTGTGAGGCCGAAACCGGTAGTTTTATATTTTATAAATATCTTTAGTGGAATAGACAATATTTCAAAAAATAAGTTTGTTTTATTTATTTAACATAATAATAATTTTGGCGTAATCAAAAAGTAAATGATTATTGAAAAAACAAAATAAGAGAAAAAATAAATAAACAAATAAAGAAAAATAAATAAAAAATCGGAAAAATAATAAGTTAGAAAGAGAAAAACAATTTGGTGAATCACCGGCAATATACTGCCCCAACTTAATTGTTTTCAAAATAAACTATGGTTTCCCAGTTGACTAGAAAATTGTTTCTTTTTTATGGAATTCCGAGTCCGAAACTAAAATTGCCTATCAACATTTTTTTCATTGAGAATTAGAGCAGTTTTGAAGTCCTCCTGTAACTTTTCTCCCATCATTATATCTATCAACAGTTGTTGGAGTCATGTTGTTAAGCTTCCCCCCAAATCTCTTTATAAACAATTTGGTAAAAAATCGATGTAAAAAATAAATAAAACAAACTTCTTTTATGCAATATTGTTTATTCCACAGAAGAAAAAAAGTATATATAAACTACCGTTTTCAGCATTACACCGGCAGGTTTATTTATAGTTAAATCTGACGATAGTGTAATGTTGAGACCGGTATTCTGTGAATATATATAAATATATATTTTGTGTGTGGAATATACAATATTTTTTAGGTTGTTATAATTAATTATTACAAGTTTCCGCAATATACCCGCGTTTCGCAACATAGAAGTTGGAAATCTATGCGTCTTAACTCATGAACTTCTGAATTCAAAAAATTCAATCTCCCCGAAATTCTTATAGTTTCTTAAAAATATACAATATTTTCCAAAATCTATAAATTGGCCGTCGGTGTGCATGTCTTATGTGTGTAGCAACGGAGTTTGGCTCCACACCCAGCGCATTAAGTGGAGAAGAGAGAGGAAGTAGCTACCTTTCTTGCCCAGATGGGCGAGGCTGGCTCCGTCATCGTTAATGAGGTCAATGGGCGGCATAGGAAGAGCCACCACGCATCTCGCACCTGCTTTACTGCCGGCCATCCCGGAACCACTTCCTCCTGTGTACACAAACAAAAATCGATAGTTTGGATATTGCTGAACTTTCTCCACACGTATTTAAGGTTTACGAACTGAATCATTTATGTTTGTCATCTGGTCATTTCATATACTCATTGTTGATCTAGAATTTTGTAACCTCGATATTAAAAATTACCATCTTCAATGTTTATCGATTTATTGAGTTATCTCATTGGTTTATTTTTGTTCAAATAACCTGCTTCATTTTATTTTTAAAGTAGCTTTCTTTCTGTTTTTAGTTTTCCGTGCAAAACGGAACACTTATGGAATCACTTCGGTGATCATCCGTATGTCACAGGCGATTTTCTCTGAAACTATTCGAAGTAAAAATTTGAAATTTAGCATAGAGATAGAGTGTGCTGGCCCAGTTACAAACGCGAAGTATAAAAAGTTGAATTTTGTTTCTGGGGGTTAATTTCAGGAGGTAAATTAGGAGATGGAAAAAAAAATTTCAAGGCCATCGGGTTGAATGAAAGCTTATTGAAGCACGAAATCAACAATATATATGTTATTTTTATGAATTTTTTAGAACATTTTTCGGGAAAAACTCTTAAAAATTGCTGTCTTCCACCGTTATCACCAAAAGGATCGCTCAAAAAATTTTTTTTTAAAAATAATGAACATTGAGAATTAGTTGTAGATTGAACCAAAAGTATCAGGATTGAAAAATTCTAGCGCGATCAATTGTTATAAACAATTTAATTGTTTATTTCCTTATAACTGCTGAACTTGGTTTAAAAAAAAAGTTTTTCACAAAAAATATTTCTCACGATGTAAGGAACAACTTTTGTCGTTACACGTTTAATTTAAGTGGGGGGGGGGGCTGATGGCATGGATCACTAATTGTGCAAGTATAGTAGCACTTGACCGACTTTTAAGTGGGGGGGCTGATGGCATGGATCACTAATTGTGCAAGTATAGTAGCACTTGACCGACTGGCATGGATCACTAATTGTGCAAGTATAGTAGCACTTGACCGACTGGCATGGATCACTAATTGTGCAAGTATAGTAGCACTTGACCGACTGGCATGGATCACTAATTGTGCAAGTATAGTAGCACTTGACCGACTGGCATGGATCACTAATTGTGCAAGTATAGTAGCACTTGACCGACTGGCATGGATCACTAATTGTGCAAGTATAGTAGCACTTGACCGACTGGCATGGATCACTAATTGTGCAAGTATAGTAGCACTTGACCGACTGGCATGGATCACTAATTGTGCAAGTATAGTAGCACTTGACCGACTGGCATGGATCACTAATTGTGCAAGTATAGTAGCACTTGACCGACTGGCATGGATCACTAATTGTGCAAGTATAGTAGCACTTGACCGACTGGCATGGATCACTAATTGTGCAAGTATAGTAGCACTTGACCGACTGGCATGGATCACTAATTGTGCAAGTATAGTAGCACTTGACCGACTGGCATGGATCACTAATTGTGCAAGTATAGTAGCACTTGACCGACTGGCATGGATCACTAATTGTGCAAGTATAGTAGCACTTGACCGACTGGCATGGATCACTAATTGTGCAAGTATAGTAGCACTTGACCGACTGGCATGGATCACTAATTGTGCAAGTATAGTAGCACTTGACCGACTGGCATGGATCACTAATTGTGCAAGTATAGTAGCACTTGACCGACTGGCATGGATCACTAATTGTGCAAGTATAGTAGCACTTGACCGACTGGCATGGATCACTAATTGTGCAAGTATAGTAGCACTTGACCGACTTTTCGTTTAGTTATTTTAATATCAAGTAAATACTTGTAGACATTCCAGTTAAATTCTCATTGAACAGTAAAAATTATATATAAGAGAGATTGTGAGTCAGAGCTCGTCAGGTTTTTTATGGATGTGATAATGTACAGTGAACTTAAAATTAAAATATTTATCATTTGTGGTTGATTTTGACTTTATTGTTTATTTGAGCCAGTTTTTTATTATTTGGATGTGAATTGACTTTTTAAAATGTAAGTAATATTGTTTCTTTTGGACTGATTCCGAGAAAAACAGATGATGAGATCTGGCCGGAACATCCTGGTAATATTTACCATGTGAAGGAGGTGAGGTTGGAATGAGAATGTTGTTGTTGAGATGGGAGAGCTGTTGGTTGATCTCTTTCACCTTGCGGAGCTGCTTCTCAATAGAGGTGCGCAGTTTGTGGCCTTTGTCGGGAAGCTTCTCCAGTGGCACCTTACTGCTGGATACCTGCATGTAAACAACACAATACACTCTCCTTGGCTAGCTATCATCTAACTGGAAACAAACTGATCAAGATGAATGATACTGAATCGGACCTGTGAATATACACTATATTGTAATCCCATTGAGCGTAGGGTTTTAGTCGCATGGTCTTACCAAGGTTTCGGGTTCAAACCCTGTTCTGGAGTTTTATTTCATATAATATATAATAGAACTCCCTCCCGGATCCATGGATATTGTGTAATAACCAATAACACCATTAAAGATGCATGGCTAATATGCATCGTACATAAGGCCAACAAAGGGAGGAAAACAACAAAAACCATTCAACCATTTTTAAAAAAATCAAGAACTGTACTAACAGAAAAATAAACTACTAAAATTAATATAACGAGCAGATACTTTGCACGTCGGTGTCCTCATGATTTTAATTTTTTTTAAAAAGAAGATCGGTATTTATCGACAACAGAACAAAATTAACATACATTGGAAAAGAGAGGGGCGAGGGATTTGCAATGACTCTACGGTTAAATGTATATTTACAACACAACAACATAAGCGTTTCCTTATAATAAATCATAATACAGTCGTATGCTCAATGCCCACACATTAGTTTTGTAGGTCATTTTGGGTTCATCTGGCCAATTTTTTAACCTTTCCGCCTTTTTACATATGCGAAACGTTTGGGCAAACAAAGGTGAAAATCTGTAATTTTTTTATTCTCATCAAGAACAACTTACGCACAAAAAATCATAGAAATCTGAAAAGTGTAGTTTCAGGCGTTGGTTGATATTCTTAAAGAAGCGCTTTGCAACATTCGTATAAATTAAAATAATGTATTTCCTCCCCCAGCTATAACGAAGTGTGGAATCGGTCAGAAATTCTATGCGCAGTTTTCAACTAAATTTCATGTTTTCCGATCTGATTCCAAAAATTAAAAAAAAAAGTCTGTCTGTGTGTGTGTATGACTGTGAACACGATAACTCCCAAGAACATTAATGAAAACACTTACATTTATAAGTATATTCAGAACTTCAATAACTTAGGCTTAACACAAAAACTCTAAAAACTTTCATTGTAATGAATGTATAGACATGTAATTTTATATGTAAATTCAAAGCCCTATGAGGACGAGACCTATTAATTTTCAGTGGAATCAGCCAAAGGGCAGAAGGGATCAAAGGAAGGCTCAACTCAAATAACTGCTGATAATTTAGCATGACGATTCAAAAGCCACTATGTAAGTCAAATATTGTGTTTTAGCCCAAACGGACGATTGGGTTTGGAGGGAGAGCGAAAACGTAATTGATTAACTTGGGAAGTACTCAGCCGGTGATTCACTGAAGACTTCTGATTAATGGTGGACTAGTTAACTTACCTCCAGACTGTGTAACTTGGCCTTCTCCAGGGAGAGCTGATCTTCATAGTACTTCTTGGCATTCTTCAACTCACGCTGCCGCTCCTCGCTCAGGTTCTCCTCATCAATCCCACACTTGTCTTCTACGTTGTCCTCTTCATCACTCTCCTGAACAGATTACCCAAACATCAACTTGAGTCAACTCTAATATCAGATAACAAAAATGGTTTCAAAAAATGTATTTTATTTATTCCTAAAACTGAACTTTTGTAACTTTACACAGGAATAATATGGAGTGACAAAAATAACTTTCAATGTGAAAAGTACTAAGAGATGACAGACACAATGGACAGTATTCTATTCCATCTGTTATACTTTGCATGGGGTAGTCACCAAGTATCCTTTCGCATTTGATGCAACTTTATCGGATTTTTGAAGGGTTAACTCAATATAAGAAACCATTCTGAAGATCATATGAGGAATACAGATCTTCAACGCCTATATACTAGTTTGCAGGAGAACAGAAACAGTTCTCCAAGATATATTCTAATACATCAGACTGCGATATGAATCATAGGTAAACAAATCAGAAATGGAAATAAATATCTGGGCAATAGAGACAAGGCGCTTTAGGAAAGTGTTTAATAACACCGCTCGAAAAAAACATCTTTGGCCCCATTTCTAGCTTTTTCTCGTTTTAAGAGTTGCGTTCTATAACTATTTAAACCCCCAATCCAATTACTATCTTTATAGTCCACAGCTGGGAGGAACACTAGGGGCTAATCGGAGACCCCCGCGAAAAACATCACCCAACAGACAATTCTGTTTAAAATTGCATTCATCATAGAGAGAATCATCCGTACAAAATAAAAATGTAATTAACACTTAGGCCGTTTAAAATAAAAACTTAAATCTGCATTATATAAAAACATGGTTGAGCACAAATTAAATAGTATAACTCACGTGATCTTTCACTTCTATGATCTCATCATCTGAATTATCAGACGAAGAATCCTTTTTTTCAACCCGACGCCACGATGAAAATGAGGAATTCATTGGATGGACAATTCAATTTCTTCACCTCAACAGAAAATATACATATTTAAAAGTATTTAACAAAATTACATCCATATAGGATTTGAACAACCTACGTGTTTTTATAACAGTTACTTTTGGAGGGATTGTAAAGAAATCAGTGTTGTGCATTGAAAAATCATTAATAAAAAATAGGAAATTAAATTACAAAACAAAATATTTCAATCTTAACGATAATTGATAATAAATACTTCGTTATATTTTATAACCACGAAGACTTCTTGGTTATAACGGATGAGTTTGAATTCGTAAAGTAATAAACAAGCTTGAAAGAAATTACATGAAAGTGAAATGTGTCGTTCATGAACGAACTAATTCAACTGAGCTATTCATTTCACTGAACTGAATCTCTTAAAATATCTATTTCTAAGAAAAGTTGAGGGGAGGGGAACTATAAGTTAATGTATTTATCTATAAGTTTTCATAACTTCAATATCATACTTTCGTCAACTTCTTATCAAATCAAATTTTTAAATTGCAAAATGCACGCATCTATTTTTTAAAATTTGGTCTATCTTATTAATGGATTAGGTAGATATAAAAATAAAACATTTTTTACATAAAATATTGTTTGTTATATTTCACATTAGAGAAGTTGATTTTCGAAAACCTCTAGTCCCTCCTTACCACCAAGATCCATTCAAAGTCTTACTATGAAAGGACAATTTTTTTACAATTCAAATGTGATACAAAACAGTTCAAGCGATCGGCTAAAACCAGCCTATATAGATATAGCCGTTCGCTTGAACTATTTTGTGTCACATTTGAATGGGATGTGAATCGAAGGAAGAGTCAAATAGGACCATACATTTGGTCCCAGTACAGCCAGCGCCTCAACCTATCTGTCGACCGGCCGCCAGACTTAGTGAATATGTCACACTTCCCGAGATTGGGTCTGCACAAACTCATGTCCTACATTGTTGTCATTATAAATTAGAACTGGGCATATATTCTTTTGTTCCTCATTGTATTATGCAAGTAATATCAATTTTTTCTCTCCAAATAAATTCTTTTAGCAGGAACTTCGTAGTTTTTAGCTTGGTTGTTCTACCTTCATTTTTTTTTGTGAAATGTGTGGTCCTTTCTGAATCATCAAGGATTAGGCAGATACCAGAAACCTTGGTCACGAGGGACTAGAGATTTCTGAACAGCATATCCTCTCCCGAAGACATTTATACAAGACTGGTGTATTAGATGAATTGCGAGCTGCCATAGATCTTATTCGAGCGAGCTCATTTTTGAGAAGCTGGAGTTGGTTGTCAGGGTTTTATACCGAGCGCGTATTCCCGACGAAATCTCTGGGAAAAAATAATAAAGAGCTTCAGCCATGCTGGTCTTCAAAATTGTTCAACTAAAAAATTTTGACAAGCCATTTGAAGAATATGTGATGTGAAGATATACCTACGATTAAAACTCTGATGCCCGAACTAGAGAAATATCAGCGAAATAATAAATAATTATTTCCATCATCATTTATCAATTAGGTCTCGTTTTTACAGTATATAGCTTTTTAGAAAATTGATTTACATATTATATTTTTTGAGACCTGCTCATACAGGACCAACCACCCATACAATTTTTTTATCGATGCAAAGAAATTAATATCGATTGGGATAGACCGAAGGTTACAATGTTTATTTTGTTTTAGGTTTTTTTAAAAATTCATTTATTATTTATTTTAGTTTTTAATAGTTGTTCGTAATATGATTCAGACTTATGTTTTATTAGATTTAGAAACTACCGGACTCCCTTCTACCCATTATGGAGAAACAAAAATAACTGAATTATCTCTTGTATCCGTTTCTCGTAAACATTTTAATGATTTGTCAACCCATGAAGTTCCTCGAGTTCTTAATAAATTGACTTTGTGCTTTCATCCACAACGTTTTTTAACAGAAGAAAGCCGAAAAATTACAGGTAATGTCAATTAGATATGTCTTATTTTGACAATTACTATGTACTAAGTATTTAGTTAATTTTTTTTTATTTTCTTCTTTAAAGGCCTTACAAATGAATTATTAGAAGAACAGAGGATATTTGATGCCAGAACATGTGATCTCTTGGAAAATTTTATAATGGGAGAACCCCAACCTGTCTGCTTATTGGCCCATAACGGATATCGATTTGATTTCCCTCTTCTGCAAGCTCATACCAAAATACTTGGAAAGGTTTGTGTAATTCTTCAGTATGTCTTTTTGCATTATTGTTTTAACCTCTGGTTTTATATGTTATTTTTTGTAAATAAATTTCTAAACTTGAATTTTCTATTTTATTTCATCTTCAACGGCAGGGATTCTCAACTACTGTATCGCGGCCGTGCGATCGGCCAGTGTTGCGGAGAGATTTTGAGGGATAAAACCAAAATTATTGCTCAAAATAATTATGGTAAAGAGCGAGTTGAATTAATTTATCTCTGCGCTGCTAAAATTTAAATTTGATGATTATAATGGGGGAGGATTGCTGTAGCAGGTCTTTCTTAATTATGGCAATAACAAAAAACAAAGCAAGAAATAGTTTGTCTTGAAGATAGTGATGTCACGTTGTTAACCTTTAGGCTAGATATCACTTTCCTGTTTTGAAAATCAATTTTTATAACTATTGTTTTCCTACTAATGGTTGTATTATTAATTATTCTATTGATGATATCCATATTTAGTGACCTCACATTGTGGTTGGCTATTGTTCTTGTTTGTTTTTTTAAAGGATGCCGTGAGCCTAGTAAGGTTGAGAATCTCTGTTCTATGATAAGAAAGGGAGACGGGATGTGATGTATCACACATTTATAAAAAATTTCATCGGCAATTTTAAATATACTAAATTATCTTGTATGTCGTTTAACCTAATAGATTGCAACAGGTTTTCAACATTACTTCTCCAAAACCTGCCTACAGTCCTGGTCCTCTAAAAGCACCTTCCTTTATCTAGTCTACCGTCGGCACTTATTAAATAGTTACAAAAATACTTCATGTTTACTATTGAAAAATCAGTTTGTTAATATTTTAGCCACTTCCTGACTGCATATTGTGCAGCGATACTCTACATGCATTTCGTGAGTTGAAAGTACTAGAAGGGACCCCGCCGTGGCACATCCCTCATCAGATTATCCAGCCCTATTCGCCTCCGCAGGAGGACTCGGCCGAGTGGATCAACTCGAGCACGGAGCTGTGCAAGGTGATAGACGAGATAGAGCGGTCCTACCGGCGGGGGAGCGGAGATGGGGGCCGGGCCTCCCTGGACCACATCTATGGGGACACGCCTTCTAGGAGACGGCTCCCTACTGGGCTGCCTCCGCCCCCCCGTCGCCGTGAGAGCGTGCCTCAGGGCCCCAACCGGTCCAGCTCGGTCCGCCGGAACCTCTTCAACACTCCTGTCCCCGCCCCCGCCCCCATCCCCATCCCCAGGTCTCCCAAGCCCTCCTATCGCCTGGAGGCTGTCTACAGACACCTGAAAAAGAGGGATATCCCTCGGGCACACTCCGCCGAGGGAGACACCCAGGCTCTACTAGAGTGCATAGCGGCTATTGGACAACCTTTTCATGAGTGGGTTTTAAGTAATCACAAAAAACTTAGTTGCATTTTAAGATCATGGTAAAGAGAGAAATTAATGTGATTCATTAGTGTTGTCCTACAGGGTGAAAACGAATCTCGAATGTTTCTTAAGACCTCCCGTCCATTTTGTTCGATTTGGTTAAAACTATTGTTATCGAACGACAGGATAACACCCGATATAGCGATCAAAGTTGGAAAGTATACAGGTTGCCACGATAGTATGGCACCAATCACTGAATATCAAATTGAAATGAAGTAAAGGTTGTGATTCCGGAGCATGCCGTTGGTTTTCATTTTTTTTAAAAGTAATTATTGAGTGCAGTATAGGAGTGATATGTTGCTTATTTCATTATTTATATTACCTTGGAATTGTTGGAACTAATGGACTACGAATTATTAAAAAGTAATTGCTTTTTTGTTTAGTACTCTACAATGATACATTTAGGTATCATTGTAGAGTACTAAACAATGAGTACTACTCATTTGTGAATATATATATATATATATATATATATATATATATATATATATATATATTCCTTAACTCTTAAATCTAGACCTCTTTTAGATAGTAATGTAAACTGTGGAGTTCAAGACAAAAAGTCGCAATTATTTTTGCTGCACCGCAATACTTGGGAAACACAAATGGTTAGGGATTCCTCTTTAGACCCTAGTTCGAATTATCACTTTGGCAATAATTATAATTATATTCGTATTTTTGCTTGTGTTCAGAAAGCAGTGTCGTCCTCCAGAAAGAGTGGGTGGTAACCATATGATGGATTCCAGGGAATATACCGAGTTTTACTCATAGTAGGTTTTTGGATGAGGGCTCTTTGGAAAGCTAGCGACCTACCCTTTCTAACGAGATCATAGTATTGACTCAGCCCACCAATAGGGGCACCACTCGCTCATTAACTAAATTAAATTCAATTTTCAATGAAATATGGGGAAAAGTTTGAAGGCCTTTAAAAAGAAAAGTATCCGACATTTTTTTTTTTTAATCTCTCATTATTTCGAAATGGCAGCTATTTTCCATTTCAAAACTGTGGGAGATTATAGAAAAAAAAATTATCGAACAATAGCTGCTTTTTTTGTTGTTGTAAAAAAGCTTTAAAACGAGGTACACCTGGACTACACTTCCCAGTTATTTTGAATTTAGTGTACGTACAGCGCTTTTGATGGAGGGCTGAGTCAATATCCTGATCTTAGAAAAGGTAGGTCAGCTTTCCAGTGAGCTTTCTTTGGAAATTACACTATCAATAGAACCCCATAAGTTCAGGTGTTTCCTGAAATTGCATATTGAAACTTCATTTCGTTTTTTATATTTCAATAAGCAATGAACCAGTGATAGGCTTGACTAAATTTAGGAATAACGTGTTTTTACATTTATTTAAAATTATAATTTTTTTTTTTGGGCAACTTGCTTAAAGAAATAATTCAGTTGAAGAAAAAAATGAGTAATAGTGTAATATCAAAAAGTCATTACTATGTTGTTGTTATTTTAAAGTGTTCGACTTCTTGGTCATTACACCTGTCATTACTGCTTATAACGATCTGAATAGATTCCACAATTGAGTCGGGCTCATATCTATCGTAGCGACGAAGCGCCCTCGTAATAGGCGATATGACGTCGTTGTTGAAGCCCCGGTCACGAGTCACTAAAACAAAAAATCAGCCTGGTTAAAGTAAACTCCTCGTCTTAGGCACAACATTCCCAGAGAAAAGAAACTTTATTATATATAATATTTTTTTTTTTTTGGGGGGGGGGGGATGTTACCATTCGGAAGTATTGCGATCATTCGTTTCTACATCAAGACCAACTGTCGGAGGAAGCTCAAAGGGCATCAGTACTATTATCAACTCATATCCCAGCACTGGCGTTAACAGAGTGCACCATAAAAAAATAATTATTTGGAAAATTAATTGTGTTCCGATTCAAAATAATCAGTTGAGTTTGGTGGAGATCGGCTGTACATTGAGAACAAATTCGGATTACCACCTTCGTACTGATTGGCCATATCCTTAACCTCTTCATCGCTACCTTACCAACCTGCCTAGCTTGTGGGCACCGAAGTCCCCCTATTATGCACAGAATCTAAGAGATAGGTAATTGTAGCACAGTTTGTCTTGTGTGTGATATTGTTGTGAGTTTTTTGGTGTATTATATGTATATAATATACATTATTATGTTGTGATTTAAGAGTGCAATAAAACAGTTTATAATAAAAAAAACTGTATTTCTCACCGTTTAAATGTTCTATAATTTGGAAATGTTAACGTTTAAGTTAACAGTTATATATCAAAACGTCCTGTGAAGTTTTTACCATTAATCATATAATGACTGGAATGATATGTTCAAATATTATTTTTAAATTTTATTTTTTATTCCTGAAGGTGGCTCCAGTTATTTTCTCCCACACTATCTAATATTTATTCTCTTATATATATATTTTTATTGACCACCTCTTGCCGCCTTGTCCGCGAATGCCTTAACATATATATATATATATCTATTGTATATAGCCGTATAATTTTATTTCATGCATCATGTAGATCTATTGTAATGTTCGTGTAAGAAATATATATTTATTTTTTACCAAAATTATATAAATATAATATAGTTGATTCATTTTTAGATGGCAGATGAGATAATAGGCCAATGATTTCCCCTCTAGACCCCCACTCTCACTTTCTCCTGTCACTTTGGCCCCCTGTCTACTATGTAACCGCTTGGAAGATTAAATGCATGTAATGGCCTGACATTCTCACTGAAGTGATGGCCTCAGCTGCCAACTTGTAATGAACCAACTGTTTTTTAGGAATGGATAGCGAAAAAAATAATCTGACGCATCCGTTTTATCTGGAATCTCATTTATTGAATAATCTCTACATTACATAATTTGAATGGGGTTGATATATGTTTTTTTTTTTTATATATATTTAATATTTTTATTGTTTTTACATATATTTAGTATTTATATTGGGTTTTTACATACATTTAGTATTTATATATATTTTTTAAAGTACTTTGTCAAGTGGAACTTAAAACAAAACCTGAAACTCAAAGCTCAGCGCTATTCAAGCTCCTTAGATACAACATAGTCTCGAACCGGTTTAACAGTCAATAGTTTAGTTTGGTTCATCAATAATGCTCATAAATCAATAAAACAAACTTATTTTTTTAATATTGTCTATTCCACTAGATATATATATATATATATATATATATCTTTAGTGGAATAGACAATATTTCAAAAATAAGTTTGTTTTATTCATTTATTACAAGTTTCCACAATATGTCCGCGTTCCTCAACTTAGAAGTTGTTAATAATGCTCATCTTGATCCTTCCAGCATTCAGTTTCCAAGTCATTAATGTCTCACCAATCAACTGTTACAATATATATTTATTATTTTCAAAACTAAATTTTGTATTATATGAGCTCAAAACTTACTTCATCGGAACATCGATACTCTGAATATACGTTTCAAAGCACAAATATACAACGAAAAAAAGATATATGTAATCGGTTTGGGAACATAGTAAATCTTGACTATTCCTTTTGTTAAAATAATTAAACCTTAATATTTTTAAGGATCGGAGTTTGGGTACCGGAGCGCAGTGGTCTCAACTTATTTTATATCGGTTCGATTACACTGTGCCAAAGATGTATACTCGTATGTTACTGATAATGTCGGTGAGTTAGCCATTATCGACAATAGCTTATTATTATCGATATTCGCACAGTGGAGTAGTTAATAAATAAAAAGAAAGAACTTGTTAAACTTCTATATTGTCTAATTTCACAAAAATATATACATAAAGTGTACCAGTTTCGGCATTCGCCATCGTCACTTTTGAACTTAGTGCTGACGATGGCGTAAGCTGAAACCGGTACCTCTATGTATATAATTTTGTGGAATTGAACAATATGAAAGTGATTTGTCCTTATTTATTTAATAGCTTTCCACTATATCGACACAGATTGCATACAATTATTCTGACATGGGATAATTAATATTGGAAATATGATTTCAACTTAGTATCGGCAAGGACTATCGATCACACTTAATTTTAGTAGAAGATAGGTTAGATACCTATACCTTCTGTCGTATATCAGATAAAAATAGAAATTCTAATTTCCATTTTTAAAAATGGTATCGTATTTCCGAAATTAACTAGTCCACTCAGCTAATATCGACAATAACTATCCATTTTCATAAATACTAGCTGTCGTGTCGATATTAGCAGTAACATGTACACTTACATTATTTTTCTTGGAGGTTAGTTAGCGATTATTTGTTTAGAGGAACTATTATTACTTAATGATATTAATTGTTATTATGGTGTTTTAATTTATACCATTTCTGTTAACTTTGTAACCTTTTTACTTCCCCATTTTTATGCAGTACGTAAGTTATGTAATTGGTCAGAGATAAACACAACCTGAGAAACGTTGAGTTTTCTGAATCTTATGTTTTTTTAAAATCAAAAATGAAAAAAAAAAAAATTGACGGCAAATCGTTTGCAATTTATTTCCCCAGCGCAAATTGATCAAATATGTTTTAGCACTCCCTTTAAAATTTAGCACAAATTCTCGATTCTCAATAGCAGAAATAGGATTTTTCAGTTGAACCCCCTCTAATCCTGCCGTCACTTCTGTCGCTTTCGCTGAAAATCAAAAGATGGCCTCCTTATGATGTATCAGTTCAACATATAAAATTTCTTATGAATATAGTCATAACATTCGGAAAACATATCGTACATTATTTTTTCCTATACTACGTAAACGGGGGGAATTTCATATCATGAACAATTTCATATCAAGTGTGTCTGTGGACACGATAACTCCCGATAGAATGGATATATCGGCACGAAATTTTGTGAGGATTGAAACCCCTGAGAAAGACATCCATTGTTTTTCAGCCAAATTGACCGAAGGAAAAAAAAATTTAGAGGGAGAGTCATAACATGGTTGATTACAAATAATACGAGCTGGGGAATTACATTGTCGGTGATTACCCGGTGACGTTTTGTATTTTTATATTCTACCTGCATCATTTTATTCTAGTCAGTTATTACTATTGTATAAACATTTTTATTATACAAATATTGCTATAGTATGAGATATACTGTCAGAATGGATTCCGAATTATTTTAAAAATTATTTTATGCTCTCCATTAAAATTTTAAAATTAGTTCAGCTTTGAAAATCATTTACAATTTTTGTTATAATTGTATGTTGAAATTAAACTTGGATCTGAATTCAAACTGAAGAAAAAATGTTTGTTAAATTTATAATTTGTATTTATTAACTGTAAATATATAAATCTGTGGCTTCCCGAAAAAAAGTGTATTTTTTTAAAATGATATGGTGGATTTATGTTAAGTGGGGGGGTCCGTCAAGACTGGATCTTTTGGACGCCCCCCACTCTTAAAGTCCTAATGTTGAGGGTCCTGCAATTAGCGTGACGTAAATCCGCTCCTGGGTGTCTGTGTAGACCTTTTTTATACCAAAAAACGTTAAAATATAATGTTCAAAAGTTTAAACGGAAATTAGACATTACAGAATGATTTGATCCCAGTCGCTCGACGGTAAAACAACTTATGTCCATTTCCCGGAAGAACAACTATTGTTCATGGCTAAATGACTGTACCTTCAATCCATTTATTTCAATTTATAATTATTTTTGCCTGCAAAACCATGAAAAATATAGAACTGAATTTCACTTCATAATCATTTTTAAGTTCTGATTTTGTGGGTATATTTTTTAATAGTTGAACAAAATAACGAAATAAAACATCAAGATTGGTATGTCGAGATCGCTGTGTAATTTCATGTTCGAAATGTAGTATGGTCATTCTGTGATTATTCGAAGAATTTTATTTTGAATGGTTTGAATTATGATTGCGTTCGAGGGCTTGGCAGAACCCTAAAGCTGAACTCCATAGGTCCAGATAGGTCTGATAACAGTTTTGTTGTCACTCAGTTTATGGTTGAGGCGAAGGTGAGATCGCTTGTCAGTAGTCTTTTGAGCAATCTTTCATTTTTCGATTCATTTTATGTCGACTCTGCGTAGCGTGTTTATTCCAACTCAGTCGTCTGCCAAGTTAAAGTCTTAAGTATCGTACGTCTTTGTTCTGTGTTCATGGGGCTGTAGCGACCTATGTATCGGAGGATCCAACATGGATTTAGGAACTCACCATACAGCTTCCATTTACGGCCGACAGGTGCATCCAAGTCAGTCCTCAAGAAACCTTTGTACAAGCTTGTTTCGATTAAAATTGATGTCCCCAAATAAATGTGTTGGGTATTAATATTATTAGAATTAAGCCCCCAACAATTGGTGACCCCGTATTGAACTGTTCAACATTATTTATAGTGCTTATTTCAAGTAAGTAGTGTAAAATGTCTACAAGTGAAAGTGGGACCGGTGCAGAAGCACATTTTCCTAACATGGCCGAAGCGAGCCACAACCTCGAAGCAAGTAAGGTTAGCATTAAAATTCCCCCTTTTTGGCAACAAAAACCTGAAATATGGTTTTACCAAATTGAAGCACAATTTAATATTAATAAAATTACATCGGAGGAAACAAAATTTAATTATGTGGTATCACAAATGGATCCGAAGTATATAGAAAACATTTGGGATATCATTCAAGGGACTGCTACAAATAAATATACTAGAGCTAAGGAAACACTTCTTAATATTTTTAAAGAAAGTGAACAATGTAAGATTAAGAAATTAATTACGGGATTAGATCTCGGAGATATGAGGCCTAGTCAATTATTGAGAAAAATGCGGAACCTGGCTGGTACTGATATTTCTGACACAGTTTTAAAAACACTCTGGTTAGAAAAACTCCCAGATTCTATAAAGAATGTTCTCATTGTTAGTGAGGAAACTTTAGACAAAATAGCCATTATAGCTGACAAAATTGTGGAAATGAACCCACATAGAGACATATGTAGTGCTGATAGTAGACCCAGTCAAGATGCTCTAATTCAAGAATTGTTAACTAAAATTTCAAGCCTCGAGTTACAAATAAATGAAATCTCCGGTCGGTCTCGTTCTCACCACCGAGACCACAGTCGCAACCGTGGTACTAGCAAACCCAGAAAACGATTTGACCCACAGGGTAAATATTGTTTTTTTCATTTCCAGTTTGGAAAAAAATGCTACCCTGATAAATGTCGTCAACCATGCGCCTGGAAAAGTCAGGAAAACTCCAACCTGCAGTAGAGATTGCGACGAGCTCTATTGCAGATAATATTGAAAATCGTCGAAATTTCCGCTTATTTGTTAATGACAAAAAAACGGGTGGGCGATTTCTTATTGACAGTGGAGCCGATATTTCTTTAATTCCAGCCAAGGCTACAGATAAAATTACATCTTCTAACTTTAAATTATATGCTGCAAACGGCACGTCCATACCTACCTACGGCGTCACATTACTGACACTGGATCTAGGACTTCGTCGTGAATTTAGGTGGTTATTTATAAAAGCTGACATAACTCGAGGGATAATTGGTGCAGATTTCTTGAATCATTTTAACTTATTGATTGACTTACATAAACATAGATTAATTGATGCAGTCACTAAACTTAGCACTTCAGGTAGTGTACTGGCTGTATCAGGAAACGAAGTCATTAGCACAATAAATAAGTCTCAAGCAAAGTTTGCACATCTGTTCACCTTATACCCTGAATTAACGAAGCCATCATTTTCGCCCAATCACACGAAACATAATATTCAACACTATATCACCACCACAGGATCTCCAGTGCATTGTAAGGCAAGACCTCTCGCTCCTAAACGATTACAACAGGCCAAACGGGAATTTCAATTTATGTTGGATCAAAATATTATCCGACCATCGAGTTCAGAATGGGCAAGTCCGTTACATGTAGTTGATAAAAAAGATGGATCTATCCGTCCTTGTGGTGATTATCGCTTATTAAATGCCAAGACCGTACCAGATAGATATCCTATACCTCGCATAGAAGACTTCCATCACATATTAAATGGAGCTACTATTTTTTCTAAAATAGATTTACATAAAGCATACTACCAAATTCCGATAGCAGAGGAAGACAAAAGCAAAACGGCTATAATTACACCTTTTGGTTTATACGAATTCAACGTTATGAGTTTTGGTCTCAGGAATGCCCCTTCCACCTTCCAACGATTTATTAACACAGTGTTTCATGGTTTGGATTTTGTTTTTCCGTTCATGGATGACATCCTGGTCGCTTCAGCTACGGAAGAAGAACACTGTGAACATCTTCGTCTTATTTTTGAACGACTACAACGTTTTGGTCTCCGCATTAATGCTTCAAAATCAGAGTTAGGTGTTGAAGAATTACAATTTTTGGGCTACTTGATCACGCAAGATGGTTCCAGACCAGTACCTGAGAAGGTAAAGGCAATCAGAGATTTTAAATTACCAGAGACAGTACAACAACTTCGTGCATTTCTAGGTGTCATTAACTTTTATAGACGATATATAAGAAATGCAGCGGAAACTCAGGCTATCCTTCATGACTACTTAAAAGGTTCCAAGAAAAATGATAAAACTAAAATAGTCTGGACTGAGGAGGCTATACAACAATTTGAACGCTGTAAAGATGATTTAGTAGATGCTACACTCCTAACTTTTCCAGATTCACGATTTCCGCTGGCGGTTTTTACTGATGCGTCTGATATAGCAGTGGGAGCTGTATTACAGCAGCACGAACAATCCGGATGGAAACCTATCGCTTTTTATTCCAAAAAATTAAATGATGCTCAAAAAGCCTATAGTGCTTACGACAAGGAATTATTAGCAATTTATTTGGCAATTAAACAATTTAAGCATCTACTGGAGGCACAAACATTTACAATATTTACCGATCATAAGCCTATTACATATGCATTCTTCCAGAAAAATGATAAAGCATCGCCACGTCAATTACGCCACTTACAATATATTTCGCAGTTTACAACCGACATTCGACATATTAGTGGAAAAGCTAACATAGTGGCCGACACGTTTTCAAGACTTGAAGAAGTTTCAGTAATTGACTATGAAGAAATTGCTCGCAATCAAGAAAATGATCAGGAATTACCAACATTATTACAAGACTCCAGTTTAAATATGAAACAATGCAACATAATGTCAAAAAAGCCTCTCTGGTGCGATGTAGCTACGAACAATATCCGACCCTACATCCCAGAAGCGTTTCGCTACGAAATATTTAAGCAAATCCATAATTTGGCACATCCAGGAGTCAAAACAACAGTGAAACAAATAACGTCAAAATTCATATGGCCAGCCATCAAAAATGATATTAGAAAATGGACTCAAAGTTGCTTGAGTTGTCAACGCAACAAAGTGTCACGCCATACAAGGTCAGAAATAGGGACGTTCGAACCACCGGATGGACGATTTAGTGTCGTTCATGTGGACGTCATTGGGCCATTGCCACCCTCACAAGGAAATATTTACTGCATGACCTGTATCGACCGATTTACGAGTTGGATGGAAGTAATTCCTATGGCTAATAATACTGCAGAAACAATTGCAAAATTATTTTATAGTAATTGGATCGCAAGGTTTGGAGCGCCAGCTTCCATAGTAACTGACCAAGGCCGACAGTTTGTTAGTGAACTTTTTACCAATTTAGCTTCGTTATGTGGAGCAAAAATACAGCATACGACACCTTATCATCCGCAATCGAACGGTAAGGTGGAGCGCTTACACAGGACTTTAAAAGCCGCAATTAGGGCTCAGAATAATCCGACATGGACAGATAGTTTACCTACAGTCTTGTTAGGAATGCGTACAGCATTAAGGGATGGTTCGAAACATTCCATCGCAGAAATGGTTTATGGGACTACGATAAGAATCCCAGGAGAATTTTTTGATCCATCGTCACTTCCTGTGAATACAGACAATTTTGTGTCTGATCTTCAACAATATATGGCACAATTAAGACCAATGGATACACGTAAAGCTTGCAACAAATCACTGTTCAGGCATAAGGCTTTGGAATCGTGCTCACACGTATTTTTACGAGTAGATCGTGTCAAAAAGTCTTTGGAACCACCATATGAAGGGCCATTTGAGGTAATCGTTCGACAAGATAAATATTTCACCCTTAGAATTAAAAACAAGAACACCAACATATCTGTGGATAGACTCAAACCTGCACATTTAATGGTAACTGGATTAGATCATAGTGACACGTTCAGTGAGGGTACGGGCACGAACAAATTACAACCAAAGACCAGCACAACAAAGATACCTCCAACAACCCTTGCCGAGCATCAGCAACAAAAGTCGTCCCGCAGTGGCAGAATTGTTCATTTCCCACGACGTTTTCTTGACGAGCTACAGGCAAGAGAGAAACATACCAGACGATAAGTGAGATAAGTGTTGTGAAAAGTTATACGCATAAGTTTTTCCAATTTCTGAACATTTTATGTTACACACTATGTTATACATTGTATACTATGTTTTATGTTGTTTACAATATCTATATATTTTTTTTTTTTTCTCTTTGCCATAAATGGGGCTGTCAGGTTGCCTTGTGTCGTTACTTAGTAACTGAGGAAGGAGTAGTGTAGCGACCTATGTATCGGAGGATCCAACATGGATTTAGGAACTCACCATACAGCTTCCATTTACGGCCGACAGGTGCATCCAAGTCAGTCCTCAAGAAACCTTTGTACAAGCTTGTTTCGATTAAAATTGATGTCCCCAAATAAATGTGTTGGGTATTAATATTATTAGAATTAAGCCCCCAACAGGGCCATATTGAGACATACAGTTGGACGGTTACCACGTCTCAGGGTGAAGCTATTTGATTAATTTATTTTTACCTTACACATACACTGTCAACCCTCTAGAAGCTGTAAGTAGTCCTGTAGAAATTTAGATGCGTAACCAGCCGATTTAATGGTACGTAAAATTGCTGTCATCGGCGTAAGTGATTAACACCGTCTGACGCGTTGTTGGTATGCTACATGTGCTTACAACAGGTAAGAGCGGAGAATACGATAATAACCATCAAGGATTGTATGTTTCAGCTTATACAGTTAAGCTTATGAAGTTAATATCAAATTCAGTTGAGAATATTTTCTTCTTCAATAAATAATCATGGTTTCGCAGCCAAAAAGTAATAAATTTACTATAAAAGTATATAAATGGTTTGAAACTACAATCATTTACCACAGACCAAAGCCGTTATTTCGGGAACTGTACTACAGCTGTTTGTTCTTCCTGTATCTACTGCTCATTCCGTAATGATAAATTTCCGCTTATAGTACAGCAGGTACAGTATATTACGTTTCAACATTTTGTAGGTTGGAAGAGATCTATATATGCACCCTTAATCCGATGTTATCTTATTTTCAAAAAGAAAAAAGTAGACAAGGCATTCTCCCGAAAAAACCAAGGATGTTATGAAATATAAAAAGTTTGTACATATAATGTTTTCTTTCACCTCGCCATCCCCCCTTTCATTTATCATGTATACATTAGCGTATTAGTCTTTATTTGTATTTGCAATGGACATATGATTATCATATCTATAAGATTCAAGATATTGAGAGATAATCCTAAAAGTAGTGCCTAAATAATCAAGATTTGCAATTTTAGAAAAGTTTGTTTGTTTTTGTAACTCATGGTATTAACACCTACTAGAGCTTTCTTGCGCTTCCATGTAATTCCTCCCTCCCAATAGAGCTGTTCGGAGGTCCTCGGACCACATCATCTCTTTCTTCCTCTAGAAAACCTTCCTTCATATTTCGCCACATAAGGTCGCCTATCGTCGGTTATTGAGTATCCATACTATGGAACCAGTTCAGGTGTGAATTTTTACTGGCCTCTCAAGCATCTCCGAAACCCAACTGTGTGAGGTGTCTGGCTCTGTCCCAGTTACTGTCTGAGACATGAATGCTGTTCGGACTGTTTTTGGATGAGGCCCAAGGCTCGAAGGGACGATAAAACAGGATTTGTTTCAATTTGGTCTATTTTAGCTCAAAATAAGTATTGACTCTCCATTTATCCCAGATGAAATTCCCAACTTACTGGGTTCACTAAATACAGGAACTTGCCGTACATTCATTTATTTATTTACGGGCAAAACCAATAAAATAATAGTAAGATAGATTAAAGTTTAGAAAGAAATGTAATAAGACATTAACAATGAAAAAAAAATTAGTATGACATTCTTTCATAAAATGACCAGTGTTAATATTTGATAGATAAACATCGATAATCGATGTCAAGTGTTTTCAAACGAATTGTTTGTTATGGACTTGTCAGGTTTTTGATGTGTTTTTTGTTCTATTTAGTTCTCGGGCTCGAAGTTTGGTTGCTAAACTAATATGCTGAATTTCGTAATAAAAATAAAAACACATTTTTGAAGATTCGCTGTCGTAAGTTGTAATTAATTTATAATCACAATCGTATCCTCTTTAAGTAGAGTTGCCAGGTGTCTCTTTCTTTTTTCTCTTATATCTGTTCACTTTTTTGTGGTGGATCTTTTTTACTCTTTTTTTTTTTCCAAAATTATTTCCTCATAACTCTCACCAACCTAGAAAATAAATGGTATTATTTCCCTTATTTATGTAGTTCATTAGCTACTCTTATCAATAAATAAACTATTTAAAATCCTTAAAGCTTTGCAATAAATTGTTTTCATGAATATTCCATCAATAATATATTTTTTTCTTTCAAGTTTCATATCTAGCAACCCTATTTGTAAGCATCATTTATGTATATTTTGTTAAATTTCTTATTTATTTGTGTTTTTTCTGAAGGGAGCCTAAGCTACTAATATGCAGCGGAAAGTACTTGTAGCAGTTGTTTCCAGCATACTGATGGAAGCTGGATTTGATTCTTGTCAAAATAGTGCACTAGAAACATTAGTCGAAATGCTTCAAAGTTGTATGTATATCACCTTTTTTCCATCCTTGTTTCCGTTTTTGACACACGCTTTATAACCCAATGCCAAAAAACACTCACTTTGGTCAAAATGACGTGTACCAGGAGCGGTGAATGTCTTCCATGAGTCATAGCTCTTTCGCCTTTCATTCTAAAATGATCAAATTTGGATAGGGGCTTGTGGCGTTCAAAAATTGTAATTGAGGTAAAGGCCAATTTTCTTATAATGTATAATTTTGGCTATGGATTGAGACAGTTGAATGATGTCTTATAAGTCACGACTGCAACCACGGAATCAACCATGTATGAGAGAATTTCGTTTGCATGTATCTAACTCCAAGGTTTTAGACTTACCAGCACGTGATCATCGTTCTTGCTAGTTGATCAACTGAGCAATAGTTCTAATTTAACATAATTCTCGGTCACAACACCTTCCCGCTTTTAGGTGTCATCTTATTTAGAAGAGTGAGGTTTTACTGTAGTTTGAAAATAAATTTAATTATCGATGGAGGAAATATGTCCTTCATTTGATTTAACTTCAAACTGTTAATATCATGCTTTACGTTCTCCCAAATGTGTTTATTCTTCATACAATTTGGTCACGATTCCTCCATTCGGGCATTTTCAAAACTATAAATAAGAGTATTTGAATTTAACATGATTTTACTGATGAAATGTTTTTTTAATTCAGAGAATATATAAATAGGTGAGAGTTTTTTTTCATGTTCATAGTAATTATTTTTACCGTATCACATCCAATATGTAATAACATTTTAGTCTTATGAATAACATTACTTTTTGGTATGGTAAATATACATCAAGGGTCCATTTTTAAGTTTTTAGTTTTCCCAGACCCTTGCAATCTTTTAGATTTAGGAAAACTGCAAAGAAATATAAATTATTAAGCCAAAAAAATCTATTTTATTCAATGGATGATGGTTAAGTTAGTTATTATGACTCATGCCCGAGCTTTTAACTACAAGGTCATATCTACTACCAGAGCGCTCCTACCCGCCTACCCTAAATTTTTATTCACCTAGGGTAGGAAGGATCTTTGAAGATTACCTGACATCGTACAGGGTCGAGACCATCGCTTAACGTCCCATCCAAATGATCAATGTTTTTTCACTTCTCAGATAAAAAACTTAAGGGCCTCGGTCAGGTTTCGATATCGCTATCTAGGGCTCAGTAAGCAAGAACGCATACAGGCGCCCTCGCCATCATGATTACATGCTGTGCCTGGTTTATGTTGCAGTGGTGACAGAGATAGGGAAGAGCAGTCGTCTCTACTGCGAGCTAACGGGGCGAACAGAGCCTCTGGCTGCAGATGTGATACTGACCCTGATCAATATGGGACTGAGTCTGTCCGAGTTGGAGAAGTTCGCTCGTCGTCCTAACAAGACCTTGGTGCCTGGCCCTGTGGTCACCACTCCGGCCAAGCAGTTAGGCATTCTCCAGGCGGGACACAAACAGGCACATCCCTCCCACATCCCCTCTCATCTACCGCCCTTCCCCGACCCACATGCCTACATCAGAACACCGGTAAGAGTTTCTTTCATTGGGATATTTTTGTTTTTCTTTTATTTTGCGTGTTGTCCCCTTTTACATTTATGACAAAAAGAAGAATGGAGAATGTTACGGCATACAATATATATATATATATATATATATATATATATATATATATATATATATATTGTATAAGTATCTTGCATAAAATGATAATATGATTGTGTATGTCTCCTTAGGTGGCTATAGATAAGAAAAACTTCGCGCTAAGTATTAACAAAGTGCCCTACAATTTTTTCTTAAATAATACTTATTGCATGAGTTTCTGTTTTTGAGGGAGTTAAGTGCACTTATCCATAATACATATTTTGTTTTTGAAACATTTTTGTAAGCATTTTTTTATTTTTTATAGACACATAAACAACCTGTAACAGAATATGAAGCCATCAGAGAGAAATCTGCTCAACAGAAGAAGGATATTGAAAGAGCTCTCAACAAATTTGAAACGAAAATAAATGAAACTGATAGCCTTTTTCTTTCACAGGACAATATATTTCCCCGTAAGTATTATTTAGTGATTTATTTTTTAGTTTTACACTGGCTTTAGCCGATGTATTCATTTTGTTGCAAGTTGTTATGTTTGGTTAGGCCATTCCTCTGCATTCCCTCTCCCTTTTGGATGATAAGGTTGAAAAACCAATTGATTGTTAAATTAGACCAATTGGTCTGATAATTATTTTTAGTAACATAGGGTAGAATTTCAATTATTACTGTTTATTTTTGTTGTGCAGTGATAGCATGCAAGCCGCAGACGCCGCCCTACATGGTGGCCCTCCTGCCCAAGGACCAGATCTTCGAGATGGAGGACAGAGATCCAACCAAGAGCACCACCCGGAAGAGGACCCGACAGACCAAGGAAGAGGAAGAAGAAGAGCTGGCCCGAACAGCCGCCGAACAGGACACCATAGACAACCCCTACCTGCGTCCCGTCAAACTTCCACCTCCCAAGATCAAAATTAAAGATCTGTTGGCCATGAGCTGAAATCTACCCGACCTCCCTTGGTAGGAGATTTGAAACCATTTGTTGCTTGTGAAATTCAAATATATAAATGGACTTTTATTATAATTGTATTTGTAAGGCGAGCGGAAAAAGTACCTCGGGAAGGTTTCCACAGATTGGAAAATCATGGAACTAGATGGTGAAAAGAACGCAAAGGGGAAATCGTGTATTATACCCCCTTTATTTTTTATATATTCAAAAAGCCATGTAGGGTATTGCAAAGATTATATATACTATTTTAAGAAAATAAATATATATAAAATAACTGATAAAAATAAAGAAGACGTATGTTTTAAAAAAAGATTGTCTATTTCACAAATAATATATAATATGGGAGTACTTTCGGTATTGCTACCATCTTCAGCCACGACTTAACAAATACTGTATTTGCTCAGTCGTGGCTGAAGATGGTAGCAATACCGAAAGTACTCCCATATTATATATTATTTGTGAAATAGACAATATTTTTTTTAAACATACGTTTTCTTTATTTTTATCAAGTGTTTCACAATATCTCTGCAAAAATGTCAAGTATCATTATAAAATAACTGTTGGTTGATTCCGGCATTTCTTCCAGAGGTGTCTTCTTATTTTTTTTTTCCCCGACAATATTTCGGGACACTTACACGTCCCTTCTGAACTCATAGTGACCGGAAGAAGGGACGTGTAAGTGTCCCGAAATATTGTCGGGGGAAAAAAAAAAAATAAGAAACCTCTGGAAGAAATGCCGGAATCAACCAACAGTGGAACATCCCAGAGAAGTTTAAGAAACACATAATAAAATAAGTTTTGAGGTTGATAATTTTGGCATGAACACAATTTTAAGAACAGTATAAATGGAACTCCATCAAGTTCCATCGGGGATTCTATAACTGAATTAGTGCCTCGCGGTCCGATCTGCTGTCTACCACTAATGTTTTGATAGTTTTCTTAATAAATTCATATCCTGCCACAAGGATACAATTTAATTGACTGCACCACACTTTTTTTTAACATAATGATATCTCCGTCCCGTTCAAGGGCTTCTAACATTTCGAAGTTTTAGAAAATCTTCAGTTATGTGAATATTATGAGTGATTGAATCATAACCAAAAACTATAGTATACTTTACTAGCGCTTCAGTTATGTGAATATTATGAGTGATTGAATCATAACCAAAAACTATAGTATACTTTACTAGCGCTTCAGTTATGTGAATATTATGAGTGATTGAATCATAACCAAAAACTATAGTATACTTTACTAGCGCTTCTAGGCACCAGGACAAAAATGAGTGAATTATACACACTATTTCAATCACGAATTTTAAGTAGAAGTTGGGGATATGGAGTTTCAATTTTTTTGTCGAAATCCTTTAGACACGACGTTTCATATGGTGTTGCATAAACAAATATAATTGTTAACATTTTTATTGTACATAAAAGTTATAAATACACTTTACTATTATTATTTGTAGTTATTATTACTGTCTATCATCATGTCCCAATTAGAAAAAAAATCCAAATGATACCATCTTCCAATGTTATTTATTTACTTTACTACTACTTGTTTTAATATGCAAATGTGCAATAAAATCTCTATCCACTGTCACGCATCACCCCTCTACATTTTTGTCAAGTTTTTTAGACCAAAACATTATAAATTTGGTCTTAATTGTATTCTTTCTCCAAAATGCATTTAAATTCAGCGAAGACACATGATCTAGCTCTCGTAGAGTACATGTGTAAATATTAACTTGTCCCTATTAGTAAATGTTTTTTAACTTAATCATTTTATTAGTGTTAGTTCTTAAATTTGTGTTCAATTTTTGTTATATAAACAGTCCTGTTCGGTTTAACTTTAATAGTGTTTTAAGTAGGTATTCTACTCGCAGTATGGATGTTTCGCTCTAGAGCCGCCGAATATCCCTGGCGCGGTAGACGTAGGGCAGGATCCGAGGTCACAGCCAGAAAACAATGAATATCATAATATATAAGTATCTACCAATTTTCATGTCTCGTATTGCGTCATAATAAGCTCGGAAAATTATAATAATATAAAAATAGGTAGGACATACAACATAAAATAAAATTCAATGAAATCAGAATTATGAACAGTGAAAAGGTAAGAATCACTTCCCTGAAGGAAAAAACTGAGGTTATGCCCAAAAAAGGTACAAAGCCAACTTCCCATTAAAAATAAATATCTCCACCTACCAATAGGCATTTCAGATAGTATGCCAGAATTAGGTAGCTCAAGAGTTTAACCAAAACCTTCATCTCCCGGCTAGATGTTAAGATTTATAAAATAAGCTAAAATCTACATAAAAAAAATGAATGAAATTGAGTTGATTAATATGGTTGGAGGTGCTATTTGAAACGTTGGTTGAGAAAGAAGTGTTCGACATTCTGACAGAACGGCAGACCATCTCAGGTTTATTTCATGAGGAAGAAAACAGGGAGCTGCCTTCACAAGATAAATAAAATTAACTAACATTTTTATAATTCATATATACAAAACATTATTTACATCATTTTCAGTTAATAATACAACAAAATTATCTTTTTTCAACTATTTCCGAAATATCTTTTATTACCGAATTTAAAAATTCCTTTTCCACTGAAGATAGAACTTGACATTGGCTTTTTATTTTCTTAATTTGATCATCTAATAAGCAGAACATTTCGTTCATATTGCTGCAAACGTCTAATCTAGATTTTTTATTTGGTTGTTCTATTTCCACGAATGTCTCTTTCTTAACACATTTATGTACAAAATCATGCTTAAGTGAGAATGAATTTTGTGCCTTTACACTAGGAACTTTTCTTAAGTACAACGACAAATACTCCTGTACACTTTTGTCTGCCATTATAGAGGAAATAATTTCCTCATGATACGAATAGTGGGCAAAATAAACATAATTTTCAATTGCTATTTGCCTTATGAGAGGATCATCAACCATTAAACTTTTTGTAAAAAGATTGTTAATATTAATAAATATACTGTTCTGATATGAATCATTTGATATTCTGTGACGTCCAAGCCCTTTTAAAAAGTGCGAAATATAGAAGTGCAGTGTTGGCGAGATCTGAGCTTCTTCCATTCGAGAAATCAAACTAAGAATCTGAAAATAATATAAGAAAAATATAAAATTAAAGACATCAAAAAAAATATATGAGCAGCCATTGCATAATTTGTCACATAATGATATGTCAATTTTCTAGTTTTATTTAAACAGTTGAATAACTACGAACATCGACGGGTAATAAGCATTTATTGGTGAACCATTTTTGAAAAACTTTGAGAATTATATTCTTATTTATAAAATAATTTCAATTAAAAAAAATGGCTCCGAACAACACTAATGAATTTACTGAATTTTTAGCCTGAATGTGTTCAGGAGTTAGTGCGCGTACCAATAAAAATATTTTGAACGCCACATCTCGGCTTCTAAAGAATGCAAACGAAAGTTATATGGCTCAAATAAAAGAAAACTTCCATATAATATATATCTGACGAAAAATAAGGAATTCAAGAGCGTAGCACAAATTTATGATTTTTTTTTTTAATTCCTCCCTTCAAGAAGGACTTTTGTCCTTCTAAGTCCTCCTTTTCCTTCGCTAGATTTGGCTAAAAACCAGATGATTTAATTATGGACTTCTAAATTCATATATAGTTCGTGACATATTCTAGAGAAACATTTAGAATGTTCTTAGAATTTTGGAATTAGGCCCCTTTCTGAACACTTGGTGCTCCTTAGAACCCCAGACATACACATCTATTTTTTTTAAATTCAAGAATCGGGAACCAGTGAAAACAAAGTTCGGTCGAGTTATGTCCCCGCATCTTGGAGGTGGGGAAGTAATCGATGCCCATCTCTGCTGGAGAGGACAGCTCACCTGATCAAGTGTCTGGTTGTCCATGCCAGGAAGAACAGATACAGTAGATCTGACCAGAAGATAGAGAAGATGATGCCACCAGTCTGACGGTATGTTGGAGGAACAACACTCAAGACCAGCCCACAGCCTCCTCAGTGATCCTATCAGATCCTTTACACAACTTCCATCGGATCGAGCGGCTTTTAGAGAGAGCATGTTTATCTGGTAACAAAGGACATTTAACGAATTTCAATCAATACCATCATTACAAAATCTCGTAGTTCTATTTTACTATTAACACCCAAATAAAATGACTGGACCAGCTGGTGATGTAAGCCAGCTACCCAATGTTCAGCCGGTTTGTCGGCTTTTGGCGGCAGCAGTGTGACGGGCTGGAAACGACCATCGACTGCAGGATTAGTCGCCCCGAAGCCGCCATATCCCCACTTAAGCCCTACCACCGAGCTCTCTCAACGATCGACCTTCGGGTGATATCGCACATGTGCAAGCTATCTTCTGATAGAATTCAGACATAAACGTACCACAACCTTTATCGTTAACAACTTTACTTGTTCTTTTCTTGTCTAGAATATTCATTGCTCTAATTCAGAAACTCCAAAATATATTTATTTTCACTCTGGTCGCCGTGAAAAGTGGCCTTCAAGTGGTGGCCAGCCATGCGAGAACGATGTTTATGAAGTAGCTGGAAAAATCTAAAATTTATCTAAAATTGTTTACTTGTTGATGCAAGGAAAAATACGTTTTCCTTGCATCAGTGAAAAAAAGAAATTGAGGATTATTATTGACAGATTTTTGGTTTTTCTATAAAATTTGTCAGGCGTGAGTTACGAATCTTTATAATTAGGTACTTGTATATAAAACATATTTCGAAATCTTGAATAAGGTAGGAAAACTAATTAAGAACCGTTTTTAAATAAATTTACCTCGATTTAAAAGAAATTTCGAAGTTGAGAAAAGCGGACATACTATGGAAAATTATATTAAATGAATCAAACCGCGTATTTTGAAATATTGCCTATACCACAAGAAATTTTTCAACAAAGACGAAGTTTGATTTATTTATGAAAGAAGTTGCTTAAAACATATTTCTGCACAACAGGATTTCGTAGTCTCCAAATTACCAATGAATGGCTTTGTTTAAAATTCTAATGCAAAACTGAGTAAACTGTTACAAAAATAAATAATACTAATGATTTAGTATAACCTACAAAATGAACATATTGAACAGAATCCAGATTGTTGGGAATCTCCACGGAGATCTGGCAGAAGTCAGACTTATCGTGGTTGAACAGAAGCCAGAGGTCGGGGTTGTCTTTGACAGGATAGTAACTTTCCATGGAAAGCTTAGTTGGGATGGAGAGTAGAGAGAAGAGGCGTTTAGCTGTCACGCGGAGCACAAAGAACTCAGGCCTTACAGAGTTACTGCCCGCCAATGCCTTACACACATAGAGTAACTGTCCCAGACACACTTCCTCATTGGTCAAACTAAAAGAAAAAATAACATTTTATTTATGTAATTAAATACAGTAAAATCTCAGTAGGTTTATTACTTTAAAAAAATATATATTTACCGACACAAGAGACACATAAGGTCAGAGACAAGAAATCCAGTTTCTATATGAGAATTGAAAAGATTATCAACCAAAAATGTTTCTATTTTCTTAAAATGTTCAACTGAGTGTGTTGAAATCATATAGGCACTTGTCGCACTCACTAAAGATGTATAGATATCATTTCCTTCAATTTTCATAGTAAAGTTTACTTCAGATTCACCTAAAAATGAATGTAAATTAACTAATTAGGTTCATTGATTTAGGGATTTGCTACAAGACCATACAATAACTGAAGTATCGGTAAACGGTGGCGCCCCACACTTGTTTCGCCTAAGCTTTTAGATCATGAAGGGCATATTCTTCAATAAATTAGACGAGAAAAAAACAGAATCGTCGAAACGTAGATCATAAATATATGCAAACTTAGTGATGGCCTACATAGGAGTTATTTTACCTTATCCTTTAATTATTTCTACCAAACAAAACAAAAAGTAAATGTCTAATAGTTTTTGAATTATTAATTTTAAAAAAGTTAGTTGAAATTTCAAATTGCTGTAAATCAGGGAATATATAATAGGTATTAAAAAGACAATTTAAAAAAGTTTACATTTGGAAAATAGTTGAATCAAAGTGGTGACGAGAGGTAACCTTAGCCAAGTCTCCTGAAGCTGTGCATCTTCACATCTGATCAACAACTTCAGTAGACTGATGAGGCTAAAGAACAAACCAACCTTCTGAGGCTGAGTCAGTGAGTCCATGTTCTCTGCAGAATGACGGAATTCCTGAAACATAGATTATATAAGCTATTACGAAAGAAATGTGGTTAGATCAAACAATGCGTTCATGTATTAAATAATAAACATTAAATAATGATATTGTTTCATAGACATCATATAAATATAGTTTCTAACCACGACACTGCCATGAGTCTCACCATAGTGGGTCTGGTAAAAGAAAATTGACAGTAAAAGAAAATAGACAGTAAACAATTTTTTTTTTTAAATTGAGTTATGACTTTTATGTTTCTATTGAACTCTACTGGGTTCCCGGACACTCGAGGATCCAGGGAAACGAAGAGGCAGACCGGCTATCCAAGGAAGGTTCAAGTAAGCCTTTTATGGGGCCAGAGCCGGTGCTGGGAATATCTCGGGAGACATACCGAACCTGAATCAAAGAATGGACTAAGGACCTTTTGGAGGGTACATGGAGAGAAAAGACCACATGCAGGCAGTCGAAGATGTTTCTGGAAGGGGAGTCTAGAGTTCTGAAAGACGGGATCCTGAACCTCAAAAGGAACGAGCTTAAGCAACTGACTGGAGTTCTCACAGGACATGGTCCGTTCAATAGACACCTACACACTGTGGGAGTCAAGGACAGTCCTACCTGCGATAGATGTGGGGAAGAAGACGAAAATGCACTTTCTGGGCATCTGATCGGGATATGCGCGAATAAGATTCCGCATTTTTGGTGGAGATGTAATCGCAGGGGAGCAGATTGGACTATGAGAGCATTCTCAGTTTCATTAAGGAAACTGGTAGACTGAGCACTTCATGAAGGGCTTGGTTCAGATAGTATAAGTATAAACATACAGTTAATATAATAAGAGGGAAGCCCAGCGCTTCCAGGGAAGGGATAAGTGCACTGGATGCTTAGGTCCCTAGGTGTAAAACACCAGCCCACCACATAATATATATATATAGTTTCTAATTTCACCACTAGAGTATTAGTTATTGTGACACATGCCCGCGATTTAGCTACGAGGTCATATCGCCTGCCATAGCGCTTTTTCATCACTCTACTGTGGGAGTCCTAAATAGTCCTAGCTAGGTTCATTTACTTAGGATAGGGGTCTTTGGAGTACCTGACATCACACAGGCTCGGGACCATCGCTTAACGTTCCATTCGAAGGACGGCGTGCTTAAGTTTATTTTACCTCCCAGATAAAATAAACAAAGCCAACGCCCTCAACCCTATAATAAATCGACCTATCTAAAATGGCAATTATGTTTTATGAAATAGTGTTGTTTTTTAGAAAAGTTCCTTGGGAATCAGAAAGCGGCCTACAACCAAGAGTTGGAGTTCAAGGTATGGAGGAGTGTTCAAGGTTTTTTCACCTCCTAGATAAAAAACCTAAGGGGTCTCGGCCGGGTTTCAAACTCGCGATCTTGAGCTCCGACAGTGTATTTATGTGTTTTTCTTGAAGGGGTTTTATCAATGTGTAGAAAATGAAACTCAATATGTGGTCAATCTTTCATAAACTAATTATCACCCTACTATATACGAACGTTTTGAAATTTAAACTAACGAGTCATTTACAATATATATTTGTAAGGTAAATAAATAGAAAACATTTGTTCACTCTCTCACTTTACATTTTACTCTTCGGATATGCGAGGGAGGAGCAAAACACTTATAAAAAAAAGTATTCGTTTTTTTTACTTAGAGACTAGGGCCCACCTCAATGAACTGTCTGTCTTCATACAAGAACTTCAGCAGTGGACCAGCCCCGACCACTACGTACCTCTCCAATTCTTCATCCTGATTTTCCAAACGGTACCTTGAACATCTACAATAAAATTGATTAAATTTGAATAGTAATAATTCCAACAATTAACAATTTTGACTCCAATTACAAAAGTACATATTTTCATTTCTTTTAGCGTACTATAAGAAATTCCTTATTAAGGAAAAATTCTATGGAATTATTAAAATGGAATATACTATTAGGCATACGAAATATTTTACCTACCTGTTCAACAGTAAGACCAACTCCAGAAAATGTTTATGACAATCGCCTAAATAACCCATGTAAAGTTCACTTATTTTTATTAATATTTTTAAAATAAACGCTCCCATTTTTAGAGATCGATTTCTACTTTTCGCATCAGACATATCCTAAACAAATAGACAATAATTAGTGACATCATTAAATACAATGTTTATAAACACAAATGTTTTAAGAATCACGACTACGACCTGTTGATAGTAGTATGGTCCAAGTACGCAACTATTTGATCGGATTTCTTCAAAAAACGAAGTTCGCTACTAAGGCCTCATACTTGACAAACGAATGACGTGGAATCCTCACACCAGATTGAAAAGACAAGAAATTAGTTTATGTGTTAAGCCTGTCCCCAAACTCTCCTTCCTTTTGATCAACTTGTCATTAGGTGTTATCCATAAATGGATCTGGATACACATATAAAATTTCGTGTCGATACATTTGTTCTATTGGAAGTTATCGTGTTTGCAGAAGCCCATACCAGCCGACTTTTTTTTTTAATTTTTAGAATCAGGTCGGAAAACATGAAATTCCGTTGAAAACTCCACATAGAATTTTTGACCGATTACGTAACTTCACCTATACTTCGTATAGCTGGGGAGAACTAAAAAAAAAAAAAAGTGTCTCACATGTGCATTTTTGACCCTACCGAAACACTTATTAATCCTACAGGAGATCAAAAAATTCTAAATTCTGCCAGAAACCTAGTACAAATATTTTGACCTATTACATGATTTTAATTTTTTGATAGTTGATGTGTAAATCAATCAGAAATTACCTGTTGATTATTTAAAATTTCAATATTGTCTGTTAAGTTAGAAATTAAAAATTTGATCGGCGATGCGATATCAAGCCTGTCCTTTAGAGGTTGCGAATATTTACTTAACATTTTGGCGAGTCCTTTCCATTGCTCTATCATTGTTTTTAAGTCCAGTCCTACAATGATTTCACCCACAGAACACATCTCTTGTAGCACTAAAAAGGAAGACAAATATAATAAATGTAAATGTGATATCATACTAGAATTTCAGTAATAATTTAAAAAAATAATAAAATCCATACCTTGAACTAAAAGCACAATATCTCCTTCTGTGTTCGCTTCAAATGTGAAATGTTCATTCAAAATAGTATAGAAGTTTATTGAAATTTCATAACTTTTTCTAAAAAGAGTAGTTAAAATGTCGGCTGAGGAAGAAAAATAATTGCCATAAATGTTCTCACTAAAAAGTAGAAAATGAAAATAGTGTTACTCAATATTCACAAAAATGATGAATCTGTGTAACACGTTTGTTTGATTTGTCACCCTTGTATACTCCCAACGATTGGCACTTCGAAATGGTCGGATTCTCTTCAGATTTCTATCTATACATATTACTCTAAACATATGTCGCTTGAAAACGATAAAAATAACTGTAAAATTATTGGTTAGTGATTTGTGACTCATGCCCGGTGGACATGAGCCCGACTCTACTGTCCTAAATACTGCCTACCCAGGTTCGGGTCTAACTGGGGTAGTATGGGTCTTTAACGAGTTATAAAGTAACTTGACATTATAAAGGCTCTGGACCATTACTTAACGTCCCGTCCGAAGGACGGCGTGCTCAAGTACCTCCCAGATAAAAAACATAAGACCTCGACCGGGTTTCAAATCCGCAAACTTGAGATCAGTAGCCTAGCACGCTATCTCTGAGCTACCGGCGCCTTATCAGTTTTTGATGAATTAATATTAAAAGAAACGGGGGGGATAGAGAGTGCTTTATTCAGAACTGTTTTTACCGCCGATGTAATAAATGTATCGTCATAAGATTGTACAAGTAAGCCTAAAACATAAGGACGACATATATTTTCAGTCTAGGGCAAAGATAGTTTTCATTTTCAGCATAAGTTAGCCAAGAAATAAATTTGTGCACGGTAATGAGACTTATTTCGATACTTCATTCATGGAATTTCATAAATTTTTGAAATTTCTCTGATAATTCGAGAACCATAAAATTCCGATTTCCAGGCTCTATCATCCTATTCAATTTCTCAACCTTTCCTAGTATTTATTTAGTCATGGATTGTGATGTGTTAGTACATTATTCTGTAAGAAATCATGCTTTAAAAAATTAAATTAACAACCTTTCACGGCAATGTCCGAAAGCTGCACGTAAAACTGACGGCAAGGTCCTGATCAAAGAGGCGACATTATCAGCTTTCACTGTATTTAACGTTATTATGTATAATAAAAACTCATTCAAACTCTCCAGTATGTCCAAACACACCTGAAAAACGCATAAAGTAAATATAAATTGATTTTTTATAACAGTCGATTTACTTAAGTTGTAAAGCAAGAATACCTGAACAGTTTTCCTTATTTGTATTAATACGTCTTCATTAGACTTCGCTGCATTTGTCAATATATTTGTGATGTCTGACAAACTCTGAAACAAAGTACAGTCACACAGAAACATTATTTATCAAACACATAGAGGAATATTTCATTTTTAAAGAGTACTAACTATGTAAAATAACCGCTCAATGCAAGGCAATAAGCCCCGAAGTAGCTCGGCATCAACTCTTTCAATGGGTAATTTAATAGCAAAATGTCCAAAGAGGTTTTTAAGTAGTTCTGAAAAATAAGGGCTATACACATCTTTCTCAAGAACGACCTGCAACAAATAAACTAAATTTTAATAAAAAATAAAATGACAATTCATATATAGTGATAAAAACACTAGGGACGAAAATACACATTAACATAGAACCATAATAATATAATGACATACTTGTCATGAAAAACAATTTACATAACAAAATATTTAACTCACCACTACATGGTCTAAGTTTTCTTGCAAAATTTCAGGAAAATCAGAAGAAGTAAGTTTTTCAAGTAAATCTTCACAACAAGCACTGCTCATTGTTAGAAGTTAATTTTATTTTTAAGTTAGTTTTTCAATTCAAAATAAAAAGCTTAATAAATATGTATATTTTTGAAAGGCAACAACTACTACCGCTAACTTGTTGAATGTCCTAATCACCTAAAATCGATTTTTCCAACTGATTCTTCATGCTTTTTAATCAAATAAACTATATATATATTTAATATTTGCAATGACTAATTAAAACATTTTTATTTTATTTCAGAGATTTTTGTATAGTGAACTATGATTTATTATGCTGCAGCTTCAGGTGCCCTATTGCTAAATTATTTTACGTTGGGAAGGGGGAGGGACTATCCCATCTATTCCATTGAATATCATATAAGTTAGCAACTATTTTTGAACTGCCATTAATAAACTCACTTCCAGTCCATGATTAAATAAATATTACGAAAGATTGAGAAATTGAGGATTATTTTAGCAGAGAAAAAATATAAACTATTTTTCATCTCCTCTTGTGGTAGCCTATGATATAAACGGTCGAGTCCGATAAACCAACATAGCCATAATGAAGGGGTTTTCAGAAAAGATACGAGATTTCGTGGCACAAGGTCGACCTAGATCTATATCCGAAAATATTGTTAACTTGCCACTTTTAAGTGTTTTCAAAACTTTTGAGGCAATTTGTGCCATAAGGTTGACCTAGATCTTATATTACTTCCAGGATTCTTTTAACACGGACATATCTGAAATTGTTCATCTCCTCCTGTGTCGGCCATACATTTGGTTGAAGCCGATTTACCATCATTGGGTTAGTGAAGTGTTTTTCAGATAATATACATAACATTGCTATACTGAAATATTTTTCAGAAACTTAAGGGAATTCGTGTGACAAGGTCGACCTAGATCTTATAGTCTTTCCACGACTTTTTTAGTAGGCTAACATCAAAAATGTTTCTCATCCTTACTTCTGGTTGGCTATCGTAATACATGGTGAAACCCGATGTATCAATACCGCCGTCTATAGAGAGGGGTCAAGCAGGGTGACAGTCTTTCGCCACTGCTGTTCATTATTTTAATGGATGAGATCATTAAATATGTAAAAGCAGAATTCATAGTAAAGTATAACCTCCGCACAGTCCTAGTGCAGGACCTGGTGTAAGCCGATGATGTTGTTATCATCTGCGACTCCCTTAGGAAACTCCAGGACGCCTTAACCGAATGGAGCGAGGAACTGAAGAGATGGACATCTATGTCATAAAGAGCAAGATCCTATAGATAGGTAGAGAATGCGACCTTTCGCGAGTTTACTGCAACGGGGGCCTAGTGGAGATTACTAACGAGTACCTAATGATGGGGAGGAATGGTAGAATGGACCAGAAAGTTTCAAGTAGGATACAGAAGGCAATCATGATATACTACCAGATCTGCAACTCCATCATAGGGAACCGAGATGTCAGCAGACAGGTGAAGCTCCACATCAACAAGGCAATCTTCCTCCGAATCCTTCTGTACGACTGCGAAAGTTGGACTGTTCTGGATAAGCAAATTAGCTGCGTTACCGCTGCTGAAATGAAATTTCTCCGCAAAATAGTTAAAACAATCAGAGACTGTGTAAAGAACGAGAGGATCCAGGAGGAACTTGAGGGGCCATCCATCAAGCAAACAATGGAGAAGAGGCAACTCAATTGGTTCGGATACATGTGCAGGATGTTGGAGGATTCAGGAAACAATACCTGTAGGAAGGAGACCACGTGGGAGGCCCCGGTTACAATATCTGAAGTATATCCAGAGGCTGGGGCAGGACCGTTGCAGCTCAACGGCAGAGATGAAGGCTCTCGCCCAAGATAGAGACGGATGGAAGAAGTGTCATTCCACATTGAGAGGCATCCAGAGATAGGTAGTGAAGAAAAAATCAGAAAAAAAGTGCATCTCTTGTGTCTGGCTTTTATTATATACGGTTAAAGCCGATGTAATTTTGGTATCAGTATCAGTTTTAGTATCAGGTACTGGTTTGTAGCAATATCAATCTGTACCTCACACAGAAAATGACTGTCACCATCCATTTCATTTTAAGGCTTCAATAGTGTCTGTGAAAGTATGAATTTTCAAATGGGAATGCCATAGGGTCGACATACACCTTATGTTCCTTCCACGATTATTTTAGCGGGGAAAAATCAGAAAATGTTGTTTATCTCTACTTACGGTAGGTTATAATTAGGGATGTGATCAGAAAAAAAGAACATTTCAGATGTTGAAACAATCAACTTGTACTTTTACAAGAACTTGGGGTTCATTTAAATATCTATTGTACTATTAACTAGGAATCCAAAATCTTCAAGTAATACCACTTTTTAAGTAAAAACTTTTTTGTCTTTCAATAATTTATTGTTGAATAAACAATTTAAAATGTAATTTAACAAGAATCACTAGGTGCCACGAATATTTCGGCCTCGTGTGTGTTCTGAAAGCTGGACATTAACGATGTGTATACCGGTCATATCAGGAATACATTGACTCTTAGCATGTACATTCTTTTTTTTTTTTAATGGCAAATTTCTTTAAATACTGTATCACTGTCTTATCATTCATGTGTCTACTTCACTCATCTTCCAACTCTCTCTGCATTTAGTATGCAGCAACCCCATAAAAAATTACAATTTTTTGACAAGCTTAGTTAATTTTTTTATCGTATTTTCGACTTTGAATATAGTTAAAGTAATTGTATTTATTTTTTGCCCCACACTGGCACTAAAATAGTACTTTCCATTTTTGTCCATGGATGTTTAGAATAGGGTGGAAAGGAAAGTTGGTAGCAAGACTCTGGGATATCTAACCACGATCTATGGCCAACAAAAAGTATAATTCTTAAAATAAAATTTATTATTTACATAAACATATATAAAAAAAAGTGATTTATTACAATGCAGATGTACATTTATTTTACATTACATTTGCCCATTTTTTACCTATACACTCGTACATCACAGTTTAGGTTTCATCGTCGCCAGGAACCTTCCAATGGAGCGACTTGCCAGCAGAGTACATTTCTTCAAGACTTGTTTTCAAGACACCTTGTGCGTCCAGTTCCAGGTATTTCTTATAGAGACGCAAAGCAGCTCGGGCATCCTCGATCGAGTCGTGGGTCTCTGATTGGATTTTTATACCTTCAAATATAATTTTTTAAATATTTAGTTAAACCTTTTACTGGAAACTAAAAAGATCAATAATTATAGTAATTAACAGTATAAATGACATGACCATGACGATATTCATTATGGTCGCCGAAATGTTTAGAGTAGCTGTACAACTGCCTTCCTCTCCTCTCTTCTCCCTTTCCTATCGGTAACTGCACTATGGCCTAAGATTTCAGTGGTGTACATACAAACAATTTTTGGATTTTATAATATTATGGAAACTTTACTCTTGAACGGGAGGTATATGAATGTTTTGATGATTTACTGACTAAACGGCATAAGAATATATAAAATAAAATGATAGATAAAACACTTTTTTTCAACACTTATAATGTCTAATTCCACAACCATATACTTAAATGTGTACCGGTTTCGGCTTACGCCATCGTCAGCACAAGGTTCAACAAAAAAATGTTAAAAATAATCCTGCCTCTGTGAACAGAATAACTCTCGATAAAATGAATAGATCAACATGAAAGAGTATTCGTGTATCCATAAGGACACCGACTGATTTCCAGCCAAATCGGTAGAGCTAAAACTTAGTTGATCAAATCGCGTTGGGGACTTACACCGCCGGTGATTCATAAGTCCATAATTAAGCCATCAACGGATTTTCAGCCTTATCAGGTAAAAGAGAAGAAAGGTTTAGGGAGAGAGAGAGTAAAAACTTAAATAATTTCAAGTAATACAAGCTGAGGAAGAACATCGCCGGTGACTTCACGATGACTTTTTTTTACTCCATTACACTCTTTCACAATATGGTTTGGAGTTTTACAATGAGACAAATTTTTCAATAAGACTGCGAAATCTGTGTATAGATAGGATGATGACTCAAATGAGTTTAGACAAAAACAAAATATAAGAAAGAAATGTTACCCAAGAAGTGCCAGGCGAGGAACCTGAGCGAGACCATCCTCTGGTGAGGTAGGTAGAAAAGATGAACTGTGTCGATCACTTGCCCCGAAGGTACTATCAAATTTATCACTCTGAAATTTAAATAGTATTTTATCATTTATTGTACAATTATCTAAATTAAAGTATACTTATATAAAACTTGTTATAGTTATATAAACTTAAATATATGAGTGGAATGTGTTTGTTCCAGTCTACATCGTTCGAACTATATTCACGTCATTTTCAGGAAATATTCAAGATGACTCGGGAAAAATAATAGGATACTTGGTCTTAGCCAAAGCATTGGCTACTTGGTGTTCCTAAATTTTATATGAAGGGAGGGGGCAGATATGGGGCTACAGAATTTTTTTATATAAAATATTGAGTAGCACATCGTTTCAAAGGTCATTACAAGGACTGTTCAAAAATATGAAAACCTTGAGTGATTAAAGCTAAATTTCACTAAGTTTCCTCCAAAACAAGCGCATATTTCAATCAAATTTTTAAAAAATATGAACTTTAGTCAAAAAGCTGGGGCTCAGCGGGGGCTCAACTAGAAATACCCAATAACTGTCGATATAATGAATGTATCGACTCAAAATGTAGTATCAAAAGTCACTACGTAAATCAGAAATTGGCTCAGCCCAAACGATCGATTGGCTTTGGATGGAGAGCGAAAACGTAATTGATTAATTCATGCTAGGCCGGTGATCATCGACGACTTTTTTTGTGATTATCAACTTATAATATAGAACTATGGCAACAACTTTAGTCAAAAAGCTGTTCCCAACGATACATCACATGTGCATACATGGAAATAAAAACTCTCAAACTTTTGCATATCCTGGAGCCATCCCTATTTATTTAGCAAAATAATATGACTTTGGGTCATTATTTTACATAAAGGATGCAAATTACATGCATATATGATTTTGCTTCCTGTAGTAAATTCAAATATTAACTACTGTAAATATACTAAGCAATATGGGTTCATCTAAATTATGTACTGAACGCAAAAATAAACAATTTTTGGCACTGATAGAGATGGAAAATTTAATATACGGATGGAAAAGTGCATACAATCTTCGATAATGAAACCAAAGAGGAAAATTCTAGAAAAGTTAGTTTTCTTTGTTCAATGGAAACCCTGTTAAGTTCAAGTGAATGAATAAATGCAGAGTTCAGAAGAAAAATGAACTGAGTCCGCATTTCTTCAAACTGAAACAGTGCTACCGTTTATACATTTTCAGTTTAAGCTTTAAATGTCAGCGTCAAATGTGTGAAATCTAATTTGAGTCAAACGAGGGAGGAGAAAGATAGAATGTTAAAGAGAAGTACCGTCAAGTCCAGTGGTAAAACCTGACTGATAAGGACAGTACGTTAGTAACCACATTATCATTCTGACAAGGAAAATAGGCTTCAGTCGTCAATTATGAACCAGGTTCATCAAGAAATCTACAGCTGATACAAGATATACATACAAGATAATGTTGATAAACAAAATAACACTTAAACTTAATGCATATAATAATTCTGATAGTTTTTCTCCTCTACCCTTCACATTCAATCAACTTAACTTGTTGAGGAAGTACATACCTTTGTTAGTTATTGTGACATGTCCGGGCTTTAACTATGAAGTCATATCTACTAACAGAGCGCTTTTTTGTCGCTCTGGTGGACATCAGATAACTTTTGCCTACCCAGGTTTATTCACTTAGGATAGGTGTTTTTAAAGAGTTTGTAGCATGTTCGATGAAGCCAATAAGGATTTTAGAGAAAACATCAATGAAAACAAAAAACTACAGCCCTTCGCTATACATATATACTAAAAGAGTTAGTAACTATACTATAAGATGATACATTTAATTAAGTATATAACAAGTAAAATACCTGAAATCATTTTTGAGTCCATGACCAACAAATTTTACACCATTATCAATTAGATATCGCAGTTTGAGATAAGTGGATTTTAAGGTGGTGAGATTCTTTGAACTGCAGGCAGCATCCAAATCTCCAGGCTTGATTCCAGAAAACTTGGTCAGATAGTCAAAAACTTGCTCTTGAGTTGATATGTAGTCGTCTATGAAAGGGGTGCCTTCTAAATTTCCCTGCCTATAACATGATAACAATTACGGGATTTTTGATATATCAAAATGTTACCATTTATTTTACTTGAAAGGATGATCTGGAAGTGACTCACCCTCGAACACAAGAGATCCTGGCAACGGACATGTGGGAAGGCTTCACCGTGGCAAATTTGCCGTCGCTTCTCAGTTCGGACTCTTCTTGGTTCAAAGTAACGAACTCTGCATCCATCGCCACTATGTCACCTAAACGGAGAAACAATAATTGTTTAATAACAGATTTAATGGCTGCATTTGATACTACTTTAGGCCGTTTTGGCAGAAAATTAATCGTATAATTAGACACCGGGAAAACCAGATCCGAAATTCAGTGTTGATACATTCATTCGATCAGGAGGTATCATGTTCAGAGATAGATATTTTGTAATTTTTACATTTTTAAATTTAGAGGACCGAAAAAACAAAACAGAATTTTTGACAAGGGTCATTCTATTCCAACTCATTACCCAATCGTGCCAGGGTCAGCTCTCGGATTTCGCCCATACATTACTCTAGTAATCTGATGTTGAAGTACTAAAACAGTCAAGTCTCAACGAAAAACAGGCTATAGTTAAACATTCACCTTCTTTTGGTATTTCGTGAGGTCCGAGCGGTAAGACGGTAGAACTTTTTGGTCCGCTAAGGAATATTTCAGGACTTATGACGGCAGTGGGTATGGGTAATTCCCTGGCCAGGTCACGCTGCCTCCAGTAGAAGACACAGGGCAGCTTCCAGTCCATGGAGAACCACACGGCCTCCTGGGTGGGCACTGAGGTGATACTGCAAACAACACATCTAGTTAGCAGATTTCATGAAAAGATACATTTAAAAATAAATTCACAAATAGTAAACTTTAAAAAAAATTATAATCAGCTGATGTAAGCGATTTATTTAAAAAGGAAGCAGAACTTATATTTTTTTTACGTTTTAATGGGGAAAACGCGTTTTTGACGAATATTGCTAGCGATAAAAGAAAACTAAAAAATAATTAAATTATATTATGGCAGTTGCGGAAAAAAAGTAGTGTAGGTGTGTGTGTGAACACGATATCTCCCGATAGAATGAATGTATCGACACGAAAATTTATAAGCGTATTCAAAACCCTCTAAGGACGACACCTATTAATTTTCAGCGAAATCAGCCGAAGGGGGGGAGGGCTCAACTCAAAAATCCCAATAACTGCCGATGTAGTGAATGTATCGACATGAAATTTTATATTTAAAATCAAAAACTCATATTAATTTTCCGTGAAATCGGTAAAAGGGAACGGGGTGTCCAGAGATGAGGGGCTCGACTTTAATACCCAAAATAATTGCCGATGTGATGAATGTATCGACACAAAATTCAGTATGAGGACTCAGAAGCCACTATGTAAGTCAAAGCATTAAGTTCTTCCTTAATAATATTGACTTAAGTTACCTCCTGTAGTTGTTAAACCTTCAAGCTGTTCAGGAGATTAGAAAATAGGAGAATAATAAATTGCGGGTAACAACGCCTACATCAAAATAATATAAGAAATGAATACCTAAAATCATTGAAGATGTTCCATTGGGGTGAACTTTTATTTTCGTGATCGTAGGAGGATCGTGTGTCTATCAGTGAAACGACATTTTTTTTCTCATCGTTTATAAAACAAACTACTCCGTACAGATCGTAGACAAAACTACGACAACCGAGATTTTGGATCTCACTGGTGCCGTCGAACTTGGATATGTTCAAATCACCATCTTCTGACAATTTAAACTGAAGACTTAGTGGCACCCAAGAGTGAATACTGTAAAGATGGGCAGGAACTGTAGTTAAACTCTCTAAAAAGTAAAATAATTAACTCATAAAATATAAGAAACTCACTAATATTAAAGTGGTCACATTTTAAAAGAATTTCGTAGGTTTAACATTTGTTGAACAACTGAACTCAGTCTCACGAAGAGGGGTTCGATATGCTTAATTTGCTCTTTGTACACAATTTAAAAAAATATATTTATTTTCACAGTCTTTGATTGTTAAACTGAATAGAAATTCGTGTTGAAAATTCCTTTAATTGTATGCTTCATTATATGAAACCTAAATATGCCGATACACAAAAACTACTATCGAACTAAAATACAACATTAGAACATGTTACAGTACTCCTTATCTTCTGTCTATTGATTTTACGTTTTCTGTATTCACTGATCAAATAAAGCATATCAAAGGCGAACAAAATAATTAATATTAGTACCATTGTTATCCAAATTAATTATGCAAACAACAAACCGTTATTTTGTTGGGGATGTTTAAACCTACATCCGATCCGAATGCATCCATTGCCATATCGACACATTTTCGCAACAGACCTCATATCGCCAGAACCCTGGAATACTTTTTTGACCACTGCATCCATTTGGTCCTTCCAAAATTTTTTCTCCTGCAAGATAATATAGTATTTATACATAAACTAATAAAACATATTTTTTATATATAATAAAATTAGTCATTTCAGAGAAGTGCTGTTAGCTACAGTGACCATTGTTGGAAGCTAGGTCGGTCATTAAGAGATAAGGGAAATTCAATATTGTTTTTGAAAATTTCGGTGAGTTTGAGTGAAGTTTATTATTTCATGGGAACGTCATTGAGAAACTGTGAGAGGTATCAAAAAAATGATAAAGGTGTAATCATTCTGATTGATTGCTCGTCATTCCAAATCGTTGAAATAAAATTATAAAAAAATATTTAAACTGAATCCATTTTTTTTTTGACAACACAATTACAATTTCTAACAAATATATTTATTGAATTCGAGATATTTGTCCAAATATACAAGAAAACCTCTTTTTTTTAAAAAAGAAAGTATTGGGAATACGTTTATGGAAACGTTTTTGCTCAGATATCAATTTTTTGATATATCATCTTATATCAACACCAAAAAAGTTTGGTTACAATCTGTGAAGACGTTAATATAGGAGTAGATATACAGGGTGTTTCAGTCAGTGTCCATACCGAGTGGTGGTCATGGGTGGAAAACAAGAAAAAAATGTTAATATAAACATGAATTGGGAATTGCTTCTTTACAAAATGATTGAGAAAATCTCAAAACATTCACGTTTTTCAAACATTTTGAGAGCTAGACACCACAAAATACACCTGTTATCCATCCACATTTCGAAATAAGCATTCTAGAAGAAGAGGAGGGAGGAGCTTGAGGCACAGTAAAGGTGCACAGATCAGTTTTACCTTGCAACCATTATATATAACCAATTATTTTGAAAAAAAAAGTCCCTATCAACAGAAATATCGTCTATTTTGCAATTTTTTTTTTTACAATTTTAAATATAAAATTGTTTTCTACATAAAACCGCTTGTGAAATTAATGAGAAATGGACAAAAAAATAGATCAGTTTTGAAATGATTTTTCATTTAAGTCTCAGTAAACAGCTGATATAGCAGTCAAGTAATTACTTTAGTTAATTGAAAGCGCTGGTAGCTCTGAGGTAGAGTGCTAGACTACTGAGGCCTACTGAGCTCAAGATCGCGGAATCGAAATCAGGCCGAGTCCTATAGGTTTTTTATTTGAAAGAAAAAACCTTGAGCACGCCGTCCTTCAGACGTTAAGCGTTGGTCCCGACCATGTACGATGTACGGATACTCGTTAAAGACCTCTGTCTGTTAAAGCCCAGGCATGAGTCACAATACCTAAATAATTAACTTTAGTTAATTAAATAAATTAATTTAGTTAATAATTTTAGTTTTCATTACGAAGCTGAACATTTTTTTTTTAGCAATAAAAATATGATTTTGCAAAATATCCGTCATTTCTGTTGATAGGATCTTTTTAAAAATAAATGGTTAATGATAGCAAGGAAAATTTTATTGTGACAACTCCTCCCTCCTTCTATTCCAAAATGCTTATTTCTAAGTGTATTTAGATAACATGTGTATTCTGTGGTAGCTCAAAAATATTTGAAAAACGCGTTTTTTTTAGTTTTTATCTCAATAATTGTTTTAAGAAACATCCAGACCAGATCTATATTTATACAGGTCACAAACCATCATCAAACCACTCCTGGAGTTATGAACTCTTCGATATATCAGTTACGGAGATCAAAATAAGAAAAAAAAGTCCGAATTATGGAAAAAGTAAAATATACTTACAGACTCAGTGTTATTGCCACAGTTCATAGTTAGGATGGGCGGGAGGGAGAGAACCTTCCTCTCCTGGAGTGTCGGCTGGAACCTGCGACAGGGTTCACACCAGGCTGGAGTCACCTGGGATCCCCCAACACTCCACTCCAGTACCTCGGGGAAACTTACATCGTGACTCTCTCCTGAACGAAACACATTAGTAAGTAGGCTGATATTGACAAAAAAATATTCTATGGAAGCCAAAAGTGAGGTTGGGTGGATGGGATCCGTTACTCAATCCTGATTCTCCTACAAGCAATATTTTGGGATGGCAGAATTGTTATTTATCTCCTGAACTAATGGATCGATTTCGACCCAAATCGGTATAATATACTTTGGTGTTAACCTAAATTGAGACAACAATTTTCAAGTAAATCGCTCCAGCTCATCGTTTTATGGTTTAGTAATTTCAATGTTGTAAGTTACATTACATATCTCACAGCTATACCGCTAAAGAATTTTGTATTTTTTTAAATATTGAAGAGGAATGACCCTCTAACATAGCTACCAATTTTGGTACAATTAGTTTAAAGAAAAAAACAATTCATTTAAAGAAAACTAACAAATAAAACATAAAAAAAATAATGGTGCCGAGTATTGAAAAACTTCGTTTTCTAGCAACTCATACCTTTTGGATCCGGATAGATGAGGCTCTGTACAAGAACAGTAGCCTCTTTACTGGTTTTGTTACTGCACTTTAAACAGGTGAACACATGACTCTGTTTACTGCCCAACAATTTGCTTATTTCAGTTTCTCCTTTGGTCGTCTCGTCCGCAACTTCCTCTGGAAAATATAAAATAAATTAATATATTAAACATTTTTTTTTTTTAAATATTGCCTATTTATGTCTGAATACATTTTTGCTATCTGTGTCAATATAGTGGAAAGCTAATAAAATAAATAAAAACAAAACGATGGCGGAAGCCGAAACCGGTACACTTTGTGTATATGTTATTGTGGAATTAGATAGTATAGAAGGTAAAAAGTTCCTTCTTTTTATTTATTTTATGGCCTATTTCACAAAACGTTTATACGTACGTCACCAGTTTCGGCATAACTACATCCTCAGGTTTAATTATAAACTAATTCAGGGGGGTTGGAATTTCAACTTAGAAATACCTATAGACTAGACCGCTTGGGATTCGGGCTAGGGGTTACGCCGGTGAGCTTCTTGCTACAAACCCACCACCCTTAGTATTGGGGGACCCTCCCTGGCTGACTCCCTCTATACAGATTAACCTTGAACTACATACTAACAGCAAACATGAAACTTCCCCTTCAGTATTTGTACAATCCTTCCATAATTTACTTCATAGACTGCCCCATGCAAAAATTTTATATACTGATGCTTCAAAATTAGATGAGGGTGTAGGAGCGGCAGTCGCAATGGATGGTGCTGTCTTAAAACGACGACTCCCAGGCATTTGTAGCGTCCTCACTGGTGAACTGTTTGCACTGTCCATGGCGTTGTACAGCATCATGAATCTCAGGGGAGAGCGGTACATTATCTGCTGTGATTCACTCTCAGCCCTGCAAAGTATCCAAGAGTTATACTCTGATAACTGTTTGGTTGCCAAGATACACAGCTATTACAAAACCCTCACCGAACTGAAGAAAACTATCCTCTTTTGTTGGGTTCCTAGCCATGTTGGGATAAGGGGTAATGAATTAGTAGATGCTGCTGCGAAAGAAGCGGCAGCAAGTCTTCTTGAGGAAGTTGTGGTATATACAAAGAAGGACCTGCAGCGGTGGCTTCGACGTAGCGTGATGGAAGGCTGGAGAAATATGTGGGAGGAGATCGAGAACAGCAAGCTCAAAGTGGTGAAGAGAGATGTGAAGCCGTGGGGATCCTCTTGTAGAGGCAGCCGAAGGGAGGAGGTGGCGTTGACCCGACTCCGAATTGGCCACTCTCGGCTAACCCACGGCCATCTGATGACAAGAAGTGAACCGACCACATGTTGTGGGGTGCCCCTCAGTATCCAACATATCTTGGAAGAATGCCCCCGCTACGGAGAGCGACTGGCCAGACTGGCCATACCACGCTATCTAGCTGAGGCCCTCAAAGATGACAGCCGGTTGACTTCCTCACGAAGACTGGGCTCATCAACCAACTGTAAATATACAGTCGTTAAATGACAAACATGGCTGGGGACTGACCGACTGTCAGTTGACTCAGCAGATATCTATTTTTGCCTTCTGGATAGGTATATGCAAATTTAAAATATAGCTAAGTATGTGTGTATGTGAATGTATGTGCATATATATGTGTATATATATATATATATATATGGATAACTTATGTGTGTGCTTGTATGGGTAGTGAATGTGTATATATGTATGCATATGATAACAAATATCATTTAAATTATGAAAATAGAAAAAAAAAAAAATATCAAAATATATAATGAAAAAAAAAAAAACATTAAAAAAAAAATAATAATAAAAAAAAATAAAAAAAAAAGTTACAAAACAGCAAGGAAGAATATATATACAAAAAATGAGTAAAAAGAATATTAATGGAAAAAAAAAAAAAAAAAGTTACAAAACAAGGAAGAATATATATACAAAATCAGTAAAAAGAATGGTAATGAAAAAATAAAAAAAAAAAAAAAGTAGGTGTGTGTAATTTTATTCCTTATCATCTATCATGCATTGTCAGCTAGTACATAGGACTATAGACTTATAAGATATGCTTTGCAGCTCTGTCGTAAAAATTCAACTACACTGTAATAGCTGTGTGTTTGGCCTCCTTACGTAGATCTCACTGTGACTGCTCCCAGATCGCAGCGGGAGTGTGCCGTTCTCCTAGAGTCTCTTAGCTGGGCCCCGGGATAGTCGGTCCGTCATCATGTTGTCTCTCTGGTCCGCTCTGATCTGCCTCCAATTATATGACTGCATATTATGACTACCTATTTTTCTTATTTTTTGTTATTATTTTCTTAAAAAAAAGGGGGAAAAAAAAAAAAAATACACATATATATATATACCTATATATATATATAGATATAGTGAGCGATACTGCAAAATACGCTAGACTGGCGCTATGACCCTGGCTGTTGCGCGCCAAACAAAAACCCAAATACTACTACTACCTATGGTTGTACCAGTATGTTAGGTATTTGTTGTCTGAAATATTTTTCTCTATATATCTAAAAATTATGGTTAACTAAATCTTTTTCGTTAATATTAGTTGACCATTATTATTAAAAGAGAAAAATATTTCGAACGAATAGCTAACAGTAAAATCACAGGCATTTTCAAGTAGAAATTCCAATCTTTTTACCAGGCGGATAAGAAGGGTTCGAACTTAGCAAACTGACTTAGTTTGTAACTATACCTGATTGTTTAATGCCGAAACCGGTAGTGCATGTTTAGAAGTTTTATTTAAAACTATATATTTTATAAACAAGATTGTTTTATTTACGTACAGTTAGCAACAATGAACGAATATCATTTGGTATAATTACCTGTATATTCTGGCTTAATTTTTCTTTTTCTTTGAGATTGTATTTCAATACTAGGAAAGTCAGTGTCTCTGTAAACAAACGTGGTCGTCTTCACTTCCTTCCTTTTGCACATAAGCAGTTCCGAATGCATCTGATGTAAAATAAACCTGTTCCAACTCTAAAAAATAATAAAATATATCAGTAAAAATGAAGAATACTATACATTGTAAGTGAGCATATCAGTGACTCTCAATAAAAGAAAATTGACATTATATATTGAAGAAATATCTACTCTACAGTATATTTCTGTTAAGTTGGAGCTTGACAGTTAAAAGGCCACGGTATGCAAAATATAATCAAATAACTTCTGTCACGATAAAATATATGGCAACAAGAAACTTGATTGGAAGATGTGGTTCGAAGTCCAAATTTACGAAAAACAGACCATAGAACCACTAGTTTCTTTACTAGGAATACAAGGACCTTAAATGAAATTTTGAACCTATTTTGATAAGCCTTACGAGATGATAAATTAATTTGATTCACTTGTACTTTGAAAATATATACTATTAAAAGAATCATTATTTAGACTGGTACTTCAAACGTATAACTAATGATAGAGTACTTTGGTTAAGTTATTCCTGCGGAACGATCTATTTTATCGAAATCTAGGGTAGAGCATATTCGAAAAAAACTCTCTCTTCAGTTGAATACATTAGGCTTCTGAATGGATCGGACAGAATAGCCTTAAAAAGGAGGTTTCTAAGCTAGCTAATGAGATATGGCTTGCGCCAAAATTTATTTACAAATCTTTGTCTACGATCTCAATAATTTTAATATTTAAGCATATTTCACTTTTATTTTTGTCAATTTTTCGAAATATGTAGGAACGATTCAGGGGAATGGCACATGGTGCCTAGTAAGCCGCGTCACCAAAGAAGTATACGGGATGAACACAATTATTATAAAGATCTCCCACTTAATACTGGAACGTCTCACTGAGGCAATTAATAATTATTAATTATTATAAGTATTATAATACTTTGTTACCGATGAGAGGCTTTAAGAGCTAACAAGGTCACCCGAGCTTATAAAAATAAGGACAGTAAAAGGTAGCCAGCTAACTACAAGCAGATATCTATCAGTCTTATAGTCTTCAAGGTTAAACAGATACACCTGATTGGTACAAGTAAATTTTCGACATAATATATCCGAGTCAGTTTGCCCATAGAAAGGGCTTATCCGCAATAGATTGCATTTTGCAGACGATGGAGGATACAAATCCTTGGAAGGAAGGAAAATAGCTATTGCTAAGTCTGCAACTAAAAAGATAATGCAGATTCTCTTCGAGTTTGGGGTATTTCAGGAATCCGTCCTGTTCATCGAGTACGCAAACGATCGATTGCTAAGAATAAGACATAAGGAAAATAGGGGTACCCCAAGGTAAGCCCCAAGAGAAGGAAACAAATATTTTGCGTATAATAATAGGCTATGAGGTCTTTCTCATAGAACACACCCAGATGTTGGGAGTCAACGTCGACTCAGGGTATTATAATAAATGAGGAGTAACCAATCAATTTGAGACATTTGCGCAGAGGTGGTGGAATAGCGTTATATATGAATTTGTATGTTTTTGGAGAGGCCGGATCCACTGTATTTGATAGATTTGATTAAAAAATACTTTTCACATTGAAGATCAAAGGGGAAATTCGCTAAAGTTTTTCCTTTTTCAATAATGTTTTCATTGCAAACGTCTCGATTTGATTGCTTACTCCTCCACTTACATAATGATTCGCCCAAGATTAATTAATTAATTACTGAAATAATAATAATAATAATAATTCCTTTTCTAAAGACTTTTTAAAAAGTATAGTTCATGCAATAATAAATTGGCAATAAGATATAATTGAACCTGAATGAGGAGAAGGAGGTTAGCCTCCTGTGCTGAAGCATCAGAAAGGATGAGCCGGAGAGCTGAGGCCTCCTTGGCAGAGCGGAGAGCTCTGAGGAGGTTGCCAGAGTGGCATGGAGCACCGGTGCCAAGCATGTGGAACAGGAAGCCCAGCTCACAGCAGACACAGAACTCTTCCGAGCAAGAGTGGGCCAGGATTATCTCACGGAGACTCTCCGTAAAGTAAAGCACCTAAACATAAAAACAAAACATAAAAAAAAACTCATAATAATAATCAACGGGAAAGGAAAATTATTGTAAACATAAAAACAAAACATAAAAAAAAACTCATAATAATAATCAACGGGAAAGGAAAATTATTGTAACGCCCAGCAGATAAAATATTCAGTTCATGGTAGAAACGAGGTTTTAGCCTCTTCTTTGAGTGAGTTTTGTCAGATTGATAAACATTAGATAGATATACTGAATAGGCTGGTGAACACCAAGGGACCTAAGTGTTCGATGTTCTTATCCCTTCCCTGGTAACTACTGACAGTCCTAAATTTTGCCTATCCAGGTTTAATTAGGGTAGGGGTCCTTAAAGAGTAAAAATTGCATAAGCTCGGGACAGCCATTTAACGTCCCCTCCGAAGGATGGCATATGCAAGAGTTTGTTACTTCCCGGAAGCTCCAGCCGGCTTGGAACGAGAAATCTTGAGCACAGTAAGCAAGTACGCTACCTCTCTGCTATAGCCGCCCCCAATAAGTGACCATAAATATCAAACGAAGGATTGATAGCAGGATAACCTCTCTTAGAATTATTGATAGTCGTTTTATCCATTCAACAACCAACAAGGCCAGCTTCGTAGTCAGTTACTCTAACCACAAAGCCAGCAATTGATATAAAGGGAATGCACATACGGATGACCGTCCACACACTCACAATCGAGGCATAAGTAGTCCAGAGGAACCAGTTGCGCCTACCCAGCATGCGCAGGCCAAGTCCAAAGATTAATGAAATATAAGTAATAATATATATCTATATTTTTTTTTCACAGTTTTATTATTCTTCGAATTTTTCTTTGGTCCTTACAACCTACAAAAAGACGTTTCGGGAAAAACTCCCATCAGCAATACCATTTTCAGTTTGGACCATGGTTTACAACACAAAGGTCGACTAATAAAATATGTACTGCATAAAACAATGTGATCAATATAAAGAAAAACTTGAAATCAAGATTAGTAAATAGATTAAAGACACTGATGATGGGAATTTTTCCTGAAACATCTATTTGCTAGATTGTAGAGTCCAAAAATGAATTGGGAGAATAACAAAGCTGTGAAAAAAAAAATATATACATATATTATAAATTCAGAATTTCATTACACAACCCAAAAGACCCATAAGGCGGATAAATTTAAATACTAGAATTGATAAATTAAATGTTTTCTGAGAATCATACCTGGATCATTGAGTTGCAGTAGGCATTAGGCAAGGTAGCTTCGAGGCCACTAAAGCCTGTTTTGTTAAACTGGTCCACTTCATAGTCATCCAGGGCCCCTGCTTTACTGTACTTGATGTCTGGCTTTCTATACCTCTTTGGGATGGCCACAAAGTTCCCTTCCTCCTTGCTCATATCACGGCGGCCATAACCACCCATCGAGGTTTTATCATCCAAATAGCTCTCTGCAACCTGCACAAAACATTAGATGAACATTCTGACAACATAACGGCTGATTCGAACAATAGAACACGTCACAGCCAAACCTCAATGTCCGTACTCTAGTACTAGTAGGCTGTAAAAAAAAAAATAATAATAATAAGTTGAAGATCTTGCGGTTATAGTTGAAAACTAAATAAGGAGGAGGGAGAAAAAAATTAATCCATGAATAGAAATAAATCGTATAAACTTACAAGATATGATATGATGATAAAAACGTTTAGCGATGGTTCCGAGCCTGTGCGATGTCAGGTACTGGTTAAAGTCCCCTACTCTATGTGAATAAACATGGATTGGCAAAATTTAAGACTCCCACAGTAATTTGGGCTCAATTCCACCAGAGCAAAGAAAGAGTGCTAGTTAGCGCTAATCATAGTTTAGAGAGCGGAATTTAAATAGTTGATATTTTCACAATTAGATGTTTTTACTGTGATGGGGTTGGTTAGTTATTGTGACTCATGTCCAGCCTTTAACTATGAGGACATTTCGCCTACTGCCAGAGCGCTCTTTCATCGCTCTGTGGACATGAGCCCGACTTTACTATGGGAGTTCTAAATTTTGCCAATCCAGGTTTATTCAGCTTGAGTAGGGGTCGTTAGGTACCTGATATCGTACAGGCTCTCGAGACCAACGCTATAATAAACCGATAAAAAACTTTAGGGCCTAGACAGGGTTTCGAACCTGCGATCTTGAGCTGCGTAAACAAGCAAGTTACTTTTGAGCTACTGGCGCCCTCCAATACCGTGATACACAACAAGACCTATTCATAAATACAGCGTTGAATTTTATTTTATTCATAATTTATTAGAAATGATTCTACTCTGATAGATAATCAAAAAGAAAAAAATTATCAAGGCAGTTTGGACATTTTAATTTTAATTGTTAAAAGTTAAAAGAAGATAAACAGCTAATACACAAATAACATGATTCATAAGATGCACTCACGGACACGTCAAATATGTACTCTTTACAGGAAAGTCGATACTCCCCTCGGTTTCCACTAAAGAATATTTGACGTGACATTACTACGAATCGAATGTGCACTGGTCAAATGGGCCCTGATGGTGAATATCTGAATAAAAACTTACAATGAACTGATAAAAGTAAGTTCTAACTAAGGAATCTAACCTGATTTCTTCTCTTGGTGTTTGGATTTGGAGCATAACCAACTGTACCCTGCATCTTCATAGTTCTCAGGATTTCTGGGTCAATCGGAGGAGTTCGCCTGAAACACCCAAAATACATCTTGAAACACGGAAAAATAAGATATGTTTAGACATTTAAAAATCATTAAATTCTGATTAGTTAAATTAAATCTTCATAGATTTTTTAAATTAGATTTTTTTTTTAAAATAGATACTTTCACATAATGATTTTTCTTAAGATAGGACAGTTTTAGTGGCCAAGGTCAACAACAAAAGTGATTATTTGAAGCCTGTGAAAGGGAAAGGCCAACTCATTCGCAGATGAATTTAATAGTTTCCTATTTTTACACGGACCACGACACTAAAAGTAAATTATCCACTTGCGATATTAGTGAAAAATTAAAGGAACTAACCGATAAGCCATTTTGATAAACCGTTCAGGCCAGTCGGACAGAAGAGGTCCTGAAGTGACTGGGAGAGGTATGGCGCTGTAAACGGCCATGGTGTCGTTAATGTCAATGGACGAGTAGGGTTCTATAGGATCAGCAAACTCTGTCTGTCTGGAAAAGGCATTGTAGATGGGAGTGTGAGAAGAGGCCATCAGATGGAGGGACCCGCCTGTGTCTCCGATAGCGACAGCCTGGCTCGAGGAGCTCACATCGAGCGAGGTTACCAGGCACCCTCCTCCAAAGTTCACCTGTCAGATCAAATACAACCAATAATAAACAGAATAATAATTAAGAGAGGCAAGATATTGGGGATGATACTGTTCAGAAAATTATTTATTCAACGTGGATGATTCATCACCCGGAAGAGGTTATTAAACCCACAAATTTGACTTCATGTATTTCTTTTTTTGCTGAAGTAGTTTAGGTGAGTGTCTTAAAATAAAACTCTACTTCCGAACAGTGTAGTTTAGACGATTCTTGCACAACATCATATAACATATATTTTCTGATAACTACGAATAATTTATACAACTTTTTTGTTCAGTTATATTTGAAAAAGGACTAAAAACTACCAAAAAATAAAGAAAAAATATTCAGCTACGACAACAAATACTTATTAGTATTGTGGCTGAATATGGTAGCAATACCGAAAGTACTCCCATATTATATATATTTTTTGAAATAGACAATATTTTTTATAAAACGTACGTTTTTTCTTTATTTTTTATTAAGTGTTTCCCAATATCTCTGCAAAAAAATGTGAAGTATCATTAAAATTACTAACCTGATAAATAGTCATGTCGGGTTCAGAGAGAGTTACTGTTTCAACAAACTGAAGGCCCCCCGTGGGAGAGGCGACAGCGAGCCTGGAGGAGAATGAGGGCATGAACCGGAGGAGGAGAGGATCGACCAAGACTGAGATGGGGGCCACAGAGCGCAGCATTCTAAGGTCGAACACCAGGAGGAGGTTGTCCACCGCCAGGCTACCCTGTCTGACATCACATCATAGCTCTCATATATTCGATTACTGTTTAATAAGTTTTAGGAATATTTTGTTTTTCCAATAATCACTGATTATTTATTAAGAAAGATATAATATATACATTAATGAAAATGTTTAAAAAATATGCTTCAGATAAAGCTTATAAGTTGAAGGTAGAGCTGTACCTACTGCCCACAAGCTGCCAGTGAAGTATACAATACTAATTACCTTTTAGAAAAGCCACAGGTGACAAGAAGATTGCCATGACAGTCGAAGTCCGAGAGGCTGCCATTGTGTGTCTCCATGGTGTGTTCTACCTTGAGGGTGTGGGGGTCCCGCAACTCTACCAACCCTCCAGGCTCCCCGCAACAGAGAAACCTCCCTTGTTCCCGCATTATGGCGCATCCCCCTTCACCAACTTTTATCTAAAATGCATTCAATACAGATTTTTTAGAATGCGAGGTCAATCTGCCTCTTATTATATTGAGACAGTACCGGATTCGAAAGAACATTTTTACTTAAAATTATAATTATGTATGTACTGTGATCAGGGATGATATTGAACCGGCATACACTGATATGACAGTGCCGTTTTTTTTATATTCTATTAAACTAACAAATGAATTTTAAATAAAATTTATTCTCTGAGATATACTAGAATTAAGTATATACCAGAAAAACTTTTAGGCTGAAAAACAATACTGAATGCCCCATCATAGCTGTCAGTTATTTCTACCAGAAGTTGAAGGAAGATTTCATGCCGGTTCTTGGAAGAGGTAAGGAATGCGACACGATAACACCTTCCTCCCTTCACGCATGTCAAGCCCCAAGCCTATCACTAACCCTCTTAAAATTTAGAATATCACCACTCTAACTGCAATTATACAGTATATATAAGGCCAGTGTATAGTGGCCACTTGCCTTTCAAAACACTGAATAAAGTAAAAGAGAAAACGATAGTCACACATTACTGACACAATGTTATTAGTGTGGTCGAACTTGGTTATCGTCAGTTCTTGAGTTATAAACGGATCTCAAGCTAAATCAAGGAATTTTTGGATTTAGAAGGTGTCATAAAACGTTTTTAGTGGGGACTCTTATGTGTTTCTAGCTGAGATATAATTTTTCATTTTTATTTAATATGGACTCGTCTCCTTGATAAATCACTAATTCTTGTTGATAGATAATAAACAATTCAACAATTTTGATAAAGTGACAAGCATATTGCAGTTCATATGTGTACAAAATCAAAAGTTTTAGTTGCATCGCCGTGTTGCTGAGCATGCATTGCAGAACAAATAAACGCTTAAAATTAAATAATAATAAATATAATATAATTACAGTTTGAATTTCTCGTCCCTCAGCGAGGTTGAACTCGATGATCTTAGAAGTGTGGCCTCCAAGGAGAAAAGAGTCTGGAGAGTGTTTCAACTGAATCAAACACTGCATTTCTTCCAGATTTGGAGAGCTGTAAAATACAAATAGTTGTAAATTTCAACGATCTGTATGCTCTATCAGCTGTGAACTTCTTTTTCTCTCTCCTCCTCACACTTAATTCAGAGAACCCGCATGCTACAACAATGCCAGACTCCTGTCATTAGGGGGGTTGTCCCCTATAGCTTGTCCCAGATATTATCAGGTCACGACGACTTTAACTCCAAACTCTTTATCTTTAGGAGAAAGAATAACCCTAACTTTTCATGTTCGGGGCATCGAGACTGCAGAACATGTGGTCCTCGATTGCCTGCTGTATGACCAGGCAAGGGTGGAGTTGATTCGCAGGACCGGTTCATACCTGGGACTGAATCTGCGGCAGCTGATGATGGAGATTGGCTACCCAGTGTTCAGCCGGTTTGTTGGCTCCTGGTGGGAGCAGATAAAAGCGGTGTGACGGACTGGGTCACCACCGATCGCCACACGTTGGTCGACCAGTGGTCATAACCTTACTTAAGCACTAGCCAGATCCCGAGCTCCCTCTACAAACATAGACGGGTGATGTTGCACAAAAGCAAGGTGCACCCGACACAATACAGAACAATAAAGTCCTATATAGCTTTATCTCCATTCAATAACAAAACTAACAAAAAGTTTAGTTTAGATATCCGGAAGTATCGTCCGACCATCTCTCCTGAAATATGACTAGTTGTAATTAAATCTTAGGAATGTATCGATTTGTAAACATACAAAGGTATTATCTTAAAATAAATTATTGATCCAGGGCAGACTTCTGTCCGAAAAATGTCCATTTGGAATCATCGTGGTTAAAGGACTATACTTAATGAATGAAAAAAAGAGAGGGCGGCGAACTCCTGCGATGTGTTTGCTCATCCTGTAAGCGCTCCCTCCCCTTCAGTCGAATAAGCTGAAAATCAACAGATGCTTTACTTATGAACTTCCGGAATGCATAGAAAAACACACTTTCAAAAACCATTATAACGTACAAATTAAAAAAAAAAAAAAATGCAAATGAAAAAGGTAACATACCTATGAGTAAATATAGGAATGCCTCTTCGCATTTGGTATCTCAAGGCTGTAGGACTGAGGGCTAGAATTCCTCCATCACATGGATACAAACATCTAATTTCATCTGTGGCATGTACTTGAAAAGATGTGTATTTCTGGAAATCTGGCCCGTAGTATGATGTTACATGACCCTAAGAACAAAGAACTGGATAAATAAACAAGAGAGGAATACAAAATAAATGAAAGGGCTGCCTAATGCTACGTTGGTTGATGGGTTTATGCTAACCATCACACAAAATTTAGTCTAACATGAAACATTCGACGTTTAAGTTTTTAAAATACATCCCTTCTGATATCGACATTTTAGCAAAGATAGTTAAGTACATCACTAAAATAATTTCATATATCTTAACATAAATTACCCCTTGGTTTCCCATCCACAGTAGTTCTTCTGAGGTATCAAACGCGACTGCACAAACACCATAATTCTCACCACCATCAACAAGAATAGTGTTTCTTTCGTGAAATTCAGCATCCACATAATCGCCAGTAAAATGTTCGTTGCTTGAGACAAAACTTTCTTCGGTTAGAGCAAAACTTGACTCCTCATTATACACTGGAAATTAAAATTGAATGGTAATACAAGAAAGTTGAAAAACAATTTTATTATTTTCTAAAAAATTACAAAACATCAGAAAATACACATATATTTATGGAAGCCATAATAAAAACGACATTATCAATCCTTACTTAATAAACTTTCCGAAGCCGTTTCATAATGTAAAGCGGAAGAATTAATATCCATATTATTGGTAATGCACTAAAATCATCTGCATAACCTTCTTATGTATATCAAGTGATAAGAACACAATTTGATGTTTTGAAAGTGAACTGGCCAACTTAAAAATGTTTTTGTTTGAGCCGTTATCAATCAGCGCTGCCACCACTAACTACTAATTCTATCAGCGATTGTTAAATTTTTTAAATTATAATCAGAATATTAAAGAACTTATTGTTAAGTTCTTTAAATCTTACAAATTTATTTTAGAAATTCTCAATGCTTTTTTAGTTCCTATAAAAAAAAATTTCCTGCACCACTCGATTCATCTTAGAAAAAAATTGATAAAGTTCCCTAGTACACTTGGTTGATAATTTACGCTGTGCATCATTCGTTTATTCCTTGCCAAGATCTTTGTTGGTTTGTTTTTGGCATGTTCTGAACTACCTAGTTAATGTGATTCAACTATGAGGTCATATCCCTCTGGTGGACTTGTGCCCGATGCTACTGTGGGAGTTCTGAAGCCACCCGGGAGTTACTAGATGAAACACAGCAAGATATGCTACCTTGGTCATTTAGGAAACCCCTCTGCAATCTAGAGTTGAAAGACGAAATTCACAAAGCCTCAACAAATCATGAAGAGATCATGCAGCGATTTCTATTCCTTCTGACTTCTAACCGCTTCACTGGCCATAGAGCCATCTATACCGATGGCTCCAAAGTAACCAGCTCTAATGCTTGTGCTTCACGGATAACGTCAGGGAAAAGAAGTACAAGCTACATGGCCCATGAAATATTTTCACAGCTGAGCTGACTGCTGTCGGGCTCGCATTCTATTATGCCCTGACCGTCCAGGAAGATTGGATAATAGTTTGTTCTGACTACTTCAGAGCCTAGATCGTATGTACTCACCCCATCATGTCATCTACAAGGTCCACCGTTATGTCGCCATGCTTAGAGAAAAGGAAAGCAGGTAGTCCTCGTCTGGGTGCCGAGCGACATGATCATGATCATTTGCCGCTCTGTCAGTTGGTTAGGGCTTACACAGTGGCCTTGCCCATGTGAGGACCCCTGGGGGCCCGGGTGGGGTCTTGTATGGCTGCCTGGGTTAGGGGCTTGGGACAGCCCCGCCGGGGCTTCTGGACTGGAACAGTCCTGGACTTGGAAGATTGTGGACGGCATTCCTCACATCAAGCCTCGCTATCTCCACAATTAAGCCCAGTGCTTACCTATACTTAAACATTAGAGAGAGTGGCCCGACGGTGCTGTTGCTTGCCCCCTGGTCTGGCGTGCCTATTCGTTGGATGCCCCTGGGTCCCGTTCTTTGCCATTCGCCAGTCCCCCTGGCCTCCTGTGGGATCCCATCATGGCTGTTTTCGTTTTCGTCTTTTGTAATAAGAGTGCCCTGGTTCAGTGGGGACAAGAAATGTAACAAGGTCGGGCGATAATAAACCTAAATAGTTGTTCGCCCCAAATAAACCAATATAATTGTTTCTTTTTGTAATTATGCACGTACAGTATACATAATAACTAACAGCAGACATAGTTGTAAGATACATTTATTCGTATCCTCAATGGCTTTCGCGAAAAGAAATATATATGTTTTTTCTACTCACCAACAGTGAGTCGATTTCTCTAGGGTTTTTTAAATTATAAAAAAAAATATATTTTACCATGGCCGCTAACTCCACTCCACCTGCTCGGTGCTTTGCGTCTCGATTGCCCTCTCAGTATATTAACTCTAACCACTGAAGCCCCTCTTGAATAGTGACACTGACTACGAAGAATATTAACACAGACCATTCAACAACCGAGGATCAACTCAGATTAGTAACTCTAAACATCAAAACGAAGGATGTCCTATCTTGTGAATTTTTTGGTAGTTGTGTCCTGCCCTGACACCAACGAGTGCTGGAGCTAGTAGCCGATATGTTAGTATTTGCAGCGTAATTGCTACAATCTGAATTATCTTCATTTAGATTAATGTGTGTTCGGATTATGCAATCAATCCGAATTCTGTTTGTTTTCAGTTCCCTACCTCTTCCTCTACAATAGTTAAATTTCATTTAATAAATAAAAACAAAGAAATTCTATATTGTCTAATTCCACAAAAGTATATACATATACTGTATCAGTTTCGGCTTACGCTATCGTCAGCACAAAGTTCAAAAGTGTATTTCTTTCTTTTTATTTATTTTATTAGCTTTCCACTATATCGATACAGATCGCAGAAATGTATTCGGAGATAAATATGTGGTTTAAAGCCCAATTTGACATTTTGCTGCCAGAAGATTCGAAATGGTAATGACCCCTGTGCAGACCTCCTTGCCTAAACCTTCAAAGGATATGTCACACAATATATTAACATGCGTTATATTGTGATAACACTTTTTCAGTTACATCGAGATTTTGTTTTTTGGAATTTACCTATTCTAGTGATATAACACAATATCTACTCTATAATATATTGTGTCATATCCTTTGTAAAGTTGACAAGGGCTGTTAAAAATTATATTTTTGAGTTGTAAAACCATTTTATTGAGAGCTGGAGTATGAGAGAGGGAGGTCAAAAACAAACGGAATTCGGCTCGATACCTTGTCGTAGACTGGAGACACAGTTTGACCTAAATAAACAAAATGGGAGTATAGCCACATAATATTGACGATACTCGGTGCTGCCCGGGAAAGTCACTATTTTTCATTCCATTTCGAATCTTCTGGCAACGAAATATCGAATTACGATTTAAACTAATGAAATTTAACTATTTTAGAAGGAGGCAAAACAAACTGCCTTCGGATTGATTGCATAGAGTGGACACTGTTTGACATTAATTAACGAGATATGGAGTATTGCAACTAAAAATGATCGTTATTAAAATATGAAATGAATGAAATTAAATGGAATGAAAAATAATCTTTATTCTGGGACATATGTCCCCTACGAATAATAACATAAAGAATAAGAGTAGGTATACGAATATCAACCAGTTGAAAAGAATAAAAATAAAAGAAAAGAGGTCTCTAGGAATAAATATTAAAAACAGACAATGAATAAAACAATAATAAACTAGTGAAAAAATAATTAGGATAAAAAAATATAGAAAAACATTTGGATAATAATGTGAAACATGATAACAATAATGACTTATATATGAATTGTAAAAAACTAGACTAATGAAACAGAAGAGTAACAATCTGTCCAGTGGAGAGAGAGACTTATAGGAAGACGAGAACTATCTCATAGGAGCCAGCCAGGAATCAGAGATATCGACTACTAGCTGCGGTAGCGGGTATTGCTCGGGAAATTTTCTACTAGCTAAAAGAATCATAAAATCTAAGCATCCTGATGGAGGGGGAGAGGAGAATTTAATTGATTTTGTTATGTAATGTTATTAATTTGTGAGGGGCTACGGTAGTTGAGTGGTTAGTGTGTGAGGCTAAGAATATGTAAGTGGACCCCGGTTCAGTGGTTACTATCCTATAAGGGCTTTAGCGGATGTGAGTATAGGATTACTTTTCCTCCATAATGGCTCTAATTGTTGCTAGAGGACGCGCATAAATTACGTAATACTTTGGGGGGGGGGGGGGGGGGGGAGAGGGATTCAAACTTTGTGATAGTTTGGGAAAGGGATGGAGGGGGCTGAAAAATGTTACGTAACACTATAATTCTAGAAATGTTCACATTATTTCACTCGTATGTTATTTAAAAAAAATAATATTAGGTACGTTACGGGGGAGCAGGAGAGAGTATAGTGTGACAGGGTTGGGGGATCAACAAGTATCTAAAATTGGGTTACATAAGTTATAGATAGGCAGTATCCTAGAGGGACTTTATTGGTTGGATAGTTAGTGTAACTATCCTAGAGGGGCTAATGTTATTGAGTGATTGGTGTTACTGTCCTAGAGAGGGTTTACACCTCATTAGAGTCACTATCCTCAGGATAGAGTCTTACCCACCATCAAGCCAGGGCCCAGTTCCTGGGGCACCCAATAAAATAAAGAACAGGCCGAAAATATCTGGCAAGCGAAAGATGGATAAATAGCAAAAATTATCAATAAAGTGTAGATACCAGGGTACACTCACATTTTTAGAAACGTATTTTATTATTATTAATTTAAATATTAATAGCAACAGAATTTCAATGAATGCTTCACTAAGAGGAACCCTCAGAATTTATTTCATCTGGGAGGGGAGACCCCTATCCTACGTGAATAAAAATTTAGGAGAGACAATATTACACTCTCATAGAAGAGCCGGGCTCTTGTCCATCAGGGTGAAGAAAGAGCGCTTTGGTAGTAGGCGATAAGACCTTGTAGTTAAAGCCCGGGCATGAGTCATAATAACTTAGAGGAACCCCAAAAGCTCTAAAATTAGGTCCGTTCAATTGTTAATATTGATAGTTCTTTGAAAAATATTAATTAATTAATAATTCCTATTGAAATAGACAGCAATTTAATACGTATTATTTTCAAAGTTACTGTATTAATTAGGAACTTCCAATTATAAATAACTGATAATTGTATTTTTAGAAGGTAAAGATTTCCGTGGAACGAAAGTGGAGGGGGTCATGTTGAGATAGCCACGTGGGAGGTTATGTTTTGATTTTCTCGTCCCAATCGGGCTAGTGTTGCTCCCGTGGGATGTGTTTAGCTGCGTCGTTTAGAACACCCTACTGTATGTTACAAATTTCTTACCTCGATGGAGTGTATTTTCCCCTTTGTCTTATGAGCTAATAAGTGATATGGTCTACCATCGTGTGACAAATATTGGTGGAGATGTTACGGAGTATTTTAGTTAGACCAAATTGTGCACCCGTATCAACTGCATTATGGACCAGTGTCAAATATTTGTCCCAAACAGCTTGCCTTCTCCGTTCAGATTTTACCGACTTAAAAATCCAATCCCCGGAAGAACCATTGCCTTTTGAAGCGGACGTTTTGATATGCGGTGGTGGTGTTGTAGGAGCTTCAGTGGCCTACCATTTGGCTAAACTAGGCTGGGCACGTAGGACAATACTTTTGGAACAGTCAAGGTAATATTTTAAAAAAAATTAATGTTTATCTTGTAAGAATTTCATCTTATCTGGAAGGGTTCCCCTTAGCTGTTTGACGGCCGGCATATTCTCCGTTAGAGGACCCCCATTTCCTTTCTAATCTTTTGTATTAATTCCTTTTACTTTTTACTGAGAATATAAAAGTACGAATGACCATGTTTTTTTATTCCAAGGTATACATTTTATGCTTTACTTAACTTAGATAAGCCCTGGGTTTTTTTTATCGGAGGTGAAAACCCATGAGCACGCCATCTTTCGGATGGGAAGTTTAGCGATGGTCCCGAGCCTGTGCGATCTCAGGTACTTGTTAAGGACCCCTACCACAGGTTGAAAACATTTGGTCGGGCCCATGTCCACCGGAGCGACGAAAGAGCGATTTGACCTTGTAATTAAAACCCGGGCATGAGCCATAAACAAAAACACAAAAATAGATAATGTTAATGTTGTTTGTGACACATGCCCGGGCTTTAACTATGGTCATAACGCCTACCACCAATGTATTCTTCTATCGCTCTAGTGTACCTGTGCCCAACTCTTCTACTCTGGGTGTCCTAAATTTTTCCGCGACATTTCTCATATTCCAGTTCGATTCAAAGGGAATAAATAGCAAAGTGCGTTTTATTTCAGAAGACCTACTTCCAATTAAAAGCTAGAATAATTTCGCATTGTACAATAAAACTCATATTTGTCAAAAAAAAAAAATTGAACCAGAACTAAAAGGGTCTAGGAAGGTCAGGCGTGAATATCATCTATAAAGCGAATCTGAGGAGATCTTCGTCGTTAATAAATTCCGTCTTATTGTCCTTGATGTGATGTCAATGTCATTTGTTTACGTTTTGTGATGTCTGTTGGTTTGACCTTCTAACCAATGTTTTTAATTTGACATAATAAAACAGTTATTTATAATTTGTATTTCTCGTTCATTATCGATTTTATCTCTTGTTCAACTCATTAAAGAATATATTTAATTTTTAAATACAAACTATATGTGAAAGGGTGATGTTATTTACGCTTTCGATGTCAACCAGTGCAGTAGTGCCTTTTTGTTCTTTCTTCTGTCCTTAAATGTGGGTATGGTTCTGTCATTTTCATTTTCATTTCATATACGCTGGAAATTATTTTACAATTAATTTGCAAAGCATTTTTTTTTTTAATACTGTTATTTTTTTCGCTAAAACAATATTTACTAAGAATGGACGGCTCACTAACCCTTTTCCGTCATGATCCCTGTGCCAGAAAGTCGCGTGGCCAATACCTTTTGTGCCTCCTGTCAGGCTTGCCAGAGGAAGAGATAGAAAACAGGTTGAAATCGGTTAATTTTTTGTAAAAAATAAATCCTTGATTTTTATGTGTTTAACGCTACAAAACATAATAATAGAAACAATTATTAGGTTTTTGAAAATTGTAAAACCTTGTCAATGCACACTTTCCTATATAAAAGTAAAATAGATGAAAAGAATAACGAGGTCAAATTGTATGCTATTCATTCAAAATATTCTTCAACACGAAAAAGAATGTTTACTACAGTTTCCAATATATATATGTAAATAGTAGCTATAAACTATATTAATTAGCCTTGCCAAAGAAAATTGTTATTGTTCAGCTGATAATGGTTCAGTTGATTATTTTTATGGACTATGAACAGGGCTTGTAAGGGTACAACATTTGAAATTTCATAAAAATCTGATCTATTGTTTTGCCCCTTTTCAAATTTTTAATTTGTCTTGGAATTTTCTCATGAGTACTTTCAGAAATAAAGGGGTAAACACTCGTGAAAACGCGTTTATTCCAATTTTTTTTAAAAAAGAAAATGTTCAGCTGATTATAATCCACAATTAGGTATGGTTCGTAGATAGGCGGGAACTGCCACATTAGTGGAACAGTTTTATAAAAAAAAGAGATATAAATGCAAAGCGTGTCGCTAAAATCCGACGGAAATATTTCAACTAACCATAGCTAAGACGTTTATAACGTCAAAAATACTAACGTTTCGAGAAAATTATGTATACACTAGGAAACTGACATAATTGCAGAGATATTGTGAAATAATTCAAATGGACTTGAAAAATAAAATAAAACTGGTTTATTTAATATGTTGTCTAATTTGCCAATAGGCTGAGGATGGTAGAAATACCGAAAGTACTCCCATGTATATATAGTTAGTGAAATTAGACAACATATTAAATAAACCAGTTTTATTTTATTTTTCAAGTCCATATACACTAGGAGGTATACCGGTTTTAAATATAGTAAGCAGGTTCGTAACGTTATATGCCCGATTAATAATTGTGATCGGCCTTATAAGAATGCTACGTCTGAAATTTTATGATCAAGTAAATCTGATGAAGTACTCTTTTTAAGCTTTGCGCCCTCCAACATCCCTTCACCCAAATTTTTGAGGTGCTAAATAGCCTTTATCTTGAATTGGGGCTATCCTTGAAAGGTCCTGCATATTTTTTGAATATACGTTCATTCGTTTACCCGTCAAGCTCGAAGGAAGATACATACAATGCAGACAGAAATTGAATTGATAGTCTCTAAGGCTTCCGGATGGTCCAGATTAAAAAACACACAAATATCTCGTCAAGGAAGGGAAGTCGAGGAAAGTGTTTAGAGAAGAATTATTTTCCCGTTGGCCTCTAGTTCATAAATATGTAAATTTTTAACTGGAAATATGACCTTCATGGTTGATATTAAAAAAAAATATGTTCGGCTTTCATTATAACCTCCATTTATTAACAAAAATCTTAATTTAGGGCTTCAACAGAAAATCAAATCCATATTCCGTTTTGATTTCTGTCCAATAATAACTGAGTTATCTGCCCCAATGTTGAATTATTGATTTATTTGGTTCATCGTACTTAAATATTATCTTTAGTTATTTTAGTGAGTTATTGTGATTCATGTCCGTGTCCTTAACTACGAGGTCTTGTCGCCTACTACCAGAACCTCTTTCGTCGTGGCGGACATGAGCACGACTCCACTGTACATGTCGAAATTGTACAACCGAGTTGTTTTTGTGGGTGTACATTTTGACAAGAAACATTGCGCTTTACGTAATGTGAGAACCAATAAAGATTATCATGATAGATAACTGTTATCAATGGTCGGCATTGTCATTGCTGAGCGAAATTATTTTAAAATATAATGAAGCCTACGAAAAATAATTTCATGTCCAAAATAAATAGTAAAAAAATACGAATCTCGCCTTCGAAACGGTCGTTCACCTAAAGCAATATTTCTCATTTTTTGGACGCCAGTCAAAATTACATTAAACTTCCTCTGTTTTGTCTTTATAATTAAAAGTAATTACATATGAATACATTTTTATAGTTTATAGTTTAACTAAAATGCAACAACTGCCCTAACAAAACTAAGCCGCCGAAGTGTTGCAACTGCAGCACGAAGGGTACCCGCGCCGCTCACAAAGCTGATAGCGATGTCTGTCCATCATATATCCGCGCTCTTGAGTCTCTGGCCTCGCGTACGGATTATGGTAGATAGAAATCGCGGGGGCCTTCGTTTACTGCAGCTCAATATGAATAGGCGCCGGATTGTGGCTGAGGAAGTACGACAACTTGTGCCTACGGAGAATATCCAAGTGCTAGCCCTCCAGGAACCCTACTGTGTTCGGGGTAGCGTGGCAGGCCTAGGTACTAGCCACAGAATTGTTACAGGCGCTCGGAACGACGAACGGTCAATGGCCGCAATCGTGGTGACCGGCCCTCAGGTGGATGTGATGGCGCTCCACCATCTGTCCACTAGCCACATTGCTGTGGCTTTTATCAGGCACGCCAACGCCAGCTGCTATGTGATCAGCGGATACTTCCCTCCGTCTGAAAACATAGAACGACAGCTGGGTCACCTGGATCTAGTATTGAATGCCCTCACAGGACGCAACATCATAGTTCTGGCTGACGTCAACTCCTGGTGTGTCTCTTGGGGATCGGTTCGAACTGACCGCCGGGGCGACAGGCTATTGGAGCTGATCGCCCGCCATGACCTGTGCATAGTCAACGACCCATCCTCACCGCCTACATTTCACGGCTCCCGAGGACACTCTCACATCGATGTCACACTGGTGTCGAGTGGACTGTACCCAGCTGTGGGCAGTTGGAGTGTCCGAGAGGTCACGTCTAGCGACCACAGCGTACTAGACGTTTTGCTCTTTGACAACCGCCTCCCCGCAACCAGGCCCAAAGACCCCCGTTACGCTACACGCAAAACAATATCTGACGCCTTTGTGACCGCCGTTGCTGCCTACTCCTGTGATGAAGAATGGGAAGGTCTCAGGAGTTCGGACCCGGATGACCAGATTGAGGATGAGGTCGGCAAACTCAGTAATTTATTACTTCGAGCTGCTGACGAGACCATCCCCAAGAAGGTCCACCGGGTTAAGAAGGTACCCTGGTGGAGCAAAGATCTTACCCTTGACAAGAGGACCGTTTATCGTGCCAGGCGGAGGTATCAGCGGTGCCGAGACCCAGTCCAAAGGGAGGCGCGAAGGGAGGAGTACCGGCAGCTCAGCAGGGCGTATGGCAGGAGAGTCGAGACCGCAAAAAAGGAGAGTTGGAGAAGTTTTGTTGAGGAAGAAAGCAGTAGGAACCCGTGGGGAATACCTTACCGTGTCATCACTGGGAGGCTCAAATCAATTCCACCTGTAGCCTCCATCAGGGACGGCCACTTGCAAGCAATGTCCCTAGCGGAGACGAACAGGTTATTCCTGGAGGAGGCCTTTCCCGCTGACGATCCGGCACAGGATTCGCCCGGCCAACGCGATATCAGGAGCGCTGCTCGTACCCTGCCAGAGACGGAAAATGCACCTGACTGGGACGAGCTCGATCTGCTCTTGGCGGTTGGGAAACAAAAGAGTGGCGGCGCCCCTGGGAACGATCTCATCGACGCCGCTATAATCAAGAAAGCATTCCCGACCATCAAGACAGATCTTCTACATCTGTTCAACGCTTGTCTAAGGCGAGGCCATTTCCCGAGCGCTTGGAAGCGTGCTCTAATATGCACCTTTGTTAAGCCCGGGGACAGGGACCTCTCCTTGGCAAAGAGCTACAGACCAATCAGCCTGCTCCCCGTCTTTGGGAAGGTACTGGAGACCCTTATCTTCAATGGAATTCAAACGCAAGTACACGCCTTAGTATCCCATAGGCAATTTGGCTGCATGAGGGGTAGATCTGCCGAGGACGCATTGAGGATGCTGAGAGCAGACGTAGAAGAACGCGACGGCAAATATGCCCTCTGCGTTTTCTTCGATATTGCGTCGGCCTTTGATTGCGCCTGGTGGCCAGCCATCCTCACGAGACTGCGGACTATGGAATTGCCTAGGAATTTATTTGCGCTGATATCTAGCTTCCTCTGCGATCGATCCGCCACCATAAGCCAGCTGTATACTAGTACTACAGTGGACGTCACTAGAGGCTGTCCTCAGGGATCGGTTCTCGGACCAACCCTGTGGAATATACTCTTTGACGGGTTGCTCCGTGACCTCGAGAACCGTGGGCATAAGGCAATCGCCTATGTCGACGATCTCGTGGTTACAGTTCAGGCTGATAGTCATGCCAACCTTACCCTTCGCGCGCAAACTGCAATAGACGATATAGGCAGCTGGTGCTGCGCCAATAAGCTGGCTCTCTCACCGAGTAAGACCTCGGCCTTACTGATGAGGGGGAGACCCGATGCTCGACAACCCCTGGTTTTGACAGTCCATGGGCGGCACATTGAATGCCCAGCTGTGATAACGTACCTTGGGGTTCGGATCGCACGAGGCCTGAAAGTGACGCCCCACGTTGTTGCCATTAAAGAAAAGACGATAGCCACTTTCAACGCCCTGAGTCGCCTAGCCCGCGCGACGTGGGGCCTCGACTATTCCGCGTGTAGGACCATCTACACAGGGGTATTCGTGGCTGTAGCAAGGTACGCTGCTGCAGGTTGGTGGCACCGCCCCACGAATCGGCAGCGCACGATTCTGACGCAAGCCCAGAGAGCAGCCCTTTTAAGAGTTACAAGGGCTTATCGTACTGTCTCTACGGCTGCGCTACAGGTACTAGCGGGAGCCGCCCCCATTGACTTGATCTTGGATGGGGCTGTCGCTTCGTATTTCTGTAGACGCAACATGCCCTTAGGAGCAGATATTGATGAGCCCTTACGTCTAGCCCTAGAGGAAGAGATGCGCGGACAGTCCAGACCAGTGCGCTGCAAGGACATCGTCCAGAATTGGATTGTGGAAAAATGGCAACAACGTTGGTCACGATGCCCGGATGGCCGAACGACGTACGCATACTTCCCGGACGTCCAGGTACGCCTTGACTCAACATGGGTACAGCCTAATCACTGGACGTCTCAAATATTATCAGGTCATGGTGATTTCAACTCCAAGCTGTTCTTCTTTCACAGGAAGAACACCCCGAACTGTTCGTGCGGCGGTATCGAGACTGCAGAACATGTGGTCCTCGAATGCCCGCTGTACGACCAAGCTAGGGTGGAGTTGATTCATGGGACAAGATCGTATTTGGGACTAGATCTACGGCAGATGGTGACGGAAACTGACTACCCGATGTTCTGCCGATTCGTCGGCTCCTGGCGGGAGCAGAAACAGGCAATGTAATGATCCCGAGCTTTGCCTAAACGTAGACTGGGTGATGTTGCTGCAACGCAAGGCGCACCCTCTTTTAAAACTGAAAAAAAAAAAAAAAAAAAAAAAAAAAAAAAAAAAAAAAAAAAAAAAAAAAAAAAAAAAAAAAAAAAAAAGTTTAACTAAAATAAAGCGATTCATTATTTTTTCGACTTCCATTCTTTTATTTCTCCAGTTATACGAAACTGTTAACCACTCGACTCATCGAAATTTAACCCATTTCTCTAGATTTATAAACTCCAAATTTGGCTTGATCTTAGCTCTTAGATGGAAAAATCCTCAAAACCAAAATATTTTGAACGTTTGAATTTGAATTCGTGCCCTCACCATTGTTAAATTCCATAATGATCCCCTTAGAGTGATGCAGTTTTATTCATTTTTTCGCGCCTGAAAAAGTCTTAAACCTGTTGCTCATCTTTCATATCTTATACGAGACTAACAGGTTCATGCGGCATTGACCCGGTATTGTAACGGTTAAAACTGTGTATATATATATAAATAAACAAAAGTGGTTTTCCATATGGCGGCTGTACGTGTATCTCTCTGTCGTTCGCGATAATTTCTGTAAATGGCATTGATTTGAATGTTTCATTTACAGGTTGCAAAATAAAAATGTAATCTGTCCTTTCACAGATTATTTATTATTATATAATTATTATTATTTTATGCTAGCTGACTTTCGAGGCTGCTCTTATCATCATTTTATTTTATATATATATATATATATATATATATATATATATATATATTATATATTTTATATAATAGTGTCAATAATATATATATGTATATTGACTATTGAAAAATGTCTTGGTTGTTGGTTCGAGACACTATTAGTTGGACCGCAGTGGGGAGCATTATTCTGTTGTTTTTTTTATGAGAACAGTAAACATATTTTAGCGTTCTGAGCTGGTTAGTAGACAAGCCAAGGAGACATGGTTCGCATCCGCTTCTACTTGTTGTTGGTAGGCACAGTATGGTGGAGGTAGAATGTGTATCTTGTGCTTTGCAGGTGAAAAGGGATTATGGTTAAGATGAATATGAATGAGAGTGGTGAAAAATTCTCTAGGCTTGTCGTATAAATCTATTCATATTATATATATATACTTATATATATGTTCAGTTGTTTTCATTTTTGGTTATTTTTATCATGTTGATTTAGATTTCATACGGTAAAGTTCCCTCTGTTAGCAGTCTTTACTCTCTGACGGCACTTCTTCAGTTGTTTTCATTCTACCCATGACCCACAATATGGAAAGAACCTACATGAAATTTTTCAAATTTATTGTGGCTACGATAAGTGCATCAGAATTAATACAGTGAGTGTGTTGATGCCTTTTGATTTTTATAGTTAGTTATTATGACTCATGCCCGGGCTTTAACTGCTTGGTAATATCGCCTACTACCAGAGCGCTCTTTCGTCACTCTGGTGGTCATGAGTCACAGTGGGTGTCCTAAGTTTTGCCTACCTTAATGCCCCAATCAATGAACGGAGTGCTTAAGTTTCTTTTACCTCCCTGATAAAATAAACTGAGGGCCTCGGCCTGGTTTCGAACCCGCGAACTTGAGCTCAGTAAGCAAGCACGCACACCACTGAATTACCGGCGCCCTCTTGATCTTTATATTTGTAAAGATGGTAATCAGCCCGCAATTCAATAAGCCACCATATGAAACCTTGATACATATTAGGTTCTTATCGGTTGAGATAACCATAGAGGTCATTTTCCTGTAGTTTTTAATTCTCCGATGCCATTTCAAATAAAATTAAAATATTTTTTTATTTTTATTTTTCCCGGAATCTAAAATATGAGAAGAAATCTACTTGCGAATATTAGATTACTTTTCCACTTTTTTTTTACTTCGTAAAATCAGGTAAACATCTGAAAACAAAGAGAAAATTGTGAAATTCTCTCTAAATGAATTGATACTGATGTACGTTTTTGCAATTCCACTACAAGAATCTGAAATTGGTTTTCAAAGTTTTTTGTCAGGTAAGCCGAAAACAAGAGGAAAAATACGAATTTGGTGGAAAGTTTAACTCCGTGAAATTTTGGTACATTGTAAAATTCATTTTCTTGTATAAACTATGTATAGGTGCAACACAGTTGATTGTTCCAACAACCCTTCTCTCGAATTTGTTGTTTTGTTACCGTCAGACCATGCTATTATAGACTTTTTAACTACTTATTACTTTTTTGGTTATATTTGACTTTTTTTGTAGTCAGATTTTTCAGTGTTTATTTTTAATGAATTAATTAATGTATTTCTTTCCATTTAGACTATTGAGTTTCTTATTATTTTAAATATAAATGAACGTTGAACGAATTCGCATATTCGTATCCGGTTTAGAATATCATCCAAGGCCAAATGTTCAAGTAGGTACGTGTTATTATTTGGCCTGGCTGTCAGCCATTCGCCATTCCGACCTCGATTTCCTTGGGAAGGTATGCTTCTTTTTATTTTTACTTTATGTAATTGTTTATTTTATTTTTTGAAATACTTCTCTAAAATTAGAAATGATGCTTATATTTTATTTTGTACCACATTGTTTTTATAATAAACTAGCAGGCTACCTAGGCGTTGCCCGGTTATTAACTTTAAGGAGGTTACTCACGTTTCTGATAGTTTAGTAACTTTATTTAAGATAGCCCGATGTTCATGTTTCTCCCCCTCCCATTCAACATTTTCAGATTCAAGATAGTCTATGTTTGAACAGGGCTTATAAGGATGCTTCATGTGAACTTTCATGAAAATCCTATTAACTATTAAAGAGTATGCCACATGTAAGATTCGTCAACATTAAAGAGTTGGAACACATTTTATGCCCCCCCTCCACTCATTCTATGTTTTGCCCCGCCCATTATAACTTTTTTGAACTGGGCTTATAAGAATGCTTCATGTGAACTTTCATGAAAATCCTATTAACTATTAAAGAGTATGCCACATGTAAGATTCGTCAACATTAAAGAGTTGGAACACATTTTATGCCCCCCCCTCCACTCATTCTATGTTTTGCCCCGCCCATTATAACTCTTTTGAACTGGGCTTATAAGAATGCTAAATGGAATGTTAGCAGAATTCGATTAACCGTTAGAGAGCTAGATTAGTTTCATGTTTTGCCCTCCCCCTCCCCTTCCCCACACACAACGTCCCGTCCCAGTCAGAATTTAGAGATCCACATAGCCTATGTTTTAATGTATATATATATATATATATAGAGAGAGAGAGAGACTTTTTCAAATAGATGAAGGATTGTGTATTTTAATGATATGATGTATATTTTAGCTTGGGAGGAGCGCCGACATGGAACTCCTCAGGTCTGGTGGGAGTGTTCAAGCCTTCCTTGGCACAGGTCCGGCTCTGTCAGACCTCCATGGAGCTGTTCCAGGAGTTAGAGGCCCAGGGACTGCCCACCGGCTGGAAGAAGTGTGGCAGTCTGCTTCTAGCGAGGACCAGCGACCGCATGACTGTCTTCAGGCGGATGAAGGCACTCTCTGTGTAAGTTGGAATTCTTGACTTATTTTATAAGAAATTTGGCGTAGGTTATTATTTATTAGTTTCCGGAGTCTTTTTAGTGGTCCAAGATCCCTCATTATAGTCAAAGGGAGGAAAAAATTGGTGGGATATAAGTTTACTGGAAAGGCTCGTGTTAAAAGTGGGGCCCTTCAACCAGAAGCTTACTGCTCTGTCCACAATACTGACCTCATCTTTCTTTGTCTAGACCACCGTTTAACAACTCATCTCTTTCAATTTTTTCTTTTTTCCCTGTCCTCCCACTCTTCTCTCCTACTTGCCTGTCCTTGTCGCTACAGGCCATTAAGAGTCCTGGACATCTCAAAGAACTAATCTCATCGCTCCCTCTGCAGAGGCGATCTCCACACTCCTCGCCCCCCCCGTCCTCAGGAACCTCCTTGCTCTTCTTATTATTCTCTTCTCCGGATCCAACAACTTTTCTGAGGAGGAGCTTATTATACTCCATTGTTATACTTAGACCCCATCCACTCATGGCTGACTTATTATTTTACATTACATGGTCCAAAGCAAGACACGATAATATAATCGTGAGAAAAACATTTTTTTTTAAACATTATTTCCTTTACAGATACTAAAGGAAAAATGAAAATGTAATTATAATTACATCGCCTTTATGTTTTTTACTTGTCATTGAAACTGATGACATTCTTTGTTCTACAGTTTCCATTTCTCCAAGTGAAATATCACAATAGGAATGACAAGATTTCTATAGAAAAACATGGTTACAGATTAGTTGAGTTACATTGCGTCGAAGTTTGATATAATTCCTCCTAGAGCTGAGTATCTGGACATGCTCTCCTTTATCAAATCCTGATGCGGTCAGTCCTCATGTATGGATTACATATGAGATTATAGAGAACAGAATAGACAATTTGGAAGAAATATACTGCTACGAAAATATATGGACTTAAGAGAGAGTGCAATGTACATCTTTGGACATTACTCGTATAAAGAAGTTTAAAAAACCCGTATCGAGTATTCTTGTTTTTATATACATGTGCGTTTTTCTAAACTACTCGATTAAGAATGTGATAGATCTGATTGAAACCTGCAAAAATGTACTTGACCCGAAAACGTAACGACATGTAACACATAAGGTATTTAAAAAATATAAAGAAAAACGAATGTTTTTTAAAAATATTGTCTATTTGACAAGATATATACAATGTATGGGAGTACTTTCGGTATTGCTTCCATCTTCAGCCAAGACTTAACCAATACTAAATGGAAGTTCAACCAGTTTACAATACCAAACTGTCCCTTTTTTTAGCCCCCATGGTGTTTTTCATTGTCCCTCATGTACAGTTAAGTCTTAAAAATATGGAAACATTAAAAATAACATTTCTTCTCAAATTGTACGTACTTAGTTTCTCAAATAACTGTGTATTTTTATTTTTATTCGTATATTTATTATTGACATCTATACTAATAAAGGAAAACGTATGTTTTTAAAATATTGTCTATTTCACAAAATATAATCAGTATTTGTTAAGTCATGGCTGAAGATGGTAGCAATACCGAAAGTACTCCCATATATTTTATATATCTTGTGAAATAGACAATATTAAAAAAAAAAAAATTGTTTTTCTATATATTTTCCATTAAGTATTTCACTATATCTCTGCGACAATGTTAAGTATCACATAAGGTATTTGCTGCCCCAGTATTGTTGGACAAAACAGTCGTGAGACGACTAATAGTCACGAAATGCTTTGTTTAATAATGTGTTTTTCGTGTTTTTTTATTTATTATTGAATTTTTAACTTTCAATAAATTTTTCAATAAGTCTTCAGGATCTTAAATATGTAATTCTAATGTTGGGGCCTAAATAAATGAATTCACTTTAAAAAAAACTTTAAAAATACAATTTATTTATTAGTCACTGCCAGGATTACTTTTCTCCGATCCTATAGAATTAGTCTAATAAGTCTTAGGTTCCGAAAAAACAGGGGATAAAAAATATAAATAAATTTGAAATTAGCCCCTCCCCCCGCCCCCCTCCCCCATATTTAATTAGCTCACATGAATGTTGTTGCACCTGTTCTTTGTGATTAGCGCTACAACATATTGAATGTGTTGTGTTGCAGTTCGTGGAACATCGAGTGTCAGCTGGTGACCCCGATAGAAGCGAGGAGGCTCTGTCCCCTCATTGAGATTGACGATCTGAAGGGAGGCCTCTGGATCCCTGGAGACGGCTTAGGTGATCCTTACCAGATATGCCATTCCCTTCTCAAAGTGGCCATCCAAAAGGGTAAAAACAAACTGGTTTATTGTTGTTCTATTTTTTATATAGTTTAAAACAAATTTATATAATAGATATGTAAGTATTTTAAAATATAATTTAATACAGTGATATATAAATAATGTAAATAAAAATTACTTGTAACATTAACTACTATCGAAACAAAGACAGAGTTTTGATTTGAACAATGTTGCACATTTGGATAATGTAAGTTTATTATTTCAGAAATATGAGTTTGATACAGCTTCAGAGGACCAACACTTAACATTAAAATAATATAACAATATAATACTTAACAATGCCCCTTGACATTTGTGAACACTTCAAAGATAATGTCTTTCTCTAATATACATTGTTAATTAGTTACTTGCTAAACATTGTCAACCACTGACAATAGATGTTTTTTAACATTTATATTTTTTGAAAGTAGTTTTGAAGTGTTTTCACTTATTCTAATTGTTATTATTGTTTCTGCTCATGTTTTATTCCTTCTACTTTCTTTATTTTCTGAACAGTAGTTCATTTAGTACAATTCTAAATATTTGAATGCATCAACTGTTATGGTGATTAGTGATGCTCTAAGGTTAAACATTGCTATCTTAAGTAAATGCCGAAATGGATTCGAACCATGATCTCTCTGTTTGGTAGGTAGTGTAAAAGGCACATTTTTTGCAGTTTGCTCGATTTGCGAGATATTTATCATCCTAAAATGTCGTTTTGGAACCATTTTTTTAAAACATTTGTTTAATTCACGCCAACAGTTTGTCCTATCGAAAAGTTGGTTCTTAACAAAAATGTTTTTATTAAATTTCCAATTGCTAATGTGTCCTCAGATTTGAGATAGGACCAATGAGACTAAAGCTATAGCGCCTCAAAGAATGTACAATAAATTTCCGTAAATATTTCAAAGTAATGTTTAAATAGCAATGAATATTAAAATATCTCTTTATAATTGTAAGTTCTTATTAAAATGGATTAATAATAAAGAAACAATAAAATATATGTGATGTGGCCATAACAGGACTTTTTTATACCACGTTTTTACAGACCACATTCCCTTTCCCTCCCTCCTCTTATAATAATTTCATATTGGGTATATTTTTCATTTTTATTTGTTCTTTAATCAAGAAGTAACAGTTTTACTTAAGAAATAATTTAATTTAGGAACAATCTTTAAAAAAATTCTTTTGATTTCTTCTGTTGAAAGAGCAGTAGACTCAAAACCTCCAAAAGGAGAGTCTTTTGTTTTAAAAGAATGCCAATAAAGCTATTTTATTTAATTTATATGAAAGTAATATGTTGGCGTCAGCGGTTTTTGTTCGCTTCGTTAATCATGGTGCTTGCCTACTGTGATCAAGACTGTTTCAAACCCGACCAAAAAAACAAACAAAACATGAGCAGTCTTTCGGATGGGACATTAGGCGATGGTCCCGACTCTATGACAGGTATTCGTTAAATACCTTAAGTGAATAAACATAGGCAAAATTTAGGACTCCTATAGTAGAGTTGGGCCCAATGGTGATAGGACCTCGTTAAATCCACGAGTCACAGAAAAATAAAACAAATTAATTTAGACAACAGTTAAAACCATCAACTTCAAAAATACAAAAATGAAAAGTGAAAGACGTAGAAACGAACTTTTCATTTTAGAACGGGTAGGCAGCCTCATTTTCACGTCAATGTACCTCTTCATCCATTGATCCTCTTTCTGTTGATTCAGGACTTCGTGTGTACGAGCATTGCTCCGTGCAGAGTGTCCTCTCAGAGAATGGCCGTGTCTCTGAGGTAATCACTTCTAAGGGCAGCCTCAAGGTGGGTGCTTTTGTCAACTGTGCTGGGTTCTGGGCCCGGCAACTGGGCATGCGCAGTCAGCCTCCCGTCAAGATACCTCTTCATCCGGTCGAGCATTACTACCTCCTCACCAAACCCATGGACATTGATCCCATGACTCCAGGTAATTCATATGAGGATTTTAAATATTGAAATAATAAGTATCTAATATGGATGAGGGATGTATAGTAGAGTATGTATAGTAGCGTCTAGTCCCCAAATGAGCCATTTCCGAAGTGGCATACAAGCAAATATCATCTGATTAACAGTAGACTACTGATCGGACATGGTCCAAATTGCAGCGCTGGACGTCTTCTTCTTCTTCCTGCGGCACTACAGTCCTAAAAGAACCCGGGCCTCCGTCGCAATCCTCCTCCATTCGTCTCGATTCAAAACCTTCTCCCTCCATCCTCTGATGCCCAACACTCGGAGGTCTGCCTCGATGTCGTCCAGCCAACGGAGTCTCGGTCTTCCTCTTCTCCTGGCACCGCCTGGCCTACCGTAGAGGGCCTGTTTAGGGAGTCTTCCCTCCTTCCATTCTCTCTACGTGGCCCAACTAACGTAATCTCGCCTGCTTGATCACGGACACCAGGTCGGAATCCCCGTAGAGGTCTCTCAATTCTCTGTTCTTCCGAATACGCCATCTGTCGTTCTCGGAAACGGGTCCATAAATCTTTCTAAGTACTTTCCGTTCCCACAGTAGCTGAGTCTCTTCATTTTGTTTTGGCAGCACTGGACGTAGGGCTGGGATTAGGGGTCCGCTTCATACTAGGATTTTTTTATCCTTTCGTATAAGAAAGTAATCATATATACTTTAGTATAAGAAAGTATACGTATATAATGCTACGAAAATCTAAGCTCGAGTTTTCAACGGGATATTTATAATAGCCGATAATTCAGGCAGTAAGTTATGGATTGTTTAAGATAAAAATAAATAAAATACAATATTTGTGTTCCAATTTTTCGTGATTTGTTTCTTTTTTCTGTTGGTTGATAGTAAATCATCATCCTTCTTACACTATTCAAACATAATGATTAGATAATAGTTTTATTTACATATCTATGTGGTACAATGGGTCTGCAGCCTGTAAATATTGCTTTCAAACATATTATCTTTAATTTTTTAGTATGTAAATATCATTTATTTACAGGACTAAACAAGCGTATGAAAAACGTCCTCAATAATTCTTGTCAAACCATAGAAAACAATTAAAATACGTCCAATAAATATGTTTATTGCAGTTCGCTTGAAGAAAATATGATTCAGTTTTAAATGGACAATATTCTTGAAATGAATTTTTGGTGTCTTTCTGGAAATTGGGAAGTTTTCAGAAATGTTTTCTAAAAAAGTAAAATTGTATTGTATTTTGTCTAAAAAAGTTTTATTAACTGTCATGAAGAATTTTTATTGAAAGCTTTGTTCAATATATTAATTACTAGCTGTTTGGTATCAATCATACTTTTCCAGAATTGACGTGCCACTTAGTTTTGTATTTCCTTCAGGAGAATCTAATTCTTCACTGAAAGGAACGATGGGAGGGTCAACATTTTATTTTTTCGGGTGAATGATATGGAAAGAACAAGTCATATATCATTTATTCAACAGAATAGAATGTTGACCCTCTCATCGGTCCTCTTAGTGAAGAAGTACAGGTTAACTTAAAAAAAGTGAAAAAATAAGGGATGGGTAAATTCTGGAAAAGTACCCTTTCAATATGATTAATGCACATTTTTAAAATAAAAACTAATTAAAATTAAATTAATGAGGAAAAAGAACAATAATCACAATATTAAAACAAAAGTGTAAACGACGAACGAAAGGATATTATTGTTGAGGGAATCTGTTGTGTAAATAAAAAACTCAGTATTTGACCAACGTTTTGGAAACTATTTATTTTCTTCTTCCGGGCCTTATAATGACTTGATTGTATGTGTGTGGTGAAGGTATTTTGTGCTTGTGTCTATCACCTTCACTACATACAGACACTCAAGTCATAAGGCACTAAAAAAGTTTTTGAAACGTCCAAATACTGTTTTTGGAGTTTTTATTTAAACGACATAACCTCGACTACCCTCAACATTGAAGAGATAGATACTGTTGACTCTGTCAATTATTATAAAATATTTTAGATTCGTTTTAGTATATTAGATTTGAAATTACTGCTCAGTGTTTCCTCAGAATATGGTTAAAATAATTCTTCAAGCAGTTATTCCCTTAGTTATTCAGTGATGTTCAGCTGTGAAATTAGGTGAGTAGTTGATCAGAGTCACTCTTATTATCCATTTATTTAAACCCCAAAACTCAAATGATCAATCTTACTTATAAAAAACAAACAGACAAATATACCGATATTTGCGTTCTATATGTCTATTTGTGTTCCTTATAAGTAAGATAAAGTAGTATTTTGAGTAAGATAAAGTAGGTTTTTAGTTATTTAAGGTAGTTTATTATGTAATTAAAACTGTCCTAGTGGTTTGTTGTTGTTGACAGTGGTACGAGACCAGGATGGGCACATCTACTTCAGAGAGCACCAAGGGTGTCTTTTGGCGGGAGGTTTCGAGCCCGTCGCCACACCTGTCTACGAAGACGGAAACATCCCTCGTAAGTTTTGCAATATATTTTTTTCAAATTGAGTAAAAATATTTACATATGTACATGGAAAGCCTGGGATTTCAGAAATACTTTCAATTCTTGTGCACTTCTATTAGTCAATTTTTAGTAGCCAAAGCTTTTAATTTTTGACAATAATTCTTTTGTTCTGAAAGATGGAATTTTATTTTGTGGTAAGTGTCATTTTCATTAATTGTGTCTCAGAATTCAGTGCGTTGCACTGAGATGAATGTCCTATATACCTTTATATCACGTGTATGTTTTTACCGATGAGTGTACTGAAGAGTGTACATTCGTTTCACCGGCAAACATTGGTCTTAAAAATTGGAAAAAATAAAGAAGGTTCTACCACATATCGGACTGTTATCTCAACATTGAATTCTGGAACACATCCATTGTCTGTTATACGGTCCGTGCTCCATAATGTCCTCGTTGCTCTTTGAAACCACAATTGACTCTTCAACGTGTGTTCTCCAGGTAGTCCAGCAGAAAGACAACTGCCGGAAGACTGGGACCACTTCAGTGTTCTACTGGAGCAGCTATTGAAGAGGGTCCCATTGATTGGTGAGATTGCTCCAAACAAACTGACCAATCTGCCGGAAGCCTTCTCTCCAGACTGCAAGTGGATTGTGGGGGAGACTCCTGAGGTAGGAGCCAAATGGGAGGATTAATAGCTGGCAAAATAAATTGCCTGAATTCTTCTAATATTTGAATTTATGTTTCGGGAGAACTTGATTGGCCTTGACGAAAACTAGTCGGTTGAAATTCGGCATGGAACATCCTGGGAATCCGAGGATGATGTGAAAAGTCCTAAACCTCATAGTAATTCCAACTAGCAGCCCAAGAGAAGGGAGATAGAGCTGGTGGCTTACCTGTATATTTTTATAACGAAATGTCGCAGAGAAATTTGATTTTCGGAATTATTTCTCGCTTTAATCATCAAGAAACAGTCTTATTTACTGTATCTACTTGTCTATTATAGTTTTTGAGATAACTGCATTCAAAGGTTTAAAATATCCTATTTTTTTCAGACTGGAGCTACCAGCAGGGGTCAGTGGGGGAAATAGGAAAAAAAACTATCCCGTATAAGATTTAATTATGGAAAACGATCTAACCTCTTCTCTTCTCCGTCATGTTATGAATAATATTGATATCAGTATTGGTAATTATGTGTGAATAATATCTAACAATGTGTAATAGGCAATTGTTTGTAATAATTTCAGATAGAACAATACTATGTAGCTGCTGGTATGAAAACAGTCGGTGTATCGGCAGCAGGCGGGGTGGGTAAAGCCATCGCAGAGCTAGTCACGAGCAACAGCACCTCGTATGATATGTACGAAATTGACATATCACGGTTTCTGGGGCTTCATAACAATAGCAAATTCTTACGAGAAAGGGTCAGCGAAGTACCTGGTAAATATTTGAAATTTCAAAATAATGAACCGATGTACACCTTGCAGTTTTTTTTTTTTTAAGTATTTAATACTCTGAAAATTACGCAATTTGTTTTACCACGGTAATAAAAGAAATTGCACTTAGCTTTTTGAAGTGAACCATTGATCTATTTAATTTAGTTTTTCCTTTCCAACGGTGTGTTTTAATCAATCAGAAATGTTTATTATTTTTAATAAGTTATTATTTTTTCAGGACTCCATTATGGTTTGATGTACCCATTCCACGAGTTCCAAACAGGTAGAAATTTACGAATGTCACCAATTTACACTTCGTTGAAGGAGGCTGGTGCGGTGTTCGGGCAAGTCATGGGCTACGAAAGGCCTGCCTGGTTTCAACCGACAGGTATGTAATTTTCATTAATACCGCTTCAAACATATTTAATGTAATAAATTCTTAATTTTACTTTTAAGATTTGGTTTAGCCACTTACTTTTTTTTTTCTTCCTGAATATACTTACTCGCAAGTCGCAAAGTAGAATGCTCGTTGCTGTGATTTCTGAAGAAAGAAAGCTATATTCTTATATTTTGTGGCTTCTCGGAAGAACAACTTAAGTCCAGAAACTATAGTTTATTTATAGTTATTGCTCGATTACTTCAGAGAAAGTAATTAAATAACTGATGTTGTAACAGTTGTTAGTATTTTATATATTTTTAAATACTGTTCGGATGAGAAGAAATCATTTTGTTGTGGCCAACTTATCGAACTTATTAGCTGTTCTTCCGGGAACTGTGTACTTCATCGTGAACGGTATGTTTTTGGATTCGACTGTTAAATAAACTTGTAAAAGGTCTAAAGGATGGATCCTGTATGTAAGTAACATTTTATGGTAATAACGCTCGTAGCAGCTTTCATAATTTTTCAATATAAATATATAATGACACTATGATCATAGCACCCTAGTTCATCTTATCCCATATTCGTTTTCTTATTTTAATTATTGTTATATGGCTTTAAAATATTTGAAAATTCATTAATTGATCAAGCAAGGGGAAAAAACGCAAACATATGGATTATGTTTAGGCTTAAGCGGACAACAATAGTAGTGCATTCACTACTGCAAACAAAATACATTTATTAAATTGATTTTCTTAGCTTCTTTTATAATGTTAAGTATGCTCTGAACCAAAATAAAGCATTTTGATTTTATTTTATCACCATTTTGTAAATTGTATTATCACATGTTTTTATTTACAACTAAAACTAGGTTCGCGTTAATGTGGAACAGGTTGGTAAGACTGGGCGTCGGTAGCGTGCTAGTCTACTGAGTTCATGATGGCGGGTTCGAAACCCGGCCGAAGCCCTCAGGAGTTTTGTCGATGTTAAGCAATGAGCCTGTATGATGTAAGGTCCTCCTTAAAGACTTTATCCTTGGTAACTGAACCTGGGTAGGCAAAATGTATGACTCCCACATTAGAGTCCGGCTCATGTCCACCAGAGCGATGAAGGAGCGCTCTGCTAGTAGGCGATATGACCTCTAGTTAAAGCCCGGAGATGAGTCACAATGACTAACAAACACTCGGGTTAAAGAATTAATTTATTATCTGGCCTTAACGTATACATTTAATGTGGAATAATAATAAGAATATATCTCAATTTTTCTTCGTCTTCGGCCCTACAAATAATGTTGATTTATAATAATACTATTCGTTTTGATGTTTTATTTCGTTTCTGTTTAACATTAACTTCATTATTATTTTAGTGTCATGGATATTTTTTTAAGGTCAAATGTACCTACTGTATTTTTTCTTCTTGAATGAAATATGCAGTTACGGATTTACAGTCAAAAACGTTGATAAATTGAAATTAAGACACATAAATGGATTGAAACTACCATAATTTACCATGGACTGAAGTTGTTATTCCGGGAACTACTGTATTTGCCTTTGTCTAATGTCTGATTTCCGTTTAAAGTGCTGAAATTAGCTTTTAATAACGTCTTGCATGATGAAGAGTGGGTCTGTAGACACACGGTGTTATCTAATTTTGCAAAAAAAATGTTCTGTCTTCAGAAAAAATTGATCTTGCTTATTACCTTGAACCTCCGACCAAATGTTAGCTGTATTTGTTATTTTTTTTAACTCATATGGATTTTAAGAAAACCTTGTGATGTTTTGTGAGTCTTGTCTTGTTTGCATCTTTAAAATTGAGCCGTTTGTTTTATTTTTAGATTATTTTATTGAGAAGAGTGGTAAATGCTGGTCACATTTTCGTTAGGAAGCAAAGCTTTCAAGTTGTCCCTGTACATGGAAGGCAGTTATGATATAAATTAAATATTTTAACATTTGCTAGTTCGTTAACACTTTATAGCTTCTGAACGAATATTTTAGGTTTCTTAACTCTTCAATTACGATATAATACATTCTAGACAACAAAACTGCTAAGTGAAACGTTTAAATTATATTTGATACACCTTAAGGCTTATTATCGTTGTGCTTTCGGTTTTTTTGAACACTGTGCCACTTTATAGTATCCTGCGGGCGCATATAATTCCATGACGTTTGTTCCTTGAAACCTTTCGATTCCACTCTACCTGTAATATATAAAATTAATATTACTACTGCCTACAATTACATTAAGAAAAGTATTTCATATTGTAGTATTTAGATTGAGAGAAAAGGTGATCTAATGCCTATATGAATGTACTGATTTTTTTTCACCTTTTGTCTCTCTTCGAAGTATTAATTTAATACATAAAAATGAGTAACTAAATGTTTCATAAAGGCCCCGAAGGAAAAAGGCCGTCCGTGTCTAAGGATGATCCTTTTTCCCCATCTTCCAGGAAGTCCTCAAGAGAACAGAAATCCTCAGGTATCTTACTATAGATTGAGGAGAATAAGTACCCCTACTTATAGGAACATTAACAATAGTAACAGTTAGCTCTCTTCTAAATATTTGTTTGTCTTGAAAATTTTCTCTTTGTTTAAATATCTGTTGTGATCTACCCTTGACTCCTTACCTACATTTTAACACCATGTTATTTTATCTGTAAACTTGACCGTCCACTGACAAAAGTGATTTGTATTAATACGTTGATCAGTCTTTACGGGGAGTAGATTTCATTTAGATAGGGAGGGTACAAGTTTCGGACGGAAGGTTGACTGATTTTTTCATGAAATAACCTAAACTGCTATTTGCTTGATATTATTTCTACGGTGATAAAGGGCTTTGTGATCAAGGGACTACTTAGAACTGTTTTTTCGCTCTGAAATTCACCAAAGCTATGCTACTCCAAACATGTGAATATCTAATAAAGACCTGTAGGCACTAAAGGGTTTCAACAAAAAAATTAGTGAACTGGGGGTCATATTTATTCGTAATCGATTTGTTTTTGATTTATCACATGTACAAGGAAATAGTTTTGCAAATCTTGTGTTGTTTGAGGCCCTTTCAAATTTATTTAATATTTGAAAATTTGATTATACTATACTGCTTTATGTATAAATAAGTGCGAATACATTTCTGCGTTTTTGTCGATATACAGGGAAGCTCATAAAATAAATAAAAACAAAGAACTTGTCTAACTTTTATATTGTCTAATTCCACAAAAATATATTCCAAGTTTATGCATATATTTTTGTGTGATCAGGATATATAAGAGGTAAACAAGTTCTCTTTACTTTTATTTACTGTATAAATAGACAGTAAAGTGTTTCTTTCAACTTTTGTATACACATTGAATTACTTTGTAGGGACTACAAAGCCATTTCACTTTAATAGTTTTCTGTTATTATTATTATTTATTATTTTTTAATAGCACCCACTAGTTGTTTTTTAATACAGCATGCAACTTTATTTGTTTAATCGCACTTCAGTTATCCAGTTTTTACTCACCTTTATTTTATTTTTTTTAATGTTGCGAATTAATTAAAACAAAAAAATGCTTTATTAGCACGATAATTTATTTATTTTGCCTACCCAACCGACTAGGTATGGCAGTAAAAAAAAGACATTCTTCTAAATGTATTTATGTTCCTGACTGCTGTTGTATTAAGTATGAAATAGAAAGCTGTTGTGCAGATGCCACAAGCAGTTTTTTAAATCAAATTTAAATTGAATACACTTGTTTTTTTTTCATTAAATTTTGGTTTCAGCAAATTTAACCATAAGGAAAGTGTTAAACTGATTACGTTTGCAGCATTTAATATATATACGCTTGAGTTGCTGAAAGTTCGAATATAGCCAGTACAAAATAACTGTACCTATCTCCCATTCCTTTCTTCAACTCAACTCCCTCCACTTCATTTTACACAGCCCCCCCCCCCCTCGCGCCACCAAAAATAGGTCATTATTACTCCTTCCCCAACTTATTCAATTTTCTCGGTGAGAATTCAGAATGTTAAATATAGTTGCTCATGGGGTATGGGAACAATAATAGCCGGATTTTTCTGTACAATTTTTGAGTAATATCTTTCAGGGAAACCAGTGTTGGACATGAATAAATCCATGAATAACATTGTTTCATTTCAAACAATGAGTGAAACTATTTTCTCTGAATTTTATCTCTGTCATTATAAAAATATTGAAACAACTATGTTTTTTAAAATATTGTCTATTTCACAAAATATATTCAATATGTGGGAGTACTTCCGGTAATGCTCTACCATTTATTGTATATTTTTGTGAAATAGACAATTTAAAAAAAAATAGTTTTTTCCTTATTTTTATCAAGTGTTATTGTCTGAAAACATAGGAATTCTCTAATGACAGTTGTTGCCTCTCCAAACCTTAGCGCATTTTTGCTTTATACGTCAAAGTTAAAGGGACTATCTAACGATTTTATTGACACTCTCTTAGTTTCTAGGAATACAGTTCAAATCTCCAGTCCGTATTGGCGTTTAAAAATCGAGAAGTACCCAGTAGTGAATAGTACCTATATATATGTATATAAGGAGAGAGTGTTCCAGAGCAGCCAGACAGGGCTTGTTTGGACCTCGACATAGCCAACATCTTATTCTAACTTACTCTAGTACATTGAAATTATGATGATTAATTTTATTTTATTTTCTCCTACTTTGTTGTATGATGTGACCTGTCTTGCAGATAACTATGTTGGTGGGACGCCTTACCGGATCGCTACTACTAACTCTTTCTTCAAGCCGCCCTGGTTCGACTATGTGGCCTCAGAATACGAGGCATGTCGGGAGACGGTCGGCATCAGTGATTACTCCTCTTTCACCAAGTTAGAACTTTGGGTAACACTCACTCTCATTTTGATTACTATACTCTTTTTTTTTCAGAGGTACTATACTATTACCAAGTATGAATCAATTCGGTGAAAGTTGAACATTTTGTCTTATTTCTGATATTATTTTTCAGTCGAAGGGAGACGAGGTGGTGAAGGCGCTACAGTACCTGTGCAGTAACGATGTAAACGTGGTAGTGGGGAGTATCATTCACACGGGAATGCAGAACGAGAGGGGAGGATATGAGAATGACTGCAGTCTCATCCGACTTGCACCCAACCAGTAAGACATATATGTTACTATGAATATTAAATAAATAATTATACAGTCTGAAGTTGCTCCAGATTGAGGAATGAACAGGGGAGAGGGGGGGGGGGGGGGGTAAAGCCGAAAGGAGTAAATAGAACGTAGATAACTGATTCGCGATAGGCGCAGATTAATAGTAATAAAGGTCGAGATTGTTGTATAAGGAATAGAAAGGCTACGTGATGAAGACAATTTTGTTTTATAATTTAGATAAGGGGTTTGTGAAGTGCAAAAAATGAAATAGTTGGATAAATTAGCCTGGTGTGCCCTATATGTAACCGAGACAAAATTAATTCGTTTCCTTTTTCTCTCATTGAGGTGTTCCAAACTCGAGTGGAGCTTTTGATGATCCTTATTATCAGTCATACCGAGCCACCGAATCTCCCATTTGATCCAGACTGTTTCCTTGATGTAGGCAACGTAGTCACTTACAGAGACCTCGGTTGTGGGCAGTCCTTCCAGTATGGCGCACCTGGCATTCTTATCTGCTGACTCGTTGCCCGCAATGCCAGAATGACCTTAAATCCAGAGGAAAGCAATTGAAATCTGGTTTCTTCCTAATGATCCTAGTGCCATCAGTATGTTTTGGACAAGATGTCTGCTTTAAGTAAATATGATGAAACAAAAAAAACCTTGTCGCTTATGAAATTATTAAAAATGGACAAAAAAAATTTCTTCTTGATAAATAAAACGAATAAAATAATTAGCTTAAGTAATTTCTTCACAAAGATTAAAGTAATTACTTGATTGTAATACCAGGTATTTACTGGCACCAGAAGGACAAATAATTTCATAACAAGTCTTTCTTTATCAAGTGAAACATTTTTTGTTTTAATTAATTTCATAAATGGCAATCTTCACTGCGACTAAAATCCCTCTTTCTCGTATTGAATAATATGTGTATTTTATGGGCTAGCCGCCAACATTTTTGAAAAAAAGTTTTTTTGAGGTATTCTCTTAATAAAAAGCATTTCCAGACCCATGTTTATATTAACGTTTTTCTTATTTTCGAACCATCAAACCATTCTTTAAATTATGATTACTTTGACTGAAACTCCCTGTATATTCTATTTACTACCTCTGATATCTATCTTGGTAGTTACATGATGATCGCTCCTACGATCCAGCAGACTCGGTGCAAGGCCTGGATCCAGCGCCACCTTCCTAAGGACGGTTCTGTATCCATCTCTGACGTTACCTCTATGTACACTGCCATCTGTGTCATGGGACCCCTCACCAGGTCCTTCCTCTCAGAACTCACTGAACAGGATCTCCGTCCAAAGGCATTCCCTTTCTTCACTTGCAAAGTAGGCCTAATTAATCATAACTGTTTTTATTAATTTATTCAACATTTTATGGTGGTTTCGAAATATTCATTTTTAGAGAACACACACTCGTTTCTGTTGTAACTCAAAAATAATTGAGGAGTTTATTTTCAAAAGGGAACATTCCAATTTTTTTTCAAAATTCACTTTTTAACGATTTCTTAATTTCTGGGATGAGCTTCGTCGGATTATGTAACTGGTTTCAATCAAACAGGATCCTTAATAATCCCATGAGCAACCTAATGAGCTATTCACTTTTGTTAAATAATCCATTCCAAGAGAATACAAATTTTGCTTCTCCTGTAAAGTTAGTAAATGTGAAAATGTTCCCTTTTGAAAATAAGCTCCTCAATTGTATCTAATGTTGAGGATATTTTATACTTTTTATACGAGGCATATTATCTAGAAGTTTTGCAAAACCCAGCGCTCTTCTAGGATGGAGTGATACAGATCTTAAATTTTTTGAGTTGGCAGTTACTTCAGAAACATAATTGTTCAGAAAATAAACGAAAGGACTGCCAGAATAAGTTTCACCCATCGGTATGTCTTAAGCATCGAAATGTCTTATCTCAATGAGTATTGACTGATATCTGGAATATGTGAGGTTTTATATATATATCTTATTTCTTCACGTCATTCTGTTATTGAGATACCTTACAGCAGTTGTTCTCAAACTTCTTAACTAGTTAAATGGTCTGAAAGACAAATACCAAGTATTTTTATACATTATTATTATACATTCATACACATTCCCAACACCCCCCATTCGTTTTTACAAACAAACATGTTTTATTGATTGGATTTGTTGTATGTCATGTTGACCAGAAACTCATGTTCAAGAAAAAACAAGGATGAATTTCACAAATAAACAACAAATTTATTTAATGTGGTATATATGCTTTCATGTGATCATGGTATAATTATTTTATGAAGTATAATAAGTATAATTATTATTGTTCAGATAAAAAAAAATGTAGATGTTGATTAGCGACTGTGGATTCTAATTGTAGGAGTATTGAGGGTCAGTCAAAGATGGAAAAAAAAAAAACACTATTCAGATGCCAACGTTTCGATATATTTTATATCATCATCAGGGCCTACAAACATGGGGGAGAAATCAAGATTAGAATCAAAAATAAACAAACAAAAAAAAAAAAAAAAAAAAAAATTTTTTTTGCTAAACATTACTGAACGTTAAAAATACACTATAAGAAGTTGAAAATTGAAACTGACTTACTATGAATAATTATTAAACATTAAAATTAAATATGATTACATTGCTAAACATAAACATTAATAATGGAAATAGACAAATAGGTGGAACATGATAAAGAGTAAACATTAAAATGACTTACTATGAATAAGCAGGGTTGGGGAGAAGGCATGTACACTGGATGGAGTCTTACATTGCAATGAAATGGTACAAAATAATACTAGGGTGCTAAAGGAAACAGGTACAGGGAGCTCGGGAAACCCCGTCATAACTGTCACATTACAGCAGAAATGTTGAAAGTAATATAAATATGTATTATTGTGGTTGTTTGTGTCTGCATACTCTAACACATATCTATAGATAATTAATAAATAATTTAAAAAATATATATATATAAACTAAAATAAAAAATATAGATAATTTAGATATTGGAGACAGAACTATGGTGTCAGCTCTTGCTAAGTAAATTGGCATAACAATTACTTAGGTTATTAGTGTCAGTGCGGAAGTTGACTGTATCAAGTGTTTTAGCTATGTACACCATTTCCAATGTCAGTCTCTTATGATAATTGTGTTCTCTATGGAGTATTTTAGTGTTTATGTAGTCAAAATTATGTTTGTTCTGACTATGGTGTCGGACTAGAGCGCTGCAGTTATCAGCATCAGTTTTAGTTTTGCAATCATACTCGTGTTGGTATATTCTCTTTTTTAGGTATTGGGATGTCATACCTATATAAGATGCTGGACAGTCTGAGCATGGAATCTGATAGATAAGATCTGATTGGTCACTTTTAGGGGTAGGATCTTTAATTTGGGAGAATAGGGATTTAACGGTTTTATAGTTTCTTGGTGAAATTATAAGGTTTTCAGCTTTTAGTATTTTTGTTAACCTTTCAGTCAATTGTGCAATGTACGGAATGGAATAGTATTTAACAGTGGTAGAAGGATTTTCAATGGGTAGTTGGTTATTAAAGAGTGTGGTGAGATTATTTGTCAGAATTTTTTGAATTATTTTGCGTGGGTATCCATTTTTTTCCAAAATGTTTTTAATTTGATCTAAATTCTCACTATGAAAAGTTGTGGAGCTAAGTCTTATCATTCTACTAATTAGCGCTTTGGCAAAGTTTATTTTTTGGGAGAATGGGTGATGTGAAAAAAAGTGAAAATACCTATCTGATTTAATGGTTTTGATAAACCAATTGGTAGACAATGAGTGATCAGTATTTCTAATAACTAGGGTGTCAAGGAAAGGAAGGCAATTATTATTTTCAAGTTCGTAGGTGAATTGTAATCTGGGGTGAAAAGAATTAAATATGTCAAGGGTTTGGGTCAAGTAATTAGGTGGAATGCAAGTAATAATATCATCCACGTATTTAAACAAAAAAGGAATTTGATAGGGGAGTTTGGGTATAGTGGAGTCTAATAGTTGGTTCATGATGAGATCGGCTAAAATCGGTCCAAGACTACTACCCATGGCTGTGCCAAATACTTGTTTGAAAAAAGTGTTCTTATATACAAAGTACCCATTAGAACAGCAGTGTTCGACTAATTCGATAAAACTGGATTTGGGTAGGGGGGTGAATGGTTCTAGTTTTGTCCAGTTATCTCGTATTATGTTAATAACATCGGAAATTGGTACATTGGTGAACAATGAGGCAACATCAAGTGAAATTAGTTGAAAACCAGCTGGGACGACGCGATTTCTTATTGCTTCTACAAAGTCAAATGAATCTTTAACATTGTAAGGACTGTCAGACAGGATTTTTAAATTGTTGGCTAAATACTTGGCGAGTTCATAGGTTGGGGATTGAATGAAAGAAATAATGGGGCGTAAAGGGTTACCGGCTTTGTGTGTTTTCACTAGTCCATATATTTTGGGAGGTTGAGGGGTGAAGTTGACCAGTCTTCTCATCGTGTATGTGTCGATGTAACCAGATTTATGGGCCGCCTTTATCAAGGAGTTGGTAATGTTTTTTATTTTATTGGTCGGATCTTTGTGTTAGAGTATGCAGACACAAACAACCACAATAATACATATTTATATTACTTTCAACATTTCTGCTGTAATGTGACAGTTATGACGGGGTTTCCCGAGCTCCCTGTACCTGTTTCCTTTAGCACCCTAGTATTATTTTGTACCATTTCATTGCAATGTAAGACTCCATCCAGTGTACATGCCTTCTCCCCAACCCTGCTTATTCATAGTAAGTCATTTTAATGTTTACTCTTTATCATGTTCCACCTATTTGTCTATTTCCATTATTAATGTTTATGTTTAGTAATGTAATCATATTTAATTTTAATGTTTAATAATTATTCATAGTAAGTCAGTTTCAATTTTCAACTTCTTATAGTGTATTTTTAACGTTCAGTAATGTTTAGCAAAAAAAAATTTTTTTTTTTTTTTTTTTTTTTGTTTGTTTATTTTTGATTCTAATCTTGATTTCTCCCCCATGTTTGTAGGCCCTGATGATGATATAAAATATATCGAAACGTTGGCATCTGAATAGTGTTTTTTTTTTTTCCATCTTTGACTGACCCTCAATACTCCTACAATTAGAATCCACAGTCGCTAATCAACATCTACATTGAAGTGAGGTACACAATCGACCGAATACAAACATGGGATTTTATCAAGAGATCCACCGAACCTATGGGACTCAGGCCCTCCTTACCCTCAAATCACTTGCCACAGACCATAAGAAACTAGCTTCTGCCGTCAACCAACGTATTTTCTTGTTAAAATGTAGAAGATATCAGGTGTTTCCTTCCCATATTCAACAAAATTATAACTTCACTTTACAATTCATGTGTAAAAATCGTAAACATATTGATTTAGTACATAAAGCTATTCTTAAATTCAAAAAAAACAATATTAAATGTTGAAATAGACGCCTGTATAGGCAACATTAGAGATATAAACAATAGGATAACAACATATAAAGCTGTAGCTGCTACATTGTTACCAAGCGATATTCTTAATAATTTTGTAGAGAGACAGAATCATGCTTTCAACAGAGTACACACACTCACCCGTATTTCACAAACACGTAAATTCGACAGAATAATTCAACAACAACTAACATTACCTTCCTTTAATTCGCAATGGTTTATTAATTTAACAGACACACCATTTCCAGTTGAAGTTAAAACAATTCTTTCTTTAGGACCCAAGTTTTCCATTCCCTACAAACAGAATGATATCCCCCTACCTAAATTAATCACCGATGTAGAATATGTTATCAACGCCCTGCCTAACAATGAAGATAAAGATCCTACTAGAGCAAGATGTGTTAATGCTATTACTAATTACATTAACAAAAATAAACAAGTCAATATCAATAAACCTAATGCCTTATGTAAAGCCTTTATTTCGGCAAAAATATTTTTACGTAACAATCCCGACATTTTAATAATATCAACTGACAAATCGAAACAAACTGTTACAATTATTAAATCAGAGTACGAGAATAAAATGAGCATCTTAATATCCGACACTGATACCTACCTACCGCTAAACAAAGATCCGACCAATAAAATAAAAAACATTACCAACTCCTTGATAAAGGCGGCCCATAAATCTGGTTACATCGACACATACACGATGAGAAGACTGGTCAACTTCACCCCTCAACCTCCCAAAATATATGGACTAGTGAAAACACACAAAGCCGGTAACCCTTTACGCCCCATTATTTCTTTCATTCAATCCCCAACCTATGAACTCGCCAAGTATTTAGCCAACAATTTAAAAATCCTGTCTGACAGTCCTTACAATGTTAAAGATTCATTTGACTTTGTAGAAGCAATAAGAAATCGCGTCGTCCCAGCTGGTTTTCAACTAATTTCACTTGATGTTGCCTCATTGTTCACCAATGTACCAATTTCCGATGTTATTAACATAATACGAGATAACTGGACAAAACTAGAACCATTCACCCCCCTACCCAAATCCAGTTTTATCGAATTAGTCGAACACTGCTGTTCTAATGGGTACTTTGTATATAAGAACACTTTTTTCAAACAAGTATTTGGCACAGCCATGGGTAGTAGTCTTGGACCGATTTTAGCCGATCTCATCATGAACCAACTATTAGACTCCACTATACCCAAACTCCCCTATCAAATTCCTTTTTTGTTTAAATACGTGGATGATATTATTACTTGCATTCCACCTAATTACTTGACCCAAACCCTTGACATATTTAATTCTTTTCACCCCAGATTACAATTCACCTACGAACTTGAAAATAATAATTGCCTTCCTTTCCTTGACACCCTAGTTATTAGAAATACTGATCACTCATTGTCTACCAATTGGTTTATCAAAACCATTAAATCAGATAGGTATTTTCACTTTTTTTCACATCACCCATTCTCCCAAAAAATAAACTTTGCCAAAGCGCTAATTAGTAGAATGATAAGACTTAGCTCCACAACTTTTCATAGTGAGAATTTAGATCAAATTAAAAACATTTTGGAAAAAAATGGATACCCACGCAAAATAATTCAAAAAATTCTGACAAATAATCTCACCACACTCTTTAATAACCAACTACCCATTGAAAATCCTTCTACCACTGTTAAATACTATTCCATTCCGTACATTGCACAATTGACTGAAAGGTTAACAAAAATACTAAAAGCTGAAAACCTTATAATTTCACCAAGAAACTATAAAACCGTTAAATCCCTATTCTCCCAAATTAAAGATCCTACCCCTAAAAGTGACCAATCAGATCTTATCTATCAGATTCCATGCTCAGACTGTCCAGCATCTTATATAGGTATGACATCCCAATACCTAAAAAAGAGAATATACCAACACGAGTATGATTGCAAAACTAAAACTGATGCTGATAACTGCAGCGCTCTAGTCCGACACCATAGTCAGAACAAACATAATTTTGACTACATAAACACTAAAATACTCCATAGAGAACACAATTATCATAAGAGACTGACATTGGAAATGGTGTACATAGCTAAAACACTTGATACAGTCAACTTCCGCACTGACACTAATAACCTAAGTAATTGTTATGCCAATTTACTTAGCAAGAGCTGACACCATAGTTCTGTCTCCAATATCTAAATTATCTATATTTTTTATTTTAGTTTATATATATATATTTTTTAAATTATTTATTAATTATCTATAGATATGTGTTAGAGTATGCAGACACAAACAACCACAATAATACATATTTATATTACTTTCAACATTTCTGCTGTAATGTGACAGTTATGACGGGGTTTCCCGAGCTCCCTGTACCTGTTTCCTTTAGCACCCTAGTATTATTTTGTACCATTTCATTGCAATGTAAGACTCCATCCAGTGTACATGCCTTCTCCCCAACCCTGCTTATTCATAGTAAGTCATTTTAATGTTTACTCTTTATCATGTTCCACCTATTTGTCTATTTCCATTATTAATGTTTATGTTTAGTAATGTAATCATATTTAATTTTAATGTTTAATAATTATTCATAGTAAGTCAGTTTCAATTTTCAACTTCTTATAGTGTATTTTTAACGTTCAGTAATGTTTAGCAAAAAAAATTTTTTTTTTTTTTTTTTTTTTGTTTGTTTATTTTTGATTCTAATCTTGATTTCTCCCCCATGTTTGTAGGCCCTGATGATGATATAAAATATATCGAAACGTTGGCATCTGAATAGTGTTTTTTTTTTTTCCATCTTTGACTGACCCTCAATACTCCTACAAATAAAAAAAAATAATAATAATGAACCATTTTCCGTCCGCGTACTACCGGGAATGTGCTCATGTTTGAACCGCTGCCTTAGAGCGTTGTGTCTTTAAAAACATTTTTAACTTCCGCAGTTGTTAGGAAGTATTTTCGATTATATAATTTACTTATTCAGTCATCAGTAATTTTGTGAGTCAGACTTTTTGCTAATGAGAGGCAAAACATACAATTATAAATGACAAAATTATAATTATAAAGCACTGTGCCTCACTAATATGGGAGAAATTCTTAACAGTATACTATTGCCGAGAAAAGTATGAAGAATACTTGCAAATATTTAATTTTTTACATACTTATTAATATTATATTTATATATTTATTTATGAAGTTTTCAAGATGCCCAATTATTTTTTCACAGGAAATAGACGTTGGTTTTGCAAATGGAATACGAGCAATGAATCTAACTCATACAGGAGAATTGGGCTATGTTCTGTACATCCCAAATGAGGTAAGTTCTTAATGGGATGAATAAATAAATTATATCAGAATAAACAAATAAATAAGAAAAGGTTCTATGTTAATTTTCCTCTATCATTCACGAGTGCAACAATTAATGATTGATTCAGTTGATTTCATCAGTTGAATTAGAAATTTCAATCAAGTAATTTTTTAAAATTCGTCTGTTTTGAAAAGTAATGTGTGTATAGAAAGAAAAAAGTATTAAGAAGAAAAATAATGTTTATAGAGCAGAAATGCGGAACATTTCCCCAAAACTGTGGCGATATAATGTAAATGTCAATATCAAGGGATGCCCGTTGCTTCACTTCTCCAGTTTTATGTAGTAGAGGGAATCTGTCAACAATTTTATTTTAAATTATCGGAATTTCGGGTTTTTATAGCTCCGATAAAACAAATAGCTCCGAATAAATTGAATCTGTTTGAAAAATATAAAGAAAAAAGTATGTTTTTTAAAAATATTTTTTATTTCACAAGATATGTAAAATATCTTGAAGTACTTTATTGCTACGGTAGCAATACCGAAAGTACTCCCATATATATTATATATCTTGTGAAATAGACAATATTTTTAAAAAACATTCATTTTTCTTTATATTTTTTATAATAAAGTATAAGGTCTGAGTGAGTTTGTCTCTTACCTCGTACCATCTTTTGATTTATAGTTTCAGCCATTCCAGTCCTGGGAGGCTCGACGCAAAAACCCTAATAATTGCCGGTATAATGAATTTATCGACACAAAATATATTATGAGGATTCATAAGCCAGCCACTATGTAATTCAAGTATTGATTTTTAGCCCAAATGGTCGATTAGTTTTGGAGGGAGAGCGGCAACTTGATGGATTAGTTCGTCCAGTCGGAGTACGTTGCTGGTGATTCACCGACGACTTTATAAACTATTTTTTCAGTTTGCACTGCATGTATACCAAAAGTTAGTGGAGACTGGAGAGAAGTACGGCTTGAAGCACTGTGGCTACTATGCGATGCGAGCGCTCCGGGTGGAGAAATTTTACGCCTTCTGGGGTCAGGATCTGGACACCACGACCACCCCTCTGGAGTGCGGCCGCTCTTGGAGGGTCAAGTTTGATGTGAGTAATTTGGAAACTGGTTTATAAATACTTTTATATTTTTGCCAACTGAATAATTTATTTTTGTTAGGTCATTTCATGTATTCTTGTTAATCTAGAGTGGCCCGGTGCAAGTTCCATCTTGTAACCTTAATATTCGAACCTTCCCTTGTTCATTGTTTCATTTATTTATTAAGTTTTGATTTCTTTATTTGTTTACATTCTTACAAATAGCTAGTTATTTTGGGTCTAAAATGTTGACATTTTTTAAGTTATTTTAGTAGAAAAAATTGTTTTAAATGAAATTATTTCTTATATACCTTCCAGATAATTTCAGATCAGTTTAAATTTGATCAATCATAATTTATAGAATGTTCTGAATTTTTAGAAAATGTGTATGTACAGGATTGGAGTGTCAGTCAGCTGTTCTATGGGTTAGTGGTAGTGGGTACGATATAAGATTAGGTTAGGTTTTATGACTCATGCCCGGGCTTTAACTACGAGGTCATATCGCCTGCTACTAGAGCGCTCTTTCGTCACTCTGGTGGACATGAGCCTGACTCTACTGTGGGAGTCCTAAATTTTTATACACCTATGGTAGGGGTCTTCAATGAGTACCTGACATCGTACAGGCTCGGGACCATCGGTTAACGTCCCATCCGATGGACGGCGTGCTTAAGTTTATCTTATCTCCCAGATAAAATAAACTAAGGGCCTCGGTAGGGTTTCGAACCCACGATCTTGTGCTCAGAAGACAAGCACGCATACCACTGAGCTACCGGCGCCCTCGGTACGATATAATTAGATGTAAATAGTTGCCTTCAGTGTTTATTTGAGTCAGTTTATATTATTTGTGTGTGAATTAACTTTCTATAATGACATTTGTCTGTTTTCTCCTCACAATAAACTTTCCTTTTGAATTGGCCGGGTCATTAAGCCTGTACTATTGGAAAATTGTAATATAATGAAGATTTACTCAGATGTCTTAATTCTGTGACAGTATTTATGTATTCCGTATTGTTTTTCTTGTTCTTGGTGCAGAAAGGAGAGTTCATTGGTAGGTCGGCGCTGATGAAACAGCGAGAGGAGGGTGTTCGTCGGATGTACATCCAGCTGCTGCTTGGAGACCATGACGAAGAGGTGGATCTGTGGCCCTGGGGCGGGGAGCCCATCTACAGGAACGGCAAATATGCTGGAGCCACCACCACCACTGGATATGGCTTCACATTTAAACAGCAGGTCAAGATCTCTATCATTTTTCGGACGAATTGATAAACAGAAATAGCGAAACATCTCTTTTAACAGGGGCGGGGTGAACTAAACACTAGGACAAAAACGTGTGGTTTTCCGCTTGGCGGCTTTGTATGTGTCTGTTTGTAGAATTTTCTTTTGTCCGCGATAACTTCTGCAAAAATGCACCTATTTTAATTTTTTTTTCTAAATATTTTTTCTTCTGAGGACTTCAGACCTACTGATTTTGATGTCTGTCAGTCAGTGGTATTCAAAATATATGCAATTTTGTGTACTTTGTTTTTGTTTATAATAACTATTGTGATTGATTTGAATTTTTTTTTTTTGCATAATATTAGTTTTAGATTTGGAAATATCCGTAATTCTGCAAATATTTTTTGTACATATTCTGTACAATTTCTTTCATTTATGCCAATGGCTGCTAAAATGAACTTAAATATTTAAAAGTAAACAGAAATGAGAGTCGGGGAATACGAATATCAAATTATTTTTATAAAATTCGTGATCAAATTTTAATCACTGACAAATCAATGTTTTATATTCTGTACCCATAACTATAGTATCGTATAAGAGCTTTCCGCCAAATTACGCTGATTTTTTATATTAATAATCTCATTGAAAATTGATCTTGGAATATGGAAGCCGTATGTATGATTCTCCATACCGATATTTTATTTTCCTTAGATGGGTTGTTCTATGTATGTATAATTAGCGAAAGAGGTCACTAATTCTCTTGTTTTTTTTTATATTCATTTCTTATATATCGTCGGCCTACAAGGAAAATCAGCTAAGTTCATTTTTGCTAAAATGCATATTTTACCATTACCAAGTCCGAAACTGCTTTCTTCTTCATTTTAAAAACTCTCCAGGTCCAAAATATTCACTGAACAGCTTGAAATGACAGTACGGTTTCATATTAAGTCCTATGTGGAATGTTTGCTGTCTGAGAAAATCCATTAAGTGCAGCTTGAAGTATTTGGACTTAGCTAATTTTCCTTGTACGCCCACGATATGTTCATCTAAAAAAAAAATTCCATAATAAAAACACGATTTTTCAAATATTTTTTCTGCTTGATATGGGATTTTTGTCTTAGAATACCTCTTTATCGATTCCAATTCTAGACTTCGTTGTGTCTAGAGGAAAGCTAGCCAAAAAGTGAGAACACTATTTTAAACCTAAAGCTATTAGAACTTACCCCACTTTCTCCAAACCATCCCTCTATATTGTCTGACTTGGCTGATAAATTATCGTTATAGGATTCTGAATCCATAAATAAAATGTTCTTTTATTCCATTCGGAGATATTAGGGGTTTGAAGTTCAGCTTCTTCTTTAGGTCTCTTCATTTTATTCAATTTGTCTGAAAACTCAGTAGGTGTCTTATTTATGGTCAGTTAACACATTCAAGAGGGAGTTATCATGTTCACAGACACAAGGATACACACTGAATCAGGGAGAGAGAACGAAGATATTTTAGGAAGAGCGAAAATTTAGTTTGTAACAAATAATTCTACCTGGGAAACACAAGTTACAGATGATTCATCTGCGATTTTTTGAAAACTACATCGAATTGTTGACCGTTTAAATTTTTTCCATATAACTGGGGAAGTAATATATAAAATTCTGGATCTATCAATTATTAGTCTATTAATCTTGTTGTATTATTATCGTTTTACAGGTGTGCTTGGGCTTTGTGATCAACGAAAACTCCCGTGGAGAACGTGAAGTGATTACGAATGACTATGTGCTGTCGGGTAAGTACGAGGTGGATATTGGGGGCCGCCTCTTCCCTGCCAAGGTGCATCTTCACTCGCCCAACCTGCCGAGCAAGTTTCCTGACAAGGAGCGGGAGGCCTATCATGCCACCCGGGACAAGATGGTCTCTGAGCCTATCCTCAGGGTCCTACCCTAGTCACTAGTCTCCCCAGGTTAAAATAAATTTTATGTTCAAAATAGACATTTTAAATATTTGATTTATTTATTTATTTAGGTTTGTTTCAAATTTTTTAATTACTCTCGTATGTGCTACATCTTGATCATGTACTTTCAAAAAATTATATTCCGTACGTTTTTCTTGTATTTATTTTAGAGGAAATTGTTGTGCTTTGTACCTTGAATAATAAATAAAGCTTTCTTTGAAAATCAGTGGAGGAATGCATGTGTATTATGTTTTTCTTGTTTTTGAAAATTATTGGTATGCTTTTGTTGTTGAAAATTATTTACATTCTAATTGTTTTTTGTGTTTACTTAACTCTTGCATCAGTCTACATGATCCGACAGAAGAAACGCTAGTGTAAATTTAAAGTGCAAATAAAGAGAGAGAGAGAGAGAGAGAATATATATACGTATAGAATACGTATAGAGATATATATATATATTCCAAGTTATTAGGATGTTGAGTTTTTCTATTAAACTACAATAGTTGAAAAAAATGAAATATTCGTCTCCCTGTAATTTTTCATATGAAATCTAAATTCGGCCATAAATTGAAGTTTAAACATTTGTTTGGTGGTTAGGAGCAAGCTAAACTCATCTTCCGTCAAACGGGGTGAGAATGGCCAAAAATTCCTTTTTCGGTTTTAATTCCTGTACAGTTTAGCCGAAAACAACGAAATTGGGAGGGCCTATTGTTTAGATGCTCGAGCAAGTATACAGGGAATTTCAAATTTTTGTCTGTAGCTCCTCTCTAACACCACCAACAAATTTGTTTACATTGAATTTATATTGAAACATTAATGAGAGACGTATATTGTTTTGTAACTGTCATTTATAAAACAGAAATGTAATTCATTCGTTAGTCTTGACCATGATCCTGCAGCAGAACCCATGTCATGTGTCAAAAATTGTAAAATAAATAATTTTAAAAACGAGAAAAACGTATTTGTAAACTGTTTAAAAAAGTACCATTGTCGGTTTGAAGCTATTGGTGTTATTTATCAAAGGTTATTTACAGCGAATTATTTAGAAAAGGATGTCTAACAGACTTGAAAGGCAGAGAATAAAAAATAGGTCAAATAACTTGAGTAAAAGTTTCTTTCTCGAGTGCCGTTGGCTCCAAGTTTGTAAGAGTTCTTTTGATTATATCTTTAATCCTTTTATCTTAGAAATGTTTAGCTTTCTTGGAATGAGTTTATTCTTCAATATTGGATTTATTTAGATATAATACATCAAAAACCAGAAACGAAGGAAAAAAGGGTTAATATTAAGTCTATAAAAAAAAAAAAAAAGTCTTCCTTCAAGTTTTAAACTTGAAATTTTATTTGAGGCTATGAAAATTTTTGGAGTAAGCCAGTCTGGTAGACATCTTGATGTATAAAATTACTCTAAACAGCTTTTATTTAATATGTTCAAAAAAATATTTTCTCTTGTGGAAGTTCAGGCTGTTGCGTTATGCAGTTTGGTGTAGAGCATTTACGTATTTAGTTAATGTTGAGGGAAGTCGAGTTATTTACTGTCATGTAAATAAAAAAGTCAGTATTTAGCCATTTATTTCTTCCTTCAGGGCCCAATAATCACTTGAGTGGGGATGTGTGTGTTAATGGTGGTAAGTGTTTGTGTTTGTTGGTGAACTGTGAGTACCATTATAAGTTCACTACCAGACAAAAAACACATAACATGTTCATTACACACATTTACTCCAGTCACTTTAAAGACCTGAAGAAGGAAATAAATAGTTTCCGAAACGTCCAACTACTGAGTTCTTTACTTACACGACAGAACCTCGACTTCCCTCTACATTAAAAAATACTGTCGACTCTATCAATCTTTATTAGGTATTTGTCTTTCTTTGTTTGGTAGTTATATTTGGTGCTTTAATTTATATATATATATATATTTAAATAATTTACTTTGATTATGTATAAAAATAATTTTAATGTTTTTATAAAGTGTTATCGTTTTCCTTATACATATGTATATTACATTTATATGTTGTGATTATTTAAACGGTTGTTCTTAAGCTTTAATTGAAGTCTTCTGTGTTAGTCTTCAAATTTCTATAAGTGAAATTTATGCTGCCTTTATGATCGTGTAACTTTCTATAAGAGTAATATACATTACATTACATATACATTATATGAAATTTGAAAAAGTACAGAACGCGCGGCAGACAGGATAGACATATGCTTTGTTGGGCCCCGAAAAATTGAATAGACTTGAAATTTTGCATGAAAACTGAGAAATAAGAAGTATAATCACATATTGATGTATGTATTGAATGAGGGTTGAGACAAAAAAAAGAAAAGAAAAATCGATATGTATTGTGTAGTTTTATATAATCGATATATAGTGTGTAGTTTTGGGTGTTCAAACCCTCCCCCATAAAAAACCCTTAATAAATCAACTTTTTCTTAAAATTATAAAAGATAATGAAATATTTCCTGTATAAAGCCATAGAAAGTACTCTCGATTTGGTTAGTTTGCTGCTATCTATCGGACTCAATGCAGAAATATTCCCAGGAACTCATAAACGTTTGCAAGTACTATCCTCCATATTTCAGGTCGCAAGCATTTCAACTTAGAAATTCCCATGTCTATACGATTGGATACTTGTCTGATCTGGAATATTTTTCTTTTCTAATGTCTTAACAATAATGGTTAAACTGAAATTAAGGAAAGAGCGCAGGTAGCACAGCGGCATGCTTGCCTATTGTACTCGAAGATCTTTGGTTCAAAACCCGGCCGACCCCTTAAGTTTTTTATCTGGGAGATCTTGAGCACGCCAGAGTTTTATGGAGACTAGAACATGAATTTGTTTTTGAGCCACTTTATTACTGATACAACTTACATAGTTCGTTGTCTTTATACATCGTATGTTGTCTTTATTTCTCATTCAACTTACATAATTCATCGTTATTCAATATATTATAGTGAGAACTGATTTTAAAAGAAAAACAGTTAAATAATAAAATTTTAGCTGATTTTGAAAATCAATGTTTCAATGGATTAAAAAAATTATTTTCTCGTAGTTTTCTCTCTATTTTTTTCTCTAGAATTGTTATCATAGTGTGCATTTGGCCGACTTTGTCTTTTTTATTTAATTAAAATGTACATTTGATTTCGAATTGATTATTTATTTCTCCTTGCTTGTTTCCTTAGATCTTTAAAATTGAAAATGTTACTAGCGCATAAAAGTAGAAAGTATATATTAAAAAAAAAAAAATCCATTTAAAGGCACGGAGTGTTGCCATATATTTTATCAGTTCAAAGTGCAATAGTGCCATGTTTAAAGATTTCACTAGGCTAATTATTTTAATTAAATTCTTAGGATAAGGATAGTTTTTGGAAAATCGTCACATATTAAATTTTAATAAGAAAAACTGATGTACTTGTGATACGTCTTGTTTTTATATTTAACAAAATTATTACTGATGACATGAGAATATTAATAAAACGAAAATTAGAAGATTGTTGTCTTTAAAAATAACTTAATAAATATCAATGAAGAAATTGAGATTGTAACAAAAAGAAAATGAACAAATACTATAAATGGATTAAAAGTCACCACAATAGATTAGAACTAATTGGAGAGCTGACTCTGAAAGAAAAACAATGAATTATATAATTTTAGCTCAGTTTGAAAATCAATGTTTCAATTATAATTGTATGTATTTGGCCGACTTTGTCATTTAAATAAAAAGTACATTTGAATTTGCTTGATTATTTATTGATCCTTTATTGTACATTAGATCTTAAACATCCATAATGTGACTACCGCATAAAACTGGAAAGTATTTCTTGGTGGTAGGCAGATGTAGTGGACTTACTTGTTAAATAAGTAATAAGTTGTATCAGTCCAACATTTTTTTATTTAAACCACGACTAGTTTCGTCAGTAAACTGACATCTTCAGGTGGAATCTTGCTAGAGAAGAGGTCAACGGACACATACGAGTATCAGGGACTAGCTGAACACAAGATTCCACATGAAGATGTCAGTTTACTGACGAAACTAGCCTTGGTTTAATAAATGTTGGACTGATACATCTTATTACTTATTTATTAAATTGGAAAGTGTATGATATTTTCTGAAGAAAATGGTGCATTTGAAAGTAGCATTTGTCATATATTTTATCAATAAAAAGTGCAATAGTGCAATTTTTAAAGAAGTCACTAGGTTAACCTATTTTTATTAAACTCGTTGGATAAGGATAGTCTGGGAAAACGTCAAATATATTTATTTCATAACTGTTTGGGTTATCTGGTGTTTTTGTCTATACATCACTTTGAGTTTCCATGGTACTTCTATCTCTTCATCTTACATTTCCAGGAACTCCTTTATTGTTTGTTCTTCCTTAAGATCCTTTTGAAACAGAAAATGTTGATCTATGGTGAAAACATTGTTTATCCCTATTCCTTCCTCAATCCTATTATCAAGATTTTTTCTGTTTTGTCGTGTTTAAAGATCGTGTTTTTCTACCTAATTTCTAGAGATCAACCCCATGTTTGAAGAAAATCTTGTTTTGTCTAGTTTAGTGTAAAATAAAATAATAATAATAAATACTCCTCATACTTTTCAATACACATGGACGATATCGTTATTTTTTCTTTCCTGTAAGGAAATTTATGTACCATAAAGAAATTTTTCTTTATTTATTATTTTTTTTCAGACAAATTCATCCATAATTTTTATTCAGTATACACTAATTTATCGAAACAAAAAAAATGATGAAATTGAAATTAAAAATACAGCGAATTTATGCAATATTTCCTATAACTGAATGAAGAATGTTTTTTTAAAAACATCTATAAAATTTGTCCTAACCAGATGGAAAGTAACGAAAAATTCCGGAAAACTAATATTTTATTATTTAAAAATGGACAGTTTTAATTATAATATTGTCTGACATAGGCTTAAAAAAAGACTCAAATATACTAAGCTTTGAAACTGAGTCAAAAGAAAAAAAAAGGAATTTCAAAAGGGGTTTAATTTGAACATAAATATAGTAAATTTCTAAAATGTTTAATTTGAAAAGCAATTTGGACCGCCTAAAACTAAAGCCTCAGGTCACACATTCAAAGAGGGCGCTGGACTGAATGTTAATTGTTCATTCGAGTCATCAGTCAAATGAAATAGACCCTCAAGAGACCGGAGCTCACAAATTTATTCATAACAATAGATTTTAGCTTGAATCCAGTTGATGAAACAATAGGAACGTTTTCATGAAGTAAATTGCCTGAGCACTTTCTGTATTGTTAAAATTGATTAATGAAAACAATTATATACGTTTCAAAGTTTTAGATGTTTTCATCGTCATTGGAACTTCTTACTGAAACTATACTATCAGAAATGTTTACGTTATCAAGTGTTTAAAAAATATCTGATTTGGTCATTAGAGGACGTACTTATAGCATCCATACTTACAGATCATCATTCAAAATCATTTATGGCATTACTGGATGTATGAAAGTAATGAGTTGTACAGCATAATTTTGTGAGTGATTTTCTTATACCCAGTAACGTCAGTATGAAATAATTTTGAGAAGAGGCAGAGGTAGAGAGAGGGTGAACTGTAAGCTTGGTTGGTTTAAGATAATCATGTATGACCACATCACATATATTTTATTTTTTTCTTTATTTTTATCATTTTTCATAAAAACTACCAATGATGAAAAAAAATTTTACAATTCGTACATTACACAATCAATTTAAACATTACTTTAAAATATTTTCTACAGAATTTTGTTTTACATTCTTTGAGGCGCTATATCTTCCGTCGTTTTGGTTCTATCTCAAATCGGAGAACACATTGGCGATTGTAAATGTTATAAGGAACAATTTTAGTAAGGAACAACAGGTTTTGGGCATGTGTCTAGAAAACCAGACGACCTGCGATAAATCCTCAAAATTCATTCATATGTGTATTTTTCAATTTTCTACACACCTTTGACTTGAGGAGACTTTTGATTACGTCATAAATATAAGCGTTAAGGTATTATACTTCAGTTCTTTCTATGAATAACAAATAATTAGTATATCAAAGCAAAAGTTTCACCTATGGTACCTTTCTGTGAGATGCCAAAATGTTTTGGATTTTTGTGTGAGATGCTATTGAAAATAAAAAGAAAAGGAACACTAACAGATAAATTTTCCAAAAGATTGAACTAACCTGTTAATTTGGACCTATAATAGGCAATCCATGCCAAATTATATAATGATGAATCAACCTCTTCTTAGAAAGTATAAAAAAACTCGTGCCCGAAATGCGACCACTAGGAAAAACATAAATCGCAAAAATTACAGTTATTTTTTATAACGTAAATAAACGATAAAGATGTAAAAGTATAGAAAAATGTAATTTCGGTGCCTTCTACCTAATAGAGCGTCTCCAAATAGATAGGGTTTATCAATGCTGGGGTGGAAGTGAGGTGGGTTACCCCTCCCGCCAATCCCCTCCTCCAGCTTTAGTATAGTACAATGGTCCAGACCACAGACAATCACCTTAACCACTCAACTAGGTCTTACTCACTCTGAGACTTACTCAGAACGTTCCCCTCCCAACTTATTTTTCTTGGTTCAAACCAGTGATTCTAACTCTTAGCCACCCTGAGACGTACTCAGAGAGCCCCTCCTAAATTTTCTCATCAGTGGCATAGCCAAAACATCCACTATTTTTCATCCCTCCTAAGAACAAAAAATGAATTTCGTTTTAACCAAAAGTATACACTGTCACTAAATCTGCATATCAGGGTGGAAAACGCATTCTTCCTGTACGTGTGACTAGTCGCAGGCTTCGTGAGGTCAGAAGCATCTTCTGGGTGGCTCTTGTATATTTCGACGTGTAACGTGTTCCTCGTTGGCCGCAATCCTGTGTGCTGTTTCAACCGATCCAGTGAAATATTACAATCTTTACCTTTGATAGTGATTGTAAAATATTTTTGGTTGCGCCTTACAACTGCGTATGGACCGGTATAGACTGGTTCCAACGGCTTCTTTATTCTATCCGTTCTTAAGAAAACGTGAGAGCATGTCGCCAGGTCCTTATGAACGAATATAGTTTGGTTGGACTGTCGTTCAATCTTTACCGGTTTTAGCTTGCGCATCTGTGTTTTTAGGTTGGACACAAATGTCTCAGGCTCGATAGCAGTAGAGGGCTGGAAAAATTCGGCTGGAAGTTTCATTGGTCTTCCGTACACCATCTGTGCGATAGAATAGTTAGAATCGTCACGAAGAGCCACTCGAAGTCCATACAGAATCGTTAGAATAATGTCGGTCCATCTAGGTGATTCATGAGCTTTGATCGCAGATTTTAAAGTTCTATGGAGACGCTCAATTTTTACGTTGGCCTGGGGGTGATATGGGGTGGTATGCTGTATTTGAACGCCATACAATCTTCCTAATGATCGAAATAATGCAGATTCAAATTGACGACTCTGGTCCGTTATTTCTTGTGAGGGTGCGCCAAATCTTGTCACCTAATGATTATAAATTTATATTTCAAGGTAACGCTTGTTGTCTTTCAAATTTCAGAAATCAATGTTAAACTAAACGTTTCTAGAACGATATATCTTTGCTTATTTGACATAGTCTCTCTCTCTCTCTTTATAATTTCCGACCACACTCTAGTACTCCCAAGTCCTAAATCATTTCATTGGCATTTAACAAGTTTTACTTGTCACTTCTCACACCTCTCAATGCAGCTACAGGAAATCCGGAGGGGCCATCTTTCAGCCGACGAAGCGAGCGATGCGGAGTCCCAATGAAGCAGAGAGTGGAGAGACTAGCGGTATTGATCCTGAACAGAGTTGAGTGTAACGTTGATTATTGGAGTGAGTGGACAATGAGTGAAAAAGACGGGTTTGGTGGTGTGAGGTGTGAGGCCGATAGAGGCCACTCATTGTGAGTTATAGCCACTCTTCACTCCTCCCTCACTCCACCCTCAGTCTCTCAACATACATTCCACCCCACTATTCACTATCATACAACTGTGTCCACCCTTATGTGACCACTGTTTCACCCTATGTTAAACCAAAGAAAAAAAAAAGTCGTCGGTGAATCATCGGCAATGTCCTTCCCCAGAACGAATTAATCAATTAATTTTTCGTTCCTCTACCAAAACCAGTCGACCATTTGCGCTAATATTCTAAGCTGACTTACGTAGGGGCTCTTAAATCCTTATACTAAATTTCAAGTCAATAAATTCATTACATCGGCAGTTATTAGAGTTTTTGAACACCTCCTTCTGCCGATTCCGATGAAAATGAATGTTTCATACTTATGAGATCTTGAATTTACATATGAAATTTTGTGTCGATACATTCATTACAACGGCAGTTATTAGAGTTTTTGTGTTAAGCCTCTCTCCTAATCTTCCCCTTCCCTTTGGTCGATTTGGCTGAAAATCAATAGGTGGTTCTGGATTCACATTTCGTGATGATACATTTATTCTGTTGGGAGTTATCATGTTCACAGACACACAGCATTTGTTTTTTTTCATATTTGGAATCTGAAAGTCGGAAAACATGAAATTCCGTTGAAAACTTCGCATACAGGGTTTTCTTATTGGAATTATGTTGGATTTTCCTCATTAGAAGAATCGTTGAGGCAGCGAGCCTTTCTCTTTGATTTTAATCTATTTTCTTAAGATCTGCCGATAAGTTCTTAATGACATTTAAAAAAAATAAGGAGAATGGCTAAACGTCTGCACTGATGTCGCTATGGTCACTAGCGATACGATAACTAGCTTGGGCAAAAGTATGTTTTATTTTAATGACTTCCATAACATCAGTAGGCAGATATCAAATCTACTAAAGTTTTTTTTTTTTTCTTTTAGTACTAATGTCTCTTTGTGCTACTAAATAAAATTCAAGAATTTGAAGTATGTTTTTTGTTGGAGGAAGAAAGTCAAAGGGTTGAATTGCCAAAAGTGCAGTTTTGAGGAAACTTAGAACCAACCAAATATTGTTTGCGTTATATAATTCTGTTTGGTCTTGAGAAAAGATTATTCATAATTAAACTGGAAGAAAGGAATTATGTCGTTTTTAATGTCTAAGCAACAGTCTGAACTAAAGAGGTTAAAGAAAGGATTATGCACCATCCTACTGAAGAGTGAAAAAGGGTTAAGTCATATGTCTCTTTGCAAGATTAAAAGTTCTTAGACACTTAAGGATATGGTTAGGCGTGACCCATAGATCGTTTTGTGACAATTAACTAAGAATTGATTTTTGGCTTTCAACTCTTCAATGAGAAATTTTAGAAAAATAGGCTCTATTACTATTATTACTTAGTTGTGTAAAAGAATGGACTACTGTAGAATGGAATGTCTTAAATTTAATGTTAATTTTGTTACGGATTTGTCTTCAGTTCAATTTTATATGGAGTATTATTTGATCAATTAATTGATGTAGTTATGGATTCACTGTTAATTATTAATTCAAAAACATATTCACTTTCTACAACCTTCATTATTTTTTCCCATATCCCTTTTCTGGATTTACAATTAAATCTTTGGAATCTACCGTACCGAATAATACTGCCTCTACTACGACTTTGCGACGTTTTAGCAAACTGATACCAAATAAATTCAAACTAAAAATAATTTATCCTTCAAATGTTGGAAAATGTCTCCGCACAGAGCGCTAGCATAGAATTCGCTCCCCGGTGCACAAGGCCTATATTAAATCTAAAAAAAAAATGTTGGCCAATAAAGCTTTGCAGATTATACGTGTTCTTTTTGTTGTTTATTTATCATGTATGATGACTTCAGAACAACACCATGTAAACCGGCTAGTACCTATATTATTGTAAAGTTTAAGTATCCGTTAAACGTAGGCGTGTGTATGTGTGGGGCGTGTATCGGTGAAGATAAATAGGTTGGTTTGAGTTGAGTTGAGGGTTTAAGGACCGGCGCATTGAAGGGGCTGGTGTGTAGGCGGCCCGGGGAGCCAGAAACCCCGGGCTAGTAGCTCCAGTCCCTATGGATATCCCGCTCCATCATCATCATGGTAAGTACGTCCTCTCTCTCCATACTCTGGTCCAGCAGAACCTCCGTTATCCGGCTCCGAGAGGCAACAACATGTGCCGGAAAATTGACAGCAAATTAAAAATATTTCATCTACATTTATTTAATTTTACATATTCCCCCAACAATTAGTGGAAGTCGATCATAAAAACATAACTTACAATTACTATTAATTTATTCTATTGCTTATGTTTCTAATGACAACTAATATTTCACAATTTAAACAAGAAAATAGAGATTTTTTATGATTTATTGTTTTCTTAAAATACCTTGAATTATTCGCGTCAGGATTTGAACAATGACATAATGACGAATAATAGTAAATGAGCGTACACATAACGATGGTATATAAAATATCTGATCTGACCAACAACTGTATACAAATGTATGCAACAAATTTTTATAAATATAATGGTATTTATCTTCAAATTTTCCATTTTTAAATAATTTCATTCCATGATTAGATACATTTATTAGGTAAAATTAATTTTGTTCCGATCTTGACCTTTTCGTCTGAATTTGTATTTGTTTAATTGTTTTTGAATCAGATCCTCTTTAACTCACAGTCTCCAAAATGGTCAAAACGTGTTCTGGGGACGTGAAAATTGTCTATCTCGTGTTCTAGGTTGGATTACGAAGAAAATAGATATTTTTAAACTAAATTTCAAAATCAAGCGTATAAGAAAGCCGTTGGTAAGAAAACAATTGAGGAGGATTTTCTATATTTGGTTGAACTGTGGTATCCAGGACGAGGCGTCATTCATGCATTTGATGCCTATGGTCCACTTTTGTACTTTTCGTATCGGACAATGTATGTAAAAGTGTAAAGGTCATACGCCATGAACAAACAGGATGGATCTTGTCGCATCTGTTTCTCAGGATTTGTAAGAAGATGTTTATAACGTATAATATTTATAATTATGAACGTGTCTTCCCTCTGTTTATTTTATAACCATAAATCAGTATTTTCATACACTGGAGTGTCAGCATCACCATTTACAGCTATGCTCACTGATATAATAATACCACTGATGATGACACTGCAGTGTCAGAAAACCTTTTTGACTATAAAATAAACAGTAGAGGGACAACTTCTAGTTAATCATGTCATACTTCTCATCTACATCATACTGTTATATGAATTATGAAGTTCTCATGATATATAACTCGTTTGGGAGGACTATGAACTAACTTGTAGTTATGATTTGTACCTATACGATTCTTCTTCAACCTATGCATTATATTTGTGCAGTATGTGGGAAGATGAATACCTTTTCGATGGGAAAATTACGTTGAAAAATAAAAAAAATTCAAATTTTTATTCTATAGGCAATAATAATGAGAACTCTCTGTCTCTCTTTTTAAAATACTTTTAAAAACTTATCTCTTTCTCTTTTAAACTTAATGACTCCTCTACTTTTTTTTTTTAGAACACTCTTCCTCTTTAAAACCCTTCTGGAAAATACTAGATGGCACCTGTATAATAGAGCAGGTTCGAAATGGTTACATGAGAGACATTTTATGATCTCCAGTGAAAATAAGCGCACCTAACACTAGAATTCATGCACATATAAATTTTCTGAAGAAGCCAAAATAAGGATATTTGAACACATATTTAAAACTTATCTTCATAGACAAATTTCGAAATTTTGAGCCTAATACATATTGTTGACGCAACAGATTCAATAAGACGTAGAGAGACAATAATAACTTGTGTTTTTACCAAAACAGATTTTTTTCAAAAAATGAAGGCACAATAAAAAGGAGATTCTTTGAATTTCTATTTCTATTTTTTTTATATTAGCTTTGTCGTCGAGTGAACTTTCCTAAAAATATGATCTACATAAATGTGAGAAAAAAGAAACTAATTTCTCATCTTCTTCATCATCAATATACATAATTTAGTGGAGGCAGGCCTGTCTGTTTCTTCAGGATAATTTAGTAGCTATTATTAATTTTCGTATCCCTGACGAACAAAATTGAAAAAATTAATAAGCCAGAGAATCACCGGCAATGTACTTCTCAAGCTCGAATGATTCGTAATCTATTCCCACTAAACCCTTCTCTCTTTCTTTTGGCTGAAAAGCAATAGATATCGTTTATGGGATTTTCTATCCACATATAAAATTTCATGTTGATACATTCATCACATAGAAAATTATTATAGGGTTCTTGATTTGAGGCCTTCCTCTCCTATGGTCGATGCGTCGTCCCCATTGGGTTCTATTCAGAGAGGGCATAATCGTAATCAATGATTACATGATTACCATAGAAAATAAAACTTAATCATCATTGCTATTTTATATTTGATACTATCGCACTGTGAATCTAGCTAAAATGAAACATGATTACATGATTATAACCGTAATCGGAAATCGTATTACGATTGCAATCATGTAATCATACAATCATAATCAAGTAATCATGCAATCATCATGATTGGGGAGATTTCGTGGGTACCAAATTTTAAAAAAAGGTAATAGCACTTTGGTTACGTAATAAACTTGAAAAAAATTACTTATTAGTGTAAAAAATAAAACAATTTAAAATGAAAGGAAATCGAAGGCTTTGCGCTGTGTAATCATGTGTACATTGTGATTATGATTCCATGATTACGATTACATGATAACTCGATTACATGTTAACTCGATTACAATCATAATCATGGCTGTGATTACTATTACAATCGTGTAATCAAGTAATCACACACTTTTTTTTTTTTTAATAATTATTGTAAACTTTATTATTCTATACATGAATATTATAGTTGGGCTGTCTATAACAACAATACCTAGGCCAATGGCCTAATTAACATGAGGTATGAACTCAGGTACAATTCAATAATTGCCCTGAACAAGTAACTTTAAAGTAGATGAAATGAACATAATATAGGGGGAAAAAAAAAATGTATCGGATAACAAGGGTGTTTAGCTGTGAAACTCACATAATGTCTTTTGATCAATTGATGAGAAGAAAATCATACGGTCGCTTCTTTTTAAGTCTGCGTTCCAGTGGTAAAGGTGGTGGGTGTTCAGCAATTTCCCGCACCAGTGGATTTGGGTGGTTGGCCATTGTTGTCTGCATTCGTATGTAGGATTCTTTGAGGACCTCCGCTACTTCCGGTATTTCAAGATCAGCATGTAGAACAACTGTGTTGCGAACATACCACGGTGCATCAGTGATGAGTCTCATGACGCGATTTTGAGTGGTTTGTATCCTGGTTATGTGGCTTTTAGCAGCTGAACCCCATAGGCCACAAGCGTACTGCCAGATCGGACACACTTTTTAAAATTATAATCGTAATCTTAATCATTGATTATGATTATGCCCATCTCTGGTTCTATCCATCTAGAAAATTTCGTGATATATTCATTCGATCGAGAGTTGTGTTCACAGACCGATTCAGAGTGTTGAAAACTCAGAATCGAATTTTGTGCAAATTACATAACTTCCCCTATACTACTATAGCTGAGGAAGTAAAACAAATCGACTGTACTGTTCTTAAGTACCTTTATAAATAAAAGAAGGCCTATTAAAATTAATGGAGGGTATTAAGAACCATTGGAGACGGCTTTTTGGCACTTTCCTGGCTTCCCGCTTCTAAAACCATTGTCATAATCCCTTTACCATCTTCAAAGTTCTTACATTTGTTTCAAAATTTGCATTTGGAAACATAAAGTGTATCAAAAATATTTTTTTCTCTCATTTATTATCGTTTTTCTTTATCTGTGGGTTTAATGTTCTTGTTCTCATCCCACAGGGTGAACTATAAAATAACTACTCGTCTTTCAAAAAGTGTTTCTAGTGTCAAATTTAATGTAATATATTATAGAATATATCTATTTAATTAATGACAATTTAATTATAAAAATTAATAATAATGAAAGTGATTGACTGATTTAGTAAGGAGTCGATTTCGGGGTTTCCCCCATGGAAAACGTTGATCCAGACCAGTTTATTTTTTTATTTTGTTCTTGTATATCCTTCTACATAGAGTGTGAAAACGTTTAAGGAGTAACAGTACTACCCAAGGCAAACAAAAAATTTCCCATAAACAATGGTCTGATTCTCACTCATTTCCAGATTATTACATTTTTTCGTTTTTTTACCTGAAGTTTGTTTTTGATCAATAAACCGCTTTTACTCAACTACTCTTCACAACTTACTTTTGATGTCACTACCGAAAGCTCATTGAATATTCTGTACAAATTTTCTATCGAAGTACTGAAGCCTTTACATGTGCCACACAACAACTATTGAAAGTATGAATAAATAGCTCACAAGAACACATTTTCCGAATTTAAATGTTGACTGTAAATTGACCACTTACTGAGATAATAGGACATTTAACGATATCATTTTAAAGCTTATTGATTGGAAAAGGTATTGTGAAATTTGACAAGATCTGAGTGTAAAAGTTGTAGATTTTGTGCCTTGAAATATTTCCAAAAAATTAAAAGAAGCTATTTTTTCATTCTTTCCGAAATTGTTATCTGGCACATGTAATGTCTTCAGATACTTGAATAGAGAATTTTTCATAGGAAATTCAACGAGTTGTCAAAGGCATCAAAAGTATGTTTAGAGTGAAGGGTAGCTAATTGTAAGTAAAAGCGATTTATTGATCAAAAACAAACTTCCAGGTAAAATCTCGTAACAATTTATTAACCTGAAAACGAGTGAGAATCGGACCATGGTTTAACGGAAATTTTAGTTCATCTTGGGAAGTACTATCATTTATTAAAAATTTTCACACATCGCTCCGTTGATAGAAAAGTGACACAAGTCAAAAATTACATTAGAAATTTTTTTTGAGATAATTGATCATGATGAACCCAAGAAGCCAATATTTTTATGTGGAAAAACGACACAACTGTAATTTTACAGTTTTGCCACCAGAGAGCAGAAGTGTCGCTTTACTATTTACCGAGATCACAATACTATTTTATAGAAAAACGTCAGTTGTGAGATAGGATGATTTTTTAATTTGTGTCACTTTTCTATCAACGGAACGACATACCATTCACTCTGCATAACCTTACACCTTATTCCTTATCAGCTTATTTGGGCTGAATATTTTCAATTAAAAACATCTAAAATCATTTGCTAAGGCCAAGAAAAAAATAGATACATTTTTAAAAATGTGATTCTTAGTAGGTAATGCTAAAAATATCTTTGTTCATTTCATGATTTTGATTAAGCATAATTTCAACTCCACCTTTGGGTAGAAAAGACGGGATCAGGCTTGCAATCCTGTATTTGTTCTAAAATGACTCTGATACGATGGCAGTTTTTCCTTCATTTCATTATGTTTTAATTTCGAAATATCATTTGTTTTATAAATAGTAGTAGTAAAGTCTTTATTCAATTACAGACAAAATATATATATACATGCAGCTCATAGTTAGGGTACCTATAAAAGATGTTCATGCCAAAAAGACTGTAAATCTTCACGATGTAAATGTTATAAGAGTGGCTTCGTTTGTAAGTCAGCTTGTCATTATGGAACATCCTGTAAAAACAATGATTAATTTTTTTTTTTTTAATTTGACCTCTTTCATTGTTTTTATAAACATTTGCTAACGAATACTGTTCAATGTTGTTTAAAACTCAGTATTAAAAAGACTTTTTTTTCATTATTTGTGTTTTATATAATTCAATAATTCCCTATCCACAATAATTGATATATAGATCCCAATAATTCCCTAATTAGGGAATTACCCAAAAAGTGGGGGTTGCCTATTTCGCGAAATAGGTAAAATGAAACCAACAAATTGCCTAATCCATGAATTCGGTCCTTCAGATGGGACGTTAAACGATGGTCCCGAGCCTGTGCCATGTCAGATAATCGTTAAAGACCCCCTCCTTAATTAAACCTGGATATGTAACATTTAGGACTCACACAGTAGAGTCGGGCTCATGTTCACCAGAGCTGCGAGTAGGCGATATGACCTCGTAGTCAATATTGGCCAGAATATATCGACTTTGTGCTGAATCTGTTCCATTGAAGTGTTCCAGTCAAGCGCAAAAACCGCTATCGGGTGACAAACCTTATAGACAGAAGCTCGCCGTATGGCTGGTGACACCCGATACTGGAAGGTGACAGCCCCCGAGGTGTTCTGACAAGAATGTCAGGGGCCGGATGTTTTCTTAATATAAGTATAACAACCTTGTATGCCTTCAGAACTGTCTTCTGACGTCGTTCCCTGTCAGACTTACATTTTCTCGTCAATATGCAATTAGGGGGAATGTTGAAACCTGGATAGCTACAATTGGTTCATTTTGAGTTTGCAGGTGAGGCATGGCTTCAGTGAAGGTCACATCTGTTTCATCTGAGGTTTATTGATTATCAAAACGCATTCTCCTCAATTCCAAGTGGACTATTGCCAATTACCCCGTACTCATTCTGATGGTTCTATTAAATTGTTCCAAAAATCATCGAGTCTCAATGTTGAAAATAGAATGGCACGGAAAGACCCGAAAGTTAAAAACAAATATATAATGTAGCCATTACAGGACTTTCTTATACCAACTACGCAAGATTGGCCAGAACGTATTCAGGGGACCTTCATTCAGAATATCGCACGATTGCAATACAGTAGAACCTCTATAAGTCGAACATCAAGGGAGACGCCAAAAAATTCGAGTTATAGAGTTTTCGACTTATGGAGGATTTCGACAGGCGGATTTAGATTCGACTTGTAGAGGTTAAGATTCATTCTAATTTTGAGTTAGAGAGGTGAAATAAATAAAAATTCAAGTTACAGAGGTAACAAACGTATTTATATTTATTATAAATCAACATTATTTCAAAACATCCTTAAAATAAAAAATACGTAGTATATGTAGGTATTAAAAAAAGTCAGTAATTGTTTTTTGCTTTAGATAATTGGTAATCCTATTTATTGTATACTCCTAAATTGTTTTCTAAGAAACAATGGTGTACATTGTCGGCAAATTCTTAAAGTCGGCAACTTATTTTTCTTCGAGCTATAGAGGTAATAAGTTTCAAATAATCGAGTTGTAAAGGTTGTAAAATAAAACATTGCTATGTTCGAGATACAGAGGTCCAATTTATTTTTTCGAGTTATAGAGGGAAAATATGTACCAAAATGGCTTGTTGTCCAAAATGGAGGTTTTGGGGCTTGAAGGGAAAGGAACAAAACTTTTTTTTTCGAGTTTTGGAGGTTTTCGACTTATCGAGGTTCGACTTAAAGAGGTTCTACTGTACTTCCATATACTACAGGTGTAAGAAAGTAAAAACAGCGGTTGGTGAACCATCGGCAATGTTCTTCCCCAGAACAAATCAATGATTTAAGTTTTCGCTCTCCCTCCAAATACAACCAAACGTTTGGGCTAAAAATTAATAATTGATTTACATAGAATCTTCATACTAACTTTTGTGTCAATACATTCCATTACACTGGCAGTTATTAGGGTTTTCAAGTCGAGCCAGTCTCCTCTGATCTCCACCTTGCCTTTTGCAGATTCCGCTGAAAATTAATAGGTGTCGTCCTTATGGAGTTTTGAATTTACATATGAAATTTAGTGTTAATACATTTATTACCAAATCACTTTTTGTGTTAAGACTCTCTCTAATCTCTCTTTTTCTTTGTCCGATTTGACTGAAAATCAATGGGCGTTCTCGTTATGGGGTTCTGGATACACATGTAAAATTTCGTGTCGATGAATTCATTCTATAGCGAGTTTTCGTTTTTTTGGAATCAGAGGTTCAGAAAACATGAAATTGCGCTGAAAACTCAACATCGAATTTCGTTCAGGTGGAGAAGCACAAAAACATTGAAAACTGTACCTTTATTGTTCTATCTCTACAATAGCAGGATTATTTCTTTTCCGCCTCTAAACTAAATGAATCAATCTAAATGACAGCTCTGCTTTCTTTCAAGAATGAGCCGTCAGATGCTGAGATTCACCATCCATTTCAATGCATTATTCAGACCAAGCTCCCCACTTACCAAAATGGTGCCATCAGCATATCAAATATTTTTGCCTCTGACGTTAGATCATTTATCATTAATATAAATAAATTAGGTACAATTACCTGAGGGACATCACTTGAAATTAATTTACATTTCCAATTATACAGTTTTCTTCTCAGCCTACTTGCTTTAAAAAAAAAGTAGTCGGTAAATCACCGGCTATGTACTTCCCCAGAACGAATTAATCAATTAAATTTTCGGTCACCTTCCAAAACCAGTCTACCATTTGGGCTAATAACTAGTAGTTGTCCTACTTAGGGAATTCTAAATCCTGAAACTAAATTCTGTGTCGACAAATTCAATACATTGCCAACTATTAGGGTATTAAAGTAGAGCCCCTTGCCTGAACTCCCCCCTTCCCTTCGGCCGATTTCGTTGAAAATTAGCAGGAGTTGTCCTCATTGGGTTTTTAGTTTAAATATGAAATTTTATGTCGATACATTTATTACATCGGAAGTTAATAGGTTTTTGAGTTGAGCCCCCCGTTTTAACCCTCGGCACAAAAGGAGGTATGGTGTTGTTTGAAGCCTTTGTCTGTGTGTGTCTGTCTATGACATCGTAGCTCCAAGTCGGCTGAACCGATTTCAAAGCGGTTTTTTTGTTTCAAAAGCTGGTATTTGAGAGATGGTTCTTAGCTATGTTTGGTGAAATTCGTGTATGCCGTTTCCAAGATCTGATGTCATCAAGATCTGAAGTCATCAGAGCCTGTGTAGGGATCTCGGCCTCTATTACAGATAGACGGAGTTTAAACTCAAATGTTTATAAAGCCAAGCCTCTCCCTTCGAAGCCTTCAAGCCCCCCCCCCCCCCCCCCCCCATTTTAAAGATTTATTTATTATTTTTTTTTTTTTATAATTTTTAATTTAATTCATTTGTAGGTGGATAAACGTCCGAACAAGAATATCTACAATTTTTCTGTGCCGATGAAAAATAGACATATTACTTCTTTCTGTAGTTCACTATTATTCTCAATAATTGTAATTATTGTCTCAATTATTCTCAATAATTGTAATCTCTGCTCATTAATTCTTTAATAATTTTCTTCCCCCTGTTTAGTTTAGTTGAGTCAGTAACTTGTGAATTTCCATATACATATGTTGAGAATTTAATATCAGATGATGTGTGATGTCAGTATACAAAGTTAGTTAAATGTCTGCATTGTTCTCAGCTAAACTGAACGGGTTGACATGACATGAGTAGAGGGACAACTTGGAATTACAGACCTATTTAACTGCGTGGTATCCAACAGTTTCAGAGCTATTTCTTGTCAATCTTAGGAAAGTTTTCTAGAGGGCAAGCATATTTTCTTTCAAAGTAAGTTCTGTTTTGCTCACCACTTCTACATCGCAAAGAGAAACAAGAGAGCGTCAGGTGAATTTCATGATATACAATTTAAATCCTATTACTTATTATCGTTTCAGTTGTCATTGAAAAAAAATAAAATAAATATGTATATATATTGTAACAATTCGTCCTGCGTGGGAGTGCAAATTACTTAATTAGTAAAAATAAAATTAATGTCGAAAATTATTAAAATCGAAAATTATTGAAATCGCGACTTTAAATAAAAAATGCCTGGATAGCTGAGTACACTCCTCACGGGAAGAACGTTTACAAGTTCCTAATGTGTAGTTGTCACCAGTAATTAATAATAATTAATTTAATAATTAATTACTGTTGTCAACTAGAAGAAGCATGAGTGGGGGGAAATGGAATGAATCAAACTTAGAACTGTAACATATTTATTTTAAAAAGAATAAAATTTACAAAACAAAAAAACAATTTAATATATAATTTTGGCCGTATGTCTGAAGGACTTAATTATAACTTAACTACGAGGTACCTCGATAATGATATCCTTGGCGATGACGGTGTGATCATCCTTATCTGAACATCCCGCAGAAATCATCCAATCACATAGTTCTTGAAGATCTATCTGGTTTCGAGGCCACACTAGAAGTTACACTTTTCACTGGGTTTACACCGTCCGAAATACATTATATCTCACTGACTAATTCGATGTGGCCTGAACGGCCCCAAGCATGAAGAAGGAGTTGATTTACTCACATACTTAAAACTGTACTGCCAAACATAAAACAGAAAGACATAAATGACTCGACCTAAGCGTAACAACTCTCAACGTAGACTGAAGAAGGACTGACCTTTTTCCGGGCACAACTCGGGGTGGGGATGGATCCAGGCATCCCATTGGTTGTTATTTCCCGCCAAATCCACTTCCAGCCAATCACCGATCACCGGTTGCGTAAGGCTCTTCTAAGAACAGCAGATGTGCTAGCCCGCCCTGCCGTACATGCAACAACGGACGTAAACAATTATCTGTTTCCTTTCTTTCCTCTATATCCTTTGTTTCTTGTTTCCGCTCCTAGCGATCGCGATTCTCTCGCAGGCATCGCTAGTTCCGAGCATGTTCTTCTAAATGAAATTATCTTCAATTTAACTCCAAACAACCCACAATTCGCTCTTGTTTCGCTCCTAGCGATCGCGATTCACTCGCAGACATCGCTAGTTCCGAGCATTAATCTTCCTAATAAAATCCTCTTTAAATCAGCTCCAAGTGGCCTCGATTCGCTAGTAGTGTCACTGATCCTTGCTGTATAATAATAATAATAATTGTCCATAGGGTGGACATGCTACAATATATATAAAATGTACAACCCACTCATAAACAGAAACACTCCACTCAAGGCACAAATGTACTACACTTCTTTACACCTCATTACTCCGACCACTGCTCACATACGCTTGCCCTGTCTGGCTGGGGGCCAGCAAAACAAACATTAACAAATTAAGGAAGTTTGAAAACAAGGTTCTCCGATTGGCAGTAAAGGCCCCTTGGTTCGTCCGAAACAGTCAAATCCGGCGTGAGCTGGGAGTGCCGGAAGTTGCAGACCATATCACCCAGGTTACACAGCAGTTCCACGATGGTCTTGTCGATGTGCCGGCCGCTACCTTCTTCACCCTCGGTCGGACCACCCCCAACAGGCGACTCAAACCTCGGCTATACCAGGACATTATATAACCCTTGCTCTTGAATATAATATGATTTGTTTCTCTTTTAATGCGTAGAGCACTAAGTGTGCTGAGCCAATAAAAATGTTTTTTCCTATAAAATGTACAATGAATAATTGTTATTCCTGGTCGAAGCAGTGAGATCTGCGTAGATGAGACTATTTTTACCTAAATAAGTAATGCAGACGTATCAATCCAACAATATATTTTATTTTTACCATAACTAGTGTCGGCAATTTGCCATCTTCAGGTGGTGGAACTGAACATACATAAACCAAAAATTAGACTAGAATTTACGAGCTTTTACAGTTCATGTCAATCATTAACAATAAATAAGTTAAAAATAAAGCATAACAATTTAAAAACATACGTAACAATTACCATATTAGAGAAGGGGTCAAAGAAAAGGACACATATCAATCAGGGACTAGTTGGATGGTCTAATTTTTGGTTTATGTATATTCAGTTCCACCACCTGAAGATGTCAAATTGCCGAAACTAGTTGTAGTAAAAATAAAATATATAGTTGGATTGATACATCTGTATTACTTATTTAACAAGTAAGTTCATTTCATCCGCCTACCACCAAGAAATATATTTTGACCTTATCTGGGGCAAAAGAAACACAAAAGAGATACGGGCGAGCGATGTAAAAATCTAGGCGAGTTGCAGTACGGTACGTCATCGCGTCTGAACGTTGAGGCGTGCCCCTGGCTAACTCTTCACAATTGTTCGTTTATTTGTTTTTGTGACTCATGCCCGGGCTTTAACTGGGGGGCCCTACAAAAATGTCAGAAGTTCAAGACGTGCAATTTTGGAGAAAGTAATTTAAAAAAAATTCAATTAACAAACTTTTCATTTGGATTTCTAAAGAGATGCCAAATGTTTTCTAAATTTAGTAAAAATATTTAAATCTAATCCAATGGTTTTCAAATTATCTTATTGGGTCAACAGGGAAAATGAATAGAATACAATTTACGAGAACAAATAATTGGGTTTATTTTCTTACATCTACATTATAAAATTAAAAACTAAACATTGAACCAAAAAATCAAAAGAAAAATTGAAAAAACTAAATTCCTAAAACTATTTCAATCTTTCATTCTGTTTTATATTTTGGCCATTCTTCAAATTTAAGTTATATATTTTCGGGCATATATATTTTGTACATATAAATAAATAACAGTACCTTCTTTGCGGATCAATTTTATTGTTAACTAGCAGTAATACCCGGCGTTGCTAGGGGAACTTTGACTTTTCACCTAATATCTCTCATTCGAATCCAATTCAATTCTTCGACAGTACATTCATGATGTTATAATTTTCAATTATTCATATAGAATAAGTCTTATAGTACTTCAACGGCAGACACCACAGCTAGTATCTGCTTAATACTGGTGTACAGAAGAAGAGAAAGCTACATGTGAAATTCCTTCAGCTTAATGCACCCCACCCCTCAGGTTCAAAAGTTGAAACATCACAACGAATTTTCAGATTTTGTTTTGAAATTATTTTTGAAACTATTTTTCTATTTGGCCTTTAAGAATACTACATGTGAAATTTCATGATAATCCGACCATTAGTTAATGAGCTACCGGTATCTTTATATTTAGGCCTATCCCCACCACCCCCCCCTCCCGTTCAAAATTTTGGGACGCCACATAGCCTATTATTCAACTGGGGTCATAAGAATGCTACATGTGAAGTTTCATAAAAAACCGTCGAGCCGTTTGGGCGTGATGCTGGAACAACCAAACAAATAAACCCCTTTTCAGCTTTATTAATATGGATTTCTTCCTTGATAATTTTAGTTGGAGCCAAACGGAAACGTGTTTTTTCTTTATATTTGGTGTCTACTGAGCTCAGGATCGCAAGTTGGAAATCTAGACGGGGCTCTCAGTTGTTTTAACTGACTTATATTATTTATTTTTTTAAATATCCTTGAGCACTTCGTCCTTCGGTTGGGACTTTCCCGATACATCTGAATTTGTCTTTGGTTGACCAAGTCACTTAGGTCAGATGTTTTAATAGGGAAGATAAAAATAAATTTGAGCACGTCGTCCTTCGGATGGGACTTTAAGCTATGATCGAGGGCCTTTTCGTATGTCAGGTACTCGATAATGAGTCGTATGTTATGTAACTAAACCTGGGTAGTTGAAATTTCATTTACGTTAAAAATAACTTGAGCACGTCGTCCTTCGGATTGGACTTCAAGCTATGATCGAGGGCTTTTTTGTATGTCAGGTACTGGATAATGAGTCGTATGTTACGTTTCTAAACCTGGGTAGCTGAAATTTCACTTGGGTTAAAAAAACCTTGAGCACGTCGTCCTTCGGATGGGACTTTCCCGTTATATCTGAATCTGTCTATCAGTTTTAACAAATATTAAATCTATAAAGTGTGAAAAAGCAGGAAATTTGAAGAATGGTATTTAACCCGACTTTTTTGGAAAAACATTTTTATTTCGATTTTTGTGTAGGATTCAGATATCCCGGTTGTTCAACAGTTTTAACAAATATTAAGTCTAAAAACCGTTTAAAAGCTAGAAATTTGAAGAATGGAGTCTACCGAACTCAGGATCGCCATTTAGAAATCTAGCCAAGTCACTTAGCTCAGATGTTTTAATCGGGAAGATAAAAATACATTTGAGCACGTCGTCCTTCGGATTGGGCTTTTAGCTATGATCGAGGGCCTTGTCGTATGTCAGGTACTCGATAATGAGTCGTATGGTATGTATCTAAACCTGGGTAGCTGAAATTTCATTTAGGTTAAAAAAAACCTTGAGCCCGTCGTCCTTCGGATGGGACTTTCCTGATATATCTGAATCTGTCTATCAGTTTTAACAAATATTAAATCTATAAACCGTTAAAAAGCAGGAAATTTGAAGAATGGTATTTAGCCCGACTTTTTCCGAAAAACATTTTTATTTCAATTTTTGTGTAGGATTCAGATATCCCGGTTGTTCATCAGTTTTAACAAATATTAAATCTAAAAACCGTTTAAAAGCGAGAAATTTGAAGAATGGAGTTTACCGAACTCAGGATCGCCATTTAGAAATCTAGCCAAGTCACTTAGGTCAGATGTTTTAATCGGGAAGATAAAAATATATTTGAGCACGTCGTCCTTCGGATGGGACTTTCCCGATACATCTGAATCTTTCTTTGGTTGACCATCTTCGTTTCTGGATGCTGCCTATCTACCAACATTGCTGTATTAATTTGTTTTTCAGAAAATATGTCAAAACGGTACCTCAAAGCCCACTTATATTCCACATTTCTTCCTTGATAATTTTAGTTGGAACCAAACGGTAACTTATTTTATCATACATATGGAGTCTATCGAGCTCAGGATCGCCACTTAGAAATCTAGCCAAGGCACTTAGGTCAGATGTTTTAATCGAGAAGACAAAAATAAATTTGAGCACGTCGTCCTTCGGATGGGACTTTTCCGATACATCTGAATCTTTCTTTGGTTGACCATCTTCGTTTCTGGATGCTGCCTAAGAACGCCGGATACCTTAGATAGTATGCGCCTTTCAACTCCGTGCAACCAGGTATTAATAAGTTCTTTGGAACGCTGGGCAACACAGATAGTATGTATGTAGTTAGGAATGCTGGGCACCGCAGCTAGTATGTGCCTTGCAACAGCGGATGCCCTAGGTATTTTGTGCTTAACAACGCTGGTGATAGCTATTATTTACCGTGCAACGGTGGACCTCCTAGGTAATACATGCTTAGGAAACCCACCATATTAGAATTAGAGCCCATCTTCTAGAAAGCTCCATGTGAGATTCATTCTGCAATAATGCACCCCCGCCCCTCCCGTCCAAAGGGTCACAGCCAATTTTTAAATATTGCTTTTGAAACTACCATTTAGGTATATGCTTGCCCCCCCCCCCCCCATACCCTCCTCCCGTTGACAATTTTGAGACGTCACATATCCTTTTTTTGTTATTGTCTATTACGAATACTACATGTGAAATTCCATGACATTCCGATCATCCGTTAAAGACCTATCACTACCTTTATATGTAGGCCTACCCCCACAACCCCCCCTACCGTTCAAAATTTTGAGATATCACGTAGCCTATTTTTCAATTTGGCCTTTAAGAATACTACATGTCAAATTCCATGACTATCCGATCATCCGTTAATGACATCACTATCTTTATATTTAGGCCAACCCCTACAACCCCCCCTCACGTTCACTATTTTGTGACGTCGCACACCCTATTTTTTTATTTGGCCTTTAAAAAAACTACATATGAAATTCCATGACAATCCGATCATCCGTTAATGACTTAGCACTACCTTTATATTTAGCCCCCCCCCCCCCCCCCCCCCCTACAACCCCCTCTACCGTTCAAAATTTATGGACGCCACATAGCCTATTTTTTAACTTGGCTTTTAAGAATACTACATGTGAAATTTCATGATAATCCGTCCATCCGTTAATGCGCTAGAGCAATTTTTGTGGTTAGCCCCCCCCCCCCCCCCTCCAGTTGACCGCTAGGAACTCTCTTCATAAGAACCTTCCTCAAAAATTAGCCTAATTGGTCCAGCCGTTCTCGAGTTTTGCGCTTAGCAAAATTTAGCATTCATTTTTATTATATAGATTCACTCCTACATAGTTCATCACATCTTAAGCCTAAACATAATTTTCACTCAGACCGCCTCCACTCAACCCAGACCTCGACTCGTCTCTACACTAATTTAAAAACAGCTGATGGTCGTGTTTTGTTTTCTACTCATTTGTTTTAAAAGGAAATGCATTCATATTATTTATTTACTAATTCAGTTGCTTCTTGAATTTTATAGGAAAATATATATAATTATTTTTTAAATATTAGGTAATAATTTAAATGTGTGTATTTTGTATACATCGCACACATATGCTAGCTTAGTTCTGATTAGAGGGCGCCGGCAGCTCAGTGGTATGCATGCTTGCTTTCTGAGCTAGAGAAAGAGAGTTCGTAACTCGGCCCGTAAGATGTCAGATACTCTTAAAGACCCCTGCCCTAGTTGAATAACAATTTAGGGTAGGCGAAATATAGGACTCACATAGTTGAGTCGGGCTCATGTCCACCAGAGTGACAAAAGAGCGCTCTGGTAGTAGGCGATTATGACCTCATAGTTAAAGTATATGTCATAATAACTAACTATACTAACTTAGATCTGATTAGACTTAAAGGGACATTTAATATATAATACGATTTCTCGCCTCGATTCTATCGTCTTGAATCCTATTATTTAGAAGTTTGCTTGATTCACGAGAAGACGGTTAGTCGTACCGAAAAATTATCTCTTACCTCAAATGTTCCTTATTACATATCCAATTGCTATAATATCGGTAGTATCACAAGATTTGAGATAAAACAAATACAGTCAAAGTTGAGCCCAAAGAATTAAAATAAGTTTACGTAGGAAATATTTGGAAGTAATGTTTAAATTCCTAGCAACGTATGTTAAAATATCTTTATTATCGGTGGCCATATCAGAACTTTATTTTACCAAAAACTTCTATACAGATCACAATCCACCTCCCTCCTTTAAGATTCATTTCAAACTGACATTACTGGATATAAGGAAGTAACGTGCTTACAGCAGTTTTCATTTACAGCGTTTACAGCTCATCACGAGCGAAATTTCAGTTTTGGTTTCGTGAGCTTGAACAATTTAAAAAAATGTTCACTTCAAAATCATATCACTAAGAAATTTACATCAATGCTATTTGAGATTTTAAATTTGCAGCAAGCATTGCCTTGCTTACTCTGCTATTTAAATTTATATTTTGTTAAAATATATAAATTGGGTTGTCCCATTTAACAAGAAATTGATCCCATGATTTTGTCTTCCTCTTGAGAGAGGAGTGGTCTGGCCTCTTGTCTGAAGGCTGTATGCATCATTTTTCTCTAACACTAAAGAAATACGTGAATATTTTGAAGTAAACCAGGACGATGTTTGTTGTTTTAAAGGAGAGAGTGAAGCCAATGAAGGTTAGAGACCAAGTTAACAAGACAATTAGATGGCTAATACATTGAGACCTGTGCTGATCTCTGGTGGCTGGTAATGAATCTCAGGGCTCAGTTGTCTTAAAGCATCCCTCATCCCACAGCTACACAAATACTGAAAAAAAAAAGAAAGTCGTCGGTGAATCACCAACAATGTACTTCCCCACAACGAAATAATCAACTAATTTTTCTCTTCCCCTTCGAAATCAGTCGGCCGTTTGCTCTAATATTCAATAGTTGACTTTCTTGTTGCTGCATTTGCTTTTGTCTTGCAAGAAACGTCGAATACGTTCCGTCGAAGTTTTTAGCAATTTTAACTATTTAACACTAACTCAGAATAAAACTAAACGTATTATTTTTAACGCATAAACCGTATACAAAGTCATAGCACACAACAGCTGATGCATCGACACCGACCTAAACTCGTAGTTGACTTCTACGCCTGCTTGATCATGCTAACTCCCGGTATAATAAATGTATTTATATGAAATTTTACATGTGCATCCCGTACCCCACAAGAGCTTTCACATATTCAGCCAAATCAACTAAAGGGAAGAGTGGTTGTTATTGGGGTGGCTTAATACAAAAACTCCAATGACTGCCGTTCTAATGATTGTATCGACATGAAATTTCACATGTAAACAACATGTAAACCGTAATGGCGAAACCTATCATTTTTCAGAGGAATAGGTTGAAGGTAAGGGGATCAGAGAGGGCTCAACTTAAAAATTCCAATAACTGCCGATGTAATGAAGGTATCGACATAAAAACATTTTATTTAAATTCAAAACCCCATAAAGACGACAACAATGAAACTATTGATTTTTAGCACAAACGATAGAAGTGAAAACTTAAAACAAACATGAAATTGTATTGAAAACTCAACTATTTTTGCCAGGAAGTATGCTCAAAGGTACAGTGGCTAGGGCAGCCTGGGAGGGCATCAAAGACAATAATCATGAGGCACAACTTTTGGAACAAATGGAAAAGACAAAAGTTTCAAAAGACCTCATTTTTATTGCTACAGACTTTTGTACAAAGATGTTATTAATTTTTAATACAAACCATCTTGGACCGAAATTGGGCAGACAATACATTGAAGTGGAGAAGAGATGTACTTCTGTTTGATAAGACCACTCATAAAAAAAAATAAAGCCACTGGAGATGTAATGAAAGAAATTCTTTTACTTTGTTTGTGGATCATTTATTTAAAAGCTTTGTGTTGGCCTCCTCCCAACTATGCTTGGAATTCTGGGCTTCAATGTTTTCATTTCTTTTTTTCGTGTATGACAACATTCAACCTCTAAATGTTGACATGTCGGAGATTATAATGAGGCATGGAAATGAAAAAGGGTGCAAATGCTAAAAAAAGAAATAATGCACGAATCAATCAATTAAGTTTTCGTATTCCATTCATAACCAATCGATTCGTTTGGGCTAAACATCATTAAAGGACTTACATAGAGGCTTTTGAAATTTTGTGTCGATATATTTATTAGTGTGTATGATAGTTAATATATTTTATATAGGTAAAATAATTTTTATATAACATATATTTTTTAATAGTTGTTTAAATTATATATATTTTTTTGGTTATTAGGGTTTTTGAGCCGAGCCCCTTCCATCCCTTCGGCCGATTTCGGGGAATACATATGAAATTTCATATCAGCAACTACAGTTATTAGAATTTTTGTGTTAAGCCCCTCTTCCCTTTGGTTAATTTGGCTGAAAATCAATAGGTGTCGTCCGTACGGGGCTCTGGAAGCACTATTTCGAGGAGTCGATACATTCAGTCTAACGGGAGCTATCGTGTTCACAGACACAAACATACAGACAGACATTTTAATTTTTTATTTCTGGAAATAACCCCTCCCCCCCCCCCCCCCCCCCCTCCCCCTAACCACTTTGACTCTTCTTCACTGAAAATTATTAGATGCGTTCGTGTCGATACATAGATCTTTTCCCCCCATTTTTGGAATCAGGGGGCGGAAAACATGAAATTCCGTTGAAAACTCAACATTGAATTTCCGACAGATTACATAACTGCCCCTATACTTCGTGTAGCTGAGGAAGTATTATTTTAGTTTTTGAGCAGCCAACAGCTTGTGTCACAATTTGCAAATATTGCACTCATCGCACACATGGTCGACACAACGTCACGGACACACAGTGGTGATAGAACTGCGCCTTTAATTAATTTATGGTTTCCAGATTTACTTTGTGAAGCTCCATTCTAGGAATAGATAATTAAAATACACAATTTCTTTGTCAAACTTCACTATATATTCTCAAATACTCAACTAGTTTCGCCGTGTTAAGGCATTATCAAGAGTCACTTACAAACTGACAGAATTGGTTGACAGGGTAGAAGGTACAGTTATGGAGGGGGGTTTTTAAGTAGTGACGGAATGTATAGAGTAACAAAAACAAGGGATTCCCCGTCACTACCTAAAAACTCCCCTCCATAACTGTATCTTCTACCCTGTCAACCAATTCTGTCAGTTTGTAAGTGACTCTTGATAATGCCTTAACACGGTGAAACTAGTTGAGTATTTGAGAATATATAGTGCGCCTTTAACGTTCCCTCACACCTGCTGCGCTCAGTGATCTGCGCGTTCATTCAGATTCTCGTTCACCCTGCATCACCTCACCGAACTGCGTCTCAACTTGCATCCTGCCTAATGGGTGAATGTCACCAGACGTATCCGTGGGTAAGGGTGTAAATGCCATCGCCATTGCCACGTCCGCCGTGTAGAGGGGAAATAGGTTTTTACAATTTGTATTTAAACTATATCCATGGTGCTACGGCCGGTTGTAGGACCCCGCGATGGGTTGAGTCCTCCAACCTACCTTATCGGCGTTTACCGAGAGAACTCGGGACCAGGGCATCGGGAGCATAGTCGCATGTGGACCGTGTTACAGCCCACAGCGGTCATACCTGGAACCACGCTATACTGCCTTCTTTACCCTCCGCCGGGTGGCGACGAATCTACTGAACTCTGGGTAATCAGCCTCACTCATCAGCTTCCGAGGGTTCAGTCCCAGGTACAATCCTATCCGGCGTATCAACTCCGCAGTATAGCGTCGTACAGCGGGCATTCTGTAACATTAAACAAATAAAACTGCTGACTACTCTAAATTTGAGAGCGGGGATGGAGAGTGATCTGTACAAAAGTTGTTGGTAAACAAATAAAGGCCTGTTATGAGCACATATTTTTAATTATTATTCCATCTGCGAGTCTGAAAGAACTGCCACGTAGTAATGAAGTCAACAAGGTGTAGGGTAGAGGGTGTTGTTGTGGGGAGAGAGCTGTGAAGGTCATCAGATCTGTTTCATTATGCAGAGGGCGGAGAGAGGTGACATCATCAAGGGGGACGGACCTGTTGTGCTCCTGTCAGATCATTGGGTTTGTAGAGCTCTGTCTAGTGTCTGTTTATCGCAAGGGGGGCTTCATTCGCATTACTGTATTACTTCCCCAGCTAAACGAAATATAGGGGTAATTATGTAATCTACCGAAAATTCGATGCGGGTTTTTCAACGGAATTTCATGTTATCAGACCTGAAAATTGAAAAAAATATTTGTGTGTGTGTATTTGTCTGTGAACACTCCCGATATAATAGATGTACTGACTCGAAATCTTTCATGTCTATCCAGAACCTTCTAAGGACTGCACCTAATGATTTTCAGCTAAATCGGCTAAAGGGAAGTTGTAATAATTGACATATGACAAATTGACACAAAATTTCATAAGTTAATTCAAAGCCCTATAAGGACAATTCTCAGCGGAAACAGCCGAAGGGGAGGGGGTTCAAAAGGGAAGCTCAACTCGAAAATCCCGGTAACTGCCGACGTAATGAATGTGTCATCATGGAGTTTTTATATTTAAATTGAATACCCCATATGAATGGTACTTATTAATTTTATTTGGCGGTCAGAGAATATTTCATATATAAATTCAATACCCAAGAAGGACACTACGTATTAATTTTCAGCGAGATCGGCCGAAGGGAAGCGGGAAACAAAGAGGAGGGGTTCGACTCAAAAACCCTAATAACTGCCGATATAATGAATGTATCGACACAATATTTATTATGAGATTTTGAAGCCACTATGTAAGTCAATATAGAGTTTTAGAATAACGGGCGACTGAATTTCGAGAAACGTAATTGATTAATAATATCAATTTGAATTTATTATACCTTACGTTTTTATGAACTTTCAATATCAATATGGTAATTTGAGGCAACTGAGGTATATTTATTTTAAAACAATAATTCTTTATTTCATAAGACGTTTCGACTTACTGTCATTTTCAATTCTAAAAATACAAATTATTTTAAATAATAACACCATTATAATTGTAATTCTCACAACTATTTTTTCATGTAATATTACAAAGACCGATAAGGACTCACCTAAATACAGAATGATCATACTTTACTAATCCAATCATATTCTACAACTAGATTGTAGTCAAATTTTATACTATTTCACATTTTGTCCAAATTTCACCCTTACATTTTTCAAAAAACCAATATTACAAATAAAACCTACAACCCTGATATAATCTACTCTAATAACTTATTTTTTTATATCGGTATTCAAATTTTTTAAAATAATTATTTAAATTTTTTTAAACAATTTAATTTATAAACTATAATTTTAACTCTTTTTGACATTTTTTTAAAAATATTTATTTTATAACAAGTATATTCTTTATTTTATATTATTTAAGATGTATGAGTAATGGGCTTCTAATTATTTGTACATAATCAATCCTAGGATGAAACAGCAATTTATAAGTGGAAAATATTTAAAAGGTTCACAAATATTCATCAAAAATTCAAGCTAAGGCAAGCTAAGGGATGATTTTGAAACAATATCTGACAAGAGGGGAGGAGGTTGGAGATGGGAAGTAATATTGGATAAAGCTGCCTGTCTGTCTGTCTGTCCGACGTTTCATTAATAAAACATCGGGGCCAGTCTGAATGATTAGCTATTCTTCGACCCGTCTAACTAGAGTGAAAATATATTATTTTGAGAAGACAGATTATGTAGCAGCTTTCTATATCATTTATGGTCACTAAAGGACCCTAAACGTTAGGGGAGACAAATTAATACATTGCATGTGTATATAATGATAACAATAGGAATCACCGGCTATGTACTTCTCCAGCAACAATTAATCAATTATGTTTCTGCTCTCCCTCCAAAAATCAATCGACCGTTTGGGCTGAAACTCAATATTGTACTTACATTGTGCCTTCTGCATCCTCATACTAAATTTTGTGACGATACATTAATTATATCGGCAGTTATTAGCGTATTTGAGTCAAGCTTCTCTTCCCTGGCCTCGCCTTCCCTTCGACTGATTTCGTGGAAAATTAATAGGTGCCATTCTTCTGGGGTTTTGAATTTGAATATAAATATTCATGGTGATACTCGTACATTACTTCGGCAATTATTGGAGTGTTTGTGTTGAGCCCACCCTCTCATCCCCCCTCCCTTTCTTCTGATTCTGCTGAAAGTTTGTAGGTGTCGTCTTTATAAGGCTTTGAATTTACTTATCGCACCCTCAGTTCAAGACTATCGTAACTCAAAAAAATTAATTTTTGAGTTATATACATGTTAAGATTCTTCATTGTAAACTCTATAGTATTGCAACTCAAAATGTAATATTTCACTATTATTATTTACAAAAAATAGTATTACATTAATAAATTTCTTTTAAATTGTTTAGTGCAATAGTATCGGATTTTGACTTATGCTAGTCTTGAATTTATGTATTACATGAATGAAGAGCAAGACTATCGGTGACATCACCTTCTCGGTGATGTCACGTGAAGAGAAAAATAGAGATATAGAAAAAGGGAGAAGAAATAAAAATCTTAAATCTTGTTTTCCTACAAACTAGCTTTTTTGAGTTACGATAGTCTTGAACTGGGGGTGCGATTTGACATTTCGTGTCAATACATTCATTACAACGATAGTTGTTAAAGTTTTTTGTGTTAAGTCTCCCCTCTTGGTGTCGTCCTTAGAGAATTCTGGATACATACAGACCCAAAATTCCGTGTCGAAACAGTCATTCTACCGTGTTCACAGACACACGAGAATTTTTTTTCCATTTTTGGAATCAGGAGGTCAGAAATCATAAAATTACGTTGAAAACTCCACATTGAATTTCTGACCAATTAACTTCCCTTATACTTCGTATAGGAGAAGTAAAATCTAAAATTATTTTTCAAGTCTTTCCACATAACATTGTAGTGGGGACCAATTTGTTACTACCGAAGAACAGAAGAAAAATCAGCTAATAAATATTATTTTTCAATTCAATATGTATCTGAAAATATATGGGACAACTCAAAAAGAAGTTTTCTCCTGCAAGAAAGTGACTGAAAAACTTCGCTTATTTACGTTCTTGTATACTCAAACTTTGGCAGGGAGGATAAGCACATAAGTCAATGTTGCAACGCTTTTCTAAAATGAACTCTATACTTTATACAGAGAGAGAAAACACAGGACCATAATCAGTTCTAATGTTTTCAAGGAAAATTGAAAATATTATAATCCAGGGAAGACCATGGAAAACGGATCATCATAGCCTGGGGACTTCTTTCTGGAGAGGTTTTTATTTTTATACTGAGAGCTACGGAGGCTGTGAACGGTTTCGGTGGGAGGGTGTCAGGAAGGGGTGTATCTGAGAAATGTTGTCTCATTCAATGATGTCTGAGTCATCTTGAAAAAATGGGTAGCAAAAAATCGGCCCGCTATTCTTATGGCGGCCCACCAGTAGCTTGAAAAACTGGATGAAAATATGCAGGCTTATGGCTTGTCTCGAGGGACAATATACGAGTAAGATTTTTCTGTATTTTGTGCAGGAATACTGCTGCAGCCTGAGTGTGTGTAGTAGTACATAGTGTTTAAGGGATTGTTTTATTATGACAACCGCACCACCGTACCTTCTCTTGTCGGGGTGGTCGGCTCTGTACACTTGACTGTGTGTTAATGAGTTAGTTACTCTAGCACTTGTACTTAGGTAGCTCCACCTCCCACACTCAAACTATGTCTTCTGGGAGGAATTAGCCGACTGGTGTAATCATTTATTTTTTAATTTCTGTAAATTTTAAATGGCATAATAATAATAAAAAAATCATGTCGATACATTAACTACAAGGGCAGTTATTAAAGTTTTTGAGTTAATCCTTTCCCTTTATTCCCTACTCCAAAAACCATAATTCTCGTTAAACGTTGTTTCATGTTAGTAACTGCAATCGTCTGGGTGTCCATAGAATTTGGGCCTCCCCTACACTATATAGGTTCACCTAAGTGAGGTAGTGGCTCCACCAAAAACACACTATAATCCAAGAAGAGGTATATTCGGAGTTGAACATTCTGAAGATGACGACCATACGTACCATGGTCGGATGGATGCCAGTAATGGAGGGAAGAATGGGTCCAACTGCCGGGACAGGAGACACTTTATACAGCCCAGCCCTGGGACAGTTCTCTTCAGACCCTCTTCACTCTTCACTCTTCACTCACCTATTTGACCCATTCTTACAAAATGGATTTGCTTTTATTATCTTATACAATAGAACCTTGGACTCGCTCTATACATATTATAACCATTTCCCTCCCTGTGTGAGTGCAAAACACGTAATTAATAAAATAAATAAAATTGAGATCGAAAAATTATTAAAATTGAAAATTATTTAAATCGCGACTTTAATTAAACAATGCCTGAATAGCTGAAAGCACTCCCACGGGAAGAACGGTTACAAGATCCTAACGGTTAGTTGACATCAGTAATTAACAATAATTAATTACTGTTGTCAACCAGAAGAAGCATGAGTGGGGGGGAAATGAAATGAATCAAACCTATAACTTTAACATATTTATTTTAATGAGAACATATTTACAAAACAACAATTGAATATATATATAATTTGGCCGTGTGTCTGAAGGACTGAATTATAACTTAATTACGAGGTACCTCGATACGATATCCATGGCGAATGACGGCGTGATCACCCTTTCTGGACTTCCCGTAGAAATCGTCTATTCACATAGTCCCTGAAGATCTGCCTAGTTTCGAGGGCACACCAGAAGTTACACCCCCACTGACTTTGCACCGTTCAAAATCAAAGTGTGTCTCTACGACTAATTCACATATTCAAACTAAACTTTACTTATAGAAAAGATACGTGGTGATCACCCAAGACATGAACGAAGAAAACTGTTAATTTCACATATTCAAACTCAACTGTACAATATAAAAAGAACGTGGTGACCAGCCAAGACATGAGCGAAGAAAGTTAATTTCACATATTCTAACTGATATTACTTATAGAAAAGATACGTGGTGATCACCCAAAACATGAACGAAGAAACTTAATTTACATATTTAAACTCAACTGTACAATATAAAAAGAACGTGGTGACCAGCCAAGACATGAGCGAAGAATGTTAATTTCACATATTCAAACTGATATTACTTATAGAAAAGATACGTGGTGATCACCCAAGACATGAGCAAAGAAAACTGTTAATTTCACATATTCTAACTGATATTACTTATAGAAAAGATACGTGGTGATCACCCAAGACATGAACAAAGAAATAGTAATTTCACATATTCAAACTGATATTACTTATAGAAAAGATACGTGGTGATCACCCAAGACATGAACAAAGAAAGTTAATTTCACATATTCTAACTGAACTTTACTTATAGAAAAGATACGTGGTGATCACCCAAGACATGAACGAAGAAAACTCAATTCACATATTTAAACTCAACTGTACAATATAAAAGAACGTGGTGACCAGCCAAGACATGAACGAAGAAAGTTAATTCACATATTTAAACTCAACTGTACAATATAAAAAGAACGTGGTGACCAGCCAAGACATGAGCGAAGAAAGTACTTTCACATACTGAAACTAGGCTTTACAAAGAGAGGAACGTGGTGATCCACCAAGATATGAACGAAGAATGAGTAAAACGGGGCGTGGCTTCCGATATCCGACCGTGGTAGGGGACAGTTCTCGAGACTTGATTCGTCGTCGGACTCCGCCCATTTTATTTCCAGCCAATCGCATATTACCAATTAACATCTGCCTCTAGTTGTGTGAAAACCTGGAGTAAGAAAAAAAACCTTTACTGCTTATTCCTTATACACCGGATGTAGACAATTATCTTGGCTTCCTTTCCATTGTGTCTCTATTATTCTTTATTTTCGCTCCCAGCGATCGCGATTCTCTCGCAAGCATCGTTGGTTCCGAGCATTCTCTTCCAAATGCAATTCTCGTTTATTCAACACCACACAACCCATACTTTGCTCCTAGCGATCGCGATCCTCTCATAGACATCGCCAGTTCTGAGCATTATCTATAGGGTAGACATGCTACAATATCCCCCGTTCCCGTTAAAATAAAATATGTCGGCTAAATGACCATTGGAAGTCACATATTTTATTAGTTTCACTTAACACTTGCTCGTTCACTGAGCATATACACTTAACCAAATACTCAGGTATCGACCTCATTATCATGCGTGACCAAAACATGATTTTAAATTTCCTTTCGAATCGGCATGGCTTGCCTATGCATGCGTGACCAAAGCATGATTTTACTTTACGCTGTACTTCTTGGAGTTAACCCTCTCCATTGGCAAATAACGATGATTCTATTTCTAGCATACATTCACTGACTAGTTAAAACATCCAAAAAGGCCCCACGCCTCGACAATGTTTCAACTGAATTCTCATATACCTAATCCGCTTCAACAAAAATTTGGGTTGACCAAACCCTAACCATATGCCTCCTTAGGCCTTCGACAGGTATTTACCTTCTGCCGGAACGACGACGAAATATAAAATAGAAAAATAAGCCCACTCAAATCCCATCTCAGTTTCATAAATATATGTAAATTCCGGCATCCGCATTAATCAAGTAGCGAAACCCTTTCTTCAGTTCAACAGTCAGTTCATGGCATAAAAAATAATTAAACAACTCCCGCCCCTTTAAATGGATTCTACAAGCATCAATGGAGTGGCCCCTTCTCCGTGTGTACGATAATTAAATATTCAATTCTGGGTATCCCCTCCAGTTTATAATATATCTCCCCCTTTAGTCATGTATGCTTCGGCACCTTGCCCTAGGATTCCTTAAATAAAATAACAAAATTGACATTTGACCTACCGTGGTCGACACTGCATCATAATAAGTAAGGTCCATACCTGAATATATGTTACAAATATATTTACAAGGCTCTCATTGGGTTAACATAGCCCATCATGGTCACTAGATAAAATATGGGTCAATGTGACATTTTCAATAGATACACACGGTCGGATACTAATACAAATATTATTTTAAAATACAAAACAAAACAGACAAATACAATTGAAAGTACATTTACCATACGTGACTACCTACAAATGTGTGTGCCATCGCCTCGCTGTCAGCCTACTCAGATCCGCGTCTCCTAATCAAATTTAAATACGTAGGTATATTCCCATGGATGGCCAATCCATATACCGTCTGCCCCGTCCTACAATTATGTCAATTTCAAATGAAGCCACAAACCTATCTAAACTAAATTATCCCAACATCATAAACAAATTGCTAATACTATTTAAAAAAAAATACTCTTACTAAATATATGAACAAAATAAACTTTCCTAACTTATTATCTAAATTACCTACTATTATAAAAAAAATGCCCTATTACTAAAGTTATATAAAACATATCCTAACTTATTATCTAGAATAAAAAAAAATAAAACTACCCTAACTTATTATCTAAAATTATATCTACAACCTGGCGATTCACTTTGGAATCTTTGAGCTCGACTAAGGGGGGTATGCTCGATGTTAAGCCCCAGGGGAGTGCCAGAATGTCCCCGTCTGCCTTATCCTATTTACAAAAAAAAAATAACTAAATAATAAATCCCGTGTCCCCAATAAATGTGTATGTGTGATTCTTTGTGTGTTGTTGTATAATGAGGTGTTGGCCGTTAGTGTAAAATAATAAATAATTCCCAAATAATAAAAATAGTGTCTGTTTTATGTGTGTGTGACTTTGTCTAACTGTTCCTGGGATAGCTGGGGATGGACACCCATAGAGACGTCACAAATCTCTTCCCTGACTCTAGGGCCGCGATCTCGTCTGCAATAATCGCCCCCCCTAACTCGGCTGAAGTAAGATCGTTAATCTCAAAGAGAGCCCTAGCGCTTCTCTAGCCTGCTTGTAAATTTATCCGCTAATATACGGCTTGTGTGCTGTCATATAAAATACTCCTCCCTCCGCTACGTCGCTGCCGAGATGTCCTAAAATAAAAATTTGAGGACTTTCCTTGTCTAAAATCTGGTAAGGTCCTTCCCAGAATAGTAAGAATTTAAATACAAAATGGTTGGGCAAATCCAAAACGCTATTACGTAACGCCACCTCACCACGTTCGTAATTTTTCACGTAGACATCTTGGAAGGTGACATTGCTAGGCTGTTCGCGAGCAAAAGTCTGGTTCGTAGGCCAATTCCTATGTCCTTCGGGTACGGTAAATGTCATTCGGTCATCTTGTTTTGGGGTTGAGATCTGAGTTTGACCCGAAACAGTATCTATTCTCTTCGAGATATCGGCGAATCTCTTCTCACAATCGGTACTAATAATATTTTGGTTCGAATTTATTTCTTCGACCTCCTTATCTAGATGCTGTGTTTCTGACACGATCCCACCTGTAACTTCATGATAACTGACACATACCATGTCCCTAACTTTAGAAGTAGGCTTATCATATCTCTCTTCTGAATTGTCCTGCCTAGATTCAGATTGTACGGTACCCATATTACGTTTAATGGATTCGATATTATTTGCCATTGCCGAAATTTGTTCCTTTATCTCCGAAGTCTGCTGTCCTATCTGTTCCTGCATGGCCTTTCCCTGTTGTCCTAGTCCCGAAATCTGTTCCTGCATGTCCGCTTTTAAATCCTTTCCCAAGTTTCCCATCTGTTCCTGCATGGCCTTAAACATCGCCTCTAGGTCAAATTTAGGATTTTCTACCGGGGACTCCGGGGGCGTACGGATAGTTTTCCTAGACCGTGTCTGTATCGGCTCTAAGTCCGACTTCCCTTTCCCTTCCATTCTGATAAGAAATATATATCAAAACAATTAAATGAATTATACGGGAGGTCTGGTGCTAACCTAATTTCTATGGTGACCTGTCAGATGGCATCACAATACAACAATAGTTATAATATGTAAAATAAATGCCTACTAAATCTACATAAAAAAAAAAATCAAAAACAAAAAAAATAAAATTATTTCAATAAATGATGTCATTCATTGTCCCTACCCTCACCCATCCTTCTTCAGTTTTGATTCTAAATACCGACTTTAAGTGAAAATATAACATTGTGGCCTAATAGGCTGGAATCTACGTTAAAAAGCAAAAAAAAAAATTTTTTTTTTTTTTTTAAATTAATTAATTAATAAGGGACCGATTAGTGGGGTTCATTAATTATACTAATTGGCATAATTAATAAACAAATCAAGTCCCTGTTCGGGCGCCAATTATAACCATTTCCCTCCCTGTGTGAGTGCAAAACACGTAATTAATAAAATAAATAAAATTGAGATCGAAAAATTATTAAAATTGAAAATTATTTAAATCGCGACTTTAATTAAACAATGCCTGAATAGCTGAAAGCACTCCCACGGGAAGAACGGTTACAAGATCCTAACGGTTAGTTGACATCAGTAATTAACAATAATTAATTACTGTTGTCAACCAGAAGAAGCATGAGTGGGGGGGAAATGAAATGAATCAAACCTATAACTTTAACATATTTATTTTAATGAGAACATATTTACAAAACAACAATTGAATATATATATAATTTGGCCGTGTGTCTGAAGGACTGAATTATAACTTAATTACGAGGTACCTCGATACGATATCCATGGCGAATGACGGCGTGATCACCCTTTCTGGACTTCCCGTAGAAATCGTCTATTCACATAGTCCCTGAAGATCTGCCTAGTTTCGAGGGCACACCAGAAGTTACACCCCCACTGACTTTGCACCGTTCAAAATCAAAGTGTGTCTCTACGACTAATTCACATATTCAAACTAAACTTTACTTATAGAAAAGATACGTGGTGATCACCCAAGACATGAACGAAGAAAACTGTTAATTTCACATATTCAAACTCAACTGTACAATATAAAAAGAACGTGGTGACCAGCCAAGACATGAGCGAAGAAAGTTAATTTCACATATTCTAACTGATATTACTTATAGAAAAGATACGTGGTGATCACCCAAAACATGAACGAAGAAACTTAATTTACATATTTAAACTCAACTGTACAATATAAAAAGAACGTGGTGACCAGCCAAGACATGAGCGAAGAATGTTAATTTCACATATTCAAACTGATATTACTTATAGAAAAGATACGTGGTGATCACCCAAGACATGAGCAAAGAAAACTGTTAATTTCACATATTCTAACTGATATTACTTATAGAAAAGATACGTGGTGATCACCCAAGACATGAACAAAGAAATAGTAATTTCACATATTCAAACTGATATTACTTATAGAAAAGATACGTGGTGATCACCCAAGACATGAACAAAGAAAGTTAATTTCACATATTCTAACTGAACTTTACTTATAGAAAAGATACGTGGTGATCACCCAAGACATGAACGAAGAAAACTCAATTCACATATTTAAACTCAACTGTACAATATAAAAGAACGTGGTGACCAGCCAAGACATGAACGAAGAAAGTTAATTCACATATTTAAACTCAACTGTACAATATAAAAAGAACGTGGTGACCAGCCAAGACATGAGCGAAGAAAGTACTTTCACATACTGAAACTAGGCTTTACAAAGAGAGGAACGTGGTGATCCACCAAGATATGAACGAAGAATGAGTAAAACGGGGCGTGGCTTCCGATATCCGACCGTGGTAGGGGACAGTTCTCGAGACTTGATTCGTCGTCGGACTCCGCCCATTTTATTTCCAGCCAATCGCATATTACCAATTAACATCTGCCTCTAGTTGTGTGAAAACCTGGAGTAAGAAAAAAAACCTTTACTGCTTATTCCTTATACACCGGATGTAGACAATTATCTTGGCTTCCTTTCCATTGTGTCTCTATTATTCTTTATTTTCGCTCCCAGCGATCGCGATTCTCTCGCAAGCATCGTTGGTTCCGAGCATTCTCTTCCAAATGCAATTCTCGTTTATTCAACACCACACAACCCATACTTTGCTCCTAGCGATCGCGATCCTCTCATAGACATCGCCAGTTCTGAGCATTATCTATAGGGTAGACATGCTACAATATATTTACCGAACATTTCGAAATTGTAATATTATTACTTTATTATTACTTCTATGGTCTCTGATATTACCTATATTTAATTAAATTAGAATTTTTCGCTCTCCCAGTTTGGGCTAACGAAACAGTCGAGTTACTCAGGGACCTCCTCATAATAAATTTCAAGTTGATATATTCGTTACATTGGCAGTAATTGGAGTTTATGAGTTGAGCCGATGATGGGATTTTCATTGGAATCAGCCGAGGGGGAGGAAGGATAATAGGAAGGCTCAACTCAAAAATCCCAATAGCTGCCGATGTAATGAATGTATTGACATGAAATTTTATACCTAAATACAAAACGCATCAAACCGTATGAGCTAAAAATCTATAATTGACGTACATAGTGGCTTCTGAATCCTCATACTAAATTTTGTGTCGATACATACATTACATCGGCAGTTATTTTCCCCTTCCTCTGAGCCCTCTTCCCTTTGGAGGATTCCACTGAAAATTAATAGGTGTCTTTATGGGGTTTTGAATTTACACACGAAATTCCGTGTCAGTACATTTATTAGAACGGAAATGATTAGAGTTTGTTAATATGAAGATGGCTGATGTAGTGAGAAGTGATTATTTCACAGGATGTCAAATATAAGATACAGATTTTTATTGGTAGTAATAGCTAGCCGGCTTTCGAGGTTTCCCTCATCATCAGGTCTGATAAAAAATAAAAAAAATTTGAATAAAACTAAATAATATAATAAAAATAAATAAATAACAATCTAAAACATTAACAATTTAAAATATCATGAATGGGGACAGACGAGTTATCCCTGTCCACCATCTGAGTCACAACTGTAACTGGATTAAAGTTTGTGTTAAACCTCACCCTTCTCTTTTGCCAATATGACTGCAAATCTATGGGTGTCGGCCTTATGTAGTGCTGAATACACATATAAAATTTTGAGTTGATACATTCAGTCTATCGGGCCTTTTCGTTCACAGACATACGGGCATACACAAACACACACACAGACAGACATATTACTTTTGAAAGTTACGCCTCCAAACATCTACGATTATCAGTGAAGTCACTAAACATGGAAGAAGGGAGGGAGCCATTTAAAATTTTGGCATACAAGTCACTCAAAACCTCGCTATTCCTCTCAACCCAATTTTTAACCACATCGCAAAGCTTGGAAAACATTGGTTTACACTTTTAGCTGCTTATTATAATTTCCAATGTAATTTTTGATCTGTTCAAAGAGATGAAATTTCATTTAACAGCGCGAATGTCGTAAAATGGTTTTATGGGGTGTTACATTCATTATGGAGGGAGAGCGGGACCTCGAGATAAAATTTGTAACAAAAGAGAGGATGAGGGGGGTTTTGGAAATGGGGGGGAGGGCAGGTGATGGAGGATCGATCTATCTAACTGGGTCAGAATACAGCCAAGAATGGGATCTTTCTCACTCACCCTCCTACTGGAGTGTCACCAGCCACTGAGTGCCTATAGGCGTAGCCACGGGAGAATCCTCTCTCTACTGATCATACCTGGTCATGAAAAGAGAGGATGAGGGGGGTTCTGGAAATGGGGGGAGGGCAGGTGATGGAGGATCGATCTATCTAACTGGGTCAGAATACAGCCAAGAATGGGATCTTTCTCACTCATCCTGCTACTGGAGTGTCACCAACCACTGGGTGCCTATAGGCGTAGCCACTGGAGAATCCTCTTTCTCTTGGTTATACCCCTGACTCCTGCTTTCCCAGGACTATCTTCACTTCCACTCTACATTAAGTATAGGGGAAGTTATGTAATCAATATGTAATTGAAAATGTATTCTCGCCACATTCACTGATTTCTCACACACTCCGGAAGGTATAAATAAAAAAGTTTATCTAGTTTTTTGAGCCATGAAACCCATGACAATTTTAATTTGGGGCAAAGTCGTACTTTTGGCCTGTTTCGGTCCACTGTGCGACGCCTCGCCACTGAATAGTACCTATATAACTAAACAACTTTGAGAAAAATAATGTCTATTTCGTTACTTCTACTGTCTGGTAAGGGCGACGAAGGGGTGTTATTCCCAGTAGAACCATTACGATTATTACTGAACATTTCGGCTGAATGGAAGAAATGCAAATTGGATCCATCTATGTTATGAGAGTTCGTTTAACTTCAGGCAGTAACTCGTCGCTCCCTTCCCATTTGACTTGGAAATTTCTACCAATATAGAACTTTTAGATGGAATTAAATTAATAGGTTCAATTTAATGCATTTAAACTTATTTTAAGTATAAATCTCCTCTCCCCGCCCCCCTCCCCCCTTCTAAGATTTCGTTAGTTTTCTACTCAATTCGGCAAACCTTAGGACGCTTCACTTACATTAAGATTATTAAAAATCACAGGCTATGTACTTCCCTAGCAAAAATTATTCAATTACGTTTTCGCTCTCCCTCCAAAGCTAATCCACCATTTTGGCTAAAACTCAATATTTGACTCACATAGTGGCTTCCGAATCCTCATTTTGTAGGAAGTAGAAAGTTACACATCAGAAATGTTTACTATTTTGTGTAAAAAACTTGAGTGAACCAGCTATATGCGCTATACGCCTTTTCGTTATCATGGAGATTAAGTAGTTATTTCAATGAGTCCTAAGACACAAATGTTGAATTTCAAGCTGCTATGATTTTTTTGTCTAATTTTAATTTTACGAAACATAATATCCATTAGGTTAACTACCTAAATAGTGTACTGCTTATCTGAATATCACAAAGTCATTTCCGTGCAACGACGGGTCAACCATCTAGTTCAATAGGTAAATATCTATTAAAAAATGCTCGCTGTCATGGAATGAAAAAAAAAATTAATAGAAAATAAAAACTAGAAATAACCTAGAGAATTGTAAATATTATTATATATAAACAAAAAAAAAAACTTACCATTATAAATACATCTTGAAGAATACATCCGTATAAGAACCATTGAAATGAGGCAACAAATGATGTCAATATGATAGGGAAGGGAAGACTTTCTGATGATTTCACTTTCATTATACTACTCTGAAAATACATTGATTATTAAATAAACTTATATAGTATATAGCTTAATGCCCCCCCCAAGGACGGCGTGCTCAAGGTTTTTTCATCACACAGATAAAAAAAAACTTAAGAGCCTCGGCCAGGTTACGAACCCGCGCTCTTGAGTTGAGTGAGCAAGCATGCTGCCTCTAAGCAAGCCCTCTATGCGATCGTCACAAGCCTGTATGATTTCAGGTACTCGTTAAAGACCCCTAGAATAAAAATCCATAGTTGTAGGGCTCATGTTATATATTATTATATATAGAGAGAACAGATATTATGTAATAACTTGAGGGCGCCGGTAGCTCAGTGATATGGGGCTTGTCTTCTGAGCTCAAGATCGTGGGTTCAAAACCCGACCCGACCCAATACAGTTGAAGCCCGGGCATGAATCATAAGTAGAAAAAATATATATATATTTGTCTTTAGCAGTTTCAATAAAAAAAAATGTGGACAACAACGATGCCATTTGAGCTCCGCATAAATATTGAGACAGAGATGTAAACAAACGGAAACGAGTCAACAAACTTTTCTCAACATTTTGTTGGTAGTCCTTTCAGTCTGTTATTCATGAACTGAATTGAACTCTGTAATCAACAGATATATTACTCCGTTCCTCCTTCAAAACTCGGTGCAGTGTTTTTTATTGGTGATGCGATATTGTCCAACTGACACAAATTCTCAATGAAGACATTGGGAAGGTAATATTCGTCTCATAACTTTAATTTAAGTTATATATATATATATATATATATATATATATATATATATATATATATTATAGAATTTTCATATACCAACCACTTTCTTTACATATCTCTCTCCCCACTTCCCCGCTTTCAAGTCCATTTGAAACTGGCATTACTGTGTGAAAAAATAATATATTGACATCAGCAGTTTTCTTTGTTTCATTGTACAGCGTAATTCTGAGAGTGGCTTTAGTTAGTTATTATTACTCATGCCCGGGCTTGAACTACGAGGTCATATCGCCTACTACCAGAGCGCTCTTTCTTCACTCTTGTGGACATGAGCCCGTCTCTACTGTGGAAGTCCTAAATTTTGCCTACCATAAATTTTTATTCACCTAGGGCAGGGGTATTTAACGAGTACCTGACATCGTACAGGCTCGGGACCATCCCATCCGAAGGACGGCGTGCTTAAGTTTATTTTACCTCCCGGATAAAATAACGAACCCATGGTCTTGAGCTGAGAAGGCAAGCACGCATACCACTGAGCTACCGGCGCCTGAGAGTGGCTTTCTTATATACTGTAATGCCATTTTGAAATAAATATGAAAGGAGGACAATGGGGGTGAGTGATCTGTAAAGACGTGGTTGGCATAAGAAAGTTCTGTTATGGTTATTTATTTGTAATTATTTTAATCACAAAACCCCCCACGAAGGTTGAAGAGAAGATGGAACCGCGACTTATTGCCACTTTGAATCATATTCGTTCTTAAATTTTTTTTGTTTACATTATTTTCCTTTCCTTTTATCATCTCTCTTACCCATCCATCAAAATTGTTTTTCAATTTCTTTTTATTTATTTATTTATTTACTTATTTTTTTGATTATTTATTTTATTTTTTTCTGTTCTTGTCCTAATAATTAAGATAAATTTTCGTCCAGAGGACCTGCCACTGGGTGGCCTTCCTCTCACAAGCCCTTCACGCCAACATATCAGTACCATACATAGACAGACATTGTTTTTTTCATTTTTGTAATCAGGATGTCGTAAAACATGAAATACCAGTGAAAACCCTGCATCAAATTTCTGACCGATTACATAACTTCTCTTATACTTCGTATAGTTGGGGAAGTAAATAGTTTTAATTATTCACTGAAGAGTTTAAAATATTGACTAATATATTTTGGACCAGTGTGTTTGTGACAGTATGCTATGATAGATGTAACTTGAGACAAGAGGAGACAAGTGAAATGTGCTTTTGTGGAGAGAGAACGAAGGGGAACTATAATTGAGTGAATTGATTTTGTCTGATGGTTCTCATTTGTGGATCATGAGAGCAGTCTCACAAATCTCCAATTTTCATTAGACTGAGTGTCTCGACTGAGATTGTGACAAATAAGCTGTCTACTTTATGTAGGAGGGACTTACCCACACACTCACACACACACACACACACATACACTAGAGGAGAAAGAGCTGCTTTTTCAATGCCCTCCCTTATAGAGGGGGCTTTTTTTGGCAACTGTCTCTTTTCTTAGTTGAGAGAAGAAAGAGAAGGGGACATTGGGGAAACTTTTACAATGACTTTTTCTTCAATAAAAAAATCTTTTTTTTTTTACAAACCAAAAGATAAAAAAAAATATCGAATTTGGTCACAACAAAACTAAACTTATCTTCGGCCTTAGTCTATTCAGCTTTATTCAAAAGAATAATTCTTTAGTCGACTATCACGTTTCAAAAACATCCTTTGTAAATCCAGTCTGAACTCTGCTGTTTATGTATCTGACAAATTGGTACCCACATATGGGCCCATAAAAACATAAAGACTTTTGACCAACATGTTCTGAAAGTATATATTTTCTTCTTCAGGGCCTTATATTGACTTGAGAATTTGTTTGATGAATCTGTTTGTATCTGTGTCTCATTAAATATTACGAAACTTTGATCAAATACTGTTTTTTTTCTACAGGATAGAACCCCGCTTTCCCTCAACATTTTAATGATACTCGACTTTATGAATCTTATTTTTTAATTCGTTTTGTTTTTGTGACTCACAAAAATCTCTCTTATATCTCTCCCTTCCCTTCCGCCGATTTCGCGAAAAATTGTATGGTTTTGAAATTAAATATAAAATTCCATGTTGATACATTAATTTCATCCAGGAGCTATGGAGGTTTTTGTGTTGATAACTTATTGTTGGACCAGCTCATTTATAAGGAAATACGTATTTAGTTAAAAAATAAAATAAAAATAAATTTTTTACTATTTGCCATGTCTTTGGACAAAACCGTTTGATAAATTTTCCTTTGGAGGAATTTGATTAAGCCGAATTTATCTAGACCCGTTGTTGCCCCTGAGACAATTGAAGTTACACAACTTGTAAAACTTCGGTCACACTTGTCCGATCTAAGTGGAACAAACTTTGACGTTTGTCATGATGTAGTTGATCAGATCTTGCCAAGCGAAAGATCCATAGGATAAATGATCAATAAAGAGAATCAGGCTACGCTCTTAATTTTTTTATCAGCATATCTCTTGCCTTCCGTTCGTTGCATCCTGCGCTCCTCACTATCTGTGTGTCGTATTTCATCTTCTTACCACAGAGTCCCGATACAGGGAGATACCATGGCAGGAAAAGATATATATGGAGATTTTATCGCCACCAGCGACGTAGAAAGAGGGGGAACCGCCCTTTACCAAATCCCCCCAAAAAGATAAAAAATCAGGTGTGCCTCACCCACATAAGCGCACAGTTGAAATGAAACTTTGATGTTTCAAATCTTTAATCAATAATTTCAATGAATTTTAATAATTAAAAAATGTGAATGCAGCGTAATTATTAAGAACTAGCAGTAATACCCGGCGTTGCCCGGGGAACTTTGACTTTTCTCCCAATATCTCCTATAAGGCTATTCAGTTCCTCGACAGTGATGTTATAATTTTTAATTATTCATACGGAATTCAACTGTAGTAACGCTAGTAATTTTTTAGGATCCCTGGGCACCACAGCTAGTATGCGCCTTTCAACTGCGGAAACGACAGCTAGTGAATACTTAGCATCGCTGGACGTCCTAGCCAGTGCGTACATAAGAACGTTTTGACCACAGCTAGTATGTGCCTTGCAACGCTGGGCACCACAGCTAGTACGTAGTTAGGAACGCTGGGCACCACAGGTAGTATATGCCTTGCAACGGCGGACCCCACCGCTAGTACCTAGTTAGAAACGCTGGGCATCACAGCTAGTATGTGCCTTGCGACGGCGGACCCCACAGCAGGTACGTAGTTAGGAACGCTGGTCACCACAGGTAGTATGAGCCTCGCAACAGCGGACCCCACATCTAGTACGAAATTAGGAACGCTGGGCATCACAGCTAGTAAGTGCCTTGCAACAGCGGACCCCACAGCTAGTACGTAGTTAGAAACGCTCAGCATCACAGCTAGTATGTGTTCTGCAACGGCGGACCCCACCGCTAGTACCTAATTAGAAACGCTGGGCATCACAGCTAGTATGTTTTTGCAACGGCGGACCCCACAGCTAGTACGTAGTTAGAAACGCTCAGCATCACAGCTAGTATGTGTTCTGCAACGGCGGACCCCACCGCTAGTACCTAATTAGAAACGCTGGGCATCACCGCTAGTATGTTTTTGCAACGGCGGACCCCACAGCTAGTACGTAGTTAGAAACGCTCAGCATCACAGCTAGTATGTGTTCTGCAATGGCGGACCCCACCGCTAGTACCTAATTAGAAACGCTGGGCATCACCGCTAGTATGTTTTTGCAACGGCGGACCCCACAGCTAGTACGTTTTTAGGAACGCTGGGCCCTACAGCTAGTAGGTGCCTTGCAACTGCGGAGCCCACAGATAGTATGTAGTTAGAACCACAGGGCATCACAGCTAGTATGTGCCTCGCAACAGCGGACCCCACAGCTAGTACGTAATTAGGAACGCTGGGCATCACAGCTAGTAAGTGCCTTGCAACAGCGGACCCCACAGATAGTACGTTTTTAGGAACGCTGGGCCCTACAGCTATTAAGTGCTTTGCAACAGCGGACCCCACAGTTAGTATGTAGTTAGAACCACTGGGCATCACAGCTAGTATGTGTTTTGCAACGGCGGACCCCACAGCTAGTACGTAGTTAGAAACGCTCAGCATCACAGCTAGTATGTGTTCTGCAACGGCGGACCCCACCGCTAGTACCTAGTTAGAAACGCTGGGCATCACAGCTAGTATGTTTTTGTAACGGCGGACCCCACAGCTAGTACGTAGTTAGAACCACTGGGCATCACAGCTAGTGTATTTTTCTATTTGGCCATCAATAATAGTACATGTGAAATTCCATGACAATCCGATCATCCGTTAATGACCTATCACTATCTTCAAATTTAGGCCTACCCCCATACCCCCCCTCCCGTTCACAATTTTTTGACGTTACACCCTATTTTTCTATTTGGCCTTTATGAATACTACATGTGAAATTTCGTGACAATCCGATCATCCGTTAATGACATCACTATACTTATACTTAGGCCCCCATCAACCCACCCTCCCGTTCAAAATTTTGTGACATATACACCCTATATTTCTATTTGGCTTTTAAGAATACTACATGTGAAATTCCATGACAATACGACCAACCGTTATTGAGCTAGCACTATATTTATACTTAGGCCCCCCCGCCACTACCCCCCCTCCCGTACAAAATTTTGAGCCGTCACACCGCCTATTTTTCTATTTGACTTTCAGAAATACTACATGTGAAATTTCGTGACAATCTGACCAACCGTTAATGAGCCAGCACTATATTTATACTTAGGCCTATCCCCACAACCTCCCCTCCCGTTCAAAACGTTGGGTCGCCACACATCATATATTTCTATTTGGATTTTAAAAATACTACATGTGAAATTTTGTGACAATCCGACCAATCTTTGAAGAGTTAGCACTATATTTATACTTAGGCCTACCCCCCCCCTCCCCCCGTTCAAATTTTTGGGACGCCACACACCTTTTTTTTTATTTGGTCTTCAGGAATACTACATGTGAAACTTCGTGACAATGCGACCAACCGTTAATGAGCTAGCTCTATATTTATACTTAGGCCCCCCTCAACCCCCCCTCCCGTTCAAAACTTTAGAACGCCACACACCTTATTTTTCTATTTGGCCTTCAGGAATACTCCATGTGAAATTTCGTGACAATCCGACCAACCGTTAAAGAGTTAGCTCTATATTTATACTTAGGCCCCCCCACAACCCCCCCTCCCGTTCAAAACTTTGGGACGCCACACACCTTTTTTTCCTATTTGGCTTTTAAAAATACTACATGTGAAATTTCGTGACAATCCGACCATTAGTTAATGAGCTAGCTCTATATTTATACTTAGGCCCCCCACAACCCCCTCCCGTTCAAAACTTTGGGACGCCACACACCTTATTTTTCTATTTGGCCTTTAAGAATACTACATGTGAAATTTCGTGACAATCCGACCAACCGTTAAAGAGTTAGCTCTATATTCATACTTAGGCACCCCCACAACCCCCCCTCCCGTTCAAAACTTTGGGACGCCACACACCTTTTTTTCCTATTTGGCTTTTAAAAATACTACAAGTGAAATTTCGTGACAATCCGACCAACCGTTAAAGAGTTTGCTCTATATTTATACTTAGGCCCCCCCACAACCCCCCCTCCCGTTCAAAATTTTGGTACGCCACACACCTCATATTTCTATTTGGTCTTTAAGAATACTACATGTGAAATTTCGTGACAATCCGACCAACCGTAATGAGGTAGGACTATTTATATACTTAGGCCCCCCTTACAACCCTCCCTACCGTTCAAAATTCTGGGACGCCACATAGCCTATTATTCAATCGGGCTCAAAAGAATGCTACATGGGCAGTTTCATGAAGATCCGTCCAGCCGTTTGGGCGTGATACTGGAACAAACATACAAACAAACCCCGTTTCAGCTTTATTTATATAGATTACCTTTATATTGACTTTATTGTTGCTGTATTTGCTTTTGTTTTGCACGGAATTGTCGAACACGTTACGTTTAAATTTTTAGCTTTTTTAACTATTTAACACTAATTCAGAATAAAATGAAACTTATTAAATTAATAATCAAACGTATTATTTCAACGCATAAACCGTATACAAACACGAAGCACAACATAGCTGATGCATCGACACCTCATACTTCATTTTGTGTCGATATATTTAATACATCGGCAGTTATTAGAGTTATTTTTTGAGTCGAACCCTCTTCTTCTAATCCGCCCTGGTAAATTAATATATGCCAACCCCTATTGGATTTTGAATTTAAATATAATATAAATGTCAATACATTCATTAGATCAGCAGTTATAGTTTTTGAGTTGTTCCCCTCTATGATCTCCTACTTCCCTTCGGCCGATTCAGCTGAAAATTAATAACTGTTGTTTTTATGGGATTTTGAATTTGAAACATCACATATGAAATTTCGTATTGAAAGAGATCGTGTTCAGAGACACACAAGCGCACAAACAGACAGAGAATTTCATTTTTGTGATCATGTGGGGTTGGAGAGGTCATACCTTTTTTTGACATTCAATATAACAGTTGACCTATTACCTAATAGATGGTGAACTAGGAATATAATAATATAATCTTGGGATGGATTTTCCCCCTTCGTGTCTGAATATATATTGTAAGGAAGGGACCATCATAAGGTCGTTAGGGTGGTAGTGGTCTGGATGGGAAGGACGGAGACCCGGAGTTCAGGAACCCCTCGACCACCAACCACAGGAGGTTATCCACCTCATATCGCCCCTTTCATACACTGGAACCACTTCTCAAATAGCAAAGTTATTGGGATGTCAAGTTCTTTCAAGGGTACTGTATTATAATTATTATCGTTACAACAATATTTAAATGTGTATTGTAAGAAAATAATGATATAATTGTAAATTAGAAAAAAATCCTCGGTGAATCGAATTAATCAAGTAAGTTCTTGCTCTCTCACCAAAACCAATAAATCGTTTGGGCTAGTAATAGTTGACTTATATAGGGACTTCTGAATCCTCATACTAAATTAGGTGTCGATATATTCATTACATCGACAATTATTAGGGTTTTAAAGTTGAGCCCCTCCCCTTATCCCGTCCTTCCCTTTTGCCAATTTTGCTGAAAATAAACATGTGCCGCCTTATGCATATATACAACATATAACAAGCGAATGTGATTCATGAATAAATAAAATGTCTTGGATATTGAAAGAGAAAGCATTCATTAATGACTCTCCATTATCTCGAGAAATAGAAAATAAAATAAGATAGAAAATAGTTGAATAATTGAAAGCTATGCCATAAAATGTTTGTAGATGATTAAGTCTGCAATCAAAAAGTAAAGAAAAAAGGTATGTTTTTCAAAAAAATATTGTCTATTTCACAAATATATATACCTAATATAGGAGTAGTTTCGGTATTGCTATCATCTTCAGCTACGACTTGAGAAATACAGTATTGGTTAAGTCGTGGCTGAAGATGTTAGCAATACCGAAAATACTTCCATATTATATATATTTGTGAAATAGACAATATTTTTTAAGTAACATACGTTTTTTCTTTATTTTTTATTAAAAAGTGTTTCACAATATATCTGTAAAAAATGTTAAGTATCATCAAGTCTGCAATCAATTAGTAGGTCTCGAGGCTATTGACGCCTCAGCCTTCGACATGAACATTAGGAAGGGTTCTTGTCGCAAGTCTGAGGACTAGAGGATCAGGGTAAAAGGAAAGTGTAGAACGGAATTTTTTGTAGCAGGATTTCATTACATCCCTTACAAAGGAGGTCATTGTGAAGGATATCCTAGAGACGTAGAATCGTTTGTGGTTTTACGAATGATAAGGAATTGTAGGATTTGGATATTATAAGAATTCGGTGGTTTAGTTGAGCCCCAGAGTTCAGCTCCATATGCTATATACATATTAGCTTTGGCAGTTGGTTGTAAATGAGTCTTTTATTACTTAAATATAAAATTTCATATCGATACATTCATTACAACGGCAGTTATTAGGGTTTATATGTTTAGCACCGTTCAATCCCTCCCTTCTCTTTGATCGATTTGGCTGAGAAATCAATAGGTGTCGTCCTTAGGGAATTCCGGGAAAACATATAAAGTTCCGTATTCATTCTATCAGTCATTATCCTATCCACACACGGACAGACATCCCCAATCTAAACTTTTGGACGCCACATACCCCATTGGTTAAGTTGGACTGTATTTATAAAGATACGTTCGGCCATTTTGGAGAAGTTCTTGGACAAACATAAAGACACTCAGATAACTTTAATAGCTGTTAAAATAGAATCCAGGTGACACAAAACGCCTACTTACAGAATATTGGGAGGAAAATTGAATAGAGAGACATAATCTCCTTACGATTTTATTTATCTACATTATACTTAAGATGACATAATTAAACTTAATGTATTATCTTTGAGTTTCACTCTTTCGCCATGCAATATTTAGTTTCCGGGCCTCACTGAATTCATGGGTGAAAAATCCTACCTACGTACACAATTTCTTCCAGATAGATCTTAAATACAATTATATTATTATTATTATATTATTTGGCATCGGGTACTTAGAATCTAGCAATTCTGAAATTGTATACTAACTAGCTATGCTATTCGGCTTTGTCCGGAAAGTAATGAAATACCTTACATCAATGGTGGTATTAGTACTTCAACTTAACCATCTGAAAGAAATCCATGGTTCCTCCTTCTTGTAAGAGAGAAGTGACATTAGTGATCAGTCGTCCTCTTACTAGACGGCTGAAAAAACGGGGACAACACATAAGAAAGACACTCATCCCTTGTCCATGTGATCTTCTGTTGGATTTCATTAGCTCACACTTCCATCAGTTTCCTTCTCAATAAGTAATAACATCATTCAATATCAAGAGGTATTGGCAGTGTAGTATGAGCGGAGAAAGGAAGGAGTGAGTTGGAGCGCTCCTGGTGGCTGTTCTAGAAGCTCTGCGCGGTGCACAGTGGGCGGAAACGGGGTAAAAAGCGCGCATGTAATGTTGTATTTGTAGGTTCCTAGACAGAGTATACAGAAGCAGGTGTAATAATGTTTTTTGGGTCTCTGATTTCAAATTTGAGGTCAAAAATGATCTTTGAATCTTGTAGGTGGCGCCACTGACGAAAAATTTGGAAAATCAGTGAGATTAAGGTATTTTATATACAAATATATGTTTTTCAGGTCGCTGAATTCGAATTTGAGGTCCAAAATAAGTTTTGCTCTGATTGGCCTATTTTTAATTTTGATTGGCACACACACACACAACGATACATTTTCCCATGCTCGTCACACCAAGACGTTCCGAGACTTACACAACGAATGAGTGAATCTTTCATCAAATCGCAATTACAAATTAAAAAATTTGTTGGTCTTTTTTTTTTTTTCTCTTTTTGTTAGTGTATATAAACAACATGGTGATAAAAAGAAATCAAAAATAACGAACAAACAAACCAACCAAATATCTTATTTTTATGCATTTGTGAGGATAAAAACAAATACCTGCTGTTCTTCTTTCTTGAGAATCACTCAACGAATCGAAACTCTTTTTCTTTTCGGAGTTTGGTATGATTCGTTTTTTTTGACTGGAAGGTCGTTCGTACAAATTACCACTCAGCCAATCAGAATAACGACTTTCAAAATACGTGTGGTTTCTACCACAATTTTTCAACTTTTCTTGTAAGTGCTTCGAAAACCATTTTGCTTTTCCTTTTGTAACTACAGCTCCTGCTTTGAAACCGTACTCTTCGATTGATTTCACCTTGTCATCACTTGCTTGAGAGTTGCGAAAAAATTTTTTCGTAAGAGTAGAATCGACTTAAATCTGACAAAAAATAAGTCTATGAGTTAACCGCGGTTGACAGCAGTGGAGGCAGACTACTTCACTCCACCTCCAGAGTTTCATGTTCCACCGCTGGCAATTCTATGTTCCTACCTGGATTCTCACATTCTATAACGACCTCGTGTTTCCTTGAGAGGCCGGGTCCTGTGAGACCCTCTTTCTTTTCGCTCACATGCGCAAATATCCTTCTTCAAACAAATAGCAGTTGTCATGTACGCATTAACAGGTATGTTTTGTTTGGTACAGTTACAGAACGTAAACGATCCCGGAGCAGCTCCTTGCGGCGGTACTCGGTGCCTCCTCGGCGCGAGTCAGGCCCTGAAGGACGGTCCATGGACGCTGCCATTCGTCGACCCTCCCTGGCCGCTCTAGCAGACCGCGGCACCTGGGGTTCTCCCTGGGAGTTTCTCCTCTCCTGTGTCGGTCTGTCCGTCGGCATCGGCAACGTATGGCGTTTCCCCTATTTAGCCTACCAAAATGGAGGCGGTAAGTTAATTTACACTAATTTTGATGTTGTTTAAAACATTAAGCAAGACGACCAGACCTTCTAAAGACATCTAAATATCAGATGTATTGAGTTATGTGCGCTGGTCAGCTTGCACCTAGTAATTTAGGTCAATAAGGATGTACACGCACACAACTAAGTGGAGAAAGTCTCTTGAGTGCCTCGTATATAACAGCCAAAAGCATGGTCCCCGAAGTGTTTCCATCATCCGACAAAAAACAGGTCGTTAATCATCCAGAGTCTGACGTCATCTAGGATATTGAGTCTCCCAGGACTTCTAGCAGTTATCGAACTAGACAGTAATATATTGTTAAAATAATATAATATTGCCATATTTAAGAAAAGGATCGAATTTACTTTCCCATATTTTCTCATTTTTATTTTTAAAAATTCAAATCGGTTTATTTTACAAAGATAGAATAAATCAGTGTTTTGTCTTGCCCTTGGTTAATTAATTGTCAAAAATTTGTTTAAGAGTATTTTCGTTATTTGTTCTACTTAATGATTTATGTCCATGTAAACGTTTCTTTAAATTATTATTTGTTATAATAAACACGTTTGTTATTAAACATATCTATGTATAATGTATAGACTAGCAAAGAATTGCATCAGAGTGACGAAAGAGCGCTCTGGTAGTATGCGATATGACCTCGTAGTTAAAGCCCGGACATGAGTCATAATAAATAACTAACTCCAACAGTACAAAATACTTTCACAGCTTTGATATTAGTAGAAGAGTTTTGGACGAGTCATAAATGAAATTTTCGTTGGATGCCCACCTTTAGGGCATATATGGCTTGAAATAAATTAAACCCTCTCATGCGTTGCCGACCTGTTGCCTTCCCTTGATTCAATATCGACCAACTCGACTCACAATTTATAGCCTGTCCCTCTGTGAACCTTTTATTTATTTATTTATTTATTTTTATAACAAGAAACGAAACGTGATTTCATTTTATTTTATTCATTTTTTCTTATTTGGTTTAATTGCTGCTATGTACTCGAATATACCTAGGTATCTATGGTCACAGGGAATAAGTTGTTAAGTCGTAAAATGGTCAGAGGGCGCCGGTAGCTCAGTGGTATGCGTGCTTGCATTCTGAGCTCAAGAACGTGGATTCGGAACCCGACCGAGGCCCATAGTTTATTTTATCTGGGAGGTAAAATAAACTTAAGCACGCCGTCCTTCGGATGGGACGTTAAGCGATGGTCCCGAGCCTGTACGATGTCAGGTACTCGTTAAAGACCCCTACCCTAGGTGAATAAAAATTTAGCGTAGGCAAAATTTAGGACTCCCGCAGTAGAGTCGGGCTCATGTCCGTAATACCTTGTAGTTGAAGCCCGAACGTGAGTCATAATAACTAACTAACGATAACCTAATTTATATGTTATATGTGTATTCAACAAAAAGATTAATAATGACATGAAAATTAATACAATTAGAAGTTTTTCCTATCACGTGCAATTTTGAGTCGGGCTCATGTCCACCAGAGTGACGAAAGAGCGCTCTGGTAGTAGGCGATATGACCTCGTAGTTAAAGCCCGGGCATGAGTCATAAAACCTAACCTAACCGTAAAATGGTCAAAATGATTTAAGTTTACTGTGATCATCTCCCAAGCCATCTGCGTACTGGGAATAAGTTGGGAGCTCAGAACTCTAATACTTACGGAATTATAAAGATGTGGGTTTCTTGGTATCTCGTAAAATTGTGTATGTTCTCGGTTAAATCAACTTAATCTACTTCCTTGAGGAATCATTCACGAGATAATTTAACCATTTATTCACTACGGCAGACTATTCCAAGTGAAGAGGGTGTTTTCGGTTAAATCAACTTGCTCAACTTTAGAGAGGCATCATTCACGAGTATTTCAAAAGTATGATTAGTAATTAAGTAAGTCTGGTCAATAATTAGGTAAGTGATGGAGAATGATTAGGTATCTAAGGGAAAATCCAAGAAAGGATTAACAATATTCATTTTCATTCTTTTAGTTTTAGAAGGTATATGATTAATAATGTTGCAAACATCATAGGGAGCCATGGTGGCCGTGCGGGCTAGAGCGTAGAGCTTTGATCGCATGGTCTCCCATGGTTTGCGGGTTCGAATCCCGTTCGGGAGTGAGTTTTTATTTCGTAGATAGAACTCCCTCCCGGGGCCATGGTTGTCGTAAATAATTAGAGATAACACAGTGACATGGTTAATAACATAACAAAAAAATCATTTGAATTTCAATTCAAACCATTTTAATTAATTCGTTTGAACGTCTAGCAGTTACTGGATTAGAATATTATACTGTTTTCACAGATGGTAAACAATGCTGTTTACAATAGCAAAGGTCGCATTGTAATTAGAATCATAACAAAGACGTTACAGTTAAAATAAACATTCATTTATAAAAAAACGACTGAACTTTTGAAAGGACCATATATATATATATTATTATTAACCTTATTGTTTTGGTAAGATGTGGACCAGCCTACTGCACACCCGCACACACTGACTGGTTCTGAGACGCCCCCCACAGACAGACAGAGTCCAGCTGAGCAAAAAAAAAAAGGCATCATACCGGCGAATTCATGTTAAAATGAGCTGTCATCCAAACCCAGCAGCAACTTACCACCGACTCGACAAAGACGACAATTAAAAGAAAACACCACTGTGATTCACTTGCATGAGAAAATGTCTATATGGACTATCAAGAATGTGGATAAACTTTAGACTAATTTTCTATTTATATAAATTATTGATTGTTATTTATGTTGTTTAAAATTAATTGTTAGTCATTACTTATATATTTTGTTTAAATGCATTCAATACCTATCAATTATGGAGGACAGGCAATGGGCTGCTATCTCAAAGCATGTTTCATGAAATTTATTTAAGTTATGAGCAAAACTATATAAGTTTAATAAAGTTATTCTAATGCTTTAAAGAAAACAAGCAAATGTGCTAAGAGAGAGATAATGGCCATGTCAAAATGTCAAAAGGGGATAAATCACCCAGTGGTGACCTCCCTAGTCACTGAATTACTCTCATATGTAACTAATCACTAATATTGCTGCTTTTAAGGAGGTCTCTAGGCCATTGACGCTTAAAGAGTAGTTGAGGAAGTGTAGCATATAATAGAGGGCAGGGACTAGAGGATTATTATGGGAACTAAGAGAGGAAAATAGTTTTGTATACTTGGATTTAGCAACTTCGGTGACAAAATGTACACTAAGGTCAGTCTGAAGAGTTTTGTTGGAGACGTAATAAGGAGTATTGGCGTACGATTTTGGATTGAAAGGATTGGATTGGAAGATAACTGCCAAAGTAGGTAATGGATCTATCGACATGAAACTTTGTAATTAAATTCAAAAGCCCTTAAGGACGGCTTCTGAAAAAGGTATTTCCACATATTTTCAATTTTTGTTTTGTTATTATTCAGCTTACAGAAGTTAATTTTGTTCAAATAATTGGATAAAACTTTTTTTTTTTCAATTTTTAACACCCTCTACAGGGTTCTAAAATCTTTTTTTCAAATACTAATAAAATTTTAATAAGATTTTATTTGGAACTTTTCGCGTGATCAGCACGTCAATACCCAACTATGGAGAGTTGTTGTCAAACAAGATTCTGGAAAAAGTTTGGACCGATCACGCTACTGAACTGTTTGGAGAGAACACGCAAGAGAGTTACTTTTTCAGTTCGAATTTTATTTAGGTACCATTTTCCTTGTATTGGGCAACTATCCTATTCATCTTCGAAACCCGGCCGAGGCCCTTAAGTTTTTTGTTTAGGAGATGAAAAAACCTTGAGCACGCCGTCCTTTGGATGGCGCGTGAAGCAATGATCGCGAACCTGTACGGTGTCAGGTATTCATTAACAATCCTATCCACACTGATAGATAAGCCAGAGTAGGCAAAAAAAACTCCCACAGTGGAGTCGGGCTCATGTCCACCAGAGCACCGACAGAGCGATCTGGCAGTAGGCAATATGACCTCGTAGTTGAAGCCCGGGCATAACAAGTTTGCTGAGTGCAAACCGTACGTATAGGGAGCACCAGGTAGGTAAGGGAGGGGTTCACAAATATTTACATCCAATAACAGTTGGGAAAATAAAATTATCTTAGGTTTTTTTATCTCTCAGATAAAAAAAAAACTTGAGCTCGTCGTCTTTCGGATGGGACGTTAAGCGAAGGCCTCTAGCCTGTACGATGTCAGTTACTCGTTAAAAACCCCTACCCTAGTTGAATACAAATTTAGGGTACGCAAAATTTAGGACTCCCATAGTAGAGTCGGGCTCATGTCCGTAATAACTTGTAGTTGAAGCCCGAACGTGAGTCATAATAACTAACTAACGATAACCTAATTTATATGTGTATTCAACAAAAAGATTAATAATGACATGAAAATTAATAAAATTAGAAGTTTTTCCTATCACGTGCAATTTTGAAGAAAGTGCACGTATTCTGAAAAATTTTAATTAATAAATTTTTCATTTGAATTTCTTCTAAATTTACAAAAGAGATGCTATCTTGTATTTCTAAATTTGCAAAAATGTTCAATCTAATCCAAAGGTATAAATCATCTTACTGGGTTAACAGGGAAAATGAATAGCATAGGATAAGAGAACAAATATTGGGTTTATTTTTACTTAACCTACATTTTAAATTGAATAACTAAAAGATTGGTAATAAAAAAATCTAATTACAAGAAAAATCTTACCAACTAATTACTTAAAACTATATCAGTCTCTTTTCAGTTTTCTAGTGGCCACTATTTATAATTCTTTTATATTTTGGGCATATATATGTACATATAAATAAAAAGTTCCTTTTCTCTTCTATTTCACTGTTATTTCACTCCTACATGGTTCATTACACCTTAACCCTAAAAACACTTCTCTCTCTACTAGATTGTCCACCTTCACATCTCTCCTCAGTTTCTTGACTATTTGAAACAGCTGATCCTCGTCATTTGTTCTTCATTCATTGGTTGTTCACATTTCGTTTTAAAACAAAATGCGACCAGTCCATCTGTATTTATTCACTAATTAAGTTAACTGACTCCTATTATACAAACAATAATAAACTGATTTTATAATATTTTTACAATCTTAATGCGTGTAAATTTTTTTACTAACAAACGTTTTATTTTTTATCAGGCGAACGGAAAACATGAGTTTTCATGCAATTCATGCCCTTTTCTTTGCACGGATACTTCTTATGGGTCAGAAAAGAGCAAAGTGTGGTTGGATTTAGGGAGTGGGAGTGGGAGTGGTGGTCGTGGGAGTGGGGGAACAATAAAAGGACATGACTCGTGAACTTTAGAGGCGAGGGATGTCCAGATGACGGTGTGTAGGAAGGAGAGATATCGACCAAGGATGGGCAGACACCACGCTTCACCTCAGCTCCATTCACAACCAGACTCCATTCACACTTCACCACTACTTCTACTAGTCGTACACATTTATCTATTTTCTACTTCACAAGTTAGGTTTTAGGTTTTATGACTCATGCCCGGGCTTTAACTACGAGGTCATATCGCCTACTACCAGAGCGCTCTTTCGTCACTCTGGTGGACATGAGCCCGACTCTACTGTGGGAGTCCTAAATTTTGCCTACCCTAAATTTTTATTCATCTAGGGTAGGGGTCTTTAACGAGTACCTGACATCGTACAGGCTCGGGACCATCGCTTAACGTCCCATCCGAAGGACGGCGTGCTTAAGTTTATTGTACCTCCCAGATAAAATAAACTAAGGGCCTCGGTCGGGCTACGAACCCACAACCTTGAGCTCAGAAGTCAAGCACGCATACCACTGAGCTACCGGCGCCCTCTACTTCACCAGTTATCTATATTATTAAAGCTGAAACGGGGTTTGTTTGTTTGTGGGTTTGTACCAGCATCACGCCCAAACGGCTGGACGGATTTGCATGAACCTTCACATGTAGTATCCTTTTGAGCCCAATTGAATTTTTTTTGGCTTTATGTACGGTGCATATTAGCCATGTCAATGTGTTATATATAATTATTTAAGACATCCATGGCCCCGGGAGGGAGTTCTATCTACGAAATAAAACTCACTCCCGGACGGGATTCGAACCCGCAAACCATGGTGAGACCATGCGACCAAAGCCCGCACGGCCACCATGGCCCCTACTCATTAACTAGTGGTCGGATTGTAATGAAATTTCATATGTAGTATTCTTAAAGACCAAATAGAAAAATAGGGTGTGTGACGTCACACAATTGTGAACGGGAGGGGGGGTTGTGGGGGTAGGCCTAATTATGAAGATACCGGTAGCTCATTAACCAATGGTCGGATTATCTTGTAATTTCACGTGTAGTAGCAGTAACTACGTACTAGCTGTGGAGTCCGCCGTTGCAAGGCACATACTAGCTGTGATGCCCAGTGGTCCTAACTACTTACTGGCTATGGGGACCGCCGTTGCAACATATATAAGCCTTAGTCCATATGAATAATTGAAAATTATAACATCATGAATGTACTGTTGAAGAATTGAATAGCATTCGAACGAAACATATTAGGAGAAAAGTCAATGTTCCCCGGGCAACGGCGGGTATTACTGCTAGTACGAAATATAGGGGAAGTTATGTATTTCGTTAGAAATTCGATTTTGAATTATCACCGGTTATTCATTTTTTCCGACCCTTGATTCCAAAATTAGAAAAGCGACAATGTACTTCACCAGCATGAATAAATCAATTAATTTTTTGCACTCTCTCCAAAACCAATCGACCATTTGGGATAAAAATCTATTATAGCTGACTTCTGAATCATCATACTAAATTTTCCGACGATACATTTATTACATTGGCAGTTATTAAGGTTTTTGTGTCAAGCTCCACTTTTCTATTATTTTCCCTTCGGCCGATTTCACGGAAAATTAATAGAGTTTTGAATGCAAATATAAAATTTCTTTCCGATACATTCAATACATTGGCAGTTATATCAATAGGTGTCGTAAATACACATATACAATTAATTTTATTTTGAGTGATTGTGTTCAGTTACAGATGCACATACACACAAATGCAGACAGACCTTTTTTTATAAATATTTGAAATTAGGAAAACATGAATTTCCGACCGATTACATAAAATCCTCAAAAAGCTGAAGAAGTAAAAAGTGAGTGATAAGACCCGACAGAATAAATGTATCGAGAGGGGGGGAGGAGTGGTGGTATAAGAAAATCCTGTGATTTCCTAATGGCTTTCGCTACTTAATTTTTTGGAATAAAGTATAGGTAAATTTTGAACCCTGAGGATCCCAAAAAAAAAAAAAGATACATACATATTGTACATTTGTATCTGAGTTTGTGTATAAGACAATAAAAACCTTCAAATATAATTAATTAGACACAAAATAATTTTGAAGCGGGCTGGAAAGAATACATATTGACCTTATGTTATCACGACTAATTTAACCATAGGAGGATAGTGTTACGACTTTTTTTATATACTTAGTTTTTGGTTAAACGTTAACTTAAAGATATTAGTTAATACAGCCAATTATATAATAGGTTAGGTTAGGTTTTATGACTCATGGCCGGACTTTAACTATGAGGTCATATCGCCTATTAGCAGAGCGCTCTTTCTTCACTCTGGTGGACATGAGCTCGACGCTACTATGGGCGTTCCTAAATTTTGCTTACCCTTAATTTTAATTCACCTAGGGTAGGGGTGTTTAACGAGTACCTGACATCGTATAGGCTCCGGACCATCGCTTAACGTCCCATCCGAAGGACGGCGTGCTTGTTTATTTTACCCCTCAGATAAAATAAACTAAGGGCCTCGCTCGGGTTTCAAACCCATGATCTTGAGCACAGAAGACAAGCACGCATACCACTGAGCTACCGGCGCTCTCTAATTATGTAATATAAATAAAATACTATGATATTATGGTATATACCTGTATATTAACAGGTTAATAATAATATTTGCGTTCTTAATCATATGCAATATGCAGACAAACAACACAAAGCTCACTACCCTCCCCTCCTCGCAAAAAATATAAAACAGGTATCGTTATTTTTGTTGATGTACAGTGGCTCAAAAAAGTATAGGCAATTTTATTTTTGTAGGTTTTAATCTTATAACAAAATAGAGAACAAAACAAAAAGCTTTTTAAAAGAAAACATTTATTATGAGAAAGACTTGAACAATAGTAGTTTAGAAAAAAAAAACATTGCAACAAATCAATATGGAAAAATGGGAAAAAACAGCATCAAAAAAGTATAGGCAATTGCCTGAAATACCAATTAACTACTTCAATTTTAATTATTATTCCAATTTTAAGCAAAATTAATATTTTGTATGCATCCCTTTGGCTTCTATTATGGCATTAAGCCTTCTAGGCATTGAGGAAACTAAATTTGTATTGGTGTCGGTCGATATCTTTTGCCACATCCAGCAGTACTTTTTTGAGCTCATTTTTTGAAGAAATTTTGCTCTTACGGATCGCTGATCCCAGGTGACTCCAAAGGTTCTCTATCGGGTTCACATCTGGTGACTGGGGAGGAGGTTTGAGTTGACGGGGTGCATTATATAGCAACCATTCTTCAGTTTTTCTGGCCTATGTTTGGGCTCATTATCTTGCTCAAATATAAACGTTCTCTCTAATCCTAGTTTTACGGCCCTCTCCTTTAAATTATGACGCAACACATTGATGTAAACATCAGCAGTCATAATAACATCAATACAGGCTAAATTACCCACTCCACTTGCAGCCATAGACCCCCGCACCATAACACTCCCACCGCCGTGTTTTACCAGTGGCCTTAAATTCTTTGTTTGGAACTCTGTATTGGTTTTTCTCCAAACATAACGACGTCCATCGGATCCAAAAATATTAAATTTCGATTCGTCAGTAAAAATTACTTTATTCCAAAATTCTTCAGTTTGGTTTTTATATTGTTTGGCAAACAGGAAACGTTTCTCCCTATTAGCTTGTGAAATGAACGGTTTCTTTCGGGCGGCTCTTCCGAAAAATCGCTTTTCATTCAAAACATTTCGTACTGTTTGGACACAGAAAGACTTGTCCACACAATTTGCCACATCTAACGCCAAGTCTGGTCCACTTATAAATGGATTTTTTTTACCTTTTTACGATTTCTCGTGTTTCCCTGGCTGTGAATATCCTTGGGCGTCCACTTCGTTTCCTATTTTCAAGAGACCCAGTGTTTTCAAAATTTTTAATAATTGTTCTCACAGTAAATAAGCTTAATTTTAACTTTTCACCAATCGCTCGATAAGTCACCTGGGATCAGCGATCCGTAAGAGCCAAATTTCTTCAAAAAATGAGCTCAAAAAAGTACTGCTGGATGTGGCAAAAGATATCGACCGACACCAATACAAATTTAGTTTCCTCAATGCCTAGAAGGCTTAATGCCATAATAGAAGCCAAAGGGATGCATACAAAATATTAATTTTGCTTAAAATTGGAATAATAATTAAAATTGAAGTAGTTAATTGGTATTTCAGGCAATTGCCTATACTTTTTTGATGCTGTTTTTTCCCATTTTTCCATATTGATTTGTTGCAATGTTTTTTTTTTTCTAAACTACTATTGTTCAAATCTTTCTCATAATAAATGTTTTCTTTTAAAAAGCTTTTTGTTTTGTTCTCTATTTTGTTATAAGATTAAAACCTACAAAAATAAAATTGCCTATACTTTTTTGAGCCACTGTATATTCAATAAGTATGAATAATCAAAAATTTATCGAGAATTAGTTTTGTTTATTTGTTACCATTTACGGATATAAAAAAATAATTTCAATATTTTAATATATTCAACTATTTTTTTGTTTGTTCAAAAAAGTAAACAGTTTTTGTCCATGAGAGTTTTCGCTTCACTTTGCTTACTTTCATTCGATATATCTTCTAAACTATTATAAAAGATCGATACAAACAGTAAGTAAGCGACAAAAATGTTCAATGGGAAATTCATTTTCTAGATCAATGATTTGTTTATACAAAGCTCTTTATTTTACGAACAATCGTCTTGTCAATTAGAAGAAGATTGACAATTTTTCCTTTTTAAAGTTAGTAATGCTTATATGTATTTCGAATACGAAAAAAGGCTAGATTAGCAATAGTGTTACGACTTTTTTTATATACTTCGTTTTTGGTTAAAAGTTTTTGGAATACGCCCAACACGGACAGACATGGTGTACATTAATGACGTGATGGTTACTTTTTGTTACAATAATGGGTGTATAATTATCCTTTTTAATAAGTACCATTTGTAGGGCGCCAGTAGCTCAGTGGAATGCGTGCTTGTCTTCTGAGCTCAAGATCGTGGGTTCGAAACCCGACCGAGGCCCTTAGTTTATTTTATATGGGACGTTAAGCGATGGTTCCGAGCCTGTACGATGTCAGGTACTCGTTAAAGATCCCTACCCTAGGTGAATAAAAATTTAGGGTTGGCAAAATTTAGGACTTCCACAGTAGAGTCGGGCTCATGTCCACCAGAGTGACGAAAGAGCGCTCTGGTAGTAGGCGATATGACCTCGTAGTTAAAGCCCGGTCATGAGTCATAAAACCTAACCTAAGTAACATTTGTTTATTCAATACGTCATGGTTATTTTTACGTAAATATTAAAAAAAGGTACACGTGCCATCTTCAATTATAAGATTTGTTTACAGTCTGTGGTAAATAAACTGAAAAATATTGTATGCCTCTGGCAAGGCGAATAAAAGGATGAATCCTAACTAGTGTATTTGTGTACATTCCGAGGCAGCTTTTTGACGAATTCTCATTATGTTTTACTTTTCCGGCTATACAAAGTATAGGGGAAGTTATGTAATCGCTCAGAAATTCGATGCGGCGTTTTCAGTGGAATTTCATATTTTCCGATCTCCTAATACCAAAAAAAAAAAAAAAAATCAGTCTGTCTGTGAACACGATAACTCCCGATAAAATCAATGTATCGACACGAAATTTTATATTAGTATTAGGTTAGGTTTTATGACTCATGCCCGAGCTTTAACTACGAGGTCATATCGCCTACTACCAGAGCGCTCTTTCGTCACTCTGGTGGACATGAGCCCGACTCTACTGTGGGAGTCCTAAATTTTGCCTACCCTAAATTTTTATTCACCTAGGGAAGGGGTCTTTAACGAGTACCTGACATCGTACAGGCTCGGGACCATCGCTTAACGTCCCATCCGAAGGACGGCGTGCTTAAGTTTATTTTACCTCCCAGATAAAATAAACTAAGGGCCTCGGTCGGGCTACGAATCCACGACCTTGAGCTCAGAAGTCAAGCACGCATACCACTGAGCTACCGGCGCCCTCGAATATATTAGTATTCAGAACCCTCTAAGGACGACACCTATGATAGATTTTTAGCCAAAACGACCAAAGGGAAGGGGGGGATCAGGGAAAGGATTAAATGTATTGACATATAAAAGAAGTGTGTGAAGTAAGTCAATTAAAAATTGAAATATAATAGGAACTACTACTTACTTTTATTTTCCTGCGCATGCGCAGTAGCTAAATACTTTTGTATAGTTTTTTTTGTATATTAATTGTCACACAAATCTAACTATGTCATCGCTAAACACTATCAGAGTCTAGTAAGCACTCATGTAAAATTTTGTGACAATCCGAGTCTAAGCTAGGTTATCTATTCTATATAACGTGGTACATACATACTTGGACCCTGGCACATCAAAATGAATGATATTGCTTCACTCATTCAACTATGTAGACAGGGGCGTAGCCAGGATTTTGAGCAGGGGGGGGGGGGCAAAGTTAGGCTGCGAGGGTGGGGGGTATAGACTCCCTGGGGCACAGCCCGCAGTTTCCCTGGTTAGCGTTGTAGACTTTTTGTTATTAATTTGGGAGACTCGGACCTCTAGAATCTCCCCATGAGGAAGCACTGACTGTAATACTTAAGTTGACATTACATGAGCAGCAAAAATGCAAAGCGCAGCAGCAGCAAATGCACGCTGTGGTTTCTGTGCTTTTAGAATTAAATTACTCACATCCAATAGCGTGTTGCTGCTGCTGCGCTTTGCATTTTTACTGTGAATGTAAAATCAGCTTTAAGAGTATAAAGTATAGAATAAATGACGATTTTAAGCGAGGAAATGAAATGATGAAATTCATATATATTTAAATAAATGTGATATGACTTGTTTTGTACATGTACATTTATGTAACAGCTGATTGCTGATTTAGGAATCTGACGCACGGGAAATTTAAAGATCCTATTGGTAACTTGCAAGTAATCCATTTTTAATAAAAACAATTTTTTTAGTTTATTTAATTTTTATCTTGGTTTTTTGCTCTGGCCAGGGGGGGACGCGCCCCCTCCCCCCCCCCCTGCCCCCTCCTGGCTACGCCCCTGTACGTAGATGTTATTAATATTAAATATAGCGCTGTGAACCAAAATGGAAATGGATTCACATCAAGGATGACGAACTATTCAAAAAAACGTATTTTTAAAATAATGTGAAGACGTATTATTGTTTATTGATTTACAATTCGTTATAACTTTTATCTCAAAATATGACTTATATTAAATGACTTATATTAATGAAATTATGTTAAATGTTGCAGGTGCCTTCCTCATCCCATATCTTGTGATGTTAATACTGGCCGGGAAACCTATGTATTTCCTGGAACTAGCTGTGGGGCAGTTTTCTGGGGTCGGACCCTTAGCCCTCTGGAACTGCTGTCCTATTGCCAAAGGTTAGTTTTATTATTTCGTTAATCCTGATTTAATTTGCACTCAAGTCTACCCTAACCATAGTAATTAAAGTTAAAAAAAAAAAAAAAAGCATAATTTGACATTTTACGAACTTGTGTAACCTGGCTGGATGGACAACACCAACCATACAATTTATATTAATGAGTCTCTGACCCTTTATAATAAAAAACTTTACGCCGAGGCCAGGAAACTTAAAAGGGAAGGTAAAGTGAAGTTTGTTTGGGTGAAGGGAGGCAAAGTGCTCATGAGGAAGGATGTAGTACTCCCAGTTGTTTTGATCACTAAGCCTCCCGACTTGCATCAGTTTATTTATTTATTATTTTCATGTTCACCTCTCTCACTCCTGCTCCACAACTGACCCCCACCACCTCTCCCCTCCCTTTATCCCCCCTCCACTCCTCATTACCCTGGTCCACTTCTTTCCGTTCTCTTATTTACTAATGTTCTCAATCGGTTCTAAGAAAGCTGCCTCCATTCACCCACGCCACGATATCACTCTATCCTGTACAATTTTTCCTGGCCTCCGCCCTTCATTCTGTTTCTGTTTATTTTATATGTTTTTGTATTGTTTTATCGTATCTCTATCATAATTTATATTATATTATTATTTTTTGCTGGGATCTGTTCTTTTCTTTTTTTGTCTTCTATATTGTTATTTTATTGCACTTAATGGATCTCTACTCTTACCCCCATTTTGATTATTCTCCTTGTTACCTGTCTATATTTACTCATTTCATACTGTTTTTTCTCTTTTCCTTTAATTTTTGCCATTCTATTATACTTGTCTTTTCACTTCTGCTTATTATCAATTATTTCTCTGCATGCACCAATTTTTGGTTTCCCTTAGTTTCCCTCTTTTACAAATTTATTTGCATCTATTCCTTAGGTATCTCTTATAAGTTCTTTTTGATTACTGTTCTCATCTTTATTGTTTACTTTTATTTATTGTTTACTACTATTATTATTTTATTTGTTACTCTGTCCAGTGACTGTCATGTTTTTATTCTTAGGGGACCTCGGTCCCAGAATTAAATTTATTTTCATTTCATTTCAAACCATCATAGTAATATGCTTGGTCGATTTATATTATCAATTTTATTTTACTTTCTTAGTTATGATTTCCTTTTTACTTATTCTCTTTTGTTATATAGATACTTTTATTTATTTTTTTTCATCATAATGAAGTTGTTAATTTTATGTTTTTTTCCTGTTAATCTTTTGTTTATCTATTTCTTAATTGTATAGTTTTTCTCCAATGTATCACTAATTTTATTTACCTATCTTTTTATTTCTTTGTACTGATACCATATTTCATTGTTCCTGTCCTTTACTCTATATGTATTTATTCTTAGGGGACCTCGGTCCCAGAATAATAAAATTTCTTTTCATTTCATTTCATTGATAATAACATTTTGCCGGATTGTAAATAAATTTTCTCACCTTTGTTAATTCTTCTCAACTCCAATATTTAGACATGAAATAATAATTTTATTGTTTAAAAGGATCACTCCTATATAATATTCAGTGACTATTACCATCCAAAATTTACTTCAGGTTGGATCCAAATTTGTAAACATGATAATTATTTTAATTTATACTTACATTATATTGCATCATAACATAGGTGATGGGTACTGTGTACACAATATCTGTGATATACTGTATTCCATATGTATTAAATTATGTTGACAGTTTTAACTACTTATTGGGGGCCATGGTGGCCGTGCGGGCTAGAGCGTAGGGCTTTGGTCGCATGGTCTCACCATGGTTTGAGGGTTCGAATCCCGTCCGGGAGTGAGTTTTATTTCGTAGAAAGAGATAGAACTCCTTCCCGGGGCCATGTATGTCGTAAATTATCTAGATAACAAGTTTACAAGAGATACGGCTAACATGCATCGTACATAAGGCAAAAAAAAAAAAAATTATACATTTATGATTTAGAATAGACAATTATATAATTGTATTAAATAGTTAATAATATAACATTGGTTATTTAGTAATTTAATTCTCTAAATCCAGAAAATTTAATATATAACTATAATATATGTATAATTCCTTGAGATACTCATTCTACTATCTTCATCTTTCATTGTCTGTTTCAATGTCATTGTCGTTCAGATCTTTTACTTGGCCATTAAAATTATTGTATGTAACTTACAATCACTTACACATTATTCTAAAATTGAGATTGATCAACTGAACAATAATAGATATCGTGTACAAGATCAATTAAATAAAAAATACTTTCTCTTTGATTAATATGAACAAAAGTGAAACTGAGAAAAAAGTCTAAAATATATAAATAAAATAGGATTAAAAATACACAAAATATCTGTACAAATGCGAGTTAAACAGAGATACGCTTCAGAGATTAATATAAATTTAAATAGGGAAATAAATGCAAGTAATAATGGTGATTAAGGGAAAAAATGTATTAGTAATAATATTACAGAGAAAAAAATAATAATAATAATGACAAAGAGAATAAGTAAAATAAATATGGAATATGTTGAATATAAGGTATATATAAGTAATGGAAGAAGACTGGGTAATTATTCATTAACCGTAATTGCTTTATGTTTCAAAGCTCTGGTTATATATTAGAAAATATTGGATAACTCATATTCATTGAGGGCCGGAAGTAAGGTATGTAAGTTGGATCTGTACATGTTGACCTTCTGAGCCAGGAAGTTGTTTCTAATGGGAGAGTAGATAGGACAGGATATTAGCAGGAGGCACACATCTTCCAGTTTGTTTTTATTACAGATTGTATAAAGATTCTGGGGATTAAGGATGTAAACGTTATTTTCGAAAATAATTTTAGGTCAAAGTTGAGCCAATACTTTGATGTGAAAAAGGACCGTTCTAATTTAGATATGACTAGAGTTGACTGCTTCTTTTCTTGGTTTTTGTGATGAATCGTAAACAGTGGCGGATCCAAGGGCGATCGCCCTCCCCCTGAAAGATTTTGTTTTTTTAAATTTTATCATTTCTTGTCAAATTATAGATGAATAAATAAAAATGTAATATTTCGTTTTATCGTATAAAAAAATTGATATTTAAATAAAATTAAGTTTTGGCGCTTAAACGGGTGACATCTGTCGGATTTTTTACGAAATCTGATAACGTTTTGCAACTCACGTGGCATGAAGTAAGTTGTGGGTGGATTGATCTCGTCCCCCCGTGATAGGTTTTCTGGATCCGCCACTGATCGTATATGCGTACATAATCTTGGGAAGAGAATTCTTTGTAGCATTACCGGATTCAATATGTTTATTACATCCCCCTTCCTAATTTCATTTAAAGTTAATATTGTATTATATATTTTCAGGTGTTGGTTGTGCTATGATAACAGTCTCCCTGATAGTGTGTATCTACTACAATGTGATTATGTGTTACACCGTCTACTACATGTTCAGTTCGTTTGCTGCTCAGGTACCCTGGGCCCAGTGTGACCCAGCCTGGGCGGATATGGAGACCTGCTATGTGAGAGGAGAACCAATTGGAAAGGTGAGAAAGCTAAATGACTGTCCTAGTTGCCAGTAGTGTTGATACCTCTGAGTATCGATACGTTTACTCATGAGTAGTATTGATTCAAAGTACCGATACTTACTTCGTATCGGAAAAAAGTATCGATACCTAATTGTATCGTTTGAAATGAGCATTTTTTCGAACCGATAACTTTCCAGGAACAACAAAAAAAAACAGAGGAATGTATCTTATTCATTAATAATTAACTAACAAATTTTTCTTAATAATAAAATTATATAGTCCTCCTCCAAGAGTACATCTTATACAATGAATTATTATTAAGAAAGTGAGCATTCAAATATTATTAATATTAAACAAACAATACAATAAAAATATTTATTAGTAACAAACAGTAGGCAACAAGTTTTATGCATGATAAAATAATTCAGTCCTCTCCAAAAAGAACATTTTATCCAAAGAATTCTTCTTGAGAAAATTAGCCTAGATACAATAATTGATTAAGATGTTTCCCAGAAAGTCAAAAACATTTTTTACAAGAGCAATTTTTTTGTCTATCTTGTCAAAATATCGCCAAGCTTTGGCAGGGTGGCGAAGCATTTTAAAAATATAAATAGAAATAAAATAAGTAAATAAAAAGCAGAATAAAAATTAAGATCCGACCAAAGCCCCGAAGAAGATAGCACGTTTAGGTAAACAATTTTTATTAAATAGGTGGGGTGTTTAATGAAAAGTAGTATAAGTTTTTGAGAGGACCACCAAAATATTAGCATATTTTTTTGTTTTACAACAAATTTAAAAAAAAAAAAGATTGATAGTTGAATAGTTATTTTCTAGTGATATTTTTACAGATAAAAAAAAGGAATCTCATTACTATGTACCTACATTGAGACAAAAAAACCCGCTGTTGGCATAACTTTCTCAAAACCAGTAATTTTCGATGGCGTTGTAGTTTTTTGTTTGTTTCAATCCCCATCATTAATAATATATTTTATTTTTTTGTTTGACAGAATCTCTCCACATGGAACAGGACGCTAGGAAGTAGTAATGCCAGTCGAGAAACAGCTAGTCTGCAGTATTGGGAGTGAGTCCGTATTTTGTTACTGTTAATATAAAAAAAAATACTTTTATGTAATTACTTACTTATGTAATTACTCAACGTCACAGCAACCCAACGAGAGTTCTGGCTTTCTCAAGTCCTTCCATCTGTCTTGGTCCAGAGCCACCGTCCACCAATTCCTCATCCCCAGTACTCTGGCGACCTCCCTCTACCTGGCCTATTCAGTCTTCCCTTTCTTCTTCTTCTTCCGGAGTTAAGTTCTGTTTCTTCCTTTCTACCCTCTCCATCCTCGGATCATGGCTATCCAGCGGAGTATTCAACTTATTACGAGGTGTGTTAAAAAAATAACGGGAATTTTCGGTTTTAAAAAATAATTTTATTTATTCGCCTACATCAATGTTATCCCCTTCAAAATAGTCCCCATTAGATGTTATACACTTATGCCAGCGCTTCTTCCAATATCCGAAACACTTCTGGAACTCGATCTTTGAGATAGCATTTAGCTCTCTAAGAGATGCGCTTTTAAGGTTCTCTGTATTGTTGGGAACAGAAAAAAAGTCACACGGGGCCATGTTTGGCGAATATGGAAGCTGGGGCATCATTAAAGTGTTGTTTTTGGCCAAACATTCACGAACAAGCAATGAAGTGTGAGCAGGTGCATTATCGTGGTGCAAAATCCATGAATTGTTTCGCCACAAATCCGGGTGTTTTTTTCACGCAAAACGTCGTTGCACTTGTAGGTAGTGCTCCTCATTGATCGTTTGACCTTGTGGCAAGAACTCATGGTGCACTATGCCGTTAAAATTGAAAAAATACAGTGAGCATGACCGCACTAGTTGAGCTTTTATACCTTTCGTAAACCCTAGTTTTGCTCATAGCAGACGCACCAAAAGCAATATGTAACATTTCTAAAACTTTGTTGCGCTTTATTCCATTCTTATAGCAGCATTAAATGAAAATTTCTGATACATTTAGTATACAAATAAATAATCGCCGATCGTACCAAAACACATGTAACCTCTTTGACAGCTGACAGCAGACTAAATATCCGGTTTGGCTAACAATGTACAGATACAACCCGCGAAATTACAAAATTCCTGTTACTTTTTGAACACACCTCGTATTTGCTTCATTGTAGAGGAAATGGAGTTCACGTTATTCATGGATTTATTCATGGCCATTAGTGGCGCGCAGGGACAAGTAGCTTCCTCGGAGATATACGTACCCATCTCTTCAGCAACGCCCCAGGGCTTGGGGGATGACCAGTGCTGGGTCGGCCTTAACAAGACTAGTACCATTTCTCAAGTCTAAACACATGACGAATCATGAACAAAAAAGCTAAAATCGTTTGAATATGAAATCTAGGTATGTGTTGTAATGTTATATTCTGATAGGTTGCAGTCGATTATAAGGCTAGTGACAGGAAATGCATTTTAAATAAATACAGGAAATGTATTGGAAATACCCAATTTTTTTAATTAGGTCATAAATAGAATTATTAAGCGGGTCTAGTGGAAAATACGAGACATGTACGTGGCTATCAACATCAGAAACTTATATTAAGTTTATAAAGTTAAAGTTCCAAAGTTCTGGAACTTTCCTTGACATACCTGATTTAATACTAATCAATCGATTTGCGGAGTTGGTCGGTTGAATAACCTAATAAGCCAGGGGTCGGCAACCTTTTTTCATACGCCACACATCAAACAAAATAAATAAAATAAACTCTAAGATATTCATAAAGAATAAGAAAATTTCTTATAGCTTCTTGTCCATTTATACGTAAATAAATAAAACAAACTCTAAGATATTCATAAAGAATAAGAAAATTTCTTATAGCTTCTTGTCCATTTATACGTAAATAAATAAAACAAACTCTAAGATATTCATAAAGAATAAGAAAATTTCTTATAGCTTCTTGTCCATTTATACGTAAATAAATAAAACAAACTCTAAGATATTCATAAAGAATAAGAAAATTTCTTATAGCTTCTTGTCCATTTATACGTAAATAAATAAAACAAACTCTAAGATATTCATAAAGAATAAGAAAATTTCTTATAGCTTCTTGTCCATTTATACGTAAATAAATAAAATAAACTCTAAGATATTCATAAAGAATAAGAAAATTTCTTATAGCTTCTTGTCCATTTATACGTAGTTTCTTGACAACCAGGCTTTGCATACCCACGTTTTTTCGCCGTTAAATGTAATGCTTTGTTTAAAATAAATTATTTTACAGGTACCTCGGGGGCCGTACAAGGTGCCGCATGCGGCCCTCGCGTTGCCGACTCCTGACCTAAGGAGACACTGCCGTCTAATAGTTTATTTTAGAGGTAGAAAAGGATAGATTTAAACCAAAGCAAATAAATAAATATCAAAATAAATAAGAAAGTGCATAAACGAAGCTGCTTCTCCGTATTGCTCGGGCATAAATTTTCTTTTTTCCTCGACCGTCTCTTTATTTCTAAAAATTAATAGGTGCCGTTCTTCGGGGGTTTTAAATTTAATGTTTTTTTTTTTTTTTAATTAGGGGTTGGAAAACATGAAATTTTAGTGAAAACAAGTTCGAATTCTCATATACTTCGTACTGCATATTACTTGCATATTTCAGCATTTTAAACTGCATTTTTTATGGCATATTTTGGTAGTTTTTACTGCATACAAATCCGGTCTCTAGTAATGACATATGATCCCAAGTAATTATGCATAATTTCCAATATATAATTACAGCAACATGAGTTTACGTATTTAGTTGAGTCAGTTTTGAAGTAGGATTTAAGGCGCCTCCGTCTGGCGACAGGTGCAGATTGATCTGTCGCGGCCATTCTGTCTGCCTCCTCTGAAGGATCCTGAGATGGATGTCCCAAGTCGTCTTGACAAGACTTATATCTCCCCCCTCTCACGTTTTATTTGACTTTTCTGATTGATAAGGGCTCTCTTCTATTTCAACTCGCCCAAGTACCTTTTCCTTCTTATTCAATTATCACTTTTCAAGGATTTCAACTGGCAAATTCTTCGGGTGATTTCTCTTCTCACTTTTTTTTTCTCATTCCAACAACGTTTTTCAGATTTATACATCTTTCAACACATTTGAGAATTGAGCGATTCCGCTCATTTTTCATTGATATTTAGTTGCTTATTTAATAAAAAAAAGTACTTGTTTGACTTTTATATTTGCCAATTACATAAAAATACATACATATAGGATACCGGTTTAGACTAAGATATGTAATGTATGTTTAGACGATCCGTGCTGAAGCTGTCGGACGGTATAGAGAACCTGGGTCCGATCAAGTGGGACCTGGCACTGTGTCTGCTCTTCTCTTGGATCATCGTAGTCCTCTGTCTCATCAAGGGCATCAAAACTTCTGGCAAGGTTAGTTCATCTTTTGTATCATTTTATGTTGAAAATTCAACAAAAAGCTTTGAAGATCTTGAAAAAATATATATATAAAATAAAACTTCATGATATAAGCAGGCTATAGATTAAATAACAAATGTCAAGCGCGGAAATTAGCTTTGTAGATATCAGATTTGTAGAAAAGACAATAACTTTTTTAAAGCCTGTTTCGATAGGCTAGAAAATAAGGAAATATTTAGATAATAAGAAATTAACATTAAGAACAATTAAATGGCTATCACTACTCTAGTTGTCTTTGAGGTAACTTTAATTTCTAGCTCCCCCCGGCCTCCCATCTCCCACTTCAGTCATATCACCTATCAAAGGTTAAAGTGAAATGATAGGGTCGAAGAGATGGTGTATGGTATAGGGAGGACCCCTTAGTTAGAGTGGACAGACAAACTTCGATTTTGGTTGGTTGAGCTTAAGTTGTCTTTGAGTTGTGATAGGTTTACTTCTTGGGTTGTGTAAGAGATTCTTAATTCATATATAATATATAATTACAGCATTACTTTTCCCATTTATTTTTTCTTTACTTCATATTTTCTTCACGAAAGTTAGCAATTAATAACGTTTCGGGAAGCACACCAATCATAACTATCTATAATAAATGTGTTCGTTAGGTCAAGCCAATAAGAATCTTCTTTTTATATATATTGAATCGAGTTCTATATTTAGTTTTGACTTGATGTTTAATTATAGAAGTCGATTTATATTATAGACGACATAAAAGACGGTCGCTCGGTAACGGATTTTGTACATTTTCTTATAGTTTTTGAACAAATCTCAGGTGAAGCTTGTGTTGGAGTAAATTGTTCCGAATGTAGAACATATTCATTGAACATATCGATCATATTTATTGAGTCGACTTCTATATGAGTTTTGACTAGCTGTTTAAACATGGAAGTCGACTCAATAAATATGTTTTATAAAAGGAACATTCTGATTGACAGAAGAAATAGTTAACCTAAAGAACACATGTATTATAGATACTAGTGATGGAAATAGAAAAAAAAAGAAACCTTAGTCACTGATATTGTTTCAGGTTGTCTACTTCGCTGCCACGTTCCCCTACGTGATCCTGTTCACGCTGCTTATCACGGGTCTTCTCCAGGAGGGTGCTATGTCTGGGGTCATCTACTTCCTTTACCCTACCTGGAGCAAGTTACTCGACATTCAGGCGAGTATTCCCACACATTTCATATCAAACATTCCTTTATTTATAATTATTTTGCTGAAATCATTTCCCTTTTTTTACTGTACAGGTGTGGCAGGCTGCTGCAAGCCAAATGTTCTTCTCTCTGAGTGTTTCTATGGGAGGTCTCATCATGTATAGCTCATACAACGACTTCAGGAACAACGTTTATAGGTAACTCATTTTTATTTGCACGTGTATCAAAGTGTAGTCTCCCGTCACTATGCCCTTTTACTGTAAAAAACAAATAGTAACAATTTCTTATTAGGATCAGCCTGGAGAACTTTTTAAACAATGAGGTTAAGCGTGAATGTTGTTGTTGTAGTGGCGAATCAAACTACCTTTTTTGTTCTACGTTCTTCAATAACTGTTTCCTTTCCTTTCCGAATGTCCGAGTGTGCCTCGACTCGACGTGGGTACAGCCTGACCACTGGATGTCCCAGATATTATCAGGTCACGGAGACTTTAACTCCAAACTCTTCTTCTTTAGGAGGAATAACAACCCAAACTGTTCATGTGGGGGGATCGAGACTGCAGAACATGTAGTCCTCGATTGCCCGCTGTATGATGAGGCCAGGGTGGAGTTGATTCTCGGGACCGGATCATACCTGAGACTGGGACTGGGACAGCTGGTGACGGGGACCGGCTACCCAGTGTTCAGCCGGTTTGTCGGTTCCTGGCAGCAGAAAAAAACAGTGTGACGGGCTGGTCGCCACCCTTCCAGTTCTATAAAAATGTCTTTTGATCGTAGAGTACCTGACTTTGTGTGCGTGTTTCAGAGACGCTCTGGTGGTAAGCGTAATGGATACAGTGACCAGCATCATATCTGGTATAGTGACGTTCTCCATTCTGGGAGCGATGGCCCACGACCTCAATGTCCCCATCAGTCAGGTGGTCAAAGAAGGCCCAGGGCTGGCCTTCATCGCATATCCTGAGGCACTCCTCCGACTCCCCGCTCCTCAGGTCTGGTCCGTTCTCTTCTTTCTTATGCTCTTCATTCTCGGCCTGGACAGTGAGGTAAACTTCAACCTAAACCAGTGTCAGTAGAATATTGGCTTTATACTTGTATTTATTCCACGTGGAATGTGTAATGTACGCTGACTGCCATATTGTCAAACTCTAAAAATCACGTCAACAAAACCCATCGAGTAGGGCCTATCAAGTTGAAGGGCTTAAAAAGACAATTCTAAAAATATACAGAAAACCTACTACCTGACTGAGTTCCTTCGTTCCCTCCTGTAGACTAAACGGCTTGATCGATTTCTATAAAGATTTCAATGGTGGATAACTCATGAATCCAGGAATGACATCGGATATATAAAACTATTGGCAAGATTAGTGACATCATCAAATAGCACAACCACTGAAAACCACATCTAAAAATAGTATATAATATAAAATAAAAAAAATAAGTTAAAAATAAACCAAAATTCGACTTTTTAAATAAAAGTGAAAAATGTATAATAGCAAGTAGTATGATATCTAAAACTAATACCAAATCTGAGAAAAGGACCGTCGGAACAATTTACTGTAACACAAGCTTAACCTTGGTTTTTTCAGAAATGATAAAGGAAATTGAAGAAGAGAAAATATATTATAAATGGTTGACCGACAACGGATTTTGCAAATTTTCTTTAGAATTTCTGAAATTCCAAGGCTAAGCTTCTGTTGCAGTAAATTTTCAGGTTTGGTGCTTTGTTAGCTTTAGACATCATACGCTATTATAGATGTTTTCACTTGTTTCCATAGTCTAGTTTATTTGCTTATGTTTTATTTCATTGTATTTAATAAACTCAATTAGGTAAATAATTTTAACTAACTACATTATTGTAATGAACTATTGCCAAAAAATGTAAAAAAATCCTACAAACTCTCCATTTTCGGAATGTCCCTCGCTTTATACTGACTTAAACTTCTCAGTTAATATAATTTGTCTGTCCAACAGAGTATCTATTTATTTTATTTCCACATCTAGTTTCGGCTAGTTAGCCATTATCAGGTGGCGAATTTTAAAGAATAGAGAGACAATTTTTCAATTTTCGCCAGAGTACTTTCAGATTGGCTTATAAAAATGTGTAGTGTTGCATGATTCTAAAGTTTTGAAGCCAGACTTTTCCAAGTAGTAATACAAATCTATTCAAATGTGTTAATTTCGTTATTATTTTCAGTTCGCACTTCTTGAGAACGTGCTGACAAGTCTTTCAGATGAGTTTCCAGTGTTGAGACAACACAAACTTGGATTTTGTATCGTCACTGCAGTCATCTGTTACTGCGTTGGACTCACTTGTGTTACATATGTAAGTAGTTTACACTTCTTTCGTTTACAGATATACTAAAAACATACAGGAACAATGCATTTAATAAGAAGGATGATGTGAAGAAACGTTTGTATTATGTGTGAGAAAAAAAAACACAAAAAAAAAACCTAACCTGTGCAGGTTTTAAGTAGATATGTACGTTGGATATTCGAGAGATGCACAACTTCCATACTAATCTCTTTTTTTTGGTCTTATGTACGATGCATATTAGCCGCGGGTCTAGAAAAATTTTCGAACGCTAAATCTGTCTAAAGATAAAATCGTCTAACCACCAAGTCGTCTAACTGTAAATTCGTCAAAAATGTATTTTTTTTTTAGGTTTAAGTATGTAGTTCATTATAGATGCGCTGGTCCAACAACAATTTATCAATATTTCTGTTAGGAGGAAGGGGAGAGCGGGTATAATAAACCAAACAAAAATAAAATAAAATAAAGTTAATTCGCGACTCCAATTAACACTCCTGAACCATAGGGGGTTCTGTTGGGAGGACCACCTTTATCTTTAGGGGATAAAGGGAAATAAATAAATAAACAAATAAAAAATAAATGAAAGATGGAAATGAACTTGGAAGGATCAGATACGCTTAAAAACTATATATAATGTACTATACAAAAAAAACATAAAATAATAAATATTTTGAATTGAATATGAATAAACTAAACTAAACTCCTATAAGTTGAAACTAAATTAAAACAAAAATAAACTAGACATTAAATAATAATAAATGTTTCACAATTTTGGGGTCGGAAGGTTGTGATTGAAAGAACAACACCCCCCCACTAGAATATTCGATAAAAAATGTCTGCTACCGGTGTGACAATATAAAATACAAATTGAAATGACAATCTGAACAATTTCTAAATCAACTTTTTTTTCGGCCTTAGCGATGAATGTTAGCCATGCCTCTATAACGGTGTTATTTGGATATTTACATGGCTCCGGGAGGGAGTTCTATTTATGAAGGAGGGGATTCGAACCTGCAACTAGGGTAACTGATATAATTCTGTGATAAGAAGACCTTCGTCGCAACAGAACTTTAGTAACATCCACTCAAAAAGGAATCCTTTACTGATAATAGACTAGTCATTACACAACCCTCAATCTATCATGAAAATATTTTTTGAAATTATATATATATATATATTTTAATGTACTTTTGATATTTTCAGGGTGGGAATTACGTCCTGACCCTGATGGACGTTTACGGAGGAGGAATGGCGGTACTTTTTATAGCTATATCTGAATCAATAGCTCTGGTGTGGATATACGGTGAGAATAGTTCGTTTATGATATAAAAAGGGTTATTTAACCTTAGGTGACAACTCGACAGTCGGAGCTGCTTCCGTGGTGGGGAATTTTATGAGGTTCTATAACCCATTCAGTGAACCTTAGCACGCTTTACCTTTATTCAGACTTAAAAAACATATCAGAAATGTGGATACTTTTTTGGTTACATAAATAAAACTTCCATCAAAGTGGATTATGTTCCTTTATTATTTTATTTTGTTACTATAAATTAGCTACCTATACGTTGACAAAATGTTCATGCAACAATTTCGTGAAAAGATATTTCTCAATGAAATTAAAACGTTGTCTTTTCACTATTTTATTTCCAACCAGAACCGAATTTCAATAGTGGCGCATCCTAGTGTGGAGCCTAATCACATTCATAATACATTTTTTAACTAACATAAATGTGGTGAAATGAAGCGGCAGCCTTCTATAAACTTAAACATGCTGCCTAGCGGCCTTGTGGTGAACTACTAAACTTCATAAAGTCTGATGCATTTTTTTTGTTTTTATGTTAATGTGGAAGGGTCACAACACTTCAAAAGCACACAAATTATATTGAAATTTTCAGTATATCTCTAAAATATATAATTTTATCATAGGCATTAAAAAGTGAAACCCACCTATCCCTTTGATGTGTCTGGCTATGCAAGCATGTTTTTGCTAAATTTACGTTTGTTAAAAAAAGTATTTTACAACCATTATTATGCCGAGTTTTGCTCTTCTTGACATATATTATTATCTGTATAAGTTATATATGTATATATAAATTTAAAAAAATAGTGTGTTTTTATACAAAACATTTTGTCACATTTACTGCCGCCATTTTATCTCTGAAGTAGTTGCAGAGCTACAGGTCATATTTTAGCCAGACCCTGAGATTTTCATGAATAGAGTTTAAACGATATCCGAGAATACAGCTTCAAAATATCACATCATATCCTGTGGACGTCATAGGCTAAACTATAATTAAACAATTATTCCGGGAATGGTTGATAAACTTGAGTCGTTTTACCTCACGTCTTAAGTCGTTTTACCTCACGTCTTAAGTCGTTTTGTTGAGTATCAGCAAAAGCACACAAATTATTGTTGGAAACACGAATCAAGTGCACAGTCCCTGAAATAACTGCTTAAGTCATCTGATGACCGACGTAGCCAGGAGATGTCACTGCTTTACAAACAAAATGATGTTACATCAAAATGTTAAAACTTTATAAATATAATAAGGATATTTAATATTATAATTTTAAAATGTACTAAAATATCTTCTTTTTCATGTAGGTCTGAAGAATCTTTGCAGAGATATGAAATTTATGCTTGGGTTCCAGCCTAGTTTCTACTGGAGGACCACATGGTGCTTCTCGACACCTGTGATTCTTGGGGTGATTATAATGCTTGAAAATTATATTAAAAACTAGCTGTAAATCCGCTGCTCGTGAAAGACACTAATCCTCAGACAATTTTCATATTAATTGTTTGTCCATTTTGGGTGTAACTGTTCATAATGCTCCAGTTTAACAAAATATATATTTTTTTCTTAAATAATTGGTTGTTGGAAATAAAAGTCGTATATTTTCTTTATTGGTTCACCAACTAATCGCATATCTTTTTCTCCAGGTTGTAAAATGATATTTTCTCTTAAATTCTCTTAAGTATTATAAATAATAGCTCCCAAATTCAACCCTTATCTACGTTACAAGGATTGTACTCTATTTCTAGGTGATATTTATCTATTCTTTGATAAAGTACAAGCCGCTGCGCTACGAGAACTACGACTATCCTGATTGGGCAGATGGAATAGGCTGGGGTCTGGCAGGCCTCTCTGTTCTCCAGATACCATTTTGGGCCTTCATCGTCCTCTGGAGGACCAAGAGTGACACCATCCGAGGGGTAGCTATTTTTGAAATATATATAATTATAGTTAGTTTGTAGTCCCAATGGAGGTTATAATCCCACAAGCAGATTCATCTCGTTATTTAGACTTTAAATGGATGAACGACACAAGGAACAACGTTATAACGCTCATCAAATATCCGAAACTAACCTACTACAATACGATTTTGAGGAAACCCGTGCTCCTTGGGTTGGTAACATGATTCGATTATGAATAATATCACTGTATGTTTTTTTTTTTTTTTTTTTTTTTTTTTTTTTTCAGTTACTTCAGAGATTTATTAAATCAGATGTGTTGATTTGTTGAGATTCGAATCCATGCTCGAACCCATGGCTAATGATCTGTTAAGTAGGAAATAGTTGTAGGGGCCACCACACGGGGGCACTAACCAGAGGGGCTGGGAGATCGGTAGATGCAGCATTTTATAGTGACATCAGAAGGCTGTTAGTGTGTTTTCCAGTATGCTGCTTTTCACTAATTCTATATGTCATCTGCAATCAATCTGTGCGTCGGTTTGACAGACTGTCCCTTTGTTGTACATTGTCTATTTGTCCAAGGTGCCTACCGCATGGGGGCTGTAAACTCACCCTTCTCGGTTTGATCCTCTCAGTTTATACTAATGGTGTATTTTTAAAATGTTTTAATTTACTTATATTTCAGAAATTGAAAGAAGCGATGAAGCCTACGAAGGAATGGGGCCCCAGCGACCCGAGGAACAAGGAGCGATGGCTGGAGATCGACTCTACAGGCTCCAGGCTAAGGTATCACAACGGTAGGTGGCTACTCTGTTTTACTTTGTATCTGTTTTCTTGTAGACAGAGGATATTCTTTGTATATCTCATCAGTCCTCTGGTCACCTAGATACCTAAATAATTTTATGGGAATATAGTATTTTAAGTATGTGATAATTAGTAATAAGTAAAGTAGGCTTACTCTTATCCGGCCTTCGTTTGATGGCGGGTTAACTGAAGGGCTGGCTATGCCGAAAGAGCTATATATAGAAGTGCAGGAGGCAAGAAATGAGGAGAGAAAATCCCAAAAAATACTTTATTTTGAACAATGAAATATTACTCATAGAAACACAGGACGTGGTCTTCCCACTGTTTTATTTTCGACCAGGTTTTAAACGCAACAGCGTCATCAGTGGCTCATCCCAGTCATACAGCGTAGAGGCGAAGTGGCCAGTAGTCCTTTAGCCATTACGGTGTACGGGTGGAATGTGCAACTGATGATGACGCTGTTTCGTTAAGAACCGGTTCTGGTCAAAAATGAAAGTAATTACTATCACATACCTAGTTCGTTAGTTATTATGACTCATACTCTGGTGGACATGAGCCCGACTCTACTCTGATAGGTAGGGGTCTTTAACAAGTACCTGACATCGTACAGGCTCGGGACCGTCGCTTAACGTCCCATCCGAAGGACGGCATACCAAGTTTTTTTTGCCTCCCAGATAAAAAAAAAAACTATCACATATGAAAGAGGTATTAATTCATCAAATTATTCTGTCATTGCAAGCTGCAATTATAGTTTCTTCATCATTCTTTTTAATTGTTCATCTTCTATGACCCCCCCCCCCCCCCCCCCCCCCAATTTAGGAACCACTCCAGCTACGCTTATCTCAAGGGGTTGGCTAAAGCAGAGACCGGGTAAGCTGGGACTGGATAAGAGGAAATCAAGTGTTTAGTAATGATATTAACTTTTAACTATGTTACTGACACTACTTATATTGATTTTAACTGTTACTGACACTACTTATATTGATTTTAACTATGTTACTGACACTACTTATATTGATTTTAACTATGTTACTGGCACTAATATTGATTTTAACTATGTTACTGACACTAATATTGATTTTCAGGGATGGTTTTGTCTTCCCCGGAGGCTGAGGCCTGCCTACCTCCCACAGTCTAACACATCACTGGCTCATCCTGGGTATTGTTATGGTTTTGTACTTTTTAAGTTGGAAAAAGTATACATAGATATTTTTTAGTAGTACCAAGTCTAGAACTAGATACTATTGACAAAGTATCTTGTTGTTTTAAGTTTGAGAGTATACAGAATAAACTATTAAACAGTATGTGTTCAAATTTACAATTGATGTATTAATAGTAAAAAAAAAAAAATGAAAAATACTTTATTATGTATAATCGAAACACCAAGTAAAGTTTTAATTTATATATAAAATAAATGAGTAGTGTGTAACGTCGAAATAATTTAAATGTAAAGAGGACGTTATTTCATTTATCCAAAACTAGATTTTGGTTTATTTCGATTAATATTTGTACATAATATCTAGTAATGTATGTTTAAAAATAATAGTAATAATATATGCAAAACGCATGAATTTAAGTTTAAGGGTTTATTATTTTAAGAAGCCTGATTTGTCTTCAATGAATCGAAGCGAAGCTTCTATAACAGCCGCATGAAATTAGGCAGTTGCAATATGTTTGATGCCTGTTGCCATCTATTAGGGCAGGCACGGTCTCACCTAGTAGAGATATAGCCTATCTATTGCCCCGCTTTATCCTGAAAATTTCGTGGATTTACTTCGAATGGTGTCTGCGCTGGAACATACATACCTAATTTTGTAAAAATTATTTAAAATGACTTTAAAATTTAAAAAAATCGTCCAAAACCACAATCTCTCTCTCTCTCTCCCTTGTCTCTGCCCACTATGCAGACCGTTTGATTGAAGAGGGTGCTGGATGTATTAAAGTCAAATCTGTCTAATTTCATGGCGCCTGGAATAATAATAGAATTTCGAAGAACAGTGATTCTTAACGTTTCAGGTACAGGGTAAAAATCGGTAGCTTGTTTGCCTATTGTGCTCAAGATCGCTATTTCGAAATCCGAGGCCCTTAAGTTTTTTTTATCTGGAATGTAAAACATTTTTTAGCGCGCCATCCTTCGGATAGGACGTTAAGCGATAATCTTGAGCCTGTGCATGTCAGGAACTCCTTAAAGACTCTATCCTAGATAACTAAACCTGTGTAGGCAAAATTTAGGATGTCCCCTGCAGAGTCGGCTCATGTCCACCGTAGCGGGGAAAAGCACTTTGGTAGTAGGCGATATGATCTCGTAATTAGATCTCAGGTATGAATCACCAAAACAAACAAACAAAATTGACAGTATATGAAAACAATATTGTTGATATATTTATTTTTAAACCTTGGGAAAAGTTTTTTAGTTTTTAAATTATAACCTGAATTTCGTGGTATAATTTTTGCAATTAATATAACAAATTTACACTCCCATAAAATATTGCGGAAATTTTCTTTTCGAGTTACATCTTCTTCCTTAAACTCCTTTGCGTCTTAAAAAGTAGTCTCTACAGCCAATTATCTTTCGTTAAGAGTTTTTCTTAACAAAATAAAAACCTTAGAGCTGCGAAACTTTTATCATTTCCACTGAGAATCTGAGATATCGTCACCATTTTTAAAAGGTTGAGAACCACTGTTCTTAGAGTGTTGAATTTATGAGTTGATAGCTAGGGGGAGAGGAATAATAAGAATAAGGAATCACATTCATTGGTTAGAGAAAGGCGAGAATAGTTCTCATTGGCTGAGAGAGGTAGTCGTCCTTCTTATTGGAGTTGTCCTCCATTTCTCTCCCTCTTTTTGATCTACCAATTCTTGAATATAATACTATAACTGTTGTATACTCATATTGTATTTTTGTTGGATCCAACCACATGTACTCTGCCATTACTTGAATTCCATTTTTATTATTTATTACTGAAAATTTCGACGTGCATGATAGAAATATTTTTTGATGTATGACTTATGGACTGATGAATGGATTTCTGCGGATAAGCTGCTCAGGTGTATGGAACACAATGAAAACTACGGGTACTATGCGATTCCACATTAAAATTAGAGATATTTTCATAAGCCTAAGGCTGTTTTTTTTACTTCCTTTGGTGAAAATGAAATTGGATTTTCTATGACTATCGTGTCTATTAGGACAAAAATATTGTACATAGAAACTTCAAAATACAACTGCTTCAACTCTTCCTGATTTCAATTGTTTTTGTTTCTCTATTATATACAACAAGTGTGTCTCTATACACAATAAATCGGTTATAATAGTGGGAACACGTACATTTATTAGTCAAACCATTCAAAATAGTGTCTTACAATGCCTATATGTTAAAATAGAAAAATATAATGGTTGTTTTTTAGTACCTATATATCGTCGCCTAAGATGCAACATTGTGCACCTCCAATTTCGTTATTTCACAAGGAAAGCAAAAAACTCCTTCTCATGAGATGAACAATGTTTCCTAGACGTTTTGAGACGCCCAGTGTTGGCAAAAATGTTTTTAGTGACGCTCCAGGTGGTGACTAATGGTTTCATCGTTTTTGGCGTAAAAATTTGAATCCAGTAATGTGCATTGATGATTTTTGATAAAAATTGAGATGCAAAATGTTGCATCTTAGGCGACGATGTATATATATTTATTTCGATGTTGTTTTTCTACGTTGAATATTTTTGAAGTAGTGTCGATGTTTCTAATTTCGAAGTAATGGTAAATAGATTACTGACATCAAAACACAAAACTGATTGTAATTTATTTTATTTTCATTAAATTAAATTTTATAATCCATATTATAACCAAATAGGAAATGGTCATATAACACGTCATTCAAAAACTTATTTGAATTACATTTAAAAACAGGAAAAATTGATTTTATTTTATTCACATGATAATGAGTAGAGGGCAACATTCCATTTCAATGGGCCGCCATTTGAAACAATGAGAATTATCGAGTAATGTTTCGAACTTATGAAAGATTTTTAAAATGAGGTACAACTTGACACCCCATTCCATTGAAGATTTTAAAGTTGATGAGCAGGTTGGAGCGCCCCTGGTGGTGGGCTGCGTCAATAGTAGGACGTTAGAAAGTATAGCTTTCTATCAGATATTGAGGAGTTTTCCAACTTTCTGAACTGTCGGTATAGAAAACATTTGAACGTTTGTCATACCTTTCGGTGGAAACCGTCATCACTGGCTGCTGGCAGAGGATGTCTTCATGATGTCCATAATACTCGACCAGCAGCCAATGACGACGGTTTCCACCGAAAGATATGACAACAGTAGTATATTTACTGGCGGAACTAACCCCTTAGATTTGAACGGTATTTGCTTCCTGACTCATGGCCAGTCACGTTGAATCCAGATCCTAAGGCGTCTTACTAAAAAAATTGAATTTTAAGATATTATACACCAAATTAGCCTGCCAGAAAAAAAGTATATAAGTAAAAATATATTTATTTTTATATGAATGTTTAGAAAATAAGAATGATAATTCATTTTTATTTTCTTATCTTTGGCATTACTTTTGTTCTCTCAATTTTGATTATTTAATAGCAAAAAAGGTAGGATTAACAACTCTTAATTGGCCTTAAGTCCCAAATGTGGGTGTTAAAGTTTCACTCATTCGGGCATTTTCTAAACTTAATGTTATGTCCAACTATTTATTATTATATGTTAGTCATATTCAATTTACAATTAATATTTTCGTCTTCATGATAATATCATGAATATTATTTATGACTATCATAAATATTATTTATGACTAAAAAGTGTTCAGTGTGTGGCCATTGGGAAATCTTTTCATTAATGACATTGAGCATTTTTTATTTTTTTAAAGGCATTTTTGTGACGTTGTAGACGTTTCACTAAAATAATATGTATTTAAACACCCACGCTAACCTCTGCGTAAAAATAAATATATTTTTAAACGTAAGGCCAATTAAAGTTGTTAACCACATTTTTACTATTGAAGTTACAACTGGTCTCAAATTAAGTACATCCTTCCTCCACCATAGAATTGTTATTTTTGTAAATAATTCTTACATTTATTATTTCTTTATTTTCCTGTTAACTGAAAAGATTTTTCATAATGTATTGTTTATGCTGTCTAATATATTTTTGAAATATAATCATCTTACAGATATGCATTTTATAACTGACATTATAGTAAATATGTGAATGTTAGGAATTGATAGTTTTATCTATAAAAACATAAATTAAAAAAAATATATATAAAAAAAAGACAAAAAATTAGTTTTATAAAATATCTGTATATTCGTATTGATTAACAAATAGGTAAATATGTGTCAATAATTAATATTATTGGATAATAATTATTTTCATTAATGAAAATTAATTTATATACATTGTATAATTTAAAATTAATTTTAGATTTTACTTAAACAACTATTACTTACTACGTACTGTAGACATGCAATTAACAAGGAAGTTTTGCTAGGTCGTAGAAACTATTGTTGATAATTTAGAGGTTTTCTTTAAAATTAAGGGAAATTATTACAAAAAAAAAGCAAATACTGATAAAGTAGAAAATATGCCGATGATAAGGATATGTTATAAGATACCTTAATTTTAGACCGATCCAATGGAATCTTACTAATGAATAAGATAAATAAATGTCAATTTGTTTATAGATTATTTTGTTGGAAGCCTGAACGGCAAATTTATATAATATTTGGAGGGTCTTGCGTCCGTTATTTTTTAATTTAATTCATATCAGGTCCGTTGCGAGGTTGACAACAGGTAGCTCCACTGCTAAATGTACAACTCGGCCGACTTACTTATTTGTGAGCAAATATTTTAAATAAATTATAATTATTTCATGTAGCAAAGTCTATTCAACAACCGTTATGAACAATAACTCAATAAAATGATTCTTTTATCCACTTTTAAAACAAGTTACTTCAAGAGTACAGGGAGGACAGCCATTAAATGATAAAATGAAAAACGGCAGTGCCGCGGCATTACACTTCGATTTATTTGACTATTGATAGAGTGAGTGGGGACCTATATGCTCAATTTGTTTCTGGCTGTCGTCAACCTTTAAACGAACGGATTATGTATAATGTCGATTAAAAAAAATATTCATATTGAAATAACTCTATTTTATAATTAATATTTTTTGATTTTTAACTATGCATAATATATGCAGTGTTTTGAATACAAATGAGGTAGGCAGTCTGTGATGTGAAATCTCGCCCTTTGGGTGCGTCTATTAACCGTCAATAATTTATTTTTATTTTTCCATTATTTTCACCGTTGATTATCTCAAATTGGCCAATGTTTTTGGAACTTTTGTAAACAAACCTCCCTCTCCACACCTACCCATCTACAATGGTGTAACGTATTCTTTTTTTTTTTAATAAAAATAAATAAATAAATAAAAAGTGTTAGATTTGTGTCATTTAAAATACCTATGTAATTGTAATTAAGTATTATCTACTTAATGTATTGAGTAGATACCTAGTGTGTGATAATTTTTAAAGAAAAACATTATTTTTCAAATTGTAGAAAGGTGTCTAGAATTGTATTATAGGTATAAAAAATAAAACAAAAATAATAAATTATTAAATAATAATGATACATAAATAAATTTGAATTTTCAATGTTGATGTGTTGCTGTTTCATTTATTTATACATTTTTTTTTGTTGTAAATATAAAAATATTTATTTATATTATTATATGTATATATAATTTGCTGTAAATATTACAAAGGAATGAATTGGGAGGATGGTATTGTTCCAAAAGGTATAAAGCTCAACCATATGCAATTTATTGATGTTAAGCGCTTGAAATTATTATTTATTTATTTTTTTAAGTGTTTAATTTTTTTTCATAAATGTGTATTATGAAGTCCATTCAGAATTTAACCTAATTTTACTCGTTTTGAATGCGAAAATGAAACCGATTTTCTTCGTAATTTTGTATTTACCAAAACCCAACTGTATCGTTTTTGATTTCTAACAATATCAAGTTCAATTAACAATGAACAGAGGTTTCCCGAATCAAACAAGACTTTGATTGAAACATTTTGAGCAAGTTAAGAGGGTAAAAACAAGCGACACAATATTCCTTTTTTTTAAAATCGGAAATAGTCAATTTTGAGGTTAAACAACACGTGAAAGTTGAAAAATTTTCCTTACCTACAACTCCATCCTCCGAACCACTCATTTCCAAACCCCTGGAAGCACTTTATGATAACAATCATCCCCAAACCAAACAAGGGCTCCCATCTCTCCAGTTCCTACAGACGCATCAGCCGCCTTCCTCTCCTAGGAAACGTTTTTGAGAAACTATTTCTAAGGAAAAACTTTTCCATACTTGATGATTATAACATCATCTCTCATCACCAGTTTGGTTTCCTAAAACACCATTCAACCATACACCAGTGCCATCGCGTTGTAGACATCATTGCATCTACCCTGGAGCAAAAGCAATATTGCTCAGCGTCCTTTCTCCACGTCGAACAAGCGTTTGACAGAGTTTGGGCTGTGGATGCTCAAAGCAGTTCTTCCCTTCACATTCTTCCTAATCTTAAAATCACCTTTCTGGAAGAACCTTTTGTGTAAGCCAAGGTTTTCCTCTTTCTCCCATATCCCCGCAAAATGCTGGCGTTCCACAAGTTAGTATCCTAGGTCCTATCCTTTACACAATATACACAGCTGCTATCCTCACCCATCCATCAACACAACTCCACATCTTTGCAGATGATACTGCTATCCTCTCTCCTCATCCCGACCCAGTCCTATCATCCAGACACCTCCAAGAACACCTGAAAAGTGGAGAGTGAAGGTGAACCACACTAAATCAGTTCACATCGTCTTCACCCTATTCCCCGTGTTGATGTAATGAATGTATCGACATGAAATTTTGTATTTAAATTCAAAACCCCTTAAGGACCACATCTTTTGGTTTCAGCGTTCGGATTTCCTGAGGAACCTTATTATATCTGGAGGGTCCTAAATGTGAACAGTGTCTCAAGCCCTGCTTTGGTGTCTCCCCGGCACTCTCAGTTTCCCCGTCTCCCTCCTGATCCCATGCCCCTGGGTAGTCTAAATTCTCTGTGTTTATGTATTAATCTATTATAAGTTTAAATTACTCAGTTAGTCTTGGTCGGGACAGTTGCTGATAAAAGGTACCAATTGTTATAAACATTCGTAAATTGCTCGAAAAACTTTGTGTGTGAATAACATTTCTATTCTAGTAATAAAGATAAAAAAAACAACATTCACTCAATGAAGTTTCACTGAAATCTTATGTCGCACATGGGAAACCTCTGTAAACATAGATGAAACAGTATACATTTTTTTTTGTTTCAAATACCTATTTATTTGTATTTTGTATTTTTGTGAAAGTTGAAGTTAGTTTCAAGAAAACACTTGATGTATATTGAAGATAAAGAGACAATACAAAACAAAAAACTATTTTAAAAAACAAGAAGTATTTTAGTATATCTATTTATAGTATACATATATATCAATTAACATTTATCAAGATGGATATTTATTGTTTTTTGTCTATATTTTCATTTATGAAGAAGTAACGAAATGTTTAAATTTCTTTTTTATTATTGCATCATTTTTTAAAGAGAACAGGACAGTAGGAACTGATCATTGATTATTTCTGTCTAGCAATGAAAAATTACAAAGGATTAGGCTTTATGTATTTATTTAATAATTAGTTTATTGCTATAAATATTATTTATATTATGTAAGGGTATTATTTATATATTTAGTTCGATAATGTTCGTTTTTCTAGATTTGATAGTTAAGAGCACTGTCCAAAGTTGCCAAATAAAACAAATCTCTCAGCCTGAAAGCTGGATTCATGAATAACAGCTGTTCTTTTTGCTGATAAATCCCTATAATTCTCGAAAATAGTATCATAGTTATAGCGAGAATAACACTTAAAAAGTCATCAAGACATGGTTAATATGATTGGAGTAGAACGTTGATTATCCGAGGTAATTGGGGATTGTGGTCTTCGGATAATTGATTATAGCACATGAAAATATTTAAAAACTGATATATCAACTCATATACTTTTATAAAACGTTATGTGATATAATCAATTACCTATATAATATGTATGTTGTATGTTTAGATTAGTGGAACTTATATTCTAAGGTTTCAATCTAACTCTATGATGATCCTGGAGCAGATTAAGCCTTCCTTAACTTTTTCATAAACATTTGTGGGGAATCGGCGCAATTAAATGTATCTTCTCTTCTCATACAGGATATGAAAATTAAAAAAATATTTTCATCTATATCCATCCCAATCCTTCTTCCCATTCTGAATTCCTCCAGAAAAAACTATTTTCGAGCAATTCAAACCATAAAACAATATGTGTTTTTTTAAATTATAATTTTCATTTTTGTACTCAAGATCGCGGGTTCGTAACCCGGCAGAGGGTAATACGAACAAGACAGCAGTATAGCTTCAGAGACGGGACCTTAAGACATTGTTGCTACTCCCAGCGTTTATCCCTCAATCAATAAAATTTATAGTTCGATAATGTTCATATTTTCCAGATTTGATAGTTAAGGGTTACAAAGTTGCCAAATAAAACACATCTCTCAGTTTGAAAGCTGGGTTCATGAATAGCTGCTGTTCTTTTTGTGGGTGATTCCCTACCAATTCTCGAAAATAATGATATAGTTATAGCGAAAATAACATTTAAAAAGTCCTTAAGACATGTTGAATGTCATCACAGTAGAGAATTGATTATCCAGGGTCTTCGGATTAGAGCACAGTTTTAAAGATGCTACAGTTCTGAATGACATATCTCGACTGCCTAATGGTCGGACGTTTCTGACCGAAAATGAGGATTCAGAGCATCTACCGCAAAACTTTTAAAAACTATTTCTCATTTTCTCCCATTTCGATGGTCCAATTTTTCTGTATATAGAATTTGATCTCCCTTTTTATAAGAACGATTTTTGTGTAAAGTTTGAAAGAATATCAGAATCCAGGAGTCATCGCGCGAAGAGTTTATAGTATTTTTCTTGCTAATTGACTAATTCGAGAGCTTATGGCGAAATTACGATTTTTTAAAAGCCCCCCCCCCCCCCCCCCCCTTTGGACATTTACATACAATAGTGTGATAGCAAGGATGTTGTAGGACGCTTTCCCAAAAAAAAAAATATATATATATTTTGTCTTCCCATTGTTTTATTTCCAACCAGAACACGTTTTCAACGCAAATGCGTAATCCTCAGTGGCACATCCCACCCGTACAGTGTGGAGTCCAATGAAACACTTGTGTGGTTACACTGTACTGGTGAGCTCATAAGCAGCTTTCTATAAAATTCCACTAAAAAAATTTCATTGCATCCTACACACTTAAAAAATTAAGCCAACCTTTACTTATGGTTAACTCTGGTGTCAACTTATTGTTTCCTACATTATATATTTATTATAATGTTGAGGAAAAAAATGTAGTTAGAAAATCGGATAATTGACGTTTTACTATATTTGCATTTATCATTAGATAATTTATTTATGTATTTAATGAAGGAGACTGCCGAAAATTATTATTATTATGACTATATCAATTAATTTTTCATGATTAGAAAGGAAACTATTGATCATATTTTGTGAGGCCTAACGAAAGGCCGTAAATTTATAGCAATAATAAAATTATTAGAATAAAGAATTTGAAAAAAAGTAGAGTAAATAGTAATAAAAATACAAAACAATTAGGGAAACTGATGCATTTCATTTATTTAAATTAAATCACAACCTGAAAACACTGGTGTCAACTGTGTGCATTTATAACAGAAAAATTTCGAAAAGAGTAGGTAGTGTTTTATGTATTAACATAAATTAAAAAATGATACATATTTTAAAGTTTGATGTTTTGAAAACTGTTTGTACAAATAAATTATGAATGAATTATTGATCGATTATGTTCTTATTTACTCCATCTAATTAATATGTTCTATTGCATGACAGTCTAACGAGACGCATTGGTTGAGATATCGTGATGAATACTTTTTTGTGAGTGTCAGGTCATGGTTACCACTGAAGAAATATAAAATTACAGTGTCAATCGTCCAATATTCGACATCTATCAATTAACGTAAATGTTCCGTTATTTTATTTAACTAAAAAATAATGAGTGTTGATTATTCATTATTTTTTTTATACTTTCCTTAATGGAGTGGACGTTTGGTGATGGTGTCGAAAAATCATATTCGAGATAAGGTCAGATGCTGATTGTCCTAACAACTATGATTTTCCGCATGGTTGTTGTGAGTATATGTTTCTGTCTATGGAATTTTCTTACGTTCTCGAGAAATTTGGATGATTCTTTTTTAGATATAAGGTGATTAACAACACTACTCGGCCTTTTGGTCTCCAAAAATTGTTTAATTAATTTATTACATGTGACTTATCGCTTAGATTCGGGCATTATCAAACTAAAAATAAATAAGAAATCAAAATTACAGAAAATACTTTTCGAGTAAGGTGATATAAACATATAGGTACACTTAAAAATGTTGAAAATACATTTAGTATAAACATGAAACAATATATCTATTTTATAACATCCCTTCAAAAATATGGTTAAATTATATATGTACATTGGTTGGTGGGTTGATGTATTAGGTGTTCGGCTTCTTGGTCATTACACCTACATAAACATTGTATTCAATCCAAGATTTTTTTCGTCAGTAATAACTTCAACATTTATTTGGTTATACAAACTGCATTAGGTATGTGCCCATACATTTACATATATCACGGCTATTCATATAAATAATGGGTTATATAAAAATTTATTAGGATTAATTATTGTATTAATCAATGTAGTTTAAATGTTTAAACAAAAAATAAATTTGAACACATTGTCATTATAATTAAGAAACTTAATCCTAATAAATGTTTGAATAACCCTTTATTTATACGAATAGCATTGATATATGTTTGTATAACTTAAACATTTTAAAGTTATTACTAACGTAAATAATGTTGGATTGAATATAATGTCTATAATTTGGCCATATTTTTGAATGTATGTTATGAAATAGATATATTATTAGCCATATACTATATGTATTACCTATCAAAATTTCTTAATATGTATATTTATTTCATCTTAATCGACACACTATTTATTGTAATTTTGATTTCCTATTAATTTCATTGGTTGCTTGTTTAATAATGCCCGAATCTAGGCGAAATGTTACATGAAATAAATAAATTAAAAATTGTTGGTATATTAGAACGGGTCTCAAATAAAGATTATTAATCCTCCACACAAAAATGATTTTTTTGTAAAATATTGTGGGTCTCTGGTTTTGGAAATATACGATATTTCGAATTGTCTCTTGATCACAATAGCTTCATTAAAAATGCAATTTGAATGTTTGTTTGTGCGAAATATTTGTCTCAGTGAGAACTCAAGTCCTACTGATTTTGCGGCCAACTGGATAAGCTATTAATGTAAATATTTACAATTCCGCACATACTTTATTCATAGTATCGTATAAGAGTTTACTGCGAAATTCCACCGAAATTTGCCAATTATTTATCGAGAATGGCTGGGTATTTCACATGTTGCAAAATAAAAACGTTGTCTGACCTCAGAGATTATTTTTTGCTGGCCGGCTTTTGAGGTTGCCCTCATCATCAGACTGTCTAAAAAAAAACAATAATTTAGTAAAAAGTATAAAATTCCTCCCGCCCTATAAAAATTGTCTTAATTTAGCCCTTAGAATTGTTACACTTTCTTACTAAATTAAGGGTATATTATAAACATTCTGATGAGGGCATCCTCGAAAGCCGGCTAATACAAAATAATAAAATCTGTGATTGCAACTTGTTATCCACTAATAATTTTCTGTAGGTCCCCTAGATTGCTCTCACTGAAAGCACTATTAAATTGTCTAAACAATTTTGTTACAAGAAAATGTTCACTAAAGACACTGTAGATAGAAATCAGTTTTCTTTGTTAAGAAGTGCAAAATTGCTTACTTTGTGAATAGTGTTTTTTTACAATATATTCGCTTTTAATTCATACATTTTTGCTTGGAAGACCTGAAGTAGGTTCTTATGGGAAGTATGCAGAAATATTAGACTTATCTTTGCCTATTTGAGGAAGGTAAAGGTTCCATTTTAACGTTTTCGTTTTGTTTTACTAAAGTTTCTGTCTAGAAATTTAACACCAAGAAACCAACTTCTACAACAAAACTATTTTTTTTAGTTAAATTTTTTGCTGAATCGCGAACAAATTAAATAAATCTTTACTAAACATAAATAACTTATTTATTATTAATATCAATTATAATTGATTGGAAAATAATCATTATCCTCTTCAAAAAGTCTACACTTTTTAAAAAACCGCATCACTGTAGAGAATTGGACATGTTTTTCGCCCTGCTAGTAGGAATGTGTCAGTTATTGATTTGGGTTTCATTCGTGCACTAACCAGACAAGACAGATCATGAAATCCGCTTCTTTGCAGAGGAAATATTGACTGAATTCTGTTAGACAACTGATTCCAAGACAATAATAAAGGTAATTAAACTTCATATTTGTATATTAAATTCCTTATTTAGATCCCACAAACTCAGATTTATTGAAGAAGTTAAAAATAGACATGAATCTCATTTTCATTATATCTTTAGTATTTAGTTTCGTGAATAAAAGGATTTTGTAAATTAAATTGACACAATAAATGAATAAAAAGTCGGTGAATGGCTTGTGGATAATATAAAATCTGTATATTCATTCTGAAGGAAATTATCTTGCTCGCAGACATGAATTTTTAGTTATTCATTTTTGCATTCGGGGATTCACTCCATAATAATATACTTTTCACAGCTATATTGTTCTGCCATTTATTTTTTGTTTTTTACAACCTAGCAAATTGAACTCCCATCATCTGTAGCTGTAATTTATTTGCTTATCTTTATGTAGACAATTTTATTTTCATGTTGATCAATATATTCTTTATGTAGAAACATACATATGTGTGAGTCGACTTTTGTGTTAAGGGTATAAAAAGATTGTTCGTTACATATGTTTCTGTGAAATTCTTGTGCAGATTTCTGCAAAAATAATATAATAATAAGAAAGAATAAGTTTAACAAAGAACAGCAAATAATTTATAGATGTGATGATATGAGTTCTTCTCGAAACATCTATTTGCAAGATTGTAAAACCTCCTAAAAAAATATGGGAGATGAATATACCTGTAAATTAAAAATCTCCTTCAAAGCCGAAAGCGAAACTTCAGTGAAAACTCAAATTGTAATTTTTGTCCGATTAGACAACTTCATCTTTGCTAATTCCTTCTCGAATCCAGAGGGAAGATTTAGTTTGTGTGTGGGGGGGGGGGGGGGGGGGGGGGGGCATGTAAAAGCACGAAATCTCAAAGAGGCTTAAATTTAGTTAGGTGTTAGCAAAAACACGAGCTTCTTAACCTGAGAGCGGCCAAACTCGTAAAGGTTTTTTAGTTTTTAAGAAGAACATTATTATTCAATTTAATTAACCCGGAGGTGCGGCTCCTTGTCCCCTGGTTCGGTCTTGCGGCTGGTTGGGTGCTCCGGGGATCTCCCTGGGCTCTTCGTCCTCTTCCCATGTCCCATGCCATTTGGCATATCCATGGCTAATATGCATCGTTCATAAGGCAAAAAAAAAAAAAAAAAAAAAAAAAAAAAATTGAAGATCATTAAAAATTAATTATAATTAATGTAGGACAAAATATCGTCCGGTAAATAAATCCCTAGTTATATAAATATTGTTGGTTAAAAAACTGTGTAAATAAAATTCGAACAACCCCACTCTGGATCTTTGCCTGTAGTTCAAGTTGGGTAAGTTTACAGTTTTCAATATTATCTATGAAATTAAGTTTCTAATAATATAAAAAATAAAAATATATATTATGAAATTCAGTCAGTACAAAATTTATTTGTCTGAGGGTTTGAAAATGAAGTTTTGAATACAAATAATTAAATAACCTGAAATAATTATAATAAGACTATTATTATTATGAATATATTTGATAAATAATATATATAAATATATATATTGTAATCATGGATATTTCTCTTGATTTTTTTTAGTTATTTCCATAGCCAACAAACTACTAATTATGATAGTATTATAGTAATTTCAATCTAACTCACTTATCAAATACTCAAAGAGGCAGGGGCAAATTTATGGCTTATTTTGCCGGCTACTCGCCTCGTTAGTTAACGTATACGAGACACGCCGGGTAATCTGCTCGTGCATAATTAATACGAATAATGCTTAACGATTTAAAGAAATGAATAGTTATTACTTTACCTAGATTCTACTCTATTTTCCAAAAAAAAAAAAAAAAAATCAAATTTAGATTGGAGTAATTTTTTTTTGTTATACAAAATTGGATTGATTGAGCTGCAACTGTTGGAGAAACTAAAGGGCTGACGAACTGGAAACAAAACAAATCTGTATACAGATTCTAGCTTTGTCTTCGGTTAATATAAATAAAAAGTTGTGTTAATCTACTTAGTTCTATGCCTCGTAGAATCGTAGAGTTGAGAAGGATATTTGGTTTTACTCTATTCCTGAAACACAAACTCCATTAAAATTTATATATGTAAATTCCAGCAGGACGTTTTAGGGGTATGTTAATTTCGCCATGGGAGTAGCGGTGGAGCTCGGTAAATCAAATTTGGAAACAGAGCCAACCTCACGGCAAATCTAACAACCTAGTATTGCTGGACAAAAATATTCCAAAACTCTTTTATCTTAATTTTAATATTCTTGGTCCATTAATTATTTTTTCCCCTCATTTACATGATTATTCTGAAGAAGTTCGTAAAGTTAGAGGATTTCAATTGTAGGTATTCACGACTTCTTGTTTTTCCTCAGGGTGTCATATTAGCTAGATTCAAAAACGGGAAATTCTAAACTCGGCATTTAGTATTTACATAGTTTTATAACTCAAATTACAGAAAACACTATACAATCTATTTTTTTTGGTCGAAAATGAACATTGCTCCCTCTTTCCAATTTGTTTGGTTTAGGAACTTCGTTATCCTTTTTATAAGAACGGTTTTTGTGAGAAGTTTAAAATAATCAGAATAATCCGTTAGGAGTTATCGCGCCAACGGACACAAATACGCCGTATTTCGGCTTCTAATGAACGTTGACGAACGTTTATGGCTGGATTTTAATTTTTTTAATTCACTGACAATTAACAAATGTTCACTTGTTCAGCTAGGTTAAATGCAGGACATAATGCCTCTATAACAAACATTAATACTCCCATTTGAATTTTAAATACCCTTTTTTTTAATGTGAATGATAATTCTTAATTGAAATAATTATTTTGTAATAACACTTTTCGTTCATATAGTTAGTTATTGTAACTCATGCTCGGGCTTTACCTACGTGGTCATATGTGATGGACATGTGCCGGACTCTACAGTGGGATCCTAAATGTTGTCTACCAAGGTTTATTCACTTAGGATAGGGATCGTTGACGAGTATATGACATCGCACAGACTCACACCATCGCTTAACGTCCCATCTGAAAGATTTTTCACCTCCCAGATACAAAACTTATAAGGTCTCGACCGGGTTTCAAACCCGCAATCATGAGCTTAGTAGGCTAGCAAGCTACCTCTGAACCACCGGCATCCCCGTTTTTTGCCTTTTTGTTCATAATTTTTATTCCGATGTTATTATGAGGCATATTTTGGATTATTTTCCCAATATTTTACAATGATTATTTTAGGCGTTCTGATTACTATTACAATTAATTAGATGAGTCAGCTGCCAAGTAAGCCCTAATTGGTTAACATTTTCCATGATGGGAATTTAGCAAATTTTCTTCAAAATTAGAATTTGAGTTAAATTTCCATCACTGGGCTGTTGACTCTACGCCTAACACTCTTTGATAGTGCACATTTTTGCTTCTAGCTGCACAAACATGAAACATGCATTTTTTTTTTTTTTTTTTTATGTGGCCTTATGTACGATGCATATTTAGCCATGACGCTTATAATGGTGTTTACCTAGTTATTTACGACATCCAAGGCCCCAGGAGGGAGTTCTATCTATGAAATAAAAGCTCACTCCCGGATGGGATTCGAACTCGCAAACCAAGGTGAGACTTTGCAACCAAAGCCCTACGCTCTAGCCCGCACGGCCACCATGGCTCCCAAACATATGATTTAGTTTCTTGTATAATGAGTGTACCAAACACACAATAGACAAAATTGGGGACTCTTTGTTCTGATCTCCTGAATAGTATTACTGAGGTATATAATTCTCTTGAAAAATAGTACCTATCCTTTCAGAGGGTGACGGTAGCTCAGTGCGTGTTCGCTTACTGAGCTCAAAATCGCGAGTTCGAAAACCCGCCGATGCCCTTAGTTTGTTTTATCTGGGAGGTAAAATAAACCTAAGCATGCCGTCCTTCGGATGGGTCGTTAAGCGATGGTCCCGAGCCTGTACAGTGTCAGATACTCATTAAAGACCCCTAATCTAGGTGAATAAAATGTAGGGTAGGCAAAATTTAGGATTCTCATAGTAGAGTCGGGGAGAGCTATCTGATAGTAGGCGATATATGATCTTGTAGTTAAAGCCCGGGCATAATTCATAATAACTAACTAACCTATTCTTTCAGAACATGTTGTGGATAACTTCCCAAGAATTCCTGTGATTTCTTCGCTTGCACTTGTAGAGTAAATTATTACAATAAACATTGTTAGATACAACAGAATTTGGTTTTAAATGAGTGACATGGCTACTTGTTTACGAATGGCGATCCAACTTCCAAATATTACAAAACCTGCATCAATACTAGGAGAGAGAATAGTTTGAATGTCTACTGAAGAATGACTGAAAGATACTGCACTATCGAGGGCGGTCCTACAGTTGACGTTTACAATAACAATGTAATTAAGTCTTTATTATTTTTATTATGTATTATGTCTTTTAAAAATTATAATAATAATACTTTATTACTTTACCGTTTTACAGAAAATGACAGTTCCAGTACGAAGATGTTTTTACTTGTTCAATCTGAGGCAGGGAACTATGTTGATTGGCATCATAGTTCTGGTAAGTACCATTAGTACGCACAATATTTTTATATCTTATGCAACTCAAAGTTCTTATAGAGATTTATTTCCTCAGCTATACGAAGTATAGGGGAAGTTACGTAATCGGTCAAAAATCTGGGGCGGAGTTTTAACCTGAATTTCACGTTTTCCGACCATTAAATTCCAAATATGAGTAAAAAATTCTGTGAACACGATAATTCCCGATAGAATGAGTGTAACGAAACGAATTTTATTCTTTTGTTTTTCAGCGATCAAAGGGAAGGGGGGATTAGTGGGTAGGGCTTAAGGCTTAAGATAAATACTGTAATAACTGTCGATAGAATGAATGTATCGCCACGAAATTTTATATGTGTGACCAAAACCCTATAAGCACGAAACTTATTAATTTTCAGCTGAATCGGCAATAGAGAAGGGAACTCAACTCAAACTGCCGATGTAATGAATGTATCGACATGAAATTTCATATTTAAAGTTAAAACTCGATGTGGGCATGACCTGTCAAATTTCAGCAGTATCGACTGCTGGGAAGGGAAGAGGGGTTTCCGGGGAGGAGGCTCAATTCAACTCTAATAACTGCCGATGTAATGAATTTATCAACACAAAATTTAATATGCAGATATAGGAGCTTCTATGTAAGTCAACTGTTGAATATTAGCGCTAACACTCTACTGGTTTCCAAGGGGGAGCAAAAAATTAATTGATTAATTCGTTCTGGGGAAGTACATTGCCGGTGATTCACTGAGGACTTTTTTGTGTTGTGTTCAATAAAATAAGTTTATTTACGCCTGAAATTCTAATCTGTCAATTCTTCATTTTGGTTTATGAGCTAAGAGAGAATTATTTTCAGACAGTTCCACGGGTTTTCATGTGCTCAAACTACAACCATAATAGCGTTATATTATCGTAATCAAGTTTCAAATGTCCCTGTTTGAGAAGTTTTGCATTAGATTAGGGAAAGTTTCAACGTTCACTCTTGAGCTCACAGGTAAAACCAAGAGGAGTGTGAAATTTGTGATGTAACTTGTGACGTTCTGGAGAGGAGAATATTATATCTGTACCTCAGAACGATTGTGTCGTATGTTCATTTTCTTTAACTTTAGGGAATACAAGAAAATGATGCTTTAATAAAACGGCTGTTGTAGAAAATATCACAAAAGCATCAAAAACAGTTGACAAAAATGTCAATTATTTTTCAATAAATAAGAACGAGGAATTTTATCTTAGTAAAACGCGTTGAAATGTCACCGGTGAATCACACTCCCGCTACGAATTATTCAATTATGTTTTCGCTCTCCCTCCAAAGCCAATTGACCATTTGGGCTAAATATCAATATTTGACTTACATATATAGCTTCCTGAACCCTCTTATTAAATTTCGTGCCAATACATTCATTACAATGGCAGTTATTAGAGCTTTTGTGTTAAGTTAAGCCTTTTAGGTGTCATCCTTAGAGGGTTCTGGATACGCATAAAATTTCGTGTCGATATATTCGTTTTATAGAGAGTTATCGTGTTCACAGACTGAAAGAAAGATATTTTTTTCGTATGTGATAGTAAGATGTTGTGGGACGAGATTTCAATAGAAATGAAAGATGTTGTCTTCCCACTGTTTTATTTTTGACCAGAACCGGTTTTCAAAGGAACAGCGTCATCATCAGTGATACATCTATGATAGAATAAATATAATATAGACATAATGAAAAGTATAAATCTTGAAGCATCAGGGTACAGAGTAACACAATAAAAACTTACACCACCCACACAGCGTAGGGGTGTGAGAGACTGGTTCCAAAGTATGGGAAATAGCTGTCCTGAATGAATGTTTTTGTATGTAGAGTTAGTGAACCTCGCTATCCCCATACCTTGGAGCTATGCCAGTTGTCCTTTAACCTCTACGCTGTGTAGGTGGGGTAAGTAAGTTTTTATTTTGTTACTTTGTACCCTAATGCTTTAAGATTTATACTTTTCATTATGTATATATTATATTTATTCTATCATAGACGTACCACTGATGATGACGCTGTTGCTTTGAAAACCAGTTCTGATCAAAAATAAAACAGTGGGAAGACGTATTTTTTTATTGAATTTTTTTTTTTCATTTTTGGATTCAGGAGGTTGAAAACATGAAATTCCGTCGAAAACTACCTATTTCTGACCGATTACATAACTTCTCCCATACTTCGTTTAGCTGGGAAATAAAACTTCTAAATCGCAAAACCTGAAGTTCTAAGGTACAAGTCCTATTTATTTTGTCAAATCAATAAATCATTATTTAATATATTATTTGAAATTTCAATAAAACCCGTTGAATTTCAGTTGCTGTCAGGTTTTTGCCTGTTCCTCTTGTTATTGGGGAGTGCGCATGCCCACGAAATGGCCACAATGCTTGAAGCAGACATTGAAGATTCTGCTGAGAGGGAAGGCATTGTCTTGTCAGATGATTCTGAAGTTGTTCGACACTCACAGAATGAAGTTGTGTTGCGTAAAGCACACAACTTAGCTCTCTGTAAGCTATCATTATTTATTTTATTATAGTTAAATATTTTACTATGTTTTGAAATAACTTAATATTATTTTTATTTTAGTGGTCATAGTATGGCTTTACATTGGTGTTACCCTAGCCACTGTTCACTTTGTACTTTGCGTTCTTCTCCTGTATGGTGCAATCATGGTAAAGTTATTATTATAATATATTCTTATTAAACACTTTATTTATTTATTCCCAGAGGCAGTTTACGCAATGTCGAGATTTAGAAAATATCACACATACCTGACTCCTCTGTTATATAGTTGTGTTATTGAGTAAATGCTGTGTAATCTGAGAAAATCTTTCAGCATGCATACTACTTAATTCTAATCCTGTATAGATCGGAAGTGAAATCCAAATAGAATGGACTTCTTCGGTAAACATTAGGAGACACTGGCTTAGGAGGGAAGAGTCTGAATACAAGTCCGACTTTAGCCAACAAGCAATGCAACAATTACTAAAATTAAAATGTTAAAATTTAAAAATAATGTCGAAACAAGACATATAGATACAAAATATAGTTGACGGCAGTATTAGAATGTTTATATTTTACTCTGCCCCTACTAGCTTTGCTCGCCGATCCTGTCCGAAGTCTCGACTGTCGATGCCGCTTTATTCAGGCTTATAAAATGTTTCATAACCGAAATGTCAGCCGATTTTCCTCATTTTATTTTTAATGGAAAATCCAAATATATTTTTTTTACCAAAAGTTGTGTAGTTGATAGTACCAGGCTTGACCCTGTAAAATGTCGCAACTTATGTGATCTGCCCATCTCCAGCATCCCTGATTAGAGAGCCCGTTACTACCCCAATGTTGGATACCCCATGAGACCCGTCCCGGTTGCCGCTTCCTACATTTTCTACCCATCCCCAACCAGGGGGGACAAGACAGGGTTACCCGAAAGCTACTTTATGCAAAAGACCAGCCTACTCGTTTCATTTTTAAACATTGTACTCAGTATGAAAAATAGTATTAGCTATGAATACCTGCGAATGGTTATAATATATACTTTTAGTAAGAAAATATACCAATCATTAAAAACAATCTCGATAATCTTTGGATAGCTTAAACAAGAAATACACGAAATCAAAAATTGTTCTTTTGGACTAATCCTGTTTATTTTATCAGTTATTTTTGTAATAAACTTTTTATAATTGTTTCATAGTATCTATTAATGTAATACATAATTGTGTGTAGCGTGTGCGACGACTGCTGCTGCCGTGGATGTGCATGGCACTGGTGGGTCTCATCCTGTGCTGCACAGCCATGTTGGTCTCCATGTATCTAGTGAGGGGCTACAGGGCTCTTGTCATATTCGTATCATCCTCCGTTGTCATATGTAAGTTATTTTATATTTTGTGTGATTATTTGATTTGTGGGTGCCCTTGCAGAAGGAACTCGGGACACAATGCACCAGCTACAATTAATGGATTGCAGACAAACGGGGATTGATTTCATGGTAGTCCCAAGGCGAGTTGGTACCAGAGGTGTCAAATTTTCGAAACATTTCTTTTATTAATCGCCTGATCAATTGATGAACACTGTTTTCCCACTGCGCAGCTAATGGTTTTAGTCGCGGTTGCAAGTTTTCATGGTTTCCACCTTTAACTCTCCTCCTGAGAATACAGCAGATATGGTCAATCGGATTCATGTATGTATCACTCATTATTCAATCAACATACTGAATTTCTCATTATGGCAACACCAACCTTTTGCAGTTTGGCATTATGTTACATTAAAAGAAACTTGTCTACCATAAAAGGACCAGAGGATATCCCATGTTGTTCTAGACTGCTCGTACTACACCAATCAGCAGTAAGACAGCCGAAATTCGCATCGACTAACTCCGTACATTCATACGCGCATTAAGTCAAACAAAATGTCGATTAATCGCTAGCACCTATCGTTCCAAATCGTCAGCTGTAAAATTGATATGCTTTTGAGAAAAATGCAGTTTTGAGGTAAAAAGAGCTGTGGTGAAGAAGGAACTTGCAGCTGGCCTACTCGTGACTGACATTCTAATATTTCGTAAGCCGCAACAGGCGATTAGGTACCTGAATTTTAATAAATAACGATATTACGCCTCATAAAGGTAATATTGTTCCTTAACAGCCCTTTAAACATGCATATGCATGAACAAATTAAGTTAATAATTAAGCGAATTTATCCTTTAACTTTGTCTTTGTGTGTATTTAGATTGGAATATTAACAAAAAAAAAACCTTTCTTTTTACTTTATAACAATAATAATATTTATTTTTCAGCACTTGGTTTCTACATGTGGCTGGTGGTATACAGTCACTACGTGGAGAGTGGAGAGTGTAAACCCTGCATGAGTGCCCGCACTCACGTGACACTCAACAACCAGCAGTACTCGAGCAACACGACCAACGTTTAAGTAGCAAAACTACCAAGAAATACTTAGTAAATTTCAAATATACTGGGTCAAAATCCCAATTGTCAGAAGGGGATTGCAAGAATACAATATTACTTACTAGTCAATAATTGTAGTGTTTTATTTTTTGGAAATTAATAATTTATGTAGGAATCAATCTTTGATCCAATTTAAAAAAAACTCGGCTTCCGCAAGATCTTATGTGACTTATTATTATGTATACTTATTATATGACTGGTAATTTATAATTATTTTGTATGGAACCTTTCGATTTGGGCCAGACAATGTCATATCGAATGTTGCTAATACAATTTATTAAACTATCGTAAATATGTATTTGTTTGTTTTAGTTGTGGACTATTAGAGGTGGTATATGAATTACTTTTACTATTCAATATTAACACTAGCTATACATAGTGAAAATACATGCTATACCATGGCATTTGGCGTATAAGATCCGCTGAAAACAGTGAAAGATAATAGGCAGACAACAGTGGTCTGGCAGAGTTGCCAATTCATTAACAGTTAGGGAAGACCGTCCGTAGCTTAATAGAAGGCAGGGTCCCAAATGTATTGAGTGTATATTGTATTCTTGAATCTCTATGACTATGAAAATAATATCTTATGAAATATGAAGCACTGAGTTAAACTTAAATATCACACCAAAATGAGAAATATTTAAAGAACAATAAGACAATGTAGCTATAAATAACTCTTTTAGTCATAGTAAACATATAAATATAGCAACAAATACTGCATAACTATTATTATGTTAAATAGAACTTGCTATTTAGATATTTTTAGTAAAACAGTAGTTTAGTTAAACATTTGTTAGTTAATAATGATACCTCTAATATATTGAATTAGTAAATAACATTCAAATTGAGGTTAAATATGTTAAATTAAAAGATTTAGAAAATAATTAAAGATGCAAGTAATGATGACAGTTTATGTTTACTTGTCAGTAGCTCTGATGTAAGAGGTCGGGTGTCTTACTATGTATATAATGGCATCGTAGGGCGTATGATGTGCATTTTTCTACCAGAATACTGACCTAGCTGTTCTACTACCAGGAGTGCAAAGTTAGCTCCCTAATGAGTTGAACAGCAGCTGAATAATGACCAATATATTTAGATTTTGCCATCTAGGAGACGTTAGTTATTTTTATTGTGAAAGGAATGCAGAAAATATTAGTTACACCATTGGAATATCCTTCAAAATCAATATTCTTAATGAAAACATAAAATAAATCAGATTATAATTAGAATTATGATTATTTGGAACAATCCAGCTGAGAGGACTATCTTCCTGTCGATATATGCTTTTCATAAAATCATCGCATGCATAAATTCTTGACCAAGTATAATAAAAGGCAATATTAAAAGATACGTATTTTGAAACGAGTTCTTCCAAGATATCTCTAAAAATAGATGTCTTAACTCTTAGATTTGTCAACAAAAATACATTATCTTCTTGTCAAATAGCTGCAACCAGTGTAGAGGCAGCAGCAACAAGAGACTTTCTTCCTCCTGAAGAATATAGCAGAGAGACTTCCGATCTCCTGGGAAGTCTAACGTGGAACGAATGAGACTTCCGCCCTGAAATCTAACGTTGCACGAATAGCAGAGGGACCTCCGACCTCCTGGGGAGTCTAATATATAAAGAATTGGCGAGTTTCTGCCTAAATAGCTGGAGTGGGGGAGAAGGGGGTGGAGAAAGAACATCAACCCCAGAAATAATACATCTTTTTCGTTGAAACTTCTTTTAGAGTTAAAATTTCTCTTATATTTTAAACAACTTTCAAGCTAATAAATAAAAGTAATTTAAACAATATTCTTGAAAATATACAGCTATTACTAGGAAGGGAGGGTGGATGTGCCTATTACAATATATATGTATATATATAAATATATGACTAGAGTGACGAAAGAGCATTCTGGTAGTAGGCGATATAACCTCGCAATTAAAGCCTGGGCATGAGTCGCAATATCTATAAAAAAAAAAAAAACAATCCGCTCTACTGAAAAATGTAAGGAATATGACATGTGACCATTTACCTCTGAGATACTGATATTTTGTGTGAACTTAGATAAGGTGAACTGGGATGAAGGTAGCCTAAAGGCGGCACAAGTGCCTTAAAGGCTAAAAACGCTCCTGTGGTGTCACTTCCCAAGAAGCACATCCTAACATCACTTGTACCTTCACCAGGGTTGGCCAACATTTAGTCCAACTTAACTATTTCGATAACATTAGTTCATTGTATCGTTCAGGTTGGTGATTGATTTAGTTATTTAGTTCACACGCGACCCCCTTAACTTCTTTTGAACGAGCTGAGATAGATCCAAGGGATAAGTTTCTTTCAAACTAGGATCAAACGAAGTTCATCTATATAATAAAATGTGATCATGAACGTCCAATATATGACTTTAATTGCAAGTTTTTCTTTTTCAAATTATTTTCTACCAATAAAAAGTTATTAAGAAAAATATATTTAAAATAATGTAAAAGATATATATTTTTTTAAATTACATTTTATTAAATTCAAAACTAACATTTTCCAAAAACTATTAAAGGCAGAAAAAAAGTTTGATAAAAAAATTTCAATTAACTGTGAATATGCACTATTTCCTTTGTTTTTAATGAAAAACTATATTTTTAACAAAGGAAGTAATAATAAAATAAAATATATAAAATAAAATAAAATGGTAATTTGAAAAACACAGGTTGTTGCCAAAGCAGCACGTTCTTACACTAACCACTTATATTTACTTCAGTATTAATTACAAATTACGGAGTATTGTTAATTAACAGTAGTTTAAATAAAATAACGATTCAGGTCAGTACCTCTCTATTCTTTTCACTCGTATATAATTTTGTATTCTTTTCTATTTCTCTTCACAATTTTAGAAAATTAAGAATACGTTTAGTTCAAGGTTTTTGAATGTTTTCATTTTGTAAATAGTTTTAGTATTCCATAACTATATAAATTTAATATAAGAGAAGCAAGCTAGATGCCTTTTTCCCTTTCTTTAAAATATTATTTGCTTCAAACGTACAATTTTGTTTCTGTATCTATAAAAATTGCATGTATATATTTATTTTTTACTGTTCCTTTTTAATTTACATATTTCTGAAATGATACACGCACAGTAATAATAACAGTACTTTGATTTGACGTAAACACTTAACGTGGTCTAAGGAAGAATACAAACAATTTAACGTTTAGATGCTGATTGACACTTGTTTCTCTCTGGATTGAACGATTAATATGATTCGACTATTTTTTAAGTAAAAACTTGTATTTACTAATGCACAAAATTGAGTTTCACTTCCTTAAAAAAAAAAAAATACTGTGTTAAAAACATACTTTTATAAGCTATGTCTGTCGTCTTTTTACTTTTTTGAATGTTAGGTTTGTTATTTTAATTTCATTTTCTATTTATAAATACAATGTTATTTTTATGATTTCTCTTAGAAACTAGTTTTTAATTTAGAGTTTACTCATGTTTGAATAATGAAAGATCTTCTTTCAAAACTGTCTTTGACATCAAAAGAAACTGTACCCTACAGATCTTTGTTACTGAAGTGGCTAGAGGACTGTTATTTAACCGGAATAATATAATTCTTCAAGACATCCTATTATGTGGATTTGTAAATGTATATTCTATCGGGAGTTATAGTGTTCACAGACACACAGACATATTTTTTTTTTCATATTTGGGAACTGGAGGTCGGAAAACATGAAATTCCGTTGAAAACTCCGCATCGAATTTTAGAACGATTACATAACTTCTCCTATACTTCGTTTAGCTGGAGAAGTAAAAAGCTAAGGGCCATGGAGAGGGTCGATCTCGCGATCCTTAGTAACTTAGGCAAGCGCGCTACCTCAGCGCCCTCTTTGTTTGTGTACTTTTAGAAGTTTATTGTCTGTACGATTTAATGAATAATTGTTTCTGCAAAGCTTTGTAGTAAATTTGTATTCAAAATAAAGGTTAACTAGTTTAATCTAATTCCATGTGTCTTTTATGAGCGGTGACTCTATACTGCACTGGATATCTTCAATACACAGACCCTATAGGTAGATACTCTTAAGTATCGTACCCAGGGTAAATATGTTCATCATTACAAATTACTTATATATTGCCACAGCATTTTGAAAAGGAGGTCTTCTATTTTTCATAACTTTAGGACAATCATTGTTGAATTTAATACCTGATTGTACCACAGTTGATGCTTTCAATGATTATGCCCTTTTGTTAAATTATATTTAGTATATATATATTTTTGTGGCTATAGATTATTATTGTATTATATATTATGTATAGAAGCATACTTTGTAGTGATATTGATATTTGAAAATAGTATGTTATGAATATAATGATATTTTTTCCATTTTAGTACAGTATTAATACAACAGTATTAATACTTGGTATATAATCTAAGGGGTTAGTTCCGCAGTAAATATATTACTGTTGTCATACCTTTCGGTGGAAACCGTCGTCACTGGCGGCTGGTCGAGTACTGTGAGCTCGCCCTCAGTACTCGGTAACCAACAGTAACTTGATTTTACCACAGTTGATGCTTTCAATGATTATGTCCTTTATTTTTTTTATATAGTTAGTAGGTATAGGTATATTTTTGAGGCTATAGATTATTATTTTATTATATAATATTATTTTGTATAGAAGCACTCGAGGGCGCCGGTAGCTCAGTGGTATGCGTGCTTGACTTCTGAGCTCAAGGTTGTGGGTTCGTAGCCCGACCGAGGCCCTAAGTTTATTTTATCTGGGAGATAAAATAAACTTAAGCACGCCGTCCTTCGGATGGGACGTTAAGCGATGGTCCCGAGCCTGTACGATGTCAGGTACTCGTTAAAGACCCCTGCCCTAGGTGAATAAAAATTTAGGGTAGGCAAAATTTAGGACTCCCACAGTAGAGTCGGGCTCATGTCCACCAGAGTGACGATAGAGCGCTCTGGTAGTAGGCGATATGACCTCGTAGTTAAAGCCCGGGCATGAGTCATAAAACCTAACCTAACCTGTATAGAAGCACACTTTGTAGTGATATTGATATTTAAAAATAATAGGTTATGTATATAATTCATGTTCAGATATTTTTTTCATTTTAGCATGGTTCGAACAGTATTATGATCAGTATTTTTTGATTTTTTTCTAATTTCAGTTATAGAAGTATTTTGAAATCAGATATGAAGTAATACCTCGCAAATCCGGCTTGGCGAAGCGATATTATTCAAAACAATATTTTGAAATTAATAAATTAGTTATTTTTTTTTTTTTTAATAATACCTAATAATAATTTTTATTTGGATACTTATTGTACATTCTTCATTTTATTATATTTTGACAAAATTGAGAAAGACATGCTTTCCCCTGCACTGCAAAGATCCGCTCCAAAATTCCCATGCAAAAATTATTGTGATATGTTTTAATTATTATTATCGTCCTATTTTTTAAAAAATCACGACGAGTTGTGAAGACTCAAATAAATCTTGAGTCAGGATATGTTAATTAAATTAGCTTTTAATGCCCACCGATGATTATCAATTATCTTTTTTATATAAATTATTAATGATTATTTGAAATGTTATTAACAGTTTTACAAAATTTGCTTAAAATGATTTTTTTTTTAAATTCTAAAAGCTTCAAATTGCAGTTATAATTTTAAAAAATATAACATATATGTCAAATTAATTTTTGTAATTTGTCTTTTAAAGGTGATAGATATTTTTATCATTTCCCAAGCACGAATGTTCCTTTAAAAAATTTAATAATAAATAATTAAAATGACATTAATAATATCGTTAAAAAAATATATAGGAATTTTAAATGTGTACTTAAATGAGTAAAATAATTTACCATCTTTTAAAGGTAAAATTCGTTTCGTTAACGAATTCACTTGTTATTAATTTTTAGATTTAAATGTGTTTTTGTTGTATCAAATTTTATTTTTAAGCTTTCTATATATTTTAGAGTAATATAGTTCTTTATAAGGTGAATTAGGAAATTTTTTATGTAATAGAAGAGAGTTAAGTCACTAAAAATTATAGGTAATCACTGTTGTGACTTCTGGAATTCAGGCTGAATTAGTTTATAGTGGGAAAAAAATAAGTAAGCTAATATAGGTATCATATAAAAAAAAATCGTATTAATATAATTTAAACAATTTTTTGAAAAGTAAAAATAAATAAACTGCACACTGTGCCTACACGCATATAGGGAGCAGAACATTTTTTTACTATGATCCATTTTGTTATTTCTTGTAAATAAAAATCATACACATAATACTATTGATAATTATTATAGAAGAATATTCATAAATGTATTATTAAATATTTGTGTATAATAAAGGCATTTATAAATAAATTATAAGTGCTAATGCACCAATATTAGGGTTTTCAAATTTTGCAACAATATTTGTGATATTCTGAATAATTAATTATATATACTTTAATAAAGAAAAAAAAAATATCATATTTTTTATTTGAACTATTTTCTTAAAACAACTCCTGTAAGTAAGAATATAATGAAATGAAACAAATATTTATTGAAAGAGTATATTATTTTTCACGATGGCCACTCATATTGAATTTATCATCACTGTGAGAGAAAACGATGAAAAAAGTATATTATGATGTTTAAAAAAATAAAAATATACCATTTATCAGTACTTCACACTAGAAAAAGGTCATTTGAAAATGTATTTATTTTTGAAATTTTAGGGGTATCGAAGGTTTGTCCAGAGAAAAACAGTCGTCGGTAAAACACCGTCAATGTACTTCCCCAGTACGAATTATTCAATGATGTTTTCGGTCTTACTCCAAATCCAATCGACCATTTGGGTTAAAACTTTATAGTTGATTTACAATGAGGATTCAGTCATACTAAATGTTATATCGTTACATTCATTTCATCACCCATTATTCGGATTTTTGAGTTTAGCCCCTCTCTGATCCCCCCATCCCTTCGGCTGATTTTGCTGAAAATTAATAACTGTCGTCTTAGTGGGATTCTGAATGTACATATGAAATTTCATGTCAATAATTGCATTACCACGGCAGCTATAAGAGTTTTTGTGTTAAGCCTTCCCCCTTATCCCGTCTTCCCTTCGGCCGATTTGACTGAAAATCAGTAGATATCGTTCTTATGGGGTTCTGGATACACACACAAAATTGAGTGTCGATACATCCATTTTATCAGGAGTTATCTTGTTTACAGACAAATACACACACACACACAACAGATTTTGTTTTAATTTTTGGAGTCAGGAGATCGAAAAACATGTAATTCCGTTCAAAACTCGGTTTCGAAATTCTGACCGATTACATAACCTGGGGAAGTATAATGTGTTACTATTCAGTCGCCAATGTTTTGATATATCATGAAGGCTACTAACGTGAAGAGTGAGCTCAAAATTAGAATAATAATGTGTGATATATTGTAAAAATTATAAACATAAAAAAATTCAGATAAAAAATACAAAAAAAAATTAAGATTTATTCATTTATTTATATATATATATATATATATCGTTTTATTATATTTGATTTATTTCTATAATTTTAAGGGTAGATCACACATTATTATTCTAATATCGATTCCTTGACTTTGTTTGCAGGCACTGATAATGATATAAATTGTATCTGAAACATTGGCTATTGAGTGGTGCTTTTCTTCTCTGAACTGAACCTCGATATCCCAAGAATTAGGATTCTTCCGTCGCTAAGCAACATTTAAATTATTTTTGTATTAATTATACAAAGTGGTACCTTTGTTCATTTTTAATCTGTAAATAAGTTACTTATAATTGTTTATTGAGAATATTATAATTATTATTTTTTTAAACAATATTTATTATACTTGTGACCCACAATTTCGTTCTGAATATTATTGTTTATAATAAGGACAATAAGTCTTTAAATTTAAATACTACACATAGTTTAAATTAAGGATAGAGAATGTTTTGTGGTAGTTTCTGAGAGAGAAAACATTTTTGATCTTGGTTTTGGAGATTTTCACAAATTTTTATTTCAGGGTAAAACAAATAATTTCAGGGTAAAACTTTTTGTAACAGGTTTGTCTGAAATTCCCCTAAATACTTGTCTCAGTACACAATAACCAATGAACGGATATTTATGAAACTTCGTACATATGTTCCGTTGAGAATGTAGATACACCCATTCATTTGTATAAAAAATTGGGTATTAATTAAGAGTAGTTAACCTGCAGCGATTTTCGTAAAACTAATATTGTACTTAGGGTACATTTATCATAAAATTTGTTAGGATAAAACAGTTTTCTCTCAACAAAATATGTATAATGGTAAGAATCAGCTGAACAATAGAGACGCTTTACTACGTTTTACCGAAGCAATGTAGTTTCATACTAGATCAAAACGTAAAAATAAAAAAATAAAAATTTCAGGATTCCTCCTAACTCAATGTATTTGTCACTACTGTCTGGGGTGTTCCTATCTTTCAGATAATTCCTTCCGCTAAGGTCAAATATCCAGCCCCACTGTCTCCATTCAATAATTATTTTGACTGAGTTTGTAAATAGATTTACTTTTTTTTTAATTGAAGATTTTTACATCTTGCTCTCTCATCTTTGCTTTATATTTGCAATCCAATTTTAGAGGACAAAAACAACATAAATTAGTGTTCAAAAATATTTCGAAGACGAGTATGATTTTGCAAATTGATCACACTATTATTTTCTATCCATTTATTCCATATGTTTCCGTATTCCCTTTCTTTGTCTGATGTCAGTCTTATAAGATCACTTATTTTTATTTTAATTAAGAGATTGTTTTAAATAATAATAATTGAATAACTGCCGTTGTAATGAATGTATCAACACAAAATTTAGTACGAGGATTAGGAGTCTCTATGTAAGTCAACTATTGATTATTAGCGCTAACGGTCGTCTGGTTTTAAAGGGGGAGCAAAAAGTTAATTGATTAATTCGTTCCGTGGAAGTTCATTGCCGGTGATTCACCGACATTTTTGGAATTAGGGAATGGGAAAAATTGAAATTCCGGTGGTAACTGAACATCAAATTTCTGACCGATTACTTGGTACACTTGGTATACCTGCAGAAGGAAAATTTGAACCCTTGTTTGGAGCAAAAGGAGGTTACGTTTGTATTTGACTCATGTCCGGCCTTTAACCATGAGGTCATATCGCCTATGGTTACGTTTGTATGTGTGTATATGAAAAGAAAGACCATTCGTGAAATCATCTCATCTTTGAATCACCATGGAAACAGAGATCTTCTGGTCCATAATGCACTTTCTTTCTTAACAGGTAAAATGTATAGCATGAACTATTGCATTAACTTACATCTATGATAGGGATAACCCTAGTGAAACAGTAAATGTTAGTAATCACTTAATAATAATAGATTTATCCTTTCCTTATCTAAAACAAATGTCTGGGTACTATATTAAAAATTTAGCATCTATAATTTGATGTTTTTATTGTAAAAGCAATAGTTATAATGAGTAGGAATGTTTGTGATGAATTTCTTTATAAAAACTATGAAACCTCCATGATGAGATATGATATTTTTTCTGTCCCACATTTAATATTTATATAATATAAATATATACTATAGTGAATAAGTGATACAGAATTTAATCAAATTCATTAATTCACACATACAAAGCACTTGCCCCCTTTAAACTGTTTGATATGGCTTTTTCTTGCGGGATTTACGACATGGGAATAATGAGTGTACCAAATTACTTACATATATTGAATGTACCATCCCTAATTCATTATAACCCTAACCCAGAGTCTAAAGACTCGAATGAATTTTGTGGCTTTATTTCTTTCTCACTGACATGCCTTTCTGTAAAAAAAAGTATTTGGAAAAATTACTTTTAAATATAAAAAAATACTTGACGATGCTAATAGTATTGATGGTACTGTCCATATTCTATCAGTTGGACTTGAAACAGTCTGCTCTGGTATTCTGATCTGTATTTCTTATTGTTATCTATATTTTATTTTCAAACAAAATTGTTTTTTATTTAATTTTTTAAACAAATAAACTTTTATTTCTGAAGTGTGAGTTGACTATTATATTCCTTCCCTGCCTCGTCTATTATTCCTAGTGATTTGAGTAGGGGGCATTTCATACGAACTCACTCCATATGCCCTCTTCCTATATATATATATATTTTTTTTTTTTTTTACGGTGTCCATCCAGTAGTATCCTTACTGAAAGGGAATATAAGTGCATGCACCATATGTATATTACATCTAACTCTTCCTATTTCAATGAAGATAATAGACATATAGACTTTTAAATAACCGTATAGCTGAATGAATATTGCTTTGCCGAATGTGCGAAAATATTTTACAATCCCAGACGTTATTTTTAAAGAAGGTATACGAAATAAATGTTTTTATAATATTCTGAAATCTATAGAATAAGTTGGATACTGCTGTTATAGGCCTCAAAATGGCGACAAACCCTTTCTAAATTTAAGAAAAGATTTTGATTTTGCAACCCACACTTTAATTTTATATTTCTTTAAAAATCGAAGTTTAACCCATTTTTGCCCGGTGTTCCCATTTGGGAACAACAGACTTTTCTTCACTCTTTTCTACTTTGACACCACAAAAATGAACTTTAGACCCAAGAGGCTTATTCACTTTCGAGTCTACATCCTGTGGAAGCTTATTAGTGCTCGTTTGTGTTTCTGATCTCAAACCTGTTGGTTCTGTGCTTGCATAAAGGTACTGCTATTTTTTTCGCCTGAGATGTCTTCAAAGAAGTAAGTATTTTTTCAATGTTTTTCTTCAAAACGTCAAATTGACTTAAATTGTCACCTTTCTAATAGTATATCTTCAAGTTTAAGTACAATATAGCCCATTCACGACGTTTTTTGTTCATTTATTGAACTTTGAAGTGTCATGTTCCCAAATGGGAACTCCAGGTCCTGAGAACTGTTCAGTGAATCATACCTCTTGATAACTTGCGAGAGTTTTTCTAGCTAAAAAAAACTACGAAACTAGCTAGATTTGGCCTTTTTATTGAATCAACATTATTTGTAATTTATATTTTTTCCTTTACTTCTTCAAACATTCCCCCTTCTCTTCTACTTCAGAGTTTGGACTGCAGAGGAACTTCTTTCCATATTGGAAGAGCAAGAATTCGTCGAAGCAGATATTTTCATCACGCCCCCAGATAATGGCAATGACACTGAGGAAGACCGTGGGTATGAAGAGGCTGGCGGAACTCACAATAATCTCTCTGGGAGACAGCTGACCGCATCTGCAGAGCCAAAGATAAGAAGGGTGGATGGGGTAGATTACCTCAGTGATGGACGGACGACTTGATACCTAATTTCTCCAGTAGTGGACATTCAACAGTGGTCATCAATCCCGCTCAACCATGTACCTCTTCTCAAAACATTCGCAGTACCTTTTCAACTGCTAGATCACAATTCGTTTCGCAGGCAGATCGTGAGGACTTATTTGACCAAGCATAGTCACCCCCCCCCCCCTCCCCCCCCCCCCCCAAAATCGTCAAAACATCTTTTGAAGAGAACAATGGACACTATTCGTTATAATGGGAAGGACCATTGGATGATAAGTTCCACAAAACAAGGAAGATGCACTGTGTGCAAAAAAAATGTGTGATAAATGCAACATAATTCTTCACGAACACTGTTTCAAAGAGTAGGTACTATGTATAAATATGACTTTTCTTTTTACAGAAAAAAGTTATCGGACGTTTTTATCCTAAAAGATATTTTATTTGATCAATAAAGTTGAATTTATTTACATATTTGTCTTCTTTGTAATCGATATATTTTTGAGGTGTGTAGTCCTGGTGTTCCCATTTGGGAACATCGTTTTTTACAAAATCTGAGCATGATTATTAACTAAAATACATATAAGTAGTCTCAGGATACATTATTGGAAGTCTCTTCACCATTTATTAAAAAAATACAGCGAAAAAAGAACTCGGGCAAAAATGGGTTAAATTATCTAATAAAAATTGTATCCTCGCTGAAAGATCAATTATTGATCTCCAAGTGAATATTGTTTCTGGCAAGGTGGGGACGACTGGTATGAAATCATCTTGGAGGCCCCCTTATAAAATTGCATCAAACTTTCATTGCTAATTGCATAGCCGTATATGCACAGTATAAATAAATATTTTTTCTTTATGAAAGAATCTTGGGAAAAGAAAAGATAAATCTCAAATGAGGTAGATGGATGTAGCGAAACATTTGGCCAGTTTTTATTAAATTTAATTATTACTTAATGATACTTAATATTATATCATAGTATGTATTTTTTATTGATTCTCTCATCTGGTAACACTGATTTTCGCAATTGACTTTTTTTTTCAATGACAGAAAACTTCTGTGAAACCTCCGTTGCGGTTGCACGTCAGCTGATAGTAGAATGTTTGATGTTGTTTATTCGTTCGTTAGTGACGCAGTTTTCAAATTTGTAAGAATGAGGAACGTATTTTTATGACATAAGAAAAAGTATTTGAACTGTTTTTGAAAAAAAAATACAAGAAAACAATTAATAAGTATATTACTTATAAGTGTTTTTTTAGGTTTTATTAAAAACTAAAAAAAAAATTGCATTATCGTATTAATAATTGGGTTTTAATATGAATCTTCAGACCGATGTTCATGGTAATGGATTGGTATTTGCCTCTTTCAACCAAGATCAAGGTAAGTTCATATAGTTCGTACATAAGATTTTGATAATAATTACACAATGTTACGTAGTTATTGTGTTTCACTGAAATATTGGTACATTGCAGGTTGTTTTGCGTGTGGGATGGATGATGGTTTCCGAATATACATTTGTGATCCTTTAAAAGAAAAAGAACGTCAAGATTTTCCAGATGGAGGCCTGTCTCATGTTGAAATGTTGTTTCGTTGTAATTATTTAGCTCTTGTCGGGGGTGGTATCAGGCCCAAGTATCCTCCAAATAAAGGTAATTAAAAATTACTATTCAATTATTTCTATTTGTGCAACAAAAAATTGAAAATAACATAGCTTTTGTTAGTCACTCATCTTAAAAAACTTCCTAGAATATTAAACTAATGTAATGATTAGGAATAACTGTTATATAAACGTTCACAACCATAATGCTCTCAAAAACGCAAACACCCCTTACTCAAATTATATCTTAGAGTTGTTGAAACGTAATTCGGAACTGAGGAGAACCATCTTCATTTAACAAAAATGGCAGGCTTTCACAAGTCTTTGTCCCAAGCCTAGTGCCAAGATAAGTATGAGAGCAGTTTGCGGGTTGCTTCCTTGCCATGCTTTTGTAAACTTTGGACATTGACATTAAGGTATCCATCGATCGAGGGCAAGGTTTTCGTTATCTAAAAAAGTACAATTTTCTGCTTTTGAGGAATAAAGTAACATCTATCTAGTGGAATATATACATAGTTGTAATCAATTCTTAAACGTTATGGATGTACCTACTGGGGTTTTAAAACTGTACAACTAGGACATCGCTTAACCTATATTTGTAACCATTTTTGAGTGGTCAAAATTTAATTAGTAACCTTTTCAATGGGGCTTAGAACTTTTACGACACATCAGGAATAAATGGTGCGGTAATTTTTATTTTAAAAAACGCATTTTTTCTTAAGTATAATGTTTTTGCGAAAACAACGGATGCTACTAGAAAATAAATGCATGTAGAGGTATTCTTCATAAAATTCCTAAGATAAAGTTATTTTGTGTCTTGAGAAGATCGACATGAAAAGAACTATAATAATAATAATCTTTATTGACGGTATTGAGCCCAATATACAATTTACAATTGGTTAAGTATATTTATTTGAATAAATTTGAAAATAATACAGAAAATAAATGAAAGTATAATTCTAAAATGGAGGTATTTTTTTTTACCAATTAATAATTGGAAATAATAAAAACTAAGATATTAAGTTAGTTTAGATTGAGTAAAAATATAAAAGGAATTACATATATAGAGATCTATATCATGACTAGAGAAATTAAACAGCCAAATTAATAATAATTATAACATAAATACTAGATATAGATAATCTTAGAAATGAAAATCATATATAAATAAATAGAAAATAAATAACATGAATAAGAAAGATAGAGAAGAATGAATTGAAGCTTTTTCACAATCTGGACGAAGGTAAAGCGCCCTAAAATTAAACGATCTTATAAAGTTCAGTAACATAGAAGCGAGGCTAGACTTGCCGAAGGCACCCACGAGATATGATCCGGTTGAGCATATGTGGAACCTTTAATATATAATAATTAAACTATTCGTAAGTATGCTGACGTTTCTCTAAAATATATAGCATTTCATGGTACTTGATTTTGTGATTTTTGTATGTATCAGCGAAAGAAATGTATATTTCGCGTTTGTTATCGCTTTTTCGGTCCAATGTGTATTTATTACAAAAACATCATCAATTATATTATTTTGGAAAAATGTAGATTGCGGTTAAATGAAATAATAACACAATGGCCCCATGAACTGTGTAAACACTGATAAGAGCAATTTTATGTTAATATTAACCTTTTCTTACCAAGTGAGTTATTACGGAGTTTTTAGTTCCCGGATTACGTTCCTGCAATATGTAAATAATATTTACAGATAAATTTCTTCTATATTTTAATGGGTCTTATTTGAGTAACCAAGGTTTACCCACTTTTAGAATTTCCTTTATACGAATTAGTACATTTGGGACCGTGCAGACTAGAACGTGTGACATTAGTCGCATGGTCATACCATAGTTGCGGGTTCAAATCCCTTCTGTGAGAGTTTTATTTCATAGATAGAACTCCCCCCTGGGACCATGGATCTTGTGTGAATAACCAATAACACCGTTATAGAGGCATGGCTAATAAGCATCGCACATGAAGCTAAAAAAAAAAGTCGTCGGTGAATCACCGGTAATGTACTTCTCGAGAATGAATTAATCAATTAACTTTTCGCTCCCCCTCCAAAAGCAGTCTATCGTTTGCGCTAATTTTCAATAGTTGACTTACATAGGGGCTCTTAAATCCTCATAGTAAATTTTCTCAACAAATTCATTATATCGGCAGTTGTTGAGTTAAACGTTTCCCTTAATACCCCTTTCCCTTTGACAGATTTGGCTGAAAATCAATAGCTGTTGTCCTTATGGGGTTCTGGATGTACATATCAAATTTCGTGTCGATATATTCATTTTATCGGAAGTTATTGTGTTCATAGACAGACAGAATGTTTTTTTCATATTTGGAATCTGGAAGTCGAAAAACACGAAATTCCGTTGAAAACTCCGCATAGTATGTAACTTTGCGAAATAAACCAACTTTTCAATTACTCCATTTGACAAAAAAAATTATTACCCAGGCCTTCGAGCTTATAATCTAATACCACTTGCCACCAAAAATTGTAGTATTCTAAACTTTAAACTGAACTTAAAATGCTGGATGAATGAAATCAATGATGAAGAATTTTTAAAACTAATGTCATTTTAATATACTTTACATAAGTATTTTTTAACTCCATTAGCGATCATTCCATGTCAAAACTTTAGTTAGCCATCTTTTATAGAGGTATCTCTTTTAAATTGTTTTTCCGCACTCAGGCCTAGGCCTTGTGGAATTTTACTTTGTAATTTTGTTTGTAAACTTTATATAGTATATTATAACAATAATTGTAATAATTACATTGTTTATTTAATATTGTCTCACTGTATATATAATACTGTATAATTTGGAAAAATAATAACTTTCCTTAAATTGGGAAATAAAAAAAAAAAAGTGTAAATTTAGTAGCTAAAGATGTCTTTAGTATAATTTGATAAACGTTTTTTAATATACTGCAGTAAATGTTCTCTCAACCAATATGCAAGACAATCTGATATAACAATTGATTTGTTGCTACTTTTAAATTAATTTGTTTTTATTATCTATTTTCACTATTTGTGTAGAAGTTGAAGTATCTAATGATTCCTAGTTTAGTCATTTACATATTTCCAGTGATGATATGGGACGATACGAAGAAACAAGAAGCGATAAGTCTGGAGTTTTCAACGCCGGTGCGGGGAGTGCGACTGAGACGGGATCGAATAGTGGTCGTTTTGGAGGGCGTGATTAAAGTCTTCACCTTCACGCACAATCCCCAGCAGCTCCATGTCTTCGAGACCAACTCAAACCCTAAAGGTAAACTAATGTGTTCGGGACCAGTGTCAGGTTTGTTTAGGAAACAGCCAACGAATAGAGGAAGCAGTAGTTCAGGGAACTGTCAACAAATAGCAGCACCAGCTGTATCCAGGGGCCGGTCAACATTTATTACTACGAAGCTTGCGTGAGTGCTCGTAATTTTAGTACATACTGTTAGTTCAGCTGAGGTAATGTTGTTGGTTAATACAGTCTATATCAGTTGAATTCAGATTACAAACAGAATTGATATCTTTATAACACTGATTTCTGCTTCCTCGGTTATCCGATGGATTGGAGGATGCTTTGTGATAGTTTCTGGGAGAGAAAACATTTTCTGTCTTGAGTTTCGAGATTTCCTTCACAAATTTGTGTTTCAGGTCAAAACGAACAGTTTTGTTCAGTCTGTCCGAACGTACCCTTAATTCTGGTTACATGCCTAACTGAAGAATCTCTTAACAAGAGGGTTTTATGAAACTTGTTATGTAAGTTAGGTTTGGCTTGTAGATGCTCAAATTTGAAATTGTGCGAAATGAGGCGTTAATAAAGGGTAGTTATCTTGAAATGATTTTTGAAAAACTTATTTTGTTTTGATTTATCTGACAATTTGTAATGACCAAAATGATTCCACTCAAAAAATACAGATAATGTGCGAGGAAGCTTTATACAATTACTTGGCAGATGTTTTTAGCAACACGTGTGACAAAACATACAAATGAAAATAATAACACTTACGTAATGTCTTAATATAACACTATGAGTGTGACGTGATGTGTTGTCAGGACTATGTGTTCTCTGTCCCAACTCCAACAACTCGGTGCTGGCCTTCCCCGGCCGTCGATGTGGCTCTGTCATCCTTGTCGATCTCGCAGATGCCGAACGTCGTCCTGTGGAGATTTCGGCCCACGAAGCAGCTCTCGGCGCTCTCTCCCTCAACCTCCAGGGCACCAGGCTTGCCACTGCCTCCGATAAGGTAACACCTTTTGTCATAAATGGAAATAAGTAGTATTTTTGTATTCAAAGCAATTTACGAGCGGCTTAACTTGCTAACTGCACAACTCCCTTTGTAGATATATTACAATTGGAGGTAGGCTCGCGGTTCTCAGTAAATGTTTCGAATGTTATTTTAGTCTTCTATTCCTGAAAACTTATTGATATTTTTTCTTCGACTGTCTGTTAGATAACTTTTTAAGGAATGGTCGGGAAATCACCAAATTTACTTCATATTAAATGTAGTTAGAGTGTGGAAGGGGCCTTGTACATTTTTAATATCATCTAGTCAACAAACATCACAACCAATTTATTACGTCATAGCTCTAAGTAAATGGTGTCAAAGTTTTCGTTCTTGTAATCTTCAGCTGAACGGTAATAGAAAAAACCTTGTCACCTTATGTCTAAGATTTCTGATATCCATACAATGTGCTTATCTAATCTGTTCATGTTAGTCACATTTTCTTACAATTTTTTATTATATTTTAAATTCAATATTTTTTCTAGGGTACCCTAATAAGAATATTTGATACAGTGAATGGTGATAAACTTATGGAACTTAGAAGAGGCTCCCACACAGCCCAGATATATTGGTAATTATCATTTTTCTCGTTAATGGTATTATCTTTTGATTCCAAATATACAGAATGAAATGACCTTTCATAACTTTTGAATGAGTGATTGTAAGTATATAAGCAGTTAAGGGATCAGCCATTTTTTTGCGTTTGCGGCTTCATTATAGGTAGTTACTTTTTTTTTTTCTTTAATTTTAATTGTAGTTTAATAACGAGCCACCTTGTATACTTAGCGCAGTGTTGGGCTCCTCCAATGTAACGATTGACTTTGGTATATATATACTCGTATTTTTTCTAATGTTTGCTAGATTTTCATATTGATTCTGTAACTTTTTCCCGTAGAATCAATGCTTACTGAGAAAACCTGTAATAATTTTGTATTGTGTATCGTCGGCACAAGCTCCACTGTCACCTCAGTATTACTGCGCATGATTAAGGAATTATACCTTTATGTATATATTTTTTAGTATGAACTTTAACCAAGATTCTTCCTGGCTGTGTGTATCAAGTGATCATGGAACCATACACGTCTTCTCTATTGAGGATCAAAAATTAAATAAGCAATCAAGGTAAGTTTCCTTTCTTCTGATATCCGTTATTATGTAAAAGTATAGTATGGTCAGCCATTTTTTTGCGTTTGCGGCTTTATTATAGGTAGTTACTTTTTTTTATTTTTTAAATTTTATTTGTAGTTTAATAACGAGCCACCGTGTATACTTAGCGCAGTGTTGGGCTCCTCTAATGTAACGATTGACTTCGATATATATATACTCGTATTTTTTCCTAATGTTTGCTAGTTTTTTTTTGGGGTTCATGTCTCATATTCATGTAAATTCCTGAAAAGAATGTACTGTCAAAGAATGAGCTGAAAATTGCGTGAGGTCTTATGAATTTTTTAGGTAACGTCAGATACAGCTAGTAATATAATATAATTTAGTTTTTACATGTTTTAATGTTTGTTATTGCAGTCTAGCCTCAGCCACATTCCTGCCTAAGTACTTCAGCTCGAGATGGAGTTTCTGTAAATTCCCCGTTCCCGGCGGGCCGCACTGCATCTGTGCCTTTGGCTCCGATAACAACTCCGTTATAGGTAATACAAAAATATTATATAATATATAAAATAATATCATATATTAAATATAAATATTGTCTGTATGACCAATATTAAATATCTCATTTCAATGAAAGGGAATTTTTCAGAAATAATAATAGAAAATAGGTTGGTAATATAGGGACATGATTTTTTCCTAAAAGCTAAACGGGTTTCCTTCTGATTTCATTAGTTTCAGAAAGGCTACAACAAACCCCAAAAATCGAATTAAAAATGTCTTATTTCGACTCAGGCCGCATGTAAGAGGTATTTCGGATCGTCAGGAGGAAGCCATTGCCTGCTAGGTACGTTGCACCTGCTGGCCCCTCCCTCCCGCCAGTCGCCATTATATTAAATGATTAATGACACGGCCAGTTCAAAAGAAAACTTGAGGGCTGTGAGAGAAAGCACACAACTCTCCTTAAATAATCATTTTAGGCAAAAAAGAAAAGTTATTCACTACCAAAAATAGAAAACTGACTCAAGTAAACACGGAAAGAAACTTATCACAACGGTTTTTTACATTAACTTGGTTATTTTCATCTTGACTCACTAACGTATCCTTGAAATCAGTCCTACTACTATTTACAACTATTTTACACTTTAACTCACTAATAGATGAATAGTAAAAAAGATCAAATGAACTCAATCTACAGACTTCTGAAATGATAGGTCGGTGACCTTATTTTTACAGTCTAATGCCGCATAATACACCTTTTAAAATATAAGTTGTTTATATTGGATATAAGGTGGTTTTAATATGCACCGCTAGGCCTTCTGGTTTAATTTTTATAACTGAGGTTTCGTCCAAATTCAGGCATTATCAAAGAAATCATAACAGAAAGTTAGGAAGTCATATTTCAATAAAACACTAAGTTACATTAAAACAATTTGTCAATAAATATAGTGCATATAAAAAATGATATATTTTTAATTACATAACTTACACATTAAGGTAAAGTTACAAAATTTGTATTCTAAAAAAAGTCATTTATATTGTCAAAATTTAACGAAACCAGGTTGATATGATTGCATTGATTAATGCAATCAGTAAAAACTTACTTAATTCTGATGTTCACTTCTCGACCGCGATAATCTGGATCCTTTTGAAGTTTTTCGATTACATTTTTGGTAATAATCTTTTTAAAATTGATAATTTTCATTTCTTGTATTCATTGTAATTATATATTTATTTTTCTTTGTTTTCAGTGATATGTGCTGATGGCAGTTATTACAAATTCATGTTCAACTCAAAAGGAGAATGTTGGAGAGATTTTTATGCACAATTTTTAGAGAGTTCCTCTACATGAGACTGTCGGAAGAATTCTTTAGTCTATTTTTTTTTTAAATTTCCTAAAGTTTTTCTAAATAATTTGTTGAAAGATTAATATGTTCACTAAAGGTAAAATGATTGATGACATGCTCAAGACGATTAATTGAAATTATGTAGTGTGAAATCTCATAATAATATTTTTTTCTTTATGGCTTCAAGCCTCAATTAATAGTTTAAAAAAAAAATTATGAAACATGCATGGAATAACTTTGTTTGTTATAACTTAGAACTTACATATCAAAATATGTAACCCGGCTGAGGTTTTTGAAAGCCTTGAGCATGCCGTCCTTCGAAGGGGACGTTAAGTGACTATTCTGAGTCTGTTCGATGTCAGGTACTTGCTAATTAAACTTGGGTAGGCTACATTATGACCCCCAGTAGTGCTTGCGGGGAAGGAATAAGATCATTAGATGCTTAGGAATGTACCCACCAGCCCACTAAAGGACCTGATCGACAGTAAACAAGATTGGGAAAACCGAGTCACCTTATCCGGAACAGAATCCACTTCTCATCTCCGATTCGAAAATTCGTAGCCTAAATTTTGATATTGTGTGTACGGTGAAGTATAATCAGTTTTCCGACCAATATAAATTAATTAAATTAATCATATTCTTCTTTATTTAATTAATTATTATTATACTTAATTAAATATATTATATTTAATTTAATAGTATAAATGATATGTTCAGACGACAATTTATTAAGCCCACCTATGAAACCTTGTTACTGGGTTATTTTTATCAAATTGGTTGATGTAACCAAACGGAGGGAGGTTATATGTAGCAGTTTTTCATTCACTCTCTGAAGGTACTTCGCGTAAATCATTTCAGTTTTGACTTCCTCAGCTATACGAAGTATAGAAGAAGTTATGTAAACGGTCAAAAATTCGATGTGGAGTTTTTAATTTAATTTAGTTTTTAATTTCATGTTTTCCGATCTCTAGATTACAATTATGAAAAAAAAAAGTGTTTGGACACGATAACTCTCGATAGAAGTATCGACACGAAATTTTATATGTGAATACAAAACCCTATAACAACGATACCTATTGTTTTTCAGCCAAATCGACCAAAGGAAAAGGGGGGATTAGAGGGGGCTCAACTCAAAATTCCAAATAACTGCCGATGTAATGAATGTATCGACATGAAATTTCATATTGGAAGTCAAAACCCAATGATGACATAATCTGTCAAATTTCAGCAATATCGGCTGAAGGCAAGGGGTGGTTCAGGGGAAGGGGCTCAATTAAAAAACCCTAATAACTGCCTATGAAATCAATTTATCAACACAAAATTTAATATGAGGACTTGAGAGCCTCTATATAAGTCAACTGTTGAATATTAACGCAAACGGTCGTCTGGTTTTGGAGGGGGGGCGAAAAGTTAATTGGTTCTGGGGAGGTACATTATGAATTTTTATTTAAAATTGTTTACGTAACCTATAAAATGAAAGGAACCTACATGCATATTTTCAGATATATTCACGTGGAAGTACCTCAGAATTAGATCAGTGAGTGTTTAGTTAACGTTAAAAAATGTGTTCGCAAGTGCATGATTCTTAAAAAATGTGCTAGCTGACTGAAACACCTTTAACGTGGACCATGCTGCATAGCTTCCCTCATTTGGCTTCTAACCTACTTATCCAACAATGTTTTAAATCTTTCTCAAATAAGAATATTTATTTACTATTATTTTATTGCAAAAGCGCAATTTATGTTGCAATTAAAATCAGTGTTACGGAACACTGCAAATTATAGCAAATATTTCTGTTTGTAAGTGACCAAAAATGGTTGTGATACGATGAAAGACTCATAATTTTGGTTCTAGTCGAAGGAGAAACTAGTTATTAAAATGGTGTACTGGTATGTACGTGTGGAACATATTATCTTAAAATGTATAATGTTATATTTTTTTATGAATATTGTATTTTATTGCTAAATTTAAGTAAAGGAACATTAGTCGATTCTTTACCTTTAAAGGGGATATTTATAAAATTAAAACATAAATTTTGTTACTAATTAAAGCATTACGTGCAGTATTTTATTGAACAGACTGTCTTGTTTATTTTAAGCTTCAAAGTTCAAGCTTTGCTTGAAGAGGAATGTTAAAGAAGAATGCTTTGATCATTTCATGATTTTATGGATATCCCTCAATTTTATTGAACTATAAATATTACAGAGAAAAACTTTAAAAACTTTAACGGAGTGTAATAAACCAAACTATTATGAATACATTTTTTAGGAGGTACGGACAGAAGCGGATAGTCCAGTCGGACTCTTAGGCAATCCGGAGGTTTGCCTTGGCTCATATTTTGATGTTTCAACTTTAACATTTAAATAAGCGAATACGAAAATCACAAAAATAATTGCACTTTCATTGACAATGATATTATGCGAGGATTATAAGCCAGTCCTATATCTTTTTACAATTCACTTTTTAATAAGGGTATTAATTCCTTCGATTATAGACTCACTTGAGAAACTGTTGTCCTTAGCTTTAAAAAAAATAAAATCGTATCTTTTGTTGTTAAAGGAAGTCAAGGTTCTGTCATGTAAATAAAAAAAAATCAGTATTTGGCTATTTATTTCATTTTTCAGGGCCTTAGGGTACGTGTCCATCTGAGAGAAAAGTCTCGAGAGAAGTGTCCGACACAAGTCTCAGGGCCGTGTCCACTGGCGACACTCGCCAAACCGAATTTTCAACTACCGATTGAGCAGAGCACGTCGCATTATAGAGAACGCGTTTGGTATTATGTCTTCAAAATTCTGAGTTCTTCGGAAACCAATACACTTAGCACCTGATAAGGTAAAAGATATTACTCTTGCAGTATGTGCATTGCATAATTTTTTAATTTCTACTACGAACTATTATTTGTACCCTGGTTTTGATGATTATGAAGATAACAGTACACATGAAATAGTAAATGGTGAGTGGCGCAATGAAAGTCCGCCAGAGGGATCATTGTTTTCTTTGCAAATGGGACAACAGCGAAATTATTCAGTCTCACAAAAAAATGTAAGAGACGAATTTAAGGAATATTTCATGTCAATTTCTGGTGAAGTTCCATGGCAGTATCGATTTATAGTGTAAATATACTATTGCAACCAAAAGCCAAACGCTTGCAAACGCTATTCGCTTATTAATTTAAATACATCCTCGTCAGACCACTCGCGTTTTGTAATAAAAACTTTATCCGTCATTGTTCGCTAAACTAAACAACTAATTAACGGAGGCAGTGTCGGAGACTCGCTGGACTCTTCAAGCGCTGTCGGGAGACTGGAGTCTGTGTCTCGAGAGAAGGAAGTAGGCGTGTCCACCTGAGACTTGCCGCTCTCCGACCACTTTCGCGCGTGTGTCTGACACATCTCTCAGGCCCGTGTACATCTGCGACTCGTCTCTCTAGACTTTTTCTCTCAGATGGACACGTACCATTATATGCTGAGGTTGGTAAGTGTGATCACTATCACTACTTTCACCAAACACATGCAGTCCAGTCATTATAAGGCCTTGAGGAAGGAAATAAATAGTTTCCGAAACGTTAGCCAAATGCTGAGTTTTTTTATTTACATGACAGAACCTCGGCTTCTTTTAACATTGAAAAGATACTTTCAAGTCTATCAGTCATTATGTTTATATTTTGTTTTTGCATTAATTGAAATAAGTATATTTTTGATGAGAAATAGAAACAAAATAGAAAGCTGCTTGCAAAAAAAATGCAACGCTGATCCATTCAAAAGTTTTCGTCTGTAGTCTACACACCTTACATTCTTATTTTTCACAGTAACATGTGACGATGTGACCACCATATTTAACTAATGTTTATCTTTTACATTAATTTGAACTCTAAACGGATGACATTTTTTTTTATTGACTATACTTTTTTTTTTTAAATGTGCTGTTATTTTTAAGGCTTGGTTATTATGATAACCAAAATATTTACTGTAAATAAATTGATTTGTTAATGACATATCTTTATTTTTTTTTCTGCAAGAAGATGTAAGACTAAGATTCACTAATTTGATTCCAGGAAGGGTCCAGATGAAGCAGGAATCCCTGGTTGGAGTACGTAGGACACTAAATCCAAATATCAAACTATTATAAAATTTTTTAAATTACAATTTTTAAGAACAAAATATTTTTTTCGCTCTAAAAATATTTACATATGTCGAAAAACTTGTCTTTCAAAATAAAAAAACAACTGTAATGCGAAAAAAATGTTTATAAAATGTGGTACTATTTTCCATAAAAAATAGTAAGCCCTCTATTTTCCACAATTACTGCATTTTTGCGCTTGAGAATTTGTTTGACTAATTAAATTATTGTTGTAGTCGAGATTTTGACTTTGCGATAGACCAAAGTCAAAATCTCGTCAAAATCCTAAGGGAAAGTTCTGAACTGCTTTCTGCACAATTTGACGACGCCCGAAGATATTAAAAATGATTACAATTTGGTCAGAGTCTAATTCCACTGGGTCTTAGTTCAGAAATAACTTTTTCTAAAACAATTAGTTTATTAAAATAAACGCAAAAAAAAAAAAACACAACTATGGAAAAAAGTGAGAAGTCTGCTTGTGGCACCTAAAACTAACAAAACACCAATTCCGAGAAAAGACCCGTTGGAACAATGTACTGCAACTCGAGCTTAACCTAGGATTTGTTCAAAAATTATGATGAGAACTTTCAAAATCCATGGTTGGACGAACTCGTATAATAGATGGCATAAAAGCCTGTCCCTCGGTAACGGATTTTGTAAATTTTCTTCATAGTGTTTCAGTAAATGATGGACTTTACTGCGAGGTCATATCGCCTACTACCAGAGCGTACTTTCGCTGCTCTGGTGGACATGAGCCCCCCCTTTAACGAGTACCTGACATTGTACATACTCGGCACCATCGCTTACCTTCCGAAGAACCTCCCAGATAAAAAAAAACCTAAGGGCCTTGGCTGGGTTACGAACCCGTGTTTTGTTTCTCTTCCATAGTCAGGTTTTTTATTTATTTTTAATTTTTATAAATTTTTAGTTGCTTGTTTCAGTGATTTAGGTGTTGGATATTTTCTTCAGCATTATTGTTTTAACTTCTGTTGAGAAACGTGGACATATTTCGAAAATTAATTTATAAGAATGCGAATCACTTGAACACGTTAATAAATAAATGAGATAAACTTTGTTTTTGAAATATTGTCTATTACAGAAAAATATTATGCATGAACTACCTGTTTCGGAATTAAACCACCGTTAGGTTTAGTTGTCAACGAGTGGACTTACTTCATAACTAAACCTGAGGCCGGTGTAATGCCGAAACCAGCAGTTAATGTAGTTTCTTGTGCAATAGACATTATTTCAAAATAGGCTGTTTGTTTCATTATTTGATTATTGTTCAGCTGATCCTATGTAATTGTTAATTTACGCATATATTAATTGTCTCGTCGAAATCGGTTCAATCCATTAACCCAGCTTAAACCACAGACCTTGCCGATAATGTTTATACCTTGTCACTCCTAGTTAAATGGGCTATCCACCACGGGGAAAGTTTTATAAAAGTTAGCCGTTTAGATTATAGGAGGTCCTCTATGGTCTCGATGGAACTTACATAAACGACCACACATACAATCCTTCCTTTTGGCTTCGCCGTAGTTTGGTAAAAAAATCCGTTTCTAGTTCCATAGCTAAAAAAAAAAAAAAAAAAAAAAAAAAAAAAAAAAAAAAAAAAAAAAAAAAAAAAAAAAAAAAAAAAAAAAAAAAGAGAGACTGAAATCTGAATTGAAATTATAGTTAGTTATTATGGAATCATGCCCGGTCTTTAACTACGAGATCATATCGCCTACTACCAGAGCGCTCCTTTGTCTGGTGGACCTGAGCCTGACTAATGTGGGAGTCTAAATTTTCCCTAACCTAAATTTTTATTCACCTAGGACAGGGGTCGTACAGGCTCGGGACCATGGTTTAACGACCCATCTGAAGGACGGCTTGCTTAAGTTTATTTTACCTCCCAGATAAAATAAACTTAGGGCCTCGGCCGGTTTTCGAACCCATGATCTTGAGCTCAGAAATTGAAAGTAGGTATATATTTATTTTTGGGTTATGTCAGGAGATTTAACACAGTTTTGACTAGGTGTTTAAATATAAAAGTCAACTCAATAAATACGTTCTATAAAAGGAAGATTCTGATTGACAGAAGGAATAGTATATATATATATATATATATTATGTCTAATAATGATATAAGTGCTTCCCGAAATATTGCTAAGTTTTGAGAAGACAAAAAAAAAATCGGAGAAGTGACGTAATAATATATTATATCTTTCATAATGTGAAAGGATTTGGCTTGGCAGATAGAGTGTGGATGAAGGTGAGTAGATATGCATTATTCAGTTAAGGTTTATGGCGTGGGGTGGTCTCATATCTAAGGCAATATTTACTTGATAAACAGACTTTCGTGCGTTCCAATATTGTGTCATAATATGTATATATACGGACGAAAAATAAGTTATTTAATTAATACATATTAAATTATATTATTTCCTTTTAGCGAAAAGTAAAAGTAAGTAAGAGAAAAAAAAACTGCCGTTATAATGGAGTAGATTTTTGAGTTGAAAAAGCAATTTGTGGAGAGTTGAAACTTTCTGACCGAGATGGGAATAAGAAAGGATGTTGTACTCTCCCGAGCAAAGTGAAACCTGCGGATCTGTGAAATGAAATGAAAAGAAATTTTATTATTATTATTGAAATGAAAAGAAATTTTATTATTCTGGGACCGAGGTCCTCCAAGAATAAATACATATAGAGTAAAGAACAGGAACAATGAAATATAGTATCAGTACAAAGAAATAAAAAGATAGGTAAATAAAAATTAGTGCTACATTGGAGAAAAACTATACAATTAAGAAAATAGATAAACAAAAGATTAACAGGGAAAAAACATAAAATTTACAACTTCATTATGATGAAAAAAAATAAATAAAAGTATCTATATAAATAAAAGAGAATAAGTAAAAAAGAAAATCTATATAACTAAGAAAAAAAAAATAAAATTGATAATATAAATCGACCGAGCATAATACTATGATGGTTGATTATAAAAGAGAAGAAAGGATGCCCAGCCAAGGTTTGAAATAAAATTAATTTTAGAAAGTAGGGGCTAGATAGAAAAGTGTGAGGAGAAAGAAGAAAGAGAAAAATAGTCAAAATAGAATTAGATAAGATAAAAACTGTGAGCCTTCAAGTAAAGATTATAGTGTAATAATAATAATAATTTTTATTTCCGTTAAACAATAACATGGTAATAGGATACGTCATGAAAATGTATACATTAAGATAGCTTATAATTTAGATACTTAAACATATATTAACTCTTAGAGTCTGACACACATGAATTAGAATTAACGTACGACTAAAAAGTAAAAATAAATAAATACTTGAAAGTAGTACGAAAATAATAATTTTATACATTAGATAAAGTATATAATAAATACAGTAGATAATTGTTTTTTTAAATTAAAATTAAGATAATATTTTTGATAACGTTTCTGGAAGTGTCTTTTTCTCGACGACATTTCGGGTTCTCGCGTCCCATCCTCAGGCCACAATGTGCACAGTATGAAAAAAAAATAAAGAAAACAATATAACAATAACAATTATAAAATATATATAAATAAAGAAAAGAAATAAGTAAAATGGTAAATAAAATAAAAGAGAAAAACAAGAAATAATTAGTATATAAATAATGAAAAAAGATGATTAAAACGTAGCTTCAACTGACCTTAAAGGAGGATATCAATGGAGGTCAAAATAAAATCAAAATGAAAGCTATGTTCTAATAATGTTTGTGAATATAAAACACGATTTTTTTTATTATGGTTATCTCACTATTTTTGAACAATGAGAAAAACCTGTAACTCTGCCGCAAAACCTATTCCCATTGCAATCGCATATCATTGCACCCTACCTGTTCATGGAGGCATGTTAACGTACTGTATTAAGTGTGGTGTATTAATTTATTTAAATATGTGTTGTGGCCATTACAGGACCATCCACTTCAGTACAGATCACTCTCCCTCCCCTTCTTCCGTCCTTAATTCGTTTCATCTGTACAAATGTGGTTGGTATAAGAAAGTTCTGTAATAGTCACATCACAATTCTATTTTTAAAAAATCCTTTATTATTCTTTATTGTTTTCGGATGCACCTTGCATGTGTGCAACATGACCCGTCAGTCTTTGCAGAGGGAGCTCGGGATCTGAATAACGCTTAAGTGAGACTATGGCGGACTGGAAGCGACACCCGTCACACAGATGTTTTCTAAACTATAGGAGCCTACATATCGGCTGAACACTGAGTGTCAGCTGCCGCAGATTCAGTTTCAGGAATGGATCTGTACTCGCGAATCAACTCCAGTCTGGCCTGGTCGTACACCCTGCAATTGAGGACATGTTCTGCAGTCTCGATGCCCCCATATGAACCGTTCAAGTTGTTCTTCCTCCTAATGAAGAAGAGTTCGGAGTTAAAGTCTCATTGACCTGATAATATCTCGGACATCCAGATCGCGGATTCCGGCCGATGTCTTTAGGTTTTTTATTTGATAGGTAAAAACCTTGACACGTCCTTCTTCGGATGGGACGTTAAGCGATGGTCCCGAGTCTGTGCGATGTAAAGTAATCGTTGAAAGTACCCTCTAACCTACGTATTGAATTCACTGGTCTTATGCAAACGATGATACGATTTAAAACCTTTATTATCAATTAAATAAATAGTACAGATGTTGTTCAGGTGGTGAACCTTATGAAGATGGTAAATTGCCGAAACTAGTTGTGGTAAAAAATAAAATATGTTGGACTGATACATCTGCATTACTTATTTAACAAGTTAGTCCACTACATCTGCCTACCATCAAGAAATTTATTATCAGTAGTTAACATGGAACCCCAAATCAACAACCACTGTCCGAACAAATAAATAATTTCTTATAACACCTGATCCAATATATTTAAACTAATATAAATTATGATTATCAAGCCGATACAGTAACAATATCTAGGTAGGCATAATTTAGGACTCCCACAGTAGAGTCGGGCTCATGTCCACCAGAGAGACGAAAAATCACTTTGGTAGTAGGCGATATGACCTCGTACTGTCCAGCCATGAACCAAAATAACTAACTGTAAAGAGAGTGATGGGCGATCGTGGGATCTTTGTGAATTTTGTAATTCTATGGAAGTTCAAAGAGGCTGTCAACCTCTGATTCAGAGTATTTAAAGAGCGATGTAGTCCCGACCATCCTGTTCCCATTTTAAAACTTCGACAACAGCCATTACCAAAAGTTGAAAAGGGGCTAAAGGGAATGGAGTGAAATGGCGCATGTGCGGATTTGCCACCTGTTGCTGTCGGACGATGTGTTGACTTGAGACAGTAAGGGCCCGCGGTCCGGCCAGACATGTCTCTACCTGCGGAGATCCTCAGTCACACTGAGCTCCCACCTCGCTACCGTCTAAGGGACCTCTTCCTCGGCGAATTTACTCTCCTGGACGACGGTCAGAGGTAAGCAGGCGAGCCTCATTCCATCACTTCTGTCAGCTTCCTCTTCATAACTGAAAAAATAAAAAAAAATTGAAAGAATCATAAACGAGTAGAGTTGATTCTCAAACTATGGGCAATAATGCAGTTTCGAATCATCCGAATGCACCGTATACTGTCAATGGAAATTATGATTGAACAATGATATCGATGACTAACTATAACATTTTGCTTTTTCCGTGGACAAAAACACGGAACACCTACATAATCTTGGTCGCTCCATAAATTTCACCCAACCCAAGCATGTTATCAGCCTGCAATCTGACTTTTGCTTAAAATTCAATATTTAACATATTTTTTATAGTTATTATGACTCATGCCCACGCTTTAACTACAACATCATATCGCCTACTACCAAAGCGTTCTTTCGTCTTTCTGATAGACACGAGAGTAAGGCTACTATGGGAATCATTAATTTTCCCTACTCTAAATTTGTATTCACCTAGGGCAAGGTGACACTTTAACAAGTAACTGTCATCGTACAGGCTCGAGACCATCGCTTAACGTACCATCCGAAGGACGGCATGCTCAAGATATTTTCACCTTCCAGATAAAAAACCTAAGGGCTGGGATTCGAATCCGCGATCAACCCACTGAGCTACCGGCCCCCTCTTATATTTTATATATAGGTTTTCGATTAAAAATTAAATATAATTTCCAATAAAAAATATATTGAATCCCAGATCATAAAAAAAGTATAGTTAAGATTCACATTGTTCAAGAAGTTGTGAAAGCCCAAATTGTGTCACCAAAATTGTAAATAGAAATGTATAAATAATTATAAATAAAAAGTTATTATATTAAAAGGAGTGGACACTTAATTTTACAAATTTTGATATGAAAATAAGGAATATGTACATGAACATAGACAGATTTGATAATTTCAAGTTGACCCACAATTTTTGTATCCTATAGTGAAGTTTTTCCATTGATTTTAAAGACATTATCTGGGGAAGCAATGATAGAATGCTTCGAATTTAGTAGGAACGTTGTCTAAGATGAGGGCAGACATGGTCAAATCAATTGGTGAAAATGTTTTGGGGGAAAATTTCATTTTGTTTGTGTTTTGACATTGAAAGGTTCGAATTCAGGTGTGTCAATCTGTATTGTTATTGATTCTGATGAATGTTTTGTTATTTCTGAATATTATAATCCAAAAAAATTTGCTTAACATGTCAAAATGTGACATTTCTGATGTCACTCATTTGCATTAGAAATAAACAACATTCATTAGACGGCTGTACACTTGGTTTTTCTTCAACAGTTTTACTCTGGACGGGTTGGATGTATGGAGACTGTCTGGGTTATATCCCCACACGCCTATCCTTTTGAACTGAAGCAGTTCGTTCCAAGAAACTCAGTTCTTGTTTGAAATTTTGACATAATTGGGATCGGAATTCCGGTGATTTTTATTTTAATCCTATAGCATCTTTCAGCTTATCATTTTATTGATAGCACCTATCTAAAAATGAAGTAGGTAAATTAAACAGGGCCATTGTGGCCCCGAAATTAAGAAAAATAATAATAAAAGTAAGATAAAAAAATAAATAAAATTATTGAAGCATATTAAAACAGACTAATCCTTTTTTATTTCCATGCAGTATTTCTTTATTTTCAAAATTTTGTTTCTCATACCTATATAAAAAAAAAAGGATAAAGATAATGAATATCTTGTAGTTACATTAAACTGAAAAAATAAATAAAAGATGAAAATGGAGAACTGATTAAATATTTTTGACGACAGGCCTCACTTCCTCCAGAGGTACTGAGATCCACTCCACAATGGCATGGCCCTGAAATTAAATGACAATGAAAATCGACTCAGAGGTCGGAACAACTGAAAAGAAAACCGTCCTTGCACCTACACATTGAACGTTCGGCACCACATCGTACATAAACGATTTTTTTTTTTTTTTTTTCAAAACGACAGATAATTTGGAACGCTAGCCAAACTGACGGTTTTCAGGTAAACCAGAAGTGTTTGACCGCCTTTCGAATATAAAATTCATTTCAAAAAAATTCAAAGACTTCTGAAACTAAGTTGCTGCTCTCGTTCTAAATCTTTTTTTCCCATTTTTATGGTTTGGCTGAAAGTGAGGGGGGGGGGTCTCATTTATGGACTTTTGAAATACAGTATAAAATGTCTTGATAATGAATCCCTCAGTTATTTGTACTTATTGCTGAAGAGAACGAATTGCAACTTGAACTAAGAAATCTTCATTAATTTCCTGAATAATAATTAAACATAATAATAATCGTAATATATACAAGGGTAAAAGCTACAATAAGATAGTCAGGTGCAAGAAGTAGTCGTGCGATCTCCTTCTTTCTCTCAGGACGGTCACCTTCCGATTCTCTATCAAAAACTTTATTTTCTTTGTAGTCTTTCTCTAAAGGTTCTTCTTATTTCCAATAAGATTATACCTCTTCATCCCTTCCCATCGCTCCTTTGCCTTCCTCAACTCGTTCCTTGTTGAAGCCTCCCCTCTCTCTCCAACACCCTGTCACCCCCTCTCCATCACTCTCCTTCCTTGGCTTTTATCAAAACTTCACAGTTCCAATTTCTGTTCGTTAACAATCCTTTCCCTCTGATTAGAATTTCATTCCCCTTCCTCCGTATCTCTCCCCTTTTCTACATCAATTTTTATCATTTCTGTTATTTATTTATTTTATTTTATTCTTACTCTATTTAATTTTTTTCATTTTATTTTAATAATTTGACAATTTTTGGTTTATTCCCTTATTTACGTTAGTTTTTCTTAAATTATTTGACCGACCTTTGGATAGAATCAAATAGATACTAACTAGTATTTTGTTAACTCAGTAATTTATAGGGAATAGTTTTATTATTACAGGTTTAAAAAAATAAATAATATATTGATGAAAAAAAAAAAAAATAAGAAAAAAGAAAAGATGAAAATGTGCATTTGCATGTATAAAGTAAAAAAAACTGAATGGAATCAAAAGAACAAAAATATGAACATTTCTGAAACTGTTTTAGGAAAAAAATATGTTATTTTTTTTTGTTAACATTTTTCTTTTGTTTTTTTAATATTACTTAGCGAAGTTCTCTGTTGTTTATACCACATCAAGACCGCAATTTACGTTTTTTTCCATGCCTTCAGAGTTCTTTTTGAACTAGAACCCTGAGAACGAATAACTGATTTTTTTTAACCAAGTCCCGAACTGTATTTTTTCCAAGGTAATATTCCTTAGAAAGCAGCGATATCTATCAGTGAGACAGATACGTGTTTTCTCGTAATATTTTCTTGATTTTTTCGCAAATAAGCCAGACAAAATTTAGTCAATTTCCTAGAAAAATAGGGCTCTTGCAGTCTAGGTACTCTAGGATCATCCGCGAACATTCAGTTTTTATTTTATTTATTCGTTTATTAACATCATTTTTATTTTAAATCGCGCTAATTGACAGGTTTTTGCATTATTTTTAGAGCGGTTAATCGGGGGACGGATAATTGAGGGTCTACTGTATCTCAGACCAGCGAGGAAACACCCCAGTCTTTCTCGAGACTCACTGATCCCCTTCTTTTTTCAGGGCTGGCAAGGGCGTTTCATTTTGGCCATGTAGTATCTCCAAGTATCTTGTATTTTCGATTTGATTATAATATTTTTTTTAAAAATATAGTTTTCATTTTTTGTGTAGCCAAGTACACAAATCTTACATAAATCAATGAAACATGATACTATACGTATGTTTAACCTGTAAACAGTACTCAGGTTTTGGTTAAACTCTGCTTTCATATATGGGTGAGTCTGTGGTTGGTTCAACAGTAAGTTATGTTAACCTCAAGTTATGGGCAACCGAACTGGGACTGGGAGCTGGTCTAAGGGAGAACTGAGAAACTTATATCATAAATACATAGTGGTAGAGTGAGCTCTGTGACCCTGTGTTTGGTTGGCTCCAGTCTAGGCTTCTCTTCCCTTCCTACTTGAATATCTGCAGAAAAGTCAGCCAATCACCGGCAATGTACTTTCCCAGCACCAATTAATCAATTAATTTTTCGCTCTCTTTCTAGAACCAATCGACTGTTTTGGCTAAAAATCAAGAGTTGACCATTTCGTATCTATCGAATACATTCGTTGGCAGTTAGTGTTTCTGAGTTGAGCTCCTCTGATCCCCTTATTTCCCTTTTGCCAAACTCGCGGAAAATTATTAGCAACAATAATTTTATTGTGTAAATCATATTATTTTCGAATTTCAAATTCTACTGAAATAGCTGGATAATAATCATCAGAAAAAAAACCGGGCCTTATACTCTAATAAATGACTTAAATTTTATCAGAAGTTCCGAAAGAAATATGAATGTCACTATTCGGCAGGGGCGTGGCCAGGATTTTGAGCAGGGGGGGGGGGGGGGCAAAGTTAGGCTACGAGGGTGGGGGTATACACTCCCGGGGGCACGGCCCGCAGTTTCCGTGGTTAGCGTTGCAGACTTTTTGTTATTAATTTGGGAGACTCGGATCTCTAGAAGCTCGCCCTGAGGTAACCACTGACTGTAATACTTCAGTTGTCTTTACATGAGCAGCAATAATGCAAAGCGCAGCAGCAGCAGCAAATGCACGCTGTGGTTTCTGTGCTTTTAGAATTAAATGACTCACATCCAATAGGGTGTTGCTGCTGCTACGCTTTGCATTTTTACTGTGAATGTAAAATCAGCTTTAAGAGTATAAAGTATAACATAAATGACGATTTTAAGCGAGGAAATGAAATGATCGAATTCATATATATTCAAATAAATGTAATGTGACTTGTTTTGTACATGTACATTTATGTAACAGCTGATTGCTGATTTAGGAATCAGACGCACGGGAAATTTAAAGATCCTATTGGTAACTTGCAAGTAATCCATTTTTAATAATAACGATTTTTTAGTTTATTTGGTTTTTAGTTCCTGCCGGGGGGGCACGTTTTTTAAAACTGATTTTGAAGGATATAAGTCACGTATGGTATTCCATTCCGATTTTTTATACAGTTGAATTATATAAGTCAATTGAATTTTCTGGGCCATCAATTATCATACATCATATGACACACTCATACGTACACATTCATCAACACTATAAAATTGTTATTGGATGGAAGTACAAACTTTCAAAGGAGAACCAACAATATCTCACCTTTGATAATGACTGTAAAATTCAGAAATTAACAATTATATTGGCGTTTTTGGAGCTGGAACAGGTTTGTTAGACTTAAACCCTGAAGATAATGATGGAAAAAAAAAAAATTGAAAAATGTCTTCCATACCATAGTTTGGGAAACGCTGCTCTAGTGCTCTAGGCCAAAACGGCACCACAGACTATCAACGTTCCAGTCGAACGTTAGTTTAGTTGAATAGAGCACGGAACACAATTTTAGAAGGACTAAACTGTTCAGTTTTAAGAGTTACAAGGGCTTATCGTACTGTCTCTACGGCTGCGCTACAGGTACTAGCGGGAGCGGCCCCCATTGACTTGATCTTGGATGGGGCTGTCGCTTCGTATTTCTGTAGACGCAACATGCCCTTAGGAGCAGTTATTGATGAGCCCTTACGTCTAGCCCTAGAGGAAGAGATGTGCGGACAGTCCAGACCAGTGCGCTGCAAGGACATCGTCCAGAATTGGATTGTGGAAAAATGGCAACAACGTTGTTCACGATGCCCGAATGGCCGAACGACGTACGCATTTTTCTCGGACGTCCGGGTACGCCTTGACTCAACATGGGTACAGCCTAATCACTGGACGTCTCAAATATTATCAGGTCATGGTGATTTCAACTCCAAGCTGTTCTTCTTTCACAGGAAGAACACCCCGAACTCTTCGTGCGGCGGTATCGAGACTGCAGAACATGTGGTCCTCGAATGCCCGCTGTACGACCAAGCTAGGGTGGAGTTGATTCATGGGACAAGATCATATTTGGGACTGGATCTACGGCAGATGGTGACGGAAACAGACTACCCGATGTTCTGCCGATTCGTCGGCTCCTGGCGGGAGCAGAAACAGGCAATGTAAGATAGTAACCCCTTGATCCCCGAGCTTTGCCTGAACGTAGACTGGGTGATGTTGCTGCAACGCAAGGCGCACCCTCTTTTGAAACCAACTAAAAAAAAACAAAAAAAAAACAATAAGAATAACCACCGTGAAAGAAATATTAAAACTTTATTGAATGCGACTGCGATTTGTGCATACATTTGTAGAAGGAGATTTATAAACTAGAAATAGAATTGGATTCACCTAATAATAAGCAAAAAAGGCGCTTCTGTGTTTATATTCCCCTCCCAGATATAAAAAACTACTATAATAAAAAGGCTTGTTTCATAAATCCTTGGACTTGGTTACTTACCACTTACAACTTGTTTACTTACCAGTAAGCCCTCAGTGGGAGGAAAGACATTTCTTTTTAATGTCCTTAAGGCGAAGTTAAAAAGTATCTTTCAACTTTATTTAATAATTAAATGGCAAACCCCTTATATTGAAAATTGAACTCAAGATTGCAGATTCGAAACCCGGCCGAGGCCCTTAGGTTTTTTATCTGGTAGGTAAAGAAAACATTGAGCATGCCGTCCTTCAGATGCGACGTTGAGCAAAGTTCTTGAGCCTGTGTGAAGTCAGGTACTCGTTGAAAGTCCCCTACACTTTTTTTTTTTTTTTTTTTTTTTTTTTTTTTTTTATCTCAGTTATGGCCTTATGCTGAGGCATATCGGCCATCCCCTACACCTAGGTAGGTATTAAAATTTTTTTAGGGTGGGCTTGAATCACAATATCCAACTAATACACAAATATATAAATAAATTTTCTCGTGGAAATAAAAGACCTATAGCGATCGTACTCGATCAACGACGACGTTGCAGAATAAGACAGGAACACACCCTTAGATTAGTTTGTATCGATATAAAAAGATCGAGCAAAAAAAAAAAAAAAAAAAAAATATATATGTACAAAGAATGCCACCTTGTTGCTCTGTTTTTTTTTTTTTTTTTTTTTTTTTTTTTTTTTTTTTTTTTTTTTTTTTTATGTTCTCGTGTGTTCAGAAGTTTATTATTTTTTTTTTTTTCGTGTATATAGAACTTGCTGTTAGTTCGTAGTTAAACTAAATTAATAAATAAATGTTTCTGAAGCAACAATTCAAGTCCTGCATTCGAATTTGTGCAATTATATGAACCCTCACTATTACATTGGTGAAGACCGTCTACCCACTGTTTTATTTTTGACCAGAACCGGTTTTCAACGCTACTATGAGTCATCATCAGTGGCACATCTATGAATACATATGAAATATAAATATAATGAAGTTACTAGCAAAAAGTATTAAATAATCAGGATACAGAGTAACAAAATAAGATAAAACTTTCTTACTACCCGTATAGTGTGTTGTCTGAGCGAACACTGGCAAGGAGCTCGAAGGGGAGGCGATACGAAGTTCATTCTGTCTGTATACTCGTCCATGCAAATAAATACTAAAACAATCATTCGAAAATAATATGATACGCAAATAAAAAGGGGGGGAGGGGGTTAACAAAATGACTCTAATAACTGCCGATGTAATAAATGTATCGACACTAAATTTTATATGTTAATTCAAATCCCTTTAAGGGTCGCAGCTAATAATGTATTAGTTACGCACATGATATTATTAGTAGGTACAAGGTATGTGCTAAATTGGGCATATTTTCAAAACAGATGATCTGACAGACACCAAAATAAGATTTGAGTCATCACTGTGACAAAGTTTGCAAAAAGAAAGAAACATTCGAGTTTTGCAGAAAGTATCATGAACGAAATAGAATTGCGCCTATTTCCAAAACAGCTGATCCGATTGGTAGCAAAATCAATAAACTATAGTTGAACATCTCTTTTTTTTTTTTTTTTTTTTTTTTTTTTTATTCTGCTATTTTGTTATTTTTGACAAAAATTCATTTGTATGTTATACAGATGTTTGTTTTATTGTATGGATTTTATCTTTATCCCAAACAAATGGCTGTTTGTCGAATAGATATTATTGTTATTTATTCCATAGATATTTGTATTTTATATTTTTTATTGTGCATATATTATTTTCGAATGAATGTTTAAGTTAAGTTTATCTGCATGTATACAGAGTACGTGAAGAACTTATCCCAATGCTCTGGGCAGTATGGGGTTTTTAATAAATCACAATGAAAGAATGTTTTTTAGGTTTTTCTAGGAAGCTCTGGGTTCGTTCATGGATGCAATCCTATGTAAGTTTTCTAATATCCTTCATGATTTGTCCCTAATTATCGTCAACACTTGATACTGGTATAAAAGAAAATATCGCTACTGATAATTGTAATTAAACTGGTCCTCTTGATTATACATTGTGCTCTTCATTTATATAATTCAATAACTGAATTATTATCACTTTTTCAGAGAATACGCCATTGCTGCCAACTGACGTCTTCGTGGAAGGCACAAAATGCCTGGATGTTCATTTCAATTAAACACAATATTTCGTCCTTTTGAAGATACAATTAATAAAGAGTTGATTGAAGTAGGTTCTTATTGTTAAACCTTGGTGAGAAAATTGGAGTGGTAGATACTATTAATTGGAGACACTTCGGCAGAAAGGCAGAGTCTACCTCATCTTGAGTTAATTATAATGGAAATATTTGAAAAACTGGGTCAAATTAAATACAGTTTCCTCATGGAGGATCCATGAAAAAGAATTGGAAAAAATTATAAAGACATTCTTAAGGCCTCCATTAAAAAGAAAATTAATTCAAAAACTATATAGGTGTCGTCCTTATCTTGTTCTGCATCCACTTATAAAATTTCGTGTCGATAGATTTAATCTATCGGGAGTTATCGTGTTTATGGACACATCATGCACATCAATTTTTTTTTTTTTTTTTTTTCATTTTTCGGCGTAAAGATTTGAAAATATTGGAATTGTGGGGAAATCTCAATCTCGAATTTCTGATCGATACTTCTATACTTGGCATAGCTGGGAAAGTATAACATTCCAGGTTCCACATAAGACAGAGGGACAACAGTGATGAAGGAAAGGTCGAGGATGAGAGGGACCTTAGGAAGGGAGGTGGACTGTCATGTTAGTTGCCCAATGAGAGAACCTCTTAAGCCATGATAAATGACGCACTTAGACCTGGCTTTTATAATGATTAATATGTTTGTATTATTTGGTTAAATTAATTATCTACTTTAGCAGGAGCTGCCACTGGGTGGTTTCCCTCTCTTACGCCAACCGAGACACATCGTCCGGACACTCATGGCTGTTGTTTTTGGTGAAACTGTTATAATCGTTTTAATAAAAGAAAAAGTCGTCGGTGAATCACTTACTATGTACCTCCCCAGCGAAAATTAACCAATTGAGTTTTCCCCCTCCCTCAAAGCCATTCGTTTGGGCTAAAACTCACAACAATGTTTGATCTACACAGTGGCTTATCAATCCTCAAACTAAATTTTGCATCGATACAATTTAAATTATTGGGATTTTTAAATTGAGCTCACTCTAATCCCTCCTTCCTTTTGGCTGATTTTGCTGAAAATTAATAGATGATGTCTTTGTAGGGCTTTGAATTTACACATGAAATTTCATGTCAATACATTCTTTACAACGGTAGTTATTAGAGTTTTTGTTTTAAGCCCCTAATTCTCTCCTTCCCTTTAGCCGATTTTGCTAGAAATAAAAAAAATAATAAAAAAACATTTGGAAGATTTTCTCTTATTTTCAAAATATTTTTGCACAACGGTGCACTGACAACTTAAAATTAAAACTTCAAAACAATATTATACATTTTTAATTGTAATTGTATTCTCACTTTGCATTATTTGCTTATTTTTTGATAATATTAAATTTATAGTAATTATAATGGAAGTTTTAATGTAACAATTTTAACAGTTCATTAGTTGTGTAACTTAATTACAATTTACAATTGAAACCGTTTGGAAATGAGTTCAATGGTGATGTGATGACACTATTTAGGTTTAAAACAACACACGTGAATATTATCTTTTATCGATTATAAAAATAGAAATATGGAGTTCAATTCTACCAGAATCGAATCTAGACGCGATGTTGGTCAACCCACTTCCTCTGCAGAACTCATCAAACTAAACTATCTTTGAACTCACCCTGTTTAAGGGAGAGCTCTGTCAGTTCTCATTAAAACAGGATGAGAGAAGAGCTAAAACTCTCCTTATGAGAGAGCCAGGCTTTGCATTGAAATCGGACCTTTTTTCTTCCTACTTAACTCCATCCCATCTCGTTAAACTTGCTCCCTCCTCGGATCTCCAACATCAGTAAGTCATTAATCCTCGACCTCTTCCATAAATGCTCTGGAGTTTTTACCAAACCATAATTCAATGGTTTTCTAACTTTATTATCATCTGCTTCTTTAAATCTTCTGCGAATTTTCATGAGACTGGTGAAAAAGTTAGGGATCTTGGGGAAAGTAGATCTTATTAACTTGCAAGCATGAAGGGAAGTTATTGTAATGCGTCCGAAAATCGAAATCAAAGGTCAATTTTTGCTGCACGATATCTCGCTAATGAGAAACGATATCGACTTCGTTTTGGTGCCAATCGAAGCGTATCAACGTAAATATGATCTGAAAGAAATTTTATTAAATTCGGTCCACCGGTTTTTTCGTTTTTACAAAAGACTTCTAAAAAAGTGGATTTTTGGAATTCTTGAAAAAGATTTATCCGATCTAATTTGTTCTGGTGGCAATGTAGCATCCTTTAGATCCAGATTGAAAAACAGGGCTGTATGGCGTCTGAAAATTTTGAACGGGAGGGAGGGGGGTTATGAGAGGGGCTAGGCATAGAAATTGTTCTAGCTCATTAACGGATGGTCGGATTGTCATGAAATTTCACATGTAGTATTCCTAATAACCAATTGAAAAATAGGGTGTGTGAGGTCTCAAAATTCTGAGGGGGGGTTGTGGGGGCTCCCTATACATAAATATAGTGCTAGTTTTTAGGTTTTTTCTCCTGGTGCATTCTGTGTAATGAGAAGTCTAAACTGTATTCTGGAAGTCCTTCGGTTACTGTACTGAGACGTCTTGGTCTTGGCATATTGGTTGGTTTCAGATGAGATTAACTGAATGTATCGATTATTTCTGTACGATGCCTTCAAATACAATTTAAAAAAATTTGTCGTTGAATCACCAATGTACTTCCTCAACTCTTACATAGTGGCTTTGGAATCCTCAAACTAAATTTTGAGTCTTCATTAATATGTAGTGAGAAGTGATTAGTTCACAGGCTGTATAATAAAATATAGTCTGACCTCTCATAGATTTTATTAATTCTTGCTAGCCGGCTTTCAAGGTTGCCCTCATCATATAATAAATGATAAAATAATCTTGAAAACTACATAATTTAAAATGTTTTAATAAATAAGAGTTAAAAATAAAAATAAACATATTTGGCGTGTCACGACATTTTATTTTTTATTTTTATTTAATAATATCAAAGTCTTAGTTTACTAGAACATATTGCTGGAAGTGTTTGTTTCAAACTCTGTTATATCTTACTGAATAGGTCCTTGAATTTTTCGTTCAAAACGAACTCCGATAAATCCATAGTTTCCTTATATCCAAACGCGCCGCTAGTTGTGCTGAGAGTAACCCCCTACACGGTTTTTATTATTTTCACAGTTCACTTGTTGATTTTAAGTTTCTCTTCAAGAAGTTTTTCTAACTATTAATACAATTGATTACTTTTGTAAAAATTGTTGGTTGTCCATCTAAAAACAAACTAAGTGATCCAAAGCAATGGAAAAAAAGGAAAAGAAAATTTTTCCACTCAATAAACATTTAGTTCGTAATAGAACGCTAGAGTAAAAGAAATAGGATAGAAAAAGTAGAACATAACTACTACCTTAGCACAAGGGATAAGAACCCGTCAGAAACCAGATAAATCCAACCAACATTTCGAAATTTTCAGCTTCCTAAAAAAGCTTGAACAAAAATAAACAAGAAGGAATCATGGTGCTCCCTAGAAGCATTTAAATAACTAAACCCGCCTAAATAACATAATTCTAAAAAATAAAGTTTTCACATTTTTTTTTTTTAATACTTTACTACATTGTAAAAATTTATGAAACGGATTTATCGGGTTTCGTAACACGCTTCATATATAAAAACTAGAATCTTGTTGTGACTCAGATGGCGAATGGGAATAACATAATTTGTTTACCTCTTATTTATTTACTCCTCACTGGTTGAACGAATATGACCACGTACAATGCATATTGGGCACTCCTCAGATAATTGTCACATTTCAGGGCCTCTCCTGGGACCACCTCCCATAGTTCGATATAAGGAGGTTCTACTATAAATAAGAAATTTTATCTAAATTGGTATCGGGTTTACAGTTCCGTCCGGTATTGTTCTTCTCTTCACGTACCATTTATTTCACTATTACCTCTACCATGTCTTCTCCTGAATGCTTAAGCAGTTCTCCTGTTATCCTGTCCCCAATTGGTGCTTTGTTGTTTTTCATAGCGTTTACAATCTGTTTTATATTCTGCATGGAGTTCATACAGGACATAACAGACAGGTTACATTAATATTCAAAGTTCCAAAATCTATCATTCTGGGTTTAATGTAAAGGAGATAGATAGCTCTCGTCAGCGCCTGACTTTTAGTGAATTACCGGCCGTACAATGGACCGAAATAACTGTTTTTTATTTCCCCACTTGAAGAAGATTTTGTAATCGATGAGAAATTCGATGCAAGTTATCACCGGAATTGCATGTTTTCTGACCTCCTGATTCCAAAAATTAAACAAAAATACAAATGTCTGTCTATGTGTGTGTGTCTATGAAGACGATAACTCCCAATAGAATGAATGTATCGAGACACAATTTCATACGTGTATCCTGAACCCCATATAGACGACACCTATGGATTTTTAGTCAAATCGACCAAAGGAAAGGGGGTATTACGAGGTACAAAAATTTACAAAAAATTCGTAATAACTGTCGTTGTAATTGTGTGTGTATCTGTGAACACGGTAACTCCCAATAGTATGAATGTATCGATATCAAATTTTATACTTGTAACCAGAACCCAAATCGAAGAGGAGTAGGAGAGGGGCTTAACACAAAAACCCCAAAAAATGTCGAAATAATGAATGTAATGTCTCGAAATTTTATATGTGCATCTAACACCCCTAGGGACGACATATATATATTTTTAGCAGAATCGGCCAAAGGAAAGGGGGCCCTCAACACAAAACGCACAATAATTACGGGGGGGGGGGGGGGGGGGGGGGAGTGGGGTGACAGAAAAGGGAGATAACTCAAAAAACCTAATGATCGTCGACGTAATAAATGTATCAACACGAAATTTAGTATACGAGGTTTGAGAAATACCTGAGTAAGACACCAATTGATTTTCTATCAAATCGATTGACTAGTTTAGAGGGAGAGCAAAAACTTAGTTGATTAATTTGCGCTGAGGAAGTGCACACGTTGATTCACCAACTTTTTTTTTTGTCCTAGAACAAAAGATTCCTTGTATGAAAGAACCCTTCCAAGATGCGCAGGCTAATGCTCCGTTTCCGATTCCGGCTGTTTGAAGATCTTAGCAGCGCTTTCAGCCAGTGTCATTTTCACTTCCTGAATACTTCCTTATTTAACGCATTTTTTTTGATGATGGCTTGAGGTCATAGTGACTGACTTTCTTCACATACCCCATAAAACTCCTCGACCATTGACCGACTATGCAGTTTTATCACTTTTTGCAGTCGATCTCGAAATGACCTCTCAATTTGACCGCTGAAAAGGCGAGGTCGTAGCGTCTATTACCAGAATCTACTTTTTCGTCGCTCTGGTGGACATGAGCTCAACCCTTCTACGGGGAATTCTAAATTTTGCCAACTTCAATCAGTACTTGACATCGCAAATGTTCGGGACCATCATTTAACGTCCCATCCGGAGGGCGGCATGCTAGTTTTTTGTACTTCTCAGATAAAAAAAAAACCAAGGACATCGAACGGGTTTCGAACCCGCAATCTGGAGCAAACTAGGCTAGCTAGCATGCTACTCTAATGTTTCCTATAACCTGAGGGAAGGTTATAGGAAAAGTACTAATTTACTTTAAAGACAGGGAAAGTAGGTACTAATTTACTTTTTTGAGGGCGCCGGTAGCTCAGTGGTATGCGTGCTTGTCTCCTGAGCTCAAGATCGTGGGTTCGAAACCCGACCGAGGCCCTTAGTTTATTTTTTCTGGGAGGTAAAATAAACTTAAGCATGCCGTCCTTCGGATGGGACGTTAAGCGATGGTCCCGAGCCTGTGCGATGTCAGGTACTCGTTAAAGACCCCTGCCCTAGATGAATAAAAATTTAGGGTAGACAAAATTTAGGACTCCCACAGTAGAGTCGGGCTCATGTCCACCAGAGTGACGAAAGAGCGCTCTGGTAGTGGGCGATATGACCTCGTAGTTAAAGCCCGGGCATGAGTCATACAACCTAACCCTTTAAAGACAGTTTCTTTTGATTTCACGTCCTTATTCTATACTCCAACTCGGGCAGAAGGAACGAGCTAACTCTACAGTTGCTTCCCTTTTCAATGTCTAAAGTTGTCTCAACTTCATCGCCAGTTTTTCTTTTTCAATGGGGTTGATGGCTAACTGATTATCTTGTCTGACAACTGAAGGAACGGGGCTCGGATTCTTTTGTTACTATGGTCCGTTTCAGTTAACTCATGTCTGTGAACACGATAATTCCCGATAGAATGAATGTGTCGTATATAATATATTTATATAGACTACTATATAAATGATATACCGAGGCCCTTAGTTTATTTTATCTGGGAGGTAAAATAAACTTAAGCATGCCGTCCTTTGGATGAGACGTTAAGCGATGGCCCCGAGCCTGTGCGATGTCAGTTACTCGTTAAAGACCCCTGCCCTAGATGAATAAAAATTTAGGGTAGGCAAAATATAGAACTCCCACAATAGAATCGGGCTCATGTCCACCAGAGTGACGAAAGAGCACTCTGGTAGTAGGCGATATGACCTCGTACTTAAAGCCCGGGCATGAGTCATAATACCTAACCTAACTTACTAAAAAACATGAATAAAACGTATGTTATTTAAAAATATTGTCTATTCCACGAAATAAATGGCAGTATTCTACTGTCTTTTTTACTGAGTTTCCATTCAAATCCGTTTATTTTCCTCCAAATAACCGGTTTCCTTCATTTTATGTTTTTAAGTTATTTTAATGTTGTTAACCATCCGGAAGATTCTTCTAGATCAAGTAATCACTTTTAGACGTTCCAAACAGTGTCAGTTCAGTGAAATCTGACCAGTAGGGATACACGTAAATCCTATATATACCGGAGATATTTGTTAATTTTGGATGTAATGGTGTCGTGACGTCACAAACGATCGCTATTTGGGCTCTTAGTAAACTAAATTGGATCTGTCAAGTGGACAATGAACGGATTTGTCAACGTTTGGGCAGGTATTATCGGCCCCTATTTGTAATACATTTAAGTAACATTGTATCAACACGTGTTGATTATGAAACATTAATTTAAAATGTATTTCCGTCTTCTTAGAATGCAGAATTAAATTTTTTTTAAAATTATTTTCCAGCTATACGAAGTAAAGAGGAAGTTATGTAACCAGTCAGAAATTCGATGCTGATTTTTCAACGGAATTCCAAGTTTTTCCACCTACCTACTGATTCAAAAAATGGAAAGAACATTTCTCTTTCTAACTGTGTGTGTTTATGTGTCTGTAATACAGCCAGATCGGTCAGAGGAGATTGGGGGGTTGCTTAGAAGGGAGGCTTAACACAAAAACTCTAACAACTACCATTGTAATGAATTTATTGGCACAAAATTTCATATGTAAATTCAAAATTACCTATGTATTTTCAGTGAAATTAGCCGAACTGAAAGAAGGGAACAAACCTAATAACTGCCAGTGTAATGAATGTATCGAAATTGACAGGTTGTCAAATGAAATGTAATATGATCTCTCACAGATTTTTATTAGAAGTAGCTAGCCGGCTTTCGAGGTTTCCCTCATCATGAGACAATCTGGTAAAAAATTGAAAAAGTTTTTAAGAATGTTTTGAATGAAAACTAAATAATTTTATAATAAAAATAAATATGGACAGACGAGTTATTCCTGTCCACCATCTGAGTCACAACTGGGAGAACGTAGTACGTGAGACTCTCTGAGATGGTGGACAGGAATAACTCATCTGTCCCCATCCGTGATATTTTAAATTGTTAAAGTTTTTAGATTGTTTTATTTATTTATTTTTATTATACAATTATTTAGTTTTCATTCAAAAAATTTTTAAAAACTTTTTTAATTTTTTATCATACTGCCTGATGTTGAGGGAAACCTCGAAAGCGGGCTAGCTACTTCTAATACAAATCTGTGAGAGGTCATACTACATTTTATTTGACAACCTGTGAAATAATCACTTCTCACTACATCAGTCATCTTCATATTATCGAAATTGAGTTTAGTAGAAGGATTCAAAACTCTACAAGGAACGCACTTATTAATTTTCCGCAAACTCAGCCGAAGGGTTGTAGGGGGTTAGAGAAGGAGGAAAGGGGGTTAGAGACACAAAAACCCTCAGAATGCCGTTGTGATGAGTGTATCGACACAAAATATAGTAAGAGGAGAGGGCGCTGGTAGCTCAGTGGTATGCGTGCTTGGCTTCTGAGCTCAGGAACGTGGGTTCGTAACTCGACCAGAGGCCCTTAGTTGATTTTATTTGGGAGGTAAAATAAACTTAAGCACGCCGTCCTTCGGATGGGACGTTAAGCGATGGTCCCGAGCCTGTACGATGTCAGGTACTCTTTAAAGACCCCTACCCTAGGTGAATAAAAATGTAGGGTAGGCAAAATTTAGGACTCCCCGAGTAGAGTCGGACTCATGTCCACCAGAGTGACGAACGAGCGCTCTGGTAGTAGGCGATATGACCTCGTAGTTAAAGCCCGGGTATGAGTCATAAAACCTAACCTAGTAAGAGGATTCAGAACCCTCTATTCAAGTCAACTATATATTTTTAGCCCAAACGATTTGTTAGGGAGAACGACGACTTAATAGATTAATTTGTTCTGGGGAAGTACATTTTCCGGTGACTCACCACCTTGAGCTGACGAAGCCAGATATAAAGCTGCACTAGCTGATAAAAAGGGTGGATGACCCATTGTATTAAGACACTAGAATTAAAATCTAGCAATTAATGTAAAAAACAGGGTAGCAACCGGTAAAAAAACGTTAAGCTCCCTCTTCCTACCCCAAGTTGGAAAAACTAAAAAAAATTAAAATTAAATAAAAAAGGAGATTATAATATTTTTCCTTATTTCCTTACATTCATTCAATTACTTAACTAAGTCAGGACAATGCTGCCTTCTTTATTTTTTTATTTTTTACGTTTGTTCTTACTATTTTTGTATCCGGACTTGAGCCCTGCTTAATTTTAAGTAGGCTCTCATATTTTATTCTCCTCGAATATTAGTTTTTAAACAAATTCTCTTCTACCAGGATTTGTTTTAAATAATAATGTAAAAAGTTGTAAATAAAGTTAAGCCATCGCCAATATTTTTCTATTCCAAAAATTTTTAATAATTGTTGAATAACGTAGTTGGTACAGAGAGGTAACGTGTCCACTCTCCCTCTAAACCATAAAGTAAAATTGTTTTGTATTTGATTCAACGTTGAATTGCGTTGAATAATATACTAAATAATTAATAGTTTGATCTAATGAGAATAGTTTTCTACTTTGTATATTGCAACAATTGACCCTGGAATTCATCTGACTGCTTCCATTTTTTTTTTTTTTCTATTGTCGCTCTCCATCTAAAACCGTTTAAACTAAAATATTATATATTTGATTCACATAGAGGGTTATGAATCCTCATAATAAATTTTGAGTCGATTCATTCATCGGCATCGGCATTATTAGCGTTTCTGAGTCGAGTTCCCCTTCTCTAACCTCCTACAACCCTTCAGCTGATTTCGCGGAAAATTAATAAGTGCGTTCCTTATAGAGTTTCGAATCATACAGAATTCTTTGTCGATAGATTCATTACATATCCTTAGGGGGTTTTGAATTTACATATGAAATTTTGTGCCAATAAGTTTATTACATTGGAAGTTATTAGAGTTTTTGTGTTAAGCCTCCATTAATTCTTTCCTTAAATACGGAATACCAATAGGTGTCGCCCTTATGGGGTTCTGGCTAACCTATGTCTATACTCATAACATTTCGTGTTAATACATTCATTCTATCGGTAGTTACCGTGTTCACAAACATACAAACACAGACTGGAAAACATGAAATGACGGTGAAACACTTTAAGCCCTCAGCGAAGTTGCTTTTGTGGGTCCTAAACTTACCGCTCACGTTAGGTCTACCCTTCAACACTATAGCCTCAGCTCTGCAGCATGTCATGCATATTCTTCGACTCTCTAAATGCTCTGGAAAGCCGGGATGTCAAAATTCGCCATAATCTGTTCAGGTTAGGAAATTAGGAGAAGCGAATAGAGAGGATCTTGAAGCAGCCTGAATCTCCTTGACCCAGGAAGAATTCCCCGATAATTAGTTCCGGCCACCCCTGCAAATTGATGAATATAAAGGGTGGAGTGACGCGATGGATCAGTTCCAACAAAGCTTATAGGACAGAAGAGGTTCACCAATGGGCCCAAATGAGAATGGAACATCAATGCAAACCCCCAAGACCCAGAGGTCAATTTATTGAGACTAAGGAATATGCATGAGGAGAGGTCATGGCTTTTGGGCGTGCTCGAGGCTCCTAAAAGCCTCAATACCACAAACTTTAGGGAACTACGCAGCAACATTGATACAATTGATATTACACTAGTAATGAAAAGAATATAATGTGAAGTGAAGTGTAGGGAAGAAGATACAAGCATGCACTAAAAACAACGCATTTGAGCGCGACTTGTCAGAAATAACGAAATAAAAAGTAGCAAATGCGTTAGTTTGCGTTGCTATGTATAACAATAGATATCGGTCCTTTGCGGACAATGGCACAAGCCGAAACCTGTACAATATATGTATATAGATAATATACCTGGGCTTTAACTGCAAGGTCATAATATTAATAAAAAAATTATTATTTTACTAATTTTTGACATCTAATATTCGACGAAGTGAGCTGCCATCTCGTCGTCTTCGGGTTCGGTATGCCTCCCTGGATATTCCTAACTGGCTCTAGCCCCCTGAAGAGCTTACTAGAACCTTCCTTGGCCAGTCTGCTTCCTCGTTTTCCTGTATCCCCGAGTGACTGAAGACCTAGTAGAATACGAATTTTTTATTGTTTCCTGAGATGTTTAACTGATGTATACACTCCTTTACTAGCTTTGATCTGATGTCAGTGCCAGCAAGATCTTGGAAAGATCCAGTTAAATGAAGATGTCTACATTTGTTTTTATCTCAGTCTTGAGGAGTTACCGTCCTCTGGGTCACTTCATTTCATCTTCTGTGTGTTCCGAAACTAGTTCCTATAAAATACAATTGGTTGGGTTAAGTCTCTCGGGGAATCAGTGTTTGTGTTCATTCGTATTTGTGTTGAACCAATAACAAAATGATTACAAGACGTACCTTCCTTTTATTGAATTGTTTTCGTTCGTCCTTGAAATAGGTTTTCATTACATCCTCATGTAAATGGTTTCAAAAAATTACACCAATGACTTAGATCAGCCGCCGAATATTATCCGGACGAATGAGGACTTTTGTCGGGACGTTCAATACAAATGGAGAAAAAAAAAGTATTGTTGTTGCCATAACAGGAGTTTCTTATACAAACCTTCTTGAACAGATCACTCTCCTTCCCCCTCCTTCTCAAATACCAAAATTATATCCAGTAATGCCAATAAGAAATGATTTTGAGAGAAAGCAGTGGGCCTGTTAAGGCAACGTCACATTCATTTCTTTTTTTAAAATTCTTTTTAATTGTTTTTAGTAAAAAAAACTATCAATAATAAAAACACATTTACAAACCGTAGGTAGTTGGCGATATGACCTAGTTAAAGTTAAGGCGTGAGGCACAATAATTCACAGTTTAAAACTCGTTGCTATGCGTTACAATTTAAAGATTACTTGGAAATATTTGGTACGGAAATTTACTGTAGATTCATCGGGGCGCTATAACTTTGGTTGTAAGGATCAATTTTTCGTCAGAGCTAACCGTCTTCTTGTAAATCTAGCAAACTTCTAAAAAAAAACTGCTTCAAGATGTTAAATATAAGCGATATCGTGTATAATGTACTTAGAACTCGAAGTAAATTGGTCTTAACTTTCGTCGGATTTCGGGCAAAATCTAATCAAATCTAAGTTCGCACTCGTGACATCTAAATTGCGAACATCAAGTTCATTGCTATAATCATTTTTGAGTTAGAACGCTCACAAAGTTTCAATCATCTACACAAACACAGACGTCATCCCGAAAATGGTCGAAACATATTCAGAGGACTTTAAAACGTGAAATTTCGTTAAAAAGTCGGAGTTTTGCACGATTAAAATACTTCCTTATATTAAAGCCATATATGCGAAATGTAAAAATTGTTACGAACTGAATCATTTGTTTTGTCAGTAGTTTTTAAATGTTTTATTGTTTTTTTAGTGTTATTATACTAAAAAATTGATCATGTTCATAACTTGTAGACTTTCCAGACGGTTCTAGTTTATTTCCAAATCTGACCAATCACCTATCATATAATCTTCTGAATTTTAGACATTTTTTAGAAACCAGATGATAGATTGGATTAGTTAGTCAGTTTTTATACGAACTAAGTTAGTGTACAATCAGTCAGTAAGTTGATATTTTTTTTTTTTTTTTTCTCTCAGTTATGGCCTTATGCTGAGGCATATCGGCCAGCTACCATGATGATCATTTTGGAAAATTTTTTACAGGTACCTTGGTTTAAGGACAAAGCAATTAAAGAAGAACAATCATAAGAAAAAACTTAAATTTATAGCAATAATTTTGTAAAGAAGCAAGATACGGACGCGCAATGCCCCTGAAGAGGAATGGGGCCACCACACAACACAGTCATGAAGGCGAGCAGGAAGCCAGAAGGCGAGCAGGACGCCAGAAGACAACACAGCAGAGGAGCGGAGGCACCGAACCGGCCGCGACCCACCAGGGTCCCAAACCCGTCGAGCACACAACCCCGAAATACAAAACCATCACTTTCCAACTTGGGTAACATAACTCCATTCAGGTTTTGAGGGAACTTAATCCCGCGCCAGTGACCATCACTCATACACTGATTCAAGTTTTGAGGGAACTTAATCCCGCGCCAGTGACCATCTCTCATACACTGATTCAGGTTTTGAGGGAACTTAATCCCGCGCCAGTGACCATCACTCATACCGTTGTTACCAATACAGTACACCGTTCTCCATGTGTGCCCGACCGACCCAAAACCCCGAGAAGCCCCAGCCGATGCCGGCACCCCAACCCACCCACCGCGCAGCCAACCGGCGCACGGTAGACCGAAGGGCGGCAAAAACATATAAATAGCTAGTGACATATGAATATATACGAAGTTCAGACCCTGCGGCCAGCATAATTTAAAAAAAAACTAACAGCGCCTCTCTGACAAGAGGGCTGTTGCAAGCAGATAAAATAGCCAGGTATGTTCGAGGAGCTGCAACTGTTCTCTCTAGGTTCTCCATAAGGAGATCTCTTTCTGCACTGTAATGTGGACACTGCATCACTATATGCTCCAGATCCTCGTAGCCCCCGCAGTGGCGGCAGCTAGAACTCTCACTCAGACCAATCCTATTCAGGTAGGCATTGCACAGTCCGTGGTTGCTTCTTAAACGGCATATGGTCTTACACTCAAATTTAGATGTTGCTTTGTCTCTAAACCACGGTCTGGTTCCTACATGGGGTTGAATCGACTTAAAGAAATTGCCTTTGCGAGAGGCCTGGTACCTGTCCTGCCACATTGTCAGAACGGAGGTCAGGATACCCTCCTTCAGATCGCTAGCCGGGATGTTGCCTATAGGCTCCCCCCTCTCCACCGCCAGTTTTGCCAATCCGTCCACCCTCTCGTTCCCTTTAATTCCCGCGTGAGCTTTCACCCACATTAACACAACTTTTTTCTTTTGGCCAATAACCACGGCATAGTTTTCTAGTATGTCGGCTATTATGTTATCATAGATAGATAACTTGTTTGTGCAACAGGAATTTAACTTAGTTAGGGCACTCAATGAATCTGTAACTAAAAGAAAGTGTTCACTATCGAGTAGGGAGACATACTTCAAAGCTTCATTTATTGCTACTAATTCAGCAGTGTAACTAGAAGCAAATTTCGGAAGTTTGAAACTCCGACTGAAATTTTTGTCGTCATCAAGAAAGGCGCAACCTGTACCATTCGTCGTTTTTGATCCGTCTGTAAATATTGGTACATATGACGACCACCATTTCCTTTTGATCCCTTGGAACACCGCATTAACCATGGAAGGAGGGACACCAGAGAGATCCGGTAAGTATGTTATATTAATGTGATGAAGAAGATTACGAAAATTAATATTGAAATTTGGTAGAATGTGAGAACTGTATACGAAAGGGGCAAACTTAGCGTATTCCGGGAAACTATCAAGCAAAAGAGGATAATAATTCTTTCTAACCCAGTAAGATGAGGTGAGGTTAAGTACAGTTAGTTGCCGAACTTTGCTATAGACAGGACTATCGGAGGCCAGTAACTTGCAGAGGTACCTGCCAGCCAACATTCTCCTTCTAAGGTCTAGCGGCATCTCCCCCGCCTCACACAGTACCACATCTACAGGTGTGCTGTTCAGGAAGCCCAGTGCCAGACGCAGACATTTGTTGTGAAGGACATCCAGCCCATGTAGACTGGTCTTGGCCGCTTCACCATAGAACACTGAGCCGTAGTCCACAACTGCCCTAATTACGTTTCTATAAAATAGTAATGCAATATTAGGATCTGCCCCCCAATTTCTGTTTGTTATTAGTCTAAGGATATTAATATATTTTTCTACTTTCTGGATTATGGAGGAGATATGGCTGTTCCAGTTTAACTTCCGGTCTAGAACCAAGCCTAAGAATTTAACCTTGGCCACGCAAGGGAAGACCAATCCCCCTAAAGCTAAATTCTCCCCGAGTGGGAACCTATGTTGTCGCGAGAAAGGACAAACGGCAGATTTTGACTGAGAGATGCTGAGACCATTGTCGACCAGCCACGGGAGCAGCGATGTTACGGCCTGGTTCAAGCCTGCCTTGCAAGAATCCACGGTCTTGTGTTGGGTATACAGGCAGATATCATCTGCATACTGCAATATACTTATGTTGCGAGGAATACATCGACACAAATCCAAGGAGTAGATAACGAATAGAAGGGGAGAGAGAATTCCCCCCTGCGCCAAACCCAGATTTGTAACCCTGGAACTATGCAGTGAGCTGTTTATCCATAGATGAAGGCGTCTATTCGAGAGTAAGTTAATGATCCTGTGAGTAAAACTGGCTGGCAAGTCCAAATTTAGCATCTTGTTCGCTAGAACAGGAAGTTGAACAGAGTCATAGGCCCCTGTGAGATCCAGGAACAGTCCCAATGTCTGATGACGATTAGTAAACCCAGTGTGGATATCTAAGGTGAGGGATGCTAAACTGTCATAAGTGGACCTGCCCTTCCGAAACCCGAACTGGTAAGATGGGATCTTGTCCTGCGACTCCAGCCACCACTCAAGCCTGTTCTTCACCATTCTTTCGAAGGTCTTCAACATGCAAGATGACAGGGCTATCGGTCTGTATGAAGCTCCATCACTGTGCGATCTACCCGGTTTTAGCAATGGGATAACCAAATAATCCTTCCAATCCTCCGGGAAGACCCCAGAAAGCCAGATCTCATTAAATGCCTTCAACAGGTGGAGTTTGGTTGTGACCAGCAAATTCCTGATCATGTCATAATGGATCCCGTCCATCCCTGGAGCCGTATTCTTACTGTTGGATTTGATCGCCATGTTCAGTTCGGCCAGTTCGAACCTGTCTGTTAGGAAGTGTCTCTCTGATATCCTGTCCATTGCTCCCACCCATGCCGGAACGGAAGGGAGGGGCCAAACGTTCCATGAAGTCCACACACCACTCTCCCGTCTCTAAAGGGGGCTTATTACTTTTCTTCCTGTTTGATAGTTTTTTTATTTTGTCCCAAATTTCTTTTACAGGCGTACATCTGTTCAAACTACCACAAAATTCGCGCCAACTATTAATTTTACTTTCTTTTACCGCCTTCTTAAATTCCGCATCCGCTCGTTTATATTTCATGAGATTCCCCAAATCCGAATTCTTTTTATAATTATTGAAGTTGGCTTTCCTTTTGTTTAACAAATCGCTGAGGTTTTCATTCCACCAGGGACGATTAAATTTGGGATTTATATATTTTCTAAATTTCGGGATTGCTTCTGCAGCTGCTTCATTTATAACGTTAATGCAATGGTCATACCCTTCATTTAGATTACTGTCTGAACTCCTGAATTTATCATTCATGGAATAACTAAATTTTTCCCAATCAGCTTTTCTAATGTTCCACCTTCGAAAGGGTGTGACGAGGATTTTGTTAATAGAAATATTATTTAAAGTGATTACAATGGGGAGGTGGTTAGAGCCGTGAGGGTCAGACAATGTCTCCCAATCCACTTTACTGGCCAAACCTGAAGAACAAAAAGTGACATCCACCGCCGAGTTGCATTTCTGGGCAACGTTATTAACATAAGTAGGGCTGCCATCATTAACAACTATCATATTGCTGTTTTCAACAGCCGCTAAAAGATTTTTGCCCTTCTTGTCACATCTATCGCAACCCCAAGAATAGTGGTGAGAATTGAAATCACCTCCAACCAAGGTAGGTTTTGGAATGCCTCGCAACAACCGGTCCCAGTCTGCCTCTGCCACTTGGTTGTTGGGCTCATTGTAAATAGAGATGATACTGATGGCAGAATTGGAGACTAACCTAATCTCCGCTCCTACCATCAGCACATTCCTTACCTTGTAAAAATTGGTGATCTGGGTGTAGGGGATGCTACTCCTAATGAGGAGCGCTACCCCGGACCTGGCGTCTGCCCTGTCCTCTCTCAGCACATTGTACCCCGGGAACCCGACATACACTCCTGGCCTGAACCACGTCTCAGACACAAGGGCCACGTCGATACCGTGCTTGTGCAACATCCACTCCAAACTGGCTTTGTTGGCTACAGCAGAACGAGCGTTCCATTGAAGGAGCTTAAGAGTTCTGTCCATAATAAATATTTAATTTTTTATTAAATCGCCCAACTGGACTGAGAAGAGAACAGACTAAATATGGAAGTATGCAAAGAATGGGAATTCTATTAAATAGTATGTAAATGGATTTGTATGTAAGTACACCCAAAAAGGCGCACGTAAACACGAGAACCAGAGGGAATTCACAACTAAAACCATAAACGCAGGAAATTGAATTATTATTTACAAATAAGAAAAGAGGCTTCAGTGAATTGAGCATTCCTTGAAACGATTTTGGAAATGAACTCATTAAATTAATTGGATACGGACCTATCATCATTTACTTTAAATTTTTCCACATTTTCTGAACCGTCGCTTACCAAATTGTGCAGGGTCATTGCCAGCAACTCAACGATCTGGTCCTTGGACAGTGAGGAGTTCTGGATCTTACTAATTAGGTTAGACAGAGATTCCACGAACCTCTCCATGAAGGAGGCCGCCTGAGGGTTGGACTCGATCGGCTGGAGAGGTAAGGAAGGGGTCGAAAGGACAGGCCACTGCGAGCCTTTAGGTGCAGCGTAAGGGGAAAATCGTCTCACTTTAATTTTAGTTTTTTTGCTAAGCATATTAACAGTATTATTTTTGTTTTCGGGGGAACTATTTGAATTACTGTCCAAGACAGGAAATTCCGACATATTTTCTAATAGGTTAAATTTATTTTTAGTAACGGTCGAATAGAGGGTTGTGGAAATAACAGACTGTTTTTTCTTTTCGAGGTTTGCGACATAGACGGGACACTCCCGATAGGTGGCCTTATGGGGACCTTTGCAATGGACACAGACGGGGAGGGTGAAGGTACATTCGGAGGAGGCATGCTTGTCCCCACAGATCTCGCATCGCACAGAGCCTCGGCACTGCGCCTTGACATGACCAAAGTTCAGACATGAGTAACACTGAAGAAGGGGGGGCACGTAGGGGGCCACCGGACACCTAGCTCCGTAGATATAAACGTATTCTGGCAGTCTTTGGCTGTCGAATGTTAGAACGCATGTACCTAGTTTAATGCGCTGAGACGGATCCTCTTTCTTGCCTCTTGTCATTCGTTTAATTTCCACTATTTTTGATGGGGATTTCACAACCTGCAAAATTTCATCATCATCCAAGGAAGTGTCCACCCCGCGAATGACACCCCTCTTATTAATTAAATGGCGCGGAATGAACGCATATGCATGTTTTTCCTTCAAAAATTCCCACGTTATAAAACTATTAGCGGCCACAGATGAACTGAAGGTTACACGGAACCTATTTTTCCCTGCCACCGCTATATTTGAGATGTCTTTCACATATTTAAAGTTATTGGAGAACATCCACTTTCCAAAACCCATCGGGTGAATGGAACCTAGAGTTCCCTGCAAACCTTCCACATAAACACAGAAAGGACCAACATCAGTGTCCTTAAACTTACCTGATTGTAATTTAGATATTTTATTGGCAACCTGTAATTGGTCCGCTGCGCTGCTGGAAGACTCGACCACTCGCTGGCTCACGAGAACCTTGGCCGAGCCCCTGTGGATATCCTCTGCGGCCTGCCTCTTGCCCCCCGCCTTGGGAGCTACCGGGCCCGGGCTCAAGTCCATCCCTGCTCCTCCTGCTGCCTCCTGCTCCATTAATGGACTATCGCCCACTTCACCACTACTTCCCGGGGGCTCCTCACCCCCGCTTGAAGCGTTCATCCCTAACTCACTAAATAATACTTACGAAAAAGTTGAAGATTTAAATTAATTTAATGATAAGAATAAATTATTTTAAAGGAATGAAGATATAAGAACACAAACTAACGAAAGAACCAACTGAACTCAAATTTAAATTGAACAAGTAAATATTTGAAAATTATTTAGAACTAAAAAAAAAAAAAATTGTTTTTTGTAAAATTCAAATGAATAAAACCAAAGAACTAGTTAAAGTCAGTCTGAACTTTGTGCTGACGTTGGCATAATCCGAAACCAGCGATCTCTGTTAGAAACCATGGAAATCAACAAATACAACAAAGACACACATTACAAACTGATTTAAATCATTCCCCCCTCCTCAATTTGAAACTTCCAAGATAGACTTGGCTAACTATTATTATGCTCTGTTCACAATTAATAATCTAATGTTACAGGGGTGTAATATGTTTTTATTTCAATTTACGGTGATCTAGAGTTGTCTGTGTTTTTTAGTTTTTATTGTGATATAGCTAATAGGTTATTATTGAGACTCAGTTAACAGGTTAATATTGAGATATAGTTAATATTGTGATATATAGGTAATAGGTTAGTATTGAGATATATTATTTAATTATTTTTCTGATTAAATTGTGATATAATATGGTAGTTTCCCCCCTCCCTCACTCTTCCCCTCCTACCCCCCCTTCCCCCTCCCATCCTCTATCTTGACTTCATAAAATATTATCACCAGTCATAAGTCGTTGGTTTCATTGTTTAGTTACATTATTACTTTGAATTTAAGTCTTACCTCTTTCATACATATTTCAAACCAAAAAATTGGCAATTCAATGTTTTTGTTTTGATATTTCATTATTTCTAAAAGTACTTTCCTAAAAATGTGACTTTTTTTTAGAAATTCCTTCTTAAAAACGGAGATTTTTTAAATATATTTATAGTGATACGGCAAATAGTTAGTTATTGTGACTCAGGGCTTTAACTAGGAGGTTATATCGCCTACTACTAGAGTGCTCTTTCGTCGCTTTGTTGAACATGAGTCCGATTCTACGATGGGAGTTCTAAATTTAGCCAACCTTGAATGTTTTATTCATCTAGGGTGTAGGGGTCTGAGTACCTGACATCGTACAGGCTCGGGAACATCGCTCAAAGTCCGAAAGATTGCGTCCTCAAGGTTTTTTCACCTCTCGGATACGGTAAAAATTATAAATAATTACAATTTCATTTAAAAATTACAAAAATGAATGATTATAAGGCGAAGTATGAAATATATATAAACATATGAGGGAGAGACTCTATATCATATTTACTTGTTATTAAGTTTTGACGCGAACTTGTTTATATGGACTCATTAATCATTCAAGTTTTGTAGAATATTCAACAAAGTTGTGCGTAGCTGATGCTAAGTAAGCACAGCTTCATTGGGCGGAGAGAGACCTCAGGAATAAGCGAGTCAAAGTCATCTGCTTTGCCAATGTACAACGACCTTGATAATTTCATGTGGGAGCCTTTCTCAGTAAACCGTCTGTATTTTATTATTTCTTTATTTTATTGATTTTTTCTTTTTGAACTCTGGAATTCATCTCTGATGATATCCCTCCACCATGGCGCCCTCAGTTCACCTTCAAATAATGGCGGCCATGTGGTTCCTTAGTGATTCTTGTGATTGGTTCAACCAACAACCAATCCTAAAATTCGTTACCTAGCCATAGGTTATAAGTCCACCACCAGACGGCGCTCATGTTGATGTTCGACTCTTCTTAGAGTTGAACTGGGATAGTACCGTCTTTCACATCTCGGACAGAACCCTCTTTATTGCAATTTTTCGGCTTTTTTACAATTTCGGGACGGTGTTGCGCATGATACGAGGATCCTACTTGGAGTCAGGAACTGGAGAGCAGCTGCACAGGACCGAGACGACTTGCGAAGGCTGATCCAGGAGGCCTTGATTCAGAGATGAGTTGTTGCGCCGATGATGATTTACAATTTCAATTCAGTCTCCTTTCGCAGTTTGATTCCACTGCCAGGATCCTCGCTTGGTTAAACAGGACCTGATGTCCACATTCACTGGCCGCGGCTGATTTTTGTGTCCACTTGTGTTTAACATACATCAGATGTTCTGCCAGTCGCAAAATGCCTTTTTTTTTTTTTTATATACCTATATATTTTTTATATTTGTTATTGTGAGGGCGCCGTTTGCTCAGAGAAAGCTTCCTTGCCTAATGAGCTCAAGAAACGCGGGATCGAAACCCGGCCGAGGCCCTTAGGTTTTTTATCTGGGAGATAATAAAAACCTTGAGCACGACGTCCTTCGGATGGGACGTTGAGCGATGGTGAATAAACCTGGGTAGGCAAAATTTAGAACTCGCACAGTAGAGTAGGGAGGCGGAAGAGCCCTCTGGTATTTATAACCTTGTATTTGAAGCCCGGGCATAGGTCACTATAACTATTTGTTATGGTTATTTTATTTAATTTTATTTATTATTTTCTGTTTCCTTTTTCTCTTCTATGTTACACATATTGATGAAAGGACGTTAGAACGTACCGAAATATCTTCGTGAAGGAGACACTTCCAGAAGAATTATAAAAAATATTTATCAGAATTTTAAATAAATTGTACTGTATTTTTTAGTATTATTATTTTTGTACTCATGTATTTTTAAGTATTTATTTATTACTTCCTTAGCTATTCGAAGTATGGAGAAAGTTATGTAATCGAAATTCGATCACGAGTTTTCAACGGAATTTTATCTGATTCTAAAAATAATTTTTTTTTTTTTTTTTTTTTCGTGCTTATTTTTGAACACGATAAATACCGATAGAATAAATGTATTGACAAGAAATTTATATCTTTATCGACAACACCATAAGGGCGACATCTTCAGGCAAGTCGACCAAAGAGGGGAATTAGGGGAGAGGGTTAACACAAGAACCCTAATAACTGCCGACATAATGGATGTATAGACACAACATTTAGTATGAGGATTCAGAAGCCACTATGTAAGTCAATATTCGATTTTTAGCCTGGTAGATTAGTTTTGGAAGAACGAGGTAATTTAGTAGAATAATTACTAGTGGGGAAGTACTTTGCCGGTGAATCGACTTTTTTTCAAGTATTTCTGAGTCCAATAGCAAATTTTTACGGGCATTTTGTTTCACGTACTCTTTCTAAAGAACATCAATCAAACAAAAAATAATGAATTGGCAGCTATTAATTTAGTATTTTCAGTTTATTTATTTTTTTTTTTTTGGAGGAGGGGGTGAGAGGGTGTAACCACCCCCAGATTGACCTTGAGTCTCTCTCCTCACCTTGTCAATGCTCCCTGTAACTGCCCCCGTCGGTAATTGAGTTTCAAACTTTTTTCAATTTTGACGTATAAAAGATCACAATATTTAGCATTATCCTGACCCGACATAAGGAAAGTTGGCATTCCGTCTCCTCTCACAGTCATGATAACCGACAGATCTACACATTTGAAATAGAATGTATATTGGCATGTATACATGCATAATATATCATATATATCATTGCATATATATATCATTGTATATATATTTCATATATTGGCAAGAGAGGCAGTGTTATTGCAAAATTATTTTTAGTTATTCATTTTATTTAGTTTTCACCAGAATTTCATTTCATTTTTGCACCCCAAGATTCAAAAAATAAAATAAAATAAAGCAGTCGATGAATCAATGGCAATGCACTTCCTCACCACGAATTAATCAATTAAGTTTTTGCTAAATTTTGTGTTGAGACTCTTATTATTTCGGCAGTTATTGGGGTTTTTGTGTTAAGCCTCTCCCCTAATCCCCCCTTCCCTTCGACTGATTTGGCCGAAAATCAGAAGGTGTCGTTCTTAGGGGGTTCTGGGAACACATAAAAAATTTCATGTCGATACATGCATTCTATCGGAATTTCATAACTTTGCCTATACTTCATAGATGTATGTATATGTGTGCCTGTGAATAAGATATTTCCCGATAAAATGAATATATTCACACGAAATTTTATATTTGTATCTGCAACCCCAAAAATATGACACATTTTTGTACTCAGCCAAATCGAATAAAGGGAAAAGGAGGATCTTGTGTAAGAATGATATATTTAAGTCGGGCTTTAACAACAAGATCTTACCACCTACTACCAGAGGGCTTTTCGCCGCTCCGACGGACATGAGCCCTTCTGTGGGAGTCCTAAATTTTTACCTATAAAATACTACCCTTGTCTATTTGGGATAGGGGATTCTTCAACGAGTGCCTAACATCACACAGTCTCGGGACCTCGTCCCATCCGAAGGACAGCGTGCTTATGGGATTTTGTCTCCCAGATAAAAAATACCGGAAGACCTCGAGCGGGTTTTTTGAGTGACTTGAATTGTTTTGAACGTTGGAGCAGAACCCCAGAGCTGAACGCTATACGTCCAGATAGATTTGACAAAAGTTGACTACAGAAGAACCTCTATAAGTCGAAAACCTCCAGAACTCGAAAAAAAGTTTTGTTCCTCTCCCTTCAAGTCCCTAAACCTCCATTACTCGAAATCTCAACCCTCTGTGTCGAAATAATCAGTGAATCCCTACAAGCCATTTTGGTACATATTTTCCCTCTATAACTCGAAAAAATAAATTGGACCTCTGTATCTCGAACATAGCAATGTTTTATTTTACAACCTTTACAACTCGATTATTTGAAACTTATTACCTCTATAGCTCGAAGAAAAATAAGTTACTGACTTTAAGAATTTGCCGACAATGTACACCATTGTTTCTTAGAAAACAATTTAGGAGTATACAATAAATAGGATTACCAATTATCTAAAGAAAAAAAAAATTACTGACTTTTTTTAATACCTACATATACTACGTATTTTTTATTTTAAGGATGTTTTGAAATAATGTTGATTTATAATAAATATAAATATGTTTGTTACTTCTGTAACTTGAATTTTTATTTATTTCACCTCTCTAACCCAAAATTAGTTAGAATGAATCTTAACCTCTACAAGTCGAATCAAAGTCCGCCTGTCGAAATCCTCCACAAGTCGAAAACTCTATAACTCGATTTTTTTGGCGTCTCCCTTGATGTTCGACTTATAGAGGTTCTACTGTATTAGTACACCTTCAGTACTATTGATTATTTAATTAACTGTTCTAAAGTAAGTAATGATCCCAATAATGAAGGATAAAATGTTATTTAAATGAGTGAATGTGAGGAAGACGTGACGGGTTCTAACGTAATTCTGACAGAATGGAAAGTGATTAGCATTCATACTTAATTAGCTTCTACTGGAGCGAGTTGTGTACCTTTTGTTACTTACTGTTACGTTAAACTATTAATTTCACGTACCGTTGCCAAACTTTTAACGAGGAGAGAGCAACGTTGAGCCCATCTACCTAACTTTGAAACTTTTAAGGATAATATTCTTAAAATAATCTTAATAACATACAGTAAGGAGACGAATCCACCACATTGAATAATTGAATCGTAATTTTTCATAATTACAGAATAAAAAAAAGTCAGCGGTGAATACAGCATCCTTACTACCTATTATTGATAGTAGGTATATGGGTAGATGCCCGAAATATATAAAATTGAAATAACGCCATATATGTTCATAAAATACATCCCTATATTTTCTGACGCAACTCAAAATATTACATCACGTGCCACACCTACTTTCGTTGTCATTTTGACATTGACATTTTCTCTCTCTAAGCACATTTGCTTGTTGTATATATATTTTTTATACATTCCTAAATAACTATTTGTAAAAAAAAAAAAAGAAAAGTAAGATGTAAAAATGGAAAATGTTGCTTTCATTGGTGGATAATTAGTGTTTAATTCTGTAATTGTTTCAAATCTTTTTTAGGTGATGACGGGGCTGGTTGACTATATCTCTATGTAATTATTGATCTGGTTTGTCAGTCCGGTTGATTAGGTCTAAATGCTGATTAGTTCAGTCTATCGTGACATTAACCTGATACTCTCTCTGTTCGTACGTCAATGTCCTAGCCCGTCGCTACTCCTAAAGCATCGATCGAAGGAAGGTTGCGTGATACTAGTCAAAGAAAGTAGTGTAATAGATGTTAGATCACTAAAGTTCCATAAGGGACCGTCCAGAAATTACCTAACGCATAGACTGGGGGAATTATAATTATTGAAAGGCTCTTATTTTAGGAAATCACCGGCAATGTACTTCCCCAGAACGAATTAATGAATTCTCTTTAGTATTTGACATACATAGTGGCTTCTGAATTATCCAATTAAATGTGTCGATACATTCACTACTTCGCTAGTTATTAGTCGAACCCCTCCTCTCTGTTTCCCCCCTTCCCTTTGGCCGATCCCGCTGAAAATTAATAAGTATCGTCCTTCTGGAGTATTGAATTTACATATGAAATTTCGTGTCCATACATTCATTACAACAGTAGTTATTAGAGTCTATCGTAATCCTCTTCCTTTCTCTTTATTCTGGTTCTGGATACACATATCAAATTTCATGTTGATAGATTCATTCTATCGGGAGTTATCGTGTTCACTGACAAACACACACACAGATAAAAAGATTCTTAGTCTTGGGCGGCCCCGTCGCCTCGTACCTACTACAGCAGATACCGACGAGCCCTTGCGACTAGCCCTGGAGGAGGAACGTCAAGGACAGGCCAGACCAGAGCGTTGCAAGGACATAGTCCAAGACTGGATAGTAGAGAAATGGCAGCAGCGATGGTCACGACCTTTAGACGGCCGAACGACCTGCGCTTACTTTCCAAACGTTCGGGCAAGACTTGAGTCTGTTTGGGTATAGCCTATATACTATCGGGCTACGGGGATTTCAACTCCAAACTCTTCTTTTTCAAGAAAAAGAACAGCCCGAACTGCTCGTGCGGCGGCTGCAGAACACGTTGTTCTTGAATGCCCGCTGTGGAGTTGATAGGCAAACCGGATCGAACTTGGGACTGAACCCACGGAAGCTGATGAGTGAGACTGATTGCACAGAGTTCAGTCGCTTCGTCGCCTCCTGGCGGAGGGTAAAGTGGTTCCGGGGATGACCGCTGGGTGCTGTACTCGGCGCAGCGCAGCCATGAAACATAGATGCCCTAGGCCCGAGCTCTCTCGGGAAACGCCGATAAAGTAGGTTGGAGGACCCAACCAAACGCTCCAGCGAGTGGCGGGGTACTACAACCGGCCGTAGCACCGTATACATAGTTGGGGGCCCCTAGGGATCTGAAACGCCCGAAAAAAACCCACGGAAGCTAAAACAAAAAAGTGCCCGTCCCACGTTCTGCCCTCTTCTGATGCCATGTTGTAAACCTTTCAGTGCATTTGACACCATAAAAAAAGTTGGATATTTTAAAATATAGCTCCTTTGAAGTGAGTTAAGGCGAAAGGATGGCTTTTGAAAGAAAAAAAATAAATAAATTACCGAAAAGCCTTTAGAAGGTTCCTTCCTGTAGTGCATGGTGTAGTATGTCATATTTAAGAAAAAAAAAGCCAATGTGTGAGCGACGCGGTATTCACGAGAAGTGATGTGTAAGCATCTGTTTTAGTTTCAAAAACTTGCTGTCGTGCACTGATTTTAATTAAAATTTTGTTTTATAATGATACTAAAATAAGAAAAGTTAATATAATGAGGAATTAAACGTTCAAATTTATTGTTCATCAATTTCTTTTATACATGAAATTATAGGTTTGTGATAGCTAAAATAAGATGCTTACAACTGTGATTGTAGTGTCTCTAGATACCGCGAGAATACAGCGTCGATGGTAGTTTTCCAATTTTTTGTTGAAATGCTTCGATTCGTATTAATTTGTAGATTAAGTTTGTCATTTATTAATGAAATAGCTGTTCTGTATCTCCTGGAATGGGTAAACACTGGGAGATTTTAAGAGATATTTGAATGAATGTTTTTGTATGCAGAGTGAGTGAACCTTGCTATCCCCTCCCCTTTCAGCTATGCCAATTGTCCCTTAAACCCCCTACACACGTCCCGACAAAACCACCCAACTGTTGGGACAGACAAGGGCCCGACGATTGGTGAGTGTGTAGGCTTGTCGGCAGACAAAAAGAGTTGTACCTGACGGTCGGGACGACAGATCTAGTTGGGTCAGCGTGATATCCCAACAGCCCCCGACAGCAGACTCCCCCACCCTAAAAACCTGTCGGGTCGGTATGTGTGTAGCGTTGTCGGCCAACCGACACACGAATCAGTTAACTCCAGGTAGCCATTCAGTGTTGATTCTTTGTCTGAAGTACCAAAAATGTCTCAAGTTCTGGCGGATGAGAAAACCATGATTGAAGAGTTACTAGAGAACTTAAAAACTTCCCGCTGTTTGTGGGATGTCCAGTGTGACGCATATTCGAACAGGGATCGGAGGAACGAAGCATATAATTCCCTTTTGGGCATTTTCCAAACAGTGTAATTTTCAACGTTCCCAGATGCAACATTGGGAACGTTGAAAAAGAAACTGGAAAACATGAGAAGTTCCTATAAAAGAGAAGAGAAAAAGATAAGCTATAGAAAACATGTTTTTTTATTAAATTGTTTTATTAGTAAGTGATTTACATAATATGACATGAATTTTTATTTTAGATGATTTTGAGATTAATAATTTGTGTACCTACAAACTTATTGCTGTATATTGTATATCAAGTACAAACAAATATAAACATCAAAATGAAATAATGGAAATAGTGTAATAATATATAATGAATATATTGCTTTTTTGATAAATTTGGTGCCATTGGAAAACAAATCCAGAGCACTTCGAGATCACAACTTCACTCCACGAGATCACACGTGTAGTCTTGTCGGGTGGTACTGTCGGGACGTGTGTAGAGCTCACCCCAACAGGGATGGGAGTTCAGTCGTGTCAGGTGGTACTGTCGGGACGTGTGTAGGGGGTTTTAACCGCTAAGTTGTGTTGATGGGTTAAGTAAGTTTTTATTTTGTTACTCTGTTCCCTGGTGCTTTAATTAAGATTTATACTTTTCATTATTTGTATATAATATAATATATTATATTCTATCATAGTACACTGATTATGACGCTGTTGCGTTGGAAACCGGTTCTGGTCAAAAATAAAACAGTGGGAAGACAACGTCTTTTATTGCTATGTGATCATATCACATAGGAGCTCCTATATGTGTAAGTAAACTATAAAAAATTATTCTCTATATTTGAGTTTATTTCTTGGGTAGAAAAGTCCGAAAATGTAACAGATGTCATCAACGTATTGGCCTTAAAAGCCATCAGGGGCTTAACGGAAGCTGGATTAAAGGCCACTTCAGTCTCTTTTTTTTTTTTTTTTTTTTTTTTCTGTTAAGCGTATCGAGTAAAATTTTTTCTCCTCTCTTTTTTATAGGATTTTGTATTTAACCAGGAATATTTGACGCTTAACCTGTATGTCTTCATTGAAGGTAAAATTAGTCAGCGACTCGTCGACAATGTTCTTCCTGAGCTCCATTTGTTTGTAATAAACTCAGAATTCACAAATTAAATTTTCTGTCCTCAAAATTTGACAGAGGCAGGATAAAGGGTGACTGAGAATATGCAGATTGTTCAAATGCTACGATCCGCTTATAAGGTTCTATTCGTTACCTAACAAAATAAAGATAAAATTAAGTAAAACAATAATGTTTTCACATTTCTTATTCCTTATAGACATTTAGTTCTTCGGGCCGCTTTGCATTTGTTGTATTGATCCTATCTCAAATATGAGGATTTGTTGGCGATTAGAAATTTTATAAGGGACAATTTTGGTTTATTAATTTTTCGATAGGACTAACCGTTGGGTAAATCAAGAAAATGTCTGAACATAATATGTTTAAAACAACAAAACACATATTATGTGTTTCAAACCTACATTTCAAGATGGTTTTCGGCATGTATATCGCAAGCCGAACGACCTGTGAAAAATGTTATTTAATATAAATTATATATTTTGATATTCTTTACAACTATTACTTGAAAAGATTTTTGATTAGGCCATACACATAAGCTGTATCTTAAATGTAGTTAGGTCCCGGAGGAAAGTGGTCATAATTTTCGTTCGATTTCGGAAAAAATCTAATCAGACCTAAGTTAGAACATGTGACCCCTTCATTCCAAATTTCAAGTTCATAGCTACAATCGTTTTTGCGGTAGAGAGCTCTCAACTTTCACATAGACACACACACACACCGTGTGTGACACACGTACAGGCAGACACATTTTTGTGAAAATGGTCAAAACGTATTCAGGGGGACCTTGAAACCTGAAAATCTGTTGAAACCTCGATCTCGGATTTTCGCTCGATTACAATACTTAAGTATATTCACTACAAGTAAAGCAAAAAAGAACGAAAGACTGCAATACTTTTTTTTTTCTTCGAAAAGGAACCGTAATAAAACTTACGGTAAGTGCTTCTTATCTTGACCAAAGGAAGCTACCAGGTTCTATCCCACTTCTGTGGCACACGTAACGACTGTAAATAGAAGAAAGCAAGTACCCTGACAAAGAAAGATGTTTGGTTGTTTTCTTCCGGCATTCTCCCATATCCCTCCTTCTTCAGGTCACAATGATAAATGTTCATTGAAAAAGAATGGATCTAGAAGTGTTAATTTAATCTAGGATTATATTATACCCAGAGATTATTGTAAGGCAGTTATTGAGAAATATGGATTTAGCTGTCCTTTCTCTAACTACCCGTCAAAAAACCACTTTGTCAAGTTCCATAGACCTAGTCCTTGAGACTGCTCTCTATAGCTGTACACACTTTTTCCATTATGAATTTTAATTTTATTATCTTTTCTGGTTAATCAGAGCTAGTAGCGGATCCAAGTGGGCAGCTTGGGGGGTGGAAGGGGGGGGAGGGTGATTGACATTTTAGTAAAATAATTTACGTGTAGAAAAGGAGAGAAAGGGATAAAAGGAGAGTTATTAATGACATTAGTTATATAATAATAGTTATAATAATTATCATGATGATAAAGTAATTTAATAATAAAATTGATATGAATAGAACAATACTTGATTATTTAATAGGAATTTCATTTTAGGCAATAAAAGGAAGAAATACTTTTAAATATATCATTCAATAGAAAAAAAACTATTACGAATCTTATCGCTAATTATTACAATCTAAACTCTAAGCAGAGTTTTTTTTGCTTTTTGCATATTTATTACATTTCTCTTGTTTTCATTATTTAAATTCTATGTATACCTGAATAATATAACTTTAATTTTTTGGTCAAAATCTCGTGACAAGATCCAACTGATATCCCACACTCTTCAGCAAGCTCCCTAACGGTCAGACGTCGATTTTCCCTCACCAGGGTGTTGATTTTGTCGACGTGTGGGTCGTCAGTTGACGTGGAAGGACGTCCAGGACGCTCATTGTCTTCTATCGACTGTCGACCACCCTTAAAAGTTCATGCCACTTGAAACATGCCGTACGCTTCATAGCAACACCATCGTAAGCCGTGTTGAGCATAGCAAATGTTTCAGTCGCAGATTTTCCAAGTTTAACACAAAATTTCACAGCAAGTCGTTGCTCATTCAGGTCATTCATTCTGAAATCCGACAAACGAAAAAATCCCCTGGAATCAAGTAAGGCCGCGCAATTCAAACCGTTCGCGTATTTTTTGAACAGACCTCGTTTGAGTATAAAACTCTTTTTTGATGATTTTTATACCTTTTATTATAAAACTACATATTTCTAATCTTCAATATTTTATTTTGTTCAAAATCTTCCGAAATTAATATAAATTTCGAGTGCTCGGTGGAGGGGAGGGGGCAATTGCATTTTGTGCCCCTCTACTGGATTTTGGAAAGTCTAGTAAAGTCTCGGAATTTAAGGATCACTTACTGAGGCTAAGTAACTTGGTAGACCCCACCTTTATTCTGTTAACTATATTCTGTCTTTCGTTCTTGGAGATGAGAGAAACCAAGAGATGGAGAGTTTTTAGTCAGACATGATGGGTTTCTAATTGCCATTTTCTGAGATGGTGACGGTAGCTCAGGGGTAACATACTTGCCTATTGTGCTCAAAATCAGGAGTTCAAAACGTGGGTGGTAAAAAAACGAGCTTGTTGTCCTTCAGATTGGACATTCAGCGAAGGTCCAGAGCCTGTGCGATGTTCGGTACACTCGTTGAAGACCCCTTACTAGCCTCAGGACACACGTTTCTATCTGACTCTGTGTAGACAAGGGCTCGATTGGTTTGAGAAACTAGAACTCAAAAAATGCCTTGAAGAAAAAAGAGACCTTTGCTTGAGCAGGTAACTCAATTTGATATCCCCCTCTTGTTGAACTTTGTTTTGGGGGAACTCTGGAGGGAGGGAGAGAAGCCGCACGGAACCCAATCAGTCGTCACCTAACTTGGCCTCAATGTTGTTCATATAGCTAGTTTCTTTTTACCTCTCCTCTAGTTGTTAGATAATTTACCTGAAATCATGTATACATTTAATATATTTGTACATAATCACTAATCTTTGTCATAAATCTATTTTAGAATTGTATCACTATTTAATTTTTTTATTCAAGTCTTAGGTCTACCTCGACCAATGGTTGACCTGGAACACCCATACAAGACTGAAATGACAAGCACTTAACAGAAGATTTGGATTACTTTACCATTGTTAAAGAGGCAATCAAACCATCCGTGAAGAATAAACGATCTACAAAAACATGTTAAGACCTATTTGGACATACGGACTAGAACTATAAGCCATCCTAAATTAAGCGCATCCAGTCGTTTCAATCCAAAGTCCTCAGAATCATCGTTGATGTTTCCAATCTCACTCTACACAATGATCTCATAATTCCTTTTGTCGTTGACCTTATTAATCCGCTGCTCAAAGTTTCATTCCAATCTTTCCCATTACAATCCCATTGCTCGATCCTTGTCATCCTGTTCCCACTCAGGTGATCCATATCCTGACTGAGGTGGTGCTGGCCGAGAGACCTGCTATGCTAAAATAGCGTCCTGGAAGTGCTGGTAGTAACCAGCCTTTTCCCTCATTGTCACCTCTCTTCAGCTTTCCTGCCTCTCTCGGTCTGCCTCCACTGCTAGTCAGAGGCGCTAGGCAGATCTGGGGGGTATGGGGGACCATCCGCTCCCCTGTGACTTCTTCTACCTTCATTTAGTTGTAGGAATGAGAACAATACCATGCGGGGGGTCTCAGAGCTGAATAGTTGTTTTTCTTATGATTTGTCGTATTATTTTGAACATAGTTTTCTTTATTTATTTTTTTTCCCGGCCTTCGAGATATCGAGACTTCTTGAAAAAAATTACCACGTTTCACCACGAAGGGCAATCTTTGGTATCGGGTGCTGAATTTTATCGATTGCGCCAAACAACCTAAAAGAGAAGGCTAAGACCTTGCCTTTACCAAGACACTTTATACTGAACTATTTATCATTATTATTATTATTATTTTTTTTTGCTGTGTAGTGCTTCGTGCACTGGAAACAAAAATAAAGATAGTTTTTTAATTTTGTTTTATGGTTTCTTAATGAACTTTTTATTTTTTCACGTCATTTATTTTATTTATTTAGTCTTATTTTATTTTTAATTATTATTTTGTATGTACTTTATTATTATTCTTTTTTTCCTTTCTTCTTATTATATATATAATTATTTAATTTTTATTATAATTATTAAATAGGTGTCCTCCTTATAAGGTTCTGGATACACATATAAAATTTCTTGTCGATACATTCTATCGGGAGTTATCGTGTTCAGACATTTTCATTTTTGTAATCAGGAGGTCGGAAAACATGAAATTCCGTTGAATTGAACACCGACTCGAATTTTGATCGATTTCAAAACTATACTTTGCATAGCTGGGGGAGTAAAACTTACTAATACAAATATATATTATATTTTGTTGCTATGCGATACAATTTTCAACATTACTTTGAAATATTTCTTAAGGAAATTTATATTAAATTTTTTGGGTGCTATTACTTTTTTACTCACCTTATGTACTTGAGGGTTGTCGAGTAAGTCCATATCCGCCTACCAATAAATTTGCATTATGTTGAAGAAGCTGCTTGAGATGTATAAAGAATTTGCAAGAAGGCTCATACATATTTAGAGGTCAGATTCATTTATCTTTCACCCTCTCAATAATCCTTTGATGATAGAAAGATGTCTATCTCCTAGAATAGAGTGAACCTATTTCAAGATTGTTTCTAGTCAGAATCATAGAGATAAAGTTCAGATTGGTATACTTTCGATAGATATCATGTTCCAAGCCTGGCAAGTATCGTTATGGAGAAAACCATCAATATTCCTTATTTACGATATAACAGGCTCACGCCAACCCTGTGTACAATGTGTGCAGTAAATATTTAAAAAAAATATGTGCTGGTCATAACAGGACTTTCTCCCCCTCCTTCCTTTCAAAATCATTTCATACTGGCGATACTGTATGAAAATACAGTCAAAACTCGATAACTCAAAACCCGATAAGTCGAAAATCAGGGGATCGGAAAACATAAAATGTTGGTGGAATCTCAACATCGAATTTCTGATCAATTACTCAACGTTCCCTGGGGATTTTTACATATTTTACAACGTTTGGCTTCCGTAATCGTAAAATCAATTTAGTGGCTACTCAGATGTTTTTCTTACTGATATTCGAGGTATAGGCGAAGTTATGTAATCGGTCAGTTTTCACCGGAATATCATTTTTCTTCCCTGAGTCCAAAAATGGAAAAAAAAAATGTATGTCTGTCTGTGTGTGTCTTTAATGTAACGACACGAAATGTTATATGTGTATCCTGAACGCCATAGGGACGATAATACATATTCATTTTCAGTCAAATTAGCTAAATGGAAAAGGGGGATTAGAGGAAGGGCTTAAAACAAAAACTCGAAAAACTTCCGTTGTAATTAATGTATTGACATGAAATTTCATGTGTAAATTCAAATAATGATGACACCTATTAATTTTACACAAATTTGGCTGAAGGGAAGGGGATATCGGAATGGGGGTACCCTTAAGTATAAACTTAAGAACGCTAATAACCGCCGATGTAATGAATGTATGGACAGAAAATCAAGCCTAACAGATTCGTAGTAAAGGAGTAGAGGGAAAATAGGGGTTTGGACACAGTTGTGGCTATCCGTTCGGCCTGGTGGAGGCCGAAGGCTCTGACGACACCAAAAGCCCTCCTACATCTTCCAAATGCTCCTTCCGTATCCACCAGAAAGTCACAAGGTCCCGTCCCTCTGATCTTTACCTCCCTTCCCACAGGACAACAACCTACCACAACTCCTTCCTTATCCAGACTAACTCCCTCGGGAACTCTCTCCTTCTCCAGATCCGCCATGCTCCTGCTCTTCTTTCATTTAAGTCCCTATTTTTCCATTATCTCCTAAGTCAGCAAACCTCTGATTCCTAAGGCTGGCTCCTATGAGATAGTTCTCGTCTTCCTATAAGTATCTCTCTCCACTGGACATATTGTCACACTTCTGTTTCATCAGTCCAGTTTTTTACAATTCATTCATATACAAGTCATTATTGTTATCATGTTTCACATTATTATTCATTTAATGTGTGTCTTGTTTTTCTAATTTTTCTATTTTTATTTCTTTTTATTATTTTTCACTAGTTTATTATATTTTTTTACCGATTGCCTGTTTTTAACATTTACTATTTACTTCTAGAGACCTCTTTTATTTTATTTTATATTTATTCTTTTCAACTGGGTGATACTTGTATATTCTAGTTTATTTTTATGTTTTTATTCTTAGAGGACGTATGTCCCAGAATAAAGATTATTTTTCATTTCATTTTCATTCCATTTCATTTCACATTCCCCATGCTTCCCCACTCCCACAAAATTGCTCATCCCCACCAAACCAACACCACTGCCATTCTAGCTTTCCATTTCTTCTCTCTTCATCGGGACCATGCCCACAATGAGACACAAACGACCCACAGGTCCCAGAGTTGCTGACAGATAGCCCTGCCGTGTCTCCTCAACCCATGGCCGTCACGCTAGCCGGCTTCCAGACCTCAGCCTAGCGTGCCCTCGCTAACTATTCTGTAGATCATCTTATCGGTGTTTACCGGCCAGCCCTCCTACTTCGGCGGTATCACATTTAGTTAGCCTCTTCCCCACCAAGTTTAAATAGATGCTGATAACATTGTTCAGATAACTCCGGCAGCAAGTGGAAAGTTTCTCTCCTCTTCCTCTTTAAACTGATTAGAACCTTCACAACTAATAAATATTAAAACTAGTAAAATAACTGAAACCACTTTATAATATATTTTATTATAACTTCTCCTTACTATAAATTGACCTTAACCTAATAAATATAACGCAAATTTCTTGGAACTTGGGCATTGTACAATTGGTTCTCGTAAAATTATGAGAAATGTGCACAAATAATCTAGGAAGATTACCTATATAAATATGCAATTGATACAAGTCGGATCAGGACAGTTTAGAAACATTTATAAAAGATGCGTAGACACGTAAAAAAAGGTTTGGGATATACCTAAGACATTTTGTTGAAACTAGACTAGAGACGATAGTCGATGGGCATAAAACCCAATGGAAAAATGGCTTTATGAAGGTCCACCTAACCTAATCTCATAACGGTCCGGTCCCTGTATTCAATCAATTTATTTCGATCTTAGGAGGTCCGAACAGCACTTTGAAAGTGTTTTTGTAAAGAGTAATTTCGCCTCTCTCCTAAAGCCCCTTCGAAATCATTCGTGAAAAATGGAAAAAAAGTATCAGTGTCTAGAGATGCACAAAAATATCGTAATAACGATTTATGGATAAAATGGATATAGTTTCAGCAGTATTGATCGATTTATGATATTTTTAAGAACTGAATCATTTATAATACTTAACAGTTTTTTGCAGAGATATTGTGAAACACTTAATAAAAGTGGTATGCGTGCTTGTCTTCTGAGCTCAAGTGCGTGGGTTCAAAACCCGACCGAGGCCTTTAGATTATTTTATCTGGGAGGTAAAATAAACTTAAGCACGCCGTCCTTCGAATGGGACTTTAAGCGATGGTCCCGAGCCTGTACGATGTCAGGTACTCGTTAAAGACCCCTGCCCTAGGTCAATAAAAATGTAGAGTAGGCAAAATTTAGGACTCTCACAGTAGAGTAGGGCTCATGTCCACCAGAGTGACGAAAGAGCGCTCTGGTAGTAGGCGATATGACCTCGTAGTTAAAGCCCGGGCATGAGTCATAAAATCTAACGTAACTTACTAAAAAACACAAAGAAAACGTATGTTTCTTAAAAATATTGTCTATTTCACAAAATACGTATAATAAATGACAGTACTTTCGGTATTGCTACCATCTTTTTTATTGAGTTTCGATTCAAATCCGTTTATTTTTTTTCAAGTAACCGGTTTCGTTCATTTTATGTTTTTAAGTTATTTTAATGTTGTTAAACATCCGAAAGATTCATTTAGATCAAGTAATCACTTTTAGACGTTTCAGACAGCTCCAGTTCAGACAAATCTAACCAGTAGGGATATACGTAAATCCTATATATACCAGAGATTAGTGCCGCAGTCAATCAGCTGTTTTATGGATTAAGTTAGTGTACAGTTGTACAGTTAGTGAGTAAGATGTAAATCCTTTGTTTCAGTGTTTGTTTGAGTCCATGTTCTTGTATTTGGTTATCAATTGAATTTTCTAAATTAAAGTGGTATTATTTCTTTTGATCTAAGGTGGTTTTTATAAGTTATATAAAGGTAGTTGTGAGTTTCCTCCTCATATTTATTAGTTATATAAAGGTAGTTGTAAGTTTCCTCCTCATATTTATTAGTTATATAAAGGTAGTTGTAAGTTTCCTCCTCATATTTATTAGTTATATAAAGGTAGTTGTAAGTTTCCTCCTCATATTTATTAGTTATATAAAGGTAGTTGTGTGTTTCCTCCTCATATTTTGAATTGGTCCAGTTAGTTCCTTTGTAACTAATATTTACGTAAATCAACTGACTCATTGGAAAGGTTGATATAAATTTGGAACTAAACTGGGACCATCGCTTAACGTCTCATCCGAAGGACGGCATGCTCAAGATTCTTTCACCTCACATAAATATACGTACGTACCTCTGTACATATATACTTGAAGCCATTATCATAACAAACTGTTTTTGTTTTATTTTATAAGCGATATCTGGGAGTGTCAACAAGGCCAAGGTCAAGGTTGGTTTGTGTGCCCTGTGTATGTGGGCCCCAACAATAGCCCTGCATCTTTGATAAAGTCCAGGATTCTGCTGCAGATCCCTGCCTCGGTTCCTTTATAACAAACCCGAAGCAGTAAGACCTCTTGTTTTCCACAGTTTTTCACTAGTTTAGAATATAAACCGGAGTCTTGTTTTCCTCACCCTATTTTCTGCAAAGAGGGCTTCTAGCCTTTTCTCAAGTGTTTTGAATCTCTTTGCTTAAGAACCTTTTTGTGCTCTTAGAGATTCCGCGGAAGGGTACCAGTCTTATCCCTGTCTGCTCTTGAAAGTACTAGATGATCAGCCCTTTCGTTGTCCTCAATTCTCTGATGTCCTGACACACTCATCACAACTCTACTCTGTAATAGTCCGCCAGAGACCCACTTATATAGGGGCTCCTAAATTCTCTGCCACTTCCGCTGAAAATTAATAATTGTCGTCCTTACAAGTCGATACATCACAACGGCAGTCATTAGAGTTTTTGATTTACCCTTTCCGCTAATCTCCCCCTTCTCTTAGGCCGATTTGGCTGAAAAACAATAGGTGTCGTCGTTGGAGGAATTCCCATATAAAATTTTGTGTCGATACATTCACTCTATCGGGAGTTATATAGTTTTTTTTATTTTTGTAATGTAGAGAAAACATTCGTTGAAGGCCCCGCATCGAATTTTTGTCCAAATACATAACTTTCCCTGTATTTTGTATAGCTAGAGAAATAAAATTTAAGAATTATTGCTTTATGTCGTATACAAGGTCCCACTAGATCAATAGAGTTTTTTTTTCTTTTTTTTTTGCGGTAAAAAAACTATTTTTGGAAAAATGTCACTTACGAGGTATCACGTTTAGGCCGACGATATGTTGTCTCTTTCAGTGGATTTTCTAAACAGTAAGTCCTTCTATTACACTTATAAATAACAATTTTTTATTTATTTTAAAGAACTGTATATATTCATAAATTCATATTGCATTTTGTTTTTGTTAGGTTTAATTACTATCGTTATTTTAAGAATCCCTTCATTTGTCCGTCTTTCATTAGGTTAAGAAGTTCGTATTACGCTACTCGTACCTGCACCAAAAAAAGTTTGCCTTTTTGACACTTTGTATTTTTACCCCCATCGGTCAAAACTTCCATCGCTCCCCCCAAAACTTCCCACTGGATCCGCTCCTGCAAGTGGCACGATATTCCCTAACGTGGCATCTGGCACCGTGGCATGTGAGACCTTACAAGTTAGTTGATGGTCTATTGAAGAAAGAATTTTTTAATAAAACCACTGAAGCTAGGGCGGGCCTTAGCTGGACTTAATCAAGTCGGGACTCTTGTGGGCTGGCTCCAGGATATTGTGGTAATGTCAGGATCGTGTCTGGAACAATATCTTCATTCTCCTTAGAGGTTCCACTTCTTGTTAGCCACTTCCTTCAACTCTTCTCCAAGACCCAATTTACTAATTGAAATTGCATTGTGAAATTTAGTCAGCATCTACTACCTATTTTGTAGAGGCCAATAAGGTCAATAATCAGCATTTGAAAATATATATAATCCAGTATCCAATCCATGATCTGAGGTAGAATCGAAATTCAGTTAGTTACTATGACTCATGGATATATGAGAACATATTGAAAAAAAACCATTAAGGCATAGTCAAGTTCCACGCCGTAGATTTTCCGTGAAAACGTCTTTGCGCCGTTTTTTCATTTTCTTTCTGATGCTGCCACAGATCTTGCATATTCACTAGACTTTTTAGATTTTTCCTTTTGATGCTAGCTTTCCTCTGATTGGCGTTTTCTATAATTCCGCGCATATGAGACATCTTCAATTTTTTTGCGATTTTCAATTTAATACCGATTTTTACATATATTTCGGCGAATATTTTTATTGTTTCACTTTGAGTCCTAGTAGTGCTCCTCAAGCTCTTTACAATGACACTCGAATCAACGTCCTATCTAAACGCGTTATCACGCTACACTAATTTCCAATTTTTATACAACGCAACAATCATCCGCCGGCGCCCACACTAGCCCGATAACGTCACAGGCAAAACAAACACTGCACAACAAACACATACAGACATGCCCTATCCATTGTGACCTCAACCGTTGTTATTGCATTATTAGTCTCGTAGTTATTAGCGATTGAAATCTGACGGTATTTTGTAACACATGAAAGTTTGACCGGCTATCACTGTGCTTAACGAGCGAATAGACGTTTTCACGTCAATATATAGGTGATGTCATTACAGCCGATGACATTACAGCTGATGCCATTACAGAACTTTTCATTCACTCTTCCTCTCCCCTCTCAAATTCATTTCATACCGACATTACCGCATAAAAGAAAGTCATTCTCATAATTACGTTATACAATGAAATAAAGAAAACCGCTGATGCCAACATTTTCATATATCAAGCAATGTCAGTATGAAATGAATTTGAGAAGCGAAAGGGAGAGTGATCTGTGCAAAAGCAGTTGGTATAAGAAAATATTTTAATGTCCAGATCACATTTTTTTTTGGCCTTAAGTGATTAATTGTACACCTATAAAGCTGAAGCAAGTACGTTCTGGTTAGAAGGATCAGGGGAGACCGAAGCCAACTAGACCAAGATATCAGGAAGCCACATATTTATTGTTATATTTAGTTCAATTTGCTGAACGCTACCTATTGATTCTAGAGGGCGCACTATACCTAACTAGATATCCATTCTTACTTCTTCTTCAACTAGCCTCCAGGGAAGTAGGTTCCCGCCCCCAGTTCCGTGTTTTATTTCGAGCTTCTATACAGTTTAACATTTCTGTCTCCTGCTGCACTCAGACATATCATCCGAGAGACAACTATTGTTGATCCAGGTTAGTGAGTTTGTCTAGCTATTAATGACCATTGGCCAATGTTTATTTTAGCTGGAGGACCCTCCTGATCTGCAAAATAGTACCATAGGAATTTCGGGTAAGTCAACATAAGTTTTCCATATTAAGTCCACTGATGCCACCAGAGGTTTATATATAAAACCGCTACCCACCCCAAGTGTTTTTATACTCCACAATCTGATCATACATATTGGAGCCCCCATCCCCCTCTCAAAGGCGTATACAGTCATATCGCCTACTACCAGAGGTGGACATGAGCTCGACACTGCTATGGGCGTCCTGAATTTTGCCAACCCTACATTTTTATTCATCTTGGGTAGGGGTTTTTAACGAGCCTACCTGACACCGTACTGGCTCGTGATCATCACTTAACGATCTATCCGAAGGACGCCTCAAGGTTTTTTCATTTCCCAGATAAAAAAATCTAAGGACCTCGGCCATGTTTCGAGCCCGCGATCTTGAGGTCAGTAAGCAAGCATGTTACCTCTGAGCTACCGGCGCCCTCCTATCTACTAATGTAAAATATTTATAATTAAAAATATTATTAGTAATTAGGTATTATATTAATTTATCTTCTATTATTTGAGGTAGCTCAGAGGTAGTAGCCTACTTAATTCAAAATCGCGGGTTCGAAACGAATCGGGTAGTCAACGCCCGGGCATGAGTTACAATAACTATCCAACCAATCATCTTCTATTATTTATTTTAAAAAAAGTTATAACAGAAATAAATATTATTAAGTATAAAGATTTCCCAAAAGATTGACTAGGATCCTCTTCAATGGAAAAAGCCAGTATTTTGGGGGGCAGAAGCTAGTAGATACATATTTAAAATATAAGAAAATTGTTCAAAAATGTTCGATGAATTTTGACGCCGGAAATTACTTACATTTAGAAAGGAAATTACCTTAACCGCTAGTTGGGAAGCTTCAATATTTGAGGGCTCCCTCCTCCGCCATTGATTCCTTTCTACATATTTCATGTATCCAAAGAGAACCCTTATCTATTATGTATATGTATCATGTCGGATTTGAAGGGAAACCCTTTGTCTACCCGAATGCAAAGTATGTGTTAACCACGTTTAATAGGAAAATAAGTTTCTTCTATGTAACTTGCCAATAACATGATACTCGTTGTAGGAGCATCCCTGTGAACTTTTTTGTGGTCCATTACAGAATTAAATGAAAGCAGAATTTGATAGGTGACTAACTGCCTTGAAGCGAACTGACATCGTTGCTGTTTGTATAGGGAACATAGCCATGTTGTCTCTGACGGTATAGAATCAATATGGATATAGGAGTGACAAACAGAGGCACATGTAAGCCAATGTTACTACACGTCCATCTCCTGTCTTCTGCCTTCCATGGCAGTAGGTAGGCGGGTGGCAACCTGAACGAAGTTATGAAAACAATCCAGTGCGTCATATTAATATGGAAATTATTATCAAAATGACGTAGATAACCTGGAATCTTAACGAGTGCATAATATGTGTCTGTTACTTACGTTAGTCAGTTATTGCGACTCATGCCCGGGCTTTAACTACGAGGTCATATCACCTACTACCAGGCTCTTTAGTCACTCCGCTTATGCGCCTGACAATACTGTGCGAGTATTTTTTTTTGACTACCGAAGTTTATCTACCAGGGTAGGGATCATTAACGAATATCTGACATCGTACAGATTCGGTACCATGGCTTAACGTGCTATCCCAAGAATGGCGGGCTCAAGGTTTTTTTTTACCTCTCAAATAAAAATCCTAAGGTCTTCGGCCGGGTTCTGAACCCTCGATCTTGAGTCGAATAGGCAAGCATGCTACCTCTCAGCTTCCGCGCGCTCTTTAATGGTTACATGAAAGTAATGTGTTGACATGGCGTATATTTCTTTGAATCAGTGTACAGTGTAATTATGAGAGGGACTGAGGCAGTTATATGTTAAAAAGTGATTGGTATGGAAAATTCTGTTATTGATTATTTTGATCCTTTTTATTAGAAGGAAGAAGGAGACATTACTTTGCTCGTATTGATCCTGTCTTAAAATACTTACCTCGCAAACTTTTATATTTTAGTTTTCTCTACAACTTTTATTTCAAGATATTTTTGATTAAGTCATAAATATAAGTGGTATCTTGTAAAATGTACTTAGGCCCCGAAGTAAAGTGGTCTAATTTTTCGTTCGATTTCTGCCAAAATCAAATTAGATCTAACTTGGCGCATGTGAAATCTTCATTTCAAGTATCAAGTTCTTAGCTATAATTGTTTTCAAGTTAGAGCACTCAAGTTTCAATCACACATACACACAAAATTTAATAGAAAACTCAATTTGCATGTCTGCAAACCGATTCATTCGAGCTAGAATGTTGCATTTTTTCTCCAAAATTGCAATTTCAAACTTCCAAAACCCCTCCATTTCGTCCGCCACTGATATATCTCTCTATATTTTCAATTATTACTATTTCCTTCACTTACCAGAAGGTACCACAACTTTCTTCGCCAAAAGCTTCATTAATCTTCCCTCTCCTGGGATCCTTCAATCTGCTTCTCTTCCCCTTCTCCGATAATTGGACATTTATAATTATTAAAGGTGTCATTTATCAAAAAGTTATTATTAGCAACTAGAGGCAGCCTTCGCCCGCCAACCCCAGTGCCTTCTACTGACCTGCATTCTGGTTGCACCTGGTGCACCGTCCTTGACTACTGTAAAATTGGGTGACCCTGAGACCGAAGTGGTCGTTGAGCCTAAAATCATATTACATCCTGTTATCTTGCCTATCTGTTTTCTCCAGCAACCATGGAGTGTGTGCCCTTGATTACCCGCACATTAGATGCATACTTTTTGTTAAGTTTAACGTTATATAATGTTGCATCAATGTCTTCTAACGAACCTCAGCGCCTCCATGATGCCCCCTACAGTTAGTTAGCTCCAGGCTGATGTTTAGTCTAACGGTACAACATGTCGCATCAACAGATTTCAGCAAGAGCAGCATAAGATGGAGCTACACAAGACTCACAGGAGAACTGTATATTTATTGCATTTCGAGTTTTTTTTCAAAATTAACCTAATGTTTTCACCTGTTCTGTAGATATGCTCTATCAGAATGGGAGGACAAGTAATTGAGCTTTTGAATAAGGAAAATAAATGCATTATAAAAAAGTCGTCGGGCAGACACCTACAATGTACTTCCCCAGAACGAATTAATCAATTAACTTTTCGCTCCCCCTCCAAAACCAGTTAACAGTGTTACATATGAGAATGTAAGTCAACAAAAGTATATTCATGACACTGTTGGTTAGGAGGGGGTCGGAAAGCATGAAATTCTCGGGAAAACAATCCCGACAAAAATTTTTAACTGTTAGATAGTAAGTATAATATATATAATTATAACATTATATACCTATTCAGGGGCGTAGCCAGGATTTTGAGCAGGGGGGGGGGGCAAAGTTAGGCTACGAGGGTGGGGGTATAGACCGGGAGCACAGCCCGCAGTTTCCGTGGTTAGCGCTGCAGACAGACTTTTTGTGATTAATTTGGGAGATTCGGAGCTCTAGAAGCTCCCCCTGAGGTAACCACTGACTGTAATACTTAAGTTGATTTTACATGAGCAGCAAAAATTCAAAGCGCAGCAGCAGCAAATGCACGCTGTAGTTTCTGTGTTTTTAGAATTAAATGACTCACATCCAATAGCGTGCATTTGCTGCTGCTGCGCTTTGCATTTTTACTGCGCAAGTAAAATCAGCTTTAAGAGTATAAAGTATAACACAAATAACGATTTTGAGCGAGGAAATGAAATGATCGAATTCATATATATATATATATATATATATATATATATATATGTATATATATTAATAAATGTAATATGACTTAGAGATGTTTTCGCCAGAGATCTTGTGGAAGTTCATTGTGAATACTAATGAATAAAAAACTTAAAACAAGTCAAAAAATTCCACTATAATATGACTTGTTTTGTACATGTACATTTATGTAACAGCTGATAGCAATCAGCTGGAAGGAATCAGGAATCAGACGCACGGGAAATTTGAAGATCCTATTGGTAACTTGCAAGCAATCTATTTTTAATAAAAACATCACGCCAATCCACTTATTCTCCAATTATCCACGAACACTCTCCCCACAAACCCACCAAGACGTCTAAAGCGGGCATGGCAGAGGGACCTGCTCCAGGACTAGCCTGGACTCCTCTTCGGTCACGTACCTCAGCAGTACAGCGACACACTTGCCACAGCACATCATCACGATCACTAGTGACAAATGTTGTCGTTGTGAATATGTAAATAAATAAATAAATAAAATAAAAACTATTTTTTCAGTTTATTTAATTTTTATCTTGGTTTTTTGCTCTGGCGTCCCCCCCCCCTCCCTCCCTGTACCTATATATATATATATATACACAATATTTATGTTAGAGGAAACCCTCTATTCGGAAAGAGATTTCTTTCCTCATTGTTCAAAAATAATAAAATAAACATAACATCAATCGTGATTCATATTCAAAAACATTATGTTGTACATAGCTTCTCATTAAGGTCTGTCAACTCTCAACTCTGTTTTAATCATTATGTTTTATTATTTACCAATATATACTAATTTATTTTTCATGGTATTTCCTTTTGTGTATTGCTATTATATATTGATTTATTTATTTTTTTTTTTAATTTATTTCTTCATTTATTTATCGATATATATTTTTTAAATATTTACTGTTATTTTGTTTACTTTCTCTTTTCTATATTCCGCACATTGTGACCTTGAGAACGGATGTAAGAACGCCTCGAAATGTCGTTATGAAAAAGGCACTTCAGAATAAGTTATAAAAATTATTATCTTGATTTAAAAAAATGTATCTACTGTATTTATTAATATTATTGATTTTGTACTCATATTTTAAATTATTTATTTATTCATTCATTTCATTTTATTTTTTAATAGGATTGTTAATTATTATTAACATATTATTGCTAATCCATGTGTGTCAGACCCTAAGAGTTAATATCTGTTCATGTATCTTACTTATAAGCTATCTTGGATTTATATAAGAAACGAAAACAAGAGTTCTCTCCTGAGATAAGTTGTGGGTTGTATTCTCTGGGGGAGGGATGACGTGGCCCATCTGATAGACTGCCCCATCTATACCATGTAGAGACAAATACCTGGTTAGCTATATGGGAGGTGTTCCGATAGATGTCTCTCAGCAGAGGGCACATCTCCACCACTTACTATAAGTTTCAAATGAACGATAGCTTCATCATATTTATTTGTTTGTCCTAGCAAGCTTTTTTTTTTTTTTTTTTTTTTTTTTGCCTTATGTACGATGCATATTGGCCATGTCACTGTGGAATTTATTAGTTATTCACGACATCCATGGCCCCGGGAGGGAGTTCTATCTATGAAATAAAACTCACTCCCGGACGGGATTCGAACCCGCAAACCATGGTGAAACCTACGCTCTAGCCCGCACGGCCACCATGGCTCCCAACTAGCAAGCTTGAAGTAAAGAAAAATTCTAAAAGACTAATGGTACCTGTGGCTTTATTTTAATTTAATCTTTTCATTAATATAAGTATTGATTTTTTTATTGATGTGAAACCCTCTATTCGCTCGTTAAGCACAGTGATAGCCGGTCAAACTTTCTTGTGTTACAAAATACCGTCAGATTTCAATCCTAAATGTAATAATGCGTTAACAACGGTTGAGGTCACAATGGATAGAGCATGTCTATACGTGTTTGTTGTGCAGTGTTTGTTTTGCCTGTGACGTTATCGGGATAGTGTGGGCGCCAGCGGATGATTGTTGCAAATTAACGTTGTGTAAAATTAGAAATGAGTGTAGCGTGATAACGCGTTTAGATAGGACGTTGATTGGGGTGTCATTGTAAAGAGCTTGAGGAGCACTACTAGGACTCAAAGTGAAACAATAAACATATTCGACGAAATATATGTAAAAATCGGTATTAAATTGAAAATTGCAAAAAAATTAAAGATGTCGTGTCATATGAATCGTAAATACGCGCGGAATTATAGAAAACGCAAATCAGAGGAAAGCTCGCATCAAAAGGAATTTAAAAAACCTAAAAAGTCTAGTGCCGAGCAAATGGTTAGAGCTACGGTAGCATCGAAAAGAAAATGAAAAATGATGACTTCACTACGCCTTAATGTTTTTTTGTTTTTTTTTTTTGCGTATGTTCTTTTTTTGTTATAAGTTATTGAATATATCTATATATTTATAATTCTATAACGAACGCTTTGCTGTAAGATAATTCTTTATAAGCAATGAAGTTATTCATTCATTCATTCATTATAAGCTATCTTAATGTATATGTTTTTATGACGTATTAACATGTCGTAGCTTAACGGAAATAAATATTATTATAATTATGTACTACATACAGCTGGAGAAATAAAAATAAATATATTTTTGGTTGAGGAAGGGAACCCTATTGTTTGAGTGGAGTAAGGTAGGACTGCCAGTGTAGTGTTACTTTATAACAGGAATGTAATTTGTGGGGTTAGTTTACCAAAGTAAACAGGGACCGAGTTTCCAGTGTCACCAGTAGGACTTGCACACTTAGCACTACCTACCTCACTGTTGTATTTCCGGACGTAAAGTTTGCATCTGTGCATTTTTATATGGGTGTAACTCAAAAGGAGAAGAAAGAAGAGGATTCCCGCTCAAGAATGATCTAGCGAAGAAATATATTCCGCTCCACGTCTCCAAGAACGTCACACATTCTGAAGCTCGCTACAACCCATCAACAACAAATAAAATATGTTCCCAATTCTTTAAAAATATATATATATATATACAAATTAGAATATAATATGTATATAAAAACAAAAATTCGTTGCCTATACATTTTTTATTAGGTATGGGGATTTACTGTAAGTTGGTATTAGTCATATTAGATGTTTGCTAGCGACTGTAGAATTCAAAATTCTGGGGGTATTGAGGGTCAGTCAATGATGAAAACACTATTCAAATGCCAACGTTTCGATATATTTCATATCATCATCAGGGCCTAACAAACATGGGGGAATCAAGATTACAAAAAATATAATGAGTGATTGATTAAAATTATATATAGGTACATAAATATACATTCACACATACACAAATCCACATAAATACATATATACATAAATATACATACACATACATATACACATTGATGAAAAACAAGGAAACTTACTATGAATATAGATGGTTGAGGAGAAGGCATGAAGACTGTGAAGTCTTACGTTCAACTAAGGGTAAAGAAGGGTCGAGGATAACAGATAATAAATCCAGGGAAAACCCCAGTTAACGGGACTTATAACTAACTATTGGACTATCTAACTAACTATTGGAAGTCTAGTAGAACGTTTGTTAGGCCCTGATGATGATATGAAATATATCGAAACGTTGGCATTTGAATAGTGTTTTCATCATTGACTGACCCTCAATACCCCCGGAATTTTAAAATTAGTCATATTGTTTACTTTTTTTTTTATTTGCTAAGATGTTTATAAACAAGTATTATAATTATCCTTTTATATTTAGTGCAAAGCATTTGGCTGAAGTGTTAACAACTATTTTTAAAATAATTTTAAAATTGAAAGTTTTGTGCCGAATAAAATGGATTTGCTGGAAATGATGTTCTTTCTAAAGAAACTGCAGCACAAACCTATAATTTGCTATTGGAAATCTATAATGAACATGCTGCTCCTTCTCAAAACACTTGCGAAAAGTGGTTTAAGAGATTCAAAAACAATGAATTTGAAAGGAACATGCAGGGCAGCCAATAACAATTTGAAGAATCGGAATTGGAAAAATTACTAAACGACCAACCACGTCAGACACTTGAAGTATTGGCAGAAACATCAAATGTTGATCGATCCAACAATTGGTAAACGTTTATATGCTATGGGCATGATTCGAAAACTTGGAAATTGGGTGACATACGAGTTAAAAGAGAGGGACATTGAACGACGAAAAAAAGGAAGGTTTTTTTGCATCGCATTATTACGGGAGATGAAAAGTGGATTTATTACGACAATCCGAATCGCAGACCAAAATGGGTGAAGTCAGGTGAATCCGGTCCATCGACGCCAAAACGGAATATCCATGGGTCAAAGAATGCTCTGTATCTGGTAGGACCAGAAGGGCATAATTTATTATGAGCTGCTGCAACCATCTGAACCCATTACTGATGACCGGTATCGACTGCGATTAATACGTTTAAAGCGAGCTCTTAACGAAAAGCGACCGGAATGGGAGAATAGACATGATAAGGTGATTATACTCCATGACAATGCCACATGTTAAAAATCCGTGAAAAATTACTTGCAGGGAGTAAAGTTGGAAATTCTACGGCTCCTTCAGATTACCATTTGTGGCGGTCCATGCAGTCAGCCCTTTTCGAGCAGCACTTCAATATTTATGATGATGTTAAAAAATGGCTTGATGAATGGATTGCCTCAAAGGAGCAGGATTTCTTTTTTCGTGGGATCCATCTTTTGCCTGATAGATGGGCCAAAGGTTGTAAATTCTGATGGGCCATACTTCGATTAACAAAATTACAACAAATGAATAACTGTAAAATAAACATCTATTATTAACCAAAAAAATCCTCATTTTTAATTCCCTTACCCAATAAATACCCCCAATTTACAACCTTTACAAATGGAGAAGTATCTCGTGAGTATGCCGTATATTAGTGTACAGATGAACAGAATTGAGATCGAGACTAGACTCGGACATTTCTAAGAATCGAGGACTCGATATTTAAGAACAGAATATTTGGTATTCGATTACTTTGAACCATTGTAATTGTAATGTACCTCCCTAGCACGGATAATTCAAGTTTTCGCTGCTCCTCCAAAACCAATCGACTGGTTGTACTAAAAATCAATAATTGACATACATAGGGGCTTCAGAATCCCCGTACTATATTGTGTGTTGATACGTTGATGATATAGGCAATTATTAGAAGTTTTAAGTCGAGCCCCCCCATCTCTGAGCCCCAATTTCCTCGAGCCTATTTAGCGGAAAATTAATAGGTGCCGTCCTTATGGGGCTTTGAATTTATATATGAAAAACATTACCACTTTACTTCGGGGCCTTTTAGTATGCCTTAAAGTGCATTTTATCCATTTATATTTATGATCTAATAAAAAATTGTAGCGAATATTAAGAGGCACATTCAATACTTTTTTTGAAAGCTTTCGAAGGTTTACGAGGTATATGGCGAAAAAGGTCCTAAAATATGTTTTGAAATCCATTTTTTTAGACGTTTGCTTGATTTACGCAAAAACTGTTAGACAAAAAATTTATCGAAAAAGTGAATCTTGACAAAAATATTCGTTATTAAATTTTCAATCGCTTAGTGTCCGAGATCTGAGACCAAACCAATAAGAATATATTGATAGCGCTTCAAGAATCGTTGGATACATTTCTGTAGGAAATATTTATAAGTAATGTTTAAATTGCAATGCATAGCAATGTATTTTAATAAATGGAAAAAGTGGTTGGTATAAGAAAGTTCTGTTATGGCCACATCACGTTATGATATTTAGTGATAACATCATGAATTATAGATATACTTTGTATTCCCGGTCAACACAACCGAGATTATAAAACAATAGTTTTAGTCAATAATTTTTAATTTTTTTTTTTTTTCTGCAAATCGATCCAAGACTTTTTTAATTAAATTTTATTTTTTAGTCTTTCGTTCTCTATGTGCAGAAAAAACCGTTCCTGAAGCATTGTGCTTCTAAGCCACGTTTTTATCCGCCTCATGGCAGAGAAACTTCTTTCACAACTAGCCCAACTTACTGGGAGCGCTATTGTAACTTGTGCAAGTTGAGGCAATAATTCTTTTTGATATGTTTTTTAAAATTTTCCTCATTTATATCATTATTTTTCGATTGAAGTTTTTCATTAACATCGCTTACGCATCTAAAGCTGAAACATCAATTTTGAAGTCGTTTTTGCGTAATTTGAATCTGAATAACTTTTGACTGGGAACTGAAGCTTTCTATATCCTTCTTATGTCTTGACTGTAATGTTTGTCTGTGGTGGAGTTGTCTTCATATATTATAATTTTCAGATCGCACTTTTCTGGGGTGCACTGGACATTCTGGGGGGCGTGCCTACCCCTGTCCCTTCAACGAGAGCAGCTCCTCGCAACACTCGTTGCAACTCCACATGGTTGTAAAGCTGAACTGTACGGCTTCACCTTGAACGAATGTCTGGTGGATGTCCTTGAATCTTGTAAAGGCAGTTTGAAGTGAGTAGAATACATGATTGGAAATGAACTGAAGGGAGGAAACCATTAGAAGCATTAGTAGATTGGGGCTCAGCTGAGCCTGGAGCCGGACCTTCACCTCAAACAGTGGGCTATCCCAATGGGCCCAGGGCTCAGCGGCATTTACGACTTTCATCTAATCAAATTGGGCCTCTTTGCCTTCTTATGTAGTGTGATCCAACTTCAGAAACATGTTTCAGAAGTCAAAATAAGAAAAAATATTCCTAAAAACACTCATACTTGCGTGAATCACCAGTAATTAAAAATAATTATAATTAGGTTAGGTTTTATGACTCATGCCCGGGCTTTAACTACGAGGTCATATCGCCTACTACCAGAGTGCTCTTTCGTCACTCTGGTGGACATGAGCCCGACTCTACTGTGGGAGTCCTAAATTTTGCCTACCCTAAATTTTTATTCATCTAGGGTAGGGGTCTTTAACGAGTACCTGACATCGTACAGGCTCGGGACCATCGCTTAACGTCCCATCCGAAGGACGGCGTGCTTAAGTTTATTTTACCTCCCAGATAAAATAAACTAAGGGCCTCGGTCGGGTTACGAACCCACGAACTTGAGCTCAGAAGTCAAGCACGCCTACCACTGAGCTACCGGCGCCCTCATAATTATAATTAAAATAAACAAATAATAAATGAATAATAAAATTATCACAGTTTCTGTATAAATTGTTTGCTGGTCTTCTACTAAATTGTGCTTTCTATGGTAGTTTCCGAAAAGGGTCCTAATAAAAATATATAGAAAGATTAGGACATGCAATTTCTTCAAAATGAATTTTAAAAAATTTTAATTAATAATTACTTCATTTGGATTTTTCTAAATATATAATTCTGAGATGCCATCAAAGTTTTCTAAATTTGCAAAAACTTTGAGTTCAATCTAATCCAAAGATATATTCTTATTTGGTCGACAGGGAAAATGAGTAGCATAGAATCGAGAACAAAACATTGGGTTTATTAATATTTAACTTACATAATAAAAAAAAAAAATTAATTTGGAAAATAAAATAATTGAATTATAAACAAAAATTCTTACTATTTCCTAAAACTACATCAGTCTTTTTTCTGTTCAAATTATTTATACATTAATAAACAAAAAGCACCTAAGTAGCTCACTCTTTACTTGTCCGTGGCTCGTCTCCGTACTTCAACTGTGTTGACCCTAACATCACTCTCCTTCAACTGTGCTTGTCTATATTAAACAGCTAATCGCCAGCATTTGTTTCCACAGTTGGTTGTTCTCCATTCATTTTTTAAACAGTAGCGAATGACCCTTCTTTGTATATTTATATTTACTAATTAATATATTAATGTCCTAACAGCTGTTTTTATGAAAACTTCTACAGTTTTTATAAGAAAAATAAACACTTTTTCAATTTTTTTCTTTAAAAAATAATAATTAATAATAGAATATTTTAATAATTATAATGTGTTCAATTTTACAACACACCGCCTTTAATTTTTTTTTCTTAAAAAATGTTTATATATTTTGAGCCTTTCAATTCTGTAAATAAAAATGTTGGGGATATGTATCCTTTTAGGGTCTGTAGACTGGGACTGGGATATACCCAAGCCTATGAATGGCTAAGAGGATCCCCCTTTTCATGTCCACCACATCTCCGTAAAACCTGAATCAATCAAAAAGGCATTTGTATGAAAGTTCTTACTTTGGGTCTTTGATGGTAAAACCATTTCCGTGAGTTTCCATGCCCCCAGATGCTCCAACCGCAGAAGGAGGGCATATGGTAAGTACCTGACTCTGTCTCTATTTTTCTTTATTTTTATTTTCCCAGCATTGCAAAGTATAGGGGAAGTTATGCAGGGTGATTCCCTCGTAACTTAAAAAAAAAAAAATTGGATGAAACTAGACCGACAATGGAGTAGAATGCCGCCAACCGCATCTTTCTATTTCAATCCCTTGCCGAGATATGATTTTTTAAAGGTTTTTTCGAGAAAACTTTTTTTCCCATCAAAAGTTGAAAAAAGTTGATTTAAAGGGGGAAAAAAACCTTTAAAAAATAACTCGGCAACGGATTGAGATAGAAAGGTGCGGTTGGCGGCATTCTACTCCATTTTCGGCCTAGTTTCATCCATTTTTTTTTTTAAAGTTACGAGGGAATCACCCTATATGATAGGTCAAAAATTGGGTGTCGTGTTTTCACCAGAATTTCCTTTAGTCTAGAGTATAATATAATTAAAAATGTTTCCTTGATGAAGTAACAAAAAAAACATCAACTTATGCCATAGTAATTAACAGATTCATTTTAATTTCTGTTTGTTTATTGACCAGGTTAGCTCAGAAGAACTTGATAAAACAACCAGTGAGAAAGGTCACCAAATATCGATCCTGCTTGTTGCCTCGTCTAACTGCAGTTCTTTTTATTTCCATAATTGACCGTGGAGGAAATAGAAGTTCCTTTCTCAGTAATAATAACTCTCATTTCTCAAAGTACAATTCTGAATGCTTCCCAGTCAAATGCTTTTCACAAAAGTCCGAAGTTTGATTATTATGTATTTATAGGTATGTATTCTGTGTAATAACGGAAACACTTTATTCTGAAATGTGACATCTATACAACCTCAAAAATAATCGACAGATCCTGGACGTCACAAGACCAGTTGAATATGTCGAACTTCAACTAGACTTTTCACTCTATTGAATATCCCTCGTAAACTTTAAATTGACTCAACTACTAACATGCCTATGTACCTACTTACATACCTACTCGCATGCTTACACATATCATATCATAGCCTACTAACATGCCTACAAAGGGAGCCACGGTGGCCGTGCGGGCTAGAGGGCTTTGGTCGCATGGTCTCACCATGGTTTGCGGGTTCGAATCCCGTCCGGGAGTGAGTTTTATTTCGTAGATAAAACTCTCTAAATAATTAGATATAATTATACATGGATGGCTAGTGTGGTGTCTGCCGAGGCCAAAAAAAAAAAAAAAAAAGGCTACTAACATGTCTACAAGCCCACTGATATGCCTACACGTCTACTAACACTCCTACAAGCCTACTAACATATCTATTAGCCTATTAATATGCCTAATAGCCTACTCACATATTTACACGTCTACTAACACTCCTACAAACCTACATATTAGCCTACTAACATGTAAAGCCTACTTACATATCTACACGTCTATTAACACTCCAACAAGCGTACTTGTTGGAGTGTTTATAGCCTTACATGCCTACACATCAACTAACACTCCAACAAGCCTACTAATATACCTACATGTCTACCAACACTATTACAAACCTACTGACATGTCTATAAGTCTATTAACATTCCTAAAAGCCTACTAACATGCCTACTCGCCTGCTAACATACTTAGCAATAAACTATTTTAAGTAATGAAATATTTTACGAGAACGTAGTCTTCTTGTACGGTCGAATGTAAGTTGACCTGAAAGCATCATTGAAAACTGTCAGACATTTCAAAGAAAAGACGGACATGCAGCTGGAATAGACTCTAATTTCTGTTCAAATACGTGAATGACAGTAGTTTGTTTTTTAGACTCATACCCGGTCTATTACTGAGGTCATATCACCCTACCAGAGTGCTCTTTTGTCGCTCTGGTGGACATGAGTCCGACTCTACCCTAGGAGTCCCAAATGTTGCCTACTAGATTAGTTACTTAGGGTAGGGGTCTTAACGTCCAATCCGAAGGGCCTCGGCCGGGTTTCGAATCCGTAATCTTAAGCATAGCAGGCAGTTACGCTACCTCTGAACTATGGGAGCCCTCTTTATTTAACAGTATCTCCATCGAATATATATCATAATATAAAAAACTATTGCACAGATATTAGGTGAATTTCAAAGTCCATTAGGATGGAAAGAGGGAAAATATATCCGAATTTTTCCTTTTCCCTTTCGAGAAAGTTTAATGCCCTCCTATAAGACTTACTTATCCGTTAAGACCTTTACGAGAAATGTCGTTGCCATAACGTCAAATTACTTAATTAAATCTCAGAATGGACCTTCTTGATACTGTGGATATGGAGTGCTGGCCAGGATACCGTGTTACAACTCCTCTTATATCTAATCAAAAGTTGGAGCTTTCCACCAAATAGCTGGTACAACTGGAAAGTAGGTCGTAGATAGGAAATGATGCTAGAGAGGGTGCACTGGGGTGAACCGTGACTTACAACCACCCTCTATTATATCCCAAGGGTTGGTCCTTGGTAACTTGTTCATGTAGCGTAATTGGCCCGTTGTTCTCTTTAAAACTATCGTCGTCATTCTTCACAAGTTCCAAGGTAACACGTCATTTACTGAATGTCTGAAAATGTTACATTCTTTAAGCATTTTTTATTTACATCTGCATAAATAATATACATATACAAGCAAATTTTCTAAAATAATAAAAAATGGCATTGCCAAAATGCAAAGAGTGGAGAAATCACTCCCTAAACACTGAGTTGCATTCATTTATAACTTTTTTCACAGGTTGTAAAATTAAGTCTGACTTCTCACAAATTTTATTAATTTATGCTAACCGGCTTTCGAGGTTGCCCTCATCAAGCAGTCTACAAAAAAAAAACCATCATTTAGCAACAAAGAAACATGTATAACATTCTGTTCTTTACATTTATAAATGTTTCTTTGTTGCGAAATGATGTTTTTTTTTGTAGACTACCTGATGAAAAGGGCAACCTTGAAAGCCGGCTAGCAAAAATTAAAATCTGTGAGAGGTCAGACTATATTTCATTTAATAACCTGTGATATAATCACTTCTCACCATCATCAGCCATCTCCATATTTTGATGGACATTTATAACTGTCATTGGTACCACTGAAGAGGTCATTAGACGATTGGTGCTTTAGGCCTCGTTGGGGAAGTGTGGCAGAATGGAGGGAAGGGACTAAAGGGTTACTGTAAGAACTAAGGGAGGAAAATAACCTTTTGTACCTGGATTTAGCTACTTCGGTGACGCAGTGAATGCTGAGGTCAGTATAGAGAGTCTTGTTGGAAACATACTAAGGAGCATTGGCTATTGTACGAAGGATTTTGGATTGAAGGGATTGGATGCGCTACAGATCTGAAACCTTGACAGTACTTGAGGATTCCAAGTTAGTCGTTTGTCGAGTATGAGGTTTAGATAGCGGACTTCGTTTTTTAAGAGATGGCATTGTTGTTAAGGTACACCGGAGGGCAGTTCACTTTCACTCTCCACTTTTTGTACAAGAACTGAAGGGATATCGATGTTCTAGGAGGTGTACACTCTACTCTCAATTTCCCGGAGACGGAACAACAGTTTTTTCCGTTTAACTGGGAGGCAGGTCAAATGTATGATGTCCAGTATGTTAGGTTGGTATGTTGGTTGGGTCGGATGGAATGTCGGTTTGTCAGGGAGGTCGATATCTGTATCCCTCAGGTATTCTGAGATGGATTGTAGACTGGTCCCGTTGTCGTTCTATAACTTATGTTTGTTGTTGAGATTCCCTCATTATTGTGCTATAAAGATGTGTTCCAAGCCAGTCTGTAGCAGTCTTGTCTTTGGTCGGTGGTATGTACGTATGATGTTGAGCGGGTGAGTGACGTCATGAAAATGGGCTTCGAGAACTCATCTTGAGAATAGTTATAGTATAGCATGTATGTCGTAATTCGTTTTTGAGTTAGGAAAAGAAAAGTATAGTCCTTTCCCACATAAGATATATATTTAGGGTTTCTTTTTCTAATCTTCGAGTTTCCCACTATATCGGTCAATCCAAAGAAAATTGTTTCCAATCACGTATACAAAGGCAGACGCTCAGACACAAAATGGTCAAAGGGGGGGGGGGGGGGGGGGGATTGAAACATGAAATTCTCTCTTGAAAACCTGATCTCGGATTATCATACGATTATAATAGTTTCTTATCAATATAAAGATATAAAAAAATATAAATTTTCGAAAAATATTGAATAAAGGATCGTTTTTGAAAGAGGGGTCCTTCTTTCGAAACATCCCCCAGTTGTAACATTTGTTTGTCTCTGTCATATCAAACCCCAGGTAGGTACATATATTCTTCAAAGTGGCAGGTTTAAAGTTACATTAAATTTTGTATGCAGAGGTTTTCAGAGCCGTCCTATTAATTTCCCGCCTTGAAAGCTTTTGTTTCATGTATGCATTAGAACAATTTATGTTATTACTTTACCATTAGACAAGCAGATAAACATCAAATACAACTTTAGACATGTCTACTGCGTATCTTTTATATGATAAATTAACATTTGAGAGAAAAATAAATGCTAGGAATTAGGGTTTCAATTTGAAAAATAATTTTTAGCATCAAGTAATAATGATAATTATTAGGTTAGGTATTATGACTCATACCCGGGCTTTAATTACAAGGTCATATCGCCTACTACCAGAGCACTCTGTTGTCACTCAGTACGACATGAGCCCGACTACTATGGTAGTGCTATATTTTGATGAAGGGATCTTTAACGAGTACCTGACATCGTACAGACTCAGGGCCTACGTCCCCTGATAATAACAACATAATAAATAAAAAAAGAATGTTATTAAACAATTAAGACAAAATGTATCTAGCAATTATCTAACGAACAATAATTGTTAATTAAAAGCAATAATTTGAATAACGAGAAATAAACAAATACAAAAAAAAATTATTGAAAAACAAAGTAAAAGTAAAAAATAATAAATAAATAAAACCTAAGTGAAAGAAAAAAAAGAAAATGATAAATATATGTGAATACTTTTTCGTACAAGGGAAATATGATAATAAGTGAAAACCAAGTTCCACCAAAATCAGAGGTCTGCTAAGTTAACAAAAGTAGAAATTTCTCCCTCGGGAGAGCCAGGATAAGGAAGGAATTCTGGTAGGGTTTTTCTTATGAGAAGGGAAGTAAAGATCAGAGGAACGGGATCTGGTGACTTTCTGATGGATACGGTATTTAAATTGGGAGCATTTGGAAGACGTTAGAGGGCTTTTGGGAAGATAAGGGTTGGTAAAGAAACGGTGTATCTTTGATTCAGTTCTTGTCTTTTAAGTCCATGTTCGTGGCTTTCATGTAAGACTGCTGTAAACGTAAAACCCAACTGAAAGAGGGAATCAGGATGTTGTCAATGATGAGGGGAGGACAGTATGGGCGGTGTAGGGTTAATGGGACTTATGCTCATTCAATCTAACTCCAATGCTTGGACCATTTCTCTATTTCATTGAAGTGCTCTTGAAGAATGAATGAAGCTACAGTCTGAGGATGAAAACATATGTCAGCAGTATATGTATTGTAAAGGATGGGACAGAGGATACTAGCTTGTGAGACACCGGCCAGGATAGGCATGAGTTCCGAGCATTCAGTGCCTACTCGGACCTTCAAATGGCGATCACTAAGGTAGGACTTGAGGATGAGGACATGTCTCAGTTTGAAGAGCGGCCTGTATTGCCAGAATCGGACGAAAGCTTGCGCCACATCGAGAAACATATATTTTTTAAATTTCTAATTTTGTTCTGAAACCTACATTTTTGCTTTGAGCTTGGAATTATAGGACCAAGCAATTTCCAAGAATTTAGCCTTCTATATGAGCTGCAATTTTCATTCCACTCATTCATCTGAGGAAACAAAAAAATCGATTCCCCATATATGTAGTCATATAAGGAAAATTGGATAATGGTCAGGCCCAATGAAGGAATTAAAATTATAGATGGTCCGGCCCCAGTCACTAGATATTGCTATTCTGCCCCACCTATTTTTCGAAGTAATTTCTAGGTTTTTGCGGCTAATTTTATTTTAAGATAGTTTTTTACATGAAATTTCATGTTTTTGTACTATATGTAGGAGAATCTTGAAGAAGCACATTGTATTGCTAACTTCCTACAATAGCTTGTCAGACGAACATCCTTAAAGTAAACTTTTCTGAAGTTAGCAACATTAAAGCATTGAAAATTATTACAACTTGAATATTCCTCCAGTATGAAGTTATGTGTTATGATAACAACATCAGAGGTGTTGTTTCAACTTTTGACTATATTTGAGGTCACTTCCATGTCTCTTCTTCGGGTAACACTGAACGAAGAAGAAATGTCGGGAAAAAATGAACACATGGAACTATCCCTGTTAAAACTTGCTGCAAATAAATAATAGAAGGTGAATTAAAATAAAATAAGTGGACCTACATATCAGATGCGCTAAAATTGGCTGAGAAGATTCGAGGATTTAATAACAAGTGACACCTGTCGATTTTCAGCCACATTTACTAAAGGGAAGGAGAGGGGAAGGATCACAGGTGCTCAACAAAAAAATTCAATTAACTGTGTAATGTAACAGTACGAAATTTAGTATGAGGATTCCGAAGTCCCTGAGGATTCAGAGAGCTAGAGCAAAAACTTAGTTGTTGGGGAAGTACAACTGATTGTTAGTGATTCACCATTTTATTCCATATCCCAACTTGTTCTGGATTCCAAAAGGGATTTCAGAATCACAATAAGCCGGCGCTATAAAATAAACGAAGAATAAAAGTCAATTTTGTACTTTAAATTTATGAAATTTTGACGGATATCTACAATTGGGATGAAATTAAGTCATCTATAATCGGAAAAAGAGATTTTATGTGATAGCAATTTTGTGTAGGTGGACCCATATGCTCGACGATCAATCAAGTATTCAGACTCCCTCTCAGCCCATCTCTCTTTTGATGATATCATTCAGTCCACAAACAACGTTTGATGGTGTCCTGTCCTGGCCACCGGAGTCAGGGTTCCTCGTCTCTAAATTCAATACATACCATTATCTTTGACAATATATCATTGTCAACGCTCCTATTCAGGGAGCCCACTTAGTAAAAAAAAAAAAAAGTGATTTATTCTTTAAAAAATTTTAATATCCTTCATGGCCTCACGATGACCCCAATAAGATGATGTCCATCATGCCATGGGAGAATAATTTGATGCATTCATTTTCAGGCTCCTAAATGGCAAGAGTTTCCAAATGGTAACTGTCCAATTGGTAATGGTAACAAGACTTACCTTTTAAATGTCCTTAAATAGTATCAAAAATATATGTGATGTACAGTGGCGCAGCTAGACCTGAAGTGGGCGTGAGCCATGTATCAAAATTTCTTGGGTGCCCTTTTTCGGAATATAAAACATTCGCATCAACAAAATATATTTGAAAATAACGAAAAAAATAATACATATTAAAAAACTTATCTCTAAAAAAAATATTCTAGTGGTTAAATAGGTACTTTTCTTGCCTTTTTTTTCGGCGAACGAATTTATTATATCATCCATAGCTGAAAAAGATTTTAGTTTCTCAAGTTCTTCTTTTTCTATAGACAGTAATGATAAGTCCGATAGCCGTTGTTGTCCGAATATTTTTCGAAGAATCTATAAAAAATAAGGGGTTGAGATGGTTTTTTTCGTAAAAGATTACACAACTCAGTGTGCATTTCGGAGGTTTTCAAGAGCATATTGACTAGCCTTTATGGTACTGTCGATTTTTTCCGGCATTTTTTTCAGAGATGTCTTCTATTTTGACAATATTTCGGGACATGCCCCTTCTTCTGGTCACTATGAACGTTCGTAATGACCAGAAGAAGGGAAGTGTCCCGAAATATTGTCAAAAACGAAGACATCTCTGGAAAAATCAACATTTCAACATGCCAGAGAAGTTTAAGAAACTTTATGGTACCTACTATCCCGAGACGGAATAATATAGAGCTGCGGCGGAGTGTTTTGTAATTTATTCATTAGTGCTTGGCTTTTATCAATATGACTATGAATAACATTTTACTATTTTTTGCATAAAGCATGTTGGGGCCCCTCTAGCTCGGCGGCACTGTATCATTGCTACAACTGCTATAGCGGTAGCTACTACGCCACTAGTGATGTAGTCATCAGGACTTTCTTAAACCAACCACGTTTTTACAAGTAATTTATGGTTTCCAGATTTACTTTGTGAAGCTCCATTCTAGGAATAGATAATTAAAATACACAATTTCTTTGTCAAACTTCATTATATATTCTCAAATACTCAACTAGTTTCGCCGTGTTAAGGCATTATCAAGAGTCACTTACAAAACGTGTCCTTATATTTGAGGTAGGACCAACACAACTAAAGTTATAGCGCCCCAAACTAAAAATGAAATTTGTGGCCATAACAGGACTTTCTTATACCTTTACCTACAAGTTATTACAGATTACTCTCTCTCCCCCTCCTCCTCATTATGGGCCCCAAAGAATTTAGAATAAATTTTCGAAATATGTAGAAATATTTTTTAAAATTAATATAAACTAAAAATGAAATTTGTGGCCATAACAGGACTTTCTTATACCTTTACCTACAAGTTATTACAGATTACTCTCTCTCCCCCTCCTCCTCATTACGAGTTTTGTAAGTGACTCTTGATAATGCCTTAACACGGCGAAACTAGTTGAGTATTTGAGAATATATAGTGAAGTTTGACAAAGAAATTGTCTATTTTAATTATCTATTTTTACAAGTAATTCTCCCTCTCTCAAAATCATTTCTTACCACCATTAATGAAAATATGAAAGTAATGTGTTAGCGTCAGCGGTTTTCTTTGTTTCATTGTACATCGTAATTCTGAGAGTTCTTCCTATACCCATAATGAGGAGGAGGGGGAGAGAGAGTAATCTGTAATAACTTGTAGGTAAAGGTATAAGAAAGTCCTGTTATGGCCACAAATTTCATTTTTAGTTTATTAATTTTAAAAAATATTTCTACATATTTCGAAAATTTATTCTAAATTCTTTGGGGCGCTATAACTTTAGTTGTGTTGGTCCTACCTCAAATATAAGGACACGTTAGCAATAAGTTTAGTAAGGAAAATTTGTATTATGAACCAATTACATAATATATCACAGGCAAGTAGGTACTTATCATGTCATCATTTCAAACTTAAAATTGACAAAAATATATTCTGATGTCAAAGTTCAAATGTATATTGATAGTGGGTCGAGAAGTCAGGACATTTACTACGTCTTCTAGCATTCTAGTATTTATGTTATATTTTTTATTTTTATACTCATATATTTTTAACTATTTAATTATTCACTTTTTATTAATTTCATTTTTATTTTTTTAGTAGTTTTGTTTTAACTAATCATACGTGTGTTAGTAGTTATAAATCTAATTTATAAGCTATCTTAATGTATAAATTATTTTGACGTATCCTATTACCATATATTGGTTTAACGGAAATACATTTATTATTATTATTATTATTAATTTAATATTTACAACCATAGGTCAGATTTTCATATTGCAGAATTCTTGCATGATTCAGAAATGTTCTTAGTTTTTAAAACAATTAAAATGTCCAACATTTTAATTTTATACTTCTACTTGAAGTTGTTTCTTTGAAAGTTCTCGTTAATCTAAAGTCTTACTGCATCTAAATATAGACGACAAAATCGATGGCGGCTTTGAGAATAAGAAGACCTGAATTAATCTTCTGTTTTTTTCATATAAATAGGGGAGGAGACCGGAGATGGTAGCCACACTTTTGGCATTTTGATTTTTCTAATTTTTTATGAAATAGATACAAAATATCAGATAAAAGTGTATGCTAGAGTCACTATTCACCTATGGTATATAGACGGTATGTCTGTGTTATGTGTTTGTTCCAGCATCACGCATGTAGCTTCTTTTTGCATCAGCATGTAGCTTCCTTTTGAGCCCGATTGAATAATAGGCTATGTGGCTTTCCAAAATTTTGAACGGGAGGGGGGTTGTGGGGGGGCCTAAGTATAAATATAGTGCTAGCTCATTAACTAATGGTCGGACTGTCACGAAATTTCACATGTAGTTTTCTTAAAGGCCAAATAGACAAATAGGGTGACGTCCAAAACTTGGAACGGGACGGGGGATACCCAACAGTCTTAACTACGTACTAGCTGTGGGGTCCGCGCTTGCATGGCACATACTAGCTGTGTTGCCCAGAGTTCCTAACTACGTACTAGCTGTGGGATCCGCCGTTGCAAGGCACGTACTAGCTATGATGCCCAGCGTTCCTGACTACGTACTAGCTGTGTATTATAATTATTACATCATGAATGTACTGTTGAAGAATTGAATAGGATTCGAACGAGAGATATTAGGAGGAAAGTCAAAGTTCCCCGGGCAACGCCGGGTATTACTGCTAGTAAGAAAATAAGTATGAATGATTAAATAACATTATTATCATGAAGAATAATCTTTTTTTATTTTATTCAGTGAAACGTGAATAATAAGAAAAAAAAAAAAAAGGGCTTTGGTACACAATTTCAAGTTATTATTATAATGAAACTGCCTTTATAAAAATATAAATATTATGGTTTGAAAATACATTTCAATATTCGATACAGTAAGGAAAGTAACTGACGCTAGTGCTGCTTTAATGTTGCTTTTTAGTATCTTTGTTAAGCCTCCCCCCTAATCCCTCCTTTCCTTTGGTCGATATGGCTGAAAAACAATAAGTGTCGTCGTTAAAGGGTTTTAGGTTTATATATAAAATGTGGTGTCGATAAATTTATTCTATCAGAAGTTATCGTGTTCACAGAAACACATAAATTGCTTTTTTCATATTTGGAATGTCGAGGTCGGAAAACATAAAATTCCGTTGAAAACTCCTCTTCGAATTTTTAACCGATTATATAATTTCCCCTATACATCGTGTAGCTAGGGAAGTAACAACTGAATCGATTTTGTTGAAATAAGCTCTTTAACGGTAGGTCGGATTTTCACAAATGGTATCCTTTATAACTTCAATTCAAACGTAGACTATGTGGCAACTGCTATTTCTGAACGAGAGGACAACATTTCAAAGGTTATAACTTCTTGAGGATAATGTATCAAACCAAAAATGTAGAAAATCAAATTTTCAATGTGTTATATTTTCGATTCCCGCTAGGACAAGTTATTTTTTTCTCAAGAAGTCGCACCTACCTACTTAAATATTATATTTCCATTCTAGACGCTTGGGAGCGCTAGTGGGTTAACTAAAAAAATTGGAGGCATAGGCGGGGGGTGGGCTAAAAATAAAAAAGAAAGGTATGGATTTAGAGGGAAAGTGGAAACTTAGTAGTGATTCGGAGAGACAATATATTTATTTATTTATATATTTACAACGGCATAACATTGGCATTAGCTATTGCGATAAATAGTGGTGTCAAGTGCGTTGCTGTACTGCTGAGGTACATGACCGGAGAGGCTAGTCCTGGAGCAGGTCCCTCTGCCATATCCGCTTGAGGCGTCGTGGTGGATTTGTGGGGAGGGTGTTTGTGGATAACTTTATATAAGTTCATTGGCGTGATGATGGAGTTTGTCGTGAAAATTTCGATACCGTGTCCTGATAACAGAAGGTACAAATGGGATGTTGAGGTCATTATGTAATGTGAGGTTGGAAACGTAAAATGGCGCATTGGCAATGTGGCGTAGTATAATGGATTGTATTGACTGAAGTCGTTGTATGTTTGATTTTTTGGCAGATCCCCATATCTCGGTTTTAGTATAGTGTTGTACATGTGAAGTTTGTTTTCAAGCGATAATGTCGATCGTCGTCCGATGATTGATTTCAGTCGTCCAAACCAAATCTTCTTTTGAGGTCTTAGCGTTTCAGTTTCATGTGAGTAGGGAGGAGGGTAGGGAGGGACCGCACACTTCCCTTCCTAAGGATTCTCTTGCTCTTTAGTCCTGTTCTGAAAGTAACTTATCTCCCCTTCTGATATTTTTATGTAGTACGTGAGACAACACAATTTTCATTTATACTAAATGACTGGTGTCACACACCGCCGGCCACAAAATCATTGAAAATTTCAACTTATTTCCTACTTAAAGTTACTAACCTGCTTATTCCGGGTTTAACTGGGTAACCTACTACAATATATTATAGACCGACCGCTCCCCCCACGTCCTAAATTCCCCTACAACATAGCTCTATACAAAGTTACCTGTTCTAATTTACAAATGGATAAAGGAGGTATAAGTTTGAGCCTAGAGATCAAATCGTCTAACTAACTTTCAACAAAAGGTCTGAACTTTTGTCGCCATCGTTTGAATTCGCCTCTGTTTTGTGTCTTTGTCCAAGTTCTCTCTTCTATCCCAGAACACTTTAATTGGCCTCCAATGAATGGAATGCGTTCTATTCATGATGACCTCTTTCCTAATTAGTTTGTCAGCTCCCTAAATCTGACAACTTCCAAGACTAGCTTCCAAGGAGCCCCTCATGGGGAGATGAAATCTAATTACTGAATACAATAATATAATAATTACATATCAGTAATTAATAAATATAATAGTAATTATTTTAAAAAAGTCGTTGGTAAATCACCTGCAATGGAATTCCCTAGAAGGAATTAATCAATTAACTTTTCGTCCCCTTCAAAACCAGTCGACCGTTTGCGCTAATATTCAATAGCTTCTATAGAACTCTCTCCCTATCCAGATTCGCCATGCTCCTTCTCTTCATTCATTTAAGTCCCTATTTTTTCATTATCTCCTAACTCAGCAAACCTCTGATTCCTAAGGCGAGCTCCTATGTGATAGTTCTCGTCTTCCTATAAGTATCTCACTCCACTGGACAGATTTTCACTCTTCTGTTACATCTGTCCTGTTTTAGCGATTAAATTCATATATAACTCACTATTGTTATTATGTTTTACATTATTATTCATACTTTGTTTTTTCTTATTTTTATTTTATTTATTTATTTATTTTATAATAATTATTATTTTTTTTTTAAATTAATTTTCACCAGTTTATTTTTATTGTTATAATCATTGTCTCTCTTTAACATTTAATATTTATTACTAGAGACCTCTTTTCTTTTAATTTTATTCTGTCTCTATTGGTCGATACTTGTACTCTTTTGTCTATTTCTTATGTTATTATTCTTAGGGGACGAAAGTCCTAGAATAAAGATTCTTTTTCATAGTTGACTTACGTAGGGGCTCCTTAATCTTCATACTTATTTTTGTATCAATAAATTCATTATATCGGCAGTCATTAGGGTTTTTGGATTAGCCCCCTCCCCTGAACCCCCTTCCGATTTGACAGGTTATGTTCCTCATTGACTTCAAATATGAAATTTTATGTTGATAGGTTCAAAACATCGGCAGTTATTGGAGTTTTGGAGTTGAACTCTCTCTGTTCCCATATCCGCTGAAAATTTATGATGTGTCGTTTTTTTATGGTTTTGAATTCACATATGAAATTTCGTGTCGATACATTCATTACAACGGCAGTTATTAGAGTTTTGAGTTTAGCCTCCCCCTAACCCCCCCCCCCCCCCCCTCCCCTTTGTTCGATGTGGCTGAAAATCAATTGGTGTCACCGTTACAGGGTCCTGGATACACATATAAAATTTGATGACGATACGTTCATTCTGTAGGAAGTTTTCGTGTTCACAGACAGACATTACTTCCCCAGCTGTAAATTGTAATGGTATGTAATCGGTAAAGGTATGTAATCGACCAAAAATTCGATGAGGAGTTTTCAATAGAAATTCATGTTTTCCCGTAATTACAAAAATGACAAAAAAAAATCTGTTTGTCTGTAAACACGATAACTCCCGATAGAATGAATGTATCGACACGAAATTTTATATGTGTATCTAGAACCTTCCAAGGACCAAATCAAATATAATTTTCAGCCAAATCGGCTTAACACAAAAAAACTCTGCCGTTGTAATGAATGTATTGACACGAAAATTCATATGTAAATTGAAAGGATGGCACCTATTAATTTTCAGCGAAATCAAGGGATCAGTGGGGGTGGGGTGGGGGGGGGGGGGGGGGGGGCTCGACTCAAAATGTAAGCCAAACATTGAGTTTTAGCTCAAATGGTCAATTGCTTTGGAGGGAATGCAATGACGTGATTAATACTTGCTGGAGAAGTACAGGTTAGGTTAGGTTTATGACTCATGCCCAGGCTTTAACTACGAGGTCATATCGCCTACTACCAGAGCGCTCTTTCGTCACTCTGGTGGACATGAGCCCGACTCTACTATGGGAGTCCTAAATTTTGCCTACCCTAAATTTTTATTCACCTAGGGTAGGGGTCTTTAACGGGACCGAGAATAGAACTCATCAATAAATATCTCATTTTGAAGCGATTTTAGATGTGCGATGTTTGATGAGTCTGATCGATAGTTCCCAATATTTTATTATTTCTTCCCTAGCTACTTGTGAATACTTTCGGCATTGCTAACATCTTCAGCCACGACTTAACCAATAGCTACTGTATTTGTTAAGTCTTGGCTAAAGATGGTAGCAATACCGAAAGTACTCCCATACATTTTATATATTTTGTGAAATAAACAATATTTAAAAATAAACAATAATTTTTTTTTTTTATAGTATGATGTTGATGTCTTATAAAAGTTACGTTAAGAAAAAATAATCAAATATTAAGAGTTATCGATCAGTTAATTAATCCTCATCAATAAATGACTTTTTCGGCAAGGTTAGTTTCAACACCTGATTCCGGCTCTGTTCACGTTTTCTTCTCTATTTCAATACAATTTAATTGAACTCTATTGAGCTCTAGTAGAGCAATTTCCTAATTAATTTGTCTTCTGCACAAACGGTAGCTCTAAAGAGGCTCTCTCCGCAGTATTTGAGCTTTGGAGTGTGAACGAACATCTCTAAGACAAAGAGAGCAGAAAATTCTTCGTTCTCATCATTTTCATTTTTGAAAGGGCTCTTAAAATGGCGTCATCCAAGTGGAAAAGTGTAGCCCTGCCCTGTTTTAGCTGAAAGGATTGTACTTTTTTTTTATTATATTTTTTTTTTATGAGTTCGAGTAATGGGGATGGAAATAAAAGACGACGATGGAATCTAGTTTCAAATTATAGTTGGGGCAACGTGGGGTGGAGGGTAAAGAGGAGCTTAATTGGAGTCACCGAGAAATTTATTTAGTTTCCAGTTTATTTCGGATTCCCAAAGTATATCAAATTTTTGAAGGGCTCAAATTAAAATAAAAAAATCATCAGTTAATTATTGACAATCTACTATTAGTCAATTATGTTTTTGCTGCTGCTGAATCTTCATACTAAATTTTTAGTTGATACATTTATTACAACGGCAGTTGGTAGAGTTTTTGTGTTAAGCATCACCCTCTTAATCCCCCGTCCCTTTGGCCATTTTAGCTGAAAATCAGTGGGAGTCATCCTTGGGAAATTATGGATACACAAATACAATTTCGTGTTGTTACATTCATTCAACACACACACACACACACACACAGACATTTTCGTAAACAGAGGATCGGAAAACATGTAATTCCGAAAACTCAACATCGAATTTCTGACCGGTTACATAACTTCCCCTATACTTTTTGGGAAGTAAAAAGTTTTAAATTCGATATATTGGGAAGGGATGGAGAGTAACTGGTGTTCGCAAAGATCTGAATGTGTGATGTTCCCATAATAGTAGGATAAAGGTTGGTGACCCCTCATGATTTTAGTCAATATACTAAAGATGAAATTAATTTATTTATTTTATTTATATATTTACAATGGCATAACATTTGTCATTAGCAATTGCGATAACTAGTGCAGTGTCAAGTGCGTGGCTGTACTGCTGAGGTACGTGACCGAAGAGGAGTCCAGGCTAGTCCTGGAGCAGGTCCCTCTGCCATATCCGCTTGAAGCGTCGTGATGGATTTGTGGGGAGGGTGTTTGTGGATAATTCTATATAAGTGGATTGGCGTGATGAAGGAGTTTGTTGTGAAAATTTCTATACCGTGTCTTGTTAACAGAAGGTACAAATGGGATGTGAGGTCGTTATGTAATGAGAGGTTGGAAACGTAAAATGGCGCAATGTGGCGTAGTATAATGGATTGTATTGACACTGGAGACGTATGTTTGATTTTATGGCTGATCCCCATATCTCGATGCCGTAAGTCCAGATGGGTTTCAGTATAGTGTTGTATATGTGAAGTTTGTTTTCAAGCGATAATGTAGATCGTCGTCCGATGATTGATCTCAGTCGTCCAAATCTTCTTTTGAGGTCTGTGCGTTTCAGTTTGATGTAAGTTGTCTAAATTAAACGTCTGTCTAAATGAAGTCCTAGATATCGGACAGTGTCGGATGCAGGAATGCGCTGGTTGTTAATCTAAAAGATGAAATTACATTTGATTTTGAATTCGTGGAAATAATCAGTTTGAAAATATATAAATTAAAACATTATAATTTTTAAATGGTGGCTTTAGTGATTGACCGTACAGTCCATTCTTTGTGTGACCTAAATTGGATGGATATTGTAAGAGAGTGATGCCTCCCCTTCCAAAAAAAAACAAAAAAAAAAAAAAAAAAAAACATTAAGCACTGAATAAATAAATAAAATCATTTAATTGCCTGAAATAAATCTTTGGCATTGTCTTTGTCTGCCCCCTTTTCTGTTTATTCTTTTTCAAGGGATGTTTCTTTTATTTCTCTTTTAAGAGTAATTCCACGAATGAACTGCTATAAGCTATAAACTGCACTAATCCGCAGTCTGATTCTCCTGAGTGGGCTGTTCGTCTCATGGCTTAAGCAGACCGTTTTCACTAATAAATTATTCTTATGTGATACTAAGATGTTCTGGGACGAGACTTCTCATAAAAATAAAATACGTTGTCTTTTCACTACTTTATTTCCGAACAGAATCGGGTTTCAATGCGACTGCTTGATCATCAGTGGCGCATTTAGGACTACATATAAAATATAAATATGGAAAAGTAACCGCTGTTGCAATTTGTAAAATTTGAAATTTTGTGTCAAAACATTCATTAGTTTTGACACAAAATTTCAAATTGAAAACACCGTATGAACGACACAATAATTTTCGAAGGAGGAAACTAAAGAGTGGCTCAACTGAACAATCTCAATAACCGCCGATTTAATTTAATTTTCAGCAAAATCGGATGAAGGGAAAAAGGGATCAGAGAAAAGGGGCTAGTCTCAAATACCTTAATAACTGCCGATTTAATGAATGTATTGACACAAATGTGTTATTAGGATTCTGAAGCCCCTCCGTGAGTAACCTATTAAGTTTTAACCCGAACTGTCGATTGGCTTTGGAGGAAGATCAAAAACGTAATTAACTAATTTGTGCTGGGGAAGTTCATTTGATTTCACTAATATAATTGCTAATATAAAAATTTACACTACTAAAACATCAGTTTTCCTGTTTGTGCTGTTTTTTTAATTAGTCTATTGTAGGTTGAACTGTCAATTAGTTGAACTAAATTAAACAGTTGAAAATGGAAGTTCATTTTAATTATTGTTCAATCAATAATTCTCTTAAATCAATTTAATTTTAAAATATGCCTAATGTTGGGCAATGATTGCTAAATGCCAGTGATGTGGGACTAAATGCAATTGAAATTCTCTCTCTGAGGGGGGGGACATAACTCAGACGGCTGGACAACACGGAACCTATTATTGAAATTTAACTCGAAACTCCCACAGCCTCATTATGCTGACCGGACAGCGCATGGCCCGCTTGCATAACTGGCATTTCAGACATCACATAAGCGTCAGAGCTGTGGAATTTCTGTGAAATTTCGTTTTGAAACTTTGCAGTACAAGTAATAACTGTGAATTTCATTTTGGTAGATAAGAACTAACATTCCTATGACTTTTTTAAACGAAACTTTTCTTTTCACTTCGCCAGCTATGTGAGGTATGTAATATGTGATAAATAAAATAAAATGATAGATAAAACAGTTTTTTTAACACTTATATTGTCTAATTCCACAAACATATACTTAAATGTGTACCGGTTTCGGCTTACGCCATCGTCAGCACAATAAATTATTGTTGAACATTGTGCTGACGATGGCGTAAGCCGAAACCGGTACACATTTAAGTATATGTTTGTGGAATTAGACAATACAAGTGTTCAAAAAAGTGTTTTATCTATCATTTTATTTTATTCATTAGTATTTCCACTATATCAACACAGAACGCAAAAAAAAAAATGTATTCGGACATTAATATGTGATAGTAAGACGTTGTCTTCCCACAGTTTTTTTTTTACCAGATCTGGTTGTGTCATCATCAGTGGCACATCCCACCCGTACAGCGTAGAGCGATGTGGCACTGATGATGACACTGTTGTGATGAAAACCATTTCTGGTAATAAAAAAAAACAGTGGGAAGACGTCTTTTCTATGAGAAATTATGTAATCGTTCAGAAATGGGATTTCATGTTTTCCAACCCCTTGAATCAAAAAAAATATTAAAAAAAGGTCGTTTGTGAATCACTGACAATGTTCTTCCCCAGCTCGAATTGACAACTATGTTTTCGCCTTCCCTCTGAAAGCAATCTACCGTTTTGTTTGAACATCAATAAGTGTTCTTAATCAGGGACTAAATCATACTAAATTTCATGCCCAGAAAATTGATGATGAGGTGTCCTCGAGAGGTTTTAGATTTACACACAAAATTTTGCGTCGATACATTCATTACACCGGCAGTTATACAAACGAAACTTCCCATTGTCCGTCCGTTTTAGCCTATAATGAATAATTGACGTCCTACACGTCAGATTGTGACATTTTGTGTCGATATATATCTTTTCTATCGGGAGTTATCGTGTTCATAGCTGGACGGATACAGGAAATCTTCTTTCACTCAATTAGTCAATTATTGTGACTTTAACTATGAGCCCGACTCTACAGTGGAAGTCCTAAATTTTCCCAACCTAAGTTTATTCTTCTAGGGTCTTTAACAAGTACCTGACCTAAGTTTCGGGACCATCGCTTAACGTCCGATGGATTGTGTGCTGAAGGTTTTTTCACCTCCCAGATAAAAAACTTAAGTGCCTCGGCCGGGTTTCGAACCCGCAATCTTGAGTTTAGTAAGTAAGCTCGCATACCACTGAGCTACTGGCCCCTCAACGTCAATGTTCTTTCATTTTAGGAATTAGAGGGTTATACTTGCACAATTGTGACTTAAATAATGATTAGTCGACAGTATCTTTTCAATGTAGAAGGAAATCGAGGTTCTGTCGTGTAAAAGAAAATGAAAAATTTAGCCAACGTTTCGAAAACTATTTATTTTCTTCTTCAAGGCCTTATAATGACTTGAGTGGATGTGTGTGGTGACGGTGTTGTGAGTTTGTGTCCAGTGCTAACTAGATAGCACTCACTACACTAGACACAAACTCCCAACACCGTCACCACACACATCCACTCAAGTCATTATAAGGCCCTGAAGAAGAAAATAAATAGTTTTCGAAACGTTGGCCAAATTTTGCATTTTCTTTTACACGACAGACCTCGATTTCCTTCTACATTGTGACTTAAATGTTTAAAAAAAAAAGGAAAGAAAGGAAGAACACCCAGTGGTGCACCCTCATGGTATCAATATACAATTTGTTTCTGTGTTGTCTAGACATAGATATGTAATGCCTTAACAAAATAGCCTGTTTTTTTCCCCTTGGTCTCATTGATGGGAAGTGCGGTCAGTGTTAGGTTTTTCATTTCGACACCTGCCGCTCTTCAATCGATGAACCTGAAACAAGCATTATCTTCAACGCTTAAACTCTAAGCATTATCTTGCTTGTTTTTACTTTAAGAGACGAATAAAGTTCAGTGTTGTTGTATTCACATGACTCTCTGTGACACAAGAACTAATATATCGATGCGTACCAGGCAAAAGGCCCTAACCCACATAAGGTTAACTTAACAGGAGAAAGAAAAAAACGTTTCATTATTAAAAAAACCAAGTTGGCTTTCCACATTAGTTTAATTGTAATTTTTAAGAATCCTTTCTGTTACATAGAACAATTATTTTTCATCAATACTTGCATCTCTTTACAAGAAATAACAGTAAAGTGAACCACTTTGTTGATTAGGGCCTTTGTCACCTTGAAGTAACGGGGCATGTCTCATAATGTAAACTGCCAAATTGGTTAGGGCTTTTGGCAGTTTTTGAAAGTCCCGAATGTTCAGAACGAAAGCCCTAAGCCACTTCTATCATTGGTAAAATAAAAATTGTTATTTATTTTCCTTTTTTACAATGGCATTTTTGTTAATTAGGGCGCTAGATTTGATGAAATGGATCAATCAATAGCATCAAACTAGTGGGATAGGACATTTGGACTGGGGGATAGGTCTTTTGGTCTCTCAAATGATTTAAAGTGTTGTGAGAGTATGTGGGTTAGGGCCTTCAAATTGAGGGTTAGGGCCCTGGACCACATTTTGCAATGCCAAAGTTCTAATTTCCTATTTTTATAAATTTTGTTAAAGTTATTACAAAATGGAGTTTACAGAAATGTGCGGGATAGTCAATAGTGTAGGATAGGGCCAAAACATGAAAATCTCAAAAATTGAGGGATAGGGCCTTTTGCCGGGAACGCATGGATATCTGTGTGTCTGCCAACTTGTAAAGACAAAAACTAGAAAAGAGCCTTTAATTTTTACTTCCCCAGCCATGTTATCGTTCGGAAATTCGATACTGATTTTTCACCGAAATTTCATGTTTTCCTTTATCTGTGTTACTGAGGACACGATAACTCCCGTTAGAATAATAAATCGACACGAAATTTTATATATGTTTCCTGAACCCTTGAATGCTTGACTAAGAATTTCATTAGAAATACGATCCACGTTACAACGGCAGTTATTAGAGTTTTTGATTTAAGCCTTTCCCCTAATCCCGTCACCCCTTTGACCGTTTGGGTTGAAACTCTAGGTGTTGTCTTTATGAGTTTTTGATCATACGTCACCAATAAATTACTCCATGAAGACCTAAACAACCCAACCGTCCAAGAACTCGTCCAATCCCGATTCTTAAATTTCCACAATAAACTTTCATCCCATCCTAACCCATTTGCACAAGTCCTATCCTCTCAATCCCATCCTGACAATCCTCCACGCCGTCTGAATAGGAGGTGGCCTCGAGATCTTCTAAGTGAAATCTAAACATTGTATTAGTTTCTAGGGAGTGTCAGCGCTGGCTGGCCTCTTCCAATATGTGGCATAGACACTCATGCATATAGTTACCGAATTCGCTCATTATATTAATTGTATATAGATTGCAAATAAATAAATTCACAAAGAGTTTTTGATCACACATATAAAATTTCGTGTCGATGCATTTATTCTATCTGTAGTTATTAGATTTTTCTCACATTTTGGTTCCCCCCCCCCCTAATCCCCCCTTCCCTTGGTTGAAAAACAATAGTTGTTGTTGTTAGAGTGTTCTGGTTTCACATATGAAATTTCTTGTCGATATATTCATCCTATCGGGAGTTATCGTGTTCACAGACACACAGCATATTTTTTTTCATATTTGGAATAAGAGGGTCGGAAAACATAAAATTTCGTTGAAAACTATGCATTGAATTTTGACCGATTACATAACTTCCCCTATACTTCGTATATCTGGGTTTGTAATAGATATTTGTAAACACTCTTGACATCATTTTTGTTTTCATCTTATAGAATTATCTAAACTATGTAATAAACAAAACAATAAATTATGATCTGAGGAACAGAAAAAGTCCGCACAACAGCCGCCTCAGGGGTCCTCCTTAGGCAGGAGGTCACGCAGCCAACGACGATTCAGTTGTCGTGGAGGCCGCCCGACAAGGCCCGGGCCTACATTGCTTCCACCAGTGTGTTCGGGTAAAGTGTCAATTTTTTGTGCAAATGTGTATATTTGTCGTGTGACTTCGTGTAAGAATGGCATGTCAAGATCGCAGTGTTCTTGACATCATGCAAACTTATATTATCTGAAGCTAGTTTAAAGTATGAAAACTCTGAAATATCGGTTTTATTTTATGCTTTTCATGTATAACCAATAAGACTCGGGACCGTGGCATAACCTCTCATCCGAAGGACGAAGTGCTCAACGTTTTTTACCTCCCACAACCAAAGTGTGAACCATCTATTCAAATAGTAATATTAGATAAGAGTATCGTGTCATATATTTGTTTTTATTTCATGTCTCTACTTGAATATACATTTTATTTTTTACCCCAAGGCGTATTCATGCAATACATGATGAAAAATTTATTTAGACAAGGTGGGTTTCAAACTCGCAAAAAAGTAAAAATAAAATAAATAAATAAAAAATAAGAGGAACAAAACCATGCGGCGTATTAGAAAGGCAGTTGAACCGTAAAACAAACATGGCAGAACCTCCATTCCATAATTGAAAAGGGATTAGCATGTTCCATCTCATCCTTTATTTCCAATATTGTACTGCCTCGTCTTTTGCGTTCAATAATGTCCTGTCTTGTCCTCTGTGTTCAATATTTTGCTTAAAAGTCGGCGTTTTCGCGTAAAACGGAAAAACCGCAATGAAATATTTGTAACAAAATACCAACCCCTCAAAGCGCCACCGATATCTTGTCACGCATGAGTTTTAAAAAATTAAACTTAATTTTAGGCTCTACAATTTATTATATTTTATTTTGATCTTCCCCATATGTAGGAAGTTAATAGGAAATTATGTAATCACTGTGTATAGGATAACTTCCTATAGAATGAATTTATCGACACAAAATTTTATATGTGTAGCCAAAACCTTCTAAATCTTCCCATAGAAATGGTTGAATTGTTTTATTAATAGAGATATTTTTCTGTTTTAAACTTAAAGCAGTCATTTTCTTTTTTTCTTTCTTTTTTTAGAGAAGGGAGTACTTTTTTAGAATCTATATGTACATAAAGAGAAGCAAATCTTCGATCTGCATAATGTAAAATCGTTGTCTTTGCATACGAATAACATTACTCAAGCAGAATTTAATTTTAAATATGCACCAATTTTACCTTTCTCGCTTGCAACATTTATGAAACATAATCGTTTTGTGTTTAATAGCAGTTTTTTTTATTTTTTTAAGTTATTATAATTTTGGTAATCGTCTAAATAAAGTTTTAGATCAAATAGGTAATCTTTTTTAGACGTTCGAGACAGTTCCAGTTCGGGGAAATCTGACCAATAGGAATTCATGGAATCTTTCAGGCTTTAGTAAATCCTTCATGTATCGGATAAGTGAGATTGAAATAGCGTCTCTCAGTTGTTTTAAGGGTTGTGTAGATTGTAGCTTTCAGTTTGTCATCCAGTTGTTAAGTTTTTTATTGTGAATTAACGTTTTGGGAGAAATTATTTTTTTAAATCCTAGTAAGAGCTAGTGATTAATTGGAGATTTATATTTTTTTGATCTGCGAGAGATGATTTTTTTTTTGTGTCGACTAGAAAGAACTAGCGATATATATAGGAGATTTATGATGTAGTGTTGGTTGCCTACCTGAGATAGGAGGAACCGTATTTTTGCTACATCGGCGAAAGTATTCTTAGGGTGTAATTAGTTAGGGAAGTAAATTGAATTGAAATATATGTGAGATACATTTTTTTTAGTTAGGAAGTATGAAGGACGTCTCAAAGAATTTAATACCTCAAAAGACAAGTACTATATATATTAAATAAATTAAATTTGTATTCCTTATTACCCGGCGTGAGGCCTAATTTTCATTGCTATGATATATTTTGGAAGTGTGATGAAGTAAAACCGAAGGATTTATTTAATTTTTATTTCAAGTAAATTTTTTTTTATATACAATCTTTTTATATAATTATTTTGAATACATACAAATGTTATATTGATGGTAAAGGCGGAAAGTAAAATTAATTGGCAATTTCTTAAATCTATTTCCAACTTGATTATTTCCGAACTTAATTTCACGACTATGACTGAACCTGTAAATATGTAAAAAATTTAGTATTATGTTATTTTTTTTTGATGTTCAATTAGTTCCAAATTTTATAATTTTAAGATAATATTTTTTTTTTAGGTTAAGGATTAATTGTAAACTTTTAGATTAAGATTTGTTTTTGTTTATTAGGAATTAAGTACGTATATGTATAAGTTTAATAATTGTAAATAGTTATAAAAAAATAAAAAATAGGCATATATGTATAAAAAGAGCGTCGAATTGGGCATATAAAAAATAAAAATAAATCAGTGAGTGTAAGTGAGAGAGAGACTTCGATACATCGTTGAGCAATGAGTTGAAGACACCAAGGAGCCAGCCAACATGTGCGTTTGAGGAGGAAGCTAATCTACCTGTGTATTGGAGGAAGACGTTAATCCATCTGTGTATTGAAGGAGGAAGCTTATGTGGATTCGAGGAAGAAGCTAATCAACCTGTGTATAGGAAGAAATTAAATCTGAAAGAACTTATAAAAAAAAAAAAATTTTGTGAACAAACATTTTTTTTTAAAAAGAAGGAAAAGGCAAATGTGATGTACACTACGGAACATTTTTTTTTAAAAAGAAGGAAAAGGCAAATGTGATGTACACTACGGAACATTTTTTAATGAATATTTTAATGAAAAGAGGTAATTTTTTTTATTATAATATAATATATATCAAGGTGTTTAAGAAAACAAAACAAGAAAACATATAAAACAGCTGTAAAAATAGTGTTGTGTGGAATGGAGTCGTGAGCTAGCTCTTAAACGGTGCACTGTGGTTTGATATGTTTTAAATAAAAAATGAAGTTGAACAATTAGATGAAAGTTGACTGGGGTGGAATTAAAGTGTGAAGAGTTGACGGGGTCTGGTTTTGTGTGGTAGAGGCGTCGAGAAGGTACAATTAATAATATATATATTTTTCAATATGCCCAAATAATAATAATAATAGTTTTTAAGTATTTAGTTAAATGATTTTGTTGCTTTGTTTTTCTTTTGCTTTGTTCAATGTTTAGTTTTTTTTATTAGAATGTGCAAATAAAGCAAATAACCCAAATATTTGTCCTCTTCAAATTCTATTCTATTCATCTTCCCTGTTGGCCCAGTAGTAGTATCATTTGAAAAACCTTTGGATTAGAAATTAATATTATTTAAAATTATTAAAAACTGGTATCTCTTTGTGAATCCAAGTGTAAAGTTTGTTTAATTGAATTTTTTTTCGTTGTATACGTGTACTTTCTTAAAAATTGCACGTCTTAAATTATTGATAATATTTTTTTTAGGGCAATTTTCGGCAAACTACTGTAGAAATCAAAATTTAAATAAACAAAAGAGATCAAATTTCTACAGGAAATGTGGTAGCAAACAAGCTTTTTATCACAGTAGTTATTAAGAAGGAGGAGTGATCAGGCTTGTTGTAGAAGAAAACAAACTTAAGGAATTTCTGCTAAAACGTTTGGCAAGGAGTGTGCCTTCTTCAGGGCCTGTATTGACATATATACATTATTAATGAGTTGATGTATGCTGGATTTGAGTAAAATACATGACATTAAAACTAATTGTGACTAAACCAATAATTAACATTTAGATTATTTACACCAAAATAAACTGAAATATTATGTATACACAAAAACAATTATAAATTAAATAAATATATGTAAACGTAGGTATATCATGAGAGAAAAAATAAAAATAAATTATATCTAAACAAAGACAACATCTTGAGCAAGCAGAAGTTTTAAAATAAATAAAATATAATATTTTCTAAATAAAACACACCAAAATGTCATATAAAATGAAAAATCTCAAAAACAAAAACAACCTACATCATTCACGAATCTAGTTTACACTATTTAAAAAAAAAAAAAAAAAAAAAAAAAAAAAAAAAAAAAAAAAAAAAGCATATCCATATTTTTATACTTAGATTCTTGTTTTATTTAAAATAGTGTAAACTAGATTCGTGAATGATGTAGGTTGCTTTTGAGATTCTTTATTTTATAATATAAAATAGTGGATTGTCACTATGTATATTATGTGACATCACATTTTGGTGTGTTTTGTTTAGAAAATATTATATTTTATTTATTTTAAAACTTCTTCTAGCTCAGGATGTTGTCTTTGTTTAGATATCATATATATATATATTTTTTTTCACTCATGATATACGTTCACATATATTTATTTAGTTTATAATTGTTTTTGTGTATACATATATAATATTTCAGTTTATTTTGGTGTAAATAATTTAAATGGTAATTATTAGTTTAGTCACAATTAGTTTTAATGTCATGTCGTTTACTCAAATCTAGCATACATCAACTCATTAATAATTATACATTATACAGTCAATACAGGCCCTGGAAAAGGCTCACTCTGCCGTAAGCTTGGCAGAAATTCCACAAGTCTAATCTCACTTTCTTATTACAACGTTGGTCAATCAATCCCTACTTGTAGTGAAAAAAAATAAAAGTATAAAAAAAATATCGATACGAAATTTTATATTTAAATTAGAAAACCCGTACCGACGACACCTATTAATTTAAGACCTGCATGCATTTTTCTATTGGCTACTGCACTACCAATACCGAAGTTGAATTCTCCAGGTTGGATGGTTTGGACTTTGTGTGAGGTAAACCGAATGACAGACACGAAAGAAAACAATTGGGTGGATCTCACCATTTAATTTAAGTACGTTTACATGGGTTTGATAAGTAGGGGAGTTGAGGGATAGTTCGCTGTCACTTTAAAGGGGTTACAGTGGAACAAGTTTGATGTGGTCCCAGTAGAGCCTCCTCAAAAAGGGGTCACTGAGGTGAATATTTCAACTTGGTTTATTTCAGGTCACCTCAAGATCAATATCATTATTAATGTGACTATCTACTTACCTTGTGTGTTGTTTCTTCTCTAGTCAAAAGACAAGTACGAGTAGTTCGTCGAAATAGTTGTCAGTCTGACAAAGTACATCGGTGGTTTGTGGTTAGAGTTGTCGACTGATCATTAGCGAGAGAGACGTCGAGGACATGTTTGAATCCTCAAAATATCAACTACTAAATAACACAACTCTAAGAAATTATAGGTGATTTCTATTTTTTGAATAACAACTAGCTTTTCACTAATATGAATCGAATAAGATTCTTTTTATTTCCCAAGGTACACAGAGTGCAGGGGAAATTATGTAATAGATCACGAATTCGATATTTGTGTTTTCACAGGAATTCCCGGATTCAACAATAGAAAAAAAAACAGAGGGCATAGTAGTACATGTCTCGCAAGCTATTACGTCAACTATCTCTAACGTTTTCAGGAAGGACAATTGACCTAAGTTGTAGGTTGCGACAAATCTGCTACTGTGCCCCTTCGATTTATTTTTCAGTTATAAAATTTTAAGGAATAAAACGAAAGAAATGTTACTGTATTGAAGGGCTAAAATTTATTTTGTTATAAATGGCGCTCATAAGCTATCTAATAATGTATTTTTTATTTGTTTTCAACATAAACACTGAAAGGAAAATCTTAAAGCATCAAGATACAAAGTAATAGAATAAAAAATTAAATAAGAAATTGGCTTACCCCATTCGTAAAGTGTAGAGTCTAAGGGAATACTGGCATTGCTCAAATGGGTGGGGATAGCAAGGTTCACTCTCACTATCTACATACAAACAAAATTCGTTCGAAAATAATATACACAAAACATTTATAGTTGTGCCACCGATGATAACGCCGTTGCGTTGAAAACCGGTTCTGGTCTCAAATAAGACAGTAGGAAGACAACGTTTTTGATTCTTTGAGAAATATCATCCCCCAACATCTCACTATCAGATATAAAAACATTTTGTCGTTGGAAAACGGCCTATTGTATTTTGTGGTGGACCAAACGGGGAGATTCAGTTTTAAAAGTGCGAGGAGCGAAGCGAAAGAATAAGAAAGGAAAGCAAAATTGATGAAGGTTGGGTTGGAATAAATAGATTGTGGATAGGTAGTTTCGGTAAGTGGGTCACAAATTTAATAGAGGAAAGACTGGATCTTGATAGAGACCAAGGAGTTAAGTCGGGGTATGAGGCTTCTTGGTCTTGGAGTCTTGGGTAGGTTAACAAGGGAGCTGGAGTCTTGGAGACATAGTGAAACTGTTGGTTGTTTCCGGCATTTTTTCCTCCAGAGGTGTCTTCTTATTTTTTTTTGGACGATATTTCGGGACAATTACTGGTCCCTTCTTCTGGTCAATATGAACCAAGGTGGGGATAGCAAGGTTCACTCTCACTATCTACATACAAACAAAATTCGTTCGAAAATAATATACACAAAACATTTATAGTTGTGCCACCGATGTGCCCCCCCCCACCCCCCCTTCGTTCATAGTGACCAGAAGAAGGGACCTGTAATTGTCCCGAAATATCGTCCAAAAAAAATAAGAAGACACCTCTGGAGGAAAAAATGCCGGAAACAACCAACAGTGGAACATCCCAGAGAAGTTTAAGAAACACATTGACATAGTGAAAGACCACGAACCAGTCTTCCGAACACATTTTTGAGATCTGTATCGATATAGTGGAAAGCTAATCAAATAAATAAAAACTAAGAACTTTTATATTGTCTAATTCAAAAAAAAAAGTATATACATAAACTTTATTACGTAGGTACCGGTTTTGGCAAACTTCATCATTAAGCATGAAGTTCAAAAGAGACATTTAATTTTGCTATGTTGCCATATGTATACAACCCTCAGATCCTGAGAATATCTAAGACTGTGTCTCTCTGTACCCTAGGGAAGTTCATGGGGGGTCTGCAGGGAAGTCCTGCTTTACATAACATTTACAAATATTGACTCTCTGGAACAACTGGAATTAATAGAGCTAGAAAAAATGGGAATTCACTCACCCCTGTTAATGCCACTAATTATAAGTTATTATAATATATTGTATATTTTCATTATAAAGAGTATGTACGCATTTTTATTTTCTTCTCCTGTACTTCGATATTATGTCATACATCCCTTATTCCTTTTGTTTGCTATGTATTCTACTATTAACCCCGTTCTTCAGTTTTACTTTTTTAATTTCTTACGTGAATTAACAACATATACATATGTATTTTCTTTATTTTATTAAACTATTGACAACTAAAAATATTTGAAAATGTGATGTCGTCAGGACTTCCCAACTCCCCCATGGACCTTCCTAAGATACAGGGTGTCTCAGACTTAGGTAATCTCAGGTGATCTGAGAATTAATAATAATTGATACAAAAATGACAACCTAGCAAACTTAAACGCCACTTTTGAACTTGTGCTGACAAGATGGCGTAAGCCAAAACCGATACACTTTATTTATATATTTTTGTAAAATTAGACATAAAAGTTATTTGTTTTTATTTAAGAAACCATTTGGAGAGACGTCCCTTAGGTGAGTCTGCAAAATGTGAGATCTGAGGTAGATGTAGTAACATATAGCCGTTATATTTGTACTAATACATAATATAATCTATAAATATATATTAAAATAGTTTGTGTATTTGAGGTAATCTCGAAAACTACTCGACAGATTTGGATAATTCCTTCACCGCTGGGAAACGTATATGAGGCGTGTAAAATGGACACTTTGAGTTCAAGAGTCCTCACTCCTAGCTCCCTCTTGAGATGCTGCCCTCTTGACCTACATCCGTCCTACTTATACCCATACTATAAGTTTGAGCAACTTAAAATTTAATTTCTAAAAACACGGGCTGAGGGGAGAAGCAGTGGTTGTGTCTTCAAGAAAGAAGAAAAAATTGTAATAATAAAATAATACAAAAATATTTCAGTCAAGTTTCATCAGACCCCACAATGGATTTTCAGGTTATTTAATATGTTGACATTTGGACGTAGATAGCATAGATATTACCTAAAAAAGATTAGCCCTGTCGAAAAATTTGTTATAATAAAAAATAAATAAAACAAACTTATTTTTGAAATATTGTCTATTCCATCTAAGATATTTACAAAACAAACCGACGATGGTGTAAAGCCGAAACCGGTAGTTTTGTAAATTTAGCTATACCCAAAGATATCTTTGGTGGAATAGACAATATTTCAAAAATAAGTTCGTTTTATTTATTTATTACAAGTTCCACAATATGGCCGCGTTCCTGAACTTAGAAGTTGCTAAAAAAAAATGTTTGTTATCAAATTTCAAATCGCTAATGTGTCCTCAGATTTAAGATAGGACCACGATGACAATTATAGAACCCCAGATGAACAGTTTTCCGTCGGATATATTTCAAAGTAATGTTTTTTTTTTTTTTTTAAGGCATTTCGACCACGAGGGTCATGGATGCCTGATAGATGCAGGTCTATGGGGATCCTAGCGGGCTAATTTGGATAGGCGCAGATTAATAATAATAAAGGTCGAGATTGCTGTATAAGGCAACGGGATAAAGACAATTTTGGTTTTATAATTTAGATTGGAGGTTTGTGAAGTGCAAAAAATGAAATAGTTGGGTAATTTGGGAGGCTATTATTGAATAGAATTTCGGAAATATCCACCGCAAGGACTATATGCCATGCATTCAGTTAGAATGTGTCTGACAGACAGTCCGACCCCGCAGGACTGACACAGAGGAGAGGGTTCCTGAGCCATCAGATATCTATGGGTCAGCCTGGTGTGTCCTGTACGTAACCGAGTCAAAATTACTTCTTCTTTCCTTGTTTCTCTTATTGAGGTGTTTCAAACTCGAGTGGAGCTTTTGATGATTCTTAGCTTATTATCGGTCATACCGAGCCACCGAATCTGCCATTTGATCAATCCAGATCCAGTCTTTTTCCTTGATGTAGCCCTTTTAGTATGGCGCGCCTGACATTCTTATCTGCTGACTCGTTACCCGCACTGCCACAATGACATGAGACCCATAGGAAAGCAACTGAGATCTGGTTTCTCCCTATTAACTCTAGGGTCAGTATGTTTTGGACAAGATGTTCAGAATACTGATTCCCCATGACCAATAGAGCCGACAGGGAGTCACTATAGACTATCTGTTGTCTTCCATGGGGTATAGGAGACATTTAGACTCTTGCCAAAGACTACTAATTCCGCTGTTACGTTGCTACACATTGAAGTAAGGGCAAATAGGTAGATCCTCTCATCAAAAACCACCGCAGTTCCTATTTCGATAGGGTTTTTAGATTTGGCCGTGTATACAAACATTGCCGGAGGGAAATCATTATTAATCTTGATAAACTCATGTTTATATACTATAGGGGGAGAGTCTTTCTTTAGTGATGTAAACAAAGTAATGTTTAAATTAGATTTTAAAATATCGTATATATTTATTATTGCAAGTTTTTTTATTAAAAAATATTAAAAATAAAGTAAATGATATGTGTTGGGGCCGTAACAGGACTTTCTTATACCAACCTTGTTTTTATCCCCTCCCCTGAAATCCATTTTACACTGATACTATAGGGTATATAAGAAAGTCACTCTGAGAATCATGGTGTACAAAAAACCGCTGATGCATACACATTACTTTCGTATACCCAGTAATGCCATCATGAAATGAATTTAAGAGGGAGAAGAGGAAGGGAGAGAGATCTGTACAAAGGTGGTTGGTATAAGAATGTGTTATTACGGCTACATCACATATATATTTTATTTGCATATAGAATTTTGCATAAATACTTGCTGCCTTGTGCCATAGCACTGGTAGCACACGCCTCAATAAATACGTCACTGTACCAGACACAACGGCTTCCCTTAATTAACCACAAATCAATAGCTAACTAGTTCAAATTAATTATCATCTTGTCAACAATCACTGTCAACTGAAATTTATCTTTAAGACATTTTGACATTATATTTTGAAATCTACATTTTTGCACCTGGAGATCGGAAGAGGCATTGTTTTGGTTGTGGGTACATGTAATAAGTTGGCACCAGTGGTTTCCTTTGTATCATTGTACAGCGTGATGCTGAGAGTGACATTCTTATACCTAGTAATGACACTATGATATGAATTTGAGAGGAGGGAGGGAGAGTGAAGTGGTTAGTATAAGAGTGTTGTACAGTTTTTGGTTGATATAACTTTTTTCAAAGCACTTCTTTCATTGAACATTTATAAGAAACATTTTTTGCAAGAACCAATTTTTTGATAAGACTTTAAAATGGGTTTACGGCATACACCTCACAAACTAAGCGACCTTCAAAAAATGTATATAATATGAGGAGTTTGGAGCTAGAGCGGACCAACCCACAATTTTTCGGAAAATGAGTTATTACCATCCTGATGTTGGCATAGGTTCCCTTTTTTCAAAACCAGTGTGGATCACTCAATTTCTTCACTTCAGTGATAGATAGCAGCACATTAAGTTTAGTCCACAAATATTTTGTGCATATATTTTCAGTCACAATGGATCATACGGCCTTCAAAAACTTTATAGAACACAAAAAGGGATCACTCATCCAATACTATTCTAAAATTTCAAATATAAATATTTGGGGCCCATTTATGGAGATAAACAAAATGTACTCAATTTTCAATTGCCATTTTCTTCCTGTTCAGTTTAAACCAGTTGGTCCGCTCTGGCTCCAAACTCCTCATATAGAAAGTGCCTTTCTTTTATCTCTACAACTTTCATTAAAAATATGTATTCATGTATAATATGTCTCATTAGGCCATGAATACAAGCGGTATCTTGTAAAATGTACTTAGGCTCCGAAGTAAAGTCAACTTAATTTTCTTTCGATTTCAGCCAATATCTAATCAGATCTCTTAATGATTCCTGGGATATATAAAGAACACTATTTAGATCACGGTATTTCTTTATTAACTAGATATAAAACTTCACGAGAGAGAGTGAGGTTACACACACTGTTTCCCGAACTGCTACCTAGATAGACAAATAATATTGTTCCTCAAAACTCCTCCTCAAGGTTATTTGTTCCTAATAAATATAAACAAAAAAATTAGAAAATATGTATAAGTTCATTTAGCATCTGAACAAACAAAGATCAACTATAAATAAACCTATTAAATATTTCATGGCCTAATGGTAAACCATTAAAGTTAGTACATCAGCCAAATGCTTCTGTGTTTGTAAATTCTCAACAGATACATTATTATTTTCTAGAGGGCGCCGGTAGCTCAGTGGTATGCGTGCTTGCATTCTGAGCTCAAGAACGTGGATTCGAAACCCGACCGAGGCCCTTAGTTTATTTTATCTGGGAGGTAAAATAAACTTAAGCACGCCGTCCTTCGGGTGGGACGTTAAGCGATGGTTCCGAGCCTGTACGATGTCAGGTACTCGTTAAAGATCCCTGCCCTAGGTGAATAAAAATTTAGAGTAGGCAAAATTTAGGACTCCCGCAGTAGAGTCGGGCTCATGTCCACCATAGTGACGAGAGAACGCTCTGGTAATAGGCGATATGACCTCGTAGTTGAAGCCCGGGCATGAGTCATAAAAGCTAACCTAACCTTATTATTTTCTACTTGATGTTTAACATAATTGTACTTAACATCTAAATGTTTTACACGTTTTTGTTCTGGATTATTAACTATCCTAATTGTGCTTTGGTTGTCCTCAAAAATAGTAATACAGTCCGTATTGACCCTTAAATCTAACAACAATTTCTTTTAAAGACAGCTTTCTCAGAAGCTTGACATAAAGAAATTAACTCAGCTTCAGCAGTACTGAGAGCCACAAGTTAGAACAAGTGACATCTTCAATTCAAATTTCAACTTCATAGCTACAATCTTTACTGTGTTAGAGCTCTCACAAAGTTGAAATGTGAAAATCCATTGTAACCTCGAACTCGGATTTTCGCACGATTACAATACTATAGATATCTATCTATCGTGGCGCTACAACCCGGTGACGGGTCCTGGCCTCCTCCACCAACAGCTGCCAATTGTCTCGATCCTGTGCGGCTGCCATCCAGTTGCTGATGCGGAATATGTTTCGGGCATCTTCTGCCACAGGTTTCCCTCGCCGTCTTACTCCATGAATGGGCTCCATTAGCAGCTTCTTCGGTATTTCCTACACTATAGATATAAGATTGCAAACATTATCAGACAGTACAAAGAGAAAAACCATACAATACTATATTGAAAATTATTCACAAAATGAGCTACATATTTGGTAGAGTGATGGGGCTGAAAAAACATAGCCCTTCAGGTGGCTGGTGACCCTTCTGGTTAAGAGATCCGTATTGGGCTATGGAGATGAGTTTACTTTCAATTGTTTTTTGATCTAGTTTTTTTTTGTTGTTGTTTTTTCCTGGTGTAATTGGAGCTTTTTGTTGATCCTAGGAGCTCACATGGAGCACGCCTTACTGAATTGTATATGCCAAATTTCATTTCAAATGACAGATTTGATCTTTTGATAGCCAATCTGAAAAGCAAATGCCATTAATTAATTTTTTATTTTTACTTCGACCAATGTATGCTAAACAAAACCGAAATGAAAACATGAACTTTTATGTCCCCAGTTATACGAAGTATAGGGGAAGTTATGTTATTGGTTAGAAATTCGATGTTGAGTTTTCACCAAAATTCGATGTTTTCCGAACCCTGATTGCAAACATGAAAAAAAAAATTGGTTACCGACAATGTACTTTCTTCAACATAAATTAATCAATTATAATTTCGTTCTCTACAGCTGGGAAAGTGAAAATTCTGTCTATATTTTTGTCTGTGTGAATCATACTAAAGTTTGTATCGATACACATATTATAACGGCAAATTATTATCCCCTTCTTTCTGCCTGATTTCGCGGAAAATTATTATATTCTTACTTTCTTATACCTACACAGTATAAGGAAGTATTGCAATCGAGCGAAAATCCGAAATCGAGGTTTCAAGGGGTTTTCCCGTTTCAAGGTTCCCTGAATACGTTTCGACCATTTTCATGATGATGTCTGTCTGTGCGTGTGTGTGTCTATGATTGAAAAGTTGTGAGCTCTCTACCGCAAAGACGATTGTAGTTATGAACCTGAAATTTGGAATGAAGGGGTCACATGTTCTAACTTAGGTCTGATTAGATTTTGGCCGAAATCGAACCTAAATTGAGATCAATTTCCCCCGAGACCTAACTATAGTTTACAAGATACAGCATGTTTATGACCTAATCAAAATTTTTTTAGTAATAGTTGTAGAAAATTCTGAAATAGGTACATAATGTATAAGAAATTTGATTTTTTAGAGGTCGTTCGGTTTTGAGATACATGCCAAAAACCTTCAAGAAATGTAGTTTTGAAACACATATTTTTAGTATATAGTTGCTATTTACCATACTTTCAGAAAAACCCCGGTTGGAAGAATTGTCTATGATTTTGTGAATTATTGTTTTGTTTTGTGCATCACTATCTAGACTTTTGGGATGAATAGTGAGTAACTAACAGTTTCTTTTTGTTTTTTCTATTTTTTAAATTTCGAAATGTGTGGTGAGTGACGCCGATCCTGTCAAGTCCTGTCTGCCGGGCACTCAAGTGATACTCTATATATGGTTCTGGCTCCATTCCTTTCACTGTCACCGTGGGGTAGGAGCTAGACGGTGTCCCTTCTAACTGCAAGGTACCGAGTTCAAGGCTGCCTCTCGTACTTTTTTTTTTTTTTTTTTTTTTTTTTTTTAAATCATTTTATTATTATTAATTATCATTACTTTATTTATTTCTAAAGATGGATGATGTTCAAGACGACAATTCAGGATTCAATGTCGTCAGTAGTAAAGCACGGAAGCGAACCTACAAGAAAGCTCCAGATGCGAATAAAACAGGTTCACCCCAAACTAAACAAGCCAAAAACACGGAAGGAGAAACCTCAGAGGATGAAGCCAGCCTTCCCCCTCCCCCCACATCCCAGCAACCCGCCAACACCCAAGTCCCCAAGCCACCTCCTATCGTTGTGAAGAACATCTCAGACTTCAAAAAGTTCTGCTCCCAGCTAATTAGGACTGTTGGAGAGGGGACTTTCACGTGCCGCTCCCGTCTCTACGACCTAGTCGTTTACCCCCAAGACAGCGACACCTTCAGAAAGACTGTGAAGCATCTTGAAGACACCGAGGCTGACTTTCATTGTTATCAGCTTCGGGAAGATAGGTCTTACCGGGTAGTAATAAGAGGACTGCACCATTCAACGCAACCCGATGAGATTAAATCGGCGCTTTTTCAAAAGCACGGGTTCAGCGTGAAAAACGTTAATAATGTGCGTCATCCTATCTATAAGACACCTCTTCCCCTCTTCTTCGTGGACCTGGCTATAAGTGAAAAGAGCAAAGAAATATTTAAGTTACAGTATTTACTGTACACAAGAATACAGGTCGAGGAACCGCGACGCAGAAAAGATATCCCTCAATGCACAAAATGCCAGGAGTATGGCCACACACACTCTTACTGCCACCATCCCCCCAGGTGTGTGAAGTGTCCGGGCAATCATCTTTCGGGGACTGTGCTAAGAAGGACCGTATTGAACCCGCGATCTGCGTCCTTTGCGGGGATAACCACCCAGCCAACTACAGGGGTTGCCAGGTCCACAGAGAAATACAAGATCGTATGAAGAAGAGGCAAGCGGCAGCCAAACCCCCCATGAAGACACCGACGGCTCCTTTACCAGTCCCACCGCCACCATTGAGACCAGTGCCCCAGCTCAGGTTCCAGCCAGCTGCAGCCCGTCAGCCCAGAGCCACCTCCTCACTTCCCCGGTCCTACGCCCAAGTGGCCAGCCCACCACGAACACAGCCACCTTCTACCTCTCTACTACTAGAACTACTACTAACTGACAGACATGTAGACATCGCTCTCATTACGGAGACCCACTTGACAACCAGCCTGTACTTCAGTATCCCAGGATACCGGAGCTACAGGTCTGACTACCCAGGAGATAGGGCCCGAGGTGGCGCACTCATCCTTATCAAACAGTCCTTATCCCATCACCTTTTCTCCTCACAGGCTACAGAATCATTCCAAATCGCTACGATCTCCTTGTCACTTTTTCCCTTCCCTGTCACTATCTCGGCAGTATATTGTACTCCCAGTAAACTCATTCCCCATCACGAGTTCCTCACCCTTTTCCGATCCCTGGGGCCTCGCTTCATCGTTGGCGGTGACTTCAATGCGAAGCACCACCAATGGGGAAGCAGGGTTCCAAATTTCCGAGGACGAATCCTAAACGATGTTATTAACACCCAACACTATGACATCTACTCCCCCGGCTCTCCCACCTATTGGCCTACTGATCCTAACCGCAACCCAGACCTCGTAGACTTCTTTGTTGGATCTGGCACAGGATCCTTATTCTCCTCTACCTATTCCTTCCCCGACTTATCCTCAGACCATAGTCCTGTTCTCCTCACCGTTGGTCTAACCCCGTTATCTGTCCCATCAAAGCCTTCCTTAACTCCCGGCCCAGTGAATTGGGACCTCTTCAGAACCTCCTTAGAAAACCAAATTGACTTAAATGTAATCCTTAAAACTCCTGAGGACTTAGATGAAGCCGTACAAAAATTCACTAAAGCCATACAGGACTGTGCTTGGAACGCTTCATCTACTCCTACTCCTCCTACAGTTTCAAACCCGAACCCTCCTCTTCCTCGCCACATCCAACTTCTCCTTTCAGAAAAACGCCGCGCTCGTGCCCTATGGCAACGAACACGGTATCCTTCCGACAAAACTGCCTTCAATAACCTTTCCCGAAACCTCAAAATCCAACTTTCACAATTCCGCTCCGAAAATTATAATGAATACCTAGCTTCCCTTTCCACCAAAGATAATTCCCTGTGGTTTGCAACCCGAAAAATTCTAAAATATAGTCCTTTATCCTATCCCATCAAGCAAAATGGCTCCTGGGTCAGATCCGACGAGGAGAAGGCTCAGCTCTTTGCCTCTCACCTCAAAAATACGTTCACACCCCATCCTGATTATAACGCCCTTCATACTTCAGAAGTTGAAGAGTTCCTTACCAGTCCTTTGCCTCTCTCTCCTCCGCCAAAGGCCTTTCATCCCTCTGATGTACAACACATTCTAAATAAAATTCCAATCCGTAAGTCTCCTGGATTTGACCTGATCACAGGGAAAATCCTACGAAACCTTCCCCGCAAAGCTGTCCTATTCCTCACCCTTATATACAACTCAGTCCTCAGAACTACCTACTTTCCTGTCCAATGGAAGTATTCCATCCTTTCTGTTATTCCCAAACCCAACAAACCTCTCTCTGATGTCTCTTCCTACCGTCCTATTAGCTTGCTCCCAATCTTCTCTAAAATCCTTGAAAAACTCTTGTTGAAACGTTTTATCCCAATCCTTGAATCTCAATCCATTTTACCTAAACACCAGTTTGGATTTCGTCCTGAACATTCCACTACCCAACAGTGTTTTCGGGTTGTCGATTGCATATCTAATGCATTAGAATGCAAGGAGTATTGCACGGGCGCCTTTCTCGACGTGGCGCAAGCCTTTGATCGAGTCTGGCACCCGGGGCTGCTCTTCAAACTGAAACACTTCCTTCCCAGTACCTACTACCTCATCCTGAAATCTTACCTTAGTGATCGCCATTTCAAGGTCCGAGTAGGCTCTGAGTACTCAGAACTCATACCTATTCGGGCCGGTGTCCCACAGGGTAGCATCCTAGGTCCCATCCTTTACAATACATATACTGCCGACATTCCTATCCATCCTCAGACATTACTGACGACTTACGCTGACGACACAGCAATCCTTTCCACCAATCCTGATCCTGCTGTAGCCTCACTCATCCTCCAGGAGCACCTCACTGAAATAGAGAGGTGGTGCAACCTCTGGAGAATTAAATTAAATGAGCAGAAATGTGTTCAAGTCACATTTACCCTACGCCGTCAATCCTGTCCTCCCGTCATCATTAACAACATCCTGATTCCCTCTTCAAACCAAGTCCGCTATCTCGGGTTTTACCTAGACAGTAGACTTACGTGGAACCCACATACACGACTTAAACGACAAGAACTGAATCGAAGATACGGACTGTTACGTCGACTACTTGGACCAAAATCGAAACTGACGACTAACAACGAACTTACGATTTACAAGACCATTATACGTCCAATTTGGATTTACGGACTCGAACTTTGGGGTACAGCTAAACAATCCAACATCAATCGTATCCAAGCATTCCAGTCCAAACTCCTCCGACGAATTGTCAGTGCTCCTTTCTATGTCCCCAATAAAGTCCTACACAGAGATCTCAGTATTCCCACTGTAAATGAATTAATCAAATCCCGATTCCAATCATTCCACCGAAACCTTTCTTCCCATTCAAATCCTCTCGCACAAGACCTTTCCTCTCATTCCCATCCTGATAATCCTCCCCGCCGCTTGAACAGGAGGTGGCCTCGCGATCTTCTCTCGGAGGATAGTGAATAATGACAATTAACTTTCGAGGGAGTGTCAGCGCTGGCTGGCTTCTCCCATCAAGTGACGTTATATTTTTCTTTTACCACATATTTGCTTATTATGTATATATTGTATATAGATTGCAAATAGAATAAAATAAAAAAAAAAAAAAAAAAAAAAAACCATACTTTCAGAAAAACCCCGGTTGGAAGAACAGACAAGTTGAATGTGAATCTTGTGCGGAAAAACAGTGGAGGTGGTGAGCGAAGAGTCAGGGGTTGAATTGAGCCCATGGATATTGGTGATGTACCAGTTGCTTCAATTGATGTGGAGCGCTCATTCAGTCGATACAAATCAATTTTGAGACCTGACAGGCGTTCCGGTTTGAAAATTAAAAAAAAGTTATTTTGTGTAATTGTAACAGTTTTTTTAGACGATTAAGTTTTTCTCTGTTCAAATAATTTTTTATATAACTATTTTTTTACTTTATTTTTTTGCTTATATATTTTTTATTTATTAAATTTTATGTCTATAAAGATTTTCTATTACATACTTCTGTAGTTAATTTTGTTCTATAGGTACTTTTTTTCTATGCAGCGTTTCGCATATTTTTAGTTTTTAATAGCATATTTTGCCAAATATATTTGCATATATATGTGCATATTTCGCTGTTTTTATTGCATACAAATCACAGCCGTATATATAACTAACCGTAGGCGTCGCAATATTAGATCCGTCTAGAACCTTAGTCAACAAAGGGACCTTACATTTTTTTTTATATTTATCTAAATTTTGTTAAGCAAATTGCTTATAAAAGTTAGGTTGACGATAATATCTTAACATTTAATTTCTATCCTCATTTAATTTGTTTGCTGCATTAACAATAAGCTAGAACCACTTTGCAGGATAGGGGTACGGCATGGCTTCATTCTTAAAAGATTGGATCATACATTATTCTTTATTTTCATCTTAGTTTTATTTTTTTATTTAATTTATTAGTATTTTTGTTTTTTCACTCTTATTTTATTTATTCAGTTTGAATTCCTTTATTTTAGATGGGGAAGTGAATACAGACCTTCTGCTCACCATTGATAGGGATGAAACCCTTAATGTAATGAATGTATCGACTCAACGTTATATATATGGATTTAGAAGTGGATGAAGGGAGAGGGAAACTTATTTGATTAGATATATATAATTTGAGTTGGGGAAAAACATGACCGGTGTACTATCAACGATATTTGTTTCATATAAATCATGGATGAAGAAGGAAAAAATGGATACACAAAGAAAAGTCAGTGAATCACTAGCAATGTACTTCCCCAGTACGAATTAATCAACTAAGTTGTTGCTCTCCCTCTGAAACCAATCGATCGTTTCGGCTAAATATCAATAATTAATTACATAGGGACTGAATTATATTATACTAGCAGTAATACCCCGCGTTGCTCGGGGAACTTTGACTTTTCGTCTAATATCTCTCATTCGAATCCTATTCAATTATTCAACAGTACATTCATGATGTTTTAATTTTCAATTATTCATATGGAATAAGGATTATAGTCCTTCAACGGCAGACACCCAAGCTAGTATCGGCTTTGAAGCGGCGGACAGAAGATGGTTCAAAAAGTTGAGAGACAACCAATTTTCGAATTTTGCTTTTGAAACTACTACATGTGAAATTCCATGACAATCCGACCATTAGTTAATAAGCTACCACTATTTTTATACTTAGGCCTACCCCTCGTCCCGTTCACAATATTGTGACGTCACATAACCTATTTTTCTATTTGGCATTTAAGAATACTACATGTGAAATTCCATCCGTTAATTAGCTGGCACTATATTAATACTTGGGCCCCCACAACACCTCCTCCCGTTCAAAATTTAGGGACGCCACATAGCCTATTTTTTAATTTAGCTTTTAAGAAAACTACATGAGACATTTTGTGACAATCCGACTATTAGATAATGAGCTACCACTTTATTTATGCTAAGGGCCACTCCCACAATTCCTCTTCCCGTTCAAAATTTTAAGACGTCACACACCCTATTATTCAATTTGGCTTTCATGAATACTACATGTAAAATTTTGGAACAATCCGACCAGCCGTTTGGGTCGATACATTCATTCTATCGGGGGTTATCATGTTCACAGACAACACAATTTTTTCTACCTTAGCTGAACAAAGTATAAGGGAAGTTATGAAATCGGTAAAAAAAATTGATGCGGTGTTTTCAGCGGAATTTCATGTTTTCCGATTTCCTGATTTCGAAAAAAAAAAAAAAAAAAAAAAAGCTGTATATGTGTGTGTCTGAACCCGATAACTCCCGATAGTGAACATATCAAAAATAAAATTTTATATGTGTATCCACAAATCTCTAAGGACAACACGTATTGACTTTCAGCCAAATCGGTGAAGGCAATGGGGGAAATTAGGGAATAGGCTAAACATAAAAACTCCAAAAATTGCCGTTGTAATGAAAGTATTGACACGAACTTTTATATGTAAATTCAAAGCCCTATAAGGACGACACACCTATTAATTTTCAGCGGAATCGGCAGAAGGGAGAAATAATAGAAGGGGACTAATTCAGTTTTTTTTTTTTTTTTTTTTGTTTTCAATTTTGAAATTTCGAGGTCAGAAAACATAAAATTCCAGGGAAAACTCATCGAATTTCTGACAGATTACATAACTTTCCTTATACATTGTATAGGTGAGTAAATAAAAAAATATATATACATATATACCTTAATTCAAATGTATGTAGTTTCTCTACTTTATTTGGCCCTCTGGGCCTGGTTACACCTTCGTCCCAGGAGGCCCATGAAGTCATATACGAACCTATTTTAATTTACTTTTATCTCTTACTATGTTTTATGCGTACCTGCTGCATTATTCATAATAATTCATGTTTAAATCATAAAAAAATAATTTAATAAGAATTCTAATAATGGCTCAACATCAACAGAAGATGGCCACTCAAGTAGACTTGCAGCATTCTCCTCTACACATCACTACTCAGACCACAATCGTAACACCCATTGGGCTGGGCAAGGTTCTCCGTTTGGCAATAACTGCACCCTGGTACGTCCGGAACAATTAAATTCGTTAAGAAACCGGCCTTTCATACATGGCAGACTTCTTACAGAAAATCACCACGAAGGGCTATCTTTGGCCTCTGGTGCTGACTATCCACCATCCCAAAACTCCTCCCACCAGAACATTTATTTATTACATTACTTTCCCTGGCGCTACGGTACTTGTAGAACCTGGGCCCTTCGATAGCCAGTTAGTTACACACAAAATCGTATTATAGAAGTAGACAACGACATAACCACTTAAGGCGCAGGCGTGGATTTGTGGGGAGAATGCTTGTGGATTATTGTTGATGTTGGATTGACGTATTGATGGAATTTGTCGTGTAAATTTTGATAGTGTGTCCTGATAACAGAGGGTACAAATGGGATGTTAAGGTCACTATTTAGTGTGATTGAAATCGTAAAATGGCGCATTGAATTGTAGTGACTGAAGGCGTTGTGTTTAATTTTTTTTTTTGGCTGATCGCCATATCTCGATACAGTAAGTCCAGTATGGTTTAGTATATCTGAAGTTTTTTTTCAAGAGATAATGCTGATCAAATCTAAATTTCATAACTAAAATTGAGGCAGTTTTTGGAAAAACAACACAAGTCCATTTTTCAAAATAATTGTGCACTCTCCCAGTTTAGACATAAAAATAGGTAATCAATCGTTCACGTTTTCACCTAACTTCATGACACATTAATTCGTAGGTAGGTCTAGTATAGAAAGTATATATTTTTAACTGACAGTAAATAGCAATAACAAAGTGGGAGTGTTTTTTTTTAGTTTGTCAACAATTAGGTTTAATGGACATACGCTGGTTTTCCAAAATCCGCCTCAATTATTTTACATAAACAGACATTATCGAGAAATTGGTCAAACATGCCCAAGAGACCCTGAAACGTGAAAACTCGATCTCGAATTGTCAAACGATTACACTACTTTTCCAAACTGTAAACATTTTAAAATAATATAATATAATAAAAGTTACAGCGTTGTATCTTGAATAAAGACGTCGTTAAGCATCCTGAAAGTTATATAACTTTCCTTGGAGCAAAATGTCTCCCACCTCTAACAAAAAAATTAAATTAAATGAGAGTTTCTACCTAACAGTGGCTATCGTAAAATAGCCCCATATAAAGTTTCATACAAATAGATCTCTGGAGTCCCACTATCTGTTAGGCTCCAGCTACGTGGTGCCTCATGACCGAGGTTATTATAGGCTGATCGTGAAGGATATTACAGGATGATCGTTCATATAAGTTAGCTGACTTGGGATAAAGCAGGATCATCTCTAGATAGAAGTTATAGCCAAACAATATAACCTTATAGCTGACCCAGATTGTGTTGTGCAACTCTTCTTAATATCATATTCAACATTTTCTGCAGAGATATTGTGAAACAATGGTTTTTTTTGAAAACAAAACATTTATTCAACGCAGTACCCAAACCGATTCATCATAACTAGTTGACCGTTTGCGCTAATATTCAATAGTTGACTTACTTAGGGGCTACTAAATTTTGTAACGATAAATTCACGGCACTTACCGGGTTTTTTGAATTGAGCCCCCCTTTTCTTTTGGCCGATATTGCTGAAATTTAGCAGGTTATATGACTTCATTGCGTTTTGACTTCAAATATAATTCAATTTATATTATACCCGATTCCGCTGAAAATTAATGTGTCGTCCTTAAAGAGTTTTGAATTCACATATGGAATTTTGTGTCGATACATTCATTTCATCGGCAGTTATTAGAGTTTTTTTGTTAAGCTTCCCCTTAATCACCCCTCCCCTTTGATCGATTTGGCTGAAAATCAATAGAAGTCGTCGTTAGAATGGTTCTGGATACACACATAAAATTTTGTGTCGATATATTTTTTCTATCGGGAGTTTATATGTTGAAAGAGACAAACACACACAGACAAACAGAAATGTATTTTTTCATACTTGGAATCTAGAAGTTGGAAAACATGAAATAACGTTGACAACTACGCATCGAATATTTGTCCGATTACATAACTTCCCCTATACTTCGAATAGTTGGGTACGTAAAGCATCAATATAGGCTTCCCCAGAGAATTGAGAAATAGTGAACTAAACCAAGAATAATTTTTTTTGAAAATAAGTAAAGAGGAAGAAGGAATAATATAATAATGCAGATATTTGCAACAAAAAGAGACTAATGCAATTACAGAGGTTCTTGTTAGCAGAGAAGCTAAGGTCATCAGCTTCCTAACCAATGGAAGAAGCCCTTCCAAATCTCTGCAATTAGTAGGACCCTAGATTATCAGATATAACAGAATTTTTGATGAGGAAATCAATTGTTCGTTAAGATCTACATTTTTTTTGTCATTTGGTCCTGTTTGTACTCCTTCAGGGGTTTAATTCACTCCTCGTCAATAAGAATGTTACATACAAACACACACAAATAGGTACCATCACGAGAAGGGTCAAAACGTGTTCAGGGCACCTTAAAACATGAAAATCCGTTGAAAACTCGATTTCCGAGAACTTGGATTTTCGCATGATTACAATACTTATACTATAGGGTATAAGAAGGTAAAAAACGTCGTCGGTCACTGGCAATATACTTCCCCAGAACAATTAAGTTGTCGCTTTCTGTTCAGGCTAAACATTAATAGTTGAGCTGTGTGCCTGGAATAACAGCTATGAACTTTCAGTAGATTTTACCGAACGGAAGGGGGAGATCAGAGAGGAATTAAAAAACCCTATAAAATGCCGACGTAATGAATATATCAACATGAAATGTCATATTTAAATTCAAACCCCCATAAGGACACCTATTAATTTACCGCCAAATCGGCCAAAAGATAAAGGGATCATCAGAGGAGGAGGCCGATGTAATGAATCTATGGAGTCAACATTTATTATGAATATTCAGAAGCCTCTATCTGAACCAACTAATGATTTTTAGCCCAAATGGTTTCGGGGGGAGAGCGAAGATTTAATTGATTATATAATATAATCAATAAAAGAAAAAATATAATTTATATTTATAATTCGTACTGGGGAAGTACATTGCCAGTGACTCTCTGACGGTTTTTTTTATTAAACACTGAATCGCAACTTTAAAATCTGTAAGGAGTTCAAAATTGTTTTATTTTACAATTGGCTTACCGTTTAAAATAATAAAAAAAAGTTTTTAAAAACAAGCTTTCATTTGAACGAACTAAAAAGGAATAAATAAGTAATTAATTTTGTTACGTACGATATGCTTTGTACTTATAAAGTTGAATCTGTATATATTTATACGAAATATTATTATTATTATTTTTTTTTTGTCTTTTATTTATAAAGATACAACTGTTGCTAGGGTGCAACAACCAGCATCTATGATGTTATTGATGTTGGCGTGAAGGGCAAGTGAGAGGAAGGCCACGCAGTGGTAGGTCCTTACTTACTTATTTAACGCAGCTCTACAACCCGCTAACGAGTCTTGGCTTCCTCGAGCAGCAATCGCCAGGAGTCTCTGTTTTGTGCGGCAACCATCCAGTTCTAGATCCCGATGTTCCTGGCGTCATTGGTCACACAGTCCGACCACCGCAGTCTCGGTCTTCCTACTCTCAGCCTTCCGTGCAGGACTTCCGTTAGTAGCTTTCTTGGGATCATGTCTTCGCTCATCCTGATAATATGTCCGGCCCACCTTAGCCTGCCCAGTTTTATCACTTTAGTCACATGTGGCTCTTTGTACAGGTCGTACACCTCCTGGTTGCTCCTACGCCTCCATTCTCCTTCAACGTACACCGGACCGTAAATCTTCCGGAGCACCTTCCTTTCAAATATTTGGAGGTCTCGATCTTCTGCTTTAGTAGTTGTCCAGGTTTCTGAGCCGTATGTGAGGACTGGGCGGATAAGAGTTTTGTACAAGACGACCTTCGTACGCCGGGCTACCAGGTTACTAGATAGATGCTTTTGAAGCCCATAATAACATCGGTTAGCGCACATGATCCTCCTACTGGTTTCTGCTGATATTTGGTTGTCATTTACAACCTGTGAGCCGAGATAAATGAACCCTGACACCTGCTCAAAGAGGTAGGGTCCAAACGCCACCTTCTCTCCCTCCTGCCTAAGTTTCTGCTGAGACACCATATACTTGGTTTTGCTCTCGTTAATCACTAGTCCAAGTCTTTTAGCAGCGGCTTCAAGGGCTAAAAAGGCTTCAGTAACTGCTTGGCGGGACCGACCGATTATGTCTATGTCATCAGCATAGGCGAGGAGCTGGACCATCCTATTAAATATCGTGCCCGTCGTCTGTATTCCCGAGTCTCTTATGGCTTTCTCGAGGGCCAGGTTAAACAGGAGGCATGCCAGGGCATCACCTTGTCTCACGCCTCTTCTAGACAAGAACTCTTCGGATGTATTGCCCTTGACTTTCACCACACACTGTACTCCTGACATTGTCAACCTAATCAGCCGCATGAGCTTACCTGGGATGTTAAGCTCCACCAGCGCTTTGTACAGTTGCTCTCGGTCTATACTATCGTAGGCTGATTTAAAGACTATGAAGAGGTGGTGAGTAGTAATCCTGTATTCTCTTCCTCTTTCTAGAATGGTCCTGAGGCTAAAGATCTGATCAGTGGTGGATCTTCCACGCCTGAACCCACATTGATAGTGGCCTATTTCCCGCTCAGAAAATGGTAGGAGCCTATGGAACAGAACATTTGAAAGGATTTTATATGCTTATGGAAGGAGAGATATACCACGGTAGTTCGAGCATTTTAACAGATCACCTTTCTTATGAATAGGGCATATTACTGTTTTTCTCCAGGCCGCTGGCATGGTTTCCTCCGTCCATACCGTGATTATTAGATTATGGAGGAGTTTCCTAAGTTCGCCACCACCATGCTTAAACAGCTCCCCCGGTAGCCCGTCAATCCCTGCTGCTTTATGATTCTTTAATCTGTTAATTGCCTCGATGACCTCATCCTCATCCGGTGGTTCTATATCATCTTCAGGTCCCATGTGCTCCACTATTTGCTCCTGCAATGCATGCTACCAAAAGTGGTAGGTCCTCGGGACGAAAATTTATCTGAATTATTAGGACAAGAACAGAAAAAAAGGTGGCAGTAAGTCGCGGTTCCATCTTCTCTTCAACCTTCGTGGGGGGTTTTGTGGTAAGTGTTGGGAAGATAAAGTACGTATTTCTGGGTTTGTATGTCGCTCACAAGGCTATTTATGTATTATTTATTAGAATATAGCGTAATTCGCAGGTGACAATCTTTTACTTTTCAAATTAATATTGTTACGTATAAATATATACTGATTCAACTTTACAAGTACGTAACAAAATTAATTACTTATTTATTCCTTTTTAGTTCATTCAAATAAAAGCGTTTAAAAAAAAAGTTGTTTTATTTATTTTTTAACTTTTTAGTCTTCACTTATTCTGTTTATTAATAGATTATTCACTATTATTGTCAACTTCTGTAAATTGTCTGTATACATTTCGTCTAGTGTTATGAAGGCCGTAAGAATTGATAATTGCCGGGTACGTACTAAAAAAACTATGAAAATTTCTAAATTGTGGATATTGTCTTGTCGCATGCCAACCGATGTCATTTATGTTATTGAACATATCGAGCTTGTGAGTCATATTTATTGAAACTGCTAATTACACTTAGTTTAGTCGATATCATCGCATATGATCCATTTCTTCCAGAGCGTCATTACTACATGGCTTCTTCCCAGTGATTTTTGTGCAGTCGAGTTCATCAATGCTAAGTTCATCGAGTATTTTCACTCTGCGTAGAGCGACATATTATTGGCGATCTTGCGATAGCCTTGATCCCGAGTATACGAGAGCGTGGTCTACAGAACTACCTTGAATCTTGTGTATAGTAGATGGTCATGATAAGACTATTGGTAGCGTTCTCCGTTCAACGCTGATTTGAGCCGCCATCTTTAAATTTTCACAATTAAGATCGGAAGCCTACATTGTCACTAGAGTTATGTGACTGTACTTAATATCAAGTCATTCGGTTAATTGGAAAGGGGCTAAAATCGAAGCAAGATTTGTTGCAGACAGACATACAGACAACAAAGCAAGCTAAACAAAAGCTTGTGAAAACTGATAATATACAAACTTCCAGTGACTAAATCTGAAGACGATTTAATTGACTCACCAAATATCACTCAACAAGGTCTCCAGCTATGGAAATATATCCCCCCCCCCGAGACGGAAGTTAAACTAGAGCCTCTTTTTTTCTTGCCAAGGCCCCTCTACCCACATTTACATATCATTTCCAGATTTAGCAGAAAATTAGCACAAGTGTTTAAATATCACTCAACATTTTCTTCTGCGATTTGGAACAGGAAAATTGAACATAATCTGAAAATAGTATAGATTGTTCAGGGGTAAAATAGTTTTCAAACATTCGAACGAAAATTAAAAAATGACTCCATAAATTTCAAATGGATTCGGGCTATACGACCATACTGCCTACTCTCGCCGTTTCGTCTGTTAATTTCCAGAAATGCACTTCCCCGGAAATAATTAAACAATTGACTTTTTGCTCCCCTCCCCCCCCCCCCCCCCCAAAAAAAAAAACACTTGAATATTTGCGCTAATATCAAACAGATTAAATTTACATACAAAATTTCGTGTCGATACATTCATTACGAGGGGTTATATGACTTTTTGTGTTAGCCCCTCACCATCATTCCCTTCGGCCGATTTACGTGAAAGTCAACAGATGACGTCTTTTAATTGCGTTAGCTATTTGTTGCACTTTTCGACTTTTAGTAAAAAAAAAATACCATTAGAATAATTTATTATATTTAACTTCTCCATTCTTACAAAAAATGTCAAGCAGAAATATAAATGTTTAACTATTAATATTCTTAAAACTTACTAATTAAATTAATAATAAAAATAAATTCTAAAAGTGAAACTGTAAGGCACTGACCCCAAAAACTACACGAAGAATTTGTGATTTGGATAATTTTGTATTTATCATGCTTTAACGGGTAGAGGTATATATATATATAAATAATAACAGAGGGTATGCATGCTTGCTTACTGAGCTGAAGATCGCGGGTTCTAAACCCGGCGGAGGCCATTAGTTTATTTTATCTGGGACGTAAAATGAACTTAAGAACGCCGTCCTTCGCATGGGACGTTAAGCGATGGTCCCGAGCCTGTAAGGTGGCAGGTACTCGTCAAAGACCCTACCCTAGGTGAATAAAAATTTAGGGTTGGGCAAAATTTAGGACTCCCACATAACTGACCTCGAAGTAAGGGCATGAGTAACTACTAACAGAGCAGGTATATCAGTCCTTAGCTTAAATATATTCAGTGCAAATAAATAACCGTTTGAGAAGTCACGTGACAATTTTTTATCACCACGAAAGACCAATTGGTTTTGATAACAAATTATAGATTCAACAGGCAAATCATCAGCAACATCCGGGGATTTTGTAAAATATTTCTGATAACGGTATGTAGAGCAAAAGCTACATCCTTCAGATTTCACATTCCTTAGACTTGTTGCTGTGAAACGAAATTTTCTCTTCTCGACCAGAATTGAATTTATTGTCAAGGTCTACTTTCTGTAGAAGGTATCTAGTTATAAATATGGCGCCAGAATCTATAACTATAAATCGGTGAATTCCATTTGACCTCTCAGCGGTTCAAACACAAAATTTATCAACTATAATTAATGTAATAAAAATAAAATGCTTTTATGAAGACATAATTAATACAATGAAAATAAAATACGTTCATGATAAAGTATTAAAGATAACTATAATAAATGTAATGAAAATAAAATACGTTCATGAAAAGTATTAAATATAACTATAATAAATGTAATGAAAATAAAATACGTTCATGATAAAGTATTAAAGATAACTATAATAAATGTAATGAAAATAAAATACGTTCATGAAAAGTATTAAAGATAACTATAATAAATGTAATGAAAATAAAATACGTTCATGAAAAGTATTAAATATAACTATAATAAATGTAATGAAAATAAAATACGTTCATGATAAAGTATTAAAGATAACTATAATAAATGTAATGAAAATAAAATACGTTCATGAAAAGTATTAAATATAACTATAATAAATGTAATGAAAATAAAATACGTTCATGATAAAGTATTAAAGATAACTATAATAAATGTAATGAAAATAAAATACGTTCATGAAAAGTATTAAATGTAACTATAATAAATGTAATGAAAATAAAATACGTTCATGATAAAGTATTAAAGATAACTATAATAAATGTAATGAAAATAAAATACGTTCATGAAAAGTATTAAATGTAACTATAATAAATGTAATGAAAATAAAATACGTTCATGATAAAGTATTAAAGATAACTATAATAAATGTAATGAAAATAAAATACGTTCATGAAAAGTATTAAAGATAACTATAATAAATGTAATGAAAATAAAATACGTTCATGATAAAGTATTAAAGATAACTATAATAAATGTAATGAAAATAAAATACGTTCATGAAAAGTATTAAATGTAACTATAATAAATGTAATGAAAATAAAATACGTTCATGATAAAGTATTAAAGATAACTATAATAAATGTAATGAAAATAAAATACGTTCATGAAAAGTATTAAATATAACTATAATAAATGTAATGAAAATAAAATACGTTCATGAAAAGTATTAAATATAACTATAATAAATGTAATGAAAATAAAATACGTTCATGAAAAGTATTAAATATAACTATAATAAATATAATGAAAATAAAATACGTTCATGAAAAGTATTAAATATAACTATAATAAATATAATGAAAATAAAATACGGTGATGAAAACATAATTGACGGGGTTAGAATCAAAATGGTCTAAGTGACATTTTTCTAAGTTTGAAGAAACTGTGCATCAAGTTCTCAATATACCTGATTTAAAAAAAATCCATTATTTATCGAAACCGGAAATATTTTGTCTTCTGCTTTTATGATGAAAGTTGCTGTTAGCAAACCATAAAATTGAATGAAAATCTTAATTTCAAGGTCACTATTGATATGATGAAGTTACTTGTTCATTTCACCAAAATAGTATAAGTTTTGCCACTAGATCTCAGCACTGGCTAGGATTTCACTTGTACAACTTCTTTCCTGAAAAGAACTATCATTTTTGTACCCAATTATGCACTTAACGAAAAATTTTTAAAAATGTCACGGATCATTTTGATTCTAACACCGTCAATTAATATAACGAAAATAAAACAGGTTGATGAAAACATGCTACTAACTATAAAGCTATCAGTAGCCTTTTTATATAACTATATATTAATACAACAAAAATAAAACATTGTTGAAAACATTATAAAGTCATCGGTAGTCTCTTTTATATAACTATAATTAATATAACGAAAACACAGGTAATACAAAGAACATAAAATAAGTAGATGAAAAAGTGTCAAATATAACTATAATGAATATAACGAGCATAAAATAGTTTTTTGTTTTCTTCTTGCATCAACTAAAAAATGGAAGTAAAAAAAACTGGTTAATGGTAATTTCTGGTTCAATACAATTCTGTCTGCCTTTTAATTTACTGCTTACTGCACTCAAAATCGTGGGTTCGAAAATGTATTTTTTTCTGAGATGAGAACAATTTAAACACGCCGTCCTTCAGATGGGACGTTAAGCGATGGTCTCCGAGTCTGTACATGTCTGTTACACGTTAAAGACCTCTACCCTAGGTGAATAAAAATATTTGGTAGGTAAAACATCGTAAGACTCCTATAGTAGTGTCGGGCTCATGTACACAAAAGCGACAAAAGTGTGCTCTGGTAGTAGGCGATATGACCGGGCTGGAATCACAATAACTAATTGGTAATAACACACGTTTCTTGGGTTTTTATTTTTTAAGCCACCTTTTTGCAAGGGTCACAATAACTTAAAATTTTCAAGTCATCTATAGATTGGTGGATTTATTAACATTAAAAATAAAAATAAACATGTTTCAATCCAGAATTCAAAATTTTTATATTAGCTGAGATATGGTTTTTCTTCATTTCTAACTTTTCTTTCCTAAGGAAATTGTATTGTATAAACCCAACATGACGGAACATACCGGACTTCAGGTTCGAAGACCGGAGACAAAAAGTAGTGAAAAGTGAAAAGAAGAAAGTGGTTATTCATTTTAGTAAAATCTTAGGAATTCAAGAAATATAGAGTATTTTCTAAAGATTTCCTCTATTCCCAACGATGTTCTGCAAAAAAGTGAAATTTGACATGCCGTTTTCAAAACAAACGATCCAAGGCTTGGAAAAAAAAAAAAATCATGCCCACAGAGCTAGACCCCCATGTCTATATGTTTTCGAGGTCGCTGAATCCGAATTCGACGTCCGTTTCACCCCATCAGGTCTATGGACACCGTTAACCACCAAAATACCTCAAATTTTCACTCGAGGATTTTTTCCCTTAATTTCTAGCGTTTCTCAGCATTTGACTTGGGTGTCCTCTGCTTTTCTTCTTCATTTATTCGAAATTGAGACGTGGGGAGGGTAGGGGGTTAACATCCAATCAGGAACGCACCCCTTGAGGGGGTTAAACCACCCTTTCAGGGGGTGAAACTAGTTTTTTTTCTGTTTTCGAAGGATTTTTGTCAGAATCAGGATGGAGGGGTTTGTATATACAATAGTGTCCCGCTAATCAGGACACCGATTATCCGGACGGGATTTTCAACAATATGATTAAAATTTAGTAAACTAAAAATTTAATTTAGCGAGCGGTAAGTACGAAAATAATTCAAAGAGAGGGTTTGACTTGACTCAGTTTGCTACGATGAAAAAGTGTCGAGAAAGAAGACGGCGCGCGCACCCTATTTTTCAGGAAATTACTTTTTTCAGTGGGTCTAAAAATACTATTCTTGTTTTCATTACGTACTGTACACTATTTTATTTTATAGTCCTCTTCAGAATTTAACGTTAACATATTTCATTTTTAAAATTCTTAATTTTCACATTATAACATTAATGTACCGTGGTTTGTTTTGTACTGTAGTACTGTACATTTTGAGCTTTAATCACAAAGATGTTTTGTTTTGTTAACCCTATCTCAGTTGGTAGGTCGAAAACTTAAATCAACGTATACATTATGTAGTACTGATAATAAAATTAAGCTGCAGGAAAAAGTGTATTTATGAGAAAAAAAAATCGCTAACATTTTTATCATGTGCATTTTACAGTAAATTCCGTTTAATGCGGACTTAAGGTGATGCGGACGGTGTCCGGTCTCATTTAGTGCGGATTAGCGGGACTCTACTGTAGATATTGTTTTGGCCAACTTACTTTTATGTTATTTAGATCGCTTCGGTTTGTTGTGAGTCCGTTAATCCTAGTTCCCCTACCTCAACCTTTCTTGGACTCAGTATGCCTTGTGCCTCCTTTGTGTTCATGTCAATATAAAAAAATTCCAAATCTCATCCCTCAGCATGAAAAATGCAACTGTTTCATTACCATGTGTCAATGTTGTAGCTTCTACATCAAAACACACATGTGATAATGATACTAACACGTTCTGCTACAAATGCAGTAAATACCAAGCACCCGCAGACCGGAGACTTATACCTGAAAAGATTCTTTTTCCAACACCCTGTAATATATATGGGGTGTTGGAAATATATATATATATATACATTCATATTTGTTAATGTATACAAACCCCTCCTCCGTCGTGATTCTGACAGAAATCCTTCGAAAACCGAAAAAAAACAAGTTTCACCCCCTGAAAGGGTTGTTTAACCCCCCAGGGGTTGCGTTCCTGATCGGATGTTAACCCCCTACCCTCCCCACGTCTCAATTTCGAATAAATGAAGAAGCAAAGCAGAGGACACCCAAGTCAAATGCTGAGAAACGCTAAAAAATTAAGGGAAAAAACCCTCGAGTGAAAATTTGAGGTATTTTGGTGGTTTACGGTGTCCATAGACCTGTTGGGGTGGAACGGACGTCGAATTCGGATTCAGCGACCTCGAAAACATATAGACATGGGGGTCTAGTTCAGTGGACATACCTTTTTTTTTTTTTTTTCGTGGGGTTCTTATCAAACAATGACAAATTTTGTTAAAGATCACCATCACAGTTTGGCTTGTTTAACTAATAATGAAAAAACATTTAAAACCTCGTCAAATTTTACATTTGAAGCAGCAATTTCCTCTTTTAATTGCACTTGTTGCGCTAATAATATATTTATAGAATTTGACATTTTTTGTTTTTTTTGAACATCTAGAATTAAATTCTTCAGATTCTCATGTTCCTGGGATTGAATATTATTTTTTTCTCTAATTGTCTTATTGTCATCAATTCCATTTTGTTCTAAATTTCCACATAGTTCATTTGTGGTACACTGCTGTTCAGTACTACGTATGGTTTCTTCCCCTTGGTACCTTTGTCGAAAAAAAGCGGGTAAAAAAAGCCCCCCAACCAATATTTTGAACTGTTTCGCAAGATTTCTGAGTGAGAAGCTTTGGCGTTGATAATACTGCGGAAGAAATAGTTTCTTTCGTTTCAAAGTTCGGTACTTTCTCTTCTTCGCATTTCTTATTTTCGCATGACTTCTGGGTGAGAATTTTTTGCGGTGATAAACTATTTGATATATCAACAGTAAATAATTCCTTTTCTGCGCACTTCTCTTTTACTTGAAGAACTTTATCGATGAACTGGTCATACAGGTAGGATCGAAGGCGTTCCTTATCCTTGCTCTCAATTAGTTTGTTAATTTTTATGATAATTCTTTCTAGATAACATTTTCTATTGTCGAGTTCATTGGGTGTGTAATCAATGAGTAAATTTGTTTCTTTTTGCCAATAAAAAGGCAAACGCTTATTCGAAAGTGCCTGGTACCATTCCAACAGCATCTGAAATTCAAAGAATATAAATAACAAAAGGCTACCTTACTTAATACACAGAAAAACATGAAAAAGTAATAAGGTTCTTTAAAAAAAATAAAGAAATATAATAAGATATTAGTTTTATATTTCAATATAAAACGAGTTTCAAGGGTGAAGTTTTCCGAAAGAACGATTTTCAAACAAGAATATTACGTGGAAGTGTGATCAGGTTCCAGAATGAAGGGTTCCGATAGAACGAATTATAAATAAAAATATTACATGGTTATAGAATGAAGGGTTCCGATAGAACGAATTATAAATAAAAATATTACATGGTTATAGAATGAAGGGTTCCGATAGAACGAATTATAAATAAAAATATTACATGGTTATAGAATGAAGGGTTCCGATAGAACGAATTATAAATAAAAATATTACATGGTTATAGAATGAAGGGTTCCGATAGAACGAATTATAAATAAAAATATTACATGGTTATAGAATGAAGGGTTCCGATAGAACGAATTATAAATAAAAATATTACATGGTTACAGAATGAAGGGTTCCGATAGAACGAATTATAAATAAAAATATTACATGGTTATAGAATGAAGGGTTCCGATAGAACGAATTATAAATAAAAATATTACATGGTTACAGAATGAAGGGTTCCGATAGAACGAATTATAAATAAAAATATTACATGCTTATAGAATGAAGGGTTCCGATAGAACGAATTATAAATAAAAATATTACATGGTTATAGAATGAAGGGTTCCGATAGAACGAATTATAAATAAAAATATTACATGGTTATAGAATGAAGGGTTCCGATAGAACGAATTATAAATAAAAATATTACATGGTTATAGAATGAAGGGTTCCGATAGAACGAATTATAAATAAAAATATTACATGGTTATAGAATGAAGGGTTCCGATAGAACGAATTATAAATAAAAATATTACATGGTTATAGAATGAAGGGTTCCGATAGAACGAATTATAAATAAAAATATTACATGGTTACAGAATGAAGGGTTCCGATAGAACGAATTATAAATAAAAATATTACATGGTTACAGAAAGGGTTCCGATAGAATGATTTCCAAATAAAAATATTACGTGGAAGTGTGATCAGGTTACAGAATGAAGGGTTAACCAGTGAAGGGATGTAATCATATATTTAAATTTTAAAAAAATGTCAGAAGAAAAATAGCAACCTCAACTTGCATTTTTTTTTTCTTCACTTTATTAGAATTATCTAAACTATGTAATAAAATATCATGCATGATCTGAGGAGCTGAAAACAGAAGTTAACTCTTGAATCACTTCATAGGTCTCCATATTGATACGAAACTATCATGGACTAACATACGGCAGTTATGTGGCTGTATCGATAAGTTTGCTTTATATTTCGTAATCTTAATAATATCGTGCAAGCGGAAACAAACTCTAGATTACGCCTATTTCCATTCTGTAATAAATTAGGTTTAATACATCGAGGAGCTAATAGTTCGAGTATAATTATTTTTAGACTTCAAGATAAGCCTGCGCTGTTTATATTACCAACAATAATGATTATTAGGAAAAATACAATTATTTTCACTCTTAACAATATAAGTCATAAATACGATGCTCTCTTTTTGAAAAAATGTAAAACTTATGTATAAAGGAATTAATTTTTTTTCTTCCCTTTCCCCACTTCTTGAAGACAACAGAAACAATAAGTACATTTAAACTTCAACTAAAAAATGTTTAAAACATGTTGGAAACGTTCTCATTGTTCAAAAATTGTAAAATAACGATGATATAAAATTCACATATAAAAACATTATTTGATACAAAGCTTTCATGATCTTTCATAATCTGCATGCTATTGAATTTAAGATAACATTGTGAAAACCGACAGAATATTATTTTTTTGGTGATATTTCCATCTGTAGCGTGTTGATAATTTCAAGGCAGAGTAACAACAGATAAAGTTGAATTAATATGGTAAATAATTATACAAAATAATAATAAAGTTTTGACTTGTTTCCTTACCACCATAAACAAATATCCTTCTCTTTTTTTCCAAAATTCTACTTCGAAATTTTCTTTTTCCGCTTTTAGCAAAAATAAGGTTTTGATATAGTAACTTGGCAGATTCAAGTTTTTTGCATCTCGCAAACTCTATAATAAAAGAGAACAACATTAAAATTAATTTTATAACTTAAAAAAAAAATCCATATCAAATAAATAATAAAAAAGTAAAAAATAAGATTGAAATAATTCGAGTAGTTACATAGTTAGTTATTGTGAATATGCCCGAGGTTTACGTTCGTCACTCTCGTCGCTCTGGTGGACATGAACCCCACTCTACTATGGAAATTCTAAATTTTGCCTACACTAAATTTTTATTCATCTGAGACGCATCACAACGTCCCATCCGAGAGACGGCATTGCTCAAGGTTTTTCCACCTCCCAGATGAAAATAGCCTCAACCGGGTTTCGAACTCGCGATCTTGAGCTCAGAGGGCTAGCACGCTACCACCAGTGTAATCTTGTTACAAACGTAGGGCGGACATTGTGTGATCAGTTGAAGTGAGTTAGATTTGAAAAATCGGATTTATTTTTATATTAGAAATTTTGGGCTGTCATGTGAATCTGTAATCCATAAGTTAAGAGAGTTTGAAGTAGAATCAAATCATGCATGTTGTATGGGACAGAAGAAATAATAATACATTATAAATGAATAGAAAGAATGAGATGTGGAAGAGTGGATAGATGATAAAAACTGAACGCTACATCTATATGTTCACAGCTCCCTTGATTCTATATCGATTATTCACAAACTAGGTTCAATACTTCGAACAGCAAAAAAACCGATCAAGATCACTTTATATCAATGCATTTGCAGTAGAAAATTAAAATGACTTGCTCAATACATTTCTTAGGATAATTTAAAACTGTTTAACTGAAGAATTTAATTGAATTTTCAATAGATTCCATTTCAATTTAGAATTTCTCTTGATATCTTATTTTCAATTGTAAATAGTATTATCGAGAGTAAATATTACTGAAATAATATTAACTTCGATGGATTATTTCGATGAAGGTTTCTTTGCACGTCATTTATTACAGAATGTCATAAGAAACACAAGAAGAATATATTTAATGTTGTTTTAATAGTTTCCATTTGAAAAGTGAGTCGATACCCGTACATTTCAACATATTTAATAATGTAATATTATAAAATATGTAGAAATCTGACATGTTTAACACACTGTATAGTGATTATTTGTCTAATGTTCTCAATATTATTTCAGGAATAATGATGTTTCTCTGTTAACCCTTAGATTCTTTGCTTAAGAAACTACCCTGATTTCAGGTGCAGATTTTGCAGTAGTTCAAATTCTGCTGGCGAAATAATAATAAAAAAAAACTTTTGGAATAGCTGCTTGCAAAATAATTAGTGTAAAAAATAGTTTTCGTCGAGTTGGTAATTTACAACGACCATTCAAAAGGCTGTACAACAGTCCAAGTCGTTGGTCTAGTTTGATTCGCATCTTCCGTCTGTGTAGGTTCCAAGTAAGCCTTCTATCGAAAGTTAATCCAAGATCTGTGTTAAAGTTATGCAGTAGTATGTGTTAAAGATGGGAGCAGTCCATTTCTATGGAAACATCGTCTCATTCAAACAATTTTAATTTGTAGCTAACAATTTTATTTTGATTCGAAGTAGGATAAACGAGTTCATCTCAGGCAAAACATAAGTATGAACTGTGTTCGTACGATATAAACTAATTTATAATAATTCAATTACCTTAAGTAATTTCGCAATATACTTCAGATTATATTTTCCACCTAAAATTACTTTTTCATTGTTGTAAAAAGTGAGGCGCCAATATTGACCGGCTTTTGGGATAACCGCCCACGATAGATCCTTAAAATTTAATATGAACAGTTAATAAAGTCAATTATAGTTTTCATTTATTCATTAAGAATTTATTTATTATTTGTGAAATATATATATATATATTTCTTATATTTCTTGGTGGTAGGCAGATGTAGTGGACTAACTTGTTAAATAAGTAATAAGTTGTATCAGTCCAACATTTTTTTATTCAAACCACGACTAGTTTCGTCAGTAAACTGACATCTTCAGGTGGAATCTTGCTAGAGAAGAGGTCAAGGAACCCATACGAGTATCAGAGACCAGCTGGACACTGATACTCGTATGTGTCCCTTGACCTCTTCTCTAGCAAGATTCCACCTGAAGATGTCAGTTTACTGACGAAACTAGTCGTAGTTTAAATAAAAAAATGTTGGACTGATACAACTTATTACTTATTTAATATATGTCTTTGTCTTTCGTAGAGGGCATTCCAACCGTGGCCGGACAATCGTTGAAGACAAAAAGGAAGGAGAAAGAAAAGGACCGAATAAACATATAATCTGAAAGACACAAGATAAGCATACAGAGATAGGAATAGATTGGTTGGTTTATTTGGGGCGAACAACTGCTTTGGTTATTATCGCCCTACCTTGTTACATTCCTTGTCCTAACTAAGCCAGCGAACTCTTTATGCAAATGACGAGAACAGCCACGGTGGGATCCCACAGGGGGACCGGGGAAGACCACGCACAAGACCCAGGGCAACCAACGAACAGGCAGGCTAGGCCAGGGGACAAACAACAGCAAAGCCGGGCCACTCTCTCAAGTATATGTAAGCACTTAGCTTAATCGTGAAGATAGCGGGACTTGAAAATGAGGGTTGCATGTGAGGAAAGCCGTCCACACCCTCGAAGTCCGGGACTGTTCCAGTCCAAAGGCCCCGGCGGAGCTGCCCCAGGCCATCCGATCCAGCCAGCTGAGCACGCCAGCCACCCGAGGGCCCTACGCAGGACCTCACCCGGACCCCCAGATAGGAATAGAGATAAGTAAATGAATAAAGGAGAGGACAGTGATCTACAGTTTTTGTGATCCTGGGACTTTTTCTTCGAAGGTCGGCCCTCTTACAGAAATTTGTAGAGAAAAAATGTTGGATGAGACTAAATGGAGTAGGGCAATTAAATCTATTGAATATATATATATTGGATCTTATTATCGTACGCCTCCCTATATTATAACAAATGATTTAGTATGAGGCTTTAGAGGCCACTATGTAAGTCAATCATTGAGTTTTAGCCCAAATGGTCGATTGGCTTTGGAAAGAGAGCAAAAATGTTATTGGTTAATTCTTGCTGGGGAAGTACATTGCCAGTGATTCACCGACAGACTTTTCTATTTATAACAACAAAAGGTTAATAACAGATTTATTTATACGGATTATGAAGAAACTGGAGAATTGTTTTGGTAGTATAACTGGAGAAAAAAAAAAAAAAACTTCATTGCAGTTATAAATGTATAAATAAATCAATTATCACTATAAATAAATATATATATCTTAAAAAAAAACAATGAATAGAGAAAAGATTACGATTAGAGTTTTTGAGTGGAGCCCCACACTCTCCCCTCTTCCCTTCGAGCTTCTGCTGAAAATTAATAGGTGTATCTTAGACAGTGAAATAAAGTCACACTTAATACAGTAATCGAAGAGCTGCCTGTATAAAATGAACATAAGCGAGGCCCCGTTAGCTACATGTCTCGTAGTAGATCCGTCACTGGGAATAGATATACACGAAAAGAAATGAATAAGTAAGAAATGCATATTAACAGAAATAAATGAGTGAAAAAATATGCACATTTCGATAGATGCAATACATAAAGGCTATGAAATGTAACATTTCTATCCATTATTAATTGTAAATGGAAGAATAATAGTATAATACGCTACATAATAAAACATAATATGTACGTATGTATACTATTATTCTTCCACACAATATTATTGTGTTCAATACATTTCAAGTGTATAACCACGGACGATAAAGAAGCGGATGTACATCCGAAAAGATAAGAATTTGACCCTCTCGAATATAAATTATTGACAAATATATGATGAAAAAGTAACCATTAAATCAGTTCCAATATATTTTATTTAGTTTCGGCATCAACAGCCATCATCAGGTAGTGATTCTAAAAGGTAGAAAAAAATAAAAAATAATTTTTTTAGAGGACGCCAATAGCCCTGTGGTATGCGTGCTTGCCTTCTGACCTCAAGATCGTGGGTTCGAAACCAGGCCAAGGTCCTTAGTTTATTTTAACTGGAAGGTAAAATAAACTTTTATTTTATTATTATATATTATTGTCCTTCGGATGGGACGTTAAGCAATGGTCCCGAGATTGTACGATGTCAGGTACTCTTTAAAGACCCCTTACCCTAGATGAATAAAAATATAGGGTAGGCAAAATTTAGGACTCCCACATTAGAGTCGGGCTCATGTCACCAGTGACAAAAGAGCGCTCTGTTAGTAGGCGATGACCTCGTATTTAAAGCCCGGGCATGAGTTATAATAACTCAAGAAGAAATGATGTACTCATCTTTATGACCAACTTGGATACAGACTGGGGTAGCTCCATTTTTACTCATTGCTCGTCGGACCATCTGCGACGCTCGGCGGTGATCCCCAACTCAACTTAAATTCTTTCATTCAGAGAGCTCGGGATAAATGTGGGACGCCGGCTAACTGTACTGCGGTGTGGCGCCGTGGGTCGACCACTCGCGTGCTTAGCTGGCGGCCGGCCATCATCCCTAGCGCAGAGTTAGAGCGCTTTCTTCTTCCACCGCCCGTTAGATTCACCATCTGCCGTAACTAGTGGTGTAAATAAAATATATATTGTTGAACTGATACCTCATGGTCACTTATCACTATACTTATAGACTTATCTAGATTAAGTCAACAACCACCTACCAATAAGTCAAAAAAAAGTTGTCGATGGAACATCGACAATGCACTTCTCCAGATCTCATGAATATAATCATGTAAGTTTTCACTCTCACTCTAAAACCAATGTATCGTTACATAGAGACTTCTGAATCCTCATACAAAATTTTGTGTCGATATATTCATTAGCTCGGCAGTTATTAGAGTTTTTCTTTTTAAGTTCCTCCTAACTCCTCCTTATCCGTTGGCCAACAATTTAAAACTATCGTGCTTATGGGGTTTTGGATACATTTATAAAATGTCGTGTCGATACATTTCCTCGTATAGGGAGTTTTCGTGTTCACAAGCCCACACAGACCGAGACCATTTTTGGAATCAAGAGTCGGAAAACATGAAATTCCAGGCAAAACTCACATTATGACCGATTACATAACTTCTCCTTTACTTCGTATAACTGCGGAAGTAATTGGCAAAATTCTGGGTTCCTCTCTAAAAAAACTGAATCTTCTATTATATTTAAATAGATTTCCTTGCGTTTTTGTTTACACATCTGGGTTATTATAATAATATGTACTGGACAAACATAAAAATAAATAAATGTAGGTCCTTCGAAATGTAACCCATCTTGACATGCCATCTATAGCTATTAGCGAATCACAAAGACCCCTTAAAAACAGTTTTAAAAAATAAGAGAGTAAGTTAATACTCATCCTTATTTTTTATATTAATTAACCGGGCCTTGATGTTCTAGTTTTTTTCTTATTGAAATATTTCATTATGCATATTTACAATCGGTACATACCGTAAGTTTTGTTGAAAATAGGTAATGAAACAATTTATGTACAATGATAACTAAATACAAGAGAGAAAAAAATAAATAATTAAAAAAAATAAATAAATAAAAATGAAGTCATGAAGAGTATGTACAAAATAATAACTGTGCATACAACGAGAAAATAATTACAGCGATAATTATAAAAAAATTAATAATAAGAATCCAAATAAAAATAATTAAGAAAAATAAAATATAAAATATGTGAAGTTCTAGTTAAAATGAAAACTTATCGAGACAAATGTGTCGGGACATCAAAATTCTTTCCATCGAGGGGCATTGTGTTGCAATATTTTTATTTTTATTATTCATAAATAGGTTAACTGTACGTATGACAGGTTGACTGTATTAGAGGAGGAAAAACTTTAGATTAACATATCAGCTTTCATAATAACATTATTAAAATACTTACACTACTAACTTCACCAGAAATAGGTGGTTTTATCGTTCCTGGAAACTGCAGCGCAAAAACTACATCTACATCAATTTTTTTGCCTAACTCAATATTTTTTATATTGAAAGTTATAGCCGGTCCTGATTTTTTCATGGAAACCTGAAAATAAGAAAATAAAAATAATAGATTATGCAATATTAATAATAATAAATTCCCTATATTCGTAGAGAAAGGCAAAAATATATTAGAGGATGCCTGTAGCTCAGAGGTAGAGTGCTTGCCGACTGAGCTCAAGAAAGCTGTTAGAAACCTGGCCGAGGGCCTTAGGTTTTTTTTTTGTCTGGGGGTAAACAAAAGTCTTCGAGTGATGTCAGGAACTCGTTTAAGACCCCTATACCCTAATGAATAAAAATTTAGGTTAGGCAAAATTTAGGACTCCCATAGTAGATTCAGGCTCACGTCCACCATAGTGACGAAAGAGCGCTCTGGTAGTAGGCGATATGACCTTGTAGTTAAAGCTCGGGCATGAATCACAATACCAACTATATATTTTAATTATTTTTGAACCAAAGCATATTCGGTATATGTTTAAAACGAGCGTTTGAGTGGAGGTTACTTATAAGAAAATTTTTGTTTAAACGAACCTAATGAGACTAGATGCAGTTCAACAAAGTTAATGTCTTCTGGTACAGACGGCTGCGCTGCAGATACTAGCGAGTTGGCCGAACAACGTACGTAAACTTCCTTAACGTCCGGGTACGCCTAAACTCTACATGGGAACAGTCTGACGACTGGAAGTCCCAATATTATCGGCCCACTGAGATTTTAACTGCAAGCGCTACTTCTTTAAGAGAGATAACTACCAGAACTGCTCATTCGGGGGCATGTAGTCCTTGGATGCTCGCTGTACGACCAGGGTGGAGGGACCGGATCGTAACTGGGACCTGCAGCAGTGAAAGACGGAGACCAGCTACCTAGTGTTCTACCGATTTGTCAGCTCCCCGTTAGCACAGAGAACCAGAACTGACCTTGAAAGGCTGCAAACCCTTTTCCTGCATGATGTGGAACTCATTGGTACCGCCGTAGGCTCTGGCAGCGACACTCCACATCCAGTTGTAGACCCGGTCCTGGTTTAGGTACCCATCCAGGTCCATCCACTTCTTAATTCTAGAATTCAATCAATCAGAATATTTGTGAAAAAACATTTTCAGAAAATAATGTGAAAAAAAGCATTTTATTCTTCAGATAACGGAGATTTGTCTGAAAATCTATCATAAAAACATTTCTAAGCCTTGACTTTGTGAGCGCTTAAGAATCCACAAGTTCGCGAAAGCATTTTCTAAAACGACGTTGCGCGTGAGCAGAAACAATACACTTACGCTATTGCTTCTACGCATACTTAAAGGTTTCTTTTCTGTAAGTTCAAATTAGAACATTTTAAACAATTCGATTAATCGATCACCGATAAATCGATTTTATAGGTTTATATGCATCACAAGAAATGGTATAATTACCCAAATTACCAACAAAAAAAAAGCCTGTGTCAGAACACGCCCATTTTCGAACTCTGCTCGGATTTTGTCCTTAAAAATATTCATAAAAAATGCGGACTTACGAACTTCTGTGGAACTGCAAGTGAATCTACAAAAGGGCGAATAGGGCCGCGACGCGCGGCCAAGCTCGGAAAACAATTCCAATTGACAAATATTATCAGATTATTGAGAAAAGTTACCAATTCACTTACTTCATATTACAAGGTGTAATTTTTTTTTCATCAAATGCTCCGTCAATTTTCACTTTAACGAAGCCCGGTTTCGTATCCACATTTTCTACCTGAAAAAACAAATAAATTAATAAAGAAAGAAAACGAGGTTCAACTTATAGGGACTTATCAGCGCTAACTCAGAGTACGATAGGATGTTATACCAAACAAAAAGACGGAAATAAGAAACTTTACTGAGATGTGATCTTCGAGTGATACCTGAGTCCTGACTAGGAGGAACGAAGTTTTGCTCAATACTTAGGAGGTAGGTTCTACTGCAGAGGGGGATAGATGGAGGATACGGACCAATAGAGAGCTGAGGGGCCTTTACAAGACACCAGGGCGGCTGGGAGATCTAAAGAGGATGGATGAAGACTGCCAGTACAGGGTACCGAGAGGCGTGTGATTCTGGTGCAAGCCCAGAGAGCAGCCCTTTTAAGGGTTACAAAGGCTTTTCCCGGAAACCCGGGTACGCCTGGACTCTACATGGGTACTGTCTGACCAATGGATGTCCCAGATACTATTAAGTCATGGTGTTCAGGCCTGTTGCTTGAATTTGCCACCGTTTTTGTTTGTTTTTATTTGGATGATTAGGCACCCTCTCTCACTTGTTGACCAGGTGAGGATTAGAACCCTCTGTACTCCTCAGTCTGCTCCCAGTTGCCCACCCGGCTCCAGTAGTTATTGCTATCGTATGTTGCCTCCCTCTGAGGCCCCAAATAGTTGTCGTTTGGATGCCTCCCCCTGAGGTTGTCTCCCGTTGCCTCTAAGGCCCCTGTAGTACATTGCCTCCTTCTGAGGTCCCACATAGTATCCTCAGTACTCCTTTGTGTTCCCGTTGCCTCCACGGCCCCAGTATCGTCTCTGTACTCACGTTGCCTACACGGCCCCATTTACCAGTCGTATCGTTGCCTCCCTCTGAGGCCCCTGTTTGCCTGCTCCAGCCAGAACGTCCCGACTTCCGTCCAGTAAGGTATTTAATACAATAGCAAACGCTGGCCAGCAATTTGTAATTTGTTTAGATGCCCCTGGGCTAAGAAGGCTCTGCCTGGTAAAAGGGTAATTGTGTTTATAATATAGTCCGTTTCAATTTATACAGTCCACTGTTCATAAATCCCCCCCCCCCCCCCCCCTCCGTATGCTACACCCTGATTGGATAAAATCGGCCGTGGCGCCTACACATGGATATTTCAACTCCAAATTCTTCTTCTTAAAGAGGAAACTGTTGGTGCGGCGGAGTCGAGACTGAAGGGCATGTGGTTCTCGAATGTCCGCTGTACGATGGGCCTAGATAGGGTGTAGTTAATACGCGGGACAGGATTGTACCTGGGACTCTCTCGTGTTCTCAAACCAAATTTCATGGTGAAAACCCACGCGTTCTAGAAACTCTGTACCCATTAGCGCCATTAACGGCTTCAGATCTTCAATACCACTAATATGAAACCACTTGTATGTTTGAACATTTCTTTTATAGTGCAACGGAACATGTGCATTTTTGAGGTGCAGGAGTTTTCAGAAATATTTCTGAGATTCCACCACCGCATTACATTGCCTACCAAATTTGAAGTCTATTTGGGCTGTTGGAGAGTGGACAGTGTCGACAAAACAATAGGAATTCTTTCTTGTTTTACCTAAGAAATTCTAAAAATATATAAATTTAACAAACGTAGATCGCAAATAAACCACTTTTGATGAACAATATAAGAATAAAAGCCCGACGGCACACAACTAAAAATTATGACCTACCGTAGGACGAAGACTGTTAACGAAACGTTCCCCTCGTTTAGTTTAGTGTGAATAAATAATTACGAGTATCTGCTTCGAGAGTCGCGTGAACACAAAGACCTTTACAAAAACACGTCGCTTTGTTTCTTACCTCACAAACATTACCGGATAACATAACCCGACACAGATAACCAAAAATGGAGGTTATCTCATTCCTGCACCATAGTGGAGAGCGGTGGTTAGGGACGAGTGCAAGTAACATAACCTGACCTGAATAACCATGAAGGTTACCTTGCTCCAGCGTTTTGCCGGTGGGGGTATCTAGCCAACTGGTAACAAATGACACATATAACAACAATTGAAGAGGTTACTTGACTTCTGCGCCATAGCGTTGGAGAGTGGAAAGGGCTGAATGCGTGTAACATAATCAGAACACAACTTGACACCGATAATGACAATGGGAAGTTACCACGCGCCTGCGTCCTGTTAGTGGGGAAAATCCGTTATCAAATCAAAATGTTCCTGGTAGTTTTAGTGTAATTGTCACAAAATGCTAATAGATGCAATGTCCGGCACCTTAGCTAGTATGTGCTAGCCAACGGACGACACTTCAGCTAGTTTGTGCTAGGCAATGTCCAGCACCTCAGCTAGGCAATGGACGGCGCTTCAGCTACCTAGTACAACGCAAAGGCCGGGAACTCAGTTTTTTTTTTTTCGGGTGCTCCGGTAAATCACCCAGCCCCCAGTTAACATTGATAACGCGGGTTATATCCGGCTGGGACATTCAGCCCTTAGGTTGTTGAGAACTGATTATACTCTACATAATACAATGATAAGTTCCTAAAACCAAATCAGCGCGAAAAAAAATATATATGTACGTATTTATTTTAAAAAAAGACTTACCATAATTTTGGAATAATCCAAAGGTAGTTTCATAACGACATTTAAATCAAATTCGTTAGCTTCTTTCACACGAAGGTTTTCGTAATAACTTCCTACGTATTCATTGTTTTTATACATATTATCGAACAATTCGTCTTTTTTCATTAAGCTGATCACCTTAGAAATGGTCTAAAATGAACAATAATAATAATTAATATAAAGGTGAAAGAAGAGAGAAATTACTCTCTCATTTAAGGAATGAAAAGATAGCATAGGTAGAAATAACTAAGAACAGTTAATGACGAAAATATTTAAAATTTTACAAGCAAACATCTAAAAAAAAAAAGGTTTGGAAATGTCATTTCAAGTTTGTTTTCGGCAAGTAACATGCAAACCGGATGGCTTTCCAAAAAATGTATTTCATATAAGATTTACAACTTCAAAGTTGAGGAACGCGGACATATTGTGGAATTTGTAATAAATAAATAAAACAAACTGTTTTTTGAAATATTGTCTATTCCACTAAAGATATTTATAAAAATACAACTACCGGTTTCGGCTTTATACCATCGTCAGGTCTAGTTATGAACTAAGTTAGTCTCTCTCTAAGCACTGGCTTATGGGATTGATAGTTTTAAACCCGATATTAAAACCTTCTTTTTTTAACAATTTACCTACTTTCTCTGAAATTTTTCCGTAATAGGTTAAGCTGACCCATCTATTAGTGGAGTCTTTATTTAGTTTTTCTAGTTTGGTCAGTTTATTCCTAAAATTATGAGTTTTGACCCTCTTTTCAATTTTATTTATTGTTTTTTGTGGGTAGTTATTGTTTTTGGCTATTTCCTTAATGATCTTGATTTCTTTATATTTTGATTGTTGGCTCATTGGAATTGTGTAAGCTCTGTGGAACATCGAATAAAAGGCCGGTTCTATGCTCATATTCTTCCACATATACCTATGTTTGTTATTATCTGTTATTATTATAGGTTTCCATATATTTGTTACTATCTGTTACGTTTTTAGTTTTATTTTTTACTTATTAGTCAAAGGATGTTATTTTATGTAAATTAAGAAAAATTAGTGTTTTGTCAAATATTTCATGATGTAGCTAACGGTTAAGCCGGGGGATTCCCTAATTGAAGTGACACCTTTCACCAGAGATGTATTGGAGGGGTCCCACTTTGCAAACTAACTTAGTTCATAACTAGACCTGACGATGGTGTGAGGCCGAAACCGGTAGTTGTATTTTTATAAATATCTTTATTGGAATAGACAATATTTCAAAAAATAGTTTGTTTTATTTATATAAGATTTACCTTTCAGTTTCCTCCACAGCTTTTATTTGAAAAGATTTTTGGTTGAGAAATAAATATAAGCGGTATCTCAAAAAAAAGTACCGAAATAGTCGTCTCATTTTTGTCTAGATTTCAGCCAGAATTTAATCAGTCACTTAGCATAATTGACAACTTCATCTCAAATTTTAGGTACAATCGTTTCTGAGTTAGAGAACTCAAAAAATTCCCAACCACACACAGACATAATCGCGAAAATGGTGAAACATTTTCAGGGGCACTTAAAAAGAGAAATTTATTCTACATCGAAAACGTTTTGCACGATTACAATACTAACTTATACTATCGGGAGTAATCGAGTTCACAGACATTTATTTTTCATTTTTGACATCAGGTCGGAAAACATAAAATTCCGTTAAAATCGCCGATTACGTAACTTCACATATACTTCGTATAGCTGGAAAACTAAAAGTAAATCGTTATGAAAAGTTTGCGTTTTAAAAAACAGTTATAGCATATCTCGCACCCGCGAATGAGCTGATTTCCGTCGGAAAAATAAAGCTTCCCCTAAATACGTTTCAAACATCCTATCGTAATTTGGTTTCTTCACTTAGCCGTTTGCCCGGAATCGTAATGACAGAAACACACTCTATATGTAAAAAAATAAAATTATTATGAAATTACAATAAGTAAAATTGATCTAAATTAGTACCATTCACCACTTGTGTTGGAATGATAAATAAACACTACGCTAAAAACTGACATTTTAAATGTGTCATTCATCTATATCATTAATGATTTATTAACGTTTTAAAATAAAAATACCAATAAAAAGATCAAAATAAACAGTACTTTAAAAAAAAGCTACAAAGTTTGAAGTCCTTATAAGGTTAAATCGCCTGGCAGGTAGTTTTCAGTATACTCAACAGAATGCAGCAGCTGCCAGTCCTCTCGAGACTGGTACAAATATATTTACCACTCCAACGCAATTCATTTAGTAGAATATAAATGCGGTAAAAAAAAATCTAAATATAAGAGATATTGTAGTTGAATTTTACATAAGACTGATCGTGACTGACTGTAGCTCTGACGGCTCTTGTTGTGATACGTTACTGATGCCACCTATTCTAACAAGTATTGTAAAAGTTCGTTCTGAATTATTATCAACGATCTTCAGGTAGTAAGTGTGCCGCATGAAATAATTTAACCTTTCCAAAATTGTTCCGGATTTTTTATATTTGTGATTATATCGTAATTATAGAAAAGCCATAAATATTGCCAACAAAATAATTGCAACAAATGAATTATAATTGAATAAATCCTCGATTTAGAGACATACATATTAAACTGAAAACAAACAAACACGTGAAATTATAAGATTATAGAAAATATGCAGTGGATGTGACAGTTACTTAAGTTAATTTCACATGCACCTTTGGATTTTATTTACTTTCCCGGCTAAACAAAGTATAAGGGAAGTTATGTAATCGGTCAAAAATTCGATGGGGAGTTTTCAACGGAATTTCATGTTTTCCGACCTCTAAGTCCAAATATGAAAAACAAATGTGTGTAAGTATGTGTGCCTATGAACACAATAACTACCGATAGAATGAATGTATCGACACGAAATTTTATATGTGACTCCAGAACTCTAACAACGACACCTATTGTTTTTCAGCCAAGTCGAACAGAGGAGGGGGGATTAGAGGGAGGCAAGTGGCTGCAACAGTCCGGGGCTTGTTGCAGCTTCCCGAAATGTGTTCGGCGCTACACCGAACACAACGATGTGTGTGCCTGCAGTAACTCTTCGTATGGCCGAAGACCTGGCAGTGAGTGCACTGTGCTTCCTTGGCTCCTCTATTTTGATTTTTGTATAGAGGAAGTTTTCAATATAGTAAATGTTTTCATTTTAACTACCAGGCTCTATATCAACGAAGAATATTGGTAGTGGCACTTTGAACCTCGACCACACATTGGTGATTCGGGTGGCGACGTACCCTTTGTCTTGTAGGGCTCTGTGTGTTGTGTTTACACTCGAGAAGGGATGAAGACCTCGGATTACTACTCAAGGCACTTTGTCGGTTGGGTTTTGGTAGGTGTGGAAATTGGCATCATTTCCTTCTAGTAGCTGGACGTAGGCCCTGGATGCCGTCGGCGTTTTGGCATATATAGTTATGCCCTGTGTGGTAGACCCTAGGGAGAATGAATCCAATTCTCCTTCTTTTATTAAAATTTCTACCAGGCTGTCGTAATTTTCGACTCCTTTTAGAAAAATAGGTGGAGGCTTTTTTAACATTTATTGTTTGGCCTACCTCTTTAATATCTGATGTTTTTGTCATTTAAGCACTGAAAATAATAAAAATATAACGGAACAAGATATTTAAGGTGTATCAAGAAGGTTGCCTGAGGGCGCCGGGAAGCTCAGTGGTATGCGTGCTTGACTTCTGAGCTCAAGGTCGTGGGTTCGTAACCCAACCGAGGCCCTTAGTTTATTTTATCTGGGAGGTAAAATAAACTTAAGCACGCCGTCCTTCGGATGGGACGTTAAGCGATGGTCCCGAGCTTGTACGATGTCAGGTACTCGTTAAAGACCCCTAACCTAGATGAATAAAAATTTAGGGTAGGCAAAATTTAGGACTCCCACAATAGAGTCGGGCTCATGTCCACCAGAGTGACGAAAGAGCTCTGGTAGTAGGCGATATGACCTCGTTGTTAAAGCCCGGGCATGAGTCATAAAACCTAACCTAACCTAAGAAGGTTGCCAAACAGCTGTGCTAAATAAAATACTGTTACAAAGTCTAATGAAATGTCAGTTATAACTCTGTATCCTGTACACTTGACAATGCTCTAACCAGCCAAATATATTGTGTCTTTTATATAAATATAGTGGAATTTTTTGACTCGTTCTAAGTGTTTTATACAGTAGTATTTACAATGAACTTCCACAAGATTTCTGGCGAAAACAACTTTAATAATGAAATTTCATTACTTCCATCTTTTCCAGTGAACATATTCCAAAGATTTCTACATGTAACTATGAGAGTACCTACTAACTTACGATACAAAAATCATTAAATTTAAAAATTTTCAAAAACTATAAAGGTTAGGTTAGGTTTTATGACTCATGCCCGGGCTTTAACTACGAGGTCATATCGCCTACTACCAGAGCGCTCTTTCGTCAGTCTGGTGGACATGAGCCCGACTCTACTGTGGGAGTCCTAAATTTTGCCTACCCTAAATTTTTTTATTCATCTACGGTAGGGATCTTTAACGAGTACCTGACATCGTACAGGCTCGGGACCATCGCTTAACGTCACATCCGAAGGACGGCGTGCTTAAGTTTATTTTACCTCCCAGATAAAATAAACTAAGGGCCTCGGTCGGGTTACGAACCCACGACCTTGAGCTCAGAAGTCAAGCACGCATACCACTGAGCTACCGGCGCCCTCAAAAAATGTTTCATTTTTGTCTATATTTAAGAAAACATGACCACCTTCATGATTTATACTTACTTCATCTAAAATTTTCACATTTTCTTTGGTCGTTTCTTTGTCCAATTTGGTGCATTGCTTGTGAACACTTAAAAGTATTTCATCCAAATCTTTGTAAAAAATTTCTTCTCGCAAATCCTGAAATCAACAAGAAAATTAACAAAGGTATAATGTTTCTAACATGAAGAACGTCGAACATCCTAGCTAGGACCTGGATTTTTTTTGTTAAATATTCCCCTCTACTTCTTATTGTTGGGGAAGTCTTCGGTAAATCACCGGCAATGTACTTCCCCAGAACGAATGAATCAATTAAATTTTTGGTCCCTCTCCAAAACCAGTCGTTTGCACTAATATTCAATAGTTGACTTACATAGAGGCTCCTTAATCCTCATACTAAATTGTGGGTTGATAAATTATAACAATATAATATAAAATATATTTGAATTGTGCTCCCCTTCGGCCGATATCGCTCAAATTTGATAGGTTAGGTCCTCGTTGGGTTTTGACTTGCGAGTATGAAATTTCATGTCGATGTATTCATTACATCAGCAGTTATTAAGGTTTTCGAATTGAGCCCTCCCTCTGGTCCCCCCCTTCTCTTCAACCAATTTCGCTGAAAATTAATAACGGTCGTCTTTATCGGGTTTTGAATTCACATATGAAATTTTGTGTCGATACATTCATTCTATCAACAGTTATTAGAGTTTTTGTGTTAAGCCACTCCCCTAATCCCCCTTTCCCTTTTGTCTATTTGACTGAAAATCAATATAGGTGTCGTCGTTAGAGGTTCACATACAAAATGTCTTGTTGATTCATTATACAGAGTACGAAAACTTGAATAGAATGGTTTTTATTAAAAGAAGAAAAATAACACCATTCCAAGAAATATACAAAGAAAAAAAAACACTTACGACTATAGCCATTTAGGCCGTCAGTCGGAGTTGGCATTACAGATATTTGATAATGAAGAACAAAAAATATTAGCTTATATAAATAAATGAAGAAAATAAATAATCATCGTTAAATTCTTTTTTAAAAAAATATGTAAACATAAAACATACAAAAATAATAATGCGAATAATAAGAAAATAAAATAAAGACAAGAAACCAAATAAAATTAACTAAACAACATGGCGGGTAAATGGTAATAATCATAAATTACATGAAGGAAGGAGGGTTGATTGGCTCCTAGAAATTAAATTCCCGAATTAACATATTTCTATATTTAGATGCAGCCCTTGCGTAGTTATATATCAGATTCCAGTTTTTTCCATTCAGAAAAGCGATGAGTTCCCCTCTCCCTAAGGTAGGTTTGCCCAGCCACCTCTGTCTGGCCTTCCTAAGGACGGGACATACCCCAACAAAATGGAACAGGTCCTCCACCTCCCTCAGGTTACAGAGCGAACAGAGGAATTGCTCTTCTCTCCTGCTCACGTTGAAATTCAGGTATAGCAAATGTCCCCTAAGCTTCATTATAGTACGCATCAAGCATAATTTGTTTCCATCTTTAATGTAGTGATTCTCCCCCAAATCAAAATTGAGATCCTTATACAGACCATGAAAACGTGAGCTGGATGCTTCATTAAACAAGTCATTTTTAAAACTCCTTCCACTTCGAAAACTTGAATATAATTTCAGTTCAATATTTCGCGCTGGGGAATGGAATTGCCGCTGATTCATCTGTCACCATATATATGATTATATTCCTTGTTCCCAGAATCCCCTATATCCCACCAATTATACATATACTACACTGACACTAAGGGGAAATTAATAATTAATATTATAAAAATATATGAGACAAATAATCTGATGTAATTTAGGTCCAGATGGAATAAATAAGCCTTATAGAACGAATAGAACAAATGGACCAAATCGACCCCTTGTCTAGATTTTAGTTTTGCCAAAATATATATTATAATGTCGATATAAGTTTTGTAAAATAAAGTTAAGGATATATGTAATAATAAATTAAATATAGAACAAAATCATTGTAAATACCCATAATGGAAGGTTCTAGAACGACAGTCTAGGCTGTTCCATGATATTATAAAATACCCAGGCACGCAGAGCGACTCACTCACTCACACTTTTGTACTACCACATAGTCACCACTATCATGTATTTTTATTCTTGTCTTCAATTTGTCATTGTGGGTCTATTGTATTATATTTATTAATTGTATCTAGGGTATTACATCCAACATATATCGAAATTGGGAGTTCGAAACCCGGTCAAGGCCCTTTGATATTTCACTTAGGGGAAAAAAGTGAACACGCCGTCCTTCGGATAGGATGTTAAGCTATGTTCCCGAGACTGTACGTCAGGTATTCGTGAGAGACCCTATCCTAGGTAACAAAACCTGGGTTGGCAAAATTTACGTCTCCCATATTAGGTCTCATGACCACCAGAGCGAAGATGGTAGGCGATACGACCTCGTAGCCCGGGCATAGGTCAAATTAACTAACATCCTCAGAATAAATCATTTAACAAGTCCCTAAGTTCATTGACATCATATCAGCAATTTCACATTAACAATATTATGCAATATTACATCGGTAGTTATTCCGGTTTTTTAATTAAGCACTCTATTTCTGGCGTTCTTAAGATATAAATTACTTTATGGATTTCTGGACTAGGGTCGAAAAACAAATTTACGGTGTGGAATGGACAATAAATTCAACGTAATACGTTATTGTATCAAATAATTATCTCGTTAATGTCATACATCTATAGGCTGTTTTTTTTTTGTTTTTTTGTCATACGTACGATGCATATTAACCATGTCCCTGTATTATCTAGTTATTTACGACATCCATGGCCCCGGGAGGGAATTCTATTTACGAAATAAAACTCACTCCCGGATGGGATTCGAACCCGCAAATCAAGGTGAGACCAAGCGATAGGGTTGGGCGATAGTCGATAGTTGGCACTATCGATAGTCCGATAATATCGGTTAAAAACTATCGAATACTATCGATAGTTTTCCGATAGCAATTCATTTTTGTCCAGATCTATTTAATAAAGAATTTCAAGAAATTTATTATAATTAAATTCAATTACCTACCTACCTATTGCAAACTTGCAGGATTATAAATTATAAGATAAGGGATAATTATAAAGATAAATGAAAAACGAATTTATTTGAATTTTCAAAAAGTGTGTGTAGATAATAAAAATTAATCCCATTTTTATACGGCGAGAGCGCAAAGGTTTTAATTAAGTTTTTAATTTATTTTGAAGTTGCCCGTCTCGCCCGCCACAAAGGCCGCCACTGCAAAGGCCTACTGATTACTCAGCCATCTCAATTTTCATTGTTGTAAGCTGTCTAACAGCGATAATCATTCATCTAGGTACATAAATTCCTAGAACAAACATAAATAGAAATATTACAAAATTTGGATAATTAAAATCAGCTTTGTGCTCTCGCCGGCCAACGGCTTTGTTTGAAGTTCTGTGATAAAGAATTAATTAATTTGCCAATTTGCGCTCTCGTCGTATAGTCACCCTCATAATAAAAATCAGCTTTCTGCTCTCGCCGGCCAACCCCAAAAAAATTTCTAAGAATTGTAGAATAAGATCCCCAATTAAAGAGGAAGTTAGGATTATAAATACTTAGAAGAGCCAAAGCCCAATACCGTGAATTTAATTTGTTTGCACAAGTGCGTGACTACGTCATCAACTTCAAAACTTGTGAGTAAAAATTAAAAAAATATCAATAGTCAAAACTATCGTTATTGGTTACCGATAGGCGTGGCCTATCGATATTGGGTACCGATAGGCGTGATCTATCGATATATCGATAGTAACTATCGACTATCGCCCAACCCTACCCCCTACGCTATAGGCCGCACGGCCACCATGGCTCCCATACGCTTTCAATGGGTGATAAAATTTTAGTTAAAGTTATGTAGAAAGTAGTAAGTAGAAATTATATTGTGTCATACATTTAAGATAATGAAATAATTACGAATGTTACCATTTCTCTGACGAATAAGGAGCAGGAACAATGCACACGACAGACACTTAGAAACTTCAATTTAAAAAAAAATCACAAGAGTGTTTGTGAATGTCGAAACCAGTCGAAGGAGTGCAACCAACAGAGGACCGGCTGGCAGATGTCTGATTTGTGTTTCACATAACGTGGCCTAGAGGTGGAACTCGGCCGGAGACAGACGACCACACCCGAACATCTCCCACTCTTTTCCTGTCGGAGAAAATTGAATACACGCGTAGCCAAAGAAGGCCCTTTTTGAGAAAATAAATTAAATTTAAAAAAAAGAATCTCCTTTATGATTTTTTTTTTCTCATTTCAAAATATTTGCAATCATAATACAATATGGGCATATTATAATTATATCATATTATGATTATATCATAAGCATATGTGATGACAAATCACAGTCAGCCAGCGCTGACACTCCCTCGAAAGTTTATATACATACAGACATTTAAAACTTCGTGTCGTTACATTTATTCTATCGGCAGTTATTAAAGTTTTTATGTTCAGCCTAACCCCTAATATCCATCCTTTTCTTTGGTCAATTTTGCTCAAAAACAATAGGCATCGTCGTTACAGGATTCTTAATACATTCATTCTACCGAGAGCTATCGTGTTCACAGACACAAAGACAGACAGACTTTTTTTCATGTATAGGTTGGAAGACATGAAATTCCGTTGAAAACCCGGCATCGAATTTTTACCGATTACATAACTTTCCCTATACTTCGTATATGGATTCGCAAGATAAAACCCGATAGAATGAAGATATCGACACGAAATTTTATATGTGTATTCTCTATTTTCTCCCTTATTAAATTATAGGATAATTTATTTAAAAAACAAAATAGTTTTTTAAAGGGAGGTGCCATCGGATTTCTCGCTTTAGGGTGCCAAATCCTAGAGCGGTACTGGTACTACTCACTCATTTTATGTCCACAACCCTTCAAAATTTTCAGTTTTGATTTGGTATTTGAATATAGAGGTCAACTCAGTAAATATGTTGTATAAAAAGATGACTCTGATTGATACTAGAAATGTTAATATATAAATTATAGATAGATACTGATGATGGGAGTACTTCCTGAAACGTCTGTAATTGCTCATTTTTAAAGAATAAAAATAAAAATTGGAGTTGTCATGTGTGATAAATCATATATATAAAGCTGAAAATGTCTGTGCGTTGTACCGCTATAACTCACGAACGGCTTCATGGATTTGATTAATTTTTTTAAAAATTTGTTCGTCATCGTCTGTGGAAGATTATAGGCGTATTAGTACCTCAATATCTGGTCCATCCCAGCATCCACCCACGCAATCTTTGTAACTCAAAAACCACTGCAATGATTAATGAGGAATCTTTTTGAATAGATAAGTTTTGTCTACCGGAAGGTTAAGGTCTATTTTTTAATCAACCCCTGGTCCATCCCAGCATCCACTCACGCAATCTTTGTAACTCGAAAACCATTGCAACGATTAATGAGAAATCTTTTTGAATAAATTAGTTTTAGCTCCAAAGCTGGCGTTACTACAGTTGAAGGACTATAAGCCTTATTCCGTATGAATAATTGAAAATTATAACATCATGAATGTACTGTCGAGGAACTGAATAGCCTTATAGGAGATATTGGGAGAAAAGTCAAAGTTCCCCGGGCAACGCCGGGTATTACTGCTAGTATATTATATACTTAAACTTATTTTTTTTTGTTTACAGGTAAGTTTTTTTTTTTCTTCCCGCGTAATGAAGATCATCGATGGCTGTATTACTATAGGTACCTACTGTCTACGAATCGTATGATGTAAAACTTAAGGTAAGAAAGCATATATTTTAATTGTTTTATATTTATTATATTAACTATATTTTAATTACATTGTAACATAGCTGAATGCTATGTGCCATAAAGTCCCATGGAGTTCACACTCATTGGAAATCTTGAAAAAGCTGCTTTCACGCTAAAATTTAAAATATAATTTTTTCTAAAAAAAAAAAGAATGGGCATTAACATTTATTTTCTTTGTTGGAAGAAATAAATTGATTGAATTATTTGTTTTTTATATTTATACATTGTAGTGCACATAGCCTATGTTTCTCTGAACTTGTCTTGGTGATTAGAAATGTGCAGCTTTTTACTGATTAATGTTTTTTTTTTGGAGACTTTCTGACAATGAGTGCAAACTCGTAAGCCAGCTATCATAAAATAAATTAAAACTTCCCTGAGATATATACTTTTTTGCCACCTGTCGAAGAAATAGATTTATTTTTTAAAGTGTTTAATCTTTTTGCTAACTTATGGTGCATTCTGTGATCAGTCAGAGTGTTTTAGGATTGAAATATAATTAGGATTATATACCAATATTTTTTATTTATACCAATAGTTTTAATTCATTTTAGTATTTTATTTTATACCCGTTTGTTTTTAAAGGAACTTTTTTTTTATATATGTATATCTTATAGTATATAATTTTGAATAGATTTAATTAATTTCTATTATTTTTAGATACAATAAAATAGTATTAGTTTATTTAAATATTTTTTGTAAGTTATCTACTGCCGACATTCCTATCCATCCTCAGACATTACTGACGACTTACGCTGACGACACAGCAATCCTTTCCACCAATCCTGATCCTGCTGTAGCCTCACTCATCCTCCAGGAGCACCTCACTGAAATAGAGAGGTGTTGCAACCTCTGGAGAATTAAATTAAATGAGCAGAAATGTGTTCAAGTCACATTTACCCTACGCCCTCAATCCTGTCCTCCCGTCATCATTAACAACATCCTCATTCCCTCTTCAAACCAAGTCCGCTATCTCGGGTCTACCTAGACAGTAGACTTACATGGAACCCACATACACGACTTAAACGACAAGAACTGAATCGAAGATACGGACTGTTACGTCGACTACTTGGACCAAAATCGAAACTGACGACTAACAACAAACTTACGATTTACAAGACCATTATACGTCCAATTTGGATTTACGGACTCGAACTTTGGGGTACAGCTAAACAATCCAACATCAATCGTATCCAAGCATTCCAGTCCAAACTCCGCCGACGAATTGTCAACGCTCCTTTCTATGTCACCAATAAAGTCCTACACAGAGATCTCAGTATTCCCACTGTAAATGAATTAATCAAATCCCGATTCCAATCATTCCACAGAAACCTTTCTTCCCATTCAAATCCTCTCGCACAAGACCTTTCCTCTCATTCCCATCCTGACAATCCTCCCCGCCGCTTGAACAGGAGGTGGCCTCGCGATCTTCTCTCGGAGGATAGTGAATAATGACAATTAACTTTCGAGGGAGTGTCAGCGCTGGCTGGCTTCTCCCATCAAGTGACGTTATATTTTTCTTTTACCACATATTTGCTTATTATGTATATATTGTATATAGATTGCAAATGGAATAAAATAAAAAAAAAAAAAAAAAAATTACGTAGGGATGCTAGCTTTAGTATTGTTGTGATCGTTCACGGATAAATATTGTTATACCTACGTTGACTTAGAGGGGTATTTTTTAGTTGTGTTGTATTTATGTTTGTATGAGGTTCATAGGAATAAACTAAGTTTTATAAAATTACAGTATTGTTTTATTTGATTTTGTTCATAGATCAAATTAGCGCCCGAATGTACATAGTAAATATGCGGTTCGTTGCATTTTGATCTTGGCTCTGTACCATATATTTGTAAGCCATAATAGAGGTTGGGGAAGATGAAGTGTTAAAATTCAGTTTTTGTCGAGTACATAATTTAAAACGCCCATTCAAAAGTCTGATCAATAGTATAAGTCACCGGTCTAGTGTTTTGAATTGAAATATTTATATATCTGGGAAAGCAACAGAATCGTTCTCAAATAAGGAAAATTTGACTCAGTTTGAAATATGACGGTTCCTTTTATTTTGAACTAACAGATAATGTGTCATTAGATAAACAGAATTACGACATACAGCGATTTGCAAACATTAGCAATCAACAATTAATTATCTTTATAAAAATATCAGTCCATTGTGTAGATAGATTTTTATTTATTGTTTAGGATAAGAGACGTTTTAGTTCCCCAGCAATATGAGTATGGGGGAAGTTAAGAAATCGGTCAAAAATTCGATGCGAAGTTTTATACGGAATTTCATGTTTTCTGACCTCCAGATACCAAATGAGTAAAAAAAATTTTTGTCTGTGAACACGATAATTCCCGATAGAATGAATGTATTTATTAGTTATGTATAATGTATTATAATATATGTAATTATAATGTAAAATGTATTTATACTCCCATAGTAGAGTTGGGCTCATACCCACCAGAGTGACGAAAGATAGATTTGATAGTAGGCGATATGACCTTGTCAATTATATGACCGAAGTTAAAGCCCGGGCATGAGTCATAACTAAGTTATTGGTAGAGTATTTTTTTGTTTTCTGTTAGCAGAATAGACTTAAATACGGTTCTGTTTAAAATGTCTTGATTAAATTGTTTAATTATTTATAATTAATTTTTCTTCAAATATAGTATATTCATGGCGATTCCAGCCATATGAGAGTTGATTACTGAAACTATAATTTTTAAAATTAAATTATAGTTCTTATCAGTTACTCTAATTCAAAGAAAACCACTGCTGACATCTAGCGGCTAAAGCCGGAACTATAACAATTTCTGTTTCAGATATATTAGATCTGTCCTTTTGAAAATTTTTCTTTGTCACTCAGGGGCCACCACTTTTCCCTGTTTGATATCTACTACTATATATTAATAATATTTAATAAACAATAAGTGTGCAATTTGTAAGAAACGCTTTTAGGTTAATAGCGGCAAAGTTATATATTATTATCTATACAAGTTCAGTTGTTTTACCAGTTTTATATTTTCCTTGACAAACAATAGGTTGCGTTCAACCTAATGGTGGAGAGTAAACCATTTTCTCACAATGGGTACCCAAATTTCTACCTACATACATCAACTCACTATAATAAGAACGGAGCACAAAATGGTGATAAAACTCAGTTTTGATGACGTTGTCAAGATTATGCCAACATTAAGTCGAGCTTAGAAACGTGAAATGTGAATCCATCAATTCAAAATAACCTTTGAATATTATAATTTGACTAAAAAATATTGATAATTATATTAACCTTCGCACCACAAGGTTTGGGTCCAAGCGTTCTTCCTGATTTCAATTTAGTGTCTATTATTTTATTGTTTTCATGTTTTGTCTTCTATTGTGTTCATAGGTTTTTTTCTTCAGATTGCTGGATTGAACGCTTTTGTATTGTTTCGGCTTATACACAACAGCAAACATATTTTTCTCTTTATAGAAGCCGAACTATGTACGTGGCTGTTACCCATTATTGTAATTATTAATTTTTAGAATTTTAAAATATGAGTTGAATGTTTATTTATGGAGAGGTTGTGGATTTTGCTTTTTATATTGTGATTTTACTAATTAATCTCAGTAACAATAAGTTGTAAGACATATGAGGAGTTTGGAGCCAGAGCGGACCAACCCACAATTTTTCGGAAAATGAGTTATTACCATCCTAATGTTAGCATAGGTTCCCTTTTTTCAAAACCAGTGTGGATCACTTAGTTTCTTCACTTCAGTGATAGATAGCAGCACTTTAAGTTTAGTCCACAATTATTTTGTGCATATATTTTCAAAGTCACAATGGATCATACGGCCTTCAAAAACTTTTTAGAACACAAAAAGGGATCACTCATCCAATACTATTCTAAAATTTCAAATATAAATAAATATTTGGGGCCCATTTATGGAGATAAACAAAATGTACTCAATTTTCAATTGCCATTTTCTTCCTGTTTAGTTTCAACCAGTTGGTCCGCTCTGGCTCCAAACTCCTCATATATTAGTAAGATTTTGTGTTGTTTGCAAAAAGTGTCTAAGAAGAGGAATATATTTTAGTTTTTACATAAGTATTTTATATATTTATATAAAATTTATATATATTTTATTTAATTAGCAAGTAAGAATTTTTATAAGACAAGAAACACCTTTTCTACTAAAATCTTTTTTCAAGATTTATAATTAAATTGTTTTTTTCAAGATTGACTCACTTTATTATACCCACTGCATATACTAAAAAAATGTTTTGCAACAGTAAAATGTGCAATAGATTTGAGGTACTCGTTAAAGACCTAGGTGAATAAAAATTTCGGGCTCATGTACACCAGAATGGCGAAAGAGTGCTCTGGTAGTAGGCGATATGACCTCATAGTTAAATGTAGTCTGATTTTGATTGTGTCTATGTTGATGGGATGTTTAAAAGAGAAGGCCAGATTGGTTGTGGTCCATTTGAGAAAAGCTGAATTACATCTCGCGGACGGAATTAAACCAAGGATTAGAGGGATTGTTTCTGATGAATGGGAGACCTGATGAATGAGAAGAACCAGAGGATAATAAATAAAGAAGAATAAATTAGACATTTAATCAGTTATTTAATCACTTCAACCTCAGGAAAAAGTCGTCGGTGAATCACTGGCAATATACTTCCCCACAATTAATTAATCAATTCAATTTCCGCTCTATACCAATCGGCCGTTTGGGCTAAAATCCAATAATTGAATTACATAAGGGCTTCTCAATCCAAGGTAATTAAAAAAAGGCTTAAGTGTTAATCTTAAATAAATAAAATATATAAATAATAATTAATAATAATGAAATGATAAAACAAAACATAATAAATAATAATAATTAAAGTGACATATTCGAAGCTCACCTCTACCCCACTTTTCAATGGTCTAAGGGACATGATTCATCGGCCTGACAATAATGTCAATTCAAGTTTTTACCATAGACAGCTGACAATGTTGTAAAACATTTGTATCTTTCTTAGACTGAACGCCGCCCCACTGTTTTTTTTTTAAATTTTTTTGAGGAAATCACAACCTATCATATTTTTCTACATACTTACCCTACTTGAAAACTGCATTTATCATTTTTTATCTCAACCAAGATCTCGGGAGGGAAACTTTTGAAAAAAATAAAATAAATTAAATAAAGAACAAAGAAAAAAAAAAAGATAATTGATTTAAAGAAGAGGGTTTTTTTTAGGTTCTAAAATAATTGAATAAAAATTAATAAACATATTAATTTTTCTGTCAAATAAGGAAAATTTCCCTCAAAAAAAGAATAAACTTGGAATAAGTTAAAATGGAACAGTCAGCGGTTATAACCTAATTAAATGATATAAATAAAAGATTTTTTTCTTTATAGTCCTTCGGATGGGACGTTAAGCGACGGTCCCGAACCTGAATGATGTCAGGTGCTCTCAGGTAACCTTATCCTAGGTGAATAAACATTGGTGGGCAACATTAACTCTCACAATAGATTCGGTCTCATGGCCACCAGAGCGTAATCGTAGGCAATATGACCTCGTATTTAAAGCCCGAGCATGAGAGTCCCAATAATTATGTTGTATAATAATATTTATAATAATACTTAACTAACTATTAAGTAATCTTTTATTATGATTACAAACCCAGAAAAACGTACTTTATCTTCACAACACTTACCACAAAACCCCCCACGAAGGTCGAAGAGAAGATGGAACCGCGACTTACTGCCACCCTAAATCCTATTCGTTCTTAATATATATATATATATATATATATATATATATATATATTTTTTTTTTATTTTTTTTGAGGGCGCCGGTAGCTCAGTGGTATGCGTGCTTGACTTCTGAGCTCAAGGTCGTGGGTTCGTAACCCGACCGAGGCTCTTAGTTTATTTTATCTGGGAGGTAAAATAAACTTAAGCACGCCGTCCTTCGGATGGGACGTTAAGCGATGGTCCCGAGCCTGTACGATGTCAGGAACTCGTTAAAGACCCCTGCTCTAGGTGAATAAAAATTTAGGGTAGGCAAAATTTAGGACTCCCACAGTAGAGTCGGGCTCATGTCCACCAGAGTGACGAAAGAGCGCTTTGGTAGTAGGCGATATGACCTCGTTGTTAAAGCCCGGGCATGAGTCATAAAACCTAACCTAACCTAACCTATATATTTTTTTTTACATCATTTTCCTCTACTTTTATCATCTCTCTTACCCATCCATCAAAATTGTCTTTCAATTCCTTTTTATTTATTATTATTTTTTTTTAATTTTTTTTTTTTTTTCCTGTTCTTGGCCTAATAACTAAGATATATTTTCGTCCCGAGGACCCACCACTGGGTGGCCTTCCTCTCACATGCCCTTCACGCCAACATATCAATACCATCATAGATGCTGGTTGTTGCATCCTAGCAACAGTTGAATCTTTATAAATAAAAGACAACAAAAAAAAAAAAAATTATGATTGAATAATCAAACATTAAAAAAAAATCATAATCATTATTACAAAATGTACCTAATAAATATTAGAGTGACATTTGGAGATGTGGAATCCTCCTGTGCTGAGTTATAGTCATTTGTTTCAAGTTGTCATGTCCTCAGGACATTGGTCTATGGGAGTGACCTGCATACAATATGAGGGAGCGGTAATGTTCTGTCTGTTTTGTCTGGCAGAGAGATGGGCTCTAATGTAGAGCCTGATTGTGTTCTTGCTAATGTAGCAAGATTAAAGACTCTCATAGTAGACGTGGGCTCATGTCCACCAAAACGACGAAATAGCACTATCCCCGCAATATAACCTGTTCATTATCATGAATAAAAAATGCATTCTGTTCATTCAGTATGTACCACAACTGGTGAATCTGAACTAGAATGGAAAATATGCTTTTTAATATTACTCTATTTATTATATTTGAGGACATCGTTGATTTGAAAAAAGAAGTCGTCGTTGAATCACCGGCTATGTACTTCCCTGGTAAGAATTAATCAATTACGTTTTCGCTCTCCCTCCAAACCCAGTCGACTGTTTGGGCTAAAACTCAATATTTGACTTACTTGACTTCTAAATTGTTATACTAAATGTTGTGTCAATACATTCATTACATCGGAAGTTATTGGGGTATTTGAGTTGATCCCCCTCTAATCCCAAAACATTCATTAAAATGGAAGTTATTAGAGTTTTGTGATGTCTTTCCCCTTCCCTTTGGCCGATTTGGCTGAAAATCAATAGGTATTGTTGATACATTAATTCAATCCTGAGTTATCGTGTTTAGACATAGACAGACAGCTTTTTTTTTTTTTTAATTTAAAAACAAGATAATTTAAAATGTTTTAATAAATAAGATTTAAAAATTTAAAATAAACGTATATAAAACTAATTAAAAAAAACAATTTAAGAATTGAAAATTTCATGGATGGGACAGATGTCACAACTGCTTGTGACTCAGATGGGGAACAGGAATAACATATTAAATTGTTTTTTTTTTATGTAGTTATATATAAGTTTATTTAAAAATTTTAAATCTTACTCACTAAAACAGTGTAAATTATGAGACATTTTTGGAGGTTGTTGTGAGCGTGCTGTATTTAATAGAAGACACAGAGCTGTTGTCCACTCACGAGTTTATTTAGCATAGCCAGCTTTCAGTCTAATGAGACCATCTTCAGTGCTAACTTACTTAACAAAGGTAGTGAGCTGTACCAGTTTGGTAGGAGCAATCAGAAACTGGTACAACTCACTACCTTTATTAAGTAAGTTAGCACTGAAGATGGTCTCATTAGACTGAAAGCTGGCTTTGCTAAATAAACTCGTGAGTGGACAACAGCTCTGTCTTTTATTAAATTGTAAATTATGTTGTTTTCCAAATTATTTTATCAGACTGTCTGATGATGAGGGCAACCTCGAAAGCCGGCTAGCAAAAATTAATAAAATCTGTGAGAGGTCAGACTATATTTTATTTTACAGCCTGTGGAACTGTGTGCGTTAAGTAACTACATTTTCTGAGTTAATCGGAATGAAAAGCGGAATGAGTCGCAATAACTAACTACTTTAAATTCGTATACGTTTTTACTTTTCTTTTTTTCTTTTATTCATGTGACTAAAACTGATGTCATGTGCAACCGCTATTAACGGCGATAGCAGCAGAGTTTTTTTTCCAACCACTCAACAACTTTATGTCACATTTGTGATAGTAAGACTAGTGGGACGAGATTTCTCATAGAAATAAAAAATGTTGTCTTCCCACAGTTTATTTACGATCAGAAGCAGAACTGGCCTGTAAACCTTTGGAATCTACACTGTACGGGTGGGATGTGCCATTGATAATGAGGCTGTTGCTTTGAAAACTGATTCTGGTCGCAAATAAAACAGTGGGAACACAACTTTTATTCCTAAGAGAACTCTAAGCCTGTAAAACCCTGCATAAGTTTTAGTTTACATTTCTGAGCCGAAACAAAATAAAATTTGTTTTCTTATTTACTTTTGTAAATTTCGTTCAAAATAATTCTCCCAGGATGGAAGACATATGGAACAATTTTCAAATGGACAACAATTAGAAAGTTATGACAATGTGGATGAAAAGTTGACAGACAGTTAGGGGTGTGAAGGGGGGGGAGACGTCAACTCAACATGTTGTCAGCTGATGTTTGGTAGGGTATGTTTTGGCGGGAGAAGCCCTGCGCCGGTTTCCCGCCTCGCCTGCCTCTGGCTGCCCCTTGCCGCCTCAGTCTCCGAAACCCGCTTGTACAGTCCACATCTTGTTTCTCTCGCCTCTATGTATGTCTCTTGCATGTTCTTCTCTCACTCTCTCTCTCCTCAATTTATCAATTCATTTTTTCTCTCTTCAATTTCTTTTATAATTTTCTCACATCTTTAGTTTCCATTAGCTATATCTTCTTTTCCATATTATACCCATACATTTTTTCTTCTTCAGTAATTAGTTTATTTTTTGAACTTTTGAACTTTATATACATATTTATTCATGTATTACCAATTAAAAAAAAAAAGTACAAATGCATCCTCCTCTTCAGTAGGCTACGAAAAATAAATTGAAACGATACTAATGACTGTGATGGTTGAAGAAAATAAAGTAAAAAATATAAAAACTTGAAATAAACGTTCCTTTACCTAATTTTTACTTATTTTTTCCAAAAAGTTATTTTCTCTATTAATAAGGATTAAATTTCATCTTCCCTGAGATGGATTCAAGCTTTTTTATTAATTTTTTTTATTAAAGAAAGAATTTGGAGTATTCAGCACCATCTTGCTGTGTCTCAAAAATAAAATGATAAGATACTGATGACTGTGTTGGTTGACGAAAGTAGAGTAGAAAATCATTTTTTTAAATATACACACAACATTCTTTACCAAAGTTTTATTTATTTATTTTTCTCTAGATATATTCTCTCTATTGAAAAATATTTGTTAAATTTCATCTTCTTTGAGATTGATTCCACACCCTTTTATTTATTATTTCATTAAAAGAAATGAGTTGGAGTATTCAGCATCATCCTGCCTGGTCCCAAAAATAAATGAAACGAAATTAAAGAATGTGGTTGAAGAAAATATAAATTTAGCTAAATATCTAACCAATAAAAAATGAAAATAATTGAAATCTTAATATAAAAATTACATTACAATTTAGCCAAGACAATTATTTTATAAATCTGATTCTACCTGTCTACACTTCAAACAGACAATTACAGAAAAGATAAATCGGTAAATAACCGTCAATATACTTCCCCAGCAAGAATGTTAATTAAAACTTAGTTGGTTACAACTAAGTTTTTGCTCTCTCTCCAAAATTAATTCTCGTTTGAGCTAATTATCAGTAGTTGACTTACCCAGAAACTACTGAATCCACAAAAGTTGATTCTACTCCTTCTCCCCTGATTCTACCTTTTCTATTGTCGATTTCGCTGAACATTAATGGGTGTCGCCCTTATAGATATGTGAATGTAAATATAAAATTTCATATGGATACATTCATTACATCGGCAGTTATTGGAGTTTTTGTATTGATCCTTCCCTAGTCCCCTCTTTCCCTATGGGCGGTTTGGTTGAAAGTCAATAGGTTCTTAGGGTGTTTTAGATTCACTTATAACATTTCGTGTCGATACTTTCTATCGGAAGTTATCGTACAGACACAAACAAAAGTTTTTTATTTTTATTTTTGGAATCAGGAGGTCGGAAAACATAAAATTCCGGGGAATGTTTATTTGTTGAATATCATTAAATATAATTTTCTGTATTAAAATTTATTACACTGAGTTTCTTTGATTCTGATAGAGTTACGAAATTACTTGGACTTGATATGATTAATAGGGAAGATATATTCCTTCTTCTTCGAATTTTTATTAATTATATTTATTATTATCTTTTAAAGTTATATTACATTACTTCCCCGAGTTATTCCTATTTCTATGAGGAGCTGTCACAGACTTTTGCCATTCTATCTCATGCCCTTCATATCTTCTCGCAAGGTTGCTTGTTATTGCATTCATCTCTTAGACAACAAAAAAATCACAGACAATGTACTTCTCCAGCCCGAATTAATTATGTTTTTACTCTTCCTCTGCAACTAATTGACCATTTGGGCTAAAAATTAATACTTGAATCCTCATACTATAGTTTGTGTCTAAATAATCATTACATCGGCAGCAGTCATTAGGATTTTTGGGTTCAGTTCTGAAAATGTTTCGTCCTTATTGGGGATTTGAATTTAAATATAAGAATTCTTTTTGATACCTTCATTTCATGAACAGTTATTAAAGTTTTTGTGTTGTGCCTCCTTTCCGTTGGCCGATTGTATCGTCGTTAAAGGGTTCTGGATTCACATACACGATGCATTCATTCTATCGGGAGTTATCGTGTTCACAGACACACAACTACAGACAAACATTTTTCTTCTTCATTTTTTTAGAATTAGGGAAATATGAAATTTTTGTGAAAACTCACCATGAATTTCTGATGGATTTCATAACTTCTACTATATTTCGTGTAGTTGAATATGTAAAAATGATTCACCGGCATCACACATTTCCAGCTTGAATTATTTATACTCAATTAGGTTTCCGTTCTCCCTCTAGACCAGGGTTAGACATACTTTTTTTTAGGTTCGGGCGAGCTAGAAAAAATAAAACTAGTTTGTTAAAAAATAACATTGACAATTTATGACAGATTACAAGTAAATAATGATTATTTAACGACAAGTTTTACGATAGCAACAATCACATGAATTCATGTGTATTTATAACTGAAAAGTAAATAACTTTGAGCACGACGTCCTTCGGATAGGAAAATAAGGAATGGTGCCGAGCCTGTAAGAAGTGAGATACTCAATAAGGACCCCTTCCTCGGTAACTGAACCTGACTGGGTAAAATTTAGGAATTCCACTTTAGAGTCGGGCTTATGTCCATCAGAGCGATGAAAGTAGGTAATATGAACTCGTAGTTAAAGCCCTACCATGAGTCATAATAACTAACTAAAATATCGTTAGCAGATATAAGTAAAATGATGCTCGTCATGCATTCCGTGGTTAACACCGTATTCAATTTTAGTGACAACCCTAAACATGAGAAGCCGGTATCTCATTAGTATGCGTGTTTGCTTACTGGCCTTAAGATTACGAGGTCGAAACCCGGCAGAGGCCCTTAGTGATGGTCCCGAGTCTGTGCGATGTCAGATACTTGCTAAAAACCCCTAGCCTAGTTGAACATGATAATATTATGTCCTCTAAGTTAAAAGCCCGGGCATGAGTCATAATAACTAATCCTAAGCATGTACGTAGTAAAAGATTCACCGAATGAGGTCTAACAGTTTTTGCTGCCAGGAAACAAAATGAGAGACGGGAACAGCGAATCAGGGCCAATTTTATTTTCAAACTTCATCCCAACCTTAACTTTTAATTGCCCCAAATTTGTCCCTAATCGATGAAGCGTTTAGTTAGTAATACCAGAGCTTCTCCCCCTCTCCCTCATCTCATTCGTATTCATGGTTTCTTTGTGAGCTGTTAATGGAACAAACGGAAAGAAGCTATTAGTTTCAAGAAGTGGCTATGTTAAGTGTTGCATTAGGTAGTAAAAATCGATTAGAACATTTCAACCAATTTTTTTTTTTTTTAGTTTATTTACTTAAAGCCACAACTATGGGGGGGAAAAACGTGTACTATACATAAAAGAAATGGAAAACTAATAAAAATAAAAATTACGTGTAAAGCTTGAGAAAGAGAAAATCACCCAAGAGAGAGAGGAAAATCACCCAGTGGTGAACCCTCATGGCATCACTTCACAACAGGAGACCTCTATGCCAAATTCTTTTTAATCTTCTTGGGGGGCAAATTTAGATTTAAAATTTTGCGAACTTCCGAATTGGTGTGTGAGTACATTTTGGTGTAGAAACGTTGGTATAAGTGTTTAATGGTTATGTCTATAGGTGTGATGCTCAAGTCGCGATGTAAAGTATTGTTTGCTATCATATGGTGGGCATTGTGTGATCAGTCGGAGAGTCTTGGACTGAAATCCCTGTATTTTTTTGATGTTTGAAGTCTTGACTGTACCATATATTTGCAAGCCATGGGTCTAGAGAGATCGGTGATGATGGGTGTATCAATTCAGTTTTTGAAGAGTAGATAATTTAGAACGCCCATTCAAAAGACTACAACAGTCTAAGTTGCCGGTCTAGTGTGAGTCCTAGTAACGTCCGTCAGTGAGGGTTCCAAGTCAGTCATATTACCGGGGTTAATCCTAAATATTTAGGATTACTGAAGAGGTTATTGCTGGTTTTCAATGAATACGGGGGTGGGGGGGGGGGGGGGGGGGGGGGGGCAGTCACCATGGCGGAGCGCGATTGTTACATGTTGGCATTTAGTGGTGTTAAACTTCATTTTCCAAGATTTACTCCAAGCTTCAATTTTGCTGAAGTGAATCTGTTGTATGAGTGACGTGGTGTGAAGTTCTGTGTGAGAAATGCGGTGTCAGCTGCGTACTTGGCTGTTAATGTGATCTACACCAATAGCCTAGGATTATTTTCTGGGGCGAGGGGCAGCCGGTCAACACGACTGAGATAATAAAACAATAGTTTACATTTCACTATCATATTTTTAGTTTGTTTAGTTAAACTTAATAATTAACAATCAGGTACCATACACAAAATATTAGTATGTTATAACAAAATAATCAACACAAATTTAAATCAACAATTAAAATTTTCATCGGTCTAGTCATCCAGTCTTATACAATAAGGAGTAGTAAGAATCCTCAATTTTTATTAATTTTTTATTTTAAGTAAACATTGCACCGCCGTGAGAAGTTTTTGGGAGAGATTTTAAAATTGTGGCAGTACGATGGGTTCGCTAAACTGCCGTACTTCGCCCATTGCCAGCATTCGTTGGAGTTCTAACTTTAAAAAAGCGTAATTTGAATCCGAATTACTTTTGACTGAGAACTGAAGCTTTCTATGTTCTTCTAAAGTGTTGACTGAATTGTTTGTCTGTGGTGGAGTTGTCTTTATATATTATAATTTTTTCTAATTAGGTACATAGATCGCACTTTTCTGGGGGAGAGCACCGGGCATTCTAGAGGGGCGTGCCAACCCCTGCCCCCCCCTAGCTACGCCAACGAATGAGATAGGGTCATGAGTAATTTTTTGACCAACTTAAAATTAGCATTGAGTTTTGTTTCCATATGAGACCAATTGATGGCTCCCTTCAATCGATAGTGTATGCTAGAGACACTGCTTTACATGTTAAACCTCTACATTGGAAATATAGGCCAGACCGAGCTTTACATGTTAACCCACTAATCTGTAGCATGAACTAGATCAAAACGAGTAACTTCCTTGACCCATTAAATGGTTCCACTATGTTACCCTGATGAGATTCCAATAGGTAGAATCTCTTTTTTGTTATGAGTACCCAGAGCCCCAAGCCATCCAACGTTGAGAATTGTTATTTAGTATGTAAATGTTGTTAGTTGGCCCAGCGGCAGGAAAACCATGAGCAAATGTATGCTAAGGGTTATGATCAAAAAGGCGCAAAATTGCGGAGGGATAAAAAAAAATTTAATTATAATAGAATAACAATAATAATTATTTTAATTCTAACAACAATACAAACTACGTACAAACGGTTTTTAACAAACCACACAAATACAAACCCAGAAATACGTCCATTATCTTCACCACACCTTACCATATAACCCTCCACGAAGGTTGAAGAGGTGGTGGATCCGCGTCTTATTGCCACCTTAAATAATCTTCCTTCTTAATATTTCAACACTTGTATTTACTACCTCGCTTTTACTTCCCATCCATCAAAATTGTCTTTTAATTCCATTTTATTTATTTTATTATTATTATTTATTTTATTTAAATTTTTTCTTAGTAAGTCACGATTCCACCTCCTCTGTGGCTCCTTCGTATAGCTTGGTAAATAAAACGCTCCTTTCTCTACTACATTAGACTATAATATTTATAGTTAATTATTAACAACTTATAGTTTTTATAAATCTAACGAAAAGAAACCTGTGACAATATTGAAAGATGTGTATAAATAATTGCATTTCATTAAAAAATAGTAGAGATATATATAAAGTGTGCTATTATATCATTTGAAGGAAATTATTCTTGAAATTATTTTTGAAAAATATACCATGGAACTGGAGGAACAAGAGATGAAAATGGATTTAGAAAAACATGGAATCTCTTTCTGGGAAAAACCCAAATTGCAACCGCCCACTTCTAGAAACATAATTATAATACCCCCATAATATTCATTGGTAATAATAGTAATATTCATTGTTTTTTTAATTTCGCCCTGAGGAGCTACCGCTGGGTAGCCTTCCTCTCTCACGCCAATCAGAACATTCGCTATCAATCAAGTCCTCTTGGTAGCTGATTGTTGCGTCATGGCCACAGTTGCGACCAACATTATTAAGACAAAAAAAAAAAAATGTTTTTCTTATAGACAGTCTTAATAATTCAGGTAAATTTTCATCCCGAGGATTTACCATTGGGTGGTCTTCCTCCCACACGCCATTCACGCCACCATATATATAAAAGTACATCATAGATGCTGGTTGTTGCATCCAGCAACAGTTGCATCTTTATAAAGAAAGTGATATAATATTGAATTAAAGGTACTGAATATCTGAACAGAACTTCTCAGTTTGTTAAATTGAACTAATACTAAGACCGTGTTTAGTAAGATTACAATTCGGTATTTACATCATACTTTTAATATTTTTAAATATGAATCTATGATTCCATAATATTAGAAATTATTTACAAAAATTATACTACTAACTAATTTCTAAAATCAGTCTTTTTTCTGTGCGGTCATCAGAAATGGGCATATGTATAATTTAATTTTTAAAAAATAGTACCTTTTCTCTTTTACATAGAATAGAGAACAAATATTGGGTTTATTTAATCTCAATTTACATTAAACATTAAAAATTAAGTTTGAAAAATAGAAATAGAAATTATTTACAAAAATTATACGACTAACTAATTACTAAAATAATTTTTTTTTCTGTGCGGTCATCAAAAATGGGCATATGTATAATTTAATTTGAAAAAATAGTACCTTCTTTCTTCCCGTTCACAAGCACACGATATCGACAGCTCATTATCGAATCGGAAACTAAACATCTCTCCCATCACTTCAGCTACTATTTTTATTATTGTAAATTGTTATTTTTTTTAAAAAAAAGCGTTCTTTGCGCACTAGAAGCATGGGTTTCCGCGTCATACGTAAAAATGTATAACTGGGCAGATTTTACTGTTTAATGTTTTGTTTATTCTACAATCTGTACAAAAACAATAAGTAGAAGTGCTTCCATAATATTATTGGTGAAAAGTCGTTACTAACTTGACTGTAATATTTTTTGAATTTATCCCTATATATAATTTATTTTAAATTATGGTTTTGGCACCTTAGATTTAGGCTCGAAAAGAAGTAACTGATATTGAGTGTTCAAATAATTACATTTGATTAGAGGAAATGCTGTTTGTCCATTATTCATGAACATGTCCATTACAATAAATCAATTGATTTTCTTTATTTTCCATTAACTTATAGGTTTAGGTTTAGGTTTTGAATCTATTAACTTATATATATTACATTATAATAAAATATACTGAACATAAGTTCAGTATATTTTATATTATAAAATATGTATTCATATTCATTTGATCTTCGTTTCGACTCCATCGATCTCATAGCATGTCTTAGATACAAAAAAAAAAAAAAAAAAAAAAAAAAAAAATGTAATCACTACAAATAAACTGAGAAACTTCATTCAACGATTCATACAAGTCCTTCGGTGCTCCGAAAAAGATGTTAACTTTAACTTGGCACTCCTTTTGCAGCCTGGATTTGTGTGTTTACATGCACGGTATAAATATCGTAATTAATTTCAGAATTTGGCCTACCTCGAGTAAGGGTTATCAGAGAGTGGAGAGGTCAAAGGAACAGGACAGACAAACACTCTAGAGTCTCCGGATCAAATATTCATTCTCCCTCCAGCCAAGTTCTGTAACTACACAACTAAAAATTACAATAAAAAAAATTACATTGTACTCACATACATCAAATTTTCTTGTGGTTTCATGTGTGGTAAATATGCAAAATAATAAAAAAAAAGCTTCTACATAAATGAAAATATCTGATGCCTCACGGCCTACGTAAAACTTTTAAAACGTTGAGCACGCCGTCCTTCGGATGGGACTTTAAGTGATGATCGCGAGCCTGTACGATGTCAGGTATTTGTAAGAGATCCCTCCCTATCCTAGGTGAATAAAAATTTAGGGTAGGCATTATAGAGACGGGCTCATCTCCACAAGAGTGCTCTGGTAGAAGGCGATATAACCTCAAAGTTAAAAGCCCGGGCATGAGTCAATAACTGACTAAGAAATTATAAATAGTACTTATTGTATTAAGAGTTTGATATTTAATTTATCTTCGATTATTTATTTAAAAAAAAAACTTTTCGTTCCTACATCAAAATTTATTTACACACCTTTCAGAGTGTAGGCAAAATTTAACATCCAAGTTTACTCCAGAATCCTCCAAAAGGTTAAATAGAGTTTGAGAGAGAGATCTCTTATGGAGCGGTCCCATGAGGCTCACCGCTGAGTGTTTTTCCTCTCTCAAGCCTTTCATGCTATTTATTATTTATTCTCTATATAATATATTTGTGAGCAAAGCTTCTGCTTACTCTTTTTATTTTTATATAGTTATTACAGAATAACTAAATCCTCCAAATCAGTCGTCAGTTTGGGCTAAAAGTCAATAGTTGACTTACATACGGGCTTTACAATCCTCATACTAGATTTTGTGCCAATGCATTCATTACATCAACAGTTATTTGGGTTATTGGGTCGAGCCTCTCTCCTCTGACCCCAAATTGCCTTTGGCCGATTTGGCTGAAAATCGATAGTTGTTGTCCTTATGAGTTCTGGATACATGTGTACAATTTTTTATCCATACATTCCATTCGATCTGCAGTTATCGTGTCACAGATACATACACAGATTGTGACTTTTTTTTAATTTTTGGAATTAGGAGGTAAAACATGAAATTCCAGTGAAATGTGAACATCGAAATGTTGATCATTACATTCGCCAATAATGAAATATAAATTTCATATAGCTGGGGAGAAACTGAAGAAAATGAAGTCGGTGGACATGCTCAACTCAGAAAACATATTAGTTTAATGGAACAAAAGTGATTTTCTTATTAGGTACAGTTTTAGTGATTGATTGAGATCGAGGCAGAAATCCCCAAGAGAAATTAATGTAGATATCAATTTCAAAATGACGTAGATTATGACTGCGAGTTGCCAGAGAATTTTGCGTCTTGTTTTTTACTTCATATATAGTCTGTTTCAAAGGATGCGCTATGCTATGGAGCAATATCACCCTGTCTAAAGTGGGGAGAGGAGCTTGGATCAAGGGTCAAGAGGTTACTGAGAGACTGGGAACCGGCCATCGGTGGTACAATCTGCGCCGATCGAGGCGTACCCTGGCCATCTTACAGTGCCTGCCTGCTACTGCTCCTGCCAGGAGTGGAGGAATCGGCCAAATATCCGATAGTCGGTTTCCGTCACCAACTGCCGTAGATCCAGTCCCAAATACGAACCTGTTCTGTGAATCAACCAGTTAACCGCATGACCTATAAAAAATCGTATTTCATATAAATTGCGTATTTCAATATTCTCTACAACTATTACTTAAAAATATATTTGATTAGGTCATAAACATAAGCTGTATCTTGTAAAATGTAGTTAGGTCCCAGGGGAAAGTTTTCAATCACATGAACACAGACACACACACAGACAGACATCATCACGGAAATGGTCAGAACGTATTCAGGGGAACTTGAAACGTGAAAATCAGTTGAAATCTCGATCTCGGATTTTCGCAGCATGACAATATCTCCTTTTACTATTTGTATAAGAAAGTAAGTTCATGTGGGGGCATCGAGACTGCAGAACATGTAGTCCTCGATTGTCTGCTGTATGACCAGGCCAGGGTGGAGTTGATTCGCGGGACTGGATCATACCTGAGACTCGATTTGCGACAGCTGGTAACGGAGACCGGCTACCCAGTGTTCATTGGGTATGTCGGCTCCTGGCGAGAGCGGAAGAAAGCGGTATAACGGGCTGGGGCGACGAGCCTCACTTAAGCATTTCTCAGATCTCGTGCTCCTTCCAAAGATGAAGATGGATGATGTTGCACACGTGCAAGGTGCACCCAAAAAAACAATAAAAGTCATACAAAGGAGAATAAAGTAAAAAATTGTATAAGATATATATATACGTGTTGCCCAGTACATGTAGCTGAGGCACTCTTACCTGGGATGCCATTTGAAAAAGATCTAGTTCAGACTACATTGGTAAGATGCTTCTATATAGATATCCTAGGAAGAAGTTTCTTCTTCTGTTGGAAATGTCGTTAAGCTATTTTACAGCAGTGTGTGAGAGGTGAAATAGGTGGCTCATACAGAGATAAACTAACGAGTCTACAGCCATAACAGATGCTAATCTACAACAGACACAGAGATAAAGGAAATGTGAGGAAGTTGGCAGAAGTTAACTCGGGGATGTTAACACAAAGGGGTGGGTGGCTATATCCTGGCAATGGCGGGCTCACCGCTGATGGGGAGCAGTTACAGAATCACCAGGCAATATCAGGAAACTCAACCTTCTCTCTCTATCTCTTGTGTATCACATTCAGACAACTTGTTGCTATTATTGAACATAGAGGAGACTATATCAGATATGTTGAGAAGAGCTAAACTCTGTTGCTAAAAATATAGATTGTCAACTTACAAATGGAAACATATACCTAAGAAATTGTAGTGAAACTTGTCTATAGCGGACTATAGTGTCTGTTATACACAGGTATCTATTGAGGAGGGGCATGTTACAAAGATATACTCAAATAAAATAGGTACATTTAATGTAAACAACTAAATATCTTCTGAGCACACATTTAAACTAGAAAACAATACTCGGTAAATCACCGGCAATGTACTTCCCCAGAACCTTTCGTTCCCCCTCCAAAACCAGTCGACCGTTTGTCCATGCAATACTTGATTTACATAGTGCCTCCTAAATCCTCATATTAAAGTTTGTGCCCTCCAGTGTACCTTAACGAAAATCCCCTTTAAAAAACGAAGTCCGCTATCTAGGCCTCATACTCGACAAACGACTAACTTGGAATCCTCACACGAGACTGAAAAGACAAGAAATGATATAAACTTCTACTAAGACTACTAGATCCAAAGGAACTTTGACAACAAAACGACTTATATACAACGCAATACTCAAACCTATGTGGACTTACGGACTTGAACTCTGGGGTTCTGCCAAGGCTTCCAATCTCCAGTGCATCCAATCCCTTCAATCCAATATTCTTCGTACAATAGCCAATGCTCCTTACTACGTCTCCAACAAAACCCTTCACACTGACCTTAACGTACCTTTCATCACTGAAGTCGCTAAATCCAAATATAAAAAAATTATTTTCCCTTCTTAGTTCCCACAATAATCCTCTAGTCCGTGCCCTCCATTCTGCCATACTTAAGCGTCAATGGCCTAGAGACCTCCTGAGCAGAAGCAGTGATTAGCTATAAACGAGAGAAAAACAGTGACTAGGGAGTGTCACCATTGGGAGTTTTCTCCCCTCATAACATTTTGACATTGCCATTACCTCTTTATTAGCACATTTGCTTGTTATATTTATGTGTATACAGTTGTAAATAGCTATTTGTAAATTAAAAAAAAAAAAAATTGTGTCAATGAATTCATTTCATAGGCTGTTATGTGTTACGCTGAATTTTGACAGGTTATGTCCTCATTGGGTTTTGACTTCTAATATAAATTTTTATGTCGCTCATATATCTCATATACATATATACAACATATAAATAAATATCAGTCAAGTAAATAGCACCATAACTAAACAAATTAATTACAAAAATATTAAGTGAAAGTAATTATGACAGAAACTATAGAATATTTGTGAAGGACCTCTGCCAAGAGAATAACTTTGAAAACAAAATTAAAGCTTTTATATAAGAAATATAAGTTTTAAATTATGTTCATATTTTTACTTTTTGAACAATGAGAAAAAAATCCGTTTCCGAATAAAGGACTTCCTCTACCATTAACATTTTAAATTGAATTTTAAATTTTTTTATTGTATCCATTGCTTTCAAGAAGTGGTGGAAGTGCATTAAAGAAGTTGATTATTTCATGAGTTATACTTCTTTCAAAAAGAGAGGAGCAATGTTCAGTTATTCGAAAATCTTCTTTCTTCTTGGTATTATATTATTGTTTAGAGGGAAAAATGTTTATATTTTTTCTAATGACTATTATTGTTAGAAGTGTAAACAGAGCAGATATTGGCAAAATTTTAAGTTTATTAAATCTCTCTCTGCAGCTCCTTCTTTGATTTGTATTATTTGTTATTTTTAGTGCTTTCATTTGAAATCTGAAATGATTAGCACTACAGCTAGAAGCTCCTCAAACCGTAATTAATTATATATTGAAAATATACATAGTATAATGGAATCAATGTTTCTTTTGAGATTTTATTTTTATATAAGAAAGTAAAAAAAGAAAACTTAATAATGGCGCCAGCAGAAAAAATACTCTACACACACACACAAAAAAATAGTACTTTCTTATATCAACCACTGTAAAAAAAAGATCACACCCCTCCAAAAATAATTTCATACTGACGTTACTGTGTATATGAAAGTAATGCGTTTATAATGGCATAGTAGGAGGTGTGATCTACATAACAGTGGTTGGTATAAGAAAGTACTGTAATGGCCACATCACATATTGAAGGGTACAAGGAAAAAAGGGGGTAAGTCAAATTTTTACGAAATGGAGAAAATTGAATTTACTTGACTTACCTCGTTCTTTCCCTGCATGGCAAAAGTTTAAGCGGTTGTAGATCCCTGATTAGTCCCCTTTTGTCCCTGTTTCGCCTCACCACAATGTTCTACTTGTTATTCTGAATCGATTGAGTACCCGCGCGCTATTTTTCAAAAAAATTGACTTACCCCGTTTTTTCCCTTCAATATATTATATTTTATTAATTTTTAATAGAAAAACTACCAATAATTAAAAAAAAAAAAATTATGTGGCCATTACAGAACTTTCTCATACCAACCACGCTTACAGACCACTCTCTCTCAAAATTATTCCATACTGGCATTACTGGGTATAAGAATGTCTACGATTTTTAATTATAATCTCTGTTCTTGAATGTTTATTAATTTATTTTCTATTCATTTCAGTTACTTTGTATTTTTTTTTCTTTAAGAGTTTTTTGAAATTTACTCTCAAGCAGTAGCATTGTTTTTTTAATTAACTGATTATTTTTGTTTTGTATTTAGTGTACAAGGGTGATGGTTAAGGAACCTTATTGTATAATTGTACCTCTGTAAATGCTACTATTATAATAAACTCTTCTTCTTCTTAAAACTCCGTTGAAAACTCAATCTTGGATTTTCGCATGATTACAATACAACCTTATCGTCGGTCTAAACGTGATAGTACCTCATATGTGCAAAAAGCCAACTTTACAGGAGAGACAAAAAACTGTTCAACAAAATATTCTTTATAGGAGCCTCAATTTTTTCGACATTTGTATTAAGTGAGATGTATATGCATGCCATGAATTGTTTTTAAGCTAGTTTGCAAATACAAGTAAAGAATTAACGTACTTGACGGAATTACGAGGTTTCACCAGAATTTCGTTCCCATTTCTTTTGCAAGCTACGGGTCTTCAAACCGTATTTCATGTTTTTTTTCGGTTTACGTCGTATACGAGGTCCCACAGGATCAATAGAGTTTTTTTTTTAAGAAATACATTTTCGGAAAAATGTCGCTTACGAGGTATCACGTTTAGGCCGACGTTATACTATAGATGTAAGAAAGTAAAAAGACAAACTAAGAGTAAAGTAGGTTGTTTTCGTCAAAAGATGTCTGTAGGGCAGAAAATATAAGAAATAAGGGCAAGTGGAAAGGCGGTGGTGTAATGGATATCAGTGAGGAAAGCAGACTGTTCCTAATCTGCAAACTTGGGGCATGAGATCCGACGGGAGGGTCCAATAAAGTTGTATATCTGAGGAGGACAGATGGGGGTGTAGTCATCAGATCCCAGATTTCCTAACCAAACTGGAACCGGATTCTATGTAGACCTGTGCCTTCTCCGAGAGCTCTTGACAAATTTGTGACTCAGCTATCATGACATTTTACCCCATTTTATGTCAACTGTTATAATGTATACAAAACTGATTTTCTTATGAATTTTGATTTTCAGAAAGTTTGGAAGAACTTTGAGACCACTGTCATACATATAGGGAGAGATTCTGGTCTTCCACTTCTTCACTTTCGAAATTGAAATTCCCCTAGGAACTTTTAAATTGTTAACTCATGAGCCGTGGAGATAATGTGAACAGAAATAGACATTCCATTTGTTACAAGCTAACAGTTGATTGTTGACTTTAGAAGGAATTGTAATGTGAATTGGATGTTGATGATACTGCGGAGGTATCACAGCCCGTTCTGTTCATTGGGCACGTCCCAGCTCACTTTATTCCGCCTTTGCTCCATATTCTCGGTTTCATATCAAAGATCCCTTCCAGAATAAAACTTAGCTTAGCAGTCATATATTTGTTCGCATTGCAGAACTAGTTCACAAAGCCGCACTGTGGCAATTGATTCGCCAGGCAATGCTGACCATCCATGAACCTCCTATTCTGTCTGGAGAAAATACGTATATCAGATAAAGTGTTCATTTTGGCTTTGTCAACAACTTTTATTTGAAGAGATTTTTGTATAGGACATAAATAAAAGCAGTATCTTGTAAAATATACTTAGGCCCGAAATAAAGTGGTGTCAATTTTTGTCCAAATTCGGCCACGATTCACCGACGAATTTTTTTTGTTTTTGAAATCAGGGGTTGGAAAAAATAAAATTCCAGTGAAAACAACATCAAATTTCTAACCGATTGCAAAACTTGCATAGCATTGCAGTAGCTCGTATGCTCATTGCATTCTAATGAATTCTTTATTTAATTCATCATCTGGACGGATTTTCAGGGTCTATTGAAAAGAAATTGGAAAACTGTCAGAAATTACCCATTGTACCATTTGTAAGAATTGAGATAAGTGTTCATGCCAGCATCGATCCATTCGACATTAGCGTCAGAAATGTTTAATATTTATTTGTTGAGCTTACAAAATTTATATTTATCTGCAGGGTAGTTAGTCTTTGCAGACAGAAAATGTACAAAAAAGGATACTACATATTGTACAACAACATATAATATATGTTGTTATATTATAACAAGAAAGTAAAACAGTAGTCGGTGAATCACCGGTAATATACAATACTTCTCCATCACGAATTAACTAATTGAGTTTTTGAAAAAAACTGAGAAGAGCTATTTTACGTTTTGCCCTCCCACAATCATCTCCCGTTCAAAACTTGGAGATGCCACATGATCTACGTCTGAGCCGGGGTAATAATTCTATTTGTAAAATTTCATGAAAATCGGATGAACATTTGAAGGGCATTCATTTTATGTTTTGCCTCCCTTACTCAATCCTCCCCTTTCCGTTCGAATATAGGACAACATATAGCTTATGATTCAATCTGGCTTACAAGATACTACATATGAAATTTCATCAAAATCGATTCAGTAGTTTTTGCGTCAACTTATTACAAACACATGGACATACAAAACTACAGATTTATAGTTAGTTATTATATCTCATGCCGGGGCTTTAACTAGATCGTATCGCCTACTACCAGAGCACTCTTTCGTCACTCTGGTGGACATGAGCCCGACTCTACTGAGGGAGTCCTAAATTTTGCCTACCCTAAATTTTTATTCACCTAGGGCAGGGGTCTTTAACGAGTACCTGACATCGTACAGGCTCGGGACCACCGCTTAACGTCCCATCCGAAGGACCTCGGCCGGGTTTCGAACCCATGAACTTGAGCTCAGAAGGCAAGCACGAATACCACTGAGCTACCGGCGCCCTTACAGATTTATATATAAAGATAAAAATATTGAAGGCTATGTGTTTTAAATAGGTAGGTTTGTGCTATCGGGGACTTTTTATGTGGAACATTTTATAGCGAACAATTCCTGTATACGTCTTTTTGATATACGAGTTGTTCAACGGTTTAGGAAGCGTTTGAAATAAATGGCGTCCAGACGGCCGTTTCTTCTCAGTCTTGCCTCACTTTTATTATCACTGTTTAGTTCCCTTTCAATAAAGCGGAGATATGCATTGCCTATGTCGATCAGAAAAAATAAACATCCCAACGGTGAAAGAATAATCCAAATCTGTTAAGTAATTTTTGAGATTTTTCTCGTCACAACACATTACTATCATTTACCCGGGAACGCGAGGAGAGGGGGTAGGGATCTGTATAAATATTTTTGGTATAAGAAAGTCCCGTGACTTTATTAGAAGCTTCCTATCTCGCCAGCGGCGTGGTACTTTTAAGCCAACCAACATTACGAAGAATGTTCCTACAGAAGTGAGTGAAGTGGTTACCATGAGTAAATATTCATAGAGAAGATTGTTAGCGCTGATAGTCCCGCGCATGGTAATATTTTATTTATCTTGATCACTGTCATCTTTATGACTAGGGCCTTAGGGAGAACCTACGTTTTTTCATCCTTTATTTTTGGTGGCCAAAGAGACCTAATTGTATATTACAGTACAATGGTACCGATAGTACAAAGAAAATATTTTTGTATGAAAGGTTAACTTTTGGTTGTAAATTATGCTTTCTGAAAACAACCCCAAGTACCAGAAAAACGTTATGGATAAAGGTTCTAAGTGGCTTGAGAGAAGAAACTTAAAGAGTTTAAATTAATAGTTTCCATCTGTTGAAATCCTAGCGGGCTAATTTTAATGCGCTCATATTTATTTATAATTCTGATAGGAGATTATTAGAGATATTGTATTGAGCCTCCCCCTGATCTCTCTCTCAGTAGACCGATTTGGCTGAAAATCAATAGATGCCGTCCTCAGAGGATACTTATATAAATTTTCGTATTGATACATTCATTCCTTTAAGACACAGAGCCTTTTTTTGTGTTAGCCATACAAGCTATATAGGAAACACATCACGACATCTACAAACACGATTAAACCAACACAAAAACGACTGCACAAAAACATTCATATTGGACACAAAAAACATAGACAATTGTAGGTTAGGTTAGGTTTTATGACTCATGCCCGGGCTTCAACTACGAGGTCATATCGCCTACTACCAGAGCGCTCTTTCGTCACTCTGGGGACATGAGCCCGACTCTACTGTGGGAGTCCTAAATTTTGCCTACCCTAAATTTTTATTCACCTAGGGTAGGGGTCTTTAACGAGTACCTGACATCGTACAGGCTCGGGACCATCGCTTAACGTCCCATCCGAAGGACGGCGTGCTTAAGTTTATTTTACCTCCCAAATAGAATAAACTAAAAGGCCTCGGTCGGGTTTCGAACCCACGATCTTGAGCTCAGAAGGCAAGCACGCATACCACTGAGCTACCGGCGCCCTCTATAGACATAAAACATCACATACAACACATGATTTTGAGACTAGGAAATGAGACAAACTGGTACAAGAGATACATGCTGAAGGTAATTCATATAGTACAGGACAATACCACGGTAAGAGAGAAAACAGACACACAGCGCCTAAACAACAGTTATTATAACATAATAAACAAAAAAAGAAGTTAGCTCCAACATGTAACACACAACAGTTGCAATGTGTTTTTCAAACAAATGTTATTATGATGTTATTATGATTATTGTTACTATTGATCTATGTTTATTTAATGGAAGACATTTACATTTACAGGACAGAACCTCGAATTCCTTCTACATAGGATGTTACCTACTTTCTCATAACAACAACTTTTGAACACATAACTCTACCCCCCCCCCCCCCCCCCCCCCCCCTTTCAAACTCATTTCATTAGTTTTGCTTCCTTGCACATCCGAAGGGTATAGAAAGCTATACATCGTATTTCGGACAACCATAGATTTATTGGTCTTGGATTTCAAACATTCCGTCTCGACCTTCCATTTAAGGTCAAAACAAAAACATTTTGTCCCATATCAGTTTGCACTCACAGACTGTTCGTGTGACATACACTATCACCTGAAGCCTTGTCACATGCTAGGGATGGGCGATAGTCGATAGTACTAGTAACTATCGATATTAATTTTCCTTCATTAAAGGGGATACGTTTTAAATAAAAAATAAATAAATAAAAATATAAAAATAAAATAAAAAAAGAAAAAAAAAAGAATTTATCGAAATGTTCATATATATTTTTAAAACAGTTGCGTAAATTTTCAACCCATGTTAAGTAACTTTCATCGGAAACAGATTGTTTTCCTAGAAATATTTGAATATTTTGAATGAACGCTCGCCACTTGTGAACACAAAACCAATCCAATTCCTAGTATAGAGGGCTAAAACAGAAACATACGTCTATTATGATCCCTTCTTCCAAGAAACTCCTTCCCATTATTAGTTTTCTTTTTTCTTGTTTCCTTCCTGTTTAATTCTATTACTCAGTTCGAGTTAGTGTGTTGGACTTGACACTTGGAAATGTGAATGGTAGCGTGTTTATTTCAGTATGCCTCCAAAATTGGACATGTGGAAGTTTTTATATCAAACAGGATGATGGGAAAAGTGCTAAATGTACTTTGTACAAAGCTTTGATTATTTTCGACAGATAATATTGTTTCCACAAAAGAACAATTACTTATTCGATTGATATTTGTATTCCCCTTTCATCCTCCATAACATAGAATAATTTAAATTAGGTAGATGTACATGATCGATACTATCGATAGTTTACACCGATATTATCAGACTATCGATAGTGGCCAACTCTCGACTATCACCAATCCCTATCACACGCCTTACAGAAACACTGAAGCGATTTTTATGAAATTTGGTATATATGGGTCGTTTGACATTATAGTCCCATTTAAAAATATGTAAAATTGTGTAATAATTAAAGATACTTGAGTACTTTCATAAAAAAATTGTATTGTCGAAAGGTTACATTTTATCACATTTATAATGACAAAATATTTTCCGGCCAGCAAGATACTGGCAGATAACAATCAGCTGAACAATAATGCATTGTGTAATTATTTGGCGGTCCTAATTAATGACTGAAACGGTATCATTCTCGTTAAATGTACCTATAGATTCTGGCTTATTGTAGGACTGACAGCCCTATCCCAGAACAGTCCATAGTGGCCTACTTCCCATCAGAACTTAAGTCTGCCCCCCTCTCCCCACTCATCCTGATAAAGCTCCTCTTGATTGTGCTTTCTCCTCAAGCTCATTTCCCCTCACTTCCTCCACACCTCTAACTTTACTCTTCCCTTACTTTTCCTCTTTGTTTGTCATGGTTAAAAGTTCGAACTCCGCTCTTTCTGGAGTTTTAATATATAGAAGCTTAAAAGTATAGAAGCCATTGCTATAATATACTTTCGTAATAATCCACTACGGTGTGTATATTTTACACATTTTGTGGTGGATTAATACACAAGTGTATCATAGCAACGGCATAACAAAGAGTACACCTACTATTCCCAATCGGAGCATACTTCCCGGAAGTACAAGTACACCTACTCTATGTGAGTGGAGCCTGAATCAATCGGAGCATACTTCCCGGAAGTACAAGTACACCTACTCTATGTGAGTGGAGCCTGAATCAATCGGAGCATACTTCCCGGAAGTCCGAGTATACTCTATGTGAGTGGAGCCTGAATCAATCGGAACATACTTCCCGGAAGTACAAGTACACCTACTCTATGTGAGTGGAGCCTGAATCAATCGGAACATACTTCCCGGAAGTACAAGTACACCTACTCTATGTGAGTGGAGCCTGAATCAATCGGAGCATATTTCCCGGAAGTCCAAGTACACCTACTCTATGTGAGTACAGCCTGAATCACTGGATATATATTATCAGTTTAGAGAGATTTTAACTCAAACTCTTATCCTTTAAGTGGAAGAACAACCGTGCTCATGAGGTAGCATCAAGACTGCAGAATAAGTCGTCTGCTGTACGACCAGGCCAGGGTGGAGGTGATACGCGGGAGCGGGTCGTACCTGGGACTGGGCCTGCGGCAACTGGTAAAGGAGACCAGCTACCCAATGTTCAGCCAGTTTGTCAGCTTCTGGGGGGAGCAGGATTGATGGGCCGATGGTCGCCCCCAACCCGTCATAGCCTCACTTGAACCTTACTCTGACAGATGGGTGATATTGCATGATATGTGCAAAGTGCAACCTATAAAGTTAATAAATAAAAGTTAGTGGTATTGTGACAATTGATTCTATACATTAAGTCTCCTAAAGTGTCTTATGTAACAAGGAGTGTGTATATATCATATAAATAGGTACCAATGACATTTTGTAGAACGTATTATTATAATATGTGTGATGTGGTTTGAGGAACTGTGTGGGAAGTTAAAATAGCGGTGTCATCACCATAAATGGTTGTTAATGTGGCAATATTTGAATTGTATGATGATGAGTATTCGAATTGTAAAATAGAGTATAACAGAGGGGTTAATAATGAGCCCTGACGCACGCCTGCTAGTATTGGGTGGGAGGTGAGGATAGTTGAATCCTGACCGACAGCGAAGTACCTTGTAAATATGACTGAATACTGAGATAATAAGTATGTGGCAGGAAGTTCCCATTGGAAACCGCAAAGCTCTAGGAGCAGTTATATAGTCGACAACTTGATTGCAGTTAGTGGGTAGTAGAGATGAAGAGAAAAATAATAATGAGGCATTTGTTGAGAAGTATTTTGGAGATCCTAAAAAGAATAAAGGGAAGACTAGCAGGTCGAAAGAAAGAGGGGTCGTGCAGTGGTTTGTTAGGTCTTGGGATCATGATTGTGACTGAGTATGTCCGTTGAATGAGGAAGTGAGTTGTTAGGATTGCAACAGCTTTCCAGGAAGTCTTTGCTGATATCAAATTGTAGCATGGAGACGTCTAGGGGTAGAAGAGCTTTTGGGGGAAGGAACATAGGAAGGGTCTTGATGAGGTGTGAAGGTAGATGAGATGATGGTTAGCAAACAGGTTGGCTTTCTCTTCGTCCACCATAGCCTATGTTGGGTTTGGGTACAGGTTAATGAGAACTTAGAGTAGAGCAACAGATATATTTATTTGGTCAACACCCTTATTACAAAACCGCGTGGTAACGAACACAAAGTCAGTTGTTCAATAATAAGTCCCATACCGCGTGGGAACTACACAAGTCACTCACTTACTGTGCTTGGTAACAGACGACTCACTTTATACCCGCGTGGTAATAACCAATTCACTTCCGCATGGTAACTAACGACTCACCTTATACCCGCGTGGTAATAAGGACGAATCCATTCCGCACACCGCATGCTGGCTCGACCCAGACTCTCAGTCCACCCCGCGTGGCGACCAACTGGTCCCTCTCGTTGTTAAGAGACGACTCACTTTATACCCGCGTGGTAACAAACGACTCACTGTATACCCGCGTGGTAACAGCCAGCTCAACCAACTCAGTCCACCCCGCGTGGTGCCCAACTGCTTACCCCGCGTGGTAACAAAACAACTCACTTCCGCATGGTAACAAACGACTCACTGTATACCCGCGTGGTAACAGCCAACTCAACCAACTCAGTCCACCCCGCGTGGTGCCCAACTGCTTACTGACTCATGTAGTTCAAGAGTCCCGCCGACTCCTATCGATTGTCTCGGCGTGTTCCCGAATTCACCCACACTCAACTCGCGACTTAACAGCCTAGAAGTCTCAATTCTGACGCAGAGGTATGACTAAGGTCGGTGTTAGAAGCTGATTCTTCTCCTCCAAACGTTTTTTTGTGGAGACTCTAATTTAGAATTGCACTTTAGGTGTGAAAGTACATTTTTTCCGAATATTAGGCTTGATGAGTTAAAATATTCTCAATCATATTGTTAGAAGAGTGCCAAATTTTATGCATCCGCCAGGGACCCATTTTGAGCTCGAGGAAGGAGGGCTGTTTGAACTGAAATTTAGTTAATAGCTGTTTGTTCCCCTCTAAAATGGACACTAAAGCCCAGATCGGGGGATGTTCTTCCATAAAGATGGCTTTCATTGTGTCTACTCTCTTCTCAACCCTGGGCCTCTCTCTTTGAGACCTGCTCTAAACTGGTCTCTCTCTCTCTGAGGCCTGCTCTAAACTGGTCTCTCTCTCTGAGGCCTGCTCTAAACTGGGCTCTCTCATTGAGGCTTGCTTTAAACTGGGCTCTCTCTTTGAGGCCTGCTCTAAACTGGGCCTCACTCATTGAGGCTTGCTTTAAACTGGGCTCTCTCTCTGAGGCCTGCTCTAAACTGGGCTCTCTCTTTGAGGCCTGCTCTAAACTGGGTCCTACTTTCTGCTGACCTAGATTGTCTTCTCTTTGTGACCTTCCTACTAAAACCAGTCGACAGTAAAACAACAAACATCACCACTTTTGTTTTATTTTCATTTTATTGTGGAAAAGATTGCATTGCTGTGCACATTGAGTCCGACGTTTTCCATTTTATTTTCTCTGTGGAATATTATAAGGACGTCATGTATTAATTCTCAGCCATATCGGCCAAGGGGAAAAGAGGGATTTGGGGGAAGCTGATCATAAAAACTCTAATAGTTGCCGTTGTAATGAATAGGTAATACTTTTAGTACTTTTTTATCTGCCTAATTTACGATCCATATTAGCCATGTGTCTATAATGGTGTTATTTCGTTATTTACAACATCCATGGCCCCGTGAGGGGTTCTATTTACGGAATAAAACTCTCTCCCGGACGGGATTCGAACCCGCAACCATGGTGAGACCATGCAATCAAAGCTCTGTAATGAATCAATCGCCACGGAATGTCATATGTAAATTAAAACCTTATAATGACGATTCATAATAATTTTTCGCGAAATCGAAAAAGAGAAGGGAGACAGAAGGCTCAAAATCTCCGATAAATGCCGATCTAATGAATCACGGTACCTATGAATTTTCCGATTTGACGTGGGATCTCGATTTTTTTTTGTTTGGCCTCGGCATCACACTAGCCATATGTGTTTGTTATTGAGTTCGAAAATATTTTTATTAACAACAAATAAGAACGTGAAGGAGCCGGTAGCTTTGAGATAGCGCGTTAGAATAATGAATTCTGGATGGCAGTTTTTTTTTTTTTTTGGCTTATGTACGGTGCATATTAGCCATGTCAAAGTGTTATCCTAGTTATTTACGACATCCATGACCTCGGGATCCCCTATCTACGAATTAAAACTCACTCCCGGACGGGATTCGAACCCGCAAACCATGGTGAGACCATGCGACCAAAGCCCTAAGCCCTAGCCCGCACGGCCACCATGGCTGCCTAAGGGTTTCGATTTTAAAACTAAAAACCACCGATAAGGATTCAGAAGCCCCTGCATAAGTCAACTATTTGATGTATTGAAGCCAAAATGGTCGATTGGTTATGGAGGGACAGCGAAAACTTAATTTATAAATTCGTTCATGGCTTGTACGTTGCCGGTGATTTACCGACTTTTTTTTTTTTTTTTTCGTTCCTAGACTCCTAGCTGGCCCTGAGTGGGCCCTGTATCAAAATTTCTTGAGGAGCCCTTTTTCAGAAAATAAACAAAAACATTCGCATAAAGAAAACATATTTGAAAATAACAAAAACAACAGTACACATTAAAAAACAACTCTAAAAAATATTCTAGTGGTTAAATAGGTACTTTTCTTGCCTTTTTTAGGCGAACGAATTTATCATATCAATGTTGATTTTTTCCAGAGGTGTCTTTTTTTTTTGACAATATTTCGATACACTTTCACGTTCCTTCTCCTGATCTTAGTGATCATGATTTCATGTCGATGATTCATTAGTGGACTAAGTGACCAGAAGAAGGGACATGAAAGTGTCCCAAAATATTGTCAAAAAAGAAAAAAAAAGAAGACGCCTCTGGAAAAAAATGCCGGAAAAATCAACATTTATCATATCATTCTTAGCTGAAGAAGATTTTAGTTTCTGAAGTTTTTCTTTTTCTATGGAGAGTATTGATAAGTCCGATAGACGTTCTTGTCCCAAAGAAGTTCTAAGATAATTTTTAATCAATTTAATTTAGAAAAGCTTCTTTCAGCTGTTGCGGTTGTAATCGGAAGGTCAAAAATAATAAGCATGCTTTTATAACCTCTGGAAAACTGGAAGCGAAGCTATTGAAATTTATCAATAATAAAAGCTGCGGAGGAGTGTTTTATTATGTATTCATTAGAGCTTGGCTCTTATCAATATGTCAATGGATAACGTTTTACGACTTTTTCCTCTAGTTCGAGGCCCGTGTATCATTGATACAGCTGCTACAGCGGTAGCTACGACCCTGCTCCTTATAAAACGTAGCGCCAATTCAAAAGCATTTCGGGGATAGGAACAAAGAGTTATTGTTGAAATTATGGATGTGTATGATGATCTAAGGGAGTTTGTTCCGTTGTCCTTCTTCGAACTCCTCACAAGTTCCACTGACCCCCAAGGGTGTCCTTCTTAACCACTTTGAGAACTCCCCACTGGGAAACCTTGTTGGACAACCAACTTGTTGATTCTAGATATACACTTCTGGGATCTACCTTTGGAGAATTTCATTCTGTCCAAAATTGTATTGTTGCATTGTACCATAAACCCACAATTTTTCAGCATTCTTCTCTGATTTTGTGTGGTAATAACAGTAGGCGCAATAACCTATATACATATTACCAAATTGGTGATAGAAAGCCACGGTTTCTTGTATTTTTCTGCATATTCTTGTTATCAACTTTTTCTTATGAAAGAAAACTTCATAATTTTGATATGTAAAGTGTAGTTAAATATTTTTTGGAATCATGGATAAATATTGTTTATTTGTGACGCGTTCTAATTTGGATAATATGGTGGTTTACAAAACACATTCGGCCTTATGATCTCCAGAACATTTTCTTATTAAACAGTTTTTAATAATATAAGATGTGTCGTCCATTTCGGGCATTTATTCCGTCTTGAATTTATTATTCCTTAAACAAACATTTTTTTGTTCCGTGTCTGTGCCCAAATTCCTTGTCATACACATAACTACAGACTGAACGAATTTTAATGAAACTTGATATATGAGTTCCGTTTTACATATTGGTCCCATGCAAAATTTTGCAAAATCTGGTCGATATATTTTATAAAGACTCAAATCCTTGAGAACCGAGCATGAATTAACACAACGGTCAGCAAAACATGGGTGAAAAAAAGTACCTACCTATGGTCTTATGTTATACATAGGATTCAAAAGTCCCTATGTTAGTCAATTCTGATTTTTGAGGGGTGGACAAACAGATATTTTGAAGGGAGAGAGAAAACTTAATTAGTTAATTCATTTAGGCCCTCTCAGCTACTAATTTTGGTAGTGAATGAAATTTGGTATCAATGAATTATTGGACATCGTCATAGAACTAACCTCTGCAGAAATTGATTAGCATTTGAAATATTGGTATGATGATGACCCCTATAGGTTAAATGTATACCTCTAAAGGTCCAATGGCTTAGGGTAGAAAGTAGCACAGAACTCAAGCTTTGTCAATCTTTGTTTTTGTTTTCGGAGAATTCATTTTCTTTGTTTACCTCTCAGACCAGACATTGGCTATGTATTTAGTCTACCTGTATACATAATACTCTTCTAAAGATATTTGGCAGGTTGCCATCAACATTCAAGGAACTAACATTATGAAGCTTTAGAAGCAACAAACCAAAAATGTATAAGTGGAACAGTAACTGATATCAATATTAATAAAGCTGAAACGGGGTTTGTTTGTTTTTGGGTTTGTTCCAGCATCACGCCCAAACGGCTGGACGGATTTTCTTGAAACTTCACATGTAGCATCCTTTTGAGCCCAATTGAATAATAGGCTATGTGGCGTCCCAAAACTTCGAACAGGAGGGGGTGATTGTGGGGGTAGGCCTTAGTATAAATATAGTGCTAGTTCATTAACAGATGATCGGCCAAATAGAAAAATAGGGTGTGTGACGTCACAAAATTGTGAACGGGAGGGGGGTTTGTGGGTATAGGCTTAAATATGAAGATAGTGATAGGTCGTTAACGGATGATCGCATTGTCATGGATTTTCTCATGTAGCATTCTTGAAGGCCAAATAGAAAAATAGGGTGTATACGTCACAACATTGTGAACGGGTGGGGGGGGGGTAGGCCTAAATATTAAATATGAAGATAGTAATAGGTCGTTAACGGATGATCGGATTGTCATGGATTTTCTCATGTAGCATTCTTGAAGGCCAAATAGAAAAATAGGGTGTGTGAAGTCACAATATTGTGAACGGGAGGGGGGGTTGTGGGGGGCCTAAGTATAAATATAGTGCTAGCTCATTAAATAATGGTAGTAGTAGTAACTATGCACTAGCTGTGCGGTCCGCCGTTGCTAGACACATACTAGCTGTGGTGCCTGGCGTTCCTAACTACGTACTACCTGTGGTGTCTAGCGGTCCTAAGCACACGAACTGACGTGTCCGCCACTGCAAGGCCGATACTAGCTGCGGTCATAAGCGTTCTTAATTATGCAATGGTTAGGATATTCAGCGATGCTAAGTATTTACTAACTGGGATTTCCGCCGCTGCAAAGCAGATACTAGCTGGGCTGTCCGCCGTTGAAGGACTTCATATGAATAATTGAAAATTATAACATCATGAATGTACTGTTGAAGAATTGAATAGGTTTCGAATGAGAGATATTAGGTGAAAAGTCAAAGTTCCCCGGGCAACGCCGGGTATTACTGCTAGTATATTAATAATTTTAATGCGAGTACATTTTTTTACATCACAGTATATAATTTATAAGCTATTTTGGTGTACAAAATTGTATGATGTATTCAATTACCATGTTATGGTTTTAGAGAAATAATAATTATTATTTTATGAAACGACAGACAAAACTGAATGATTTTTCACAAAATTGGTTCCCATGTTTGGTGTTACGTAGATAGGAGAGTTGTCCGCCAACAGAGATATGTCCGATCACTTCCCCTCTCAGACTATTGTGGCACTACAATGTTCAGATAGCATTGATATCAGATGTTGATGTCTGGAGTCAAAGTTTCATAACAGTTGTTTCAATGTTCAATTCTCTTTTCAACAGAACTCTGTTGTCCTCCGGGTCGTCTATTGGACCCAAGCCAGAGTCTGATATGCCACTTCAATACACATGAAAATGACATCATCCGGTCCCTGAAATCTTGCAGCGCTTTTAGATTTCGTACCTCATTCAACTTTTATTAATAATTTCCTTTCTTATTTTTTTAGGGGGGGGGGGGGGGGGGGGAGGTAACTTTCTGTTTCCCTTGTTTTTTCTTGCGAAGCTTTTTTTTTTAAGTGTTGTCAAAAATAGCAAAACGGAACACATGGAATCATTTCGGTGTCGGTCCGTCGGTCACAGGCGATTTTCTCTGAAACTATTCGACATAAAAACTTGAAATTTGGCAGAGTGATAGAGTGTGGTGACCCAATTATAGACGTAAAGTATAAAAAGTTGAATTTTGATTCTGGTGGTTAATTGGGAAATTTAAAAAAAAAAAATATTTCATGGGCATCGTGTAGGCTGTCAAATCAAAGCTTATTGAAGCACGAATTCAACAATATAAATGATGTATTTTTCATGCGATTTTTTAAACGAAGAGAGGGTAACTTTTTGTTTTCCGTGTTTTCCTCATGATGGGAGTTTTTTCCTTTGCCAATATTAGGATGAATATTCAAAGAGCAGCATATGTCTAAAAATATGGCTGTACTTAAGTCTTTATAAAAAATTCGTCGGTGAATCATCGACAATATACTTCCCCAGAACGAACTATTCAATCAACTCTCGCTCCCCCTCCAAAACTAGTGAACTGTTTTCGCTAATTTCCAAAAGTTCACTTACATAGGGGCTCCTAAATTTTGTGTCGATACATTCTTTACATTGACAGTTATTGGGGTTTTGTGTTGAGCTCCCTTCCCTTCTGCAAATTAATATTGTCCTTGTGGGGTTTTGAATTGGGAGTTGTTAGAGTTTTGAGTTCTGCCTCCTCTTTGGCCGATTTGACTGAAAATTGATAGGTGTCGTCCTTATGGGGTCTCGGTCACATATATAAAATTCCGTTTCACATACATACATTCATTCTATCGGGAGTTATTGGGTTCACAGACAAACACACACACAGAAAGGCAGAATTTTTTTTTTTCACATTCATTTAGAACCTAGAGGTCGGAAAACATGAAATTCCGTTGAAAACTCCGAAATTTTCGACCGATTACGTAACTTCGTCTATACTTCGTACAACTGGGGAACTATAAAAAAAATTGAGTCTGAAATTTCTATGCAATGTCCATGGTTTTACGCTCATTACTTCTAGTTTTCAAAATTTTATAATTATAACCCTATATGATAAGGCACATACGATTTGTTTAAAAATTTTTTTTAGTTCCTTGGTTCTCTTGAGGCAAGGTTTTGATCTTGAGTATGAGCAGATTAATCTTGAAACATTTCAGTTGACTTATGTTCAATACTTAACTATAAGATTCAAGGATTAAGCTCTCTAATAGTATTAAGGTTTCAGCCATACAATTCTTCTTTAAAATCTTCGCTATGTTTTCTTCTCTTTGTTGCTATCTCACTTCATTCTAAGCACAGTTCCAAGATGGACGACGTTCTAAAGCTTTCCAATCCGTTCGATCCTCTTACCTCGATATGTCTTTCTTTCCCGCTTCCTCTAAGCTTCTTAAACTAACTTCTAAAACGTTTTTAAGAAAACTTATCGATTGAAGCTTGGACTTTCTTACACCAACCACGTTTTTACATATTACTCTACATGTAAACCCCCCTCCTTCATTTCGGTAGATTTCGAGGGAAGTCCTTATAGGGTTTTGAATTTACATATGAAATTTTGTCTCAAATACAATCATTACATCGACAGTTATTAGAGTATTTGTGTTTTTTGTCAGATTACATAAACTCCGTTAAACCATAACATTGTAATAAGATACGTCATAAGAATATTTACATTAAGATACCTTATAATTTAGATACTTAAACAGATATTAACTCTTAGTCTGACACACATGGATTAGAGTTAACAATACTACTAAAAAAGAGGGCGCTGGTAGCTCAGTGGTATGCGTGCTTGACTTCTGAGCTCAAGGTCGTGGGTTCGTAGCCCGACCGAGGCCCTTAGTTTATTTTATCTGGGAGGTAAAATAAACTTAAGCACGCCGTCCTTCGGATGGGACGTTAAGCGATGGTCCCGAGCCTATACGATGTCAGGTACTCGTTAAAGACCCCTACCCTAGATGAATAAAAATTTAGGGTAGGCAAAAATTAGGACGCCCACAGTAGAGTCGGGCTCATGTCCACCAGAGTGACGAAAGAGCGCTCTGGTAGTAGGCGATATGACCTCGTAGTTAAAGCCCGGGCATGAGTCATAAAACCTAAAACCTAAACGTAAACCTACTAAAAAGTAAAAACAAATTAATAATTAAATACTTGAAAATATGAGTATTCAAATAATAGTTTTATACAGTAGATAAAGCATACAATAAATACAATAGATAATTTTTTTAAATTAAATTAGAATTAAAATCATATTTTTTTATAACTTCTCTGGAAGTGTCTTTTCACTACAACATATCGGGACGTTCTCACATCACAATGTGCGAAATATAAAACAAAATAACAATAACAATTATTGTATATAATATATATTATATATACACTCGTCCACAAAAAAACTGGGACACTCAGATTTTACAGCAATAAAAAATATTTATTTTACCAATACATTTTTTCTTAGTATTACAATAAGACAATATAGTTATGATGTAAATTTTGTCAAAAAAATACAAATTATGTGTAATAGAAATAAAGAAATAATAATAATAATAAATGTAAAATACTGGTTTTTCAACTTTGTAAAAAAAAAAGTTCTTCTCATGTCTTAATTGCAATTTAGTAGCGAGTATTTCCTCATCGCGCCCTCTTAAGAGCTATAGCTCGTTGGGGCATGGAAGAAATCAGATTTTGAATAGCTGTTTGTGGAATATTATCCCATTCTTGTTGTAACGCAATGCGAAGCTGTTGCACAGTAATTGGAGGCTGCAGTCGATTCCTGACACGCCTCTTTAGCATGTCCCATAGATGTTATATTGGGTTCATGTCTGGAGAACGCAGGCCAATCAATAACATTAATATCTACATCCTCTAAGTACTGGTTTACTACTCTAGCAACGTGAGGCCTGGCGTTGTCGTGCATTAATATGAAATCATCCCCAATAAATGGTGCAAACGGTATAAGAACTTCTATCTATAAGAACCTCTTCAATGTACCTAGCAGCGATCATAGTTCCATTTTCAATGATCGTTAACTCCGTGCGGACGTCCAAACTTATCCCACCCCACACCATAATTGACTGTCTATAAAAAGGAGCCGTTCCCGTCATGGTACATTGACAGAAGCACTCATTCTTTCTTCTCCTCACATAAATGCAAGCCAAAACGAGTCCAATGGATGTGTCGATTAGCAAATGTCGTCCTGCTTACACGATGCCCCCTGGTAAGATGTGGCCCTGTAGCCGGTCTTCTTCCATGTAAATGTTGTTCTACGAACCGTCTTCTAACAGTCTCAGCAGATACAGCGACTCCCCGGGTAACTAACAGTGCAGCTCTTCTGAAGCTGTCAGGAACCGGTTTCGAAGAACTGACAACGTAATAAAACGGTCATCACGCTCGCTGGTAGCCCTTGTACGGCCACTTGCGGGCCTGCGCCCATATTGCCCAGTCTCCCTGTACCGTACAACTGCTCGATGGAGTGATGAACGACATACCCCCAAAGATTCTGCTGCATATCTCACACTCCGCCCGTCTTCAATTAGAGCAACAGTTCTTGCCACCTCTTCATTCGAAAGAACCATTTTTATAATGAAAAGTAATTAATTTAGAATAATTTAAAATGGGTAACAAAGCAAATAAAAAAGATTCAGACTTAGAAATGAAAAACTATACACAATATCTTAACCAGAAGAGACACATTGGTAAATTGAATTCTGGTTTGTTTTGATAATCCTCTTACATCATTTCAAAGGATTAAGACTTTTACTTAACCTCATTGTAAACAACAACAATGTGTAAACACACCATCACTGGTACGAAAGTCTCCTTTCTTAGACTTTAATTTTGAAATATGTAAGTGTAATGTATGACAATTGTAATTGCTAAGTATCAAATAATGTTTTTGAATATAAAACACGATTTTTTTATTTTTTATTATGGTTATTTCACTATTTTTAAGAAATTAGAAAAAAAAAACCTTTTCCGACTAGAAGGTTTATTCTAACATAAACATTTTTAGTTGAAGTTTAAATAGATAACCTCTCCTATACTCCGTATAGTGCGGAAGCAATAAATACTGACGTAGAAAAAAAATAGTTTCATTTTTGTTAATACCTAGTAGACGTCATGGCATTTAGGTTACTTCGGAACACAACTTCGTCACAGCGGCTGCAAATGAGATACACAATTTGTTGTTCATGGGGTTTGTCCTAGTACCACCAGCAGAATTATAATTATCTGAATATTAATGATGACCCTCCCGTTAGCGGCAATGTTCAATGTTCACGATCATTTTTTCACATTAAAGCAATGATCGTTAATAACCATGATGAATTGTTTTCAGTTTAAACTGGAAATACGACTAAAATTCAGTAGGAAAAAATATGCAATCTTAATCATAGCCTCATATGTGAAGACGAAACTTTACGACTGCTTGAAATAATACTCGAAAAATTCACGGAATTGAAGCATTTAAATGGAGGAAAGAAACAAATTTTGTAGATTCAAAGAAATAAAAGTGTGTTGTTTTCCACTGTTTTATTTTTGACTTTCAACGCTATAGAGTCATCATCAGTGTTACATCTATGATTGGATAAATAATGAAAAATAACTAGCAAATCTTAAAGAATCAGGGTACAAGTAACAAAATAAAAAACAAAAAAACTGCTTCCCCCAATCGTACAGCGTGGAGATAAAATACTATTGGCACAGGAATAGCGAGGTTCACACACGATATTCAAAAAACATTCTCTCCAAATATACACAATAACTAAAAAATAAATATCTACACAATAGTCAAATAAAATACTGCAATAGTATAAAATTCTACATATAGCCAAAAGAATTTTAAAAAATAAAGAAACAAAATGTTTTTTAATTTTTTTTTGATGATAGATATACTATTAGTGAGATTAAAAATAAAATTATCTGAAACTTCATGATCCGATATTGCAGTTGGTTCTATATTAGCTTTAATAAGTGTTAACGGTTTTGTCGCCACGTAGTCTAGGGCTGAAGATTTATGCTTCCCTATCTTCGCTGGTCCATTAGTTGTTATTTTCACATTAAATGAGCCCAATAATTCTAAACGTTGGGGTTTTCCCGGTGAGCAACATAATTTATGAATATTTAAGTCCCCACAAAATATTATAAAATCTTTTTTTCTGAAAACATCAAGTACCTGCTTACGGAAAAAGATACTTAGGTCATCGTTCGGTCGTCTATAAACGAAAGTATGTATGGCAAGGTTTTGATTTGTTTCAGAAAATTGAATTGCACAAAAGAAAAATAACATGTAAAATCTTATACACAACTAAAATAAATCACAGGTTGTAAAATAAAAAAAATATCTGACCTCACCGATGTTATCAATTTTTGCTAGCTGGCTTTCGAGGTTGCCCTCATCATTTGCCTTTCTACAAAAACCCATCATTTAGCAATAAAGAAACGCGTATAATGTTCTGTTCGTTAAAAACCATAAAATATTATGGTAATAAAATATATCAGTATCAAATAAATATAAAATAGTAAATAATAATATAATAAATATAATATGGGGGTCATAAATTGGGGGCCATGGTGGCCGTGCGGGCTAGAGCGTAGGGCTTTGGTCGCATGGTCTCACCATGGTTTGCGGGTTCGAATCCCGTCCGGGAGTGAGTTTTATTTCGTAGATAGAACTCTCTCCCGGGGTCATGGATGTCGTAAATAACTATATATAACACATTGACATGGCTAATATGCACCGTACATAAAGCCACGTACATTTAACATACAACAAATATTTAGTACATACAACTAGTACGTACATTTAAATTAATAATTATCTACGTAGAATGAACTCGTATATTGTGAACTCAGTTCAAAGTTCAATTTGTGTACCATTTATTTTTACTTTAGCTGGGGATTTTCCTAAAATTTTACACACATGGATTATTACTATTATCTTGTAGGGTGTTCGGTTTTATTTAAATGAGAAGTGGATTTGAGGTTTGTAACAATTTGATGTTAAGCTGAAGGAGCAATGTTCTTAAGGGCCTTGTCAGCCCAGAGGACTGTGGCAGAGTCTCTCTGCTAACTAATTAAACAAGGGAGGTTTCAAGTTCGGGTGACTTCTGTTTTGTTAGGACCCTTTTGGTGAGACTGTGGCAGAGACAGGCTACGTTTCAGCACTTCTTAAGTTGACAGCTTAATCAGTGTAATTGCAAACTTGAAATTAACCAAATTGCTCAAAGAGAAAGTAAAACTATCAAGTGGAAAATCAGTAAATGTTTACTTTCTTATAGCTTTAATAAAAGAAAAATAGTGCAATATCGAGATTTCTATTTTCTCGGAATTACACGTTTCAAGTTCCCCTGAAAACGTTTTGACCATTTTCCCGATGTTCTCTGTAGGTATATGGGACCTTAGTGAGCGCACTAACTCAAAAATATTTGTGCAATGACCTTAAAATTTGATTATATTCAAGTCAAAATCAGATAAAAATTGATATCACTTATTTGAGGGAGTATATTTAACAAGATGTTGCTTATAATTATGATCTAATAAAAAATCTTTATGAATAAAAGTTGTAGAGAAGACTAAAAGGCACATTTTATAAGTAGTTCATTTTTTATAAAGTTGATTGATTTGCGCGATACATGCAGAAAATAGTTCTAAAATTTTAATTTGAAACCCATTTTTTTAGACGTTTGCTTGATTTACTCAAGAACGGTTAGACCTATTGAAAAGTTGGCCTCACCAAAAATATTCCTTATTAAATTTTCAATCGAAAATGATCGAAAAAGTTTAAAGGAGGAAGGGAGATGGTCCGAAAAATTGCAAGATTCTCCTCGAGAGAGAGAAATAATTTGGAACCGAGGAACCTTTGCCTATAATTTAGGTAGTATAGGTCCTCTGTCAAAGCTCAGCACCACGCTTGTCTGCACATTGATTTTCTAACGCCCGTCCTCATCCCTCATAAAACCCGACTGCTTTCCTTCTCTACTGTATTAGATACACAATTGTTGTAACTTCCTTCTTTGGTACCAAGAGACAGTCCAACGAGCATATTGTCTATGATGTATGTGGGCTGTATATGTTGTGATTGGAAATTTATGAGTGGTATAACTCAGAAACGATTGTAGCTAAGAAACTGAATTTGAAATGAAGATGCCACATATAACTTAGATCTGATAGATTTTGTTCGAAATATGATATGAAATAAGACCATTTTTGTACAGGGCCAAACTACATTTTATCAGATAAAAGTTGCAGAGAAAACTAACAGACACATTTTATATTCAATATAATGTTTTGCAGGTCACCCGGTTTGTGATATATACTCGTATGCCGAAAACTGACCTAAAATAGCGTTCTGAAACCAATTGTTTTAGATGTTTGCTCGATTTACGCGAAAACTGTTAGTTCTATCAACATTTTGTTTATTACCAAAGATGTTCCTTATTCAATTTCCAATCCGAAGAGACTGATATGTACAAACTCGGTTGGTATAAGTGTTAGTTTTTATTACCAATAATACTAAATTCCTTTCATTGTTATAATTTCCTCCATTGAACCCAACATTACGTGTTCACATCCTTTGTACAAAATATAGTTAAGTGAGAGATTGGTCCTAGACTAAGGGAAATAACCCTCCTGTAAGAAATATATTGTAAATGGTTACTTGACTGGATATTATCTGAACATTTAACATTAAGGACAATATTGAGATCACAGTACAATATATCAAATACAGAAATATTAGTACCTAAAGCTAGATGATCTAAACAAAGTTCTCGGAAAGGAGAATTGGGCCGAACTCCGTAATACTAATAATGAGAATGAAATTTGTCAGATATTTCAAGAATTACTATTAGAAGATGCAAACAAGGCAATATCTCTAATTTTTTTATTTTGTATATTTACAATCGGCCAAAAGAAACCATAAGTAAATGTGATGTTTATGTGATTACAACGTTGTAGGTATATATAATATAAACATTTGTAGTTGCTTAAATTGTTTCTATTGAGGAATTATTAATTAAATTGTTTCTATTGAGGAATTATTAATTAAATTGTTTCTATTGAGGAATTATTAATTAAATTGTTTCTATTGAGGAATTATTAATTAAATTGTTTCTATTGTCTTCTAAATGAGGGGAAGGACATTAAAAAAAGTATTTCATTCTGAGTTATACTTTTTTCAAAAAAGGAGGAGCCAATCATTTTAACTACAGACATAATGAAGAGATTTAATTTTTTCCGAAGAGATTTTAAGCTCTTGGGTAAACCACTTTTCCCAAACTTTTTTCTTACCGTTTTCTATTCCTACAGATTTTGCAAAAGATAAAATAATAATAATTTTTAATTATTTTGTATATATATTTGTGTATAACATCTTGTATCTTGCTGGGCCAAATAAATGTTGTATATATTTATTATGCTGTATATACTTTATACTATTATTCTTGTTTTTATTTCTTATTATTTTGTATATATTATATAATATATAGGTACAAGTGTATATATTATATAATATATAGGTGTATATATTATATACAAAAAGTATAACTCATGAAGGAATACTTTTTTTAATGCCCTTCCCCTCATTTAGAAGACAATAGAAACAATTTAATTAATAATTCCTCAATAGAAACAATTTAAGCAACTACAAATGTTTATATTAGAGGAAACCCGATATTTCTCATTGTTCAAAAAGCACAAAATAACAGATATAAAAGTCGTGTTTTCTATAGAATAACATTATTTCTTACTTAGCTCTTATTTATATTTTTCTTGGTAGAGTTCCTCCACAGAGTTCCTTCTACAAGGTCCGTTGAAATTACTTTTTGTTTAATATTTTCATTAGTAATATTATTTTTTATGTATATTATATTTTATTATTATTATTTTTTAGACAGCGTACCCTTATTCTTTTTTGTGAGGAGACCACCTAGAGATTATGGCGTTGAATGTTATTAGAAGAGCACTTCAAGGGAGATAATGGCAGACCTAAGAATTGCCTCATTTCATTGTTTTTACAAGTTGTTTATATTTCTTCATTACGCTCCACATAGTTTTTGCCTATCAGATTTCAATAATATATCGTCGGCCTAAACGTGATACCTCGTAAGGACATTTTTCCAAAAATCGTTTTTTTTTTTACAAAAAAAAAAAAAAAAACTATTGATCTAGTGGGACCTAGTATATACCTAAAACGAAAAAAACATGAAATACGGTTTGAAGAACCGGACCTTGCAAAAGAAATGGGAAATTCTGGTGAAACCTGGTAACTCTGTCAAGTCCGTTAATTCTTTACTTGGATTTGCAAACTAGCTTAAAAACAATTCATGGCATGCATATAATTCTCACTTGATACAAATGTCGAAAAAATTGAGGTTTCCTATAAAGAATTTTTTTTTTTTTTTAGTTTTTTGTCTCTCCTGTAAAGTTGGCTTTTTGCACATACGAGGTATCACGTTTAGACCTACGATATAAAACTTATGTTGACTTCTTACATGTTTCATGTTTTCCGTGTTTATGAACACGATAACACCCGATTAAATGAATGTATCATCACGAAAATTGTATTCATTCGGAGGATTCCAGTCCTCTGTTCATCAGAGGTATACTAGATCCCATCCTTTGGACCTCTTCATCCCCTCCCATCTCGTCCAAATCGTTTCTTGCCCAGGCCTCCTCCCTCTACAACTCCCTGCCTCCCCCAATCCATCACTCTTCTTCAGTGGCTTCCTTCAAATCCTCACTATTCCAATTCCTCTTCGCTAATCAATGCATTCCCCTTTAATTCTTCATCTCTCTCCGTATTTTCCCATTCGTCAACCTCATTTATCTAATCATTTAAGTTATTTACTTCTCATTTTTTAAATTTTTTATTATATTTTATTTTCCTATATTTCTTAAATTATTCTATCAAAATATTATAAATATTATGCATATTTTGTTAATTTTACATATTTATATACTAGTATCATTCATTTATTTTAATTTTATTATTATTATTTGTCTTTTTATTTCTCTTCACACTTTTCTATCTAGCTCCTACTGTCTAAAATTAATTTTATTCCAAACCATGTCTGGGCATCCTTCCTTCTCTTTTATAGTTTACCATCATATTATTATGCTCTGTCTACTTTTATTATACTATTTTATTTTATTCACATTTATATACATAGATTTTTCATTACATACTTATATTTATATAGATATATATATTTTTTTTTATAACTAAGCTGTTAATTTTATGTTTTTCCATGTTAATTTTCTTTTTATCTATACTTACAATTATCTAGTTTTTCTCCACTGAAGTAATAATTTATTTACTTTTATATTTATGCTTTGTACGTCATACTGATACTTTATTTCATTGTTTCCTTTTATTGTTGACTCTATGTGTATTTATTCTTAGGGAACCTCGGTTCCAGAATAATACAATTTCTTTTCATTACATTTCAAGAAGGACATCAATCAACTTTCCGCGAAATAGACCGAGGGAAGGAGTCGGTGAACTATCCTGCTACGTACTTCCCCAGCAAAAATTAATAGATTACGTTTATGCTCATCCAAGTCAATACATTCATTATAACGGCAGTTTTTTGTGTTAAGTGAGGCCACTATTTATAATTTTTTTTATATTTTGGGCATATATATATGTACATATAAATAAAAGTACTTTTTCTCTTGTACGTACTTCCAATGTTATAATTTTCACTCCTACATCTTCTCAAACCTTAACCCTAAAAACACTTCTCTCTCTAGTCTTTCCATCACCACATCTCAACTTAGACTGTTTCACACTATTTAAAACAGCTGACCGTCTCCTTTTTTTCTCCATTCATTTTCTATTTCTTTTAAAAACAAAATGCGACTGGTCCATTTTGGTAATATTTATTCAGCGTTTGTTACTTCACTCCTAATAGCTTTTTTTATACAAATAATAATAATTGATTTTTTAAGATATTAATAATTTTAATGTGTGTAAATTTATACATCACACCCCCTAAAAACTTTCGATGTAATGAATATAACGTCACACAATTTAGTATGAGGATTAGCTTATTTTAGATTTTAGTAGCCTATTTTAGTCAACTATTGATTTTTAGCCTAGAAGGGAGAGCGTCAACTTTATCAATTTGAGCTGGTGAAGAACATGGTGAATCGCCAGCGACTTTTTAAGTATAATGATAATTAATAATACATTATTTGAAAAATAATTTCTTTTTCTTTCAAATATATATGTGTAGATCATTCGACTTAAGATTCGATATTTGCAAAAAAGGTCAGATTTAATGATTTGGAACTGTCCAAAAATGAATTATATTATTTTGAGTATACCTATTGGTAGATTCTCGAAAATTCTTTTGAAATTGGAATAGAAGAGAGGCCTGGAGACAGATAAGAGAGGTAATAAACCCAACTTTGGTTGACGACCAGTCAGTGCCCCCTTTGTTAAGATTCACATCCATGAAATTGCTTTTCTTGTTACGACCCCATAAAAAGATTGTTATTGCAAATTCTTACCATGATCTTGTAGTGTATCTGCTCGAGGTCATTTTGCGCTTCATCGCATCGCTTTTGGCAGAAGAAACATCGTCAATTGTTCGGACAAGTAATACGTTCTTTCGTTTAACTCGACTCAAGTGTTTACTGAATTTTATGGAGAAGAGAAAGAAATTGTCGGTGAAGCATTTTCCGAGCAGGAATTAATCAATTAATTTTTGGCTTTCTCTTCATAACCAATCGTCCGTTTGGGCTAAAAATCTATATTGAACTGATTCCAGGTCTACTTTGTGAAAATTTATAATGAACAGGATAAAGGAATATACACACACTAAAGGAAATATAAACTCCAAACACTACTTGTCAATATGTACATAATATGTATACAATATATTATATCATATGTTTATGATATATTATATCAATAGATTAAGACTATATTGTTAACTACTCAATTAAGTTTTGTTCCATATTTCTGTTGACTTGAATGTTGTAATGTCTCCATTTTGTACATTATTGTTTACATTTACTTTCTTGTCACATGTCTAATTTATGACCTTGTTTGTCCTGCCTTGTGTTAATTCAGCAGTACTCTCTGTTTAGTTCACTTAATAATGCCGTAGGAGGCGAAACTATAGTCGTGTAATTTTGACCAATATAGTGAAAATATTGATAAGTAGTGTTTGGAGTTTATATTTCCTTAGTGTGTGTATATTCCTTTATTCTGTTCAAAAATTTATAGTTAGATGACTTACAGAAGGACTTCTGAATCTTAATAATTTATTTTGAATATAGATAAACAAATTTCTGTGGATACATTTATTACAACGGCAGTTATTGGGGTGTTTCTGTAAAGCCTTCCCCTTTAATTAGTAGGTTAATTTAAAAAAACTTCTGCGTAACACCGAAGTTTCCATTGCTCAGAAGTGCTCTTTAAGAGACAAAGTCTTTGGTGAATCACAGACAATGTACTTCTCCAGAACGAATTAATCTATTAATTTTTAACCGATCGTCCATTTGGCCTAAAAATCAATAGTTACATGATTTACAGAAGGACTTCTGAATCCTAATAATTTATTTTGAATTTAGATAAACAAATTTCTGTAGATACATTTATTACAACGGCAGTTATTGGGGTGTTTCTGTAAAACCATCCCCTTTAATCCCTTTGGCCACTTAGTAAGTTAATTTGAAAAAAACTTTTGCGTAACACCGAATTTTCAATTGCTCAGAAGTGATCTTTAAAAGACAAAGTCGTCGGTGAAACACAAGAAATGTACTTCCCCAGAACGATTTAATCAATTTTTTGCTTTCTTCCAAAACCATTCGATCGTTTGGGCCAAAAATTAATAGTACATAGGGGAATCCTCATACTAAATTTTGTGTCGATAAGTTCATTATATCCTACTCCCCTGAATCCTTTTCCCTTCGACCGATTTCGCTGTAGATTAACAGGTATCGTTCTTTTGGAAATTTGAATTCAAATAAAAAATTTCATGTTGATACGTTCATTACCAGCATTTATTAGGGTTTTTGAGTTGAGTCCCCCTCCTCTGTACCTCTTACCTTCTGCCGATTTTGCGGAACATGTCGTTCTCATAGAATTCTGAATTCAAATATGAAATTTAATCTTAATAAATTCATTACATCGGCAGTTATTGCAGTTTTTGTGTTAATCCTCCCTTACCTTTTGGCTGATTTGGATGAAAATCAATAGGTGTCTTCTTATGTTTTTATTAAATTTCGTATCGATACATTCATATCTATAGCCAGACACACCCAGAGACAGAATTTTTCATTTTACGAATCAGGGGATCGGAAAACATAGAACTCAACGACTTTCTGACCGAATTTTCACCAAACTAAAAAATATCAAAAATTTAAAATTTACTTAAAAACCAATGGGAGTAATGTATTTTTAAACTCAACGGTAAATACTTTTTGCCACCAAACATAAATTACATAATCCAAAAACATCAGGCACATATTTCTTTTTAATATAATAAATATTATTTTTTAATTAATTTTTTTATATCATATTAGATTAATTACCATTTATTTGTCATTATTCATATATGTAATATTAATAAAATTACCATTTATTAAAAACAATTAGCAGATTCAATTTAATAAAACCTTTGTGTACTACCGAATTTTCCACTGCTCAAAAGTGTTCCGTAAGAGATAAAAGGATGACATAATTTTTTTTTTTCTGGCTGAATGCAAAACGTTTTTAAAATTTTATAAGCATAACCATACATATAGTAAATAAAAGATAAATTATGTTTATACATTCTTCAACCCATAGGATTTAGCATCGGATCCAGTTTAAAAAAAAGCAACAAGTATCGATTCATGGAAGAGAAGGATGCAGTCGTGCGATTCTCTCTCTCAATCTAAACTGTCAATAACTTTACTATGGTAGTTAGTTATTCTGACGCATGTCCGAACTTCAACCAGGAGGTCACATCGCTTTTCGTCGCTTTGGTGGGCATGGTCCTGACTTTACTGTGGGAGTACTAAATTTACTCGACCCTAAATTTGTATTCACCTAGGGTACAGGTCTTCCTCTTTTGTCTACCTTTGAGCTATACGGCCACCTCAGAACTATAGTTACATAACTTACTCATTAAACCATATGCGAAATATCTATTTAAGAATTTCGTAGGAATTTAGTAAGAAACTAGATGATAAAAAATAATAAAAACGTACTCGTTGACGTATAGAGGATTTAGACTTCTATCTACTAGACTTCACAAATTAGATTATAAGCATAATCATACACATTGATGATAAAAAGTAAATTATAGTGTTTACATATTCTTCAACCCACAGGATTTAGCATCGGATGCAGTTTAAGTAAAAGCAACGAGAATCGATTCATGGAAGAGAAGGATGCAGTCAGTCGATTCGCTCTCTCAATCTAAACTGTCAATAACCTTACTATAATAGTTAGTTATTGTAACCCGAGCTTTAACTATAAGGTCACATGGTAGACATGAGCCCATTATATAAGTATGGGAATACTAAATTGTGTCTACCCTAAATGGTTATTCACCAAGGGTACAGGTGTTCCTTTACGAGTACCTGATATCGTACAAGTTTTTTCACCACCCAGCTAAAAACACTTAAGGCCAAGGCCGGGAATTTGAACCCGCGATCTTGAACTCAGTAAGCAAGCACGCTACCTCTGACCTACCGGCCATCTTAGTTATAGAATTTATTAAGTAGGTAGATACAGCTGTTGTTTTGTGTTCTGGGCAAACCAACCCCCAGTGTCATGGTTGCCCCACAGTTCTTCCTATACTCAATTAGACCATATGCAAAATATATATTTAAGAATTTCGTAGAAATTTAGTCAGAAACCAGAAGATAAAAAATAATAAAACCGTACTCGTTGACATATGATTTAGACTTCTATCTAATATACGTCACAAAGGGGTTTTCGGCCCTTTCGTTCTCAGCTTGAGAACTGGAAGAAATACTTTTACGTGCCTGGGCATGGGGCACGCTCACAGACCTTTCAGAGAAGAAAATGTAATCAAAGCCATAAAATAATCTAATTTTCGCTAATTTCTCTGTTTATTCTCCACGTCTTAACATTGTTGCTTCAAATGAAATATGACAGAAACGTAACTTTCCAGGTGGTTATTCATATCATAATATGATTCTTTCCTTTTCTCCCTATCTATCCATTATAATGATAATTAAAACTAAAATATAGATTCTATTGGATGAACTTCCAGGCGGTTATATTACCTATCTCTCTTTCACTAATGGTCATTATTGGTGTCATATGAATTATAATAATTATTATTCCTGACATTTCCTAAGTGAACCTGTTAATTTAATATCAATACATAAATTAGAACATCTTTACTTAACTACTTTATTTACTTATAATGTGCCTTCCTATCCTACCGTTTTTAATAACGCGAATCGAAGTCCAAAAATTGGCTGAGTGAAAAAAACTAATAAGGCCTTAAAAATTTCAATACTATAAGAGCATAAGATCTGTGTTTTGTCGAGCGAAGCGAACTGGGCCGGAGTTTCATTCACAACTATTGAATGTGTATTAATTATTACATTAAAGCAAGGCCTGATCGCATTTCTCTTTCTTTTTTTTTTGTCATTTGCCAGATCATAACATTTTATTTAATTGTGAGATTTCGAGATTAATTATGGCTCTGAATTTTGATGTTTTGACATTCTGGAAGAAAAACTAGGCGTGCCCATTGAAATATCAAAAGTTCGTGCGCCAATGTTCACCCCCTGACTAAGAACCTATGCCTATGACTCCAAATCGTTAGAATACATGAAGTTAAGAAAATCCTTTAGTAAGAAAACCATCATCGACATCATCAATAAAACAAGATTAAACAATAGTTATTAAATATATTAAATAATTGTCAGCTTTACAAAATGGAAAAGTTAAGTACCTAATATATTTTCTAAAGAGGGCGCCCATAGCTCCGATGTAGCGTGCTAGCCCAAGACTGTGCGTTCAAAACCCGTCCGAGGCATTTAGTTTTTTATCTGGGCGAGGAAAGCCCGCATTTTGTCCTTCGGATGGGAGGTTAAGCGATGGTCCCGAGCCAGGTACCCTTACCCTAGATGAATAAAAATTTAGAGTAAGCGAAATTTAGGACCCATTGTAGAGTCAGGCTCATATGCACCAGAGCTCTCTGCTAGTAGGCGATATGATGTTGTTAAAGCCCGGGCTTGAGTCACAATAAGTAACTATTTTTTAAATACAGTTGATAGCTTTGAAAAAAAGAATAGTGATGACTATTTACGGCGGTCATTTGAGAATTTATTAGATTAAAATTGTAGATAATTCAAAAAGGAGGCAAGCTGCAGACAGGATAGTTGATAAATAGATCCAGGAGTTGTGACCATTAAAGGTGAATTAATATTTAATTGAACAATAACAATTCTATGTGTAAAGTGTTCCTTGACAGTTTGTCAGATGAGAGAGAGATACAGTTGAACATTAGTTGAGAATGAACATAGCATTTGGGAGATTCATCTTCACTTTGTCACTCGGAGGGGGGATGGTGAATAAAACAAACGAAAATCCCTTTTTTATATAAATTCCCTTCTGGAGGGAGTTAACATTTAAAACCCATCAGCATTTTAATTAATCTCTCTTTTTCATTTATTTATTTTTTTCAACTTTTAAATATTTGACTTTTGGTAAAGAGAGAAACCATATTGTTTGTAGTCAATACTTGACTAATATTCTCTGATTTAAATCACATAATATTTTATATGATTCAGCCAACATTTCCTGCATTGACTACCGGTATTGGTGTCATTTGGCTGGAATACACAATATCAGCTGTAACAAAATGAGACGGATTACATCTACATTAAAGCTTTATTGCCATACTAGGCAAGAAGATGGTCTCCCTTACCTGTAACCCTTGTTGGATTAACAACTCTGCCTTTGTTGCTGGCTATGAGGTCTGTGCTCCCTTCAGTGGGTTCAGAGGACGAGTCTGGAAGCACGCATCCACAGAATGGGATGTTATGTGAAGGACCCGAGCCTGTACGATGTCAAGTAAGCGTTGGTAGGCAAAGATACCATGAGTACAGTTGAGCGACGAAAGTGCGCTCTGGTAGTAGGCAATGTGACCTCCTGGTTAAAATGGCAACTACTAACTTAACCTAAGTGAAGAGATGCGCGGAAAGTCCAGATCTGAGCGTAGCAAGGAATGTATATTGGAAAAATGGCAACACCGTTAGCAACCGAATATGCCTCAACTCTACGTCTCAGGTATTATCAGATCAAGATTTTACCTCTTAATTCTTCTTCTTTAAGAGAAAGAACAACCCGAACAGTTCATGCGGTAGCATCAAGACTGCGGAATATGTAGACCTTGAATGTCCACTATATGACGAGACCAGGGTGAAGAAGATCCGTGGGACCAGACTGGACGGCAGCTGGTGATGTTAAGATAGACCTGCTACCTAATGTTCAGCCGGTATGTCGGCTCCTGGTGGGAGCGAAAGAAAACAGAAAAGACGGGCTAGGGACGACCGTCTTCTCCCCAGATTAATCGGCTGATGCTCGCCGCCAACCCGTGCGACCGTGATCCCTAGCTCATGATGATGTTGCACATATGTAATGGTGCACGTTAAAAGGTTAATAAAAAAAAAACTAAAAACAAATTATCGTAATATGTTGTATGTCCAAATTACGTGGCGGCTGTTATTCCTTTTTTTCGCGGTCCAGTGTTATTATTACTACTATATTACAAAGACTAATATAGTACCTAATAAAGAATGTACAGGAAGACCTCTCCTCTTATTCCCTATAAATATTTTTTTTTTATTCATTATTGATTTTTAATATTAATTTTTCTTCAAAAATATTGTCCATTGCGGTTGAAGATGAATCTCCATAGAATGAAAGTATGATGTATGAGGTATTTGGCCGCTATCGACAGGATGTGTTATTCGATTCTTTTCTTTTTCCTGGTGATAGATTAGCTTTGCACGGTGAGTTCCCGGACAATGTGACAGTGAGTGATAGACGAACAACACAGGCAGACGACAACTGGGAATGAGCGCCACAAATACACCACCTCGTGACTACAAACATCCTTGGTGCGTCATGTACGACCTGGTCGAGAGTGAAGCGGCCTCTGGCGAGTTGCTCCTTCCCTCGAGTCCATCCGAGCAACAGTCAACGGCGAGCCGGGAGCCTCGAGGCCCAAGTCGAGTCAACTTTGAGCCTGGGGCCGCTGAGTCGAGGCGTGCCTCTCGGGTGTTGAACCTAGTCGGAGCAAGATGCCGTTCTCTGTCGGCCTGGTCGGACATCAGTCGCTCCAGTTGTCGGCTAGACGAAAGGTCAGTACTGCATGAATTCAATATCTATATATTCACTTTAGTTAATATATATTTTTCCCAATATATTTTTTTCCCCTGCCTAGTCGCCCTACGACAAGATTAATTTACTTTCGCATGTTCCACCTCGCGGTATTACATGTTACTGGAACTATAATGATCACGCCTATGAAATATTATTGTGTTCAAAAACTATTTTTATTTTTTACTTTTTTATACCTACCTGTAGTATATATATATATAGTGGTATATATAGTGTGTATGTAATTGAAAAGTTGTGAGCTCACTACCGCAAAAAAGATTGTAGCTATGAAATTGAAATTTGGAATTAAGAGGTCACATCTTTTAACTTACGTCTGATTAGATTTTGGCCGAAATCAGACGAAAATTGAGACCAATTTCCTCCGGGACCTAACTACTTTTTGCAAGATACAGCTTATGTTTATGATCTAGTCAAAACTCTTTTCACGTAATAGTTGTAGAGATAATTGAAGTACATAATTTGTATGAAATACTATTTTTTAAAGGTCTTCCGGCTTTTGAGATACATGCCGCAAAACCATTTGAAATGTAGTTTTGAACACATATTTTTATAAATCAAAGATTTTCCTTGTTTTACCCAAAAACGGTTAGTTCGCTCTTTCGTCACTCTGGTGGACATGAACCCGACTCTACTGTGGGAGTCCTAAATTTTGCCTACCCTAAATTTTTATTCACCTAGGGTAAGGGGTCTTTAACGAGTACCTGACATCGTACAGGCTCGGGACCATTGCTTAACGTCCCATCCGAAGGACGGCGTGCTTAAGTTTATTTTACCTCCCAGATAAAATAAACTAAGGGCCTCGGTCGGGTTACGAACCCACGTTCTTGAGCTTAGAAGTCAAGCACGCATACCACTGATCTACCGGCGCCCTCAAATGTCTATAAGGTTAGGTTAGGTTTTATGACTCATGCCCGGGCTTTAACTACGAGGTCATATCGCCTACTACCAGAGGGCTCTTTCGTCACTCTGGTGGACATGAGCCCGACTCTACTGTGGGAGTCCTAAATTTTGCCTACCCTAAATTTTATTCATCTAGGTTAGGGGTCTTTAACAAGTACCTGACATCGTACAGGCTCGGGACCATCGCTTAACGTCCCATCCGAAGGACGGCGTGCTTAAGTTTATTTTACCTCCCAGATAAAATAAACTAAGGGCCTCGGTCGGGTTACGAACCCACGTTCTTGAGCTTAGAAGTCAAGCACGCATACCACTGATCTACCGGCGCCCTCAAATGTCTATAAGGTTAGGTTAGGTTTTATGACTCATGCCCGGGCTTTAACTACGAGGTCATATCGCCTACTACCAGAGGGCTCTTTCGTCACTCTGGTGGACATGAGCCCGACTCTACTGTGGGAGTCCTAAATTTTGCCTACCCTAAATTTTATTCATCTAGGTTAGGGGTCTTTAACAAGTACCTGACATCGTACAGGCTCGGGACCATCGCTTAACGTCCCATCCGAAGGACGGCGTGCTTAAGTTTATTTTACCTCCCAGATAAAATAAACTAAGGGCCTCGGTCGGGTTACGAACCCACGTTCTTGAGCTTAGAAGTCAAGCACGCATACCACTGATCTACCGGCGCCCTCAAATGTCTATAAGGTTAGGTTAGGTTTTATGACTCATGCCCGGGCTTTAACTACGAGGTCATATCGCCTACTACCAGAGGGCTCTTTCGTCACTCTGGTGGACATGAGCCCGACTCTACTGTGGGAGTCCTAAATTTTGCCTACCCTAAATTTTTATTCATCTAGGTTAGGGGTCTTTAACAAGTACCTGACATCGTACAGGCTCGGGACCATCGCTTAACGTCCCATCCGAAGGACGGCGTGCTTAAGTTTATTTTACCTCCCAGATAAAATAAACTAAGGGCCTCGGTCGGGTTACGAACCCACGTTCTTTAGCTCAGAAGTCAAGCACGCATACCACTGAGCTACCGCCGCCCTCATGTCTATAAGGAATATATAAGTAATTTTTAAATCGTAACTCATAGCAACGAACGTTGGGAGCCAAGATGTTTTTACATCAAGAAATAAATAATAATTCAAAATAATAATAATAAATAAGTAATAATAAAAATCAATAAATGAAAATGACAGTGCCAAATAAATAATATACAAATCATAGTATTTTTTTATATATACTGTATAAATAATTTATACAACAAGCAATTTTACTAAAAGAGTGAAATATGGCATTGTCAAAAAGGCATGAGGGAAGTCTTCACCCAGTGGTGAAACTTCTTTATAACTCACTGTCACTGTTGCTACTGAAGTCTCTAGGCCATTGGTGCTTAAGGCATCGTCGTAGAGTAATTTAAATCTGCATTTTTCCAATATCTATAATATTGGAGAAGGTGTTTGTTTAGATTATCAATATATTCACTGAAGAGTTTCTGTTGAGAGATCGGCCACTTTCTTGATCGAAGCCTCATCCATCTTCTTTGCTCCGGTTTATTACTTTTTTCTCCTTCATGGTCCTACGTGTTAAGCGGCCAGTCCCGTAAGTGGCAAATCATAGCGATGGGAAGCATTGCTAAGGCATCCCGGGTCAGTCACCAATCTGGACATAAAGGCTGCTTTCAGTCTTTTCTAAACTAATACGGGACTGGATTCTCCCAAAGTGTTGTGGTTACTGGCCCCGGCACAGTAAGTCAGTCTCTGGTAGAATCCGATGCTGGGACTAGAGAGAAGTACATTAGGTTTTTAGTTTAGGTTAAGCGTCCTCCTTAATCCCTCCCTCTTTCCTTTTGAACGATTTGGCTAAAAATTAATACTTGTCGTCCTTATGGGGTTCTAATAATTATAACTTAAAATCATAACAAGAAATTTACAAAGAAAAAACCTTTGATTGTGGTCATTTTGGCCGAAGTTAGCACCACAACTGTTGCTAACGACACAGAACAGTTTAGCTTATAAAAATAAATTTACTCAAAAAGTAAGTATACATAAATAATAATATTACAGATAATAATAAATAAAACAAATAACTAAAATAAATAAAAACCAAATAAAAGTAAATAAACCTGCGTGGAAGGTAATAATCACATATTAATTAAACTAAGAAATCTTGTTTGGTTTCTAGAAATTGAATTTTTGAATTAACATGTTTCTATATTTAGATTCAGCCCTTGCATAGTTACTTATATTTTTTTTCCCAGTTTTCCCCCTTCAGAAGGTAAAATATATATTTTTTCATCACCAATACACTAGAACAGTGGTTTTAACCTTTTTTCTCTGACAAAACACTTTTACACTGTTTTTAAATGAACCTACTGTTGAGTCGCGGAAGGGGTCTGCGCACAACCCCGGTGGTCGTTGCGACATCCGCGACTCGCGTGACCCCGTCTTTCCCCGGGTAGAGCTGGGTGATCCGTCCGAGCTTCCATGATTGCAGCGGAGCGTTGTCATCCCAGATGAGGACTACCAGACCAATCCGGACGTCCACGTGCGGCGAGATCCATTTGACGCGCTGTTGGAGGTGACGGAGATACTCCACTCGCCAGCGGCTCCGGATGAAACCTCATACACCCCGCGAACCGCGAGTCGTCACCGCTGGACCCTAGTGCAGTCCTTGGTTCGCTCCTTCTGGAACCGCTGGCGAGTGGAGTATCTCCATCACCTCCAACAGCGCGTCAAATGGATCTCGCCGCACGTGGACGTCCGGATTGGTCTGGTCGTCCTCATCTGGGACGACAACGCTCCGCCGCAATCATGGAAGCTCGAACGGATCACCCAGCTCTACCCGGGGCAAGACGGGGTCACGCGAGTCGCGGATGTCGCAAAGACCACCGGGGTCGTGCGCAGACCCCATCCGCGACTCAACACCTACGAATTTTATAAATAAATCTAAATTTTATTATTTATTAATAATGCAAATATGAGTTATTAGAGTTTTTGTTTTAACCCTTCCCTCCTTCCCCTTGTCCGATTTGACTGAAACTTAATAGGTATCATTCTAGATACACTTACAAAATGTTGTGTCTTTATATTCAATCAATTAGGATTTATAGTGTTCGAAAATTCGCAGATAGAAGTGTTTTTTCTTTGATGGATTCAGCGGACGGAAAACAGGTATTTCCGGTGAAAACTCAATATGGAATTCCTGACCGATTTCATAACTTCTTCTATACTTCGTATAGCTGAGGGAAGTAAAAATTCCTAGTAGCCCAAAAATCTTCAAGAATTCCTTCGTTATTTTTTTGACAACTTTTTCCCAACAGGTTATGAAGATAACTCCCCGGAAAGCTCTCCCTCCTGTTGTTTCTCTCTTTCCTTTCTTCTTGCCGCCCATCTAATCTCCACAACTTCACAACTTACCACCACAAACTTTCTTTTGTCACTTTTCTTTCTATAAAGATCGTGGGGTTTTCACGCAATAGTAAATAACATTATGCGAAATATATTTTCTCTTTGATTTTAGTATATTTTTAATGATTTAAATTCTTTAGTTTCGGATGGTGTAATGTTTAGGATCACTGGATGAACCAATGGCCTAGTGGTTAGTAGCCTACTAGATCCACGATTATTCAGTAGTTTGCTCGCTTGATATTTATAATATTTATTTCTGTTAAACCAGAGTATGGTAATAGGATACGACATAAGAATGTATACATTAAGATAGCTTATAAATTAGATACATAAACAGCTATTAACTCTTAGACTCTGACTCACATGGATTAGAGTTAACAATACTATGTACTAAAAAATGAAATAAAATGAATAAATAAATACTTGCAAATATGAGTATCAAAATAATAGCTTTAGTAAATACAGTAGAAAAATAAATTATATACTAAATGCAGTAGATATTTTTTTTTAAAATAAGATAATTTTTGATTACTTAGTTCTTACGTCCCTTCCCCATGTCACAATATGCGAAATATAGAAAAGAGAAGGAGAAAAAATAACAATAACAATTATGAAAATATCTAAATGAAAAAATAATTCAACATAAAATAATAAATTAAAAAAATTATAATAAAAACAAATAAAGAAAAAAAAAAAAATAAAGAAATAAATTAGTATATAAATAATTATCAAAACGTAGATTCGACAGACCTTAAAGAAGATATTTGTGGAGGAACTCTACTGAAAAAAAAAAAAAAAATGAAAGCTACGTATCAGATAATGGTTTTGAATATGAAAGACAAATATTCTTAGCTATGTTTGGTGGAAATCGGATGTGTCGTTTCTAAGATCTTGAGCTCAAATGTTCATAAGGGCAAGTCCCTCCCCCCCCCCCCCCCCCCAAGCCTCCCCCCCCCCCCCCAAGAAAAAGCACTCCCCATGAAGGTTTCAGTAAAAAAAAATTAATGAAGAAAAAATGTGTAAATTGACTTTCAATCAAAACACTAAAGACCAGACTTTTTTTTTTATTGTTTAAATAAATAAAATCAGGATTTTTACGTCGTCCCGCCCCCAAAATTTTATTGTGTTGGGGGTTTTTTAAACTTTTAATTTACCTTTTTTTTAGATATAATGTTGATTATTATTGGTGCATGTTATAATAATAGAAAAGCTATATTCCGTCTCTAAATATTATTATTATCTAAATTTAGCAAATGGGAGCTAAATAGATAGATATATTTAGGTTGGGGTGTAACCTAGGGACCCAAGCATCCGATGCTCTCATCCCTTCCCTGTTAGTTATACTGTGGGAGTCTTACATTTTGCCTATATAGGTTTTTTCCACCCTTTTGGGAATTTGAATTCAAATAAAAAATTTCACTTCAATACATTCATTACAACGTAGATATCAGAGTTTTTGTGTTACGCCTCCCCTCAATCCCCTATTTTTTTTTTGGTTGATTTGGCTAAATATCAATAGGTGTCATTGAAGGATTCTGGATTCACTTATAAAATCTCATTTGATGCATTCTTTCTCTCCAGAGTTATCGTGTTCACAGACACACACACACAGATAGACAGATTTTATTTTTTCATATTTGGAATCTAAAGGACGGAAAACACGGTGAAAATTCGCATCGAATTTTTGTCCGATTACATAACTTACCCTATACTTCATATAACTGGCGGAAGGAAAAGTTACGAAATCGATATGAAATACAATTTCATTTAAAACAATTTTTATTCTATACATTTTTTCGCTAATGACTGTCCGTTAGTTCCATCATCACGGAATAATGACTGAACTTATTTATACCGAACTTCATATTTTGAATCTGTCTATTCCGGAATATCATTTAGGATACATAATATTATGAACTCAAAATCACTGAATAAAGGGAGGATTAACTTGAGGACAAAAAAGTTATTTCATGTTCTCTCGGTTACTTTTGATTCTACGTGAAAAAGATACGGAATCAATATGAAAGATATTTTTTTTCATTTTGTACATTTTTTGTTCTGTAAATGTTTTCCGTAAAACTCGAAATAGCTAAGAAAAGTAAACATTTCCGAGTAGGAAGAAAGGCCTGTGCTATATTTCAAAGGATGGCCGGTGTTGGACCGACACTGTCAGCGATATAACCAAGTTAGCTACCTCCTGGTAGTGTTAAGTGGCACATTATTATAGGCCTTTCTTATTATACTTTATTGTCACTTTACTCAACATTTAGCCCTCTAGTCTCGTTTGCCCATTCGGAGGACAAGTAAACTGTTGTATTATAAAATAGTTGAGGCTTAATACCAAGGGTACCTGCGTCCATCAGAGAGTGCCTCAACCTCGGGCACACACAGGATGGACTCAGGGTCTAAGGGTACCATGAGCCTACAGTATCCCTATGTGCTGTGTGTCCGAACTTGAGACCTCGATCTGTACTGGGACTACTATAGGAGCCTGTACATTGCTCCTATCCAAGAGATCTGACACCACATCCTATTATGAAGCCCATATGGACCTCCCCAGATAGTACCATGAGCCTACAGTATCCCTATGTGCTGTGTGTCCGAACTTGAGACCTCGATCTGTACTGGGCCACTATAGAAGCCTGTACATTGCTCCTATTCAAGAGATCTGACACCACATCCTATTATGAAGCCCATATGAACCTCTCCAGATAGTACCATGAGGCTACAGTATCCCTATGTGCTGTGTGCCTGAACTTGAGACCTCGATCTGTATTGGGCCACTATAGAAGCATGTAAGTACATTGCTCCTACCCATGAGATTCTCTGACACCACATCCTATTATGAAGCCCATATGAACCTCTCCAGATAGTACCATGAGCCTACAGTATCCCTATGTGCTGTGTGCCTGAATTTGAGACCTCGATCTGTATTGGGCCACTATAGAAGCATGTAAGTACATTGCTCCTACCCATGAGATTCTCTGACACCACATCCTATTATGAAGCCCATATGAACCTCCACAGATAGAGACACAAGGAAGTCTTTTCTCTTTTATTTCCGACCCTTTCTTGACTGGGAGTCCAGCCAACTGTCTTTCCACTCTTATTTCTATTGTTTTTCCTTTGGGAACACAATCCTCCTTTACTACAAAATATGTCTTCACATTTGATGGTCAGATTTCCCCCTCCCCTGTACAACAAATTGAACATCATTTTGAAAATAAGTTAACGTTATAAACAATGAAGTGATATAAAGTGATAATGATAAAAAAAGAAACACTGAAAATTATTAGAAGAGGTTTATTATAATTAATTCTGGCTATTGGCATTAAAAATTCAGGAATTAAATCAAATTTGCCTATTGGCATATTATCCAGGGATGCCACCCCTACTCCGTAGAATTTTCGCTGTACAGTCACAAATTTGTACAGTATGTGGGTACCGAAGTGAAAAGAACGAGAACCAAACTGGTGATTGGAAAGAAAATATGTTTTCCGAAGAAAGGAAATAGAGAAGACTGATCGGTCAAAAGTAGTAGGATTGTTTAGTTTTGGCATCAGGAAAAATGGAATTTTAGGTTATTAATTCATAGAACAGGGACTTCATTCTGGGGAGATATTTAATTTCTCAATGAATTTCGGAGGGAAAGGATATAGGAAGTGTAACTAGGAAGAGTCCTTTGTCTATAATACTTGTGTGTGTCTGTGAATATGATAGCTCCATGAGGACGACATGTATTATTTTTAGCCTAATAAAAAGGAAGGGGGACTAGGAGTTAACAAAAAAACTCTTATAACTGCCGATGTAATGAATGTATCGACATGAAATTTATTTTTTAAAATCAAACCCTATAAGGGTACCTATTAATGATCCTGGAATCGGCCGAAACGAAGGGGGTGTAGGGTGAACTAAATAACCGCAATGATAATGATGTAATAAATATATCGGCATTTAATTTGAGGATTCAGAAGCTCCTATGTAAGTGAAAAACTGTTTTTTTTACCAAACGGTAGATTGGTTCTGGAAGCAGAGCGAAATCTTAATCGATTAATGCTGGGGAAGTCATATTATTACCAACTAGCAAATTTTATTCCGTAATTTTGTTCTTGTTCATTTATTCTTCCTTATAGTCAATGTTTACAAGGTGTACAATGGAGAAAGTGTCATCGTATAGAGTCCAAGGAGGCAATATGAGCCCTTGAGAGCACCCTCTCTCTAAGATCCCTAAAACAACATCTACATCTCTGCATCTGCTAGGCCCTTTGTACCAGGAATCAAGTCACACGCCCCCTCCAATATATATTTCAAAGCTATCGGACTTTAATGTATTCAGTCAGTCTCCAAAAGATTTGATTGACCCAGATAGTTACATCTGTGTCGTCTTGGTCTCCTCAGATCTTGATTTTTCAAATATTTAATTAGGATTTTATATGAACAATAATTTTAGCATAGAGAGTATGTTGAAACAGTGCCTACCCGTTTAGCAAATTTGATTCCCTAGAAAATTAGGGACAGATTTACTTTTAGTTATGTCTACTAACAATTACCACTGTATTTTTAGTACATTGTAATTTCGTATTTTGATTCAATCTAGTCTTTGCTTGCCAGATATAGGATGAACCGTCTAGCCCTGGAAGAAGAGGATAGTCTAGCTTTGCACGGACTGTGGAGAAATCATGAGATGGCCGGACGACCGGGGGATACTCCTTAACCATTAGGGTCCCAAATATCAGGTCATGGAGATTGGAACTCAAAGCTCTTCTTCTTTAAAAGGAAGAACAATCCGAGACTGTACTCCTCGAACATCCGCTGTACAATGGGCCTAGAGTGAAGTTGATAACCCTCACCGTAGTACATCCAGCCAGCGCCCAACCTTGATACCGCCAAGGGGTGCCGAAGAAGAAATTAAGGTTAATACCATACCAGATGGTCGCCGGCGGTAGCTCTCAGCAACAAATTTGTACATTATTTCTCCAGCCATTAAAAGTAATGTAATCGGTCAAAAACTCGATGCTAAGTTTTCTACGGAACTTCATACTTTCCGACCTTCTCAAATGCCAAAGATAAGAGCGAGATTAAGGGCTTAACACAAAAACTGTAATGACTGCCGTTGTCGTGAATATATTGACACGAAATGTCATAAGTAAATTCAAAAGCCCTACAAGGACGCACTTATTATTTTTCAGCGGAGGCAGCCGAAGAAGAAGGGGCTCAATTCAAAAACCCCAATAACTGCCAATGTAATGAATGCATCGACACACAATTTAGTATCAGGATTCAGAAGCCACTATATAAGTAAAATATTGAGTTTTAGCCCAAACGGTCGATTGGCTTTGGAGGGAGAGAGAAAACGTTAATAATTAATTTAAAATTATTGTATAAAAACAGGCTCTTTTCCTCGACGACTCGCCGAACGCTTGTTATAGTCTACATTCATCTGAGCATGAGTTTGTGTATTCGGCTATTATATAGAGAATTATATTTATATTCTGAATAATGATATATAGAAAGTGATTTTCCCCAAAGTGCGAACTTCATTTATTTAACTTTGATATTTTGAATTTACCTTTTTTCAAAGGTCAGGAATATAAGGAAAGTGTTCTCAAAGATGTCAAAAGTTATTTGGGTTAATTAGACCATCGAAATATGTTGCTACTTGGCCCCCAATATTATATGACTTTCTTTAAACAAGCAACCTTGAATGTACTAAGTAGCTTAGCAAGAATGTATGCTTTGAAAATGTGTTATTAAGGAATGTCACTATCTAGAAAATAGTCACATAATTTGAACATTTCCTTTAAAAGTTCTTTGGGGCTTAAGAGTATTCAGTGTTGTAAGCCGATGATGGAAAATTATTCAGATCCTCCGTGTTCTGTTTGCTTAGCTGGTTCTGCTTGCTTTGCAGAGGTGCCTTTAGGCTGGTAGCTTTGATGTTATCTTAAGCCAGTCCTGCTTTGCTTTCGCCCGTTTGAAACTGTCATTTGAAACTGGGAAAGCCAAAATACAAGCTTCGTAAACATGAGTTGGTGTGGTTCATGTGTGTTTTATTTTTTATTTTCATTTCGAGAAAATTTTGTAGGAAGTACCCCAACTTCCAGAGAGGGACAGAGATCCAACCTTATGGGATGTGGTCATGCAATACTTCGTTTGAAACGTTTTTTTCATGGACTCTTAAGAGAAGGAAGATTTATTTATTTTGTTTCTTTTTGTCACTCATGCCCGGGCTTTTACTATGACGCCTAGTATCAAAGCGCTCTTTCGTCGCTCTGATTAAGCCCGAATCTACAGTGAAATTCAAAATATGAAAAAAAATTGTTTCTGGTTGTGAACACGGTAACTCCCTATATAATGAATGCATCGACACGAAAATCTACCTGTGAATCCAAAACCCTCTAACGACGACAACTATTGTTTTTCAGCCAAATCGCGCAAAAGGGAGGGGGAGATTAGGGGAGAGGCTTAACTTAAAAACTCTTACAATTGTCGTTGTAACGAATGTATCGACATAAAATTTCATATGTGAATTCATATAAGCGTAGGGAACGCACGTATGAATTGTCAGCGGAATCGGAAGAAGGGAAAGGGAGGATCAGAGGGGGGATCAACTTAAAAAATCGAATCGGCCGATCTAATGAACGTATCGACATGAAATTTTATATTTAAAGTCAAAACCCAATGAGGACATAACCTCTCAAATTTCAGCGATATCGGCTGGAGAAAAAGGTTAAGTGGAGGGTGCTCAATTCAAAAACCCTAATAACTGCCGATGGAATGTATTTATCGATGTAAAATTTATTATGAGGATTTAGGAACCCTTATGTAAATCAACTGTTGTATATCACCGCAAACACTGGGTTTGGAGGGGGAGTGAAATAACCCATTGATTAATTCGTTCTAGGGAATTCACGGACGACTTTTTTTTAACCTAAAAATGAAAAACCTAAGGGCCTTGGCCTTCGAACCCGCGATCTTGAAGCTTGTCTACCTCCCGGCTAACAGCGCTCTATTATATGTTCTTGCTCAGTAAGCTAAAAGTGAGGGAAGATTTTTAGTATTTTTTGATCCCCTCAATTCATCAGGCTCCATGCACATGAAGGTTCAATAATTAGACAGACATTCAAAGGGAAATTTACAAACTCAATGAATTATTAATCATTATAGCGTTCTGTGCAGTCTTCAAGGGAAGAGATGGGAAGGTTGTGATAATGTGTGATAATTAGTCGTGTTACACAGTGTGTCCGCCAGGCAGCGCTCAGGAAGGGACGTGCCAGAACAGACCATGCTACTCTACTGAATGAAGCTGGCTACTGCAGTTGGGAGTCTGCGCCTCCCACTGTCCCATCGATCCACTCCTCTTCATTCTATGCAAGCATCTCGGGTAGCCAAGGGGAGTGATAAGGAGTGATAAGCCATCCTAGCACATTCACGTGATAAATACCAAATCTATACAAATACATAGAATTTAAAGACAAATTAAACATCAAATGAAAATTATAGTATTCTCTAAATGTCAGTTGGCAAAACATTTCTACGATCATCAGACTCTTAGCTACTTGATATTTAAATTAAGAAGGGGGGAATGGTTCAGTTCTATTTGTTCATTTAGCATTACAATATCGTTATTTTTGTTCAGTTTATTTATTTCTACCGCTTCCAGTACTTTTTCTTTTTTTTTTGCATGGGTGATCCGGTAAATCAACCGCATCGCAATATCGTCGGGGAAGAGGTAGAATTGAGAATTGTTGCGATGGGTGTCTTGGGGTGACAAGACTGGCGCTCCCAGACCTCCTAGGGTTGCGGCTGCCTGACGGCGCCGAGAGAGCTCGAGATCGGTGGAGTGGGGCTGCTTCTACATCGCGGTGGCCAGGGGTAGACTTTGGGCCTGGCCCATCAATCGCCCCCGGCGCCGGGTAATATTCAATACTTGACTTAAGGACCATTTTAAGTTGAGCCCCTCTCTGATCCCCCTTCCTTTCTGCCCATCCCACTGAAAATTAATAAGTGTCGTCCTTATGGGATTCAGGTCACACATATAAAATTTTGTGTCAATACATTCATTCTATCGGCGGTTATTAGAGTTTTTAGGTTAAGCCCCCCCCCCCCCCCCCCCTAATCCCCCTTTCCTTTGGTCAATTTGGCTTTTAAAAAATAGATGTCGTCGTTAGAGGGTTCTGGATTTTTTTTTTTCATATTTGGAATCTCGAGGTTGGAAAACATGAAATTCCGTTGAGAACTACGCATCGATGTTTCTCAACAGCTCTCAAAGACGGCATCAAAAAATTTATTTTGTGAAAACCAAATTATTTTCATACATATTCGAGTAGGATATCAAATTGAAGCGTTCTGAGACTACACGATGGCTTTTTTTTTTTTTTTTTTTTTTTTATTTTTTTTTATATTTTTTTATTGTTATTGTTTTTTATGCACTGCTCAACACTCGAAGTGGAACACATAACAATTCGATAGCATACCTTGTTTTTTATCATTTTATCGAAGCTTGAACCAATGTGAGCGTTTATATGTTGTAGTAACACGAGGCTTCTTGAGTGGGAAAACAAAGAAAAATTCTACCTTTGTATCTTAGCAGTGTGAAAGAATGTAAGTGCGTGGACTTTTACCCTGTTAGGTTAGGTTTTATGACTCATGCCCGGGCTTTAACTACGAGGTCATATCGCCTACTACCAGAGCGCTCTTTCGTCACTCGGGTGGACATGAGCCCGACTCTACTGTGGGAGTCCTAAATTTTGCCTACCCTAAATTTTTATTCATCTAGGGTAGGGGTCTTTAACGAGTACCTGACATCGTACAGGCTCGGGACCACCGCTTAACGTCCCATCCGAAGGACGGCGTGCTTAAGTTTATTTTACCTCCCAGATAAAATAAACTAAGGGCCTCGGTCGGGCTACGAACCCACTTTTACCCTGTTGGTGTCCTGTTGTTATTTACCGGATTAAGTCATATTGTATCATAGAATTTCTTATCTTTTGAAGAGTCTAATGTTTTCATCAGTGGATTAACAGTTTCTGAGTTGTTCTGACCAGTGAATCTGTTCATAATGAACCGTTTAAGTTACAAACCCCTTAATCAAGCGATGGGCATGCTAAACATCGGTGAATCCATGCGTGTAGTCGCAAATCGCTTCAATGTGAGTGCTGTGTGATCCATCGAGCTAGGACAAGATTCCTGGATACTGGTAATGTGCGATACAGGCATGGGGGAGGGGGTGGGCGGCTAACATCATTAGCTCAAGACCGATTTTTAGTAATCCAAGCTCGTAGAAGCTGTTGGTACTGTTACAGACAGAATCCTTCAAGCTGAGCTTAGACGTGCGTCAGGTACATTGATGAATGATTTCAACGCAGACAATACGCAAGAGACTTCACGAGCGCAATTGAGGTCCAGGGTGGCCAAGAATTTCCCCAGGCTAACTCGAGATCACAAGCTAAGCCACTAAACCTGTGGTATTTTTCAATTTTCTTTTCAGTTTCAAGAGTATTTTCAATTTTGTAAAAAGTAAGTAAATTTTGATTAAAATCTTTTTTCAATAAAGTTGCTTCATTATTTCTTAAACTTGTAATTTTCTATTTGCCCATTTACTCTCTTGATTAAGGGAAACATTCTGGAGATGAAACATACGTCATTAACCCGGAAGAAAATTTAGAGGAATCAAAGAATCATCAGATTTTTATGTGTTTCACTTCGAGTGTTGAGCAGTGTATTTCAAACTCTACTAACTAAATACATATATAAAATTGTGTGTCGATATATTCATTGTATCGGGATCATGTCCACAGATTTACACCCAGACAGAAAATTTAGTGTGAGGATTCAGAAGCCACTATGTATGTCAAATATTGAGTTTTAGCTAAAACGGTTAATTGGATTCGGAGGAAGAGGAAAAATGTTTGGGGATACACCAAATATTTTTTTTTTAAATTATATAAGCAGGGTTATCTTATTATTATTGTCTAAATGATAATATATACATTTTATATTAATTTCCGAAGCTAGTTATGGTATAGATAATATATATTGTAGGACTGATACCTCCATAGTCCACTATGTTTGATTACCAACCAAAAAATAAATACATATATACATACATTGAGATATGAGTTTAGGTTAGTACACGTAAAGCTCACTAGATGACAGGGCAATCAATAGACTCCCAGAGTCTCCTTCGTCCTGTATAGTTCCTGTATCCACCGATAGATTGTTCTCCCATCCAAACCATTTCATGGAGCTATAAAAGAAAAAAGGACAAAAAAAATCATGAGTGAATCACCGACAATGTTCTTCCCTAACTCGAATTATTTATTTTCTGTAAGTCTATCACTCTCACCTTCTAAACTGTTTCTCTCTTCGAATAGTTTGTCTGAAAATCTTATTCTGAGAGTTCTCAATCTTCATATAAAAAAAATATGTATATTTATAATATTTATATATATACGGGTAATTATTCGTGAAACCTGCCACCCTCTGTGTCCACTTTTTGCAGCTGTCTTAAGGGGTCTGCTTGGTCTCAAATGAAAGGTTGAAACCTCTACTTTTTATTGTCATATGCCTCCTTAGCGATTTTCGCCATTACTGGGAATAAGAATATCAGTCTCAATATTTCGCTGTACAAAGAGACAAAATGAAATGATTTTGAGAAGGGGAGGGGGAGAGAGAGTGATCTATAAGCGTTGTTGGCATAAGAAAGTTCTGTCATGGCAACATCACATATTTTATTTTCAACTCACCAAACCATTCCTAAGTTCTTTAATTCTCAAAATGAACGTTAAGGTCATAAACAAAAAGATTTGGTCTGGTACGATGGGGAAAACTTAAGTAGTGTTTATTATAGTTGTATTGTAATTTATTATTCGTAATGATAAATTTGATGTAAGTTAGTAATAACACAAAATAATGTGTATGTTAAACTGTAGGGTTTATGTGGCTCTAAGGAAGAGTAATGGGCGCTGAGGATAATTCTCAAAATGAACGTTAAGGTCATAAACAAAAAGATTTGGTCTGGTACGATGGGGAAAACTTAAGTAGTGTTTATTATAGTTGTATTGTAATTTATTATTCGTAATGATAAATTTGATGTAAGTTAGTAATAACACAAAATAATGTGTATGTTAAACTGTAGGTTTTATGTGGCTCTAAGGAAGAGTAATGGGCGCTGAGGATGAAATTTAGTACCGTCATAACCTACCGAGGCGTCTATTCGCCTCAACTTGACCAATTATATTGTAAGGTTACTCTTTTATTGACTTCTGTCTGTTTTATGATCCGTAGGATATTGGGAGGTTATCATTTAAGAAATATGGTTAAATCTTTGAGAAGATAGCTATAAAGATGTGCATATACGTATACAGTGTGGGTCGCTAAAGTTTCCATTGTTTCATTATACAGCATGGTTCTGAGAGTGACATTCTTATACTCAGTAATGCCAGTAGACAGTAATATAACTTATTTGGGGAAGTAATGTTGTGGGCAACAGCAGTTGTCTTTGTTTCATTGTACAGCATAGTTCTGAAAGTGACTTTCTTATACTCAATAATGTCAGTAGAGGGTACTGTAATTAGAAATATTTCTTAAGGAATTTCATTGTACATTCTTAGGCTTTCGCCGGCTTTCGCTATAATATTATTCGTGTTGGTCCTATCCCAAATCGGAGGGAATATTGATATTTGGGCATTTAATAAAAAATATTTTTGGTTAGAACCAATTTTTCAAAAGGACCATCTGTGGCGTAAAGCAAACGCCTAAAGAAATGGGTTTCTTAACGTTTTCCTGCGTATTCATGGAATTTTATAAAACGTGAAATTCCGTTGAAAACTCTTGGATTTTCGCACAATTACAATACTTTTATAGGAAAGTAAAAATTACCTTCACCCCTGGATAATCTTCTATTTGGACGATCCCATTGAAAGTACCTCCTGGTGGATGAAGGTTATATATTATAAGCAGTATTATAATATATAATAGGTAGGTATTATACTGTGTCAGAAGAGTTCAGAAAGGTCAGATTCGCTATACAAACAGTGTCAACATTCGTTCTCTATTGTCTTAAGTTGCTATCTTCAGAATTTTAATACTCTACCTAGACCTGAACGGAATATAAAAAAACCGTCAGTGAATCACCGGCAATGAACTTCCCCAGAACGAATTAGTCAATTAACTTTTCGCTTCCCCTCCAAAACCAGTCGACCCTTTGCGCTAATACTCAATAGTCGACATACATACATAAAGGCTCCTACATTCTCATACTTAATTTAGTGTCGATAAATCCATTTCATCGGCAGTTATTAGGGTTTTAGGATTGAGCCCCCTCCACTTATCCCTCCTTCCCTTCAGCTGATATTTTTGCAATTTGACAGGTTATGCCTCCATTGGGTTTCGACATTAAATATAATATATAACTTCTAAGTTCAGGAACGCGGACATATTGTGGAATTTGTAATAAAAAAATAAAACAAACTTATTTTTTGAAATATTGTCTATTCCACTAAAGATATTTATAAAAATAAAACTACCGGTTTCGGTCTCACATCATCGTCAGGTCTAGTTATGAACTAAGTTAGTTTGCAGAGTGCGACCCCTCCAATACATCTCTGGTGAAAGGTGCCACTTCAATTAGGGAATCCCCCGGCTCAACCGTTAGCTACATCAAGAAATATTTGACAATACACTAATTTTTCTTAATTTACATAAAATAACATCCTTTGACTAATAAGTAAAGAATAAAACTAAAAAACATAACAGATTATAACATATATATGGAAACCTATAATAATAACAGATAATAACAAACATAGGTATATGTGGAAATAGAACCGGTTCAGGGTTTTAGCAAAGGAGAATAGTTAAAATAAATTTGGTCATTCATACAAATGTTCCTTTTGGTTGCTTTATTTATTTCTAATTGTTTTAAGCTATCAAGTAGTCTGCTTTTAGAGCAACAATGGAGATATTTTATGCCTGTAGATGGGTCAAAAGTGTGGCTATTGTCGATAATGTGAGTCGCGAATGTAGAACGGTTGGTAATAGATGGGTCAGCTTACAGTTTGTTTTATTTATAAATAAAACAAACTGTAAGCTGACCATATAAATATAATATATATAATCATTATATCGGCATTTATTGTTTTTTTTAGTTTAGCCCCCCTCTGATCGCCCCTTCTTTTCTGCCGTTTTCACTGAAAAAAAAATAGTTGTCGCCGTTAGAGGGTTTTAGATTCACATATAAAATTTCTTGTTGAAACATTTAGTATATCGGGAGTTACCATGCTCACAGGCAGAGAGACAAGTTTTTTTCTTATTTAGAATTTCACTGTAGATTCGGACTTCTTCTATCTCGAGTTATCGTGTTCAGAGGCAGACTGATGATGGCACGTAAGAACGTCGGATTAAAACACTTCTGAACAGTTTATTTTGAAAAATAGTTATCTTAATTTTTATTAAATTGAAAAAATGTGTCTACTTATTATAAACTTAATTATTAATTTTGTTTATGTACTCATATATTTTAAAGTATTTATTTGTTCAGTTTTTATTAATTTCATTTTACTTTTTTTAATAGTTTTGTTATTACTGCTAATCATAGGTGTATTAGACTCAAGTAGTTATAAATCTAATTTATAAGCTATCTTAATGTATAAATTCTTTTGACGTATCCTATTACCATGTATTGGTTTAACGGGAATAAATGTATAATTATTATTATCATTATTATTACTCCAATCAAGGTCCACCAGATGATTGGAAATTTAATAGGTTTTTGGTGAGAATCAATTTTTAAATAGTACTAACTGTTAATAATAATAATAATTGTTTTTATATTTTAAAGAGCACCCCTTTACATTTAGGTCAGTGATCATTACATTTACAATATTAGAATTAATTATATTAATTAATAATCCGTTCTTACGTCCCTTTTTTTTTTTTATATTGGGAATCTATGAGATCGGGAAACATGAAATTCCGTTGAAAACTCCGCATCGAATTTTGGACCGACAACATAACTTCCCCTATACTTCGTATAGTTTGGGAAGCAAAAATTATCATAATAATACATTTCTTTCTCCCCCCCCCCCCCCCCCTCAAAAAAAAGAAGTATACGTTCGGTCTCTCAGTATGGTTCTTCTTTAATAGATTTGGTGCGGTGCTATATTTACATCCCAGGCTATACGAAGGGGGTGGGTGGTTATGTAATTGGTCAGAAATTCGATACTGACTTTTCACCGGAATTTCATGTTTTCCAACCCCCTGATTCCAAAAATAAAAATTAAATGTTTTAATTGAATCACCTGCAATGTACTTCTCCAGAAATTAATCAAATAAATTTTCATTCGGAGTTTTTGTGTCGATATATTCATTACATCGGCAATTATTACTGTTTTTTTCAGGTCAGCCCCCTTTGATCCATCCCTTCAGCCGTTTTCGCGGAAAATTAATATATGTCATCCTTATGGGGTTCTGAATTTACATTTGAGTTTTTTTGTATCGGTATTTCATGTTCTCCGAATCCCTGGTTCAAAAAATTAAAAAATGAATTCCTGTCTGAACACGATAACTCCTGTTAGAATGAATATGAATCGACAGAAAATGACACATGTGTATTCATACATTTTCTTTAAAATTATCTGTTGAAAGTGAAGTTGAAAACGCAACAATTCATTGGACGGTAGAATACTCCTCTGGAGGGATAATAATAAATTTATGGTTTGGCAGATATTAATAATAATTCGATATGTCAGAATTCCTTAAAAATTACTCGATCAAAATAATTTGAGAAACTTAATCTTAAAAATGGATTATGTCCAATACGAATACTCATTTATCAAACCTCATATCCATGGAGTTATTTCCGATTTTACTTGGACTGGATAGCTACTAAGAGAGCCGTATTATTTTTAACCGTAAAAGAAAACGGTCCTATACCCTGCGACACGAAATAAGATGGTTCGGGAAATATGCCATGTTGCCGTACTTGGAACCAGGGATCAAGGAAAGGAGGCATGGCCAGCCCCGAAACCACCATATGTGACAACGCTGTGAGAACCACGTTGCTGCCAAGTGAAGCCCAACCCAGTGAATGGTAAAGCATGAATTGACAACACCGCATTTCCACTCACCCGCCTTATTTCGTGTCGAGTATAGGATGTGTACGACCATAACAATGAAATGAAAGAATACTTTGATATTGAAATTGTTAGATCCATTTTTCGGTTATGTTTACTTTTCCAAATAGTATCGAAATATTAGTCATGATTAGAGTAAAAAGCTACCCATTTTTTTTTGTATCCAGCTTAGTCTGAAGATACCCATACGTTGCGTCATATTCTGAATACAAATAGTGGGTACGAATCCAGCCGAGACCATAACCCTTCTTATCTGGGAGTTTCAAAGCCTTGAGCACACCATTCTTCAAATGGGACATTAAGCGATGGTTCCGGACCTGTGCGATATCAGGTACTCGTAAAAACCTACACTAGGAGAATAATAGAAGTGGGCTCATGTCCACCAGAGTGAGAAGACGACCTCGCAGTTAAAGCCCAGACATGACTCTAAAATAAACAGACACGCATGTCGGGATGCTGTGAAACCTTGTAAACCTGGGTACGTATTGATCGATTGCATTAAAATTAGATGATATTTACGTTAAAGGGGAAGTTTTAAAGTTCATTGCGACTTTTATCAATTTCGTTCCTTAAAATAGTTATTTTTACATTTTTTGTATGCTTTTGGTATAAAGTATTGTAATAGTGCGAAAAATCCGAGATCGAGTTTTCGACGATTTGACCATTTTCGCGGTGAAGTATGTGCATGAATATGATTAGAGTTTTGTGAGCGCTCTAACTCAAGAACGATTGTAGCAAGGAACTGGACATATGAAATGAAATTGTCATATGTGCTAACTTGGTGGCCGAAATCGGCCGAAGAATGTCTCTACTTCGAGGCTAAGTACATTTTATAAGATACCGTTTATATTTTTAATCTAATCAAAAATCTATCAAAATAAACGTATTTGAGAAATCTGAAAGTCACATTTTGTATGCAATACAATTTACATGCTGAAAACTATCTTAAAATGTCGACTTGAAAGCCATTTTTTGAAATATTTGCTTGATTTACTCCAAAACAATCCTTTTGACGTGAAAACGTCTATTCGCTCGTTAAGCACAGTGATAGCCGGTCAAACTTTCTTGTGTTACAAAATACCGTCAGATTTCAATCCCTGACTAATAACTACGAGACTAATAATGCGTTAACAACGGTTGAGGTCACAATGGATAGAGCATGTATGTACGTGTTTGTTTTGCCCGTGACGTTATCGGGCTAGTATGGGCGCCGGCGGATGATTGTTGCAAATTAGCGTTTTGTAAAATTAGAAATTAGTGTAGCTTATATACTTATCTCCCATTTATGTTTTGGGGTTTCAGAACCTAGCTAATATAAACGTTTCGAGAAAAACTCTTATTTTCACTAGGTACCTAAAAATTGTTTTTGTACAAACAACAAATAATCTCGTATGATGTTCGACATTAATTCACTATACCAATAACGTCTATACGTGTCTAACCTCTTTCGTGTCGATACTTTCATTCTATCGGGAGTAATCGTGTTCACAGACACACAAAACACATAAAGACAGAATTTTTTTGAAGTGAAAACCTCTATTCGCTCGTTAAGCACAGTGATAGCCGGTCAAACTTTCTTGTGTTACAAAATACCGTCAGATTTCAATCGATAATAACTACGAGACTAATAATGCGACAACGGTTGAGGTCACAATGGATAGAACATGTCAGTACGTGTTTGCTGTGCAGTGTTTGTTTTGCCTGTGACGTTATCGGACTAGTGTGGGCGCCGGCGGATGATTGTTGCGAATTAGCGTTTTGTAAAATTAGAAATTGGTGTAGCGTGATAACGCGTTTAGATAGGACGTTGATTCGGGTGTCATTGTAAAGAGCTTGAGGAGCACTACTAGGACTCAAAGTGAAACCATAAAAATATTCGCCGAAATATATTTAAAAATCGGTATTAAATTGAAAATTGCAAAAAAATTAAAGATGTCGTCTCATATGAATCGTAAATATGCGCGGAATTATAGAAAACGCAAATCAGAGGAAAACTCGCATCAAAAGGAATTTAAAAAACCTAAAAAGTTTAGTGCCGAGCAAATTCAAGAGATACGGCAGCATCGAAAAGGAAATGAAAAATGATTTTATCCTGACGTTTTCACGGAAAATCTACGGCGTGGACCTTGACTAGCCTTAATGTTTTTTTCTCTTAATCAATATTATTACTTTCGTTTATTTCCCCATTTAAGTTCATATTAATTCCCTTTATATTTTTAGACTTTATCACTTATAGCTTTGTTCTGGTTTTTACAAAATTAATGTATTGTTATTACTCTGATAGTCTTGGGCAAAGGTCCCTTTATATCATAGTCATAACCGTTCAGTTGATCAATATCTAATTATGAATATTTTAATATTGTCAATGTATTGATCACTAACCTAAATGTACAGGGGTGATCTCTTTAAATAATAAAAACAATTATTATTATTATTATTAACAGTTAGTACTATTGAAAAATTGATTCTCACCAAAAATCTATTAAAAGGAAATACAAGTGTTCAAATTTATTATTGATTATTTTTTTATAAAAAAAAATATAAAAAATAAGAATAAAAAATAACTTACTCTTACTCCGTTGGCGACGAACCCTGAAGATTCTTAGCCGCCCACACTAGCCTTCTCCACCGCGATCTGTCGTGCGCCACTGGTCGCCAGTTCACCACGTGGTGTTCCACAGCATCCTTCTTCACCAGGTCAGTCCACCTCAGCCTGCAGCCACCTTGGACCTGAGCGTCCATGATGCGTCCTATGGCTGCCTGCTGTCCGCTTCTCACCACGTGTCCAGCCCATCTTAAGCGCCTTGATTTCATATCTGCAACTACGGTCGGGTGTTGCCAGAAGATGTCTCTCAGCTCCCTGTTGGTTCTGATCCTCCACTCTCTATCCTTGACCGGACCTGCTATTTTCCTCAGCACTTTATTTTCAAACGTCTGGAAACGTTTCTCCAAATGTGAGGTCAGGGTCCAGGTTTCACACCCATATCATCAGAACGGGCTTTACCATGGAGCTGTAGATCCTATACTTCAGGTTCCTTGACAAGGCTCTGGACCGTAGCAGCTTGATGACAGAGAAATACGCTCTTTGGGCCTGCAGAAATCTTCTGTCCACTTTCTCCAGCATCGAGTTGATGCTAGTTACCGTGGACCCGAGATACCTGAAGTTCTCAACTCTTGGGAAGGAGAAGGTCCCCACATTTAATTCCTGCTTCAGATGGATATTCTTACTGACTATAAGGTAGTCGCTCTTGTCGACATTAACTTCCTTCAATAAAAAATAAAGAGAAAATAAAATATATTTATATATAAAAACATAGCTGTCCCGGCCACGCGTTGCTGTGGCTCTTTTAACTTTGAATTACAGCTAAAACAGTTAACTTCAAACTTTTTAATACTGTAAAATTAAAATTAACTAATAATCATAAAAACGTCTTAGCCGATCTTAAAACCTATGGGAATGGAACGTTACACCAAAATTTAAAAGTGATTGGTAAAGAGTTTCGGAGAATTAAAATTAAGCACAAACCAACACAGAGTTGTTAGATTTACATTTTATTAAATACTGAATTAATACAATATAATAATCCAATTTTATAAAGGAGGTAGAAAGCGTTATTTTCAAATATTTTAATCTATTTAAGTGCCAGTTGGTGAACAATATTTTTAGTTAGCCCGTCTTATGCTAACACAAATAGATTTGATGGTTTCCCCATACATGAAATTTAAGTATGTGTTAGAAGCGTCCGTGGCATCCGGGTTGGATAACATGTCGTCAAAATAATTGCGTCTTTGTCATACATACAACCGTTGTCGGCTTTGATGACGATTTGACAGTTGTCATTTCTTAATTGTGGTAACACTCTTTTAAACAATTGAATAAGTTTATTATCATTTTCCAAAAAATCTTCCAACAATAACACAATTGCTCTCTCTTCTGCTTGTTCGATGAAATTATACTGGCACCGAGTTATCACGCGTTCTTCACAACTACCCATAAAATAGATTTGGAGAAACTTCGGATCATTATCAGCCCGTCATCCAGTGGCATGTCTAGCCCGGTCAACCGTAGCCGTGTATCACTAACGGACCGCGTGTGTTTTTACGCGTTTTAGAATTTTAAATAATTTTAGAATTATTAACATTAGAATTATTAAAAATAATAATACACAGCACAATTATAAAACGGATATACGAAGGATTAAAAACACAATGGTTATGTCGTAAACATAAACACATATGATGTGGAATAGATTGTAGCGTCAAGAAATCTAAACACGGTGCCATCTACTGGTTGTTTACACAACCTAGATAGCAAAAGATATTGAAGTGTTGTCGTTAAATTAAATTACACCGCCATCTGTTACAAGCCGAGAGAGGAATCGAGATGAAAACTATCCTATCTTTTAAGTTGGACCAAATTACACACAGTAAGACAAATTTCATTAAAATTGGTTAAATAGTTCCGGAGTTTATCCCGGACAAACATTGTGACACGAGATTTATATATATAAGATAACACGACTTTCTTATACCAACCACTTTTGTAAAAATTATTCTCCCTCCCCCTTCTCCTTCTCAAATTCATTCCATCCTGGCATTACTAGGTATAAGAAAGTCGAATGAAACAACATATTTCTTTCATAAACGCAATAATGCCAGTATGAAATAAATTTGTGAGAAGGAGGGGAGAGTGATGTGTACAGAAGTGGTTGGTAAAAGAAAGTCCTGTTATGGCAGCATCACATTATTTTTTTCAGTTAAAAGCCTATCAGATAATATCCTTATATTGTCCCCAGATTCCTGAGCAACAAGAGAGTGCTCTTGCCATAGGAGATGGGGCCATTACCCCCAGAGCTTCATGCCATAAATACAGCTCGTTAGAATATTCATTAGTGATAATGCAAGATATATTTTGGACGTAATGAGAGGGATGCACGGAGGGGTTAACATGATGACACCCTCCTTCAAAGTCAAAATGAATTATCGGGTTCTGTTTTAGCTCCTTTATTATATACACGCTCCATACAATGACAGCTACATTCGCAGATGACACCGCCATCTTAGCTTCTGTTGAACTTTACACAATCTCACACAAATCGAAAAAGGGTGAAACACATGTAAAATAAAACATAATACAGATAAAACACAGTACATCTCTTTCACACGAGAAATACACTGAACCGTCAACTGAAAGAACACTAATCTTCTAAATAAACTATCGGAATTAGTTATGAAACAGTTCAACAAAAGCATCAAACATAAAACTGGTTCGAAGGCGTCCGTAGCTCAGAGGTAACGTGCTAACCTACTGACCTCAAAATCTCGGGTTAAAAAAAAGTAGCTTAACGAGCTCATGTTATAGTTAATATGGCGTACCTCGAAAGCCGGCTAGAATAAAATAAATTAATAAAATCTTTATAAGATCAATCTATATTTTTATTTTACAGACTGTAAAATAATCTAAAAGTGTTCACTACAACAACCATCTTCACATTGAATGCATTGTCACGAAATTTGAAAACCCCATAAGAACGGCACTTATTACTTTTCAGTGGAATCGGCCTAAAATAAGGTGGATCATAGAAGGGGCTCAAACAAAAACCTTAATAACTGCCGATGTAATTATTATATGTACCCAAAATTTGGTTTTGAGGATTCAAAAGCCCTTATGTAAATCAACTATTCCTATTTTAGTACAAACCTTCGATTTGTTTTGAGACTTAAAACATAATTACTTCGTACCGGAGAAGCACCTCAAGAATCCAAATAATTTTGGTATACGCCATGTTAAGCTCTGTTAGCAATTTAGTTGGTTTAGATGGGAAGGAGGCCTTCTAGGAGAGGTTTGAGAATCATTGACCGTAATAATAGCATCAAAAACAGGCGCCTTTCAAGAGCTAATGGCAGCACATCTTCAGGTCATTACCTCTCCAAGGTTCCCAGCATCACAGCATCAGCTCACGCTACGGTATGTCCTTGTGCTGAACTGATTTTTAGTAAGTTTTTGAAACCGGAGTAAATAAATTATTTTACTGAAATAAAAAGTATCGGTGATTCAGCAGTTATGTATTTCCGCAGCAAGAATTAAACAATTAATCGACCGCTTGGGCTAAAACTCAATATTTGACTTACAAAGTGACTTCCGACTCCTAATACTAAATTTTGTGTCGATCCATTCATTACAATGGCAGTTAATAGGGTATTAAAGTGGAGCCCTTTTCTCTGGTCCCTTCGACCGATTTCGCGGAAAATATAGGTGCCATACTTATGAGGTTTTGAATTTAAATATAAAGTCTTACGACGATACATTCATTACATCCGCAGTTATTGAGATGTTTGAGTAGAGCCCTCTTCTGATCCCCCCTACACCTTCGGCTGATTCCGCTGAAAATTAATATGTGTCGTCCTCATAAGGCTCTGAATTTACATATGAAATTTCGTGTCAATACTTTCATTACAACGGCAGTTATTAGAGTTTTTGTGATAAGCCTCCCCCCTAATCCCCTCTTATCTTCCGCCGATTTCGCTATAAATCAATAAGTTATATCTTCAGAAAATTCTGAATTTACATATCGATACATTCATTCAATCGGCAGTCATTCGAGTTTTTGTTTTAAGCCTCTCCTATAATATCCCTCTTCCCTTTGGTAGATTTGGCTGAAAATCAGTAGGTGTCGTTGCTAGAGGGTTCTGGATACAAATATAAAATTTCAAGTCGATTCATTCATTCAATCGGAAGTTATCTTCTTCACAGACACACAAACACATATCAGACAGATTTTTTCTTTCACTTTTGGAATCTGAAGGTCGGAAAACATGAAAATCCGCTGAAAACTCTTCATCGAATTTTCGACTGACTATGTAACTTCCCCTATACATTTTGAAGTAGAAGTAGCACAATAGGAAACCCCACGGCGACACATCTCCAGATGTGTATGCAGATGTATCAAGTGAATTGTGAAGGTCGGTCACAAGTCCTGAGTGCAGCCTCATTTGGCATTCTTGGCTAGTTCTGACAAACATCCTTTGTAACCCTCTCCGGGAAAATTGTCTCGTGGAAACTCTCTAAGTGAGTTTATTGGTTTCCCTTCGTTTGTCCATAGGTTCATTTCAAAGTATCTAAGACTTTTCTCCATTTTTCTCTTCAACAAAAAAATAAAATAAAGGCGCGATCCATGTTCACAGATCATTACTGCTGTCTACACTATCAGTGAGTTAAAAAAATTGACATTTAATAACCCGATGATTCATACAGCGCACGACCAAAAAATGATCTTTCTGACAATTAAAGCTATTAAAAATGTTGATATTTTATAATGTAAATTACATTAATTTCTTATTACCCTCATCTCATAATATATATTTAGACAGAAGTCTGACATTGATCCATCATACCCGAATCACCCTTGATACACTAAACAAACGACTTAAAATGCTTATTCACTAGTAGAAACACAGACATACAAAATTACCCTTGTCACAAAAGCGTAACTGCTACAAATTTACGGTTCGGCTAAAACATCTATCTAACCTTAAATGTATCCAGATTTTCCTGTCAAAGACACTCCGACTCACTACACAATGTCGACCATACGTAAGCAACAGAGCACTCCACAATGACCTCATGGTAAACACGGCACAACAAATTCCATTCACTCACAAATCCATACATACACTCACTTTCTTGCCAAACAATGTTCCCAGGAGTTTGGAGAGGAGATCCCAAATTACAACCCCCCACTTCTTGAAACTTCACCATCATAACACCTCCATTCATTAATGATACTTAACATTTTTTGCAGAGATATTGTGAAACATTTAATAAAAAATGAAGAAAAAACGTTTGTTTTAAAAAAAGTTAAATAAAAAAATTTGAAACTTTTCGAGTGCTCTAACTCAGTAACGATTGTAGATATGAAATGAAGATGTCACATGTTCTAACTTAGATCAGATTGAACCTTGGCTGAAAGCGAACGAAAATTAAGACCACTTTACTTCGGGGTTTAAGTACATTTTTGAAGATGCTGCTTATATTTATGACCTAATCAAAAAATCTTTGATAATAAAAAACTGTAAAAAACATTGAAAGTCACATTTTATATATAATAGTTTTTTTCGAACGTTGCTCAGTTTGTGAGGTACATGCCGCTAACTGTCCTGAAATTTTTGAAACCCATATTTTTAGTCGTTTGTTTCATTAATGCAATAGTTATGTGAATAGTAATCTTAACAGACTATTGGAACACGATAGTTCCCTTACTGTGCTCCGTGAACTTAAGAAAATAGGAACTTGGATTATAAAACGAAAGAAAAATACCGAAGTACCTTTCTTCAACTGGAGAAATTTTAACTAAATTACTTTTCTTTGGTTCTTTCGTCACTTTTGTTTGGAAAACCCTCCCAAACCGTCCACACAGTTACCTAAGAGACTGTTTCGTAATTGTCACTTCTTGATTTTAGTAATTTGTTAATTGAAAACTGATTAAACTCATTAAAGTTAAGGAAGTGGGTGAAGTCTTTGAAATGTCTCTTTGAGGAAACTTTTTCAAATATTTTTCTTTCCCAAATGAAGGAACTATAGGGAAAGTTATGTAATCGATCAGAAATTTGATGCTGAGAATTTCATGTTTTCCGACTTCCTGATACGGAAAATGAAAAAAAAAAATCTGTCTGTCTGAGAACACTATAACTCCCAATAGAATGAATGTAACGACAGAAACATAAAAAGTATCGATAAAATGAATGTATAGACACGAAATTTTATATGTGTGACCAAAACCCTATAAGAATAACACCCATCGATTTTCAGCCAAATCGGACAAAGGGGAGGGGGGGATTAGAAGAACATAAGGGCTTATTTATTTTCAGCAGAATCCGCCAAAGGGGAGGGTAGGCTCCGTGAAGAGGGGCTCGACTTACCCTAATAACTTTAATTCATATTTTTGACTTTTTTCGGCAGCTCAAGGATAGACTCTGTAAAGTAGGTTACATACGATAAATAAAATTCAAAATTTTTCCAATGTTTCTCTTGAATTAATTGCATTCATATTGTGAACATTTTATTCTGTTTGTTTACTTTAATAATTTATTCTCGGAACTTTTATTATTGCTCTTTATGTTTCGGGTGCACCTAGCTACTACTCTAATAACTATCGATCCCATGAATGTATCGACACAAAATTTAGTATGAGGGAAGCCCCTATGAAAGTGATTTTTAGTTTGTTTTGCTATAAATAATCTAAATGTTAATTATTGATTTAGTCACAATTAGTTTTTATGTCATATTTTAAACTCTAATCTAGCATACATCATCACCAATAATGTATACATGTCAATGCAGGTCCTGAAGAAGGCACACTCAGTTCGTTTTCGTTTTCGTTTTCTTCGGTCACAAGGCTAATCTCTATCGTTGGTCAATCCATCCCTAATTTGTCTCTAATTTTATTTTCCTTAGGGGACCCATGTCCCAGAAGAAAAATTATTTTTAATTTCATTTAATTTTTTTGGGAAGCCCAAGAAACCCACTAAACTGTAGTATGTTGACTTGTATGATGTAGGAAAGAGTGTGTTGGATGTAAGGCTACGTACAGACTACATGCCGACATTGATTAAACCTGCCGATTAGTTCGGGGTGAAGTAACTTATTTGATCTTAGCTGTGGCGTGAACTCAGGCAAGGGCAGGGGTCAGGGAGCCAATCTCCAGAATAGCTATCAATATCCCCGTTAATTAAATCGAGTTGTCCCCCCCCCCCCCCCCCCCCAAATCGATGGTCACAAATTCAATATCTATTTCATGGTCAAATTTGACAAAGAAAACATTGTCTCTCCAGTTGTTCACAATGAGAAAATAAAATGACCATTGAAAAATAAAATAATTGGACATGACTTATTTTACGTTGACTGTCATTAGGTAATAGCAAAGGTATCCAATATGTGCTACGCAGGGACGAAGTTTATTCAAAAAGCACAATATACAAATATAGGTTAGGTTAGGTTTTATGACTCATGCCCGGGCTTTAACAACGAGGTCATATCGCCTACTACCAGAGCGCTCTCTCGTCACTCTGGTGGACAAGAGCCCGACTCTACTGTGGGAGTCCTAAATTTTGCCAACCCTAAATTTTTATTCAACTAGGGTAGGGGTCTTTAACGAGTACCTGACATCGTACAGGCTCGGGACCATCGCTTAACGTCCCATACGAAGGACGGCGTGCTTAAGTTTATTATACCTCCCAGATAAAATAAACTAAGGGCCTCGGTCGGGTTACGAACCCACGACCTTGAGCTCAGAAGTCAAGCACGCATACCACTGAGCTACCGGCGCCCTCTATACAAATATATGTAATGTGGTCATAACATACGTTTTTTTATACCAATTACGTTTTTACGTATCACTTTTCTCAGCTTCTTCACTTCCTTTTATTACTGGCTATATGAAAATCACTCACTAAATAATGTTCAATGAAAGAAAGAAAACCGCTTAAGCCAACACATACTTTTATATACCAGTATTAAATGAATTTGAGAGGGAGGGGATAGGCAACTCAAAAATCAAAACTCGCACTGAAACCTTATCTAATATACACGATTCTTTGAAAAATTAAAATTTTTAATATCAATAAGATAGATGAAGAGAAGCTACCTCACATTTATAAAGAAAGCCCTCCGCGCGCCGGTAGCTCAGTGGTATGCGTGCTTGACTTCTGAGCTCAAGAACGTGGGTTCGTAACCCGACCGAGGCCCTTAGTTTATTTTATCTGGGAGGTAAAATAAACTTAAGCACGCCGTCCTTCGGATGGGACGTTAAGCGATGGTCCCGAGCCTGTACGATGTCAGGTACTCGTTAAAGACCTCTGCCCTAGGTGAATAAAAATTTAGGGTAGGCGAAATGACCTCGTTGTTAATGCCCGGGCATGAGTCATAAAACCTAACCTAACCTTAAGAAAGCCCTCCGCAAGAAACTCTTCAGTTAAAATGTATAAAATTACCATTACGAGAATCAAAAGGATAAAAGACGTAGTTATCTGTTCAAGATTAGCAAGACCATACTTTCTATCACAAAAGAAGAGAAGATTGCGTGGAGAGCTAAAAAAGTGGATTAAGATTCCAGTGAAAGTTCGGTTTGGTTCTATTAATGAATGAATATTTGTTAATCCTAGAGTCTTTCTCGTCATAATTTAACTTCATTAACCTACATTATTAAAAAAAAACATCCATATTTACTTTAGCCTTTGAGATAACCGAGATTTTGCCTTATCCGTAGTACACGCCGTTTATCCTCCCGGTTAATCGGGAGTTGAGTATACTTATATAGGACGTCTCTCTACGTAACAAGCTATGGGGACAAGTAGGATCTGGAAATGAAAGAACATTTATGAAGACATTTCTACCATTTCTTGTGAGAAGATATATGTCAGAACTTTATTAAATTTTTTTTTTTTTCTTGTATATTGTTATTGTGTTCCTATTCTTGAAGTCAGATGGAGGAGGAAACGTCTTTAGAAATCTTCGTCCCAGATCGTACCAATATCCATACAGTCCCATAGAAATCCGATTTTTTTTTTATAGCTTCTGCCATGTTTTATTTCGATAGAATTGTATTAGATTTCGTTAAAAGCACTTGTACTATTACTGTCTGCATAGGACCTGAAGGATTCCTTTTATTGAAAAATTGTAACGGACACAATAATCTGCAGCCTGCTTTGATATTAAAATATTACTTCCAGTTGCCAATTTAATTTAATTTTCTTTTTAATTTAAAAATTAGTTGTTTCTTATTGGAATATACTTGTATGAAGAATGTAGTTTGCATGACGCCCTCTGAGAAAAGCAACAAACTCGAGCACGACGCTTCCCTTGTCAGACCTAGAAAAAAAAAATCTTTCAGATAAGAGCGTTATAATTATAATATAATAACATAATTATAATATGAATCACATCTTCCTCGCCACATTTCCTGCATAAAGGGCTTCTCGCGATGCCCACGTTGTACAGATGTTTGTCAGTGTACCAGTAAGTATCAGTCTTGTCATGGTTCTTAAGTCCATTCTACTTCAGAAGCTCTAAGAGGGTTCTGCAACAAAGAGTTTTGAGAGTCTTTGCTTAGGGACTCCTCTCCAGAACTTTTACCCTGGTCAGCCAGCTTTTTATCGCCTACCTTGCGGTGCTCTCAGAGATCCTGTAGTTGGGTTCCGGTCCTATGGGTTCTCTGTCAGCTCCCGACCTACCTAATTGAGCCCTTTCGTTGTCCTCAATTCCCTGATGTCGTAAAACGTATAAAAATACAAGTTTTACCCAATTGATCTCCTTAGAATTTTTAAACTTTAATAGTACCACGCTTCAAAATGAATACATATTATGTATTATTAATATAAAGTACATATTAATAAGAAGTGCATCATTAATATAAGGTACATGTTATGTATTTTTAATATCTCGCCAATGTAATTGTTATTGAGTGAGTAGTTAGGTATCCTACCTTGAAGGCTTACCAAACCAGACATACAGCACACCTCCCAAGCAATTGACTCGAGTCGGAGAATTAATTCATGAAGAACTGAACACCTCGTGCATACAAATTAGAGAATTATGTAAATTTTTACATTGACCCTACAAAAAGAGAGATTTGTTTTCATGAAAATACTCGATGCCGTGATTTCGATGGAAGTTCATCCCTCAGAACATGGTTCGACCATTTTCAAAGGCTCCTTCGATGTATACATGCACGAGTTGGATGAGTTCTGGGAGTGGGCTATAGTGTAACAAAACAGAGTATACTCGAGTCAGTTGTGTGAAGACACGTTCTAGATTAAAATTCCCATTTCCAAATTTTTCATCAGAGGAGATACCGAAATTACTTTTGCAAATGTGCTTGGGACGTCCGTTGATTGACAATGTATTATGCTTCCAAGCAAGACTATACATATATTGGCTCTTTAGTATTGTCAAGGTTGTAAATTGGGAGTTCTTTTCAAAAATTGATAATAATTACGAACTTTTTTTGTGTATTATTTGTAGAAATTATTATGATCCAGCTATTATAACATTACTTTTTTTTTTTTTTTAACATTATAGAAACGTTATTATTTAGCTGTTGTTCATTCGGGCTATCCTCCTGTTTCTAAAATGTCTTGCGGATCACGTGCGTAATGTTCGATATAGAAGCTGTCCTTAGATTCTCCTGATACCTCTGCGCATAACTGGATGAGATGTTCTTCTGGCTGATCTTCTATTTCTTCTTTCTTCAGGCTGAAGAGACGGACAGACGGATGGACAAATGGGGTAGAGCGAGGCAGACCGAGCGCCAGATGAGCTTTCCTCTTCTTCCATGGCAAAGCCTTCTCGATATAAAATTCATTACTTTTTATTATTTATTTATTTATTTACTATTATCTAGTTACTCCTAAATACAGACAGTTATGGTATATATTACATTTATTTATATTTCATATTATATTAATAAAACCGCTGGACACGCCCGAAGGTTAAAGAGAACTTAAACATTTTTATTTAGTAGTTGATTTTGGAGCAAGAGCTAAGCTGTTATTTTAGTTAATCTGATAATTATTAGAGAAAAATAATATAGTCATGTGGGTAATTAAAGTCCCAAATTCATCGAACATTCAATTTATTTGGAAAATTATCTTAATTCTATTAAAAAAGGGCAGACAAATGTACTCATCTGCTTAAAGTCACTAACCAACCGAGAAATGGCGACTAACCTCCTAGTGGAGATTGTGAAATACTAGAGACGAATCTGTCACGATTGCCTGCTTGCAACTGAACTCAAGAGATAAAAAAAAAAAGGTTTTCAATGCAACAGCGTCATCATCAGTGGTTCATCCCATCCACACAGCACAGCGGTTAAAGGACAACTTTCGCTAGCTGTGTGGGTGGGATATACCACTGATGATGACGCTGTTGCGTTGAAAACCGGTTCTGGTCAGAAATAAAACAGACAACGTCTTTTTTTTCCATGACTCTATTATTACTTTAAATGTATAAAAGTGCTTAATTTATCTGAAAATTAGTTTCTCAGGCCATGAGGTGAACGACATGTGTTGTAAAATACGTTTTCCATGAACTGTTTTTTATACATTTATTTTCTTTATTTTCAGGTAAGTCTTTGGGAGTGTGGTCATACCATCGATGCAGGTAAAATTTGAAATTCATCTTTATTTCTTCCTTAATAATAATATTTTTTGTAAAACAGAACAACTTGCTATCAATAAGTAAAGAGAAATTGATTAAACATAAATAATATAACTTTCAAGTTAGAAGCCGAAAATATAAAATTATATTTGATAATTATTGACATAAATATTTTAAACATTCAAAAAAAGGTATGTGTATTTGTATTCCTGAAACTTATCTGTAAGAGATATAAATATAATATGGAATACTGTTAATAACTCGAGAATATTCTGGTTTTTATAGTTTTGAAAATAAATGAGCGGTACGTAAACTGAATTAGGAAAAATAAATATATTTGGGAGACCTAATGTCCAAACAAGTATTTTGTTTTTTAACTTCATCTAGTAAATATTATAGATTTTTTTTGTTTTATTTTTCAGGCTCAATTCCATATTTTAATCTTTAAAAAACATGGTATAAATATTATAATACAAATATTTTTTTCATGTATTTATTCAATTTCAACAAGAACTTTGTCATGTTGAACGTTGACCATGAAGCCCAAATAAGTGCAAACTCCCCGCTCACATATTATTCCCTGAACCGGGATCCGAGGAATGACAGTCGGTTTGGACTACTGTGGATGAGAAGAAATCGAGAGCTGTTTGGAAGAGGTCTCTTGCCGAAGCTGGTGATAGAGCGCTTCAGACTAGTACTGACCCACGGTCATCTCATGGCCAGACAGCTTCCTCCTATCTCTACCCGCTGTGCTATACAGATCTCTGTGCAACATCTCCTGGACTGCGCCAGATATCAGCAGCTCAGAGAGACCCTTGCTCTTCCTCAAGTCCATCTTCTGTTGGATGACTTCTCTATCTTAGATTTGCTCATCACTTTCTTAGAAAGAGACAAATTGTTCTCAGAGCTATGAGACTCCTCTAAGATAACATAATTTCCTTTCATTCATACATTTCCACTCTTATATTCTTATTTCTTCTATACGCATCCCTTTTTCATTCATTTACCAACCTAAATTCATTTCCATTGTTACATTTATTTCTAAATGCATCTGTCCATTAATATCACTTACATCCTGCTTTCTATTTAACTATTTGAACCGTTACTTATAACAATTAAATAACACAAGTTTGGAGAGGATAAGCCTAGAAGATCGTTTGTTAACCTTCTCATAACCAAATTAGATCTGGTCTCAAACAAGAATTATTAATCCTCCAATCCAAAAATAAATATTATTATGTGTTAAGTGATGTCGATGTGATGTCATCATTGTTGTGATATTTTATCACCAGGTGGTAGTAGAGCAATACTATGAAGTTGAAATTGGACCCTACAACTGTTATGAACTTGTCCAAGAGCTCTCACTACAACTTTCTTGATGTCACTGTGATATACTGGCCTAGTTATCTATCTCAGTTATTGTTGAGGCCTGGCATTTCTTTATTCCTCCCCCCCCCCCCCCCCCCCCCCTCCCCTGCCTTATAGTGAGTGTACATCGCAGCGCCACTAGGCCCGTTGCAGCTAGCGCAATCTATCTATGAGAGGGGAGCGGACCTGAACTATCATCAGTAGTTGTTGATCATCTGAACTGGATCCCTCGCTGATCTGTTGAACATCAATTGTTGACCATCTGACCTGGTCCCTCACCTAACCTTGACCTCGTTCACCCATGCCGTGAGTAGAGGCCATGCTTTCATTTTTACCTTTTTTTATATACAGTCCACTTTTATCAGTTATACATACACCCGGCGTGTACATATTGGTCCTACGCCGCCGGATCAAAACAGTCCTATAAAAATATTAAGTTATTTTCAAAGTTTTTAATCATTTTTATTTAAACTTTTTTTTTGAAAAATTGGGAATAGTTAATTTCATTTTTTTTTCAAAGTGTACCTTTCTTTACCTTATACAATTATATCTTATAGGTACCTTAGGAAGTATTATTTACGTTTTCTATCTTACGTTTTATCCTTTACGAAATATTGTTTACCTTTTCTTCACCATATAATCCTTTCCTCACCATATACTCTTACGTATATATATATTTAAGGAAATATTATTTACGTTATTTCTATTTCGTACATTTTATATTTTACGAAATATCGCTTACATTTTCTTCATTGTATAAATATATATACATTTATATATATTTTTTTTTTTTTCCTCTCCATGCCAAAAACAATGAAGACAGAGTCCCAGTTAAAACGTTTTGTAGCCAAAAAGGAGAATAAGTTTCGAAAGCTGCAGCTATTATATGATGCGTCCGTTGCTGCGGGCAGTGATCAAAGTAAGATCGCGATTTTCAAAAGTCGGTATGAAGATATAGAGGAGATCCGCTCAGGTTTCCAAGACCTGGTGGAGCATATCAATGACTTGGAGATCACCCTGGACCCGGATCATGTGCCCTCCTATCAAAATTTGGAGGCCTTTGAGGAGATGTATTATGCCATCAAAACAGCAGCTGGAAACTTGCTCAAGCCGGTTCAGTGTCCCGTAGAACAGACAGTAAAGGCAGTCCAACCTCGGCTACCCAAATTGTCACTGCCGACGTTCGACGGATCTCTCAAGGGGTGGACCCCCTTTTATGAACAATTCAAATGTCTCATCCATGAGAATCCTGCCATCACCGCTGTGGAAAAGTTTCATTATCTGATTTCGTCAGTTTCTGGCCCAGCCTTGTCTGTGGTTAGAACCTTGCCCATCAGTGAGGCCAACTATCCTATAGTTTGGGCCGCTCTCCTGAACAAGTATCAGAATAAAAGAATACTCGGTGCGGACATATTAGAAACTATATTCAATTTTCGTCCTCTTCACACTGAGTCACCAGAGAGTCTTAATCAATTTTTGGAGGTATTTTGTGAGGCCGCTACCGCCTTACATAATTTAGAAATTGTAGACCTGCCTGGTTTTATATTGATGCATGTTGCCTTGCGCAGCCTGCCTTACGAGACGAAAAAGAATTTTGAGCGCCATCATATCAATCAAGAAATTCCAACTTGGAATAATCTTGTGACATACATACAGCACCAGACTCATGTTTTGGAGGTCTCTCAGACCACTCAGCAGATCAAACTGAACCCTAGGATTCAATTTTCTGTTGGGAAGAAGACCTTATTAAAATCACCGGACAATAGGCTCGCCAAACGAGGATTTGTATCGACATCAGCGCAGTCGCCTACTAATGCCTGCCCTGTCTGCAAACTTCATCATACTATTTATAAGTGTCCTGACTTTCTTCAATTGAAGCCACATCAGCGCCAAGAACGGGTTCAAGCCCTCAGGCTGTGTTTCAATTGTCTTAAAGGGACCCACTTACAGCCTAGATGCTCTTCCATGACATCATGCCTCACATGCGGTGCTCGCCATCACACTTATTTACATTCCAGTAGTTACCCATCTAGATTCAATACCACTATGAAGTCTTCTGAGCCCAGCAATGCGGCAGCTGATGCAGCTTTACATGCCTATAATCCACAGTCTCAAACAAGCTTCAAAACTGTGTTATTAGGTACTGCTTTAGTACATATACAGGACTATCTAGGTGAGTATCAGACCATCCGAGTATTGATCGATTCTGGGGCGCAAACATCTTTTGTCACGGCAGCATGTATACAACGTTTGGGGTTACGTATTAAAAAATGTAATTTCCCTGTTGTAGGCCTAGGTCAGCATATTGTAGGTGACACTAAAGGGATGACCAGTTGTCGCATCAAGCCTCGAGATTCTGACCAACCGCAGTTCCAAGTGGAGGCAGTCATATTACCTGAAATCACATCTAACATGCCAGGTACAAGTATTCCTTGTAATATTTATGATAAGTTTAAGCACCTGCCATTAGCTGATCCGAACTTCTGTACGTCAGCTCCAGTTGATTTCCTCATAGCCGCCGACCTTTTTCCTCATGTCTACGATGGTCAACGAATTGTACCAGGGTCAGAATACCCTGCTGCCTTGCACAGCATTTTTGGGTGGGTTATCACAGGAAAGATCGAACCTTGCTCTTCGCCATCTTCCCCTGTGACATCTCTTCATTCTACCTACAATTTTCAGTTGGACGAAATTTTGAAACATTTTTGGGAAAGCGAAGAACCTCCTACGCTGCCAATAATCAATGAGGATAATATGAGGTGTGAGGAGATTTTTACTAATTTACATTACAGACAAACCGATGGACGTTATGTTGTTCCTTTGCCCTTCTCAACTTCCAGACTCCCAACATGGACTGGAAGCTCTTACAGCTCTGCGCTGACTCGCTTGTTCGCTGTGGAACGTCGCCTTGCCCGACATCTTGACCTCAAGCGAGCTTACCAAGATTTTCTCGACGAATATGAAACACTTGGTCACATGACCCAGGTGCCTGAATATTCTCGTCTTGGTAACCCCCAATCTTATTTTATACCGCACCATGCTGTTTGTAAAATCTCTAGTTCTACGACTAAATTAAGAGTGGTGTTTGATGCCTCTTGTAAGTCTTCTAACCAGCCATCATTAAACAGCTTACTCTTAACTGGTCCCAAATTGCAACGGGACATTGTTGATATTATTTCTCGTTTTCGATTACATCCTTATGTTTTCACTTCAGATATATCTAAAATGTACCGGCAGATCATAATCCGTCCAGAAGACAGGTTGAATCAACACATCTTGTGGCGACGGTCCCCTGAGGAGCCCGTCAAGGAGTATGAACTCAATACTGTTACCTATGGCCTTTCTGCGTCACCGTATCTCGCTCTTCGTACTCTTCAACAACTCGCCAACGACGAAGGTGCGCGATTCCCTCAAGCCGCCAAGGTCCTATTGCAGGATGTTTACATTGATGATGTCCTCACTGGAGCTTCTACAGTGGAGGACGCCCAGAACCTCAAACGAGACCTTATCAACTTGTTTCAGGCTGGAGGATTTCATCTTCGCAAATGGAGCAGCAACTGCCCCGAACTGATTCGTGACATCCCAAACGATCACCATGAGACACTATTATCATTTGATCCTGACGGCCATGAAGTGATAAAGGTACTAGGTCTGCAGTGGAACGCCACCACCGATGCGTTTTCCTACGATTTGGCTGAGATCCAACCTATATGCACCAAGAGGTCAATACTTTCGCATATTGCTCGTACCTACGACCCTCTCGGCTGGTTGTCTCCAGTTATTTTCAGATCCAAGTGCCTCATACAACATCTTTGGCGTCTAGGGATCGGATGGGATGAACAGGTGCCTTCCTACTTGACAGATGAATGGACTGCTTACTGCGAGCAGTTGCATCATCTATCTAGTATTCAGATTCCACGCTATATACTACAGCCAAACAGCACGTCATCCTGTTTAGTTGGATTCTGTGATGCGTCAGAGCGTGGGTACTGCGCAGTGGTGTATCTAGTTACTGTTGGAGAAATTAATAGCACAAGCCATCTCCTTATGGCGAAGTCCAAGGTAGCTCCCCTCAAGACATTAACTGTACCTCGGTTAGAGTTGTGTGGAGCCTTGCTTCTTAGTAAACTTTTGAAATTTCTCTTGTCAACATTTGAAAATGTCATGACTCTGTCTAGTATCTTTGCCTTAACGGATTCTACGACTGTCTTGTCATGGCTAAAGACGTCACCCCATCTCTTGAAAACATACGTTGCCACTAGAGTTACTCTTATTCTTGAAACACTCTCACCTACTTCATGGCATCACGTACCCTCCGAATTAAATCCGGCAGACTGTGCTTCTCGAGGATTGCAGCCCAAACACCTCGTGAAACATCATCTGTGGTGGACAGGGCCTCCATGGCTCACTTCACACTCTTCTAATTGGCCGATTTATTCACCTTTTGACTTGCCACCTCATCTTCCCGAGCTGAAGAATTTAACCACTGTTAACTCGTTTGTCCAAACCTCATGCAGTTCTTGGGACATATTAGAGAAGTATTCCTCTCTTTCAACACTCCAACGAGTAACAGCTTGGTGTTTGCGGTTCAAATCTAATCTCAGATTGCCATCTGATCAACGATGTCGAGGCCCGTTGACCTGTTTGGAACTTAATAATGCTCTGACCTTCATTATTAGAGGCGTCCAGCTAGGACATTTTCAGCAGGAGCTTTTAGCGATTTCGAAAAATCAGGATTGTCACGCTTCCATTCAACGCCTCCATCCGTTCGTCGACTCCGTGGGTCTTTTGAGGGTGGGGGGTAGACTGAAACACGCCTCACTCCCTGAAGCCTCTATTTATCCGGTCATATTACCCAACTCGAGCCATCTGAGCACGTTGCTGATTGACTATTACCATTTAAAGTACTTGCACGCAGGTCCGCGGGCTGTGCAATCTTTGGTAAGTCGGCAATATTGGATACTATCTGCCAGGAAGGCCATCAGATCTCGACTGTCAAAATGCCTCGTCTGCTTCAGGTCGAAAGCTTCACCAGTCTTACCTCTCATGGGAGATCTCCCACAACCTCGGGTAACCCAGGCACGACCCTTTATAAACGTCGGTATAGATTTCGGAGGTCCTTTCATAATAAAGGAAAGCAAGCGGCGCAATGCAAGGACGTCTAAGTGTTATTTGTGCCTATTCGTTTGCTTCTCGACGAAGGCGGTTCATCTCGAAGTCGTTTCAGACTTATCTACTAGTGCCTTTCTAGCATCCCTGGATCGATTTGTAGCGCGGCGTGGACTTTGCCATAACATATATACTGACTGTGGAACGAATTTTCTTGGAGCCAGTCGTTATCTTGGAGACCTCTACCAAGTCATACGGACGTCAAACCCGTCCATAGCGGATTATCTCCATCAGAGAAATATTCAATGGCATTTTAACCCTCCGTCCGCTCCTCACTTCGGGGGTTTATGGGAAGCTGGTATCAAGTCGGCGAAATTACACCTGAAAAGGGTTGTGAGGGACCAAGCCCTCACGTTTGAGGAGTACACCACACTTTTCTCCAAGATTGAGGCGATGCTCAATTCACGTCCGCTGTGTTCCCTCTCAACGGATCCCAGTGAAATCGACGTATTGACGCCAGGACATTTCCTTATTGGGGCCCCCCTTCTAGCCGTACCGGAGCACAACATTCAAGAACTCCAAATGAACCACCTCAACCGATGGCAACTGATCCTGCGCTCCAGTCAGCATTTCTGGATTCGGTGGTCCCGTGATTATTTGCATACCCTCCAGCAGAGATGCAAATGGTTCACCGCCCCACCAGATCTGAAGATTGGCGATCTGGTTCTGCTTGTCGAGGCGAAGACTCCGCCCCTGCAGTGGCCTCTCGGAAGAGTGCTGGAGGTTCACCGAGGACGGTGTAGTGAGAGTTGCTACTGTTCGCACCTCTCAAGGGACCTATCTTCGCCCTGTGGTGAAGCTCTGTCCCCTGCCTACACCATAATTCCCAATTCCATTCCTTCCTCCTTCCTTTCCTTTCCTTTCCTTTTCCTACTTTCCCTGTTTTTTTGTTTTTTATTTCTTTTATCTAACCGCCGGTGGTTATTTTTTATTTTTGAAGAGTTCTTTTATTTTTTTGTACTTATTATTTGACTAGAAATCCCAAGCGTGATTTCGGTGGGGGGTATGTTGAGGCCTGGCATTTCTTTATTCCTCCCCCCCCCCCCCCCCCCCTCCCCTGCCTTATAGTGAGTGTACATCGCAGCGCCACTAGGCCCGTTGCAGCTAGCGCAATCTATCTATGAGAGGGGAGCGGACCTGAACTATCATCAGTAGTTGTTGATCATCTGAACTGGATCCCTCGCTGATCTGTTGAACATCAATTGTTGACCATCTGACCTGGTCCCTCACCTAACCTTGACCTCGTTCACCCATGCCGTGAGTAGAGGCCATGCTTTCATTTTTACCTTTTTTTATATACAGTCCACTTTTATCAGTTATACATACACCCGGCGTGTACAGTTATTATTACTAGCGTTATTCTCTAAACTGCATCGTTCTCTTCCAGTGTTTAACTTATATTCTCTGATTTTTTTTTTTTTTTGTTATTGTTACATGCTAACATGCTATTGTAGTAATTTTTATTTACTTTTAAGTTTTAGCTTTGGTGAAAAGGTATCTTAATATTTTTTTTTCAGATTATTTAGCATCAATAGGAAGGATTTTAGATGAACGAAGGGCGTATTTGATTCTTCTTTCGGATGCGGACTGTATTAGTTTTAAAAACTTAAAAAAATAATATTTTATGTGCTTTCAGAACTTAGTATGTTCTGATTTAGATACCCTGCTCAATCATGTATGATATGGTTTTTACGAATCTCATGGTTGCTGCGTGGCACAAATAAATTACTGGCACTTCTCACTATGTTACTTTTAGAGCAAGACAGCGGCCATGCTGATGAGAGGAAAAACTGACGCCCGCCACCCCCTGGTTCTTGCAGTGTACGGCCGACGCGTTGAGTTTCCGGCCGTGGTCACGTACCTAGGTGTGGGGATTGGGCCGGGATTCAACGTCACGCCCCACGCAGTTGCCATCAAGGATAAGACAACAGCTACCTTTAGCGCTCTGAGCTACCTAGCCCGAGCGACATGGGGCCTCGGGTACTCCGCGTGTAAAACTATTTACGCCGGGGTCTTCGAGGCCGTAGCAAGATACGCCGCTGCCGGATGGTGGCATCACCCCACCAAACGGCAGCGTACGTTGCTATTACAAGCTCAAAGAGCGGCCCTCCTCAGGGTTACCAAGGCCTACCGTACAGTTTCCACGGCTGCGCTGCAGGTGCTGGCGGGGGCTCCTCCCATAGACCTAGTCTTGGATGGAGCCGTCGCCTCTTACTTCTGTAGACGCGGCTCACCACTGGAAGCAGACACGGACGTGGCCTTGCGTCAAGCCTTAGAGGAGGGGATGCAAGGACAGGCGAGACCGGAGCGCCTGAGGGGCATTGTTCAGGCATGGATTGTGGAAAGATGGCAACGGCGTTGGGCGCAATCGACAGATGGCCGAACCACCTTCGCCTATTTCTCGAGCGTCCGGACGCGTCTTGACTCTCCATGGATACAACCAGACCACTGGATGTCACAGGTGCTATCAGGTCACGGTGACTTCAGCGCCAAGCTCTTCTTCTTTAAGAGGAAGAACAGCCCTGCCTGCTCGTGTGGCGGCGTCGAGACTGCGGAACACGTAGTCCTCGAATGCCCGCTATACGACGGGCCAAGGGCGGCGCTGATTCGCCGGACAGGATCGTACCTGGGACTGAATCTGCCGGGACAGATGACGGAGACTGGCTACCCGGCTTTTGGTCGGTTCGTCTCCTCCTGGGGAAAAATTAAGAAAGCCTTCTAACCCGGTGCCGGGGGCCCCGCCGACCGCCGACAGGCGCTGCGGTGGCAGCCCCCGGCTCCGGGAGATAGGCAGACCAGAAGCCACCGAAGAGTCTCGAGCTCATTCGGCGCAATGAGGCGGCGAGGAACCAAGGACGACTGCCGACCGTAGCCATCAAGCCGGTCCACAGCCGTCCATAGCACCAAAAGTAAATTGTGAATAAAAACGGAGAAAGGTTACCCATTTCCCCGCCGAACAAATAGGGTGATGTGACCGACCCCCCCTCAGGGGGTCAGGGGCACCCTAAAAAAAAAAAAAAAAAAAAAGGTTTATGCGTTAATATAGCACATTTGATTATTAATTGAATACGTTTAATTTTATTCTGAGTTAATGTTAAATAGTTTAAAATGCCAAAAACTTCAAAGGAACGTGTTCGTCAATTCCATGCAAGACAAAAGCAAATACAGGAACAAGAAAGTCAACATAAAGGTAATTTTTAATAATTATATTTTTAAATTATTAAAATTATTGATTTCTTATTGATTAAATTTTATTACAAGATATCTCCACAAAGTTGTTACAAGAATATTTATATCGCACTTTAGTTATCACAAACCACTGGTAACATTTGTGAGTAACAGTGAAGTACCAGATCAATAAAATATATTTAATATTTTAGGTTTAATATTTTTATTGTCCTTTATCAACCTAAAATTTACCTACTTGAAATGGTTAATACTTGCAATAAAAATAAAATAAAATGTATATGTTTATTTAATTCGCATGGTTAATGAAGACAAAAAAATTTTACTTCAACCGCGCGCTTATGTGGGTAAGGCACACCTGTTTTTCGTTTTATTGTTTTTGGATTTGCCCTGAAAAACTCTCAATAATAGTTTTAAACAAAGACTAGAATGAAATAAAGACCAGGATGGAATTAAAATAGCAATATGTGACATTTATATTAAATTCCAATGGTAGAAAGTTTAATAAAGAGGCTGCTCTGATGTCATATATAAGCTTTGTTCTGTCTAAATTAGTAGGCGACCAGTGAAGGCTTGGGAAAGAGAGGCGTCGGTTCATATAACAGATAGCAAACAGAGGAACAAACAGAGCCAGAGCAAATATTTATGTGGAAACATGGTCCGCAAATCAAGTTCAAAGTCCACCTCGCCCATGCTCATTATCCAACATAGCGACTAATGACTCGTTAGGGGTAAACAGAGATCAGAGACTTCAGTTCTTGGATCGGATATCTGGCAATCCGACTCTTTTAAAGAATAGGAAATTATCATCATCAGTTATCCGAATTAGGAATAATGTGCTTGTGTGTTCCTCGTTTATAAGACAGGTAGTGGTGTAAATATAGAATGGCTGAACTGACAAAATGTGAGGATCAGGGATTTGGACATAGAACGTTTTTATGGAATAGATTATTGATGATAACCCTATTTTGATCTAGCACTTCCAGCAGTCCTGGAACTAACATAACCGCGGTACCAAGAAAATTTGCTGAGGCCCCAGAGGTGTATTTTTGCCATTGAAGATGGACCTGATTGTTTTAGTCAAATTGTTTAAGGTTGGGCTTCTCTGGAATGTTTGTCTAGTTCATTTCTTCATACATTTTTCCAGAGACGTCTTCCTTCCAATGGGACCATTACACGTCTTTTCATAAGAAAGGGAATTGTCATATGTATGATCGTTCGTAATACCGTAGGAAAGCAGAAATTTCTGGGAAGAACGATATTAACAATACTTTTGTACGAAGATAGCCAATCTGGGGAGTTCAGTGTGACCTGAAAAAGGGACGTAGAATCCTCCCAAAATATTGTCGGAAAAATTGCGAATTGTTGGAAAATTCGAACGATACAGTGGTTTGTGCGAAAGCTGCCCACTGTGGAGTTCACGATGACCTGAAAAAAACAGCTATGGGCTTACGACGAGCTGAAGAAGAGACGTATAGTCCTCCCGAAATATGGGGGATACATCTCTACACAAATTTCTGGAAAATACGAACTTAACGATGGTTCATAACAAGGCAGCCCTGCTGTACGATTTTTATTGTACTGAGGAAAGTAGCTTTTAGTTATCCCTTATTATGTATTTGCCTTAAAAAATACATGGTACATTTTTTATTCACACATCCAGTTATTGATATAGTAGCGCTCAACTGCCAGGTCATATTTCGAAGTTACTATTCACTAGCATTATTTATTACCAAAATCAACGCTTTTTAATAATGTCATTATTCTAACGATGGTCTTGAGTTCAGTCCGGTTATTCTATTCCTCAATTAATCGATTCCGATCAATGAAGAAAGTGGATTGAAACGGATTGCATGAAGAGGACATTGTAATGCAGATGGCAAACAATGATATGAATAGATTTGAACTTTCTCCATCGTCCTGCGTGAATACTGATAGAAGTCTTGTCCATCGAACTGGCTTTATAGTATGCAGGACCAGACAGCTCGGCGATTTGTCCAGATCGTATCCGTCTTCCTCGATCATTGCCCTATCAAGTCCTGAGTCTGGACTCGTCTGGAACAAAGAAAGAGAATAATATATTTATTTTTAAGATTAAGCAAATTTTAGTAATTTTACATGACCATTTTCTTGATGATGCCTTTTTCTCTTTATATGCTTGGAACCTTGTGAGCATTCTAAGACAAAAACTATTGAGTTTATGAACTAAAAATTTGAAATGTGGATGTCACATATGCTAACTTAAATGTGATTAGATTTTGGTCCAAATGAGACAAAATGCGGTCCAAGTACATTTACAAAATACCGCTCAAATTTTTGGCCTAATCAAAAATCATTACAAATGAAAGTTGTAGAAAAAACTAGAAGCATTTTATATCAAATAATTTTTTTTGAAGATTGCTTGTTTTGCGAGATACTTGCGAAAAACCGTCTTAAAATGTTGTTTTGAAACTCAGTTGTTTTCTTGATTTACTCGGAAACGGTGTAACATCAAACTATCATAACAAGCGTTCCTTATAATATTAACCGATTTCGTGAAAATTAATCCTTATGAGGGTTTGAATTTCAATATAAAATTTCATGTCGATACATTCATCACATCGGTAGTTATTGGGATGTTTGAGTTGAGCCCCTCTCTGATCCCCCTTTCGCTGATTCCGCTGAAAAGTAGTAGGTGTTTCCCATAATCCTCTCCTTCATTTTGGCCGAGATTTGGCTGAAAATCAATAGGTGTTCTTTTTAGATAGTTTTGGATACACATATAAAATGTAGTGTTGATACATTCTTTCTATCGGGAGTTATTGTGATTCATTTTTGAAGTCAAGAGGTCGAGAAACTAAATTCCGAATTTCTGACCGATTACGTAACTTCCCCTGTACGTCTAGGGAAGTAAACAGTTACCTTATGAGAGAAATTCACATCAAAAATTGTTTTGGTGAAATAAACTAAAATGTCGGTTATCAGAAAGAACTGTTATCAGCAAGTCAAGGAACAACAGACAAAGTTGGGAATGAATGTGTTCATCAAGCAATGTGATTGATGAAACCATTGAAAGGTTCAACTCTTCCAATTGGTGAGGCGCCACAATACAACTCTGCCTCGACACGCACAACACACAACAATCCTAAATCTGCTAATACTAATTGTTTCATTGATTGAATTCCCACCAGGGGAGAAAATAGTCTCCACGTTAGTTATTTTTATTATTCTTTACTTTCCCAGCTAAATGAAGTATAGAGGAAGTTATGTAATCTGTCAGAAAATTGTTGTTGAGTTATCACTGGAAATTCATGTTTTCCGACCATCTGATTCCAATAATTTTTTTTTTTTTTTCATTTATTTGCAATTTATATACAATATACATAATAAGCTCTATTTACATGAATAAGTGTCGTATGTCACATAGGGTTTATTATAAAATATTGTACGTTATTTCGGGTAATTGTACTGTATACTTTATGAGAATAATAAAGTACGCGAAAATACTTTATTTCGCATGATTTGATTTCTCTGGGATTCATTTTACATATAACATACAAAAAAAGGTTGGTCGTAAGGATCTTTATGGAGAAATGTCTTTATTAAACAAATTATATAATCAAATATATAGCTCTGAAGGTTTTGCGGAATTGTCTACTGCACAAAAATGGCAGCAAGTATTTAATAAGACTGATGATAGTTTTTCAAATTTGTATAAATTAATTTCATTTTTATTATCGATTTCCGCCACGTCAGCATTCACAGAGAGAGTTTTTTCTGTGATAAATAGCAAATGGTGGGACGAAAGAAACAAAGCGTCTCTGAATCTGATAAAAAATGAACTAGCTACTTATTTACTTTAACTTGAATATTGACTGTTAAGACGCTGTGAAGCTGTTTAGCAGTGATAATCATTTTTTAAATGTTGCTAAAAGTAATGAAAAATATGTTTTTAAGCAAAATAATAAAGAAAAATAAATCGAACTTAATTTTGACACAATGTACTTCATTTGCACAAAAAAAAGGTGGCAACCCTGATGTCACATGATGGGAAAAGTCAGCCAGCGTTGACGCTCCCTGGATAATTGTACAATGTTTAAATTTCACTAAGAAGATCTCGAGGTCACCTCCTGTTCAGACGGCATGGAGGATTGTCAGGACGGGATTGAGAGGGTAGAACTTGAGCAAATGGGTTAGGATGGGATGAAAGTTTATTGTGGAAGGTTAAGAATCGGGGTTGGATTAGTTCCAGCACGGTTGGGATGTTTAGGTCTTCATGGAGTAATTTTTTGGTGACAAAAAAAGGAGCATTTACAATTCGACGGAGAACTTTGAAGTGGAAAGCTTGGATGCAGTTTATATTGGAGAGATTGGCTGAACCCCATAATTCGAGTAAAATAAGTCCATATGGGGCGTAGGTATACGTATATACATGTAAATTGTCAGTTTGTTGGCATTAAAGTTATCATTTTGGTCTACGTAGTAGCCCGTAACGTGTATATTTATGTAAATTAAATAAGAACCCCATAAGGGCGACGCCTGATGATTTATAGCAGTAAATTAAAAACGCCTAATAAATATGATGAAGGGAAGGAGAAGATCAGAGAAGGGACTGAACTCAAAAATCGAATAACTTCCGATGTAATGAATGTATCGACTCTTTTAGTATAAAAATGCAGAATTCCAGATTCACTGACGACGTTTTTCAACTTTTCGAATAAGTTCTACTCCCGTAAAAGTAATTTTTTTATCAGAAAACAAAAAAAAATGGGGACATTAGAGACTGGAATGCATAAATATAATATGTTGCAAGTGCAATGCGTTGCAGGCAACTGATTTGTATTCCACTAACATAGCATCCTTCTTATTCTGTCCAAACCTCCAAACATGCCGCTGTCGCAGCTCTTATCGCCAGATAAACTACAAATTACATATTATTTTTTCTGGTTGTCCTTGACTCAATAACTGGTCTCTTTATCTATACTTCTTCGAGGGTTATCATAGAATATACATATCGGACCCTTGAGTAGGGACCTTTTGGAGAGAAATAACCATATGCAGACCGTCGAGGATGTTCCTGGGTGAGGATTCCAAGATGATGGGGGGATGATATCCTGAACTTCAGAAAGTGTGAACCCTTAGGGTATGGTCTGTTCAACAGTCCCACGTGTTACAAATGTGGAACAGAAGACAGACCGCAGTTCACTTCCTGACATGGCCGAATATGCTCGGACGAGATTCTGGTAGAGATAAGATCATAGAGAAGATGTTAGAAGATTAGACTTGCTAAGAGGAAACTGGGAAATCTTCTTGAGGAATTGATGTCTTCAGATCCAGGTAAGGCATGAGGACAAGCTAAGGAGGAAGCCCAGCGCTTCTAGGGAAAGTATAAGAGCATTGGATACTTGGGTAACTAGGTGCATGCACCAGCCCACCCTTTATATATATATAAACAAACTGAATTCGGCACGGTGAAGCTGGTTTTCCAACGAAATTCAAGAGAATCTCTGTCTTTGAATAGTACGATTGGGCTGGTTACTACTACGTTAAGAGAAAACCTTGATGGTTAAGCAGTTGGTGTATCTGTCAACCTTAGAAAATGGCTTTGTTGGATGTGGTAGTTAGTGTACTCTTGAAGTGGTAAAGTTAAGAGGTTTTTTTTTTCTTTTTTGGTTATTGTGATTCATTAGTCGCTCTGGTAGACATGAGCCGGACTCAACTATTATATGGGGTCCTAAAGCATACCTTCCGAACGAAGGTTTTTTCATTTCCCAGATGAAAAACCTAAGGACCTCGACCGGGTTTCAAACCCGCGGTCTTGAGCTCAGTAAGCAACCAGGCTATCTCTGAGCGAGAATCTGAGACACAACTGGTAGAACGGAGTGCGTGAGGCTGGGCAAAAATATCCCCTCTCTAGATTTGAGGAGAGGGGGACCCCCTTTTCTTCCTTTCCAATTGCATCTAACTTCCTAATTTTTTTGGATATTGTGATAAACATATAACCACCTCGAAATATCGACGACAAGATATATTGAAATACGAGTATCCCAGAGAAATCTTTGTGTCCCACGATTTTATCACTTTTTGCGAAATAAAACAACAACGGTGAACTAAAAATATTTTGCAGATTGAAGCTAGAAAAATCATGAAATTGCATCATTTGAAAATATATGTGACAACAGAACATTTAGGCACAATTCATTATTCAAATCTGTTTCGAGAAAACCAAATCGATAGAATAATGAAACGTTGTTTCGTTTATCGTTCTTCTTTGAAAACTTTAATATTTTATGAAACTAATTCATTTTTTATAAGAGCAGGATCAGTAATTATTTATAACTCTGTGTGTTAGCCGACGTTAAAGAAATGGCAATGGAGTAGAAAACTCTTTCAGAAGGTCATGGACTTGCTTGTATTTCGAGATATCTTACAGAGGTCCTTCCGATGGTGAAGCCCCAGAGAGGAATTAAAATAAGTAATAGTAATTCCGCTGAAAATTAACAGGATTTGATTTGATTAGGGCTTTGAAAATACATTTGAAATTTCGTTTCAATACATTCATTAAAACGGCAGTTACTAGAGTTCTTGTGACTCCTCTCTAATCCTTTCGTCCCGTTGGCCAATATGGCTGAAAATCAATAGCTGTCGTCATTAAAGAATTCCGGATTCACATTTAAAATTTCGTGTTAATAAATTATTTTTATCGGGAGTTATCATGTCCACAGACAGTTATGGTGTTCATAGGCAGACAGGCATTTTTTTTTTTTAATTTTTGTAACCAGGATGTCCGAAAACATGACTCTTCGTTGAAAACTCAGCATCAATTTATATAAAATTTAAATTATTGTTGTTAAATGACATGAGTATCATGTTTATGAGTAAAAAACCCAGACAGATGGACATCTGACCCAAAAAAGAACAAAAATTGCTTTTGCCCGAAAATCAGAAATATGTAAACTTTTTTTCAATGTGAAAATTTCTTGGCGATTAGTTTTACTTCCTTTTGACACCTTGTGAAACATAAACCGTTTCCGGAAAGATGTCAGAAAATAGTTCTTCTTAACTTCGATTTCCAAAGCTCCCGTTACTAGGGGCTGCTCTTTCGGTTGACGTAAACAGGAACCTCGTGATAATGGTTTTCATTTCGTCCTTTTTGACCTGGTGGCCTTTTGAACAAGTAGACAATGGTGACTCCTGTGAATGGCTGGGAGAATGGATTATGGAGGAAGATATCAATCTGTCGAGTTTGGTTTGGGTGGTGTCTCGTATTGATATCCGCTGTCAAGGGCAGCCACTGAAGGGCCCAGCCTCTCTGTCAGAACTCAACCCAAATTTTGGCCTATTTCACACGTGGCGTAGACAAGGGGGGGGAGGTTTTACCTAGACCAGTGTTAGTCTCTTAACGATATCATCTGTCAAGAGCAGCCAATCAAAGACCCAGCCTTTCTCTGTCAGAACTCAACACAAATTTTGGCCTATTTCACACGTGGCGTAAACAAGTGGGGGAGTTTTTACCTAGACCAGTGTTAGTCTCTTAACGATATCATCTGTCAAGAGCAGCCAATCAAAGACCCAGCCTTTCTCTGTCAGAACTCAACACAAATTTTGGCCTATTTCACACGTGGCGTAGACAAGTGGGGGAGTTTTTACCTAGACCAGTGTTAGTCTCTTAACGATATCATCTGTCAAGAGCAGCCAATCAAAGACCCAGCCTTTCTCTGTCAGAACTCAATCCAAATGTTGGCCTATTTCACACGTGGCGTAGACAAGGGTGGGTTGGGGGGCACGGAGATTCTAAAGTTGCTATGGTTGGCTAGAGCCACCCAAGCGTGGGTCCTCTCTATTCAGTGTTATGATGGTTGACCAAGATGACATGTTTCTCATTTATCTTTTCCTTCGTTAATGACTTCAACAAAAAAAAAATTCCATCTTAGTCAACCATCATAACAACACTGAAGATAGCGCACCCACGCCTGGCAGGCTATAGCTAACCGTAGCCTTGTTCATTAAAAACAACGTTATATTATAATGTTACTTACTTTTTATAAAATATAAATAATTCAATAAATTAATAATATATAAAAATATTGAGAATTAATTAAATATGCGCAAAAATATATATTACAATTCCTGTTTCAGAAGTGTTGTTATGATGTTTAACGAGTTAGTTATTACGGCTCATGCCCGTACATCGTACAGGCTCGGGACCATCGCTTAACCTCCCATCCGAATATGGCGGGCTTATTTTAGTTTATTTTGCCTCCCAAATAAAATAAACTTAGGGTCTCGGCCAGGTTACGAACCCACTATATTTAGCTCAGTAAGCAAGCACGCTTGCCACTGAGCTACCGACACCCTCATCTTTGTACAAGATGGATGTGTTATGAGCTAGTAACTAATAAACTGAAATGATGTGAAATTTACGGTATTGTTTTATTTTATTTTATTCTCTATTTTGTTAGGCGCCCAAATAGAAAAAGTAGATATGCGGATCATAACATTAGTGCATATACATCCAGTCTCTCTATTTTTTTTATCTTCTGTGCAACTAAAGTACATCTCAGGTAGGGCAGGGCCGCCTGCATTAATGATGACGATGAGAGGCAAATCTCTTGTCCCCTCTTAAGGCTGGATTTACAAAGGAGGCTTTTTACTAGATAATTCTGGGTCAAGAGCAATGTCATCTATTATCAGGCAGTAGAACAAAATTTACCATTAATGTTTCAGATGTGAATTTGGTACATTAAAAGAGAACTACATTAAATTTACAACCCACATTATGTGATAAACTAAATAGTTTATTACAACATATATTTTTTTCACAGCTTTACTTTTCTCCGAATTTATTTTTTTCTCTTTACTACCTATCAAATTGACGTTTCAGCAAAAACTCATCATCAGTATTTTACGAATCGACCTCTGTGTTAAAACCAGTTTATCACTTTTTTCCGCCATTTCTTTCAGGGATGACCAGCTATTTCACAATATTTCGGGACGCTTCCACGTCTCTTCTTCTTGTCACAATGAACTTTCATTGAAATACGGAAAAAAGTAACCAAATCTCAGAGAAGCCTAAGGAACTAAGGAAAAACTAAGGAAACCTATTGATTTTCAGCCAAATCGGCCAAAGAACCGATGGAGTTGGGGGGGTCTTAAAAAAACTCATAATAATTACCGTTGTGATGGATGGCATTAGAGGGAGCTCACCTCAAAATCCGATGTAATGAATGTATCGACACAAAATTTAGTATGAGGATTCAGAAGCCACTATGTAAGTCAAATCTAGGAAAAGTAGGAATCACCGACGACTTTTGGTATCCGTAAATGTATCACAGAGAATCGCAAAAAAATCATGAAATATCCCATCTTAGAACATCACTGAACAAGCATGATCGGACGTGCAACCATAGATGTTTTTTCGGCCTATTTGGTTTACAATTTGTGTGAAGTACAAAAAAATAGAAAATGGTCTTACACCACTTTAAAAATGTATATATTGAAATATATTTGAATAACAAAAGGTTTCTGACCTCGTGTAGTATTTGCGAAATAGTGTGTTATTGAGGGAAGTTGCTAAGCTGATTAAGAAAACCTTCAGTATTATTTTTCACCATTTTTTTTTTTTTTTTTTTTTTAATATTGAGACTGTGGGTTATTGTATTACGGACAAACAAGGCTATTATGAATTTATATAGGTACGTTTTATGTGGATAGGGAAAATCCCACTTTTAACGACTGATCCTATAATACTAACTTGTGCCTGAAATTGAATCGTCTGTAATAGGTTTATGCTGAGATGGATCAAGTATTAACTGAAGCCAATACAGCTCAAGAGATCAGACTCCAGACTCTCTGATCCCGAGTTAGAGATGAACTTAGCCAAACCTAGGACTTGTGGACACCGCAAGCCTAACTGTTAACAGCCATAAACTAACCTACCGACGTTGACAGCGTGACAGCGAAGCAAGCAAGAATATCATGTCACTAGATATGCGTGTTAGGGGGTAATGAAACATAAAAGTTTTTTTGTCTGGGAGCAGATGGGACGTAAAGCGATGGTCCTGAGCCTGTACGTTGTTATGTACTCGACCTTTACCCCAGGTGAATAAAAATTTAGGACTCCCACAGTAGAGTCGGGCTCATGTCCACCAAAGTGACGAAAGAGCGCTCTGGTAGTAGGCGATATGACCTCGTTGTTAAAGCCCGGGCATGAGTCATAAAACCTAACCTAACCTGTGTTAATTTTTTTATAGTCTTAAGATCAAAAATCATATTTAATATGTTCTCTTAAAAACCATTCATGAAAGTGAACTCAAGGAAACTCTGATGGAAATGACTGCAGGAAGCAGCACTGAAGATCTGACATGTTTTCCGGTTTATTTCATTGCAAAGGGAAAATGGCCGACGTTTATTGAACTGGTTTTACTGTCGTAACTGTACGCAAAATCTATTATTTATTTAATAGAGTGGAGAACAGAAATAAGGATGACATACTGTCATATTGTCGAGGCTTATGTAAATATATGTCCGACTATTTGACGGGCATTAGGTAGTCAAACCAATGTTTGCACGTCAACGTGACGTCGGTTAGCAATTTCCGGTTCGACTATTCCCTTTAAATGTCGGATATTAGTGAGGAACATCTGTTGGGCCCTATTGCACGCGTGAGCGTTTTTTAAATTTATTTCTTATAATAAGTTATGTAACTTATGCCCAGGCTTTAAATACACATTGGTGTACATGGGTGGACATGGGAGTCCTAAATTTGGTCTACCGTAAATGTTTATTCACCCAGGGTAGGGGATCTTAGCAAGTACCTTACATCGTAGAAGCTCAAGACCACCGCTTAACGTCCCATCCGAAGGACGGCGTGCTTAAGTTTATTTTACCTCTCAGATAAACTAAACTAAGAACCTCAGCCGGGTTTCGAACCCACGAACTTGAGCTTAGAAGGCAAGGACGCATACCATTGAGCTACCGCCGCACTCTTTTTTCTTATATATTGTGCCTCTGATTTTCTTATGTTGGGTGATTCCTTATTCTAGTGCGCAGCAGTCAATGTTCTTATAAAGACAAAAGAAAAGACGTCAGTGATTCTTTGTAAAGATAGGTATCTACTACAACAGCTCGAATTCTTTGAATTCAACTGTGTTTTGACACTCCCACTAAACGTTTCGACCAATTCGGATGAATATTTATATGTAGATCAAACTTCGTAATTTACATAAACAATTTATTGCCGATCGTACCAAAACACATGTAACCTCTTTGACCTCGTACACATATGGAATTTCGTGTCGATATGTTCATTCTATCTAACGTGTTCACAGACACACACCCAAAAGACTTACATAACATTTATTTATTTATTTTTGGATTTAAGGGATCGCAAAACATAAATTTCTGTGGGAAACATCTAATATCTGATGGACCACATTACTTTCCTTATACGGGGGAAGTGAAAGGACTTGCGATATGTAGGTACATTATTTTGAATATCATTAAACAAATTCAATAAATCGATCATTATATATCAAAAGATTACAAGGATTGGTTCGAATATCAAGGTTACAAAATAGAAATTGTTCAGGGCCATTCTACACTAATAATGAATAATTGGAGTATTCTTATCGATAAAACGAAATCGATTCAGTTTGTAACATTCATTTTTCAACTCCCCGGCTGTATGTAGTCAGTATAGGAGAAGTCACGTAATTCATGTTGATTTTTCACCGGAATTTCATGTTTTCCGACCCCCTACCTGAATTTAAGAGTGAAAAATACATTTTATGTGTATTTGTATGTGTCTGTGTATATGATAACTCCTGATGGAATGTATCCATAATACCGTTAGGACGAGACCTATTGATTTTCACCTAAATCAGATGGAATGGGACCCCGGGAGCTTAACTGATATACCCTTATAAATGCCGATGTAATCAATGAATCGACATAAAAAATTTATTTGTTGTATTTGTTGATCCAATTACCTCAGAAGGATGACAACGTTTTACAACCGAATCGACCAAAGGAGAGGCTGGAATCAGAGAATTCATCTCAAAATCCTTCATAACCTTCAATGTAATGAAAGTATCGACAAGAAATTTACTATACGAGGAATGAAAACCTTTACCCTATTGATTTTCAGCCAATTGACCGAAGTGGAAATTAATTTAGGCACAGCCTGAAAAATAAGTTGATAACAATTAAAAAAAAGGATTTCTATAACTTTTATATCTATGGTCACAGGGAATACTTTCGAAATTATAAAGATGTGAGTTTCTTGGTATCTCGTAAATTTGTGTATGTTCTCGGTTAAATCAAATTAATCTACTTCTTTGAGGAATCATTCACGAGATAACTGCATTTAACCATTTATTTACTTCGGCAGACTATTCCAAGTGAAAAGGGTGTTTTCGGTTAAATCAATTGGCTCAATTTTAGAGAGGCATCATTCACGAATATTTCAAAAAGTGTGTATAAAAGTTAGGTAAGTGTGGTCAATAATAATTATTGAAAATCCAAGAAAGGATTAACAATATTAATTTTTATTCACTCTTATAGATTTAGAAGGTATATGTTTAATAATGATGCAAACAGAATTTATTTATTCCAAAAACTGGATTTACACGATTAATACAAAAGTAAAAAAGTGCTGCCCTGAAAAGTTACCAATTTAGACTTACCAATTTATTCCCTGAGACCACAGATATAGTCTAATACCAGAAGAGGAAACCGGTACTCTGTATATACATATAAAAATATAAAATATAAAAATGTTCTTTGTCTTTACTTATTTTTATAAGATTTCCTGTATATCGACTCCGATCATAAAAATATAATCGGACGAATACTAATAACTTGAGATGGGGAAATAATTGGTAATACAGCAACGAATATCCATACTTCCCCAGCTATACGGTATAGGGGAAGTTATATAATCGGACAAAAGTTCGATGTTGAGTTTTCACCGGAATTTGCTTTCCGTCCCCTAATCCAAAAATGAATACAGAAAATAGGGAAAACTCCGGGAGGGAAACACAATAATATCCCTTCACGATTTTAAATTATAATCTCGGTTTTTGAATGTTTATTCATTTATTTTATATTCATTTCAGTTACTTTGTATTTTTTTTTCTTTTTTTTTTTAAAGTTTTTTAAAATTTACTCTCAAGCAGTAGTAGCATTGTTTTTAATTTAACTGATTATTTTTGATTTGTATTTAGTGTAAAAGGGTAATATTCAAGGCACCTTATTGAATAATTGTACCTCTGTAAATGCGACTGATATAATAAATTTCTTCTTCTTCAAAAAAAAAAAAAAAAAATCCTGTGTGTCTGTCAACTTGATAACTTCTGATAGAATGAATTTATTGAAACATTTCTTTCATACGTAAATTCAAAACCCCACAAAGACGATACCTAATAATTGACTGCGATACCAGGCGAATATATAAATGAGAGTAGAAGGGCTCAACCCAAATAACGTGTGATGGAATAAAACTATCGTTACAAAATTTAGTATGAGGATTGAGGAGCCCTTAGTAAGTCAACTGGTTTTGGAGAGGAAGCGAAATGTCAATTGATTAATACGTTCTGGAGAAGTACATTGCCGGTGAATCCGACGACTTTCTTCATCATTTTTTAAGGTGGGTTCTTCACAAATGCGATTACGAATTGATAAAAATGATAATAAAAATATTATCATAAGGCTTTAATTATATATTTTTCCGCCACAAGAGTGATTTTGCACTGAAAACTCTATCTTCATTTTATAGCTTCTTTTCGAATTGAAAAGAAGTAATTCTGTGATAAGGCTAACTGCATGATTGCTTAAATATATGAAATACAGAAAATTACTTCAATATTTCCTGGCAGCAATTTGATGGAGAACCAATTTTTTTTTTTTTTTTTTTTTTTTGGCCTCATGTACGATGCATATTAGCCATTACTCTTATAATGATGTTTTACCTAATTACTTACGACATCCATGGCCCCGGGAGGGAGTTTTATCTACGAAATAAAACTCACTCCCGGACGGGATTCGAACCCGCAAACCAAGGGAGGAGGAGTTGTGGGAGCCCGAAACATAACATTTTCGTAAAATAATAATTCGTATTTATTACGAAGGTGTAATATGGATCAGATTCCGTTCTCCGTCTTCTTTATTTTGTTTTAGTTTTATTCTTTTATTATACTTTTAATAAGCCCTTATATACTTTGAGGCCATTATATACTTTTAATGAGATATTATACAATGAAATCCCAGACCTTCAGTGCAATATCTCCTAGAATATATATTGAAGTTGTTAGGGTGAGTTTTTCTTCGAATAGTTGAAACTTACACAACAAACGGAGACAGCCCGAAACAGTGTCAGATCAACTTTCACCCCTCCGTCCATGTCAAAACCTTCTCGATTCAACATTAATATATCGTTGATTCAATCATTATTTAATTTTTTTTACGTAAAATATATTTATTATTATTTACACTTGAGTACAGACCGTTACAATATGTTTGTATGTTTGTTCCCTCGGATAGCTTAAACGGCTGGAATGATTTCAATGATTTGTTCCGCATATGATTCGTCGTAATCTATCAAGTGACATAGACTATGAAACATTTCTGAAAAAAAAAAAAAAAAATGTGTGAGGCTGACTGCCTTATTGTCAAATTCTTCAAGGGGTTAGAAAGTAGTAAAAAAAAATCTAATATGAAAAAAATGTCAGATATAATTCACTAAGTTGTGAAAAAGTCTCTAATAGCATGTTATGTCTAATGGTAACAAAATACCAAATCGAGAGAAGGACCTTTGGAACAATTGAACATAGGCGACCTCGTTATACCTATAGACGATAGATACCGCAAACAAAACAGGCGTCCCACTTCGGTTTTCGAAAATTGTCTTCCGAAGTTTTGAAAAAATTCAAAGTTAAGCTTGTGTTGCAGTGAATTGTTCCAACGGTCTTTCTCTAAAAAGGAGAAATTAATGTTCTAATTGAAAAAATAACAACTGTCGTATTTTACAAAAGCATACGCAAACGCAGCTTGACGTGTTCGCCCCAACTTCTCGCCATTATGACTTATGCCGGGGCTTTAACTGCGAGCCCATATCGCCTACTACCAGACACCTTTCGTCACTCTGAAAGACATGAGCCCGACTCTACTGTGGAAGTCCTATTTTTGCCTACCTAGGCCCTAGTTTATTCACCTAAGGTTAAGGGGTACTTAACGATTACCTGACATAGAACAGTCTAGGGACTGTCCGAAGGCCGGCATGCTCAAGGTTTTTTCACCTCCCACATGAAAAACCCAAGGGCCTCAGCCCTAGTATGAATGCCTAGATTTTGATTTCACTTTATTCTATGGATTAGGCGCCTCAAAATATTACTTATAATAAAGCGCTATAAGCGCTTTGATCCTAACTAAGAGGATATAGCTTTACAAGTTAGATTAAATTCATCCCGTCGTAATTGGGAAAATAATCATACAAAGGGCTGGGAGATATGAATTCACAATAACAAAGGGGAGGAGGTGGTGCTTATACATATTTATATACAGTAAAACTCGATAACTCAATACCCGATAAATCGAAAAAAACTCGAAAAAATTTGAACACATTTTCTCGAAACTGAGTCTTGATAACTCGAAATGAAAATATGAACTGGAGAAGGGATTAAAACTCTATAAGTCGAATTTCCTTAACCTGGAGAATCACCCTATCTATAAAAACTCGAAGTTTTTATAGATAGGGTGATGTAATGTTCGTTTACAAATCTAACAATATGTATTCTTTGAAAACTATTACATTTTGCTTTCTGCCCTCCACCCTCAGTTCTGTAAACACAACTTTAGAGAACTAGAGTAGAGAAGCTCACTTCGTCATGTACGCGACCGAAAAGCTTCATCGGGACGGCGTAACACAAAAATTGACGACACTTACAGGAGAGATGAGAGTCAAATTAATTGAGGATGTAAAAGCTGGAGGACGGAAAAAAACGAGACATTGCCGCTGAGTTTAATTAACGTTCCTGTGAGCTCGCTTTCAACCATTCTAAAAAATAAAGATGAAATAAAGACTACTAAAGGAAAAAATATCAAACGTAACCGTGAGGTGGTTATCGACATGAAGTGTTATATTTTAATTCAAAACCCCATGAAGATGGCACCTATTAATTTTTTGCGAAATAGGGCAGAGTGAAGGGGAGATCAGAGTAGGGGGGGCTCGACTCAAATACCCTAATAATTGCCGATGTATAGAATTTATCGACACAAAAATTAATATGAGAATTTAGAAGCCGCTCTGTAAGTCAAATATTGAGTTTCAGTCCAAACGGTCGATTTGCTTTGGAAGTAGAGTGAAAACGTAATTGATTAGTTCGTGTTGGGGAAGTACATAGCCGGTGATTCACTGACAATTTTTTTAAATTGTTTGTCCTCCCCAAGAAAATATTCCTCCTCAAATATTTTACAAATCAAGCAAACAGTGACTCAAATCAATTGTAGGGTTTTAGTTTTTTTGCTATGTTTGCTAACGATCCATGTATTATCAGTCAAGGATAGCAGCGTCCCTGCTTCAAACGGCAGGGAGTGAAGTGTCGGAGGGGTTTGAAACTTGGGGCTTAACAATCAATCCAAACAAAAGTGAGGCAAAAGTATTCACGTTGAGACGTTTACCGGAAGTAACTCCAGTTAAGATCAATGGAGTGGAGGTGCCATGGAATCCTGAAGACAAGAGCGTCAAATACCTGGGAGTGGAATTGGACAAACGACTCACCTGGAAGCAAATGAGAACCAGGCCTACGCACGCCTCTCCATCTTGTATCCGCTAATTAACAGGACCTCCAGGCTCAAGACAAGACGCAGCCTTCTCATATACAAGACCATCATTCGGCCGCTATACCATCAAAAACTTGAAGGGTTCCAGAAGCTGCAAAATAAAATTTTACACACGGCAGTAAATGCGCCATGGTTCGTGAGGAACGAACAGCTTCACGAAAAACTAGGCATGTCATATGTTGAAGACTTCGTAAAGAAAGTTACCAAGAAGTTTCTAGATTCCCTAAAAACCGCAGCAAGACCAGCTAGTTATGAACAAGGGAAGACTACTGCAGCTCCAAGTCTCAAGCCACGACTCCCTCAAGACATCCTCCCTTAGAGATAAAGTGTTCAAGATCAAGGTTTAGAAAACAAGAAAAATTTTATTTTATTAATTGCTTATGAAATATTATTATTTCTGACAATTACTGGAAAAGTAAGCTCCTAAGAGAAGTTAACTTTATTACTTACTTCACAAATTACTCGATTCTGATGACTGTTGTTCATAACATATTTTATATCCGAAATATATTACTCAGTACAAATTATATGTAATCATGTTTCCTTTTGATTTTCAGTCAAATCGGCAAAATGGAGGAAATGAGGTCAGAGGAAGAGTGAAAACTGACTGAAAATCTATAGACATCGTCCTTAAATGACAGCATTATGCACTGGCTGCTGTGGCCATTAGCGTTTCCAGTATAGGATTAGCAGTGACGACTGGAAAATTATGGTGGGAAGTGTGAGACACTATTCAGTGGAAGCGTTCAGTCTAGGAAAGGAGGGGTCCCAAGGGTGATAGGTAGCAGACAGTAGCTAGCAGATTGGACAATCCTATCAAGTCTAGGGGAGTGTTGTCAGAATGGATAGCAGGGGGGTCAGAGAACTTCACATCTTACGGCCAATCCTTCAATAAACCATCACCAAATGTTTTTCAACTCTGCATATCTGAATATGCAAGAATATATGTATTTCTTGTTGTAATTATATATTATATCAGTGCCGAGCAAATGCAAGAGCTACGGCAGCATCAAAAGAAAATGAAAAATGATTTTATCCCGACGTTTTCACAAAAAATCTACGCCGTGGACCTTGACTACGCCTTAATGTTTTTTTTTTTTATTATTATAATATACATATATACCTATATATATATATATATATATATATATATTCTTATAGTATTTCATTTTTATAGTTTATAAGGAATACATTTAATCTAGCAGTCAAAAATAGAAACTTATAAAAATAGAAATCCGTTCGATTTTGGTTTTTTGCTATTTAACTACTGAATTGTTCTTAGGAGAATCGCAGACCAAAATCAGCTAAATCACTGTTTCATTTCTATTAATATGGCGTAAAAACATAGGAGGGGGTATTAGGATTAAAATAATTTTTTACGATCTAGTGGGGCGATTAATACGCTAATCTCGACCTTCCCCCCACTCAAAAACGTTTACAAATCCGTGAATCCATAAACCGTAGTATGGTATTAGGATTCGTCATAAAACGTACACAGCAAGACTTAAAATCAAACTTAGAAATTAGATAGACAAACAGTTCTTAAATGATTAGATAATTATAAACAATAAACTTAATAAAATAAATTATAAAAAATAAATGAGTGCGAAAATAATAATGTTAATAAATACAATAGAGTTTTTAATTATAATTTTAATTATGATAAATATTTTCTGTAATTCTTCTTAAATTATTATCTATTGAAATAACTCATTTTTGCAAAATCGATGTTGCTCAATTATTACCTATTTATTTTGGTAAATTTCCAATTTTTTGTACCTCCCAAGTAGAAAGTACAGTCTAGAGGTGATACATATGGAAAGGTATCATACTTTGGCAAGGCCTCCCAAGGCCATGGAGGCCCTCCTACCCCCAATTATTATCAGAGAGGAGGGGGGGCTGATAGATCCCACCATGGGGGGCTGATAGACCCCCCCCCCCCCCCCCCCCACCACCCACTACCATCCCCCCACACCCTCAGTTCACCCCGTGTTCGGGACCTGCACACACCAAGGTATCATTTCCCAATCTACCAAATATTTGTCGTCTACCCCATTCTATCCATCCATACAATTTATAGTATATTTATCATACTATTTGTAGTATGTTTATATACTTATTCTAGACTTCCTTATCGGCATGGTTAGTATCCCTTTATACTTTTTACGTTCTCTTTAATTTTAATTTTTAATACAATATTTATAATTTTTATATTTTTCAAATATTAGTTTTACTTATGTTCTTTTTACGTTATGTTCACTAAAACCACATTTTTTTTTTGTTTATCCTAATTCAATTACAATTATCAAGTATTATTATTATTATTATTTATTTTTTTGCACGTTTCCTTACAACACGCATGCACATTATCTTTAATACTTCCGTAATTTGTCTTATATGTTGTTTAGTGTCACTAAAATTAATATATGTTTATATATTGTAAATTTTCCAGACAATTTATATTCCGAAATGTTATATTACATGTATTTAATTAAAATATCTCTTAGATATATATCTTATCCATCATGGCTTTAAACCAATTATGCGAATGAGAAAAGAAAAATTAATAATTATATTGATTTGAAGAATCTTCACTATATTGAAGAGTCAAGATTTCCTAAAATGTATTTTAATATATTTTATTTTATTTCAATTTTCATATGAGGTTGTCTTTCGATTTAGTCTGTACATTTTTTTTTTCTCTATGAAAATTATTTTATTTTTTTTATTTATATTAATTTGTTTTTCAACAAAAAACAATTTTCACAGATGATAAACGTTTTCAGTACGATATGCGTTCATTATAAAAAAATATTGGTACCATTTTAACAATATACTCTCATATTTTCTATAACAATATATTTCTGTTTATATAGTTTATTTCTTCTATTTGTGTTATGCGATTCATGGCCTGGCTTCAACTATGAGGTCTCGTATTGCCTACTACCATAGGTCTTTTGTGGTTCTGGTGTGGACATGGGTTCAACTCTACTATGGATTCTAACTTTTATCTACCCAGGTTTAGTTCGAGTAGGAATCTTTAACAACCACTGGGAACAGCCATTATTTCCCCTCCGAAGGGCGACGTGCTCAAGGTTTTATTATCTTTCAGATAAAAAAACCTGAGGGCCCTGGAGTCACGATCATTTACAAAACTTCTCGTTAGTTTCCAAACGGCTTGAGCGTTTTCTGGTAAATTGCTGAACTAATAGAAATAGAGATTTCTACCATAGTACAGTAGTATATCAAATTTGGTCGAAATGAAATCCATCCATTAGTTCCTAAGCATGACAAAAATTCAAAAACCCAATTCCAAATTTGACTATTGCTCTACCACTTTCAATGTCTGAATACATTTTTGCGATCTGTGCCGATACAGAGGAAAACTAATAAAAACAAAGAAACCTTTTTTTTTTTTTTGGAATTATGTACGCTGCGTATTAGCCATTCACTGTGTTATCAAGTTATTTACGACATCCATGGGAAGGAGTACGAAATAAAACTTTCCTGCACGGGATTCGAACCTGCAAACCATGGTGGAAACATGTGAACAAAGCCCTACGATCTAGCCCGCACGGCACCATGGCCCCCACAGTTTTATTTGATTCCATGAAAATAGTAACAGTTTTGAACTGTTACTATTTTCATGGTTACCATTTTCATGCTGACGATGGCGTAAGCCAAAATCGGTACATTATATGTATTTATTTTGGTGAAAATAAATATAAATGTTGAACATGTTGTTTATTTTTATTTGTTTACATTACTTTCTCTTTATGAAAGTAATAAATGCAGTAATGATGTGCTGATGAAGCCTAGGCAAGCGTCAAGATTCAAGATTCGTGGTTGCTCGGTAGGTTGAAGGCGACTTGTCCTCGTTATCTCCTCGGCAGCCACCCTATTTCCAAATTTTTGTTTTTATATTCTTCAATTGTGGAAATGTTGAGGTCACGGTGAAGCTCTGAATTCTTTAGAAACCATGGATCATTCGTTCCCTAAAACTTTATCATGAAATTCTCGGATCCACTTCCTATTCGCCCTTGACAGTCTACACCAGACTAACGTCGGTAGCGTTCTTAGAATGCCCTTATGTGGGATTTCCTGTTCAGAATATGCTACGACAAGCCGATTCATTTTCTTACAAAAACTTACTTCATGTTCCTGTGACTATCGATAATTTTGGAAAAGATTACAAAAAAAGTCTTCGACGAATTAATAAATTGACTTTTCGCTCCCCCTCCTAAACCAGTCGACCGTTTACGCTAATATTCAACAGTTGCCTTACATAGGGCGTACTAAATCCTTATACTCAATTTTGTGTCGATAAATTCCGTTATTGGGGTTTTTGAATTGAGACTCCTCTTTTCTGCCGATGTCCCTGAAATTATGTTCTCATTGGGTTTTGACTTTAAATATGAAATTTCATGTCGATAAATCCATTACATCGGCAGTTATTGTGATTTTTGATTTGAGCCCCCTCTGATCCTCTGTTTCCCTTCTGCCGATTTCTCTGAAAATTAAGGGGGTCCAGAGAAACTGCCGATATACTGTATCGACACAATTTTTAGTATAAGGTTTCAGAAGTCACCATGTAAGTCAACTATTGAGTTGACAAACTGTCAATTTGCTTTGGAATGAGAGCGAAAAGTAATTGATTTATTCATACTGGGGACGTATATAGCCGGTGACTCACCGACAACTATTTATTATTTCTTCCAGGTTGTTTTTTGCTTTTTTTTATCTTGATATTGATTTCTGCCAGCAAAAGATTTAATCTTTTGTAATATCTATTATATCAAAATTATGAATTCAATACTTACCTTTTCTTAGGATCTTGCCATTTACAAAAAAATAATATTTTAATGATAATAGATTAGAAATAAATAAAATGTGCACATCATACACAATACATCAATATACAGGGTGTAACAAGTCGAGAGGGCGATACTTAGGGATCTTATAGTAAATTTAATTCTGAACAAAAAAGTTCCTATAAACATAGGTCCGCAAATGCTTTGTTTAAAAGTTATAATCAAAAAACTGCAGGGCAAAGAAAGAAATACCTGCAATTGGTATAAGGGATTAGGATCTGAATAGGGTTCAAAGTTCAATACCATTCATGTAGCCTCATCTGTCCATAAGATGTTGTTACCAAAGTGATGATTGGATGCTAAACGACGAAGATACCAGTTACAGAATTGCATCCTTGCTTCACCATCAGCCTGTACTAAATACTGTACTGAATTAAAATGATAGGGGTACATACGTTCGCTCCTTAGGGTTCTGTACACTTCGATATGCGAAACCTGCATTTGAAGCCCGGTTCGACGTGGGCTTGTCGTCGGATTTACTTCAAAAGCTCTGATGATATTTTCACTTCGATTTACATTGACTCGTGGATTAATTATTCTGGTGGGCAGCTCTGTAACACGGCCAGTTTCTCTTATTCGTTGATAAGTAGCCTGGAAAACCCTTCGATGGGGGATCCGTCGAAGAGGGAAACGTCTTCGGTACTCCTCAACAGCTGCATCACTGTTCCCATTACAAAAACCGTACACAAATAGAATATCTGCATATTCCGCATTCTTGAACATTCGCGGCATTTTATGCAAAACTGATTCACAATAAATGAGATTAGTTGCATTGAAATAGAACCCAACATTCATAAACATGAATGGTATTGAACTTTGAACCCTATTCAGATCCTAAACCCTTATACCAATTGCAGGTATTTCTTTCTTTGCCCTGCAGTTTTTTGATTATAACTTTTAAGCAAAGTATTTGCGGACCTATGTTTATAGGAACTTTTTTGTTCAGAATTAAGTTTACAATAAGATCCCTAAGTATCGCCCTCTCGACTTGTTACACCCTGTATACACGAACCTTAAATATATTTTATTTATTTATTTATATATGTATTTACAATGGCATAACATTTGCCATTAGCTATTGCGATAAATAGTGCAGTGTCAGGTGCGTGGCTGTACTGCTGAGGTACGTGACCGAAGAGGAGTCCAGGCTAGTCCTGGAGCAGGTCCCTCTGCCATATCCGCTTGAGGCGTCGTGGTGGATTTGTGGGGAGAGTGTTTGTAGATAATTCTCGTATAAGTTTGGCGGATGAAAGAAAAGATCATCGATATCGTGTCCTGATAAGGTACAAATGGGATGTTGAGGTCATTATGTAATGTGAGGTTGGAAACGTAAAATGGCGCATTGGCACTGTGGCGTAGTATAATGGATTGTATTGACTGAAGACGTTGTATGTTTGATTTTTTGGCTGATCCCCATATCTCGATGCCGTAAGTCCAGATGGGTTTTAGTATAGTGTTGTACATGTGAAGTTGGTTTTCAAGTGATAATGTCGATCGTCATCCGATGATTGATTTCAGTCGTCTAAATCGTCTTTTGAGGTCTGTGCGTTTCAGTCTGATATGAGTTGTCCAAGTTAAACGTCTGTCTAAATGAAGTCCTAGATATCGGACAGTGTCGGATACAGGAATGGGCTGGTTGTTAATGTAAACTGATGGACAAGTGTCTTCAATATATAATTGATAAATATATTAAATGGCTAGAAATAAGGAATAAATATAATAAGCATAAAAAATTATGATATAAAGAATAATTATAGTTAGAAGAAATTGTGTAACATGAAGAGCTGACAATAATGAAAAGGGGGAAGAAGCATGATTAATTGGATGAGAAGGATAATGGATAGGTTAGAGTAAATGTGAGTAGAGAGACTAATGTGCACATTTACTGGTCAGTGTGCAAAGTCTCCCTGCCAATGGCGAAAATTAGAACAACGATACCATATTCATATTTACTTATCCAGTCGCAAAGAGGAGGGAGGGCCAGAAGCAATGTATCGACATGAAATTTTACATTTAAGTACAATAAACCGCACGTATTATATCGGCCGAAGGAATGGGGGAATTAGAGGATACCTCAATAACTGCCCATGTAACTGATCTATTGACACGAAATTTAGTAAGTTCTTTTTTTCTACTTTTGTCAGGAGAACTGCTTAACATAAATAACCATCGGGAGGGATTATATATCATATACATAGAGGGCACCTGTAGCTCTTAGGCAGCGTGCTTGCTTACTGTGTTATTTTATCTGGGAGGTAAGAAAATCATGAGCCCGCCGTCCTTTGGATGTGACGTTAAGCGATGGTCCCTAGCCTGTACGATGTTATGTACTCGTTAAAGACCTTTACCCCAGATGAATAAAAATTTAGAGTAGGCAAAATTTTGGACTCCCATAGTAGAGTCGGGCTCATGTCTACCAGGGTGACGAAAGAGCGCTCTAGTAGTAGGGGATATGACTCAGGCAAGAGTCTATCATATACAAATCATATAGTTTATCCGAAATAAGACAATTTTGACCCTCCCCGTCGGTCTATACGAAGTATAGGGGAAGTTATGTAATCGATCAAAAATTCGATGCGGAGATCTGAACGGAATTTCATATTTGCGATCCTCTGATTCCAAAAAAAAAAAAATGCTATGTGACTGTGAACAATATAACTGCCGATAGAATGAATATATGGACACAACATTTTATAAGTGTACCCTATAAGGACGACACATATATTTTTAGCCAAATACGCCAAATAGGGGAGGGGGGATTGAGGAGGAGGCTTGCCACAAAAACTCTAATAACTGCCGTTGGTGAATGAATCCACATAAAATTTAGTATTAGGATCCAATCAAATTGTTTAATATACATTCCTCGAACACTTTGTTGAATGTCCAAATTCCTCGCATATTTTTAGTGAGATGTTAATAAATAATAATAATTTTGAATATTCATCACAGATAAATGCCCCTAGTTTCAGACTATATTTTATAAGATATATATTTTTTTATTACATCAGGATGGTCAGTGTTTAATGATTCATAGAATTGAATTGGGGGAGAAACACAGAAATTCTGAATATACAGAACAAGAGATAAAAAAGTGGTACAGGTTTTCCTTTTCGTTTCTATTATTCGCGGGAGATAGGTCTGTTGGGTTCAATATAACGTCTGTTTGCCCAAATGAAAATTTTATTATGTGAGAGGAGACGATATTAACTTGAGCAAATATGCGGACAAAGGAAAGAGAGATATTTTCAACTAAATATCTTAATTGAAATTGAAATTTCACAATGGGGAATACATTTTTGCTATCAGTGTCGATATAGTGGAAGAACTAATAACAATGAACATCTGGTTCAACATTTATGTTGTCTTAATTCCACAATGGGGAATACATTTTTGCTATCAGTGTCGATATAGGGGAAGAACTAATAACAATGAAGAACTGGTTCAACATTTATATTGTCTTAATTCCACAAAAATATACATGTACATGTATATAGTGAACCTGTTAGCTCTTCCTACCTCAAATAAAAAATGAAGGATATATAGTTTAATATATGTTAAAAAAAACTTATGTTTTTTTAAAAATATTGTCTATTTCACAAAATATATATAAGATATGGGAGTACTTTCGGTATTACTACCATCTTCAGCCACGACTTTATGAATAAGATTACACAGTTTTTTGAGAAAGTAAGTACGAAACTCCACAGGATATTGTTCGTTGACATCTTGTCTAAAAGTTACTGTCAGAGCTGTCTGTTCCGGTAATTCTATTTTCGGTTAACAAATTAGTAATTTGTCAAAATATATTACATATGGTCTGCTGAATGAAGTAATGTATTTAGTAAGGTTTTACAGGATTTGGACGTTGTTAGAGCAGTATAAGCAAAACTTTTTAGGGGAGGGGAAGCATCAACAATTAATTTTTGTCGATATTTAACATTTTTGCAGAGATTTTGTGAAACACTCAATAAAAAATATATATATATTTTTTAAATATTGTCTATTTCACAAAATATATGAGACCACGAGTTAACAAATACTGATTAATACTCAGTATTTGTCGTGAAGATGGTAGAAATACCGAAAGTACTCCCATACATTTTATATATCTTGTGAAATATACAATATTTAAAAAAAAACATACGTTTTTCTTTATAATTTAGTTTTGGACAGACAACTGTCGCATCAGAAAGGTGTATTACTTATGATTGATTCTATTTCAAATTGTCACGAATTCACACATGAAATTTTGTGTCGATACATTTATTACAACGACTATTATTAGAGTTTTTGTGTTAAGCCTCTTCCGTAATCCCCCGTCCCCTTTGGCCGATTTGGCTGAAAGTCGATAGGTGTTGTCCTTACGGGATTTTGGTTACACATATAAAATTTCGTGTTGGTAAATTAATTTTATCGAGAAGTTTTTCCCCCATGAAAACATGAAATTCCATTGAAAAGTCAGCATCGAATTTTTGACCGATTACATAACTTACCCTATATTTTTGATAGCTGGGGAAGTAAGAATGAAGTAAGTATGAATATGCCATTTATAACTTCAAAATTGTTGAAAGAACAAAGATATATCTGCATTTATGCATTTTTTCCAAAGAACAGTCTGTTTATATGATTTTTTTTCAGGACATAAGTCCTTCAAATGCACCTAGCTAGCCTTAGAACACACCTAACGTTGCAACGTAGGCCACGACAATATATACTATGTTGAGGGAGGCACTTCATTTAATTAAAGAAATACAGAAAATCCAAAATGCGATTCAATTAGATGATTAAGGATTAATTAATTTCGATAAAATACATTTGTTATTTCTACTTAACATAATATTGGTGGACTCCTATCTCTTTTATCCTTCGTATTTCTTCTCTTTATCCTGATGAAAATATGAATATGTCCATTTTATATTTTTTTTTTTTACCTTTTCTTAAGTAACGAACAAAACACTATCTTTTTCATTTGAATTAAATTTTTCATTAATTAAATTTTTAACCTAGAGTAGGTTGGAGAAGGCCATCTGAGGTCTGTAGGAGGAATACATGTATCAATGATGTCTTTATTATTAGTAAAATATGGGTGTTTTTGTTTTGAAATAGTTGAAGAAACATGTGAGTTTAAGGAGGAAGTAGAAATGTATAGTTGAAAAACGTGTGATAGATATTTAAATTAAGGACGAAAACGAAAATAAAACAAATAGAACGAATTGGGGAACTGCTTTGGACTAAGAAGACAGAAAGGAGGACATAGGAAAATAATATAGAAAGACAGTAATATTGAAATTGTTAATATATATTTGTATTCTTTACTACTTCAGTAGTGGACATATGGAATTATATATTGTCTGTTAATTATTGGTATTACTGTAAGCCCAGGTGGGAAGCTGACATTTATATTTCCTTGTAATTCGATACAAATCTCATCACAGATGAGTACTAATATACCTAAATCCAAAAAAGTGCACTTATGTCAAAAATAATTAATTTGGACGTATTAAATTTATATTTTAGCCTTATTATTTTCGGAAAAACATGTGGAAAATTCATTGTATTTTAATTTTTGTTGAACTTCTCCATGCCAAAATTTGAAGGTTGGAGGCTAAGGCTTGTCGGCAGGAAGACATTGGTCTTTGATCTGCAAAGCCTCAAAATAACAAAGCACGTTCACCCTTCACATGAACTTGTGTCAGACTGAAGCTGTCTTAGTTTTTTTTTTAGAAAATAACCTCCCAAACTGCTCGACACCCGGTTTTTGTCCCTTTTAGATTATATTTTTCTTCCCAATGTTAGCTAAAGTTTGTCCCGACTTCATTCAATTTATTCATACAAAAGCTCATAAGTCTTGAGATGTAAGATAAGTGACGTTTATAATTGACTTTCACTTTCTCATCAGATACAAAAAGTCCTAAATTGACTCAACCACCATTTAATATCTTAAAATCTTAAAAGTTATGTATATATATATATATATATATATATATATATATATATATATATATATAATATTTCTACATTAACAAAATAGATGCTGGTTTCTATGATTCTTCACAGAAATGGAAGAAGTTATCTTACCACTGTTATTTTTTACCAGAATCGGTTTTCAACGCAACAGCCTCATGATCATTGGCACGTCTCACCGGTTCAGCGTAGAGGCTAAAGGACTACTATTTCTTTTTCTATGACAATAATTATGCTACTAATTATGTAATGATGCTACTGTAATTAGGAGTAGCTGTAAGTCGCTGTTTCACTTCCCCTTCAACCTTCTTGTAAGTGTTGTGAACGTAATGAACTTATTTTTGGGTGTATATTACAATAGTTAGTATTGTTTCAGATACTCTTCTTTATCAATAGAATGTAATAACATGTTTTTTTTACATATGCCCCTATAACGGTGTTATTTACACAAAATCCATAGCACAAGGAGGCTAAAACGCTCTCGGACGAGATTCGAACCCGCAACCATGGTGGTACCATACTCTAGCAAACATGATCCCTTAATAACATGTTGATGTGTTTGTTGACGTATGGTGGACACATATGTCCATAGTCGTCTCAGTGGGTATTTTCAATAGTTTGTTCACTTGTGTTTTGTGCTGTTTGTCGAGGGTTCGCTCAATCGAGAATGCTTTAGGAAAATTATAAAACTTTCGTTGGTCTTATCCTTCAATTAAATAGGTAGACTTGGTTCTAGGATCCAATAAATAAACTTGACCAATTAAATAGATCATGGCCCCAGGTATTTTCTACGTTGTTCTCCAAGAGCGTCAGCAGCCCCTGCAGGTATTGTTTCGGCTAACTTCGCAATACTGTTTATTGGGATGGCCTATATACATTTTACGAAGGAATTACTCGCATTTCATTGATGACTGAGAAATAGTATTTTTTGCATTTGAACAATGGGATTTGGTGTAATTACGTTTATTATTGTTATGCAACTGTATTAACCAAGTGAGTTTTGAGAACAAGATGTTGTGTTCCGTGGAGGGAAGAGAGGGTAGAATTTTGGTTTCATTACGGTAAATCGTCACTCGAGCACACATGCAGCACCCTCTTTTTTACTTATATTGCTAAAAAGTGTCTCAGTGCACTATTCATCAATGCAGCACCCACAGGTTGTCTTGCAGCACCCTTCAGCATTTGTCATTTTGCTGCTTAATCCTTTAGCTTGTGAGCTTCAAGTGTGAGCATTAAGCATCTGTTGCATCTTAGCTTTGTAAAGTAATGTTCATGTAAATTTTCAGTTTCATGACAACTCGAAATCGAATTTCTGGGCGATTATGTAAGTTCCCCTATACAGTATAGCTGGGGAAGTAAAAAGCGTCGGTGAATCACCAGCAATGTAATTCCTCAACACGAATTAATCAGTTAAGTTGTCACTCTCCCTCCAAAAGCAGTCGATCGTTTGAGCTAAAAATCCTCAATCCTCTGCTAAATTGTGTATCGATACATTACGGCAGATATTAAGGTTTTTAAGTTGAGCCTACTCTGTAATCCTCCCCTACCCTTTGGCCAATTTGGCTGAAATACACATATATAATGTCATGTTGATATGAGTTATCGTGTTCACTGTCACACCCACACACTTTATATTTTTGGAATTGGGGGTTATAATGAAATTTCAGTGAAAACTCTACATCGAATTTCTGACCAATTAGATAACTTTCTCTATATTCCATCGCTGGGCAAGGAAATGATTGTAATTTTTCATATTTTTGCTGGACGCATTGATCCGCCCATTGTGTCGCACCTGGCCTTCCTGCCGCAAATGGCGTATACCTTGTATAGATTCTAAACTTATATTTTCGCCAGTCCACATATTGTTATTTTTCTTCTTATATTAAAAAAAAAAAAAAGTACATCAAAATTCGAGATAACTATGGAAGAGAGGATGTTGTGTGTTAGCGGTGGCACTTGACCTAGTCGAGTGGTGTGGAGGGAGCTAGTATCGGCACAATGTTTACCTTCATCCCACCAAGATTACTATACCAGTTCTCCTCTCTCAGGTTCCAGGTCCAAAAACTTATATCGTTAGCTGGAAAGGTATCCTTGGCTCACCAAGTCACTCGGCTCGGGCCCTCCACATCTTCACCCGTACTACATTAAACAGACCACTTAAAATGTTTTTTTTTCCCCATACTGAACACACACCCAAAACTACCCTTACTCAAAATATAATTAGAAGATCATTAATTCTAATTATATATATTCTTTAGTATTTGTCCAACTTCGGCTAGCATGGATTAAAAGGATTTATTTAAAAATAAAAATAAAAATATTAGTTCTCTCCTGAGATAAGTTGTCAGTCGTGTTCTTTCTGAAAGGATAAATACCTGACTAGCTATTTGGGATATGTTCCGATAGATGTCTCAACACATCTCCACAACATATTAATACTAATAGTTTCATATGAATAGAAGCTTCCTGATATTTCTTTGTTTCTTCTAATTTAATCTTCTATTTAATTTAATTTTTATTAATATCAGTGTTGTAATTTTCTATTGTGTTTTTGTTTATAGAATTAGGTTATTATATTTTAATTATGAAGAAATCTCTTCTATTGTTTTGTTATTTAATACTTTGTTTTATATTATTTAGTTATTGTTTGTACTATGTATCGAACTCCTTGCTGTATGATAATTCTTTATGAACAGTAAAGTTATTCATTCATTATATATATAAATATATATATATATTTACTTATATGTGTATATATTTATATACATATATATTTTATTCATAGCTTTAATATAATAAGAGAGGAATTCTGTTCCAGAAATTCAACGGAAGGAAGTTACATTTAATATGATATATCACTACACATGATTGCTGATGGAATTAATGTAAGGACATGAAATTTAGTATGACGATTCATTCATACCAATAGTAAATTGAGAGAGTGATAACACTTTACGTCTTTTATTTATAAAGACACAACTGTTGCTAGGGTGCAACAACCAGCATCTATGATGGTACGTATTGATATGTTGGCGTGAATGGCATGTGAGAGGAAGGCCCCCCCAGTAGTAGGTCCTCGGGACGAAAATTTATCCAAATTATTAGGACAAGAACAGAAAAAATAAAAAAAAATAAAATAAATAAAAAGGAATTGAAAGACAATGTTGATGGATGGGTAAGAGAGATGATAAAAGTAAAGGAAAATAATGTAAAAAAATATATATATTAAGAACGAATATGAGCCAAGGTGGCAGTAAGTCGCGGTTCCATCTTCTCTTCAATCTTTGTGGAGGGTTTTTGTGTTAAATACTGTGAAGATAAAGTACGTATTTCTCGGTTTGTATTTGTGTAAAGTTTTCTAAAAAACCGTATGTAAGTAGTTTGCATTTTTTAGGGTACTGTTTGTATCATAAGATCGTTATGAAGTGTTCTGTTGTTTATGTGTTATTAGTCTGAGGGTTTTTTACTGAAACACCTGAATTCGTTTGATGTTGGATGTTTTTGCTGAACGGAACTATATCGTATATCTGTGATCCGTATGCCCATAATGGTCTCAGTAAGTAAGTGTAATAGTTCCGTTTTTGTGTCATGTCTAATTAATCAATTTTAATCAATTAAGATTTTGCTCTCCCTCCAAAACTAATCGAACGTTTATAGTACAAATCTACAGGTGACTTACATATGGGCTTGTAAGGATTAACCTCATACTAAATTGTATGTCGATACATTCATTACATCGACACTTATTAGAGGGTTGCAAGCCCCATTTTTCTAATCTCCCATTTCCTTGCTGAAAATTAGAAGGTGTCGTCCTTATGGGGTTTTATATAATTTACATATGAAAAGTGACACAAACACGTAGACACACATGTTTTTCATTTTTGGAATCAGTATGTCGGCCAAAATGAAATTCCGTTGATAACTCAGCATCGAATTTCTGACCGATTACATAACTTCCCCTATATTTTGTATATCAACTGTGAAGTGAGATCTGGTATCATTTCATAATATTTAAGAAAGTGGATACATTACAAGATAAATAAATAAACATTCCAGACTCCATTGAGGATGACGTCAAAGGTTGGTATCTTTAGATAATCGGTGTTATTTTCCGTTTGGCAGAATAGTGAATGTGTTTAGGCAAAAGTTACTTAAAATAGCAATTGTAAATGTTGTATTGTTTACCATTCGATAAATATTAACTGGAACATCTTAAGAGGAGATACAACAAAAATGATCTGGAGTAGGTGAGACTTAACTAAAAAACAACAAAATCTGCTACGTATCGACATGAAATCTCATATTTGAAGTCGAAACTCAATAACGTGTCAAATTTCATAGAAATCGGCCGAAGAGAAGGGGGTAGTGGGTTCAGGGGAGGGGCTCAATTCAAAAACCCTAATAACTGCAGATGTTATAAAATTATCGACACAATAGGTTTTGCCAATGGCCAAATCTCAACACTGCTCGGCACAAATTTCGAGTTGATCCCACTCGGGTGCATGTGGCTAGTACTCCCATATATTTTATATATCTTGTGAAATTAAAAAACATTAGTTTTTCTTTAGGTTAGGTTTTATGACTCATGCCCGGGATTTAACTACGAGGTCATATCGCCTACTACCAGAGTGCTCTTTCGTCACTCTGGTGGACATGAGCCCGACTCTACAGTGGGAGTCCTAAATTTTTATTCACCTAGGGTAGGGGTCTTTGACAAGTACCTGACATCGTACAGGCTCGGGGGGACCATCCCTTAACGTCCCATCCGAAGGACGGCGTGCTTAAGTTTATGTTACCTCCTAGATAAAATAAACTAAGGGCCTCGGTCGGGTTACGAACCCACGTTCTTGAGCTCAGAAGTCAAGCACGCATACCACTGAGCTACCGCCCCCCCCCCCCCCCCCCCCGTTTTTAAAAATATTTTATATTATGTTTCACAATATTTTAAGTATCATTGAAAAATGAAACATAAAAATTAAAATGTAAAGTGTTAGTACAGTTTCGGCTGCAGTCTGCGAGCTACAGGCTGGCCGAGACTACTGGACCGCTCCAGAGCAGGTTGGCAGACCTTCATGGATGTTTCGGGTGAGTTTTTCGGGCAAAATCAACCCTTACACTATATCAATTCGTGAACGGCAGAACTTTTAATGCGGCTTTTTTCGAAATTGTTATATTGCCTTGCACCAAAGTTAATTTTCTACCAAGGACGCTATATTTTACAGCTACTAATATTTACGGGAAAAGCATTTAGCAATAATAATGCAATAATGATGTGTGCAATAAGACAGAAATGGTCACGATATTTTTTTTCTGTAATACAAAGAATAATTTGTTACGACCCTCTTAGAAGCCATGAATTATGGTTTTCCACTTCTCTTTACTACTTTGCCAATATTCACGAATCCCTTGACCATATATTTTCTCGAGATATGATATTTTCCTCTATCCTTTGATCTTGCAGTTTTACCTCCTCAAATTACTAATTATTTGCACCGATATGCAATTTATGTATTTACATGATATATTCAGACTAATGACTGTACTTGACAAAAATAACGATCTAGACTCTCTATGAATATCTTATCTGTAGAATTATTTAGCACATTTCCCTGTCAACTCCACTATCTCATTACATAAGGTATTGCGATAAATTTTAAATGACTCATGTTCTCTCCTGCTATTAAAACAAAATAATATTTAATATTGCCATAGTAAAAAAAACAAAAAAAAAAACGTTCGTGTCACAATTAATCGCCATGCTATATTCTACTACATCAGAAGTCTGACGTTTAACGGGCATAACTATTAGGCTAGTTTGTCCATGATAATAATTTTTTAAGGCGTACAACGGACGGTTTGTCTCAAGATGATATCGTCAGACAAATAGTTTTTGCTTCAGACGATCTCTTGACTGTCTCCAGACAGAGACATGTTGGTTTTTTCTTCTCCAGTTGTACAAAGTACAGTGGGAATGATGTAATTGGTCATAAATTCAATGTTGGTTTCAACGGAATTTGTGCCTGCTTGTGACGACTACTACTGTACTGACTACGAAATTTAATCTAGAAACCCATAAGGACGACATCTATTGATTTTTAACCAAATCGACAAAAGAGAATGGATCGATTAAGAGGAGAATAATCCACTATTGATTTTGAGCCTAAAAGGTCGATTGGTTTTGAAAGGTGAGCAATACATAATTGAATGATTCATTCTGGGGAAAAATGACTTTTTCTCCATTTTTGGAATGCAAGAGTTGGGAAAGTAGAAAAAAATCAGTTGAAAATCCTGAATTGTTTTTCGATTAAAAAACTAAGCTCATGATCGTGGCCGAGGTCCTTAGAGTTTTTATCTGGGAGGTGAAAAAAATCCTGATCATGTCTTTCGAATGAGTCGTTAAGCGATGGTCCCGTGCCTGTGTATCCTGTTTTTCAGCCAAATCTATTGAAGGGAAGGGGGAACCTGAGTGTGTATAAATATGACAATCTAGCAAACGTAATTGTCACTTTTGAACTTTAACGATGGCGTAATCCATAACCGGTACACTAAATCAATATATTTTTGTGGAATTAGACTATGTAAAAGTTAAATAAATTCTTTATTTTTATTAATTATATTACTCTTCAGAGCATTCAGCAGCTTTACAGCCGCTGCCCACTTATATATAAAATACAAGAACTCGCAAATTGCGCAAGTAAAAAAAAAAACAAGTAATTTTTTTCTGGATCTCCTCACATGATCGAAGGGAACGATAGAGCTGATAAAGTGACTAAGGAAGCAGCAACGTTACCTGCAGAAGAAATGGTAGTGACGACAATACCAGACCTGAAGAAATGCCTGCGTCGCAAAATAAAAGAGAGCTGGGCCTCTGTGTGGACCAACATGGACCTAACAAATAAACTTAGGTCCATCAAAGCAAATATAGATACATGGCAAAGCTCCGATAGACAGAATAAGCAGGAGGAGGTATTTCTGATGCGGCTCCGTGTAGGCCACACTTGGCTAATTCATGGCCACCTCATTAACAGGGTGACGGCCCCGGGCTGTGGCAAGTGTGGGGCCTGGCCTCTCATAGTAAGCCACATCCTGGAGGAGTGCCCTGGATATAAGGAAATACTAATGACCATGGGTTTACGAACCAGAAATCTACGTGAGATGATGAAAACTCGTCTCTAGAAGCCGTCCTATCCACAAAGAAGACTAGTCTCCTCATCGATCTAATCTAATCACTTGTACGCCGTCAAAAATCTAAGCCATTGAACGGCGACAAATAAAAGTATTCTATTCTATTGCTTATTAATATATTCCTCTACATTTTCTAGAAAGTCCCGCATTCTGAGAGGCACACTTTGAAGTGATGTATTCCTCTGCCGTGTATAATGGATATAATAAGAAGGAAGAACTGTCGAGTTATATGAAATCTTCTCTGTATCATTTTAATATCAAATTTCAGAAGGTACAATTCCCTTCGTCTCAATATCTCTTTGGTTGGCTGTTTTTCTGGGTTATTTCCTTGGAAAATATAATAAGACTATATTGGCAATTACAATAAAGTTTTTCTCGCTTTATTCTATCCTAAAAGAATGGTTTCAATTTATACAATGTCTTGTGTTTTTGGTGTTTTATGCTGTATTTTCAATCAAATGAAATTCGCTCATCTACACAAACATTTTACAAAGATATATTATTCATACATTATCAGGGCGCCGGTAGCTCAGAAGTAGCGTGTTTTGAGCTCAAGATCGCGGGTTCGATAAAATTCATGTCGACACATTCATCACATCGGCATTGTACAGGCTCGGGACAATCACTTAACATCCTATCCGAAGGAACAAGGTTTTTTCACCTCCCAGGATAAAAAACCTGAAGGCCTCCGTCGGGTTTCGAACTCGCGATCTTGAGCTTGAGAAATTATATTCGATATTGAGTTTTCTCAATATGAAATTCAAATTCTCATAGTATAACACACCCCTTCCCGTTGCAAATCGGCAGTTATTGGGATTTTTGAGTTGGGTGCTCACCTGATCCCCCCCTTACTTTCGACCCATTCCGCTGAAAATTAATAGATGTTCTATGGGGTTCTGGACACACATATAAAATATCGTGTCGATACATTCATTCTATCGGCAGTTATTATACATACCTCCTTTTTCAGAATGGTTTTCAGCATGTATCTCGCAATCCGGGTGACAATCGAAAAATCGTTTTGCAAAAAAACATGCTTATTAGTTTTCTCTTTAAGTTTTATGTGAAGATATTTTGGATTAGGTCATAATTATAAGTGGTATCTTGTAAAATGTATTTAGCCCCCCGAACTAAAGTGGTGTTAATTTTTGTCCTATTTTTGTCAAAACATAATCAGATTTAAATTAGCACAGTGACATTTGCATTTCAAATTTCAAATTCATAGTTACCATCATATTCACACAGACAACTTCGTGAAAATGGTGATCAAAAGGTTTCGTTCAGGAGATCTTGAAACGTGAAATTTCGTTGAAAGCTCGAACTCGGATTTTCGCACTATTACAATACTTAATTTTCCTAGAGGTGTAAGATAGTAAACAGACAAATAAAGAAAAAAAAAATTTCAAAAAGATTACAAGAATTTACGATCAGTTACAGTTCATGTCAACGATTTACAATAGATAAGTTAATATAACATAATAATATGATAAAATATTAAGTAGCTATGCGTGCTTGACTTCTGAGCTCAAGGTCGTGGGTTCGTAGCCCAACCGAGGCCCTTAGTTTATTTTATCTGGGAGGTAAAATAAACTTAAGCACGCCGTCCTTCGGATGAGACGTTAAGCGATGGTCCCGAGCCTGTACGATATCAGGTACTCGTTAAAGACCCCTACCCTAGGGTGACTCCCACAGTAGAGTCGGGCTCATGTCTACCAGAGTGACGAAAGAGCGCTTTGGTAGTAGGCGATATGACCTCGTTGTTAAAGCCCGGGCATGAGTCATAAAACCTAACCTAACCTATTAAGTAGCATTATTAAAAAAACACAGATTAAATAAAAATTATTAAAATTAAAACTATTACAGGTCAAATTATCTTAAGGTAGAGCAGAATGGGTAAAAAGAAGCTATAGATTCTTCTGAGGGTGAAATTGGGTGCTGAATGATTGGGGTCGGAGCGGGTTGCCTCACACTCCCTCCGGCCAGTGGGCCCCAAAACAAAGTTCATGGAGGAGGGCTATCAAATTGAGTTACCCTATTCGAAAATATTCAAACTCAATTTCATATCCCCTCCCCCTCCCTTCTTGAAAAGGGAGGCAACTCGCTCGGACCCCAATCAATGAGGACCTAACATGACCCTTGATGAGTCTGTAGCTTCTTTTTATTCCTTCTATGGCAGATAATTGCTGAAACTTGTTTTGGTGGAAATAACATTATATATTTTGGATTGATATCTTTGTATTTTACTTATTTAAGAAAATTTGTATTTAATAAGACCGCCTATCAATCAAGAAACAATTAGGTGAGTCAAAAAAAATATCGGTTTTCAAGTATACATTTTTAATGACCTATTTATTTACTGAAACTAAACATTGAATGAAATTATCTTAATCCCTACCTCTTATGAAATTGTTTGTAATCATAGTTCTCTTCTGATTGCTCAGTCTTGATTTAACTTTCCTTTAGTCAATATGACAGCAGAATACGAAATTTTAGTGATTTTAAGACACTTAAGTCGATGTCATTTTAAATGATTTCAAACTACTCCGAAGCCACCAGGAAAATTTGTGAGGTTGAAGAAGAGGTCCTGAATGAAAGTTCAGCTCAACATTGGTTCCAAAAATGCCAGACCGGAAACACTAATCCGGAAACTAAGGTAGGTTCGGGACGACCCCTGCGCAAGCTCAACATCGTCTGGAAGCATGTAGGAAGCATACAACAAAAAGTGGTTAAATCGTGGCCAGTCACTCAGTCTCGTTACAGAACCTGGCCAATTAAAAAAAAAAAAAGAGTGTTTTTTTTGGAATTATGAAGGGATTTTCTATTTGGAATTTATCCCAGATGACCAGTCTATCGATTCCCAGCTCTATTGTAAACAGCTGGAACGCATGTATGCAGATTTAGTTCAGCGATTATCATAGTGAACCGTAAGCGAGTTATCTTCCAACCGAACAATGGACGACCCCATTCTTCACATTTGACCCAGCAAAAATTTTCAAGAACTTGATGGGATTGAGAGTTACCCTATCTGGCGTATTGCCCCTACCTTGCACCTTCGGATTATCATCTGTCATCACTTTCTTCGGAATCGACTCTTCGATAATTTAGCTTCGCTTCTAAACCCAAGGAAGGATATCGGCATGGGATCCAAGACTAGCCACAAGATGGGTTACTACCATCGGAACGGGTTGCCTCACGGGTTACCTCCCTCAGGCCAGTGTTACCCTTTGAATTACCCTATTCTTTTTAAAAGTTCCCTTATCTCCTTCAATTCCCTACCTTACTGGTACATGATGTAGTTAGCATGTTGTCCAATTCAGAAGTTTCCTAATGAAAGAACCAAGTCTATCGGACTCAATATTGGTTGTGGATAATGAGATCTACTACAAACTCAGATTAATTCCCTGACAACATGGTCGCCCACTTCTAGTTCTTCTTGGCAGAGACAGAAGTTTGTTTCCTCCAATCAGGTCCTAAAGACAGCATTGGATCTACTTTGGGGAAGATGTTTTACTTAAAGTTTAACACTGTTGTCGAATGAGAACCGGTTTATTCGTTGGAAATAAAGTCGAAATGACTGAATAATTTGTGTAATCCTAGGTTGTTGCATTTTCTCCAAAGCCGGAAATAATCCATTTTTTGGGGGGTTTGGATTTATCAAAATGTGATTACCTTGGATTAGTAAAATATTCAGCGTTCAAAGCTCCAATCAAATTCTGTGTCGGTCTGTGGGAGTATAAAAAGTCGCCGGTGAATCATCGCCAATGTGCTTCCCCAGAAAGAATTAATCAATTAACTGTTTGCTCCCGCTCCAAAACCAGTCGACCGTTTGCGCTAATATTCTTATACTAATGCATTATATCGAATTGAGCGCCCTCCTCTTCAGCTGATATCGCTGAAATTTGACAGGTTAATAGGTTCTTATAAAGTACTTAGAAAGATTTATTGACCTGTTTCCGAAAACGGCAGATGGCGTATACGGAAGAACAGAGAGTTGAGAGACCTCTACGGGGATTCCGACCTGGTATTCGTGATCAAGCAGACGAGATTACGTTGGTTGGGCCACGTAGAGAGAATGGAAAGAGGAAGACTCCCTAAACAAGCCCTCTACGGTAGGCCAGGCGGTGCCAGGAGAAGAGGAAGACAGAGACTCCGTTGGCTGGACGACGTTGAGGCGGACCTCCGAGTGTTGGGCATCAGAGGATGGAGGGAGAAGGTTTTAGATCGAGACAAATGGAGGAGGATTGTGACGGAGGCCCAGGTTCTTTCAGGACCGTAGAGCCGCCGGAAGAAAAAAAAGAAGGTTCTCATAGGGTTTTGACTTTAAATATGGAATTTCATGTCGATACATTCATTACACCGGCAGTTATTGTGTTTTATGAGTTGATCCTCTTTGGCAGACTTTTTTTTTCATATTTGGAATCTAGAGATCCGAAAACTTGAAATTCCGTTGAAAACTCCGCATCGAATTTTTGACCGATTACATAACTTCCACTATACTTCGTATATCTGAAGTAAAAAATCGGAATTGTTAAGATAAGACTAGGATCTTTATGGTCGGTACTTGAGTGAGTCTTGCTAACATTTCTGGTTTTCAGGTCGGAATCTCTGGGGTGACCTCTTGTTTAACCTCACTTCGTTCTGTTTAAATTGAAGTACATTAGGTACAGCTCGTTTCTTTGAGGTCTTTGATAAGAAGGGTTTACTTTTTTTGAGAGAGAGGTGGAGATAAAAAAGTTGAAGAAAAGGACGTCAATAGGACTGCTGTAAAGCCGGGATTTCTGACAAGGACGATTGTATCAGTAAATTAAAAAAAAAAAAATTGTCAGTGAATCACGGGCAACGTACATCCCCAGGATGAAATAATTAACTAAGTTTTTGCTCTCCCTCGACCTATTGACCGTTTTGGTTATATATAACTTTAGTTATAGCATTATAAAAATTTGCGTACTTTTGATCCCTTGGGATTCAGTACCTTTTTAATCGAGCAAAGTGAAAGCTACCCCCTGTTTATGTTTATCTGTTTCTATAGATAGAATTAGAGGAATTGGTCAAATTAGAGGAAGTGGGTGAATATGGGAAGAGGTGCTATTTGTGTCTCGATAACAATCTAATCTATCTTACAGGTTCCAAAAAAAATTAAAAAAATCGTCAGCAATGTACTTCCCCAGCTCGAATTAATCAATTCCGTTTTTGCTCCCCCTCTAAAGCCAATCGATCGTTTTGGCTAAAACTCAATATTCCTGAATCCTTGTAATACATTTTGTGTCGATACATTTATTACATCGGCAGTTATTGGGGTATTTGAGTTGAATCGCTCTCTCCCGTTCTGCTGGTCCGCTGAAAATTATTAGGCATTGTCTTTTTGGGCTTCGAATTTGGAAGAACTCGAGCATTTAGTATACTCCATTCTAAAGCCAAGAAAATATAAACTAAATATAATTCCTTTTTTTCAAACAAATTGATGATAAGATTGGAAATGTTGGGGAAATCTTCTCTTAAAAAGCTGTGAAAAACGAACTCTTATGAATTATTCATCAAGTAAAGTTCGTTTGCCATCAAACTTTTTTATCGGACTTCAAAAACCACAATGAAAAAAAAGGGGCAAAATCATTTTATTTCTTTTGTCTACAAGAGATTACCTATATTTTCATCTTGACGGCGATAACGGATGGGCACTTTTTTCTCGCGAACAGCAAAAAAAAAAAAAGTTTACAGAATGGTCTTAGAAGCAAAAGTTTTTGTAGAAAGCAATGAGTTTTCAACGAAATTTTATGTTTTACGACCACATCCGCCGGCGCCCACACTTGCCCGATAACGTCACAGGCAAAACAAACACTGCACAACAAACACGTACAGACATGTTATATCCATTGTGACCTTAACCGTTGTTATCGCATTATTAGTCTCGTATTTATTATCGATTGAAATCTGACGGTATTTTGTAACAAGAAAGTTTGACCGGCTATCACTGTGCTTAACGAGCGAATAGAGGTTTTCACGTCAAAAAAATTCTATCTGTATGTGTGAACACGATTACTCCCGATAGAATGAAAGTATCGACACGAAAGAGGCTAGACACGTATAGACGTTATTAGTATATTGAATTCACGTCGAACATCATACGAGATTATTTGTTGTTTGTACAAAAACAATTTTTAGGTACCTAGTGAAAATAAGAGTTTTTCTCGAAACGTTTATATTAGCTAGGTTCTGAAACCCCAAAACATAAATGGGAGATAAGTATACCAGCAGAAAAATTATCAAACCGACCGATTACATAACTTGAAGAGTAAAAATTTCTGAGAGATCGTGTGACTGTGCGTCTGTGAACTCCCGATAGAATGAATGTATCGACATGAAATTTTGTATGTGAACCCAGAACCCTCTAACGACAACACCTATTGCTCTTCAGCCAAATCGACGAAAGGCAAGGGGGGATTAGGGGGTACGCATAACACAAAATATATGTAGTTATTAGCGTTTTTGAGTCGAGACCCCTCCCCTGATCTCTCTTTTCTCTTCGGCCGATTTCGCGGGAAATTTATAGTTGCTATTCTGATTGGGTTTTGAATTTAAATATGAAAGTTCATGTCGATGTATTCATTACATCAGCAGTAAGTGGGGTTTTTGAGTTGTTACCTGGTAAGTTTCAAAAGTAACATAATACAAAATTATTATGGATATTGTGGGGGAAAACAGAAAGGACCCATTATTTTTACCGCATAAAGATTACTCGAGCTCTGAGAAGGAACACAATAAGAGTGTAATCTGGGCCGAATAACAAAACATTTAGGTTCTTAACCAAACATTAATTTGCTAACCAGAAGTTAAGAAACATTGGTTATCTGAGGGTGTACAAATTGTAGGGATTTGGAAGAGGGCTCGTTGGATAGCTATTAGACCTTCCCCTAACATCGTTAGGGGCTGCAATCCGGGACCGATTTTTTCAATCTTCTTGTTCTGAAGAAAAGGAGTTCCAAAACAAAGTATCCAGAATATATCAATATATAAGATTCATGCCTTTTTTTAAAATATTCACACGAATAAATAAATGTCTTGGATAATGAAAGAAAAATCATTCATTAATTACTATTATCTTGCAATAATCAGCTGATTAATGAAATAGAAAATAAAATTAGATAAAAAATGTTAAATGATAAGAAAGCTATGTCATAAAAAGTGTGTAGATGATTAAGTCTTCAATCAACTAGTAGGTCTCGAGGCCATTGTCACCTCAGTTTTCGACCATGAACATTATCGGTTCTTGTCGCAAGTCGGCATACTAGCGGATTAGGGTGAAAGGGAAGTGTAGAATGGAATTTTCTGTAGCGGAATTTAATTAAATCCCTTATAAAGGGAATCCATTGTGAAGGATAGCATTAGAGATGAGGAATGGAGCGTTTGTGATTTTAAAAAGGACACGGGATTGTAGGATTTGGATTCTATAAGAATTCGATGGTTTAGGTGAGCCTCAGAGTTCAGCTACATACGCTCTTATTGGCTTCAGTAATTGGTTGTAAATGAGTCTTATTATATGTGATAGTAAGATGTTGTGGGACTAGATTTCTAATAGAAATAAAAGACGTTGTCTTCCCACTGTTTTTAACAAAACCTTTAGGTCTTAACCAAACATTAATTTGCTAACCAGAAGTTAAGAAACATTGGTTATCTGAGGGTGTACAAATTGTAGGGATTTGGAAGAGGGCTCGTTGGAAAGCTATTAGACCTTCCCCTAAAACAGTGGGAAGACAACGTCTTTTATTTCTATGAGTCTTATTACTTATTGTAAGTTTCGATCTGTTGTTTAATAGTCGTAATAAGTGTATGTATCGTCGATTAAGTTATTTTCTTTTTAATCTAGGATTTCATGTGAGGCGTCTGTATATAAATAACCCAAGGTAGTGGATCCGATTCGCAACGGGAAGGGATGCGATATAAAAAAGTGACAGGAGGACATCTTGCACGGCGCAGGATGAAGGTGATGTGTGTACATTTCTTATCGTTGACTTTGATCCTCCACCTGCGGAACCATGTCTCAAGGGATGAAGAAAGTTCCTGAGGGGAATCGGAAGCTTTTTATGAATCACTGTCTGAGGAAAGTGTGGCGGTGTCATCCGCGAAAGTGCATAGCAAGGTATTAGGATGGGAAGGAATATCGGATACTGCCTTGAGGAACGCCAGCTAGCTGAGGAAGGAAAGAGGATTGTGCACTACCATGATGAACACAGCAGTAGCGATCTGTAAGGTAGGACTTAAAGATATGGTAGTAGGTTTGATGATGGATATTTCCAGAGCAACAACAAGGAAGACACTGGAACAGTACTCCTTATCTACAATACGGTGTCATTGCTGGATTGTGGAATGTTGGGAATGAAAGCCGAATTGATGAATTCGGATGATATTAAAGGAATGAAAAATGGGATAAACGCGCTTAGTTTCTCTAGAATTTTACCTAGAACTGGTAACAGACTAATAGAATGAGAAAGAGAGTACCTAGGTGAGAGAATTTATGAGGTTTGGGAATGATTTTTATTATAGAAAATTTCCAAAGAGCAATAGTATTCTATAAGTAGTACGTCTTAAGTACACTATTTTATAGATAGCTATAATTTTTCTTACCTATATAGGATAGGTAAGAAAAATGATAGCTTTTTCGGGAAGATGTCGAAGGACTGAACCCATAATTAAGTTGTAACCCGGAGCCTTCCCTAAAAAAGGTGTGGGCATCTCGAAGGCAACTTCAGAGGGATGAAAGGCTTTAGTTGGAGGAGTGAGAAGAGGAATATTCGTTCAGCTTCAGTTTGGGGTACTTCATGACTCTCTAGAAGAACTTTGGGATCCCGGTCTTCATGCTAAAGTAGGACAGTGAAAGTTCTCTTAAAAGACACCTCTATTAACGGAGGATTCTGACTTTGTCCCGGCCCAAAGCATAGTACATCTACGTATTTTAACCCTTCTACTGCGGACCCCTTCCTGATGGAACTTGGATCCCGAGAGGCCACCCCCATAAGCCTATTGAGAACAGAAAAGTTTACGTTCCAAAAAAAAAAAAAAAAATTTTAAAGTTAACTTTTTCCCAAACGACAAAAGTTTGGAGAAAATGATAGGGGATTTAGTTTGAAAATTCAATTTTCTTTCCCTGGAAACTCCCTCTACACAAAACAAACACTTCTTAAAAATGTGACTCAGTTTGCATTCGTCTTTTCGGCGGTCAGGTCGCCTCCGAAACTATGTGTCCATCAAGAGCTTGTAAAGACAGTTAAAAAGTTTTAAGATACAATTAAAAAACTCGTCTCCTTACTTCCCCAGAAAGAATCAATTAACTTTTCCCCCCTTCCAAAACCAGTCGACCGTTTGCGCTAATATTTAATGGTTGATTACATAAAGGCTCTTAAATCCTCATACTAAAGTTTGTTTCGAAACATTCATTACAGCGGTAGTTAATAGGGTTTTTGAATTGACCCTCAATCATCATTTGATCAATTTTTTACAACATGACCACATTCATTTCTATTTTTTCAGATTTTTGTATTTTTTTAAACCTACATATTTTTTTTTATAGTACGTACATAATATGTACATATATTTCTGTCCTAAAAGTGTCATAACACAATGTGAATATGTTTATATTATATGTTTTTTATCTGATATGTACATGTTTTTCTGAGTATTTCTGTAACTTGTCACTCCCCAATGGACACCTCTGTTAACAGACACTAATTTTGTCCCGATCGATGTCCGTTATGGAGAAGCTTCACTGTATTTTATAACAGATATTCTTTACAATAAGTCAAATTGGATTGGACAAGATGGACTAATATCGGAATAACAATAAAGCTATAAATTAAAGATTATAACAAAATATATTGTAACAACTCTCCTTCTCGTGTGAATGCAAATTACGTAATTAGTAAAAAAATACAATTACTTAATATCGAAAAATTATTAAAATTGAAAATTATTATATCGCGACTTTAATTAAACAATGTCTGGATAGCTGAGTGCACTCCTCACGTAAAGAACGTTTACAAGTTCCTAACATGTAGAGGCCATCAGTAATCAATAATAATTAATTATTGTTGCTAACTAGAAGAAGCATGAATGGGGAGAATGGAATGAATCAGATTACTAGCACAGTAACATATTTATTTAAAAACAACAAAAAAAACATATAATATTTATAAAAGAAACAATTGAATCTATATTTTGGCCATGTGTCTGAAGGACTGAATTATTACTTAATTATGAGGTACCTCGATAATGATATCATCTAATCACATAGTCCTTGAAGATCTGCGTAGTTTCGAAGCCACGATAGAATTTACATTTTCACTGACTTTGTACTGTCCGAATTCAAAGTGTATCTCACTGACTATTTCGATGTGGCCTGTAAATATAAAAGATGACCGGTCGACACATGAGGGAAGAGTGAATCAATTCACATATTCAAACTAAACTGTACAAAGAAAAGGAAAGTGGTGATCGGCCGAGACATGAACACAGAGTGAGCCATCGTGGTGGGGGAACGGATCCCGACGTCTGATTGGCTGTTGGTTTCCGCCAAATTTATCTCCAACCAATCACAGATCACCGGTTGCATCAGCTTTCATTCTTAGAACAGGTGTGGGTACCCCGCCTCACTGTTCCTCATACACCGGATGTAGACAATTATCTGTTTCCTTTCCATCCTCTTTTTTCTTTGTTCTTTGTTTCCGCTCCCAGCGATCGCGATTCCCTTGCAGGCATCGCTGGTTCTTCCAAATGCAATTATCTTTCATTCAACTCCAAACAACCAATACTTCGCTCTTGTTTCGCTCGCAGCGTCACCGGTCCCTGCTGCACAACAACAATAACAATTGTCCACAGGGTATAACAATATAAAGAATGACTTCTGAGCTCAAGGTCGTGAGTTGGAAACCCGACCGAGGCCCTTAGTTTATTTTATCTAGGAGGTAAAATAAACTTAAGCACGTTGTCCTTCGGATAGGACGTTAAGCGATGGTACCGAGCCTGTACGATGTCAGGTACTCGTTAAAGACCCCTTAACCTAGGTGAATAAAAATTTAGGGTAGGCAAAATTTAGGACTCCCACAGTAGAGTCCGGCTCATGTCCACCAGAGTGACGAAAGAGCGCTCTGGTAGTAGGCGATATGACCTCGTAGTTAAAGCCCGGGAATGAGTAATAAAATCTAACCTAACCTCTACTTGTTTTTTTATAGTATATATACAAAATAAAAAATTTCAATACAATAAATAAAATTAAAATTAATTATTTCTGAGATATTTTCTTTTATTTGAAGATGATCAAATTTTCTCAAGGATTATCCCCGTTATATGAGTTCCTTTATATTATTTTCGGTCTACTGAACTCTAAAACTGTAGCCCTGTAGCTTTAAAGGTGCGTGTGTTGGTTTCATGTCGCCGGCCATAGGTTCTGCTGAATATTTGACAGTTTCGGTACTCCACTGTGAGGTGGGGTCGTGTCTGTAAATAAGTACAAGAGGGGCCCGGGAGTCTAACCGTGAATTCTTGACCTGGGGAAGTTCATACAAATTTCACTACCACTTTAATTACTGTCACATGACCATAAAACCACAGCAGACTTTACACATTTTGTCCCCCGATTCATTTTATAGTCTAAACAAGAATCTAGGAAGTTATACTCGGTTCGTTGAACAGTGAGCCATAGCACTCCTACACGAATTAATCAACTAAGTTTATGTGTTAATCCCCTTCTTCGCTTTGGTTGATTTGGCTGAAAATCAATAGGGGCCGTCCTTAAGGGATACTGGATACACAAAGAACATTTCATGTCGATACATTCATTCCATCGGGAGTTATTATGTTCTCAGACGAACTGACACACACAGACAGGAGATTTTCTATTTTTAATTTGGTAACGGTCGGAAAACATGAAATTTCGTTGAAAAATCAACATGAGATTCCTAACCGATAACTTAACTTCACATATGCTTTTTAAAGCTGGGAAGAAAAAAAAAAATTGAAATAAGTTGCCTTCCTTCTCATCCATTTCGAACAATTACGATAATAAAATTGTAAAAAAAAAATTTTTTATTGTCTTACGGGGGAAACTTTCAACTGAAACTATTTCTGATCAAATTGGAACAATTGTTTTGTTTGGAAAGTTGGAAATTGTTTCTAACAACATACATATCCACTTTTATTTTACAAAAGCTGTCAGATTTGAATGAAAATTTGTATCTGTGAATCCTTCGTAATCCAAAATTTCCCAAATTCATCAAGAAATGTTTCTGTCACACATCAGGGAGCATCTCCAAAATCTGACGGACCTCCACCACTCCAGACTCCAGTCCACTTCCAGGGCGAAACTGTCTACGGTCTTAGACAAAGTACCCAAGAGAGAAGACTAATCTTCACGCCTACATCAAGTCTAATCCACAATCTAATAATATTATTAGACATGACTTATATGAAAACGTCAAGGTCTACATCAAGACTTGGAAATAAATATAATAATCTATTTATTATAGTCTATACATAAATATAGGTGTATAATGTATGTTATTATAAATATATATTATAGTTTGTATATTTTTCCTTGTATTATGTTACTCTCTTCATTTTTTATGTACAATCACTTGATGTGCCGGTTCAAATAAATTCGGTAAATTTTTGGTCATTCTCAAAAAAATTACCCCTATGCATTTTCTGAAATTTAATTTTAAATGGCGGTTCACTTAAACTGTCTTTTTTTTTTTCAAAATCCAAAATTTTGGATTACTAAAACTAGATGTTCAATCTTTTATTTTTTCACCTAAAAGAATTAAGCAATAAAAAAAATACATTGAAATAAATATCAATCCATTCTGAAGGACTTTTTTTCAGCGAACCAAAGAATTAAATCCTGAGTTTGTTTTCCATGACATGAAATAAAATAATATTGTAATAGGTATGTTCTGATATACCTTTTAAATATTCAGAGCCATGCCCACAGAGCATTAGAAAAACATCACATTAGGGAAACAATTTTTATTGATTTATGGGATGTAGGACATGATACGGATTCACGAAATGTTTTAATAATGAATAATATTTTTTGAAATTCTCGGCGTCCGAGTTCATGAATTAGTAACATTGCGAAGCTTCCGGTGGTCTATGTGTTTGAGTACCGTTGTACTATTTTTCACTTCTGTGTGAGTACAAATTAACATGACTCAAAATGTTGTTCGGAATTTTCTGATTCTACGAAAAGCAGAAAAAAGGTATTATCCGAGAAATAATCTCTACCCCCAGCTGGATTCATGTTTGAGGGACATTCAGCGATGTGGCAGTCCATCGAATCGATGGTCATAGTCCATCAGCCGACATAACTCGGTAATAACAGAGACATGTCCTTAGTGAAGGTAGGACCCTGCTAGATGGATCCTCTTTGAAGGTCCTACAGCGATGATGCAGTCCATCAGGAAATTGCTGCTACAAAAGTTCAACAGGGCCAAGGTCGCTTCTCGGATCGAACGATGCTACAGTCTACTGTAAAGACCTATTTACGATAACACCCGAGACTCCCGGGACATTCACTTACGTGAAGGTAGGACTCTGGTAGATGGATCCTCTTTGAAGGTCCCACAGCGATGATGCAGTCCACCAGGAAATTGCTACTATAAATGTTCCACAGGACCGCTTCTCGGATCGAACGATGCTAGAGTCTACTGTAAAGACCTATTTACGATAACACCCGAGACTCCCGGGACATTCACTTACGTAAAGATAGGACTCTGGTAGATGGATCCTCTTTGAAGGTCCCACAGCGATGAGGCAGTCCATCAGGAAATTGCTCCTATAAATGTTCAACAGGGCAAGGTCCTTTCCCTGATCAAATCTAATAACGTCCAATCTCGGATCAACTCACCCGCCCGCCCCAAACCGAATCTTCAACCTTTAGTCGCCTATTTTGAAGACTAAAATAACGTCACTGACCATTCTTTTTTATCGTATTTATTAAATAAATTTCTCGAATCAAGTTTGCAAAAAAATATATTAAAATTTGCATAGTTATAAATATTTATTCAGATGAAACTGGTGAACCTAAAAAAATATTTCACTATATCTGATTGCAGCAATTTCTCATCTAGAATAACAAAAGATGCACTTTTGAGAATTCAATTCGGAACAAAAAATGTAATTTTCATCCAATGAATATATTTTATAAGAATTTTGTTAAGGATCTTGTATAACAGATCGTTGTTAGGTAATGAATACCTCGTTAGGCTTTAGTTTTTCTGATTTTAGTTCTGCTACTTCAATAATGTATTGAGCAGTTATTAGTGTTTATTTATTTTTTTTTATATCCCCTCCTTTATTTAGTCGATGTTGCTGAAATAGTATAGTTGGGAAAGTAAAAATTGAAAATGTATATACATTCATACAAATCTCTGCCATTTGTCCAATCCAGTTATGTAACGGTCAGGAATTCAACGTTGAATTTTCCCTGGAATTTCATGTTTTCCGACCCCCAGAATAAAAAAATATCTGTGTATGTGTGTGTTTCTAAACACGGCATATACTTTACACCGGAAAAAAAATATATATGACATGAAGTTATATATGTGTATTTATAGCCCCAGAAGAACGATCCATTGATTTTCAGCCAAATAGACCAATGAGAAGGCGAGGGGGCGGATCGGGGTATGGCTAAACACAAGTATCCCAATAACTCCCGATGTAATGAATGTACCGACACGATATTTTATATGTATATCCGAGAACCGAACTAGACGACATCCTGTAATTTTTCTTTCGAATCGGTTGAAGGGAAAAGGGGAACTACAGGGTGGTTACGAAGACCGATGTGATGGGAATAATAATAATAATAATAGCTTTTTTATTTGCTTCCTTAAGGTTAACAATAACAATAGTAATAAATATACATCTAGACAAATTGGAAACTAGGCCCATCTTTGGGAATAACCTCTCCCATTTTATTCCATACTCCCCTGTCCCAAGCCGACCTGTGCCAGAGACTCCCTGCTAACCTGTCCAGATCGTCCCGCCACCGCACCAGTTGTCTTCCTCTTCTTCTCTTCAGGTAAATCGGGTACCACTCTGTCGTCCTCTTGGTCCATCTTCCTTCTTCCATCCTCGCCACATGTCCTGCCCATTTCCACTTTTGTTGCAGCATCATATCCTTCACGTCCCGTACTCCTGACTTTCTTCTTATTTCGGAGTTTCGAACTCTATCCTTCTTCTTAATTCCCAGCATGCTTCTCTCCATTGCTCTTTGAGTGACCTCTAAGCACCTCGGCACATCTTGGGAGAGAGCCCAGTTTTGGGAACAGTACGTTAAACAGTGAGTGATGCAGCAGTCGAACACCGAAGTTACGTCAGAGATAAGAAGAACTTCCTTTTTAAAAAGAACACTTTTTATTGAGACAATACAATTTTGAATTTATAATTTGGATTACAAAGACTGAAGTGAAACCGACAGAGTATCGACTATGACTGACCAAACTGGAGGGGAGGTCTAAGGGTATATATATATAAAGAGCTTATGCTGCAGAAAAGATAGAGAAGGATTGGTGCTATAACTCCTCCTTCCCTAAGTTCGAAGTCTCCGACGAGAATTGGCAGGAGAGTGAAGGGTAGACCGTAGTCGATGGAGGCGGCTCAAGTTCAACTGTTGGTTGGCCAGATGATTTGATGGTCTCCCTATACTTTTGAATTTTGTAAAATATAAACATACAAATACATATAGTTATAATGAAAGTCACAATAACACTGAGGTAAAGATAATCAAAAGAGTTAGTTGTTTCTTCGAACAATTCAAAAGGTTTCATTTGAACATTAAGCTGATGAATATGTGAGAAAGAGACATTTAAATTTTTGTGTTGAAGAGCTTTGTTTAAATTTAACATGACTTTTGAATTTTTATACATGTGGATAGTCCTGGAATCATAAAGAGTATCGTTAATTGACAATTTAATTAAAGTAGTATTAGGTAGAAATATAGATTCATTTTTTTCATTTGAATTAATTAATATTTTCTTAAGTTGAAAAGTTAGATACATATCTAGGTAATTTATATATTTAATAAAAGCTTGACTATTTGTAGTCAGAGAGGTACAATCCTCTATATTTTCATTAAGCACTAATTGAAGAATACATTTATTATTTACAATGGAAATATTGTTACAATAATAATTATTTTTAATATGGTTGCAATTTGCTGTAAATAACCCATCATCATTTTTGAGAATAAGAGGAGGATAAGCTAGAATTGTCCTAACCTGATTGTTTATTAAAGTTGGGTATGACAAGAGAAAAAACAGTTCATATTCTTTGGACAGGACGGGAACCTCTATGAAATAATAAATTGAGCTATCTACAATTGAACAATGTACCTTACTAAGGTACCAGAGAATATCCAAGTTGTTTGTAACAAAGGTGACATTATAGTTAATTTTTAAAGATTCTAATTCTTTATAATTTATAATACTAGCATGCATAATATTTAACTTACAGAATTCTAAAGAGGTTTCTATGTCACTAATCTTATTACCTAAGTACATTAAATTGGAAAAAATAAAATTATAATGTTGGTTCATTTCAATGGTGCTTACAACAGGGTTGGAAAGTAAAGTTTGAATTTTTTTGTTGTTATTTTCAATAATTTTCATATCTTCATTAAATTCGCGAATTAATTTTTTATTAATTGCTAATTGAGATTCTACATTGTTTTCTAAGTGATATGAATTTTTCTCGAGGGTGGTTATGAGCTTGTCGTATCGTTCTTTGTCATTAGAGTCTAAATTTCCGGTAAGCCATGAAATTGCGGTTCCGAGGCCATTAATGAGTCCTCTTTTTTGTCGATGTTGTCTGTGTTTGTTCATAAGTAGGTGATCTAATTTTTCATTTATGTAATCATAATGTTTTTTAATTAAATTAGTTTGTAATGGGTCGTTATTTTTATGATTTATGAGAGCTAATGTTGTCAGAATTTGTGTTAATTGGTCGTTGAGATTTTCTAAGTTTATGCTATGAATGAAAGTGTAAGTTTTATTAATAGAAAAAGCTGCGTCTAGTTTAATTGCTGTTATACCAGGTCCATGCGTCAAGTCAGTTATGTGAAGGGCCAGCGATTGGCTCATTACGATCACCAATAGGATGGTTGTGGTCATTATTCGTTTCATCTGCAACAGAACAAGTGGTACGCTTTCTGTTAGGTCGTTTTACTTGAGAGGGATGCACCTTGAAGGGTTTTCGCTTGTTAGAGGCTAATTTCGTTTTTGCATTATATGTAGCTTTTTTGAATCTGGGTTTTGCTTTATTATATTGTCTATCCCTTATATAAATTTCGCCTTCGGGTATCGGAACATTTTCTCTATTTTTGTTTAGACGGTTAGTTCGTGCTTCTTTTTCCTTTTCTATTAAGGTTTTAATAGCTTGATGTATTAGCTTTTTTTCGGCTTGGTATTCTTGGACTCTTTGTTCTAATATTAAATTTTGGGATACTTCCGTTTTATTTATGCCAAATGATATTTCGTTGGGAGTCAATTTCATTTGGGAATTAATCGTATTATTAAAAGCATTTAGGGCTAAATTTAGTACTCGTTTAAGGGGGTATTCTTTTTTTTCACTTCGGATGATATTCAAGAGCTCTATTAGCGTAGAGTGGGCTCTGTTTATTAAGCCGTTAGAATTTGAATATTGAGGAGTGGTAAAATGCGTTTTAATTTTATTATATGCCAAAAAGTTTCCTACTAAGCCATTTTTAAATTCAGTACCATTGTCGAATTGAATCTCGGAGGGGCTGGGGTAAGTACTGAGATATTTTTCTAGAGTTTTTACTATTTCTTGACCAGAGGCTGCTGGGAGGATGCGCGCAAAAAGGCGTTTGGAAAAGCAATCAATAAGAGTGCAAATTAGTTTGTTATCGAAATGTAAAACGTCACCTTGTAATTTTTCAAATGGTTTAATGGGTGTTGGGGTGATTTCAAATACTTGTTTAATGGGGTTTCTATCATATTTAACGGCTTTACATAATGAGCAACAATTAATGTACTGGGTTATGGTTTCTAACATACGTGGCCAATAATATTTTTTTCTTAAATTTAGATACGTTTCATGAATGCCACGGTGCGCGGTCTTGCTAACATGCTGGTTAGCTACGATTTCATCTTGTTCATTTTTATCAGTTATATCTAAGCATTTTTTAAAGTACCTTTTTATTTTAATGGTGGGATAATGTTCACGAATAATTTTTGACAAATGATTAAAAATTAAGTCATAAATTTGTTCGTCAATAGAATTTGGTATTGGTGGAGAACAGAGAATGCCATAGGAAGTATTTGGTTTTAAGTATTCTAGACAGTTGTCTTCTAAGTCAGTAGAGTAGGGATATCTAGTGGTCCAAAGGTGTCTGTTTTTATTAAATATTTTTTTAACGGTTTCTTGATTGTCGGGGTTACCCCGGGTTATTATAATTTGATTTTTTTCTGTGTTAAGACATTTTTCTTTATCTTCTATTATAACAATTTGATCATTGGATGATTCTTGAGAATGGTTTGTAGCTAAGGATTCTAGATCTTGTTCTAAAGGGATATCTAATTCTCTAGCTAAAATTTCTACTTCATTATTTGGTGGTTGGGCGATTATTTCATCTATTTCGCGATCTGAATCAAGTGCGTGACATTCCTGAGAAGGATTACGGGAGAGTGCATCAGCTACTAGATTAGTTTTTCCGCTAACATATTTAATTTCGAATTCAAAGTCTGAGAGGAGAGCTTTCCATCTAATCATTTTAGAGTTAGGCTCCTTCATATTGTGTAACCATTGCAACGGTTTGTGGTCAGTCTGTATTTTGAATTTATGTCCGTATAGGTACGGTCTAAAATGTTTACAGGCCCAAACAATTGCCAATAATTCCTTTTCTATTGTAGAATAATTTTCTTCTTGTCTGTTTAGTGTTCGAGATGCGAAAGAAATGGGTAAGTCCTTACCGTCAAAATTTTGAGATAAAACAGCTCCAAGTGCATAGTTTGATGAGTCAGTGGTCAGAAGAAAATCTTTGTTAAAGTCCGGCAGTCGTAGTATCGGTTCGTTTTGTAGTAGATCTTTTAATCTATTTACTGCGTCAGTAAAGTCTTTGTTTAAAACAACGTCCTTATCTTTACGGAGTGCTTGTGTAAGTGGATGTGCTATCTTTGCATAGTTAGGAATCATCTTACGATAATAACCAGTAAGGCCTAGAAATTGTTTAACTTGCTTTTGCGTGGTTGGTATTGGAAAATTTCTAACTGCGTTTAACTTGGCAGGATTTGGTCGTATACCATCTTTGGAGATAATATGGCCAAGAAAAAGGAGTTCCTTTTTACAGAACTCTGTTTTATCTAACTGTAACTTTAAATTGTGTTGTTTGAGTTTTCCGAAAACTACCTTTAAATGTTTAATATGCTCCTGTAAATTGTCCGAAAAGATAATCAGATCGTCCATATAAATAAGGGTGTTAGGGAGATTAGAAAAAATAATATTCATCGCCCTCTGAAAGGTCGGTGGGGCGTTCTTAAGACCAAAAGGCATTCGTAGATATTCGTAGTGGGCATTTTCAGTTGAAAATGCTGTCTTGGGGATTGACGAGGGTTCCATTTCAATTTGATGGAATCCACTTGCCAGGTCGATTGCTGAAAAATAATTTGCGCGGCCTATTTTACCGAATAAATCTTCTATATTGGGAAGGGGGAATTTATCGTTAATAGTTTTATTATTTAATTTCCGATAATCTATTACCATCCGGATTTTTCTTTTGCCGGAGGCATCCGCTTTTTTGGGTACGACCCAAATAGGACTGTTATAAGGCGAATTAGAGAGTTGTATAATTTTGTTTTCTAGGAGTTTATCAACTTCTAGCTGAATATCTTGACGATAAACTTCAGGGTAACGATAATTTTTGGTGTACACGGGAATGTCGTCAGTAGTTCTAATTGTATGTTTTAAAACGTCTGTACAAGTTAGTCTGTCATTCTCGCGTTTTATGATTTCTGGAAATTCTTGCAAAAGATTTATGATTTTGTTTTTTTCTTCACTATTCATATGATCGCTTCGTATCAAAGAGGGGATATCGCGTTTAATTTCATTACGGTTGTGTTCCGAAAAGTCAGGGCAATTAGAGGTTATTAACTTAGGGACATGTTCGGTCACCTCTTGGATTTCGTCTACTTCCATTTCTTCAGGGATTATACAATTTAACTCGGTTGACATTTTTGATTCAACGTAACATAAAGCTTTTTTGTTTTTAATATTTACTAAGCCTTCTTTTATTGTAGCATAATCATTAATTATATATTCATTAATTACGCCTATTCCATCTTTTTTATTACATGTTATTTCAATAAAATTTTGTCCTTGTTGTAAATTTAATGTTTTTTGTTTTTTTATATGTTTTTCTTTTTCGTCTATAGTGAAGTAAAGTTGAATTTCACCGTAGGAGTGTGTCAGTATTTTGTCGCTTAAATTTATGTTTGTCCCCAATCTAGTCATAGTTTCATATCCTAATAGAATGTCGTATTTGTCTGAAAAGGGGAATATATGAAATTTGCTTACCTTATCTATACCGAAGGTTTCGCGTAGGCTCAAATAGCATATTTGAAAACCTTCCTGTTTTCCTACTGGGGTTGAGACTATAAATTTTTCGTCTCTAACTTCTATAGTGGGGTTAATAATTTTTGGATTAACATAATTTTTTGCTGACCCAGTGTCGATGAGCCATTTTCGGCCGTCATTGTCAATTAGATAAGGCAATGACTTGGACACCAAATTTAAATTGAACTCGGGGGGTCTTTCGACTGCTGAATGCTGCCTAAGCCTAAAAAATGATTAAATTTCTCTGTAAGAGTGTCTAACTTGTCTTCTAGGTTATTTATTTTTTTTTCTCTATAATCATCAAATGTGTGGGGGTACTCAGGATTTTCTAAATGAGTTACTTCGTAAGGGGAATAAAAATTTTTTAACTCTGGGCGTCGAACGGTTCGCATAGATACTGTCTGAGGCCAGTTTTGTCTAAAAGGGGGTCTATTTTGATTAAAATTATGAGAAGGTCTAGATTGTTGTGTGAAAGAATTATTATGATTTGAGATCTGTGGTTTCGGGAAAAAGTTGTTGGAATCGCTTGATACTTGTGGTCTAGCGAAAGAATTATTATGAGGGACGCGATTGAATTCTTGTCTAGGAAAATAATTATTTGGTACAAAAGAATTTTGTGGTTTGTACTGGTGTTGGGAATTAGAATTAAAATTTTGTCTAGTATTGTGGTTAGAAATTGTATTTGTGTTTCTGTGTTGATTCATATGTGCTAAAATAAAAGAACATTTATTATATAAGGTATTTCTTACATCGTCTAGGGTTTGAGGATCAAATATCATGATCTGAGTACTTAGTTGATGTGGCAATTTCTTATAAATATTATAAATTATTTCCTTATCTACTTTACTCATAAATAAATTAAGAGGTTCTCCTTCCAGTCCGTCTATCTTAAGTCTTATCATAATCAAATTTCTGACTTCCTGAATCCTATTAACAAACTCAATAGGTGACTCTTTGAAGTTCAATTTCATTTGGAATATTTCGTCCTTAAGTATTTCATAGGATCGGGCATCTGCAAAACTAGTTTTTAGACTTGTTAATAATGTTACTATATTATTAATGCCACTTTGTAATAAAATATTTCTAGCTGGTCCTGCTAATTTGGATTGAACTTTAATAAACAATATCCTATGGTTGGTTTCTCTTTCTACTATATTTTCAGCGCAGACTGTTCTGTAAACATTTTCTACAATTTCGCAGAAGAATGCTAGTTCGGAGGGATCTCCGTTGTAAAAGGGAATATGATCATAATCCTCCTTACTGATTTTATAATTAATTTGAACCATGTTTACAGAAAGTTTCGCTGATTTTAAGAAGAATTTGGAAGAACGAGGAAATGATGGGTTACCTACTTCAAATAGTTCCGCGATGGCGGTGTCCTCGTCGCTAGAGGCTGCCACTTTGAAGATGAGATGACGTGATGAGATCCTGAAGTTTTCTTACGGTGGGACAAATGGTCACACCAGGTGGGATAAGAAGTCACACCCCGCTGACTTGTAGAGATGTTCGTCGCGAATAAGGCGTTAAAACGCGCCTAAGTCTCGTGGGTCAATAGAACACACTGGTACGGCGCCACAACTTGAATCGCACTACGCACTAGACTCCGGGTCAAATGGACACGTACTAGAGGTCTGTGGATCAGATGATTCGCACTGAGTACCGATGACTTAGTTTCGCAAGTCCCTGTTCGGGCGCCAGTTACGTCAGAGATAAGAAGAACTTCCTTTTTAAAAAGAACACTTTTTATTGAGACAATACAATTTTGAATTTATAATTTGGATTACAAAGACTGAAGTGAAACCGACAGAGTATCGACTATGACTGACCAAACTGGAGGGGAGGTCTAAGGGTATATATATATAAAGAGCTTATGCTGCAGAAAAGATAGAGAAGGATTGGTGCTATAACTCCGATATATCGACATGAAATTTTATATGTAATTCTAAAATCTTATAAGGATGATGTTTACATATTTGTAGACGAATTGACTGAAGGGAAGTGGAAGATCAGACCTGGGGGATTATACTCGAAAACCATGTACCTATACACAAAATTTTGTATGTGGATCTAGGACCTAATAATGACGACATCTGTTGATCTAAACCAAAATCAGCCGAATGGGAGTGAGGGGATCAAAGAATGGGAGATCAACTCAAAAAACCTAGTAACTGTCGATGTAATGAATGTATCAACACAAAATTGTGTATGAGGATTCGAAAGTCCTCGAGGAACACCTATCGATTTTCAATGAATTCGGTCGATTGTTTTCAGGGTGAGAGCGAAAACGTAGTTGATTAATTCGTGTGGGGAAGTGCATTGTCGGTAATTCACCGCCTTTTTTTGTCCTTCAACTTTGCTTAACCCCTGAGCAATCATCATTGAATCTCATTTATTTAAAACCTAATTTAACTTTCTTTTCATTTAATTCCTAATTCGTTCTCCTTTTCAAGTCCCTTAATCCCGATTATCCAGACTTCATTCAAGGTAGCAGGTTGTAGGAACATTTCCAGAATTTTTGGGCGAATTATGATAAATACATCCAATATAAATTCTATAACCGGAGTGGGAGAGGAAGCCAAGATAATTTAAATTTTTTTCTCTTCATGTAATTTTAATTTTTCCTTTTATAGTCTCAAGAATTTAAAAGAGCTTTCCACAAAGAGTCTGGAGAATAGTCCGCCATTTTGTGGGTGTGGTTAAGGTATTTATACCATGTTGGCATGGTGGGGCGTGGCCTAAGGCTATGTCACAGCCACGCCCACTATCATCACTCCATCCTGTGGCCACCAGGCCGCACTGGTGGCCACTACTGTCCCAGAAGTAGTATTTTCCTACTACTTACATTATAGTACTTGGACAGTATACTCGTACAGTGTTTGCGTCCATACCTGAGAACTTATACTAATTTTCTAATCGAGAAAGTTATGTGACATGAAAAAAAATCATTCTTAAAGACTTCAGGATGAAAATGTATGTGTGTATGTATGCCTTTCATTTCTCGTATGTGTCTCCAAAACTAATGGATCGTAAATAAACCAACTGGCATTTATTTAATCGAAATTAGAAGTAGATACAGCTAGTATTTACACTAATTGAGCTCGTATTGTTCATCCAATTTTATAACAATTAATTATTTTGTTATTTGATTAAGGAGAAGGAGGGGGGAAGCTGCTAATAACCAGGAGTACTTGAAGTGACCGAGTTGCTTAGTCGAGTAAAGGTAAGGAGAAGGAAGTGGAGTGAAGGGTCCTTCAGAAACCTTATATAGGGCCTTTTGTTCCTTAGTCCTATATCAGGTCGGCCCTTTAGCCCCTGTCTGGGGGCTTAACTAATTACACCAGATCAGACTAGGGGCTAGCTGAGGCAAACCTGATGGGCAGACGGGTAGGGTATTGTGATAATAACTTGTTTGCTACCACATTTCCTGTAGAAATTTGATCTCTTTTGTTTATTTAAATTTTGATTTCTACAGTAGTTTGCCGAAAATTGCCCTAAAAAAATATTATCAATAATTTAAGACGTGCAATTTTTAAGAAAGTACACGTATACAACGAAAAAAATTCAATTAAACAAACTTTACACTTGGATTCACAAAGAGATACCAATTTTTAATAATTTTAAATAATATTAATTTCTAATCCAAAGGTTTTTTAAATGATACTACTGGGACAACAGGGAAGATGAATAGGATAGAATTTGAAGAGGACAAATATTTGGGTTATTATCTATATTTACATATTTAAATTAAAAAAAAAAACTTATTTGAACAAACAAAACAAAAATTTACAATGGCATAAAAACATTAAATTAATACTTAAAAAACTATTTCTTTTTTTATTTGGGCATATTGAAAAATATATATTATTAATTGTACCTTCTCGACGCCTCTACCACAAAAACCAGACCCCGTCAACTCTTCACTTTAATTCCACCCCAGTCAACTTTCATCTAATTGTTCAACTTCATTTTTATTTAAAAAAACATATCAAAACACATGCACCGTTTAAGAGCTAGCTCACGACTCCATTACATTTTACACTATTTCACAGCTGTTTTATATGTTTTCTTGTTTTGTTTCTCAAACACCTTGATATATATCTAATATATATATGATATTAGATTATAATAAAAAAAATTACTTTTTATTCATAAAAAAATGTTCCGTAGTGTACATCACATTTGCCTTTTCCTTCTTTTTAAAAAAAAATGTTTGTTCACAAAATTTTTTTTTTTTTTTTTTTATATAAGTTCTTTCAGATTTAATTTCTTCCTACACACAGGTTGATTAGCTTCTTCCTCGAATCCACATGATAAGCTTCCTCCTTCAATACACAGATGGATTAACGTCTTCCTCCAATTCACAGGTAGATTAGCTTCCTCCTCAAACGCACATGTTGGCTGGCTCCTTGGTGTCTTCAACTCATTGCTCAACGATGTATCGAAGTCTCTCTCTCACTTACACTCACTGATTTATTTTTATTTTTTATATGCCCAATTCGACGCTCTTTTTATACATATATGCCCATTTTTTTATATTTTTATAACTATTTACAATTATTAAACTTATATATATACGTACCTAATTTCTAATAAACAAAAACAAATATTAATCTAAAAATTTACAATTAATCCTTAACCTAAAGAAAATGTTAACTTAAATTTATAAAAATTTGAACTAATTGAACATAAAAAAATATAATACTAAATTTTTACATATTTACAGGATCAGTCATAGTCATGAATTCAAGTTTGGAAATAATCAAGTTGGATGCAGATTTAAGAAATTGCCAATTAATTTTACTTTCCGCCTTTACCATCAATATAACATTTGTATGTATTCAAAATAATTATATAATTAATTATATATTATATATAAAAAAAAATTTACTTGAAATAAAAATTAAATAAATCCTTCGGTTTTACTTCATCACACTTCCAAAATATATCATAGCAATGAAAATTAGGCCTCACGCCGGGTAATAAGGAATACAAATTTAATTTATTTAATATATATAGTACTTGTCTTTTGAGGTATTAAATTCTTTGAGACGTCCTTCTTACTTCCTAACTAAAAAAAAATGTATCTCACATATATTTTTACTTCAACTTCCTTCTCTACTAATAACTCCCTAATAATAATAACTTCATCGTTGACGTAGCAAAAATACGGTTCCTCCTATCTCAGGTAGGCAACCAACACTACATCATAAATCTCCTATATATATATCGCTAGTTCTTTCTAGTCGACACAAAAAAATCATCTCTCGCAGATCAAACAAAAATATAAATCTCCAATTAATCACTAGCTCTTACTAGGATTAAAAAAAATAATTTCTCCCAAAACAAATCTATATAATCCCGACGTCTAAAAGAATGTCATCAGCAATTAATTCAAAACTTCTCTAATTAATATTACCCTTTGTTTGTTCCTATTCCTAAAGTTATATAATGTGCTCCTACAACTCTTCTCATTCTCATCTACTCTCTCTATTAAACAAATTTACGTAGAAAAAACATGTTACTCAAATAATAAATGAAATTGTCTAAATAATAGTATTTATAATAACAAAAACTTAATAACCTATGCATACATACAATTTATAAAATATATTATCCTTTCAAGGCTTCTATACAGTTTCGTTCGTCTTTCTAATTTATAATATTATTATGATTTAGTCACGTCCGGTATCCTAGCTGAACAGTTCCGAAACAGAAAATCTGTCCCCTTGACTCGGCCTCAGGAAGTTCGTCATGTCTTCAAAGAGATCTAGGCATCTCTCAGCCTGCTGATTTTATCTTTCTAACATTTGTAATAAAAAATATAATAAAAAAATCTATCTTCTTCCATATTATGTTCGTTCAAAATCAGCTGTATGTATATGTTTTAATTTTCAATAATATCATTATTAACATGTAAGTCTCAAATAAATAATTTGTATATGTTAAATTTGGATGACTAATCCTTAAATATAATTCTCAGATAATTTTATACTGATCCTAACATATAATCTAATCCTAAAAAAAATATAAATCCTAATTAATTTAAACGCAGAACTATACCAAAATTCATCCATACTCTTCATATACCAAAATTCTCTCATCCAAAAAATAAATTTATCATCCATACTATTATATTAGTCCATGGTCACTTCGTCATATTTTAAATTAATCCTAATTCTGTCATGTTAGTCTGTCAGTCATTTCCTCAAACTCATCCGAGTTGCAAAAAAAAATAGGTTCACTATAAAAAGTGGCTAATGCAATTATATTGCAAAGCCCAAATTTAATTTTATCTTTTTCCGGATGCCCCGGCGAATTATGTCTTTAAAAATCCCCTTCCCCTTCTCTAAATATTCATTCAGTGTTAATTTTCTCCTTAATACCTGTTTAAATTCTCTTACTCCTTTTTTAAAATTGTTCTTATGTATTTTATTAACCTCCTTTCTATTTCCAGTTTGTCTGTAAGTTTTAACTATATTTTCTTTAAAATTAAAATTTGTCTTTTGTTTGTTGTCCTCAGTCTGTTCGTTTGTTTTGTCTAATAACATCCAAATGTTCCTTTCACTCTGTCCATCCACATCAACATTCATCCTATTTTCTTGAATTTCACTTAATACTAATTTTTCTACATTTTGACTCTCTTCCTCCACATCTTTCTCTAAAATTTGGGTCTGTTCCTCCACACTGTTATTCTCTGTTCCTTCTACCTCATCAACTTGTGACTGACTGTCAATAATAAGAACCTCTTTTTCTACTTCAGAATTCCCTTCATCCACCTTGTTAATTTTTTGATTTAAATGCTTTTCTAAGTTTTCTCCTGCTTTATCTATCTTACTTTCAACTCTTTCATTTTCTATTTGAATTTTCTCTAATTGGTTCTTCAAATTGTCCACCTTTTTATCTAATCTCGCTTCCAAAAATTGGATGTCACCTCTTAAATTTCCCATCTCTCCCTTTAATTCTTTTCCCTGTTCTTCTATTCTCTGATTTATATTTTCCAAATCCCCCCTTAATTCTATTCCTTGCTCTTTCATATTCCTCCTTAAATCTCTACCCTGTTCTTCTATTTTTTGATTGATATTTCCAATATCCCCCCTTAATTTTTTTTCTTGTTCTTCTATTTTTTGATTGATATTTCCAATATCCCCCCTTAATTTTTTTTCTTGTTCTTCTATTTTTTGATTGATATTTCCAATATCCCCCCTTAATTTTCCTAATTTATTACTTTGCTCTTCCATTTTTTGATTCATATCCCCTCTTAAATTTCCCATATCCCCAGTTAACTTTGTCAACACCACACGGAGCCATTCCATATCAGGAGCAGCAATGCCCTCTTTTTCTTTATCTTTATTTACCCCCTCCCCTTGCGACTCCTCACCTGTACCCTGCATGGACTCCATTGCGGCTGGAGTCTCCCTTTCTCTATCTTCCGATAACTCCATATCGGATCTTTCCTCTCTACTTTCCTCCTCCAATCTCTTCGCCTCTCCTCTGGTAATTGGCATTTTCTTACTTTATTAAATATATTAATACTAAACAAAAACAATGTTAAAATAGTAACCTTCTTTTGAAGTTTGAAAAAAAAAAATATTATTTCTCAAAATTAAATGTAACCCTTATTTGTCTCTATTCTATCCTTTTCATCTTTTTCAACCTATTTCCCTTACTTTAATTAATATAAAAAAATTCTCCCATCAAGGTTTTGCCAAAATATGATGGGGCTTTGTGGCGAAAATCGTCCACACAAGGGATATGCCAAAAATGTGATAATTACTTGTTTGCTACCACATTTCCTGTAGAAATTTGATCTCTTTTGTTTATTTAAATTTTGATTTCTACAGTAGTTTGCCGAAAATTGCCCTAAAAAAATATTATCAATAATTTAAGACGTGCAATTTTTAAGAAAGTACACGTATACAACGAAAAAAATTCAATTAAACAAACTTTACACTTGGATTCACAAAGAGATACCAATTTTTAATAATTTTAAATAATATTAATTTCTAATCCAAAGGTTTTTTAAATGATACTACTGGGACAACAGGGAAGATGAATAGGATAGAATTTGAAGAGGACAAATATTTGGGTTATTATCTATATTTACATATTTAAATTAAAAAAAAAAACTTATTTGAACAAACAAAACAAAAATTTACAATGGCATAAAAACATTAAATTAATACTTAAAAAACTATTTCTTTTTTTATTTGGGCATATTGAAAAATATATATTATTAATTGTACCTTCTCGACGCCTCTACCACAAAAACCAGACCCCGTCAACTCTTCACTTTAATTCCACCCCAGTCAACTTTCATCTAATTGTTCAACTTCATTTTTATTTAAAAAAACATATCAAAACACATGCACCGTTTAAGAGCTAGCTCACGACTCCATTACATTTTACACTATTTCACAGCTGTTTTATATGTTTTCTTGTTTTGTTTCTCAAACACCTTGATATATATCTAATATATATATGATATTAGATTATAATAAAAAAAATTACTTTTTATTCATAAAAAAATGTTCCGTAGTGTACATCACAGGTATATTAGGTCTGCGCTTTCACAGAAGGAATGGAAGATGGGTCTTTTTTTTCCAAGCTCTATCTCAAGTCGGGCTCTTTAACTCCTGTCTGGGGGCTTAACGAATTACACCAGATCCGACTAGGGCTAGTTAGATACAGATATTTGCTAGGTTGTAAAAATAAAAATAATAAGTGGGAGAGAATAATAATAGCTGCCAAAAAATACGTTATACACATATATTTTTTTAAACATATACAAATAAATAAAATTGCATGCAGACAGCAAATGAAATCAGTTTGTAAATATAAAAAATGTTTTGTAACAACAATTATGACCAAATTCAACAACTTACTTATATATTGAAAACACAAAAATTTTATAATTGTTTGAAAATGTTTTTAGATTATATTTCTTTGTATTTTATTAAACAAATTTTTAAACGGATTTAATTGTTGACTTTTATTTATATCTATATTTTTCTAAAATTTATTTTATTTATTTATTAATAAATATAATATATTTATATGGTGTCATCACTAAAGTATAATATACTTTAGTGGTGACACCATATCATTCAGAAAAAATTTATTAATTAGAATTTAATATATGTATTTAAGTTATAATGCAAATAGATATTTTTAATTTATTAATTAGAATATATAAATAAAGCAATGAAGATGATTGAATGTGACTGGAAGTTTCTGCCAAATAAACTAGAAGATGGACAATTGTGAGTTTTTCTTAAATAGGAAAAACCTGAATGAACCTGGTCGCCAGATGAATATCACCCCTATCAGTAGACCATCCTTTGTCATGTGGATACTAAAAGCATTCCGAGACACAATGAGATATTTGTTTGTTCAGCCCTTCGTGACAAGTTGGAAGAAACACTTCTAGAAAACAGACTAGCGTGCCATTGTTTCTCTAGAAATGGAACCTTCGAAGAGAACAAAGAATAAAAAATATCGGCCGGAAATAATAAAACACTTTTTTATTAATTTGAAGTTGGTTTGGTAGCTTAAAACCTTCTTTTGAATATCCTAACAAAAAATAGCATTGTTTTTCTATATTGATATGTTCAAGCCCGGGCTTTAACTACGACGTCATCTTGCCTACTACCAGTCCTTTCGATCTTGTGGAAAAGAGCGGTATACACCTCACCATAGAGTGAGGAAATAAGCAGTATACGCCTCACCTTAGGGTAGGGAAATAAGCAGTATACCCCTCACCTTAGGGTAGGGAAATAAGCAGTAAACTGCTCACCTTAAGGGGAGGAAATAAGCAGTTTATCCCTTACCTTGGAGTGATGAGATAAGCAGTATACATGCTACTTAGGTTGAGGAAATAAGCAGTATTCCCGGCGGAAATTCCGGAAAAGCGTGGAAGGCCATGTTTTCCGACCTCCTGGCTCCAAAAATAAAAAACAATTATTGCCTTTGTGTTTGTCTGTGAGCACGATAACTCCATTTAGAATGAATATACCACACTTAATTTTATATGTGTATCAAATTTCATGTTATTAGACAAATCGGCCAAAAAGAGGCAGCGGCCTAACACAAAAACCCAGATAATGAATGTAGCGACACGAAATTTTGTATGTAAATCTATAAGGAAGACACCTTAACGATTGGAGGGAGGAGTAGAGGTGAGGGTTTCAGTCAAAATTATCAAAAGCTCAACTGAATACCGTAATAACTCTCGATGTAACGAACGTATCAACACGAAATTTAGCATGAGAATTCAGAAGTCTCCTATTCATTTCCAACGAAATGTTAAGTCGTGCTGAAGTACGTTGTCGGTGAGTTACTGACGACTTTTCTCCACTTTTGATATTCTTAACTCAGCATTATCCCTAAAAATAAACCTGATTTCTTTCCAATATTCGTAATAACTTGTTGTGAACTGAGTAACTCCTTACTCCCTGGCATCATTATTTCTTCGAAAGCGAAAACCAAATTGGTTTGGTAACTATTGACAGGTCTCCTCTTCCTCAATCATTTTTGGAGTACGGTTACCTCCAACTTATTATCTTTTACCTGTTATTTTACTTCGCCAGAGCTATATTAAGTATAAGGGAAGTTTTAATAATAATAATATAAGGTTGACATGTATTAATTTTCAGCGGAATCGGTTGAAGGAAAGGGGAGGTTAAGTGGAGGGGGCTCAATAACTGCCGATGGAATGAAACAAAGTTCAGTAAGAGGATTTAGGAGCTCCTATGTAAGTCAACTATTGAATATTAGCCCAAACGGTTGTCTGGTTTTAGAGGGGGAGTGAAAAATTAATTGATTAATTCGTTGAGTGGAAGTACATTACCGGTGTTTCACCGATGACTTTTTTTATCTGGTACAAACTTGTTTTTAAGGCTTGAAGGTTATTTCAGCCATTCAGTTATAATCTAACAGGTTTTATTGATCTCTTGACTGATGTTAAAGAATGATAAGGGTTGAGGCTAACCTCATATAATTGTTAATTCGCAACATACAAAAAAATTTATATATTTACAATTATATAATCAAATATTCCTCGTGGTGTCGCAACAGAGGGTGCCAGGTTGTAAAACCAGAAAATAAATGGGAAAATTATAAAGTTGTGAAAAAAATATGTAAATAATAACAAACAATATTATTTATTCCCGTTAAAGTATAATAATAGGATACATACAAAAATATATATCGAGACGCTTACACATAATATTCATAAACAGTTATTAACAATAAAATATAAAAATAAATAAATAATGGAGAAAATAAATACTAGAAAATATCTAGAGTACAAAAATAACAATACTATTTATTATAATTTCAAAATATGATAAATATTTTTTAGAATTTTTCCAAAAATGTCCTAGATGGATATTTTGAGAATTTATTCATCACAAAGGGCGAAATATAGAAAACAAAATGGAAATAAATAAATAATAATAATGAGAATAAAAAAAAGGTAATAAATAAAAAAAATAACTAATAGAAATGAAATAAATTAGTATATAAGTAGAAAAAAATAATGATATTAGCAGTTAAAGTAATAAAGAAAAACTAGATTCGACAGAACTTAAAGGATATCTGTGCAGGAGCCCTGCCAAGAAAATAAATATGAAAGCTATAAATCAAATAATGTTTTTGTTTATGAAACTCCATTTTTATATCATGGTTTTGGAAAAAGTTTTCTCTAACATAAACATTTTTTTTAATTTTTTAAAAAAAATTGTTTCTATCGTTTTAAAAAGTGGAGAAGGGCATCAAAAAAATTAATTTTTTAACGAGTTATACTTTTTTCAAAAAGATAGTTGCAATGTTCATTTATTCGCAGACGATGGCGTTAATTTTTTAACGAGTTATACTTTTTTCAAAAAGATAGTTGCAATGTTCATTTATTCGCAGACGATGGCGTTAATTTTTTAACGAGTTATACTTTTTTCAAAAAGATAGTTGCAATGTTCATTTATTGGCAGACGATGGCGTAATCCGAAACCGGTACACTTTATCTACATATTTTTGTGAAATTAGACTATGTAAAAGTTAAACAAGTTCTTTGTTTTTATTTATCTCACTGTTTTTTTCTTTTTTTTTTTCCTTTTATGGAAATAGAAAATTCCTGTGAAAACTTAACATCGAATTTCAGACCGACAACATCCCTTATTTCCATGTGAATCACTGAAAATTGTATTTTCGAAAAATGGGCTAGAAATTGCATCAGGGATAGTCAAGTTCTTCGGACAACGTCAGTACTTGCTAGTTCTTAATAAATTCTGATTATCGGATGCCTCTCTTCTTTTCATATAATAAATTAAATTTTATAAATTCAATATGGGTCCAAATGTTTGTAGACCAGAATACATTATTAGTATATTTATATATGTTTTATTGAGTTGGTGTATGAGGTTAAATGTGGTCTGATTGGTATATTGAATCCCCGAGCTCCATTTGATGTTTTGGAATTATTAAATTGTCAGTGTGTGGGTTCAAATGCAATTTGTGCATTGTGGCAAAGTACTGACATAGCAGAGGTGTTTCATTTAATTCTTTTTTTTTGTGGCTTCGTCATATTTGCAATTGAAAATAACATTAATTAAATGTTCTTAGGATTCCAAAAATAGACTGTGTCTGTCAGTTCGTACGTTACTCTAAAGCTGTAAAGTTGCAATTTCCTGTGAAATATCAAAAATAAACGGCTCAACGCCAGGAAAACTATAACATATTTTTTTTTTCTAAAGTAAGTCACAAAAATAAAATATTTTCTGAGAGGATTGAGTAGAATGTCAATGCTTTTTGCTATATCGGGACCATCGCTTAACGTCTCATCCGAAGGTTTTTTATACCTCTCAGATCAAATAAACTAAGGGCCTCAGCTGGGTTTCGAACCCGCGATCTTGAGCTCAGTAAGCAAATACGGATACCACTGTCCTTCTAATAGGACGTTAAGCGATGGTCCCGAGCCTGCACGATGTCAGGTAACTACTCGTTAAAGACCCTAAATTTGGTTAGGCAACATTTAGGACTTCCACAGTAGAGTTGGGCACAAGTCCACCAGAGCGACGAAAGTAGAAGGTAGTAGAGGATAATATCCATATTATGACCTCGTAGTCGCCCAGCCCTCGCTCAAGAGTCACAATAACTAATTACCTAACTTTCTATCAAAGTTCCCGGCAACTCTTCGTATTCTCCCTCGTGTTTCCATAGTATTTAATCTGAGCAAAGGACTCGGTAACGAACTTCGACATATCCTCAATACTCACCGTCAGGTTTCAATGTCCTTAGGGACGCTCACATCGCCCTGATACTCCGAGGGGAAATGGCTCGAACCCTCCTACTCCCGAGACTACCTCCTAGGTCCCTTTCTCTTCCAAACTCTAAAATCCAAAGTACCCTACTACCTTTAGAAATCCAAATTCTTTGTTCCCCAGAGACACCTTCAACCTCTTCTTCCCCTCCCCATCGCTCCTCTGCCTTCCACAACTCGTTCCTTGTCCTAGCCTCCTCTCTCTGGAACTCCCTGCTTCCCCATCCGTCACTCTCTTTCCTTGGCTTCCTTCAAATACTCACTGTTCCATTTCCTCTTCGATAAACAATCCTCTCCCTCTGATTAGCGTTTCATTTCCCTTCCCCCGTTTTTTCTCTCTCGTCAACATCAATTATATTCTCTCTATTTATTTTATTGTAGGTTTATTCTATTTTTATTTTATTTATTTATTTGTCCATTTCTTTACATTTTTATTTAGAACCTTATTTACATAATTTTTTCTTAAATTAATTTTATTTCAAACCTAAACTGGGAATCCCCACCCCTATAACGCTCCCTTCCAATCGTAATTTTGAGAACCATGAGGAGGATTTATAAGGATGATATAATATAAGTGAAATTTCATGAAAATTTAATCAATCGTTAAGGATCTAGTTGTAATTTTATGTTTATATGTGAGTATTTGGACATTAATTAAATTGTAATTATTAAGTGAATCTAAATAACTGTAGTTAGTTATTATTACGAGGTCATATCGCCTATTATCAGAGCGCTCTTTCGTCCTTCTGGTGGACATGAGCCCAACTCTACTATGGGAGTTCTAAATTTTGCCTATCCTAAAGTTTTATTCACCTAGGGCAGGGGTCTTTAAAGAGTACTTGACATCGTACAGGCTCGGGACCATCGCTTTACTTCCCATCCGAAGGACGGCGTGCTTAAGTTAATTTTACCTTTCAGATGAAATAAACTAAGGGCCTCGACCGGGTTCTAAATTACTGTATATATTACCACATCAATTAATTCTTTCTGATCTAATTCTCATCTTATTGCCGAAATTTCATTCCATCCCCATCTATCCCCATCCCTTTCTTAAACCAACTTCAACATAATTACGTTAAAATGTTGAAGTCCCTTTAAGTTTTTTTTTTTATATTTCTCAGAGCCAACAAGTAATTAGTGCGACTCAATGTTATTGAGCCGGTCTAACTACTCCGTTGACTTAGACTGAGAGAAATATGCCAAAAGTAAGAAGTCTGAATTATTTCCCTCAAGCCCGTAATTTTATATTTAGCCACCCCATCCCCCAGACAGCTCTTTTCCCTTGGATAAATTAAATATTCACCACTGAATGTTTTATGAAAATCGGTTCAGCCGTTTTGAAACTTTAGTGACAAAAACATACATACAATGATGAATACATCACTCTCCTTAGTCGGTTAAAAAGGAATAACATTAGGAATGGAATATCACGGAAAGAAAGTAGATTCTTCTTTAATTCGAAGCCCTTTATTCATTATTAAGTGCAGAAAGGCGAGGTCTGACAGCTGACAGATCTGACGCCCTACAGAAATATGCCAAAGGTAAGAAGTCTGAATTATTTCCCTCAAGCCCTGTCGCCCCCACCCCCACCCCTACTTCCATCTATCCCTTTTCATCTTACCTCAATATTCGCTTTCTGCCTCTCTTATTTCCTTTTTTTTTATTTCTTGTCCAATTTCTTCTCATAAATGTCGAAGGCAGTGGGGCAATGGTGAGTTGATGGTTAAGTGTGAACAACGGACTGATTCCGTCCTCGAGATTCCTATTTTCAATTAGCCGGAAAATCATTAGATATAACAGGAAAATTATTGAAAATTAAAATATTTTTGATGGTACTGGGTGTAATCTGAGAGTATTTCTTGAAAAACTTATAGTAACTTTCTGGAGATTACTGTAGGTAGGGTAATGTAAATACAGTAGTACCTTCATGAAAATGTTGTAGGTATTGTCATTTCTTCTTGAGAATACAACAGATATAATAGTATATTGTAAATATAGAGTTATATCTCTTTGAGAGTATTATAGGTACAGTACAGTTGAAAATATTGTAGGAGTAGTTGTATCTTCTTGAGAATGCAATAGGTATAGTATTCCCTCATTACTGTCGGTTCAGTACCTTCTTGAGAATACTGTAGGTATAGTCGTATCATCGGACGAACGAAGACAAAGCTGAACGGGGACACTGGCAGATAGCAAGTCCAAGTAGAAGTTCAAGAAAACCAAAAAAGGGAGGAGGGTCGTAATAAAATACGGCAATAAATAAAAACTTAAAATAGGCCCCCTCACGGGCAACTTTAGCATGGGACTGACTGGGACTGAGTATCAGACTCAGAGAGGGATTAGCCGTATGTTTACATTATGAACGTTGTTGACTAAACAGAAAGAGATTATATTTATATTAGATGTCTTCTTGCACTACAATATTTCGGGGCGATTACACTCCTCTTCCTCAAGTCACAAAGAGCGAGATATAATGAGAGAACAAAAATATATATATATAATTAAATTAATTAACAAATAACAATAGAGTATATAGTAAGTAGCTAACAAAATTAATGGTAATAATGACATTATTAAACAAGAAGTAATTATGATAGAACTTGTAGCATGCTGATGGAGGACTTCAGCGAAGAAAATAAAAATTAAAGCAAAGTATGAACTAAACCTGAATATATAAAGACGATTTTTGTATCTTTTTTTTTTTTTTTTTTGATCCACCTCTGATTGGCAGATATACTTATTCCAAAATTGATTGAATTTGAGGGTAATACAGAAATTTTAGAGATGTACCAAAAACAGGGTAAGAGTAATATATTGCCTTAACCTTTAGCCGGGAAGCAGAGGTTTTCCTTCACTTAACCCAATTTACTGGTCTCCAACCTCTCTCTCATCCTCTCCCCTACAAACAGGAGTAAATTTTCTACCACAGTCTTAGTATATTAAACATTTATCTTATACGTTGTTCAGAAATTCTATTCATTTTCTATTAAGATTAATTTTTAAACACTAGTCACTCTTCTGTTTAAGGGGATATATTTTCTGATCTACCTTGTGGATATTTTCTTCGTTATCTTTTTCTTCTTCAGTTATAAGAAATATATCGGAAGTTATGTAATTGGTCAGAAATTGGATGTTGAGTTTCCACCATTTTATATTTCCCAACACCCTGATTCCAAAAAAGAAGAAAAACATTTCTTGTCGGTTCGTGTGTAAACAAGATGTGGTATTGGATGATATTGGAACTTTGTGAGCCACCGACGAGTTTTTTATATTTGTTTTTATAGCGTAGCTTCCCTTCCACGTAACCTCCTTCTTTTCACTGTCCTGGATCCTGGCTTTCAGGACGACCCTTTTCTTCCTGATGCCCACCGTTCTTCCTGCGACCTCTCTTCACCTTCTTCAATGGTGGCCCAGTATTGATCTACTGATAGATCTTCCGAACATATCGTCTCAAAACGCTTAAAAAAAAAAAAAATGGCTGTAACATCATCGTCTAGTTCAAGCAGTTTGCTCACCGAAAACTTTTAACATGATGCAGCTCTCTGCTGCTATGGATTTTCTTCTTCTGAACATGGGCTACTGGGTTAACAGGTAAAATGAATAGCATAGAATACGAGAACAAATATTTTGGTTTATTAACTTAAATCTATATTATAAATTTGTTAACTAAATATTGAAAAATAAAAAAAATTAAATTAATTTTTAAAAAGAAATCTTATGAACTAATTTCTTAAACTTAATCAAATGTTTTTTTGGACATATATATTATGTACATATAAATAAATAAAAGTATCCTTGCGCATCAATTTCAATGTTATTTCACACCTTAAGCCTAAACACTTTCTCACTACTAGCCTGTCCACCTTCACATCTCATCTCACCTCCACAACCCAATTTGGACTGGTTCACTCTAATAGAACAGCTGATGGTCGTCTTTTGTTTTCCACTCATCGTTTTAAAACAAAATGCGACTTCATATATTTCTTCACTAGTTAAGTTACTTCATTTCATTGAGTTGTTTTTATACAAATAAATATAATTAATTTTATAATATATTATTTAATAATTACAATGTGTGTAATTTTATACATGACAGGTGCTGCTGACTAGCGTCCTCCTCGACTTTACTCCAGGGCTTGAGGCGAAAGGGGACGACAGTCAGAGAGGGCTATAATCGTAGAATCCACTTGCTACCTAGAATTTTGTTTTTAATTCTGAAAAATCTATTCAATCAAGAATCCATTTTTGGAATGCGGAAAGTCCTTTAAAAAGTCACCGCTAGTCACTTCATAGAACGGTTGAATTCCTGGAAGCGGCCATATATATTACAAGATACCGTTTGTATTTATCGTAATTAAACAACTTAATCAAACATTTTTTTCAAATAAAAGTTGTACAGGAAGTTAGAATGCCCATTTTATATGATTAATGATTATTTGCATGTTGGCCGGTTTACGAGATATATGCCGAAAACCGTTCTAAAAAGTCGTTTTGAAATTTATTTTTTTAGAAGTTTGTCAGATTTACGCGAAAAGGGTTACTCCTATCGAAATAGTGGCTCTTATCAAAAATGTTCCTTGAAATTGATAGGTGTGGTCCTTATGGGGTATGGAATTTTAATATATTTCATGTTTGCCAAAAACCGTCCTAAAAATATCGTTTTTTAGATGTTTGCAAAAACGATTATTCTTGTATAAAAATTGTTTCTTACAAAAAAAGTTTCATATTTAATTTTCAATCGCCTTTGCTTCATCGGATTTGAGATGAGACCAATGCGAACAGTGTTATAGCGCCCCAAACTGTGTAACTTTTCGTAGGAAATATTTCCAAGTAATGTCTAAATTTTAAAGCATATCAACGATATTTAAAAAAATGTTTTTATCAATGGTATTTTATTTAAATTAAAAACCGGGCATTCTTATAACAGCCATTTTTGCAGAAATCACTCTACTTCTCCCACCTCTCATGATCACATTAATTTCAAACTGACTTTATTGGGTATAAGAAAGTCAGACACTGAATTACACTGTACAATGAAACGAATAGAACTGCTGATGCCAACACATTAATATCATATATCCAGTAATGCCAGTATGAAAATGATTTTGGGAGGCGGGTGAGGGTGGGAGAGATATCTGCACAAAAGTCGTTGGTATAACAAAATCCTGTTATGGTCACACTTTTTTTTTTATATATAGAAGAAAGAAAACGCTATATTTTTTTCCCCCAGAGATAAGACTAAGGGATAATAATTATTATTAAAAAGGGACGAGTTGTGGGGATGGGGGAACGTAAAGCATGTCTTGTTTTTACGAGACCATCCCGAGGTAGTATAAGAGACAGCGACAAGGATCATCCCTAAATGTCCTGGATTCATGGGCCTGGAATAATGGCGACACACAGCCTCTTTGCCACTTAGCACAAAACCATTCTAACTCATCCTTGCTGAAGATCTGAAGGGTTGAAACACTGAACAGCCAGGTTCTACTGCTTGCTAAATGTTGTAGGTTTATGAGCCTACAATAATGTAGGAGACAGGAAAACCGCTGTATAATAGAACAACACATTCTAACTTAGCAGTCTTCTGTAATATGGAATCACTGAAGAGCCTATAATAATGGAGACAGAAAACCACTCTTCAACAGAACAACACCTTCTAACTTAGCAGTTTCTTGTAATATGGAATCAATGAAGAGCCTATAATAATGGAGACAGAAAACCACTATACAACAAACAAACAACACATTCTAACTCACCAGTTTCCTGTAATATGGAATCAATGAAGAGCCTATAATAATGGAGACAGAAAACCACTATACAACAAACAAACAACACATTCTAACTTAGCAGTTTCTTGTAATATGGAATCAATGAAGAGCCTATAATAATGGAGACAGAAAACCACTATACAACAAACAAACAACACATTCTAACTCACCAGTTTCCTGTAATATGGAATCAATGAAGAGCCTATAATAATGGAGACAGAAAACCACTATACAACAAACAAACAACACATTCTAACTTAGCAGTTTCTTGTAATATGGAATCAATGAAGAGCCTATAATAATGGAGACAGAAAACCACTATACAACAAACAAACAACACATTCTAACTCACCAGTTTCCTGTAATCATGGATAAATGAACCGCCTTAAAACAGGCGTATTTCTCTGTTTCCTAAATATCGTTGGTTTACGAAACTATAATAATGAAGACAGATAACTGCTGAACAACAGAACAAAACATTTTAACTCAGCAGTCTCCTGTACTCTAGAACGATAAACCATTATACTCCCCCCCCCCCCCCCCCCCCCACCCATCCGCTTGCTAAATGTCATGTTCATGGATCTGTAATAATTTGAGCACACAGCTCACTAACATAGCTATGTACTGTAATGACGTATGCCCTACATTTGTTTTTATTTGTTTCTCCAACTCAGGCCACGAATAGTGCTTTATGCACTACAACCATTTCCTAAAATGATATTGTATTTTATTCAATCATTAAAATGGGCATAAAATATGTGAAGAAGTAAAATAATTGTTTACTTCCCCAGCTATACAAAGTAAATGTAATCGGTCAGAAATTCGATCTTGTATTTTCATCGGAATTTCAACCCCTTGATTCCAAAAATGAAATAAAAAATGATGTCGCTCTCTGTGTACGAGCGATGTTGTCAGCGAAGTCAACTATAAACCACCTTCCTTTTAGACCAGAGAATGATGGCTCTAGTAAAAAACACTAATAACTGCCGATGTAATGAATGTAACGACGCAAAATGAAGTACGAGGAATCAGAAACACACATGTAAGTCAACTATTGATATTATGCTCAAACGGTCTATTAGTTTTGGAAGGAGAGCGGAAACTTAATTGTTTAATTTGTGCTGGGGAAGTACATTGCCGGTGATCCATCTAAATGTTTTTCTCTCTCTTACTGGGTCCTACCCTCGGTTTGCAATTCTTGCCGAAAAACGTCCTAAAATGTTTGCGGAAACGATTTGTCTTGTAGAAAAATTGTTTCATACGAAAAAAGTTCTATATTTAATTTCCCCTGTACCTTAACAAAAATCACATCCCTTTAAAAAACGAAGTCCGTCCCTCATACTCGACAAACTACTAACTTGGAATCCTCACACGAGACTGAAAAGATAAGAAATGGAGAGACGTTATAAACTTTTACTAAGACTACTAGACAAAAGATCCAAATTAACTTTGAAAACAAAACGACTTATATACAACGCAAAGCTTTGTGGACTTACGGACTTGAACTCTGGGGTTCTGCCAAGGCATCCAATTCTTTCAATCCAAAATCCTTCGTAAAATAGCCAATGCTCCTTATTACGTCTCCAAAAAAACTCTTTACACTGATCTTAACGTACCTTTTGTCACCGAAGTCGCTAAATCCAAATATAAAAAAATATTTTCCCTTCTTAGTTCCCACAATAATCCTCCAGTCTGTGCCCTCTATTCTGCCACACTTCCCCAACGACGGCTTAAGCGTCAATGGCCTAGAGACCTTCTTAGCAGCAGCAGTAACAGTGACAGTGATTAGTTACAAATGAGAGGAAATCAGTGACTAGGGAGTGTCACCACTGGGTGATTTCTCCCCTCTCGACATTTTGACATTGCCATTATCTCTCTATTATCACATTTGCTTGTTGTGTTTATTTTATTCAGTTGTAAATATCTGTTTGTAAATAAATAAATATTAAACTTCCGATCGCCTTTGTATCCTCAGGTGAGGTGGGGCCAATGCGAACAGTCCTATAGCGCCATTTTGCAGAAATCACTCTCCTTTCCGCTCCCTCTTCTCATGTTGATCCCACTACTTTTTTTTTTCTCTTTTACTCAAAATTTCATATTCCAATTTGAACTAGATCGTGTAAAAAGTGAAAAATAATACTAATTGAAATTATAGGATATAACTCAACAATTTTCCTCTCTCCACACAATTGGGAGAAGGCATTTGAGTCGACCCTCCCTGAAACATGACCCTGTGTTCCTAATGGTCTGTACCAATTATTAGGTCTTGAAAGCATTTCATGGGTTCTGCTGTGTGGTTCTCAGAGTTGTATAACCGTTCTACAAATACAGTGAAGTCGGTCGGACCGATATATGCTATATTTGGGGTATTGAAAGTTATACAGGGTGAGTCCCTCGTAACTTAAATAAAAAATTGGATAAAACTAGACTGAAAATGGAGTAGAATGCCGTCGTCAAGTAGTTGACGTGGAAGTATTTCTCGAAATTTTAATTTTTCTAAAATGTTAACGTTTTAGCTGTTATTTCGGTTTCAAGTTGGTAATTTTCAAAGTTGAACGTACAACTAGTCTGATAGAAAATTTAACGCTGATTCCGAAAATGTGGTCAAAAGTTGAGAAAAATTGATTTAAAGAGGAGAAATGTGGGACTTGATGGCAAAAAAACGTGTTTTTTTCGAAAAAAAACTTTAAAAAATCATAACTCGGCAACGGATTGAGATAGAAAGGTGCGGCATTCTACTCCATTTTCGGTCTAGTTTCATCCATACGAGGGAATCACCCTGTATATGCCAATGTAAAGCCTGCACAAAAATCCCAATAACTACCGATGTAATGAATGAAATTTTAGGTATATTCAAATTTAAAACTCCATAAGGTTGGCACCTATTAATTTTACGCGAAATTGGTCGAAGAGAAGAGGGATCAGAAAAGAATGGCTCGATTCAAAAACTTAATAACTGCCGATGTAATGAATGTATTAACAAAAAATTCATTATGCGGATTCAGAAGCCACTATGTAAGTCAAATATTGAGTTTTAGCCCAAACGGTTGATTGGCTTTGGAGGGAGAGCGAATACGTAATTGATTAATTCTTGTTGGGGAAGTACATAGCAGGTGAATCACTAAAAAGATATGTAATGAATAAAATAATATGAAAATAATAAGTAATAACAATAGTGATAAAATGAAGCAATAAATAAGAAACAATGTATTCAAAAAATTTCATGTAACTGGGATTTTTAGAAAGGTTCTATTTTTAACCCTCGACTCAAAAGGAGGGGTGCTATAAGTTTGAAGCCTTTGTCTGTGGCATCGTAGCTCCAAGACGGCTGAACCGAGTTCAGAGCGGTTTTTTTTGTTTCAAAAGCTGGTATTTGCGAGATGGTTCTTAGCCATGTTTGGTGGAAATCGGGTATGCCGTTCAGGTTTCATCATAGCCTGTATAGGAATCTCAGCCTCTTTCACAGCTAGAGACTTGGAGTTTGAGCACACATGTTTATAAGACCAAGCCCCTCCCCCCTAAGCCCTTCAAGCCCCCCCCCCTTTAAGGTTTATTTTTTTCGGTTTTTTAAAAATTTTTGATTTAATATTTTTATATTAAATTGGTCCTTAAGAAACTTACTATATTTGTTAGAATTTCGACAATATTTGAACAATGATTGTGATATAGAATGTCGTTTGACTTAGAATGTTCCTTTTTGATGTTCATCAAATTTCTGTATTCACCAAAACCTTTTAGATGTTGGGTTGGTTGTATGGGACGGGAAGCTTTTAGTACCATTAATAGTTAATGGAATTATTATCTATTCCTTCGTCTATTCAACTTGGTTCTCATGCCGTGTATACGTTACGGTAAGAATGAGTAGACGGTGAATGTGCACACTCTCCGGAAAATGTGAACATTTCCTAAAGAGGTTGAGAACTTTAGAGATAAAACCTTTAATTATCAAGTTATCAAACCTATACTGCTTCAGTGAAATGACCGACCGGAGAATGAGCATTTTATTCTTTCGGATATGTATGATTTGTTCTTTTTACTTCCCCAGGTATACGAAGTTATAGAGGAAGTTATGTTAATTCAAAAAATTTTAAAAAACGTCCGTTTGAGTGTCTGTGAACTCGATAGCACACGATAGAATGTATGTAGTATCGACATGAAATTTTATATGTGTATCCAGAAACCTTTAAGGACGACACACATTGATTTTAGAATCGAATTCAAATCGGCCAAAGAGAAGGGGGATTTGGGGGAGGCTTAATATAGAAAGTTCCCTAAGGATGACACCTGCCTATTTTCTATGGTCCATCAAAGCAAATATAGATACATGGCAAAGCTCCGATAGACAGAATAGGCAGGAGGAGGTATATCTGATGCGGCTCTGTGTAGGCCACACTCGTCTAACCCATGGACACCTCATCAATAGGGCCGGGCTGTGGCAGGTGTGTGGCCTGGCCTCTCACAGTAAGTCACATCCTGGAGGAGTGCCCTGGATATGAGGAAATACTAAAGGCCATGGGTTTGCGAACAAGAGACTTACTTGAGATGCTCGGAGACGACAACTCATCTATCGAAGCCGTCCTAAGCTCATTGAACACAAGTCATCTCAGAGAATTCATCGTCAAAAATCTAAGACATTGGACGCCGACAAATGAAATTATTCTATTATATTCTATTTAAATTCAAAACCCCATATTGTTCCGCGAAATTAGTAGAAGGACAAAACGAACGAGAATAATAAGTTTGAGACAGTCGAAGATGTTCCTGGGTGAGGATTCCAAGGTCATGGGGGATGGTATCCTGAACCTCAAAAGAACCGAACTTCAGCAACTGACAGCAATCCTCAGAGGACACGGTCTGTTCAACAGCTCGCTTCCTGGGTAGATACCCGGGAAATGATCGGATGAAACCACATTTTCCGAAGATATTGATTATAGAGGAAGACTTTAAAAGATTTGACCATGGGGGAGTTGTTTAGATTTACTAAGGCAACTAGGAGACAAGGATTTGGTATGTTCGCCTCAGCGCTTGCAGGGAAGGTATAAGAGCATTAATGCTTAGGTCCCTAGGTGCACCCAGTATATAGGAGGATAGGGGAGTGTTCTTTATGTATCTACTGTTTGTGTAGTATGCATCAGTTCCATTGTAATTGCCCTTCCCCGACCTACCAAACATTCCCATTCTGTGGTGACATTGATAGAACATTCCAATCAGTTAACTTGAGACTTAACCTTCCTCTCGCATATATCCTATCCCTTTTGTATAGGCTGGTCACTCGTTTTACAAAATGATTGTCCTTTCGAAAAATTGGTTATTGTTATCCATAGAAATAATAAACGTTGTCTTCCAACTGTTTTATTCCCGACCAGAACCGGTTATCAATTCAACAACTCAATCATGAGTGGCTCCTCCATGAGTACATATAACATGTAAATATGGAGAGGGCGCTGGTAGCTCAATGGTTTTCGTCCTTGCTTACTGAGATCAAGATCGCGGGTTCTAAACCCGACCGAGGCCCTTACGTTTTTTGTCTGGCACGTTTACCGATATAAGAGGGTTAACGAACGCACTTCCTAGGCCTTATGTCCTCCAAATTTGTTTTGTTCAATTATTGGGGGATGGCAGGATACTTTTTTTAAAACTATTAATATAAGTTATTCATTTGTATAGTCGACCTAATACAGTATTTTTCCATGCTTGCTTATTGAGCTCAAGATCGCGGGTTCGAATCCCGGCCGAGGCCCTTAGGTTTTTATCTGGGAGGTGAATAAACCTTGAGCACGCCCTCCTTCAGATGGAACGTTAAGCGATGGTCCCGAGCCTGTACGATGTCAGGTTATCGTTACTCTCCTGGGTGAATAAAAATTTAGGGTAGGCAAAATTTAGGACTCAGTTAAATACCAACTTGACACCTGAGCCACCTGCAGCCCAGCATTCCGCTGACATAGTATATATACCCCCTAGTAAAAGGAGGAGCAGATCTTCTTACCTCTCAGTTGATGTAAAGTAGTTGTAGTGTTCATAACTTGTTTGTACTTGTGAAATAAAATTTTTTAAAAAGTGATTTGGTGAATCAAGTTCTCCCAGAGTCGGACTCATGTCCACCAGAGCGAAAAAAGAGCGCAGTGGTAGTAGGCGATATGTACCTTACAGTTAAATATACCTTACAGTTAAAAGCCAGTGAGTCATAATAACTAACTACACTACTTTTCATTCTGCTTAATTGTTTCAATTTTTTTGATAGTTTTTGATTTTTCTTAAACAAGCATCTGCTGTATCGAGTTCAACTAAAATTGATGGTTATGTGAAGGGGATCTTCCCTCTCAAGAGAGTCTTTTTTGGGTTTTGAGTTTTTTCATCATCAAGACCATAAGGCCTAAAAGTGCGTTCGTTAACCGCCTTATATTCAATAAATTTTTGTTTTATTCTTACTTACTTAAGTTTTGTCACTATATTTTCAAAGCTGGCTGAATGTCTGTAATTTGCATTTAGAAGGTTCAAATATTGTTTCATGAAATTATCGACTATTGATTCGCTCTCCAAATTTCATGGATAGGGCCAAAATTAGCTTTAGGTCCACAATGATCCCTGATTGGAAATAGCTTTCTGATTAACAAAATTCCCAAATTAAGCCTAATATCACAGTATCTAAAAATAAAATACTAAGTAGGGGGTTGAAGTAACTTCTTTGACTTAAGTCTAGTAATACCGAGTCTCTGCCATCTTGGAGTGGATGGATTAAAGAGAGGGCGAGGTCATCAAAGTAATGAAAAGGAAGTGGGAGGTCTCTCTGATGATGATCCTCTGCCAGGAAATTGGAGGGAGTTGAGTTGAAAATTAAGTCGAGGTTCAAAGAGAATTAGAGGATCTGGAGGTATTCCAAAGATTGAGAGCGACACGAGGGCGTCTTCGGATAGAAGTGGAAGACATTACCAGGGTTTGTGGTAGCTTTCGGGACAACAGACGTCTTATGCACGCTCCCCAAGACCATTTTTCCAATGTGTGGATTGACGATTGGCGTTGGAAGCTATCCCTTAGGCTGTTGGTCTAAACGTGCGTATCCAGCAAGTGAGCAAAACGTTTGTGAATGTTTGCAAATATTTGCAAACTCGTATACTTGTTTGATGAAGACACGATCCACGCGGTAGGCAGGTACATCAAAATAATTTCATTGTTTGTACGCGTTCAGACGATGTCCAGGGCAGGACGCCCCTCGTATTATTATATTATGATATTATTATTTACTAGGTCACATCTAATTTTTAAATACTGAATCAACAACATTTATGGAGTGGGACAACGAAAAAAGTTTAGAATTAATTGAGTTTTACAAACTAAAGCCAGAACTATAGCAAGCGTCACATAAGTTCCATTACAAACAAAATAAAAAAGCATGAAGCGTGGTGTGAAATAGCAAAATATATGTTATATTACTGTACTTGTATCCTGCTTACAAATTCACTTCTATCACTTGTTCTTATGTCAGTTATTAGTTGCATTGATTTTCTAGTTTTTAACAAATGGGATACCCAAAATCTATGTTTTCTGTTTCTTTTTTTTTTTTAATATATTTCTTTTTCTATTAAAGCAGACATAAGTATAAATGCAACACTAGCAATAAGTTTTCTTCTCGGTGTCATTTTGACAACTATTTTCTAGTCGGATTGATAACAAACGTTTGCAAACATACTACTGTTTGCAAACATTTGGTTGGTGAAGACAAAATGTAAACATTCGATCGCAAATAATCACAAACATTTGGGGAAAATGTTTTTTTGGTTGATATGCACCTTAAAGGATTGACTCGGATTTTGACGTGTCGTCCAAATATAGGGCCTTTTTATTTTAAAATTTACTAAAATTAAATTAAATAAACAATTAAGTGAATAATATGGTGTATAGATACGCCGGTATCAGAGAGGTAGCGAGCTTGCCTTCTGAGATCGCGGGTTCGAAGCCTAGCCGAGGCACTATAAAATTCCTGGAGCATGCCGTTCTTCAGATGGGACGTTAGCCTGTAAGAATCAGGTTCTCGTGCAAGAGCCCGTTACTTTAAGTGAATACAAATGTAGTGTATGCAGAATTTAGGGCTCCACTAGTAGAATCGAGATCACGTCCACCAGACCAGTCAAAGAGAGCTCTAACAGTAGGCGATATGACTTCTTAATTGAAGCCCGGGCATAACTACATTCTATATGCAGAAAGCATAAAATAAAAGAGATAAAACAAATTTAAAAAATAAAATAAAAAGAAAGAAACTCGACGAGGACAGCACCAGTAGGACTCCCGCACTCTGCTATATACCACTCTCCAACTAGTGGAGAGAGGAGGAGGCCACTACACTGCCCAACTATCCACTGATCAGCAGTGGAGGAAGACCAGGAGGCGGGGCGTCGAAATTATTATTTTTTATTTTTTTTGGACTTTATAAATACAACATTAATTTCATGTCGAAACATTCATTACATCGGCAGTTTATGGATTTATGAGTTGAGCCCCTCTGATCCCCCCCTCGTCTACCAATAACGCTGATTGATGTGTCGTCCTTATGGGGTTTTGAATTCATATATGAAATTTTCAGTCGAGTTATTAAGTTAAGCCTCTCCCCTTAAGATATCAACTGGTATCCCAATGAAAGCAGAAGGTAGGATAAGATTTGTCTCTTGTGTCACAAACTTAGAACCCTCTCAGTTGTTTATTTAGATCATTTGCTGTTTAATCCTCAGACAATTAATAAATATTAACTTTAACTAATGGAACTTTTGGTTGTATGAATGTCGGTTTACTTCAGTTCGAAATGTAGAAGTTTGAACGGTGTTATTAAATTAATTTCCACAAACTTCCTATTTAGAATTATTTTCAACTTGTCACGATTAGGATTGTTGTCTGGGCTTGTTAGAGACTCGCTATGTCTGCTTATTAGAGACAGACAGAATATTTTTTAAAGTTGAGGGTCCCAGGTAAGTGACACATCACCCTAGATCTTTGAATTATTAGAATTTACAAACTCTCTTCAGAAGTATCTAGCGTAGATTGTGAGGAGTGCGGAATTTTCATTTATGTCTTGGAGACTGGATATTATGAACTTATCGGAAATTCACTATATGCCGGATTAGTGACACAACGTCTATTGCTTCGAAATTATTGAATATTTCAACTTATATATATATTTTTTTTTTGTTTTTTGGCTTTATGTACGATGCATATTTAGCCATGTCCACTGTGTTATCTAGTTATTTACGACATCCATGGTCCCGGGATGGGCTACTCCCGGACGGGATCCGAACCCGCAAACCATAGTGAGACCATGCGACCAAAGCCGAACGCTCTAGCACGCACGACCACTATAACTTATATCTAAACTCCCCCGCTCCCTAACTTATATCTAAAATCATCTAGTCAGAAGTATACTCCACAAGTGTGCACCACCCTCTTTTGTAAGTTCACTTCGGGGTCGAGGGTTTAGCTAACTATTAGCTCTGGGTTATTGTATAGCGACACTCTGGACACACTGATTCGAAGTTGAATTTTCACGAGAATTCCATGTTTTCCGACTTCCAGATTCCAAAAATGAAAAAACAATTCTGTATGTCTGTGAACACGATAACTCCTGGGCCACAACCATTGATTTTAGGACTGCCGATGTAATGAATGTATCAACACGAAATTTTATATGTAAAATCAAAACACCATAAGGAAAACGCTTATTGGTATTGCGCAAAATCGGCCTTATGGAAAGGGGGATCATGGGTGGAGACCCCAACTCAAAACCTAATAACTGAGACGAAATTGAGTATGGGGAGAAATCCCTGTGAAAGTCAATTATTGATTTATCCCGAACGATCGATAAGTTTGAGCGTGAGAGCGAAAACTTAGTAGTTTAACGTGTGCTGAGGATGTACATTAACGGTCATTCACCATCGACTCTTCAGACACACATACTGAAATAAATATTATTATTATTATTATTATTATTATAGCGCTTCTCATGATCTTCCGATGATGATCAAGAAAAATTGTACATCTTTTTCTACCCGGGCTTCTAATCAACTTGACAACAAGGTTGTAGCGACATTAGGGAGAGACTATTCTTAAAAGTTTCTAACCTGTTTGTCGATTAAGTCAACGATATAGCAACGAGCAGAAACCTGGGTGATCGTAATAATAATATTTATTTCCGTCAAACCATAACATGGTAATAAGATACGTCATAAGGTAACCTCACAGCCTGATTCTGAACTATAGCAGGAGATGCGGCATAAAACCTTCTTCTCTATGTATATTTTCATATTTTACCGAATATTTCCTGAGGTCGCATAAATCACGGAAGGATCCATTAGTCGCATTTTGTCTCCTGTCTTTTAGCGGCAGAGCTCAGCTTTTAAAAGCTTTTCACCCTCAATTTTTTTTTAAATTAAAAAAAAATGTATATTGTCATTTTCTCACTTCTGAATCTACTTGTCTCATTAAAGAATCCTTACTATAGTGATTAACTGTATTTATTAAAATTATTATTTTTATACTCATATACACTCCCGGACAAAATTAAAGGATCACTTCAATTTTTGCAATTTTAATGGTTTTGTTGTGTTTATCTCTCCACGAGTATGTTTGCTATAATTCTCTATCTTTCTTTAATGTTTATTTACCATTATGGATTAAAGAAATGGACTTTTCTTTACCCAGCGATCCAGTCTATCATTGCAGTACTTTACAGAGCCTTTCGTTTCTCTAATTTTTTTTTTAATTTGTTTATTTGAGAATAAGTAAAGTAAATAACTGTTCCATGGCCCAAAGAAGAGAGTGAAGAGGAAGCAATCAGGGAAACCGCAAGTCGGCTCTAACGGTCACACTCTGTGGTGTTGTGAGTCGACATCAGGAGACGAGCAGGTACTCCTGCAGAAGTGGGCAACAACTGCCGAGAGGGATGACCGCTTTTTGCAGTTACACATGCGCTTCGGGATCGGCAGTCTACCCGCCTTTACTATAGCCACCTCTTAGAAACCTTCGGGAAACGCTTTACTCCCTGAAATGTTTCAACCCGAATCAGTTTTAGAGGAGGTTCTGTAGTGGTGTGGGGAGGCGTAAATTTAAACGCCTTTACGGACTTAGTGGCATTGGTCATGGCTCGGTACATCAGAGAGATCCTAGAATCTCATGCCCTTCGCCCCGTTTGTCGACCCTCGATTTCTTTTGGCGCCCGACAATGCTCGACCCCATGTTGCGGGTGTTGTTCAACAGTACCTTCGTGAAGATCAAATTGTGGCAATGGACGCCCGCAAGAAGTCCAGATATGAAACCCATAGAGCATGTCTAGGACATCCTTGCAAGACGCGTCAGAACACGACAGCAACAAAATTTAGATGATTTGCGGAACTTCTTGCTTCAAGAGTGAGAAAACATACCGGAAGAAGTAATTCAAAATTTAATCAGGGGAATGCCCAGAAGAATAGATGCTGTCAGATGCTGTCATTCAAGCTAGGGGAGGGAACAACAGTTACTAAAATCTTTTCAAAATCTGATGTGTTTTTATAAAATGTTTCTTTGTGAGCTTTTCTGTTTTTTTTTTTTTTTACCTTTTTCTGTATTTCAAAAAAATAAAGAACTTTACTTATCCTGTTAGTTTAACGGAAATAAATGTTATTATTATTTTTCTGTGATAGAGAAACAAATAGAGAAACAGACCAACATTTTCTTTAATTTATTATATTTATTTTAATAGATAACCTTTTCAATTATTTACGAACTCCTTTGTGGATAATTTAAAAAGTTTCTTCCACAATAGATCTTAACTTTTCTTTTATGAAGTTTGTAAGGAAGTTGAGATCAAAATGACATAAAATGGGATAAAATATTTCTTTTTTCAAAGTGAACAGTGAGGGAGGGAGCGATAGCCTTTTACGATCCATAAAACATTATTAAATTATCTCATAGAAATGAAAGACGTTGTCTTCCCACTGTTTTATTTTAGACGAGAACCATTTTTCGGCGCAACAGTGTCATCATCTGTGGTTCATCCCACTCACATAACACAGCGGTTAAAGGACAACTCGCCCTTTATCATTTGTATATTTTATTATTCTATCATAGATCACTGATGATGACGCTATTGCGTCGAAAACCGGTTCTGGTCTAAAATAAAACAGTGGCTTCCCACTGTTTTATTTTAGAGATTTGTGTTGTATATGTTGTGTTGTATCATAGAAATAAAAGACGTTGCCTTCGCAACGTCTTTTATTTCTATGATAAATCTTGTCCACAACATCTTACTATCATCTATAAGGACACCCATCGACTTTGAGCCCAATATGCCGAAAAAAAGTTTTAATTTTTGAAATGAGTGTATATTTTTTACCGATAACATGACTTCCCCTATACATCATATACCTGGGTATGTAAAAAATATTTTTTAAAACATAGACATTGTACACACCAGTATCTCACATGGAAGGGTTTCGTTAATGTTAGATTTAAGCGGATGTAGATCAGATAGGATTCGATAACATCAGCAGTTAGAGAAAATAAGGCATCAGTAAAAGCTCGAGTCATTCTAGGGAACAGTTGAGTGAAGGAACCGAATGGCTTGATTTTGTTCGTTTTTTTTCAAACAACACAAATCTCAAAAATGGCACAGTGAAAACTCAAAAACAAAAAACAGATGACAACAAATTGTTGATACCGAGGAAAGAATTTCCGGCATAATTCTCTGAAATTTAACCCTGGAATGTTAATCCATCAACAAGAAAAAATGTCGTTAGTGAATGAGCTCAAATTAATAGATGTTATCCTAGGGTTTTCAATTCAAACATGAAATTTCGTGTCGATATATTCATTACATTGGCAGTTATTCAGGTTTTGTGCTGACCACCCCTGTGATCCCTCTTCTCCTTGGGCTGAAAATAGGTGGTCGTCCTCAGGGGGTTTTATAGTTATCGGAGTTATCTTGTTCACAGACAAATAGAATTTTGTTTTCCTTTTTTAGAAAAAGAGTCTAGGAAAATACGAAATTCTGGTGAAATTTCAACATCGAATTTCTGACCGATTGCATAACTTCCCCTATACTTCGTATATCAGTCACAATCTAACAGACAGAAGGCCGAAACTTGGTACATTAGCCTCACTTCGGCGACAAGTCAGTATATCAAAATTCATGTCACATATCATGTCATTTTTTTCAGATAATTGCTTGATTTATGCGAAAACGGTTGGTTCTATAGAAAAATCGTATATTACAAAAAATATGTCCCTTTTGGGATTTCTGTTTAAAAATGTTTACCAAATTTGAAGTAGGACCAACGTACACAGAATTATAGCGTCTCAAAGATTACTTTCCATAACTTCTAACAATTATAGTTTTTAGAATGTAGATAAATAACTAAAATTTAAGAAAATAAAGAAATAATATAAAGAATAATAAAGATAAGTTATTCAAAAATATAGTTTATAACTCAATTATAGTTCACTGAACAGTATAAAATATACCGGTGGTCGGTGTTGTGTGAGAACATGAATAATAGACATTTAAAAAAAGTGGTGAAACATCGGCAATGTACTTCCCCAGAACGAATTAATCAATTAACTTTTCGCGCCTCTTCTAAATCAGGTCCACTGTTTGGGCTAATAATCAATAGTTCAATTGCATTGGGGCTCCTAAATCCTCATACTAAATTTTGTGTTGATACAATCTATAAATCGGCAGTTATTGAGGTTTTTGAGTTCATTCCCCTCTTCCCTTCCTGCGATACCGCTGAAAATTAATAAGTGTCATCCTTATGGGAGTTTAAATTAATATATTAAATGTCTTGTCAATACAAGATAATTACAACTGCAGTTATTAGAGTTTTTGTTTTAATAATTTATTAAATATCATATAAACTTTTTTTCCTATAATTCATAAAAATTATTTTAGTAAATAATATTATACAATATTATACAGTAAAGTTGTTAATATGTACAGTGGATGATCGAAAATCCAGCAATCGATATTGTTTTTTTGGAGTGCACTTTTTCTAGCCGTTAGCCATCAGTAACTTGAGATGTCACCGCCACTGTTGTGATGACGCTGCACTCTCGTTCACTTCACCGCGCGGTTTACAAGTGACAGGTTATTATTTGTAATTGTATCGTCTTTGTTTATTAAAATTCATTGATCCCCTTATTGATTTTGTTTTTTTATAACCCATGGATCAGTGGTTAAGAACCGGTACGTGCCAAAATCTCAAGCAAAACACGAACAGTGATGTATTGCCGAGTTCTACAAATGATAGGTCTGAAAATTCGGTGCAAAACGTTGAAATCGCTCAGTCTTCAGTTCTTCAAAGAGACGTTAAGAGAAAATATTGTGATGAATGAAATATTGGCCTATGACATTAAGGCGTGTTTCAATGTAATTTATCTCATTATGTGATGTGAATACATGGTCACCCTATAAAATTTATAATGCAAATAAAATAACACACTCGCAATAACAAATTTCACGAAATACAATCATTTTTACGAAGTGGTACAATTTAGCATGATGTTCTACCAAGTGGTAGGCGATCCAAAAAAGGTTTGGAAACGCTGTCTTAAGAGGCGTATAGACACGCGAGCAACGAGCCGAACATTAGTCAGTGCGCATGCCTGGGGAATAGTGCGCAGGCGCTCGACGAACAAGGGAGGCTCGGGGTCTGCTCCACCTGTTGTCGGTTTTTTGACGAACCATCAAAGGAATGTTCGGCTCGGGCTGCGGTGTGTGTGGACTGGTACCAAGCCGAACCGTCCCGACTTGACCCGAGCACTATTGTTTATAACCAATATTATAAACTTCTCAAATATTTAGGTTTTTGGAAGTGCACGTTCCTTTTTTTTTTTAATTAAATATATATTTAAATATTATTCAATAAATTATATTTTATTATGGCTTCTGAAGACTGGTCTCAGGAGCTTCAAATTCAGTTTGCTCAGGCTATGAGACAGTACCCAGTCATATGGGATTTAAAACACAAATTACATTTTAATAAAATAAAGAGATTGGATGCTTGGGAGGAATTATTCAAACACTTTTCCTAAAAAAGTGTTCATTTTAAACAATTTACATGTAAAAATATATTACGTATCATAATAAATTCGTATCCGTATTAATTGTACTACAAATATGTAAATTAATTACGTAAGTAGCTACCTACCTTGAGCATTTTCTGATTGAAGATTTTGAATAGTAATAAAATGATATACAAATAAACGTAAATTTGTTATCTGCAGGTTAACTTGTGCAGGTTATGTTCGTTAGTATGGTTGTGGAGCATCCAAATGCTCGGCTCGTCTCTGTTCGGCTTGGACTGTGTTCGTTGAAAACTGAAAACGAGCCGAACAGTGCTCGGTTCGTTGCTCGCATGTCTGTACTAGCCTTTAGCGGATTCTGGATATACATATACAATTTTGTGTTGATACATTCTTTCTATTGGGAGTTATAGTTTTTACAGACACACGCATGAACAGGCATTTTGTTTTTAACTTTTGGAATCCGATCGGAAAAGATGAAATTCTTTTGAAAACCTCACATCGAATTTCTGACCGATTATATAACTTCCTCTACACATCGGATAGCTGGGGACTTAAAAATAAATTCAGATTTAATATGAAGGTGTCGCATTTTACGTTGCATTGATCTTGTCTATAACATTCTACTAGAATTCCTACTATCGTGGCGTTGTTCTAATTGCCAATCTAACTTCAGATGTGTCTAGGGTAGTAAAGGCCCTTCAAAATGAAAAAATAAATAAAAAATAATAAAGACGATACAGATATTAAAAAATATTGGGGAGGTAGGGCCACTTTAATTGAAATTTCTTAAAGGTTTTTTTTTACAGCATGCTCCAAAATTAATTGATCCTAAATGTAATTTTAATATTTTTTCTATTAACAAATTACTTTCCAAAAATGACTCGAGGTAGCTTAATTTCCTTTCAAAACGTTTTACTCTTATAGAAATAACGCTTGTCGCAGACAATTAGGGCTTTGCCTCGTACTGCAGGCACGTGTTACATTAATTGATTGATTGCACGGGTGGGTCTTGTACACATATTATCCAAGGCCTGAAGGCCCCTCGCTAGTATTTAATTACCCTCTTTCCTATCTCTTTAATGAATTGCAGGATCCTTTCGAAGTTCTGTTTTTTCAACTTATCTGGGTTGAGGAATCGAAGATTCTCTATTGGAGATGTGAATAACCTTTACATTTGCCCAGCTTGTTTATCGTGGTTTCCTACAACACTTCACATCTTCAGCAGAAAGGACCCTCAACAAGACCCATTTTAAAGTGATTTTTTCTTACCGTCTAGTTGTCCTGTTAGGTACCCGGTCACTTTTCTCAATGTCAGTTCTTATTTTGTTGTTCGGTCTTATAATCAACAACCAATTGTTCGCGTCAAGATGGGTTTCCTTTACGCAATACCCATTCCTCCAGGACTGTTGAAAATAAGCGTAAAGAACTAATTTCTAGAGGGCGCCGGTAGCTCAGAGGTAGCGTTTTAACTGTAATGATTGTTCCCTCTATAACTCGCAGTGGAAACCGAGAACAGACATCAAAAACACTTGAGGGCGGAAATTCCAGTTACTGGACAAAAACCCTCGTGAAATCCCTATATTTCCGATTAGGAAAAGTCTGGAGTCCAAATGATCGCCACTTCTGCTGGGAAAGGGGTGAGAGAGAGAAAATAAGAAAAATAGTTATAAAAGAAAAACGTGGAAATATAATCTTCAAATAAACTCAAAAATCACTTCAAAATAACTAATAGACTGGTGAAATATCTAATACAAAGGATCCCCTCGAAAGAATAATATATATATATATAATAATTTCAAATATACTTCATTTACAATATACAGCACCTGGTATGTTCGCTCTCTGCGGAGGCAAGTTGGTCTCTCTCTAGCTCGACTAGGAATCGAATGTGCCCCTAAGTTGATTGATGGCTCACCTAGGAGATGAGCGCTCCCGGTGTACAACCGTTCAATCAACACAGGTACATTTCCGAACGACTATCGATAAATGAGATGGGGTGAGTTCCATATGTGAACCATATATGTAACTTCGTTACATATTACCCCCCTCTTCCTCCTCAAGAGAGGCAGGAAAACAAATCCGGTGGCATTACTCAAATATACCAGCTCATGTATTCACCCGTCGCAAGGATAGTCTAGCCATATACTATGGGGTGGGGTGGGGGACCCTCCCTGAAAAGCAAGGGGGATTGTCCCTCCTATCGTCACCAAACATCCTGTGCTGGGACGGCAGGCAGAGACTTAAACCGAGCTAAGCGGCCTTGCTACTCCTAGGTTGCGCACAAGCTCGCCTCAGCTGGTGGAAAAATTCCCCCACCCCCTCAAAAATGCCGGGGTTCCCAGATGACTGGTTGCGTAAACCGACAACCCATAAAGAGAAAAAAAAATATCAAAGGAAAAAATTTTCCAGTCACCTAAACTAGAAACTAGACTCACGATGAGTGGGTAACCTCTAAGTTTAGGCTGCGGGTGAGTACAATGATAAACCCATGGCTGGTCAGTAGTCATAATAAGTAACCAAAACAATTATACATCATATGTACAAATTACCACCGGTTTTGTCCAAAAATACTAATAACGACCATTGGTCTTTTAAAAATAAAAAACTTGCCCTCCAAAAACAAAAATTTTTTCCCACATTATGGATACTTCCTATTAAAATTTATACAATAATATCAATTTAACTCGAGAGTCAGCAGGCCTTGGTTATTTTACCATAAAATGCTCAGACTATTTCTGTTCTTCGCATTATCAGGAAAAAAGTAACCACAAACGCAAGTGTGATGGTGAACACAAATTTAATTGCGAAGGCAATTTGAGATCCTATGATCCCCAAAAGAAATGATTCCATCTCACTGTAAGGCGTTTGTAACGACATAAAAAAACCTGTAAGCTGATCTCGGTTCTATCCTTGAATTTAAAACACAAGTATAATTCAAGTATCCATTTATCTAACAATTAATGACAATTTCTTCCTAAGTCCGATATCATAATATACAAAAATTGACTTTCTTGGTTCAAAAGAGAAAAATCATTAAGACCCCATAATCCTAACAATCTTTTCCTAATTTACCAGTCTTCAAAAGTACAATATAGTAAAGAAAAATATGATATGACAATATTTACAAAAATTCTTCGGTGTCCCTTATCAAAAATTTACACAATTCAAAACAAATTAAATAGGGAACACATTTTCATTTTTCATTGAAGTTCATATAGGAAGGTATTCTAATGCATACTCATTTTTCAATAATTATATGAAACAAAAAACAACATTGTAATGACAAATATTCAATATAAATTTATGTTCACTATCCGTGATAAACCTTCTCATAACATCATCAAAATACATAATATTATATGGCCAATATATATATGTTATATAAACCTGATATGCATATTTCCCAAAAAAATACATATGAACATAAAGACTGAGGATAGACAACACTCACAATAGGAAAAACATATACAGAATAAGGATATAGGTACCAATGCACATATAACACATCAAAATATTGCGCAAATACAAATATAATAATAATCAAACAAACACAATTTAGATGTTTGCTAGCGACTGTAGAATTCAAAATTCTGGGGGTATTGAGGGTCAGTCAATGAAGAAAATACTATTCAAATGCCAACGTTTCGATATATTTCATATCATCATCAGGGCCTAACAAACATGGGGGTATCAAGATTAGAAAAATATAATGGGTGATCGATTAAAATTATATATAGGTACATAAATATACATTCACTCATACAACTCCACATAAATACATATATACATCCTAATACATTCACATACATATACACATTGATGAACAACAAGGAAACTTACTATGAATATAGATGGTTGAGGAGAAGGCATGAAGACTGTGAGGTCTTACGTTCAACTAAGGGTACAGCAGGGTCGAGGGTAACAGATAATAAATCCGGGGAAAACCCCAGTTAACGGCACTTAAATTTGAAGAGAACTACTTACTGGCTAACAGATATTTTACTATGTTGAGAAAAAATAAAATAAACTAAAAACTCTATAATTATATAAATAGTAACATAATTTAACTTATTAATTAAATGAAGAATTTTAGACAGAAGTGACACTAACCAAAAATGAAATAATACATAATAAAGAATAAATAGACACACAATGAAATTAATCTAAATTTTAAATATTAAATATAATTGGAGACAGAACTATGGATTCAGCAGTTTTGAAGCAAAACAATTTATGTTCATCAAATATAAAATAAACCATCAAATTTTATTTCGCCGTGGTATACCGTTTCAACTGTGAAACTTAAGCCTCCTTAGTCTAACGGGTGATCAGTCCGTCGAAAACAATAATAGACAGGCGACGTAAAATCTTACGCACGTCGTGCGCGCGAAGAATATTACTCAAGTATACCTTTATGTGCACACTATCACTATAAAACATCGTTATTTACTAATAATTGTAAACTATTTACCTTGGTATACTGCGTATTTACCGCTATGCGCGACTTTGATCCATTTGTCTCTCAGATATCCATCAAGGTTGGATCTGCGATCTGCACAGAAATCCAGACCTCGGGAATTTCGGTTGCTGTAATGGTTCCAGGGTGAAAGATCGTGACAGGACCTCGGCTATGTAGTTCCTCTGACCTGAAACGCCTCGCACCTCATACCAAAATGACATGAGATATCAAGAAACCATACGAGGCAACCTTCCAGACAATTAGTCTGATTTTGTCAACGCACTCAAATCAGAATGATCATAATACCAAAACAAATAAAAGGTCTGTGCTCACAGAACCTTAAATCGCAATAACAAATTGCGTAAAAAACCAAAATATATATCATAACCAATTACATTATTATCAATATAAACCATATAACAATCACATCTCTTTCGGTGCACATAATAAAAACCGCATAGTAGGTATCATAAGTAATCGAGTAGAAAACAATACATACATCTACAAAATTCACTTTGTTTAATCAAAACTCATTATTATAATCACAATTATCATTAAAAAACCATAAACATACCTTATCAAAGCAAAATCGTAAATCCAAATCAATAATTAGGCCATATTCATTTATAATTAAACACTTTTATCAATTAAAACATTTTTGGATTTCTTTTTCTTACTCGTTTTGCCATAAGAATTAGAATTACACTTGTTATTATTCACAATACATTCATTGATTAGACCTTTAAGCGAATCTCTACTTAAAGTAAATAATTGACTCTGTCCATTCGACGGAGAGGTTACTTTATCATTGGTTACATATCGACCTGCCTTGGCCGAAAATTGATTACCTTTGTAACCATAACTTTCAGAATTTCTATTTCCATAACCACCATTATCTCGCTTTCTGTAATAATTACCTTGTGAATTTCTATTCACATTGCCATTAGAAAAATTACCATTAAATCTATTGCGATTGTAACCATTATATCTAAAAAATCTCATATGATTACCTTTACTCCGATCAAAATGTTGATCACTAACCTGACCTTTACACAACAACCTTTTCGTATAATTGGTTTCGAAATTAGAACCATTATAATTTTCGGAACTTTCAATCAAACACAATTTGTCTACCTCTTCTATCAAATTGTATAACTCCTTAAGATTGGTAGGCCTATTTTGAAAATTACAGAAGCCTCTTGTTTTAGAGTTTATACCCTCTAAAACTATTACCACAATATCATATTCACTATTTCTATCAAGTATTTTGCAAAATTTCACCACACTATCAGCAAAATCACGAAAACTTTCGTCGACCTTTTGTACTCGATGAATATACTTAAATTCATATAATAGACGTACCTTGGGAGTGGTCAGTTCCCTAATAAATTTCTCTCGGATTTCATTGAAATCGCACATATTCAATTCCACTAATTTCTTCAAAATTCTATTCGACGGGTCCTTATAAGACAATCTCTTAATTATGTCACTCATATATTGCTTCTCTATCAAATAACAATCAAATAAATTTTCCAAAAATACAATTACACTAGTAGGATCATTAACGATTAACCTAGGAAATGATTCGATTCTCCTCTCAATATAATTAGGAATCTTAATTTTATTAGAAGTACATTCACTAACCTTTGAATCCATGCTTAGGAATGCGCTATTCAAACCTTGATCAGATTTTTCGGGAACTTCCGTTTTTCTGGATTTCCCAAATTTGGCTGATAACTGGTTGAGGTTTTCCCGATCTGCTTGCACGGCAGTCGATAAATTATTCAACCCCAATTGGATAGCGGCCATTATTCGTTTATTTTCAGCTCGTTCTCCGACCAAACTATTTACTTTGTCGGATAAAGAATTAATAGTGTCTATTAATTTTTCCATCATAGAAGGACTAACTGTTTCAGTCGCCATCTTAAGATTGCTAAGAAAACTAAAGAAAACAAATTAACAAACAAGATCCTACCTAAGTCTATAATCCCCAAAGTGAATCACCAAGAGGTCAAAGTTCCAAGAACTCCAGGATAAAGGTGCTCAACTATTCAAGTACTAAAACTTTCCACAAAAATCCAAAATCTTTCACAAAATATAAAAACGGGATCCAGGAGACTACAAATGAATTAGCTTGCCCATACAAACCAATTCTAACTTGCCCCGACAACTACCCACGCTAGAGACAAAAGAAAAAGTCTCAGCGTCTTCCTAGGCAGACTTTCGAAAGAAAGAAAAATGACGAAAAAAGAACAACGACCTTAACCACGCTCTCTGCTACCATGTGTGTAATGATTGTTCCCTCTATAACTCGCAGTGGAAACCGAGAACAGACATCAAAAACACTTGAGGGCGGAAATTCCAGTTACTGGACAAAAACCCTCGTGAAATCCCTATATTTCCGATTAGGAAAAGTCTGGAGTCCAAATGATCGCCACTTCTGCTGGGAAAGGGGTGAGAGAGAGAAAATAAGAAAAATAGTTATAAAAGAAAAACGTGGAAATATAATCTTCAAATAAACTCAAAAATCACTTCAAAATAACTAATAGACTGGTGAAATATCTAATACAAAGGATCCCCTCTAAAGAATAATATATATATGTATATATATAATAATTTCAAATATACTTCATTTACAATATACAGCACCTGGTATGTTCGCTCTCTGCGGAGGCAAGTTGGTCTCTCTCTAGCTCGACTAGGAATCGAATGTGCCCCTAAGTTGATTGATGGCTCACCTAGGAGATGAGCGCTCCCGGTGTACAACCGTTCAATCAACACAGGTACATTTCCGAACGACTATCGATAAATGAGATGGGGTGAGTTCCATATGTGAACCATATATGTAACTTCGTTACATAACCTACTCAAGATCGCTGGTTCGAAACCCAGTGGAGGCCGGGATGTTAAGCGATGGTTCAAAGCCTTTACGATGCCAGATACTCGTTAAAGACCCCTGCCTTAGATGAATACAAATTTAGGGTACCCAAACTTTAGGACTCCCATAGTAGAGTCGGACTCATGTCCACCAGTGTTACGAAAGAGCGCTCTAACTAATTCCGATAAAAGGTTTTGATAATTATAAAATATATTATAGACTGGCTAAAGCTCGATGCTGTCATTATTCCACCATAAAGTTATTGTTGAAACAACAAAACCGCTGTGAAATACGAGACTATAAGTTTTTTTGTTTAGAAGACTGGTAGATATTAGGTTGAAGGGTTTTTTGTTGTTTCAACTTCGGAAGGGTCTGGGATCTGAGCAGCTCTACCTTCTGAAAATGTATTAGTGAAGCAAAACTTCTATAAAGAGTTCTTTAGGAGGAGAGGTGGCAGAGAAAAAAAACTTAGGTAGCATGTACATGAACTTGGATATACATGTATATATCACTAGGAATTAGAGGCTCCGCCCCCTTGGCCCCCCTTAGTTGTCTACGCTCAAATTTGTCTGTGCGACTTTAAGATGATGAATTAAAAGAGACAAAGAAATTTTAGATTAGTAGCTATGTTACAGGATACTTCTTATCACAGAAATAAAATACCTTGTCTTCCCACTGTTTTATTTTTGACCAGAACCCAGAAAGTAGATGTTAAGAACTCCCTTCTCTCCTCACCTACCTGCTGTGAGAGGCTGGTTCCAAACTAAGGCAAGTAGCTGTCCTGTAAGAGATATATTGTAAACAGTTCCTTAGATTTCATTTTATTTATATTTATTATATTTTATGACAAAAATTACTTTGGCTCTATGATGAATTTTATACTATTGCAAAGATATTTTGTTTTATGCAGAGATTTATTTTATAGTTATCATGTATATTTGAATGGATGTTTTTGTATGTAGAGTGAGTGAACCTAGCTATCTCCACCACTGAAGATGACTCTGTTGCGTTAAAAACTGGTTTTGGTCAAAAATAAATAGTGGAAAGACAACGTCTTTTATTTTTATGAGAAATCTCGTCCCACAACATCTTACTATGACATGTGGATATTTATTAGTTATTGTGGCTCATGCTCGGCTTTAAAACGAGGACATATTGCCTAGTCTTAGAATGGAAGGAATTGTTTCTTAACAAAAATGTTTCTTATTAAATTTTCATTCTAATGCTAATGTGTCTTTAGTTTTGAGATTGAATCCATAATATCGAAGTTTTTGCGCCTCAAAATATGAAAAATAAATTTCTGTAAGAAATATTTTTAGTTTTTTTCAGAGTTTACGCTGTATAATGAAACAAAAAAATATATATCATTACTTTCATATACCCAGTAATGCCAGTCTGCCAATGATTTTAAGACGGGGTAGGGGGAGAGAAAGTCATCTGTAAGCTTCGGTGGCATTCGATCGTAAGAAAGTCCTGTAATGGCTACATCACATACTTTTGGAAAGGAGTAAGATCATTGGATGCTTTAGGTCCCTAGGTGCATGCACCCTCCAAAATTAAAGAGGATTCCGTGTGTGAATATAACGTTATATCTCTATACTCATAACTTAGAAAATGTCTTTGCTGGATGTGGTAGTTAGTACCCTTGAATATGGCCATGGTGGTTTAGTAGTAACAGTGACTGTCTAATTTCCTAGCCTCGGTATTTTTATTGATATGTTTCTTCAGTGTTTTCGGCACTGGATCATGAAGTAGCCTTAAAGGGGATCTCTGTGCTTGAATGCTTCTATTGGCTAGTTATGACGTTCAAAGGAAGCCAAGATGGTTAAGTAGTTAGTGTCTGCATCTACAAACCTTAGAAAATGTCTTAGCTGGATGTTGTTAGTACCCTTGAGATGGCCATGGTGGTTAAGTAGTAACAGTGACTGTCTACTTTCCTAGTCTTGGTATTTTTATTGCTATGTTCCTTCTGTTTATGACACTGGAGCATGAAGTACCCTTTCATTGCGGTTCCTGAAGCGTATAACACCTGAGTAGTTGACTTTCCTGACACAGGAGTATGCTATAAACTGAGGTAGGTACTTATGTCATCACCCCAGTATTTTAAAGATTATTGGAAAACTTTTAAAGGTACTTTAGTAGTAAATTATTGATTGTAAACAGTAACTAATAGATAATAGGATAATTATTTGACTCATGTCCGGGCTCTCAACTACAAGGTCATATCGCCTACTTCCAGAGCGCTCTTTCCTGGACTTGAGCCCGACTCTACTATGGGAGTCTAAGTTTTGCCGACCCTAAATTTCTATTCATCTTCAACGAGTACCTGACCATCGCTTAACGTCCCGTCCGAAAGACGCCGTGCTGAGAAATATATAAATATTAGGATGGGTTGAGAAATATGTATTAATTGGCCACATGCTAATTCATCTAAACGGTTTGATAGCAAAAGATACCCCTTAGAAATCATTGAGTCACAGCCTAAAAATAAAAACTGGCGAAACCCCTGCATGTGCTGGTTATAATATATAATATGATTGTCATACCTTTCTGTGGAAATATTTATATATTGATTATAAGGTCGTAGAAAATAAAAAATAATTATAACCCACGAGCTGATCTATTCGACAGAATAAGATAATCAGTAATTATTATTCATGAAAAAGACGGAGATTGATTGACTTTTAGGCTCAGCATTAATTGATTTTAAATCATCCATATTCAGTCTAACGTTCACCTCGACTGATGAAGGAAGAAAAATTACTTCAATGTATTTAAAAAATCAAAGCTAATTTTTTTCCACTTTTCCAGCTACATGAAGTATACTGCTAAAGTGACTTAAAGGGCCTTCAAAAATCCTTAATAACCACGCGGCTTAAAATCTCAAATGCCTTAAAGGGCTTAAGTGTCTTTGTGCCTCCTATTTTTTTTTATTTATTTTGGAATTAGGGGATGAATTGAATGCATTTCTTCTGAAAACTGAAATACGAATTTTTGACCGATTACGTAATTTCCCCTATTTTTTTTTTATGAGCTTTCTTAAGACTATTGTTAATAACCGGATGTGCTAAAGTGAGAAAGGGCCTTCAAAAGTCCTTTATGACCACGCGGCTTAAAAACTCAAGTGAATTAAAGGACCTTTAAATAATCATTGTTAATTACCACGTGGCTTGAAGAGTCTTAAATGTGTTGTTTTACTCAGTATTTGATTTTATATTTATAATTTGTACTTTAATAAATTATTGGATAATTGAGGCGTTGACAATGAAAAGGAGGTAAGTGCCATAGTTGCCGAAAATGATTTTTTTCACTGAAACGATTCCATGTTCCAAGGCCAATAGCGTTGAAAAGGAGGTAAGTTCTTATCTCCTCTCGTTTAGTTTTGAGCGATGTCACAAGATGCCGCGTTCATGTTATTTATTCATGCCTCAAATTGGTTTTTTGCTTCTCTTGGAAAATTTCAGTTTTGGCACTTACCTCCTTTTCATTGTCAACGCCTCAATTATTGAATATGAATGTTAACTGAGGAAGGGACGTAAGAACGTCCCGAAATGTCATCGTGAAAAAGACACTTCCGAAAAAGTTTATTTTTTTGTATTTTATTAATATAAAGATACAAAACTGTTGCTGGGGTGCAACAGCCAGAAACTATGTTCAGGCGTCAATGGCGTCTGAGCCCACCATACATAAACAACAGAACACTTCATAACGATCTCATGTTACACACGCACAGTACCTGAAACAATACAAACTAATTACATACGGGTTTTTAGCAAACTTTACACAAATACAAAAAATAAAATGAAATGAATAAATACAAACCCAGAAATACGTACATTATCTTCACAAAATTTAACACATAACCCCTACGAAGGTTAAGAGAAGATGGAACCGCGACTTACTGCCACCTTGAATCTTATTCGTTATTAATATTTTTCATCAATTTTCCTTTACTTTTACATCCCATGCATCAAAATTGTCTTTTAATTCCTTTTTATTTATTTTATTATTAATATTTTATTTTTTTAATTTATTTATTATTATTTTTCATTTGTTTTTGTCCTATAATTAAGATAAAATTTCGTCTCGAGGACCTGCCACTGCGTGCCCTTCCTCTCAGACGCCATTGACGCTACCATATCCTACATGTGTAACAGATTCTGGCTGTTGCACCCCAGCAACAGTTGTATCTTTATAATAATTAAAGACAAAAAAAAAAACTTTTTCGGAAGTGTCATTTTCACGACGACATTTCGGAACGTTCTTACGTCCCTTCCTCACTTAAAATTCATATTTAAAAAACTTTATTATGTAAAAACATTACAAGACAATTCAGATTTTATCAGTTCACTTTCCCCACAATAAAGGATATATTTATATTTGCTTAACCTAGTTCAGTCTTGTATTAAAATGTATGAACTCTGTTACATAGTGGGTAAGGTTTGACCCCAAAAGAGAACATTGAAGATAAACATCTTGAAATAAGGATGAAAGAAAGAGGCGCCTTCCATATAAAGTGGATACGAGCAACGCTATGGCTGGTTGGCATCTTGCATAAAGAATTACAACAAAAAAAGGAAGTTGTCGGTGCATCACCGGCAATGTACTTCCCCAGTGCGAATTATTAATTGATTTGATTGAAAATTAATAGGTGTCTTATAATAGTAGTAGTTCTTGAGGGCGCCGGTAGCTCAGTGGTTTGCGTGATTGTCTTCTGAGCTCAAGAACGTGGGTTCGAAACCCGACCGAGGCCCTTAGTTTATTTTATCTGGGAGGTAAAATAAACTTAGGCAAGCCGTCCTTCGGATGAAACGTTAAGCAATGGTCGCGAGCCTGTATAATGTCAGGTACTCGTTAAAGACCCCTGCCCTAGGTGAATAAAATTTTTGGTAGTAGAACTCATAGTTAAAGTTCTTCTAATCCCCAATTTCCCTTTATCCGATTCGGTTGAATATTGATAGGTTGTCATTTTTGTTGGGTTTTGGATCAACTTATTAAGTTGAAATTTTTTGTGTTAAGCCCCTTCTAATCTCCCTCTTTCCTTTGACTGAAAATCAAAAGGTTTCGTTCTTATGGGGTCCTGGATACACGTAAAATTTCAAGTTGATACATCAATCTTATTGGGATTTATCGGAATATGGAAGTAGTTTCGGTATTGCTACCATCTTCAATACAGTATTTGTTAAGTCGTGGCTGAAGATGGTAGCAATACCGAAAGTACTCCCACATATATATTTTTTTGGAAATAGTACAAACTTTCTTTTTTTCTTTATCTTTTAACTGATATTTTACAACATACTACATTTTGCAGACAATTATTTGTAAAACTGGTACATGCGAAGTTTTGTATGTGTACATACATAGTACCATGTAAAACTTGTTGAATCCCATTGAAAGCAACCTCTCTCAGCAATGAAAAAAAATATATTGATCAAATTAGACGTACGACCTTATGCACTTAAGCGACAAAATGTTTTTGTCATACTGTGTCGTGATCATTTTTTCTTGTTGTGTTGGTACCTTTTATAGTGGAAAAAACATTTTTAATAAATTGTGAAAAAAATAATAAATAATTGAATAAATTATTAGGTAGAAGGTAAATAAATAAATAAATAATAAGTAAACATGGTTATATGACTTTTATATTGATGTAAGGATACGATCTCTGGGGACCAATGAAAGGTTCTGTCTCCCGTTCCTAGCTTCAAATTATCAGGCAATGAAGTCTGTTATCTTTCTGAAAGAAAATTGTTTCAAAAACACTTCTTGGAAAAGAATTAGTATTTTTTTTATTTAGTTGATTCATATCGTACTTAGTTATTATGACTCATGTGTTGCCTACTACCAGAATGGTCTTTTGTAGCTCTGGTGGACATTAGTCTGACTCTACTGGGCAGTCCTAAATTTTCCCTACCTAGGGATCTTTAACGAGTACCTCACATCACACAGACTCGAGGCCATCGCTTAACGTCCCATCTGAAGAAAGGGGTGCTCAAGTTTTTTTACCTGCCAGAAAAAATGAATTAAGGGCCTCGGCCAGGTTTCGAACCCGCGATCTTGAGTTTAGTAAGCAAAAACCCTATTAACTGCCGATGTATGGAATATATCAAAATAAAATATGGTATGAGGATTCAGAAGCCCCTAATTATTGATTTTTTAGCTGAATTGGTCGATTAGTTTCGGCGGGAGAGCGAAAACGTTATTGATTAATTCGTCTGAGGAAGTACATAGCTGGTGTCGACTATTTTTACCTAGTGTATAGCAATCATATACACGTTTTCGTTGAGATTCTTTATTTTTTGTATATTTTTTATATTCATTCAACGTTTCAAGTTGACCGAAGTTCGTGACTAAATCAAAAACTGGAGGTACTCACATCACATTTTTTGGTTTATACTTAGTATTTTAACATTATAGTTCGTTATTGCCCGGCTTTAACTATGAATTATAAAGAAAACACGAATGTTTTTTAAATATTGTCTATTTCGCAAGATATATAAAATATATGGGAGTACTTTCGGTATTGCTACCATCTTCAGCCACGACTTAACAAATACTAAATGGAAGTTCAACTATTTTTACAATCTAACCGGTAGGTAGGTACCCTTACTCAGCCCCCCCATGGGGGTTTCCTATCCCTCCTGTAGGTACAGTTAATTCTTCCAATATATGAAACATCAAAAATGAACCTCCGTTCCAAATCGAAATCCCAATAACAAAAACTCCGAAACAGTATGGTATACAATGTATGTATGATGTCATCATATGTGTATTTTAATCAACCTACACCATCCCAAAGCCTTCATCATTAAGACCCCACCCCGAAACGAAAACTCATCTCCAACGCTCCACACAGTTGAAGAGTACATATTATGTATGCATAAATAAATCAAAGATTAAAAATGTACAAATAAAAAAAAAAATACATAGGTTATTGAGAAAGTAAGTACGTATACACAGAAGTGTTTCACAATCTCTCTGCAAAAATGTTAAATATTATCTTTAACTATGAGGTCATATCGCCTACGGTGAACATAAATCCGACCTATGAGAGTCTGGTATTGTACAGGCTCGAAACCGTCGCTAAACTTCCCATCGGAAGATAAAGAACCTAAGGGCTTCGGTCGGGATTCGAACCCTTGAGCGGACAAACAGCACTTAACACAGGGGGCCGCCCCCTGCCTTTCCTTTTGAAATTTCTTGCACATGGCGATTTAAGAAACATATCACAATGTCTATAGAAAAACTAGAAATTATTGTTCTATGAAACGTGTAGAGCTTCGCAGAAATAAGACAGAATGATACTCACATATATCCAGGAGGTGTGTGAAATTGAATTTCTGTCACATAGGTTACAGTTATCAATAAGGAAGGACAGGTAGACCCTTCGTTCTAATATTAGCAGAGAGTGGCGAAATAACCCCACATTTATTAACACACATAACAATTTATTCTCGACATAAGTTTTGGTTTTTGTCTCATATAAAGGAACAGTGGACACCAAACATTTGGTCTCTGGTCTTATAATTTTTTAGGATCCATAGCGAAAAAGGATGATCCAAATGGGAAGTATTGTCTTTTTATCCTCAAAATGTACTCCTTACAATATTTTAAGAAATTCAATGCTCAATTTTCATCGGAATTTCATTTTTTTTCACCTCTGCTTCCAGAATGAAAAAAATAGTTTCCTGTCTGAATATTCAACCCTAGAACCTAATTTACTGTAGATATAATGAATATATCAACTCGAAACTTAGTAAATATTTTAATTAAGTCAATATAGAGAGCAAGGTTAGAAATACAACTGAATACATAAACAATTGTTCTTTAGGATTTTGGATTGGTTTTTGAGTAAAGCCTCTCCTCTAATCCCCCCCTTCCATTTTGGCCCATTTGGTCCTTATAGGGTTTTGGTCACACATATAACATTCCCTGTCGATACTTTCATTCTATTGACAGTTATTCGACTTTTTATGTTAAGCCTCCCCCCTAATCGCTTTCTTTCCTTTGGTCAATTTGGCTGAAAAACAATAGGCGTCATCGTTAGAAGGTTCTGGATTCACATATAAAATTTTGTGTCGATACATTCATTGTATCGGGAGTTCAAAGCCAGGTTTTTCTTTTTTTAAATTTGGAATCTAGTGGTCGGAAAATATGAAATTCCGTTGAAAACTCTTCATCGAATTTTTGACAGATTACGTAACTTCGTATACCTGGGGAAGTAAAATTCAGTCAATACTGACGTATTTCTTTTTGAATAATTGGAAATAATTAAAATATATACCATCAATAATAGAAGGTTTTGGTCTAATATAAGGAAGTGTAGATATTTTGTTCGGCATGTATATCTGGGGTATAACCGCTGAGGGGTGGATGGGGAGAAGGAAATTGAGGGGAGGGAAGTGTATAGATCCTAGGAATCTTGTTTGCCAGCCGACCTTTTGTTTACCATGTATGTCTGTATATCATGTATCTCCTGGAATATGTATATCGTATACTATAATATTCACTGTCATTTACTTCTTGTCATTTAACTTCACTCTCGAGGTGTCTGGATGATAGAACTGATAGGATAGCAGTGTCTTCTACAAAGGTGTGCTACAGTGTAATTTAAAATAAAAAATTCAATTTTCTACTTTATCACTAAACTCAAAGGACAATCGAAAGTTAAAATAAGTCAGAATTTCATATAAAATAAAGGGACACTCAACTCACTCACCTTCCCTTCAAAACTTGATATATTAACCTTGAACTGTATCTGAACAAAAGGGAATTTCAGCTTAAATGGCGGCGTCAAAGCCACCGCTAGGACTGAAAGTTTCGTTATGAACCTCACATGAGTTAACAAAGAGAGCATTTAGCTTTAGAGCTGATTAGCGTGACCTTTGAACAGAAAATTGAAAAGTTTCTTAAAACATTTCCTAACATCTACATGAATTTTATTGAATTATTAAAACTATTTGAGGAAGAATATCCTTGATTTGAGACCAGTATAATGTTCACTTGATGAAGGTCCTTTGAAAAAAAAAAACAGATCGGCCTTCGGTCTTCCCATAATACATTATTATACATTCTATAGTTAGTTTTTGATATTGACTACAATATAAAATATACTGGTTATAAATTGTTTTAATGTTTGCAAAAGTTTTGACAATGTCTGAATAATTGCGAAACGTTAACAAAGATAATATAAATATATTTTGGGAGACCGAAAGCCAATCTTCGACTAATAGAAACTATTGCTAAAAGTTTTGTAATATTCAGTTAATTACTTTTTTGTAACCTTTAGAACAAGGAAGTATTCTATTTGTGCAAAATTGAGAGTACGAGTTATGAATGGAACTTCATATTTCAAGCACCCTGAACATGTTTTGACGATATTTTTTTTAAACGTTACCTCGAATTACGCGAAAACTGTTAATCCTATCAGGAAAATGGTCCTTACCAAAAATGTTTCTAATTAAATTTTCAATCGCCTAAGTGTCTTCAGATTTGAAAATTATCAATAAAGTCAAAGATATAGCTCCTGAAAGAACGTAACGGTGTTTATACTATAACGTATAGCAAAGAATTTTAAAATATATTTTTATTATTGGCAATATTTTATTTAAAAAAATAAAAAATAAAATTTATGTTATTTAGCCATAACAAAAGTTTTGTACTACCACTTTCTCCATTCCAATATCATTTCATAGCGGCTTTACTGGGTATAAGAAAGTCAATCTCAGAGATACGCTGTACAATAATAGTAGACATAATAAGTAATACAGATGTATCAATCCAACTATATATTTTATTTTTACCACAACTAGTTTCGGCAATTTGCCATCTTCAGGTGGTGGAATTATTTGAGAAGGGGTCAAAAGTCGCAGTCAGTATCCAGCTGGTCCCTGATTGATATGTGTCCATTTCATTGACCCCTTCTCTAATAGGTTTCACCACCTGAAGATGGCAAATTTCAGAAACTAATGCTAAAAAATAAAATATAAGTTGGACTGATATCTCTGTAATTACTTATTTAAGAAGTATCGATAGGTTTAAAATATCGAGGCTATCGATAGGTTTTAAAACTAGCAATAGTACTATCGAAATATTTTTTCAAGCAGAAGTGACATCCAGTTTTTTTTTTTTTTTTTTTTTTTTTTTCATTGGAGGGGGAAATGCTGTGACGCACATCCAGGGAAGGTAGCCCTGGATAGTGTGGGACTCGAGACGGTTCACCATCACCATACCCACTAAAACCCCCTCCTTGCCGATCCTGATTCCCTTCCGCGGAACTGACGGTCTGTCATTACTTCGCGGAAGGGAGGAAGGGTGGCTGGTAACGCCCCTTCTTCTGTTTTATTACCGCTACTGTTCCTTGTCAGCCCTCTCCTGAAGGGCGAACCCGCCCATGATGAGCGCTGCAAAATCGCAGCCTTCATCCCACGACTCCTGGGAGCGCAGCATAGCGTCCACGTAACTGGTAGCAGTCAGCGGGGCGCCCATGCTGCACTCCAGATTTTTCCTTCCCTCCTCAAATCTGGGGCATTTGAGGAGGACATGCTCCGCCGACTCCGTCTCACCAAGGCACGCGGGGCAGTCTGGTGTTGTTGCTGCCCCGATTTTGTGGAGGTACCCCCGGAACCCACCGTGTCCCGTGAGTACCTGGGTGAGGTGGTAATTCACCTCCCCATGCTTTCTGGTGAGCCAAGGCTCGACTCGAGGGATGAGCCAATGGGTCCACCGTCCCTTTGTGGACTTGTCCCATTCTTCCTGCCACTCCCTAATTGTCCTGGCCCTCTCTGGCTCTGCTGGACCAGGGCTGGCCCCCTCGTCCTGATAGAAGACCCGGTTTCCCCTGTGGTCGAAGCGCTGCACCACCTCTTCCACCTGAACCGGGTCTTGTTTCCTTTTGAAGTGTCGCGTACGTTCCCGTGCCAAGAGGTCAATGGGGGGCAGCCCAGCAATTACATAGGCAGCGTCGCCAGAAACTGTTCGGTAGGCACATGCGACTCCCAGTCACTCTATGCTCATGTATATGTACCATGTACCATGTAAGTAATTTAAGGAAGACAAATAAACAGTGTAAGTACCTATATTTATTTTAGTAGCAAAAAAGCTCAACAACAGTACGTACTTCAAGTGATGAGATCGGTTCGTTAACGCAATCAGCAACTAAACTACAAACTTCAATTGCACATAAAAATATGAATTCAAAACACACACATATATCATATATTGACCAGATGAGTTTCCATTGTTAGATACTAACAAAAAATATCACATCAAAAACGAACAACTAAAATCTAACCCTAGAACATCATATACCTCAACAAAATAAAATAAAACAAAAAAACCAACAAGTTCTGTATTCGGCACTCCAAAAACGACATTTAGCGAGTTTTTTTTGGACCCACATCCTTATGGAAGTAACTCCACACATCGGACTTCCGTTTACGACTCATTTTTCAGTACAAAACAACGAAACACTCTACAACAACAGTAAATGTAATCTTCCTTCGATTCAGTGGATCCCAGAAATACAAAACCCTTAAACAATCGATAGTTTAACACCGATAGTATCAAACTATCGTTAACATCAACTATCGTTAGTTTTACATCCCTAGTTGACTCCAAGGACTACCGGAGCTACAAGTTAGTTTTGGGAGGCGAACTGAATGGTTGATGAACGTGACTTTTGACCTGTTCTGCCCTGGGGCATTTGAGGTACAGTTTGGTCTGACCTAACTTCTCTACAACCGAACCATTAACCAAAGTGATGAATTGTGGTTATTTTCTCAACATCCCTTATGGCTGTTTGTCCAGTAGAGTACTCATGTATTTTTTTCTGCCCATCTCAATTAGTGATCACTCTTCAGTATGGTAGCAGGGGAGCAGCAGTCTATATTTGTATTAAATACTTGCTTCATACCCCAATGACATTTTTCCAAACTTCTGAATCCAAAAAAAATAATAATATTTTGAATCCCTGGCTATGTACTTCCCCGAACGAATAATCATTTAACTTTTTACCTTCCCTCCAAAACATGTCGCCCATTTGCGCTAATATTCAATAGTTGACTTACCTAGGGCCTTCCAAATCCTCAAACTAAATTTTTGACGATAAATTCATTACATCGGCAGTTATTGGGGTTTTTGAGTTGAGGCACCTCCCTTCCCTTAAGCCGATATCGCTGAAATTTGACTGGTTGTTCTCATTGGATTTGACTTTAAATATGAAATTTCATGTTGATACATTCATTATATTAACATTCATAATTATTGGGGTGTTTGAGTTGTGCTCCCCCTCCGATCCCCCCTTCCCTCCAGCCGATTCGGCTGAAAATTTGTAAGTGTCGTCCTTATGAGATTTTGAATTCACATATGCAATTTTGTGTCGATACATTTATTACAAATACAATTATGCTCTGATTCCAGCCTTTCCTTTGGTCGATTCGTTTGAAAAACGAGGGCGCTCACAAAGTTCTAATCACACACACAGATAAACATCATCGCAAAAATGGTCAAAACATATTCAGGGGACCTTGAAAAATGAAAATCCGTTGAAAATTCGATATCTGATTTTCGGACGATTTCAATATTTTCTTGTATAAGAAAGTAATAATATAATGGAAATAAATTAGTATAAGAATAATAGTACTAATAAATACAGTAAATGAAGATTTAAATTATAATTTAAAATTATAATAAATATTTTTTATAATTCTTCGAAAAGAATACAAAGTATAGAAAAATTTATGAATAAAAAATAAATAAATAGATCAATAAAAGTAAAATAAATTGAGTAAAAGAATAAAAAAATAATAATATTAGTAAATAAAAAAATAAGCAAAAGTAATATTGTAACTGTGCCAAGAAAATAAAAATTAAAGTGTATGTAATATTGTTATAGTATACGAAACACTCTTTAATATCTTATAACAGTTCTTGAACAGTAGAAAATTAATTGAAACGTTCTGATTCAGCCAAATGGGAAGGAGGATCGGTAGAGAGAGTGAGAGAGAACGAGAGAGAGAGAGAGAAAGAGAACATAATTCGACACTAACAATTTTTTTTTTTTGTTTTTTAATAACATTTTTCCAGGAAAATCTTACTTTACTCCATTACCCATACCTCCATTTTATCGATACTCCCATACTTCGATAAGAGATTAGCAACCTGGTACCCTGATGAAGTGCTGTGCTATCATGATGGGAGCTATGGTAACATGATGGAACGGTGAGGTGTGTCTGTCCTCGAGCTAGCTCTAGAGTTACCAGACATAGTCTGTAGATTGATAGGCTCCGGGCTCGGCTCATTCAATCAGTAACTCGAGAACTTAACTGAATGTCATCAAATTGATACAGGCTTTCCTCACCCGTCGTTAAAATATATCTGTATCCGCTCAGGCTAACCGTAAATGTGGCACCATTCTGTATTCAAGATACATATATATATTGTAACGTTCTATATTGTCCATTACATGTAATATTTAAGAAATGGAAAATAAAATAAGTAAATACAATCTGTTTAGTAGACCTAAGGAAGGTTACTGGGGGTTATCAAATCGATTTGTACCAGGGTCGATATAGTTTCAAAATATATCAAATCATTTATTTCAATTATGTCATAAAATGAAATGTTAGGCTAATAATTAATTAACTATAAATGTAAGCAACTAGGATTGTATACGGGAATATGAAAGTGATATAAAAAAACCCAGATGTTTAGTGCTAAAGGCTGTAAAAATTGTGGGCCAATGACGGAGCTGAATCCAAAACAAGAGAGAAGTGGTCTGTCCCCTCGTGGAAGGAGTCGTTGTTCAGAGTGAGATGTGATAGGGTGTCTGTGGAGGGATCTGTGGAAAGATGTGCAGTGGAGTAAGTGTGATTGTCTGAGGACATAGAAGAAAAAGTGTGTGTGTATCCCGTAATAATGAAGATCAACTGGTAAAGACATCCAGAGGCGAATAATTAGGAAATGAGGAATGGCTGTTTCATGATGGAATGACTAACAAAAATCAGGAGAGGACGTCAGAGGTCTACCAACAATCCCATCTCATCAGTGGTACAAAACGAAATCATCGATCATCAACTCAATACAGCATGCAAGCCCCGCAGGTTTAGTTGAATGTGTGTTTAAAAAAAAAAAAATCTCTATGTCTGTAATTTTTATGTGATACTAACCCATGAAAAAATGTGTCATGATGAAATTTAAAATAAAAGAAAAATGTAACAAATTATTTTAAAGTAATTATTTTATTTATAAGTCATACATAACCCGGTCCTCTAATAATCGTTATTGTATATAACTATTATTAATATAATTTAAATTAGAATAGCAAGTAGCACTAATAACAAGCGTTACAAATGTCGCTTCGAACAGGGACTTGAAAAATTAAGGACTTGAAAAATTAGGATTTGAAATATTAAATTTTTATATGGCGCCCGAAAAGAAAATTATAAAAGGACCTTATGTATGATTTTGTAAAAAAAAGAAATATTTGTAAAAATTAATTTTAAATCTGTATAAAAAGTTAGCGTCCAAAATGGCCGACTATAATAGAAGTTCTCAGAGAACGAATCTGAACAATAATGGTGGACAAAATAGAATAAATTATGATAATTGCCTTCAGCCGGAGAGTGAGACAAATGTAAATTTAAATACCATGATGGAAATGATAATAAAAAATATGAACGTAAAATTTGAACAACAATCAAAACATTTTAATGAAATGAATTCAAAATTCGAGCAACAATCAAAACATTTTAATGAAATGAAGTCAGAAATAAAGTTAGAATTAAATTCAAAAATTGAGGAATTAAAGGAAGACTTAAGCATAAAATTTGAAAATGTAAAAAAGAATGTAAACAAACGTTTCGATCAATTTAATAAAATTGTTGATCTGAAATTTAGTGATCAAAGTTTAGAAATAAATCATAAATGTGAACAAATAAATAATATGATTGTAGATAGACAGGAAAATGGAGAAATAAAGGAAAATAATGAAACACAGAAGAAAATAAAATTCAATAAGAAGATAGACAAATGTAAATTTATTAAAACCATAATAGCTAATGGTATTGTTATAAAGAAACATAATAATAAGATAGAGAAACTAAAAAAACATAAGATAAATAAAATTAAAAGTCCTAGAAAGATCGGATATGGAAAAACAAATTTTCATAGATGTGTAAATAAACGTAACTATAACAAGTGTAAAAAACTTGAGTTCAAAAATAATCATAATAAAAATAATTTGGAAAATTCGAAAACAAAATATCTACGTCAAAGAAATAAACGAATAAAGAAAAAGATAAGTTTAAACATTAGTAACAAATTTAGAAAAATAGATAATCGTAAACTAAATTATAAATATAAAAGAAAGAAAATAATAAATGTTTAACCGATGAAATTTTGGATATTGAAAATTGCTTGTCTAGGATTATGATCTGGAACTATAAAATGTAACATTAAAATTAATAAAAAAATAGAAATAGAAAGTATCAGTTAATATGTTGAATTTTGTCGAAATGAATAATTGCAAAATAAAATGATATAATTAATTAATGAAAAATGTACCTGAGATTTGATATCACAATTTTATCTGTCAAGAATTGTTTGCATGTAAAATTTGAGTTAATAAAAATCAATAAAATGAATGAAATTAATGTAAACAAAAAAGTTGTCACTCGAGATGTAAATAGGGTCTAATTAATAAATAATTGTAAATAAAGAATAAATTAAACTAAAGTTAGAAATAAATATGGGACGTAGTTAACATGATGTGTCAACCAAGTCTAGAGACGTACTGATGAATAGATAAAGGATAAGACAGCTGTTAGAGTCTTTTATGATAAACAACTGAAGTTTGTAAACACGTCAAATAATGTTAATATTGATTGTGTATTTGTTTATGGTATGTCTTGTTATTTTTAATATGATGTATGCTATTTTTTTATTAGAGTGGTGGTATTATAAAAGAGGTAATAATGACCAATGTTGGGTCTGAGACTGATTGAGAATATGAGAGTGGGTGATGCTCTGTCTAAGAATAAAAAAAAAATAAAATAATAATTATAATTAAATTAAATGATATGTAAATAATGGGTAGTGAACTCTGCATTCTGTACAGAATATTTTTGATTTTAAATGTTTTTAAATAAAAACATATTTATTTATTGTAATATTATATTTATGGTGGTTATTTTTATGGGAAATTTTATAATAAGGGTTAGTCTCGAATTGAACTATTTATTGGTAGTTATGCATGCATTTTTTTTGGTATTGGTGATAAAATAAAAATATTTATAAAAAAAAAAAAAAAATATATTAGTTTAAAGGGTTTGTTAGTGTTATTAACCGTAATTGTCAACAACGTGGGCCATGTTGATTTAAGGAGTTTAGCGTCCTTACGGAAACGAGTTATATTAACCCACAAATGGTTTTTGAGAGCGATAATCGCTCGTAGGTTCAGAATAATAGATTGATAAAAGGAATTATCCTAAAATGGATAATAAAAAAAAATAAAAACATATAATATTGAAATATAACCTTGAAAGTAATTCCGTATAATAATAATAATAATAATAAATAAAAAAAAATTTTGTAAGTGAAACGGGGAAAATGTTATAAGAATATTTTTTTTAAGAATATCATCTTAAGAGCATTATATAAAAATTAGTGCAGTAAATCAATAGGGAAAGTAAGTCGAGATAGCGTAAATAAAAGTAGTAAAATATAAATAATTATCTGAGTTATGTCTAATTGTGACAGTGATGTTATTAATAAATGGAATATTAAATAATAAATAAATATGGTAATGAAGGAAGTAAATAAAAAAAAAAAAATATAGATAATTGAAAGGAGAGAGGGAATTGTACTTTTAAATAGAAGGAAGGATTAAAGAATGATTATTAAAAATTTTTAGGCTTAGCCTATAGGTGGGAAGGAATTGGATTATGAGTACTTTATGGTAGTAGGCGAAGATCCAAGGAGATCAGGATGGTTAAGAGATACCAGGGAGATTATTTAAGAATTTTAGATTATATTAAGGAGTGTGGGTAAATTGTATGGCAAATTAATGATTAGTGTTGGAATTTTGAATGTAGAATTTGCGTATGGAGAATAGAGTAGTGGTAAATAGAAGAAATGAGAAAATAAAGTAAAATAAGAAAATAAATCTAATATAACATTATGATAAGACGTAAATAAATTAATTGAATTGGATTTGTTACCTAATTGTTGTATAATATTATTAAAAAGAGTTACCTTGAAGAATGTATTCCATAATAGACAAAAAATTTGTGTGTAATTAATTAAGTATAGAAACTGGGTCACCATGTTATTTTTGGGTCGCCAAGTGATACATATTACCATAAGATTATGAAATAGTTTGGTACTAAACACGTATGTAGGCAAATGAATGATATATTTTGTTATTTTAGCAGAGGGCAATGTAACGTTCTATATTGTCCATTACATGTAATATTTAAGAAATGGAAAATAAAATAAGTAAATACAATCTGTTTAGTAGACCTAAGGAAGGTTACTGGGGGTTATCAAATCGATTTGTACCAGGGTCGATATAGTTTCAAAATATATCAAATCATTTATTTCAATTATGTCATAAAATGAAATGTTAGGCTAATAATTAATTAACTATAAATGTAAGCAACTAGGATTGTATACGGGAATATGAAAGTGATATAAAAAAACCCAGATGTTTAGTGCTAAAGGCTGTAAAAATTGTGGGCCAATGACGGAGCTGAATCCAAAACAAGAGAGAAGTGGTCTGTCCCCTCGTGGAAGGAGTCGTTGTTCAGAGTGAGATGTGATAGGGTGTCTGTGGAGGGATCTGTGGAAAGATGTGCAGTGGAGTAAGTGTGATTGTCTGAGGACATAGAAGAAAAAGTGTGTGTGTATCCCGTAATAATGAAGATCAACTGGTAAAGACATCCAGAGGCGAATAATTAGGAAATGAGGAATGGCTGTTTCATGATGGAATGACTAACAAAAATCAGGAGAGGACGTCAGAGGTCTACCAACAATCCCATCTCATCAGTGGTACAAAACGAAATCATCGATCATCAACTCAATACAGCATGCAAGCCCCGCAGGTTTAGTTGAATGTGTGTTTAAAAAAAAAAAAATCTCTATGTCTGTAATTTTTATGTGGTACTAACCCATGAAAAAATGTGTCATGATGAAATTTAAAATAAAAGAAAAATGTAACAAATTATTTTAAAGTAATTATTTTATTTATAAGTCATACATAACCCGGTCCTCTAATAATCGTTATTGTATATAACTATTATTAATATAATTTAAATTAGAATAGCAAGTAGCACTAATAACAAGCGTTACAATATATAGTAATCCTGTGAAAATCTGAGGACGAGTTAAACGGAAAAATAAGACTTTCATAATCGCTAAAGATACATTTTGAGGTCTAAGTATATTTTACAAGATTATGTATAAGAAAACGTTTATTTATTTTTACGTTATATATACATTTTCTTTGTTTCATTGAAAAATAAGGATACATTTTGAGGTCTAAGTATATTTTACAAGATTATGTATAAGAAAACGTTTATTTATTTTTACGTTATATATACATTTTCTTTGTTTCATTGAAAAATAAGGATACATTTCGAGGTCTAAGTATATTTTACAAGATTATGTATAAGAAAACGTTTATTTATTTTTACGTTATATATACATTTTCTTTGTTTCATTGAAAAATAAGGATACATTTCGAGGTCTAAGTATATTTTACAAGATTATGTATAAGAAAACGTTTATTTATTTTTACGTTATATATACATTTTCTTTGTTTCATTGAAAAATAAGGATACATTTTGAGGTCTAAGTATATTTTACAAGATTATGTATAAGAAAACGTTTATTTATTTTTACGTTATATATACATTTTCTTTGTTTCATTGAAAAATAAGGATACATTTTGAGGTCTAAGTATATTTTACAAGATTATGTATAAGAAAACGTTTATTTATTTTTACGTTATATATACATTTTCTTTGTTTCATTGAAAAATAAGGATACATTTTGAGGTCTAAGTATATTTTACAAGATTATGTATAAGAAAACGTTTATTTATTTTTACGTTATATATACATTTTCTTTGTTTCATTGAAAAATAAGGATACATTTTGAGGTCTAAGTATATTTTACAAGGTTATGTATAAGAAAACGTTTATTTATTTTTACGTTATATATACATTTTCTTTGTTTCATTGAAAAATAAGGATACATTTCGAGGTCTAAGTATATTTTACAAGATTATGTATAAGAAAACCTAAAGAACTGCCTACGTCACAAAATAAAAGAGAGCTGGTTCTCTTTGTGGATCAACATGGACCTAACAAACAAACTTAGGTCCATCAAAGCAACTATCGATAAATGGCAAAGCTCCGAAAGGCAGAATAGGCAGGAGGAGGTATGTCTGATGCGGCTCTGTGTAGGCCACACTCGCCTAACCCATGGCCACCTCATAAACAGGGCGATGGCCCCGGGCTGTGGCAGGTGTGGGGCCTGGCCTCTCACAGTAAGGCACATCCTGGAGGGGTGCCCTGGATATGATATACTAAAGGCCATGGGTTTGCAAACAAGAGACCTACATGAGATGCTCGGAGACGACAACTCATCTATCCAAGCTGTCCTAAGCTCAATGAAGACAACCCACCTCATTGAATTTATTTAATCAAGTATACGGCGTCAAAAATCTATGAAATTGGACGCCGACAAATAAAATTATTCTATTCTATAAGAAAACGTTTATTTATTTTTACGTTATATATACGTTTTCTTTGTTTCATTGAAAAATAAGGATACATTTCGAGGACTGAGTATATTTTACAAGATTATATATAAGAAAACGAATGGCTTCTGCATCATAGTTTTTTCTGTGATCTGCGTGAAATCGTGACAACGAATTGTCAAAATGTCAACCTTTATTCTGTGGCTTATAATTGTTTTTTTTAAATACAGCATTTCTTAATTGTACAAGGAATGACATTGGGAGCGGGTTTTCCAGCTAACGTTTCTCTGTTGTTGACTATCTGTTGTTGACTTCATTTCCATATAAATGTTCTCCCCTCTGAGATGAGTCCTCCGGGTATCATCTCAACATTGAATGGACTATTGTAATCCTCTTCTTTTTAACCTTTAGATACTCATTTTGTATTCTCCTATATACAGTAATAAAATTATTATATTGTGGATATCAAGGCGACGCGACCATAAAGGCGAACTGAGTGGCCGCCTAAGGCTGCAGAATCTGGAGGGCGGCAAACAATTTTTTGCAGTGAAACTTCTGTACGCGCACTGGGCAACTTGGGGACTGGTAAATGAGTTACGAAATTATGTGACGTTCTGAACGTTAGTTCGTCTCCCAAAAAAGTGGTTTAAAGTTTCCTTTTTTGAAAACAAAGTATAATCTGTGAAGGGCACCGACTAAAGACCTTACATTCCAAATTTGACCGAAATTTAACTATTGGTTTGCGCACAGGGGTGAGTGAAAGCATATCACTTTTTTGAATTCTGAGAGTGGCATTTGAGGATCGTTGGACGGGCTAGTAGAGGGGAGAGCTCCCCAACTCGCCTCCCGGAGCTCGCTCACCAAAAGCCAATCTGTTCGAGGGAGCAGCCTCTCTCCTCACGTCACTCTCCCGCTTCACTCACCCCGTTGGTGAACCAGACTCTGAATATGAGAATAATGGTCCAGGACCCAAAAAGAGGAAATTAAGTTCAGAAATTGCAAGTGTTGCATCATGTTCGGAGGAACAACATTTTCATATTAGTACCCAAACTAGTGATGATGAATCACAAAGGTGAATGTACGTCTGCTTAGCGTTGCTGACGTCATAAACACGTATCTTTTTCTTTCTCAGTTATTTTTCTCTATTCTCTCGCGTTCAAAAACTTACATTTCTTATTTCTCTTATCATAGGCCTATTGTCTCTACTTGGGAATCAAATGTAGTGATTTCTGATGTTCTTGACAACGAAAATAATGTTGATTTTGCAAATGAATAAAAATAAAATAAGACAATAAATAAAACTGTTTGCACCTAAAATGTTGAGTTAATTGAGAAATTCCATACAACATAAAAATAATATTTATGGATCAAAAAACAAAAAAAAATTTAAAAATCACGAAAGAAATTTCGCTTCTGGCGTGTGTTCCCAGCACACATTATTTTTTTTCTTAAGATGCACAAACTATATTTGTATTTAGGACCGTGTTTTCAAGGTTTTATCACCTCCCAAATAAAAAACTACGGGTTTCGATTATTTTTTTACGTTTTCTTGCACGAGATGATGTAGATAAATTATACAATAAATAAATGGAACTGAATGCATTGTTTAATCCTTATTTTAAAATACATCGTTATTAGCTTGAGATAAATGTTCAATTTTTTCAGTAAGCTGTAATCGGGACTGTTTCGTTTGTTTGGTCAAGATCGACCGTGTTTTCACCCGTCACCGCATGGAACAATGCTGAGCTGTCGAATACATAGCTTCGTCCCCTATAGGTCCTCTGAACACGTTTTGACTATTGATGACGTCTGTCTGTGCGTTCGTGAGTGTGAAATTGGGACCTCTTGACTTCGGGGTCAAAGTACATTATACAGCATACCGCTTCTACTTACGATCTAATCGAAAAACTTTACGAACAAAAGTTGTAGAGAAAACTAAAAAACAAATTTTATATGAAATACGATTTTTTGCTCGTCGCCCGATTTGCGAAATAAATTTTGAAAACCATCCGAAAATGCTCCTCAACTCTAGAGAGGGGATGGGAGGTTTGTCCAGTCTCACGTACACCGTTCTCCCAGTTGTGACTCAGATGGTGGACAGGAATAACTCGTCTGTCCCCATCCATGATATTTTAAATTGTTAATGTTTGTTGTTGTAGATTGTTATTTATTTGTTTTTATTATTTAGTTTTATTCAAAAATTTTTTAGGTATGTTTTATCAAAAATTGTGTTTTTAATTATTTATTTGCTATTTATATTAAATAGTATTAAGGATGGTTCTTTTGTAGACTGCCTGATGATGAGGGAAACCTCGAAAGCCGGCTAGCTATTACTTAAATAAAAAATCTGTGAGAGGTCAGACTACCTTATATTTGACATCCTGCGAAATCCGAAAATGCCATTCTGATATCTATTTTTTTTTAGACGTTTGCTTGATCTACTATGTATATGAAAGTCATTCTCAGAATCAAGCTGTACAAAGAAACAGAGAAAACCTCTGACGCCAGCACATTACTTTCAAATACCCGATATAAAATGGATTTGAGAGTGATCTGTACAAAAGTGGTTGGTACAATAATTATCGCAAGAAATTTGATTTATCTGTAGAAAAAAAGAGAGGGGAAGAGAGAATGTCCAGGACTCATGGAACCCCCACCCACTTTGACTGAAGACTGCCCACATAAAAGGAAGACTCTTATCCTTTTTTATGGAAAGCCTCAAAACATTATGGATCGTCCCTTCGGTAGAATATCAGTTTGATTTACATAGGCTGAGTGAGAAGAAAGAAGAATGTGAAGTTCCCTGGGGAGCGGATACAAGGGGTACCCGATCTGAAACCCGGGGTTGGGAAGGGTCCCCGGAGAACCGATAAAGAGATCAGCCCTTATAGACCGGAGGGGATACTCCAGACATTCCGGAAGGGAACACAGCTAGTAAAACAAAACTGTCTCCAGCTCAGTCACAGTCAATGTACCGGAGTATGTCTTTCTACTCATGTTGTCTTCACTAGCGGCTCCATTGACTAGCTTTCTTCTTACCACAGTGTTTACACATGTTAATGTTACACATATGAATAAAAAAACGTTGTCCGTGAATAACTTGTACTTCCCCAGCAAGAATTAATGAATTAAGTTGTCACTCTCTTGTATTATTTCGTGTTGTTACATTCCTATCGAAAAACTATTTTTGAGTTAAGCCCCCTTCTCTGATCTCATACTTCCTTAAGGTCTATTGGACTGAAAATGAATGAAAACCATCCTTATCAGTTTTTGGTTTCACATATAAAAGTTCGTGTCGATAAACTCATCACTTATGGGATTTCATATGAAGATGGCTGATGTAGTGAGAAGTGATTATCTCACAGGTTGTAAAATAAAATATAGTTTGACCTCTCACAAATTTTATTAATTTTTGCTAGCTGGCTTTCGAGGTTGCCCTCATCATCAGGATATCAGACTGCCTGAGGGCCACCTCGAAAGCCAGCTAGCAAAAATTAATAATATTTGTGAGTCAGACTATACTTTATTTTACAACCTATGAGGTTTACGTTGTAGTCCCCTATTCCTCTCCTTCCCTTTGGCTGGTTCGTCTGAAAATTTATATGTGTCGTCCTTATGGAGTTCTGGATACATATACAAAATTTGGCATAGATACATTCATTACTTCGGCAGTTATTGGGGTTTTTGTGTTATGTCCTCCTTAATGTCTCCTCTCTGGTCCAGTCGGCGCTTAAAATCATTAGCTGTCGTCCTTATGGGGTTCTGAATACACAACAAAATTTTATATGCCTTCAATAACCCGGGGGGGGGGGGGGGGGGGGAGAGAGAGATCGGGAAGTAAAAAGTCCAATCACACTATCTGCTCACAATTTTTTAATTTTTTTTTTTTCATTGAATCCCGGTACAAAAAATTGATTACCTTCTTCAGTACATACGACGCCTTAAGCCTTCTCAGATCAGGCAGTGACAGTGACTAAGTCATCAATGAGTGCAATTTAGTGCCTTAAAAGTGTCACCACTGATTTTTATTTTCTCTTGGCATTTTTTTCTCCCATGGCACATGTGGTTGTTGTATAGTTAGTTATTATGACTCATGCCCGGGCTTTAAATATGAGGTCATATCACCTACAACCAGAGCGCTCTTTCGTCACTCCGATTGACTCTACTGTGGGAGTCCCAAATTTTTTTATTCACCTAGGGCAGGGGTCTTTAACGAGTACCTGACATCGTACAGGATCGGGACCATCGCTTAACGTCCCATCTGAAGAACGGCGTGCTTAAATTTATTTTACTTCCCAGATAAAATAAACTAAGGGCGTCGGCCGGGTTTCGAACCCACGACCTTGAGCTCAGAAGGCAAACACGCATACCACTGAGCTACCGGCGCCCTCTGTTTGTTGTATATATTCTTTATAGAAATTATTTAAAAAATGGCGCAACAACCAACAACCTTGTGGCAAAATATGCAAAACGAAAAAAAGTTTTTAATGTTAACATATTGACTACTAATTTACCTTTCTTCTTTTCTCAAAATTAATTATTTTTTTAAATTTTTCATTTTTTTCAAATATTACACAAGAGAGTTTATAATAAGCAATTTAAATTACAATTAAAAACAAGATGAACTAAGCAGGTCTTTGTAAATCCCTCCTTAATGTCTTAAGTGGCAAAGGAAACTCCATTTTGAAGGTGACATTAATTTTCCCCCTTGCACTCTCCTCAGTTTATCATGTTAAGGCTTTAATATTATAATAGAAAAGGAAAAATGTTGGGAAATCGTCAGCTATGTACTTCCCTATTAAAAAAAAATTGAGTTACGGTTTTGCTCACCTTCCAAAACCAATCGATTAAATGGGCTAAAAGTCAATATTTGAATAGTAGCTGCTTCTGAATCCTCTTACTAAATTTTGTGTTGATACATTCATTACGTCGGCAGTTATTAGGGTTTTTGAGTCGAGTCTTCCTTCTATGGATATTTATGACTGCCATCCTGATGAAGCAAATCAAGATGGCTGCCCTAGAACGTTGGGGAACTGAATGGTTAGAGCAAGTCACACATCTAAAGCCAAACCTAAGACCAATAAACTTTTCCGTTGAACTCTCCCGACGAGAAAAAATTGTGTTAAGAAGAGTGGCTATTGGCCATACGAGAGAGACTCATGGGCACCTCCTCCTGGTGGGGAACAGACCTCCAAGGTGTGTCCTCTGTAGGGAATTGCTGACGGTGAGACATGGCATTGAAGATTGTCAGAAGCTGGCCAAGTATCGGGAAAATAGCATGCCCGTCACCCTCCAAGATATATTTAGCGAGAGAACAACTAGATACCAAAACTTGATTGAATTTCTGAAAGAGATACATATATTCATGCATATTTAGAAATAATTGTTGAAATTCATTGAGTGATGGTTTACTGAAGGAGAGGCGGTGCGATGGGAAGCGCTCTGGCCCCCAAGAGAGGCTTGCTATCCTTTGTGGCAACACCCCTAGACTTGGTGCTAGGCTGGCTGGTTGTCCAAACCTCCACCTTTATTTACCATCCAAGAGGATCTCTCCTTCCTAGACTCGACGCTACCACTGGAGAATGTCCGTCACTTCTCATCATACTTTTCCATCGTTACCGCTAATTCAATTTTGGAAACGCTAATGGCCACAGCAGCCGATGCGAAAAAAAAAAAAAAAAAACTTCTGTTGTAGTAAATGTATTGACAAGAAATTTCATATGTGAATTTCGAACCCCATAAGGTCGATTCCTTCCAATTTTCAGTTGAAACTGGCGAACGGAAGGAGGGGATGAGAGGTAGTGCTCAATTAATAAATCCAAATAATTGCCGATGTAATGAATGTATCTACACAAAATTTAGTATGAAGATTCAGAAGCCCCCATGTAAGTCAACTAAAGATTTTTAGCATAAAAAAGTTTTGGCGATTGGGCATTCATATCAAAATGTTTGAAATTTAATTAAATAAATAAACAATTTTGAATTTTGGTGCAATTTTCTTTAATATGTAGTAGGAGGGTGTGACACCGCCACATATATCATCTGTCTGCGTATTGAGGTGAGCCACAAGCGGGTAGAGACCCTCAGAGCGAGGTCGTGAGTAGAGTATAGTGGATAGAGGATAGGGTGGGGTCGCCCTGGTGAGAAGAAGGAAATATGGGCCTTCTACTTGGGATGAATTATGTTGATAGCGGACTAGGTAGGTACCTGAGATCATCTGTGTCTGCTTGTCAGTGTTGCCATACTACAAAAAAACATCTTTCATTTCCCCTACCTACCTCAACAGAAGGACGGCGTACTCAAGGTTATAGTAGATACAAAATTATGAATACCATAACCAATCGACCGTTTGAACTAAAAATCAATAGTTGACTGTGCTAGAGCGTAGGGCTTTGGCCGCATGGTCTCATCATGGTTTGAGGGTTCGAATCCCGTCCGGGAGTGAGTTTTATTCCGTAGATAGTACTCCCTCCCGGGGCCATGATGTAAATAACTAGATCGTTCTAAGTATGACACCGGTACATGCGGTCAAAAATAAAGAATTATAATATATGGGAGGATATTCGGAATTGCTACTATCTTCGGTCACGACTTAACAAATACTGGTTAAGAACGTTATGAAGGGTAGGTTAAGAATTATTTAGTCATGCCCGGGCTTTAACTACAAGGTCATATCACCTACTACTACTAGAGCGCTTTTCATAACTCTGATGGACATGAGCCCGACTCTACTCTGGAAGGCCAAATTTTTGCCGAGTAATCTGACATCGTACCTATTCGGGACCATCGGTTAACAGTTATTTGCTAAGTCGTGGCTGAAGATGTTAGCAATACCGAAGGTACTCCCATATATAATACATATTTTGTGAAATAGACAATATTTAAAAAAAAAACAAGTTTTTATTAAGACTTTCACAATATGTCTGCAGAAAATATTATCAATTTGATACAATTTGATGTTGAGCCCTCTCTGATTCCTTTCTGTTGATTTCGCTGAAAACTAGTAGGTGCCATTCTTATAGGGTTTTGAGTTCGTTCTTAGTGATCAGAAGAAGGAACAAGGAAGTGTCCCGAAATATTGGCAAATAAATAAAAAATAAAACACCTCTGGAAAAAAATGCCGTGAAAAATCAACATAGTAACCCAAAGAAGTTTAAGAAACACATAATTTTTAAAAAATGGAGAAAAAACAAAATATGAATAATAATTTAAAACATAATTACAATAATGAATTATTAACAAGTGAAACAGTAGAGTAACACTGAATCCAGTGTAAGGTGTTGTAATAGTAAGATGTTGTGGGACGAGATTTCTCATAGAAATATAAGATGTTGTCTTCCCACTGTTTTATTTTAAACCAGAACCGGTTTTCGACGCAACAGCATCATCATCAGTGGTTCATCGATCATAGAATATCAAAATATACCAATAATGAAAAGTATAAATAACTCTTAAAACATCAGGGTACAGAGTAAGAATATAAAAATTATAAAATTAACTTACCCCACCCACACAGCACAGCGATTAAAAGACAACTGGCATAGCTCTGTCCGCTGTGCTGTGTGGGTGGGGTAAGTTAATTTTATAATTTTTATCTTCTTACTCTGTACCCTAATGCTTTAAGAGTTATTTATACTTTTTATTATTTGTATATTTTGTTATTCTATGATAGATTAAACACTGATGATGACACCGTTGCGTCGAAAACCGGTTCTGGTTTAAAATAAAACAGTGGGAAGACAACATCTTTTATTTATATTAGAAATCTTTGATAATCTATGATAATCTACATGACTTGTAAGATAATGTAACCTAAAAATGTTAAGAAACCAAATAGTTTTTTTAAAAATACTCCCCATAGCCAACCCTTACATTTGATGTGGTATGGTAATTAGGTGGTATGATAACCATATAGGCCTGACAGATACATTACCGTTCTATGTATGTATTTCAGCCGTAGTGACACAGACGAGCCCTACATCTGTTGTGGTTTTCCTGCGGTTTCATTAATTATGTGGGAATTTGAATCATTACTCTGTACTGGCAAGTTTCCAACTTCTCTCATTGTTGTGGGTTTGCAGGGAAGTTAATTTCTGTTTTGGTTCGTAGAAATAAACTTCACATTAGAGTTATGATTCTTATATACGCCATTTATTATTATTCTAATAAATGTAATAAATATTATTACTTCCCCAGCTGTAAGAAGTACAGGGGAAGTTATGTAATTATTTAAACATTCGATGCGAAGTTTTCAACAGAATTTCATGTTTTCCAACTTCCATATTCCAAGTATGAAAAAAAAATTATGCCTGTCCCTGTTTCTGTGAACACGATAACTCCCTATAGAATGTATCGACAAGAAATTATATATGTTTATCCAGAAGTCTCTAAAGACGACACCTATTGATTTTTAGCCAAACGGGCTAAAGAGAAGAGATTAGGGGGAGCCCTAAAACTCTAATAACTGCACGAAATTATATACATGTGACCTGAACTCGATAAGGACAACACCTATCGATCTTCAGCCAAATGGTGGGAAGGGGGGGGGGGGGGGGTAATAGGGGTGAGACTTAACTCAAAAAACCGCGATTGTAATGAATGTATTGTAATATCCAAAAATATAGACATTAAATGTTTTAATATATATAAGTAAAAATGACAATGCAGATGGAAGTGTTAAAGGTGGGGGACCAGGGTCTTAGCGGAAGAGGGGAGAAGAACATCAGCAGCAATACCAAGTAAGGAAAGATGTGGGCCACCTGACACCAATCGGCTTACAGGAAAGAAGCCCGGCGAAGAATGGCGGGAGGATGTCGGAGAGCTAGAGACGCACCCAGCTAGCTTCACTTCTAGAGTCACCTTCGTAGAGGGAAGGATCGTCTTCTACAGTCACCTTCGAGGAGGATGGATTTATTGGAGGAAGTTAAACGTTGAGTCAGTAGAATATTGAAGAAATCCGAAGGCCAGAAGAAATCGCGTTAGACTACGCCACGCAGCAAGGTACCTGTAGATTATAAGTAATATACAAATGCATTCTAGGATAGTAGTATAGAAAAGGATTATGATAAATAACCATAAATATCAATTATGTTTGTATCAAATATATTTATTAAAATTATCATGAAGTATGTTTCTTTTGTGTATTTTGCAACCTCATGTCATCTTAGTTTTTCAAAACAGTTGATAATCTTGGCGAATCCACAAGAAAATAAAATAGAATAAACAATTACAGTATCAAATAAATAAAACAAACTTATTTTTGAAATATTGTCTATTCCACTAAAGATATATATACATATATAACTACCGGTTTCGGCTTTATACCATCGTCAGGTCTAGTTATGAACTAAGTCAGTTTGCAGAGAGCGACCCTTCAAATACATCTCAGGTCAAAGGGTGCTATTAAAACTTGGGAGTCCCCCGGCTGTACCGTTAGCTAACTCATGAAATATTTCTTAACAAAACCTAGTTCTAAATTTACATAAAATATAATTGACAATAGCCACACTTTCGACCCATCTACAGGCATCAAATATCTCCATTATTGCCCAAAAAGCAGGCTACTTAATAGCTTAGAGCAATTAGAAATAAATAAAGCTAACAAAAGGAACATTTGTATGAATGACCAAATTTATTTCAACTATTCCCCTTTGTTAACTCCCTAAACCAGTTCTGTTTCCACATATATGTTTGTATTATCTGTTATTAATATTTGGTTACACATATATGTTTCAAGTTATCTAAATCTTAACATTATTATTAATTTTATTTCTATTTTTATTATTTACTTGTATTTGTACTTATTTATTTGTTATTTTTCCACGTATTAGTCTAGTGACATTGTTTTATGTAAATTTAGAACTAGGTTTTGTTAAGAAATATTTCATGAGTTAGCTAACGGTACAGCCGGGGGACTCCCAAGTTTTAATAGCACCCTTTGACCTGAGATGTATTTGAAGGGTCGCTCTCTGCAAACTGACTTAGTTCATAACTAGACCTGACGATGGTATAAAGCCGAAATCGGTAGTTATATATGTATATATATCTTTAGTGGAATAGACAATATTTCAAAAATAAGTTTGTTTTATTTATTTATTACAAGTTTCCACAATATGTCCGCGTTTCTCAACTTAGAAGTAATTACAGTATCAACAGAAAATTTCAAATTGTGAATTCAAACCCTTATAAGGACGACACGTATTAATTTTCAGCGGAATCGGCAGAAGGGAAAGGGAGAATCTGAGGGGGCTCAAATCTATAACATTCTTTGTTTCTTGTTTGTTAATTATTTTATTAGCTTTCCAATCGACACAGATAGCAGAAATGTATTCGAACATAAGATTATAATTTTTGACATCAAACGCAAGACCATCAATTAAATGAGGAAAATATTGACAATGCACCTGACTTCTCAACCTCTCATTTATACGGACATGTTAGCATCATGTTACGGGTGACCAACAGATCATTTTGTCTGTCACTAAAATAGTCTCTGAATCCTCTTATGTTCCATTAAATCGAAAGTTAGCCTTGAGATTACAGTTGATCTTGTGTCAGTTATACAAAGCGATAATGCCGTTTACATAATTAGTTCATCGTATTGTTTTACATATTAACTGTCTAAATATCCATTAATAAACAATAAAAATTTTAAGAATTATGCCTTCATATAGTCAATTCGGAAAAATATTTAAACCTTAGTTCTACAACAGACGGCCGTCAACGTCAAGCCCAGATTTCAAGGTATTAGTTCTCTTGAAAATTTAATGATCTCATTTCCATGTTTTTCCATTATCTTCAACAACTGTTTCTCATCACTTTTATTTGGGGTGACCTTATAACGGAACCCTTACATTGAAATTATATATTATAGAGGAAGCTATTTATTTGAAATTATTTGAATGAAAAACAATTACACATAACGCTTGGGTTAAACTGTTTATTACTGTTCGATATCCAAATGTAAGCTTCGAACTACTTTAAACTCTACTTTTAGATAGAAAAACATACAAATTACATCCATAATAAATAACAAAATATTTACATTATAATATTATTAATAATATTCGCACTTGTCGACAGGTACCATGCGAACTCCTGGTTTTACGCAGAATTTTTCACAAAACACAAAAAATGAATCAGCAGCTTCAATTTCAACAAACTTCATAACAGAATCGTAAACCATAGAGTAACCTTTCAGACAATAACATAGAGCTACAACCACGGTTGTAGAACAACTCTATGTTGGTAATGGAACCTCATGGTACTGAGACCTGTTTGTTTCGAGACTCAAATCTAAACCGCTAGGAGCAACACTATCGTCATAATAATCTCAGAGCAACACCACTGTGGCACTTAGGACCCAAATCAATGACAAAAGCTCATAGTGAAAAAATGACACTTAGCCCCTTTTTGCAAGTGGCACTCTTCATTTATTTCTCTTTAAATGTAACATGGTAATAGGATACTCAAAAAAATGTATATGAATTAGATACATAAAGAGTTACTAAATCTTAGAGTCGGACACACATTTAATTAGAAATAATAATAAAAATAAAGGAAATACAAGAAAATAAATTAGTATAAAAAAAATAACATTATTAGAGTAGATACACTTTTCAATTATAATTAAAAAATGAATATTTTTATAATTCTACCAAAAATGTCTTTTTCACAACGATATTTCCAGGACGTTCATACGAAATATAGAAGTAAGAAAAAATAATAATAATACATATTAAAAAAATAAATACGCCAATAGAAATGAAATGAATTAGTAGACTACTAGAAAAATAAAAAATGAAATTTATGTTGGACTACTAGAAAAACAAAAAATGAAATTTATGTTAGTAGACTACTAGAAAAATAAAAAATGAAATATGTGGTTTGGTCACCGTCAATTTACTTCCCAGCACGAATTAATCAATTACGTTTTCGCTCTCCCTTCAAAGCCAATCGGCTTACACTCGATACATCGAGTCTCTTATTACATCGGCAGGTGTTAGGGTTTTTGAGTGACGCTCCCTTTCCCTTCGCCCGATTTTGTGGAAAATGAATTGGTGCCATCCTTATCTTTCAATTTAAATATAAAATTTCATGTCGATACATTCATTTCATCAGCAGTTATTCGGATTTTTTATTTTGGCCCTTTTTTCATCTCCATTCATCTTCTGATTTTGCTAAAAATTAGGTGTCGTCTTTGAATTTACTTATGAAATTTTATGACATACATACAGTTATTAGAGTTTTTATGTAATCTTCCGCCCTAATCCCTCCCCTCCCATTGATCGATTTGACTGAAAATCGTATATGTTGCACTAGCCTTCCGCATTATGTCCTTGGTATTTTAGTGCGTCGCATAATCTAAAAGGCTGTCAAGCACGGACCTGGCTGTATATAAAATGAAGTATGTGAATGAAGCACTACGATATGCAAAAATAACATGAAAAATTCATGTAGGTATATCGTTCTAGTTATTTAACATCCAGCAACTTAACTCACATTGTGTATCCTCAACTTCTTGGATTAAATCAAAATTTATTCTGTAAAAATAAAATAAAAAGAATCTCCTCTGATTCCACTGAAAATTATTATGTGTCGTCCGTCCTTATGGAGTTAGTTTTTTTTTTAAGGTGCCGGTAGTTTAGAAAGAGCGTGCTTGTCTTCTGAGCTCAAGATTGCGGGTTCGAAATCCGACCAAGGCCCTTAGATTTTATATCTGGGGAGTGAAAAAACCTTGAGCATGCCGTCCTTCGAATGGGAAGTTAAATGATGGTGTTGAGTCTGTACAATGTCAGGTACACAGTATACTACCCTAGATGAATAACAATTTAGGGTAGGCTAAATTTGGGACTCCCAATACAGAATCGGGCTCATGTCCACCAGAGCGATTGAATTTCTGATCTTATACTTCATAGGGGATCCCTCACCAACAGACAAAAGACAAAACCTGTTATTGACCATATTCGGCGAAAAAAAAAAAAAAAAAAAATCAAATAAAAATGTATTTTAGGCTTTATATTGGTGAAACGATTTGATACACAATCTATCAGAATACACAGTAGAAATAAAGCATATTGAATAATTCAGAGGTGGCCTAGAAAGATATCGGAGAAAAAGTTGAAAAAACAAAAAATGACCATCCTTGATACAGTTCGGCCTTTCAAAAGATGGTGGCCTTCGTTTTTTTTTATTTCCCCATCTATACAAAGTATAGGGGAAGTCATGTAATCTCTTTTATAGATCTCTCTTTCTCTCCCCTCTTACATGCATTTCATACTTTCACTACTGGTGGGATGTCAGTAATTTTCTTTGTTTCAATTCACAGCGTAACTCTGAGAGTGACTTTTTTATATCCCCTCAGTAATGCCAGTACGAAATAAATTTGAGAGGAGAGGGAGTGATATATAAAAGCGTGGTTGGCATAATAAAGTCCTGTAATGGCCACATCATATATATATATAGTAGAAAATCGATTAAACGTGTCTCTTTTATCCGTGATCGCGATTAACCGTGGTGTGTTTAGGTTCCTAGAAACTTAGAGACAGAGCAGAGTAGAGTGACAATGATGACAGTTTTGGCGCAATAGAATAAAACATTTAAACAAGTCAAGCAATGGAAGCAGTTGATGTCCTCCTGAACTTTGCGAACAGGAAAATTTTGACTTCCATGACGTCATGAATTTCAGAAAATTTAGAAGTAAGGAAAATCATTTCAAACCGCAAAAAACAAAGAAGGATTACTTCATATTTCAAGCCCTTATAACTTTATAACATGACAATGTACACACATATGTAATTCGTTAAATAAAGTATCTCGATTAACCGTGGTTTCCACTTATCCGTGCGACATCTCCCCTCATTACCCCGGATAATCGAGGTTCTACTGTATATACATATGTATATCTTATTGTAAAATGTACTTAGCCATAGGGTGGTCTCAATTTTCGACCGATTTTGGCCAAATTCTAATCAGATCTATGTTAGCACATCTCTTTCATTCCAAATTTCAAGTTCATATGTACCTACATATCGTCGCGAAAATGGTCCAAACGTGTTCAGGTGACCTTGAATGTGAAAATCCGTTGAAATCTTGATTTTGGATTTTCGCACGAATACAATAGTTATATACGCTCCTCTCAACGTCACACTCTTCATCAGAGTACACCGTTTCAGTAAACTAGGTTTAGTGGAGTGGAAGTTATGTCTAGAAGACCGGAAATGATGTGTCCATTCAATAGCTGAGAAGAGGCCGAGCTGTTCTAAAAAGAGCTATGTCAACACGAAGATCAGAATCCAATTATGTGAGCTGATGAGAGAGAACCAGACCAGGGGGACCCCCCTCCCAGCTTCCAGACTCACTTCACTGTTAACTTACTAATTGATCTTCACAGATCTGATTAGGTCTGCTTAGCACAACTCAAAAACAGAATTGAAAACACCATTTTGAATTTGGATGTGTGTGAACTGGAAATGTTTCGCTCCCTCATTCCTTGGACCAATGTGACTAATAGAGTCGACAGTATCTTTTCAATGTAGAAGGATATCGAGGTTCTCTCGTGGAAATGAAAATTCAAGGCCAACGTTTCGGAAACTATTTATTTCCTTCTTCAGGGCCTACAGGATACAACAAACAAATTAGTCATTATGGACAATATAACTAGATACTTACCTAATAATAATGTTAAAAAGAGATGGAAACTTTTTATAAATATATGAAAGAGAAAAAAATAAATAAATAAACACAACACCTTCAAAAAAAGGTGTTGTTTATTTTTATTTTTTTTCTCTTTCATATGTTTATAAATAATTTATATATTGTTATTTATAGGTTTTTTCATTACTAATTTCAAAAAATGTATTTATTTTATATTATTCATTAATTTATTATACACCAAGTCGAGATGTTTTGACTTTCATTCCATCTTCTGAGTTTTAAGTCAATGGCATTTTTAATGTTGAACGAAAATTTACGAATTAACGACGAAACCAAAATCTCTTCAAGTAAAATTTGTAGAGAAAACTGAAAGACATTTTATATGAAATACGATTTTTCGCAGGCCATCCGGTTTGCGAGAAACGTACTAACAACCGTCCTGTAATGTCGTTTTGAAACATATATTTTTATATGTTTCCTTGATTTACCCGAAAACTGTTAATACTATCGAATAATTAATTCGTATGAAAATTGTTCGTTATTAAATTTCCATATACGACCGAACTTATAGCCTCCCAAAAAATACAAAATAAATTTCCCCCGACTCTACTGTGGGAGTCCTAAATTTTGCCTGCCCTAAATTTTTATTCACCAAGTGTAGGAGTCTTTAACGAGTACCTGACATCGTATAGGCTAGGGACAATCGCTTAACGTCCCATCGGAAGGATGGCGTTCTTCCCCGAGTGAACCCACAATCTTGAGCTTACCGGCGTCCTCCAAATAATTATAAAATACATTTTTATTATTGTTTTTGAGGTCCCCGCCGGTAGCTCAGAGGTAGCGTACTTGCCTACTGGGTACAAGATCGCTGGTTCAAAACTCGGCCGAAGCCCATTTTATCTGAGAGGTAAAAAAAGAGCACGCCATCCTTCGATGTCAAAAGGAGTGTGATCCTTAAACGTGTGATTGGTATATGGAAGTTTAGTAGGTAATGGCCACATCACATATTTTTATTTTATATATCAGCAGTTTTACTGATTTATCGTGTCGCTAATTCTATGAACACATTTTTTGCAATACATTCATTGCAGAAAAATATAATCGTTATTTATTACAAACTATATTTTATCTGCAAAAATACTTTTAGAGTGATAGTAGATGTTTTATTGATGTTCACGCCACAAATACTGTCAAGTGAAGTACAGCTGTGTGATTGTAGAAAGAAGATTGAAGGGGCAGAAGACAGGAGATGATATTCTGAGCCGATATCGACAGAAACCAAGAAAGCCCCTTATTTATAAAATAAATATTTTAACAAGGAGAGGACACATAACATGTCCTTGTCACCGACAAAGCCTCAAGATATTGTACAACACAAGTGTATGGTAACATTGTTAACAATAGATAAGGATGGTAAATCTTCACAATAATTGGACACCTATAATAATGATAATATTTATATACGGTAAACTAAGACATGGTAATAGCATACGTCACGAAAATGCACACATTAAGCAATCTTTTAAATTAGATACATAAATGGCTTGAGGTGGGGGCGCCACAAGCTATTAACTCTTAGAGCCTAACACACATGTACAAACAATACTTGTAAAAAATAAAATGTAATGAATAAATAAATATATGATTACAAAATTAATGCTAATAAATATAGTAAATAAAGTTTTTAATTTAATTTAAATTATGATAAATATTTTTTATAATTCTTCCGGAAGTGTAGTGTAATATTTCACTACGATATTCCGGGACCTTGTTATGTCTCTTAATGGTCACAACTCGCAAAATATAGAAAAATTCAAGTATAGAGGATATCTGTGAAGGAATTCTTCAAAAAAAAAAAAAAAAAAAATGAAAGCTATATTTCAAATGATGTTTTTGGATATAAACGCGATTTTTCATTTTATGGTTATTTTATTATTTTTGAACTATGAGAAAAAATCCGTTTCCGAATAGTGAGTTTTCTCTAACAAACACATTAGTTGAAGTATAGATTTTTTGTTTCTATTCTTTTAAAGAAGTAGGGAAGGGCATTAATAAAAATAATTCCTTTATGATTTATACTTTTTTAAAAAGAGATGAACAATGTTTAGTTATTCGAAAATCGTCTTTCTCCCTGTTATCGTAATCATGACTAAAATTGTTAAGAGGAAAATAATTTTTATTTTTCACAATAACCATTAATATTTGGAAAATACCTAAATAGCACAAGCTAAGGGAGGCTTTAAAGTTTTTTAATATCTCTGCAGCTAGTTCATTGATTAATATTGTTAGTACTTTCTTTTGAAGTCTAAATTAATTCTAAAAATATTAATACTCGAGCCCGGTTTGTTAAACCGTAATTGATTATAGAATGGAAACAAGTTTAATGTTTCCTCTGCCACAATATTTTTAAGATATACCGAAGTATATAGTATTAAAGGTATTTTGACTAAACAGCTTAACTTTTTAAATTTGTTTTTTTTTTTCCTTTGTACTCCAAATTAATGTAGAATTGATATGACACTCCTTTTTTTTTTTGAAAAATGTTAAATTCGGAATATCATTTTTTATTTTTTTTTTTTACATATTATCTTTTATTTTTTCTAAATTACAGGTAGGGCGACGAAAGTAGACGGTTCAAAGAGTTCAAATATTTTTTCAGAATAAAAATTGGATGAACAGATGCAACGGAAACAGAAAAATGCGAAATATGTACCTACTGGGGATCCGGGCGCGGGGCGAATTGAACATTTTCCCGGTATTTCAAGGGCATTGCTCCACAAGCCCCACTGCATTAAGTTCACTTCAAAACTTCGAAATAATAAACATAAAAGAAGACACTGACAAGTTTACCTATGTGAAGTTAGCCAACTTTCAAAAACTAAACGTAATATATGGAGTCCCAAAGAAATTGGCGAGAAATACCGTATAATTGAAGAGAAAACCGACCTAGTCTGTGCTAGGTACTATGATGCAAGTTCGAAGACAAAATATGAATTAGTATAAACATAAAACTGGGCGGACGGATGTAAACAAAGCCGCTAGAGAAAAGGGATTAGTGTTCCTTTCGAATCAAAACAAAAACCAAGAACCACCATTCATTTTGTATTTTTCTGTTTCCGTTTCATCTATTTATCTGATTTTGAATCTGAAAAATGATTATAACTCATTGAACTGTCTACTTTCGGAGCCCTACCTGTAAATTTTAAAAAATTGAAAAAATAATGTGTAAAAAATTAAAGAAAAATACATATAAAAAATATAAAATTCGGAATTTAAAATAAAAAAAAAAAAAGGAATGTAAAAACTTAACTTTCCCTGACGCTACGGTCCTTGTAGAATCTGGGCCACCGCAACGATCTTGCGCCATTCTTCTCTATCCTCGGCCTCCCGTCTCCATCTTATCACACCCATCGTTCTGAGGTCGTCCTCCACGTCCTCCAGCCAACGTAAGCGGGGTCTACCTCTTCTTCTTTTTCCTCCCGGGTGTCCCTCCAGCAATCTGTCTGGGTCCATTCTCTGTAAATGCCCCACCCATCGCAGCCGCCCCTGCTTCACTAAAGCCACCACAGGTCCCTCAGCTCTCTATTGGTCCGTATCCTCCATCTATCCCCCTCTGGAGTAGGGCCGGATATCTTCCTCTCCCCATGTATTGAGTAAGACTTCGTCCCTCCTAGTCAGAACCCAGGTTTCACTCGCATATATGACGACCGGTCTCAGGACTGTTTTATAAATTGCTATTTTGGCGTCTCGGGACACAGCCCTCGATCCGAGCACCTTCTGCAGTGACCGGTAGTATCTATTCCTCGTTATCCTCGCTTTGATGTCTTCTTTATCATCATTCCTTTCTATGATAACGGCCCTATGTAAGGAATGTATCAACACGAAATTTCGTATGAGGATTTAAAAGTCCCTGAGTCCCCTATTGATTTTCAAACAAATCAGTAGATCGAAAGAGAGCGATAAAATAGCTGTTAATTCTCAGATGGGGAAGAACAAATGGATATCATGGAGCTTCTATTTGGTTTGTATCTTTAACGAAGGAAACAATAAATAAAATTAAATCAAATACAAGGTGGATGAAGTTCATGAAACAATTAAACAAATTTTAATATAATTACTTTTCCTCTTCTAAAGGACTATTGAAAAGTTGAACCAACAATTAAAAACTTACTATCAACTTTTATTGCAAGGAATTGATCAACAAACTTTTTTTTCTCGATTTTTCCAAGTTCTTTACTGAATTTTAATTAAAAAAAAAAAAAAAACCCATTGAGGTAACTTTCACTTTTCTCTGTTATTTTAATAATAATGACAAACACCAAACGAGTTATTAATTTTTTGTTTTTCTTGTTGTTTACTTTTTTATATCTTATAGTATAAGCGAGTATTGTAATCGAGCAAAAATATGAGATCGAGTTTTCAATGAATTTTTACGTTTCAAGGCCCTCTGAACACGTTTCGACCATTTTCGCGATATCTGTGTATGGTGTACATGTGAACTGAAACGACCGAAGCTATAAACATGAAATTTCACATGTGCTGAATTACCTTTTTTTTTTTTTTTATTTATTTATTTACAAATGGTTATTTACAACTGTATACACATAAATACAACTGCAAATGTGCTAATAAAGAGGTAATGGCAATGTCATGAGGGGAGAAATCACCCAGTGGTGACACTCCCTAGTCACTGTTTTTCTCTCGTTTTTAGCTAATCACTGTCACTGTGAGCAGTGTCAGCAGTGACTGCTTCTGATCAGGAGATCTCTAGGCCATTGACGCTTAAGCCGTCGTTGGGGAAGTATGGCAGAATGGAGGGCACGGACCAGAGGATTATTGTGGGAACCAAGAAGGGAAAATAATTTTTTATATTTGGATTTAGCGACTTCAGTAATAAAATGTACGTTAAGGTCAGTGTGAAGGGTTTTGTTGGAGATGTAGTAAGGAGCATTGGCTATTGTACGAAGGATTTTGGATTGAAGGGATTGGATGCGCTGGAGATTGGAAGCCTTGGCAGAACCCCAGAGTTCAAGTCCGTAAGTCCACATAGGTTTGAGTATTGAGTTGTATGTAAGTCGTTTTGTTGTCAAAGTTAGTTTGGATCTTTTGTCTAGTAGTCTTAGTAGATGTTTATAACGTCTGTTCATTTCTTGTCTTTTCAGTCTCGTGTGAGGATTCCAAGTTAGTCGTTTGTCGAGTATGAGTCCTGGATAGCGGACTTCGTTTTTTAAAGGGGTGGATTTTTGTTAAGGTACACTGGTACCTAGATTAGATTTTGACCTAAATCAAATGATAATTAAGAACACTTTACTTCGGGGCCTAAGTACATTTTACAAGACACCACTTATATGTATTTGTGTCTCATCAAAAAATTAATTTTCTCTGAAGATAATTGCCGAATGCCGGGTGAGAGCGATCCTAAAAATTATGATAGAAAAAATTAATACATATCTAATTTATTTATTTTAATTTAATCTTGGACTTGGAGAAGTTCAAACTGTCACTACCGTCTCAGGTATTGACAAACTCATGTTAAATCTATTGTTGCAGACGGTTGTGACAGTTAGTTATTATGACTCATGCCCGGGCTTTAACTACGAGATCATATCGCCTGTTACCAGATCCAATGATCCAAATGATATGTTAATGGCTTCCCGTGCAACATCAGATGCCATTAATAATGTTGTGATATATTGTGAATAGTGTCTATATTCAGGCGCAGCTAGTGCACTTGCTCATAAATCTAAGTATATCGGTGCCATAAATTATCATTAATCAAATTATTCTTTGGTACATCATCACCACATGGTACGATATTTTTTCATGTTCTGATAGGTCACCTATTAGAATCTAACAGGCTTTAAACCTCGCGACCCATGACATGAATGTATGTAGTGTGTATAATACATTAGGATGGATAAATATTATTTTTGTGATAGGACTGATTTCACAAACAAAAATATAGAAACAATCAACATACATTTTTGAAGAAAATTAACAAATAAATGCTCATATTAATTATCATTTCATTTCATGATATACCTGTAGTTGATGGGAATTATGATGGTTATAATATTTTAATCTAGATTCAAATTATTAATTCGAAAGTTGACTGCGGAACCCCAAGCGAAGGCAATAGATTTCCTAAAAATTACTCTAGAATAAACATCAAATTAATATATTAATATAAATTTAAACTTGGACTTAAAGGAGCTCAACTTGCCGTCTCCGGTATCGAGAAACTCATTCATTTTCAAAGATCGTATTTCTCCTAGGATCGGATTGAAACTATTCAAATGAAATTTGAGTGTTTCTAGATGATCAATTTATCAATAAATTGGTTTCTGCCAGTGATGGGATCTGATTAGTTGATGGTTTATATGTACTCATATATTTTTTTTTTCGAATTTATATTTATTATAATATATTTACTTTCTTATCTTAATTTTTTTATCTTATCTTATTGTCCATTTGCGATGATGTTTGTGTGTGCTCAAAAACGTTTGCAGTAATAAATATGAAGTTTAAATTGAAAATTTTGCTTATATTTATGTATTTATCTTATATTATATATATAAAAAGGACATTTTATAGCTGATACGATTTCTTGTATGTCGCTCTGTTTGCGAGATAAATGCTAAAAACCGTGCTGAAATGTCTTTTTGAAACTTATTTTATTAAACGTTTGCTTGTTTTACACGAGAACGGTTAGTCCTATCGAAAAATTGGTTCTCATCAAAAATGTACCTTATTTAATTATCAATAACTTTGATATATAACCGGTTTTGAGATATAACCGATATGACTAAAGTTATAGAAGCTGCAGAGAAATTTCAAACAGTTTCCATAGAACATATCTCCAAGTACCTAATGTTCAAGTAAAAAAAAGAGAAATATATTGTAATGTTCTATATTGTCCATTACATGTAATATTTAAGAAATGGAAAATAAGATACGTAAATATAATCAGTTAGTAGACCTAAGGAAGGTTACTGGGGGTTATCAAATCGATTTGTACCAGGGTCGATATAGTTTCAAAATATATCAAATCATTTATTTCAATTATGTCATAAAATGAAATGTTAGGCTAATAATTAGTTAACTATAAATGTAAGCAACTAGGATTGTATACGGGAATATGAAAGTGATATAAAAAAACCCAGATGTTTAGTGCTAAAGGCTGTAAAAATTGTGGGCCAATGACGGAGCTGAATCCAAAACAAGAGAGAAGTGGTCTGTCCCCTCGTGGAAGGAGTCGTTGTTCAGAGTGAGATGTGAGAGGGTGTCTGTGGAGGGATCTGTGGAAAGATGTGCAGTGGAGTAAGTTTGATTGTCTGAGGACATAGAAGAAAAAGTGTGTGTGTATCCCGTAATAATGAAGATCAACTGGTAAAGACATCCAGAGGCGAATAATTAGGAAATGAGGAATGGCTGTTTCATGATGGAATGACTAACAAAAATCAGGAGAGGACGTCAGAGGTCTACCAACAATCCCATCTCATCAGTGGTACAAAACGAAATCATCGATCATCAACTCAATACAGCATGCAAGCCCCGCAGGTTTAGTTGAATGTGTGTTTAAAAAAAAAAAAAATCTCTATGTCTGTAATTTTTATGTGATACTAACCCATGAAAAAATGTGTCATGATGAAATTTAAAATAAAAGAAAAATGTAACAAATTATTTTAAAGTAATTATTTTATTTATAAGTCATACATAACCCGGTCCTCTAATAATCGTTATTGTATATAACTATTATTAATATAATTTAAATTAGAATAGCAAGTAGCACTAATTCCAAGCGTTACAAATGTCGCTTCGAACAGGGACTTGAAAAATTAAGCACTTGAAACATTAAGGACTTGAAATATTAAATTTGTATATGGCGCCCGAAAAGAAAATTATAAAAGGACCTTATGTATAATTTTGTAAAAAAAAAAAAATATTTGTAAAAATTAATTTTAAAACTGTATAAAAAGTTAGCGTCCAAAATGGCCGACTATAATAGAAGTTCTCAGAGAACGTATCCGAACAATAATGGCGGACAAAATAGAGTAATTTTTTCTCTTCAGCCGGAGAGTGAGACAAATGTAAATTTAAATACCATGATGGAAATGATAATAAAAAATATGAACGTAAAATTTGAAATGCAATCAAAACATTTTAATGAAATGAAGTTAGAAATGAATTCAAAAATTGATGAATTAAAGGAAGACGTAAGCATAGAATTTGAAAATTTAAATAAAGATTTAAACAAACGTTTCGATCAATTTAATAAAATTGTTGATCTGAAAGTTAGTGATCAAAGTTTAGAAATAAATCATAAATGTGAACAATTAAATAATAAGATAGAAAGTGCGGTAGAAGCTGTCGAGAGTAAATTAAATCGAAATATGAGTGTAGAGGGACAGGAAAATGGAGAAATAAAGGAAAATATAAACATCAATAAGGTGCTAGAGAAATTTAAATATATTACAATTCAAATAACAAATGGTAGTGTGGTGAAAAGACCGAATCATAATAAAAATAAAGAAACAAGGAAATTATACAATAAAAAAATCACAAACTTAAGAAAACATGAGATAAATAAAATTAAAAGTCCTAGAAAGATCGGATATGGAAAAACAAATTTTCATAGATGTGTAAATAAACGTAACTATAACAAGTGTAAAAAACTTGAGTTCAAAAATAATCATAATAAAAATAATTTGAAAAATTCGAAAACAAAATATCTACGCCAAAGAAATAAACGAATAAAGAAAAAGATAAGTTTAAACATTAGTAACAAATTTAGAAAAATAGATAATCGAAAACTAAATTATAAATATAAAAGAAAGAAAATAATAAATGTTTAACCGATGAAATTTTGGATATTAAAAATTGCTTGTCTAGGATTATGATCTGGAACTATAAAATGTAACATTAAAATTAATAAAAAAAATTAAACACAGAAAGTATCAGTTAATATGTTGAATTTTGTCGAAATGAATAATTGCAAAATAAAATGATATAATTAATTAATGAAAAATGTACCTGAGATTTGATATCACAATTTTATCTGTCAAGAATTGTTTGCATGTAAAATTTGAGTTAATAAAAATCAATAAAATGAATGAAATTAATGTAAACAAAGAAGTTGTCACTCGAGATGTAAATAGGGTCTAATTAATAAATAATTGTAAATAAAGAATAAATTAAACTAAAGTTAGAAATAAATATGGGACGTAGTTAACATGATATGTCAACCAAGTCTAGATTGAGGAGACGTACTGATGAATAGATAAAGGATAAGACAGCTGTTAGAGTCTTTTATGATAAACAACTGAAGTTTGTAAACACGTCAAATAATGTTAATATTGATTGTGTATTTGTTTATGGTATGTCTTGTTATTTTTTAATATGATGTATGCTATTTTTTTATTAGAGTGGTGGTATTATAAAAGAGGTAATAATGACCAATGTTGGGTCTGAGACTGATTGAGAATATGAGAGTGGGTGATGCTCTGTCTAAGAATAAAAAAAAAAAAATAAAATAATAATTATAATTAAATTAAATTATATGTAAATAATGGGTAGTGAACTCTGCATTCTGTACAGAATATTTTTGATTTTAAATGTTTTTAAATAAAAACATATTTATTTATTGTAATATTATATTTATGGTGGTTATTTTTATGGGAAATTTTATAATAAGGGTTAGTCTCGAATTGAACTATTTATTGGTATTTATGCATGCATTTTTTTATGGTATTGGTGATAAAATAAAAATATTTATATAAAAAAAAAAATATATTAGTTTAAAGGGTTTGTTAGTGTTATTTAACCGTAATTGTCAACAACGTGGGCCATGTTGATTTAAGGAGTTTTGCGTCCTTACGGAAACGAGTTATATTAACCCACAAATGGTTTTTGAGAGCGATAATCGCTCGTAGGTTCAGAATAATAGATTGATAAAAGGAATTATCCTAAAATGGATAATAAAAAAATAAAAACATATAATATTGAAATATAACCTTGAAAGTAATTCCGTATAATAATAATAATAATAAGAAATAAAAAAAAAAATTTTGTAAGTGAAACGGGGAAAATGTTATAAGAATATTTTTTTTAAGAATATCATCTTAAGAGCATTATATAAAAATTAGTGCAGTAAATCAATAGGGAAAGTAAGTCGAGATAGCGTAAATAAAAGTAGTAAAATATAAATAATTATCTGAGTTATGTCTAATTGTGACAGTGATGTTATTAATAAATGGAATATTAAATAATAAATAAATATGGTAATGAAGGAAGTAAATAAAAAAAAAAAATATAGATAATTGAAAGGAGAGAGGGAATTGTACTTTTAAATAGAAGGAAGGATTAAAGAATGATTATTAAAAATTTTTAGGCTTAGCCTATAGGTGGGAAGGAATTGGATTATGAGTATTTTATGGTAGTAGGCGAAGATCCAAGGAGATCAGGATGGTTAAGAGATACCAGGGAGATTATTTAAGAATTTTAGATTATATTAAGGAGTGTGGGTAAATTGTATGGCAAATTAATGATTAGTGTTGGAATTTTGAATGTAGAATTTGCGTATGGAGAATAGAGTAGTGGTAAATAGAAGAAATGAGAAAATAAAGTAAAATAAGAAAATAAATCTAATATAACATTATGATAAGACGTAAATAAATTAATTGAATTGGATTTGTAACCTAATTGTTGTTTAATATTATTAAAGAGAGTTACCTTGAAGAATGTATTCCATAATAGACAAAAAATTTGTGTGTAATTAATTAATTATAGAAACTGGGTCACCATGTTATTTTGAGTCGCCAAGTGGTACATATAACCATAAGATTATGAAATAGTTTGGTACTAAACACTTATGTAAGCAAATGAATGATATATTTTGATATTTTTAGCAGAGGGCAATGTAATGTTCTATATTGTCCATTACATGTAATATTTAAGAAATGGAAAATAAGATACGTAAATATAATCAGTTAGTAGACCTAAGGAAGGTTACTGGGGGTTATCAAATCGATTTGTACCAGGGTCGATATAGTTTCAAAATATATCAAATCATTTATTTCAATTATGTCATAAAATGAAATGTTAGGCTAATAATTAGTTAACTATAAATGTAAGCAACTAGGATTGTATACGGGAATATGAAAGTGATATAAAAAAACCCAGATGTTTAGTGCTAAAGGCTGTAAAAATTGTGGGCCAATGACGGAGCTGAATCCAAAACAAGAGAGAAGTGGTCTGTCCCCTCGTGGAAGGAGTCGTTGTTCAGAGTGAGATGTGAGAGGGTGTCTGTGGAGGGATCTGTGGAAAGATGTGCAGTGGAGTAAGTTTGATTGTCTGAGGACATAGAAGAAAAAGTGTGTGTGTATCCCGTAATAATGAAGATCAACTGGTAAAGACATCCAGAGGCGAATAATTAGGAAATGAGGAATGGCTGTTTCATGATGGAATGACTAACAAAAATCAGGAGAGGACGTCAGAGGTCTACCAACAATCCCATCTCATCAGTGGTACAAAACGAATTCATCGATCATCAACTCAATACAGCATGCAAGCCCCGCAGGTTTAGTTGAATGTGTGTTTAAAAAAAAAAAAAATCTCTATGTCTGTAATTTTTATGTGATACTAACCCATGAAAAAATGTGTCATGATGAAATTTAAAATAAAAGAAAAATGTAACAAATTATTTTAAAGTAATTATTTTATTTATAAGTCATACATAACCCGGTCCTCTAATAATCGTTATTGTATATAACTATTATTAATATAATTTAAATTAGAATAGCAAGTAGCACTAATTCCAAGCGTTACAATATGGGATGTTGGACTTTATACCAACCACGTTTCCACTTTCCCTCCTCCCTCCCAAAATCATTTCGTACTGGCGTTACTAAGTATGAAAAAGTCACTCTCAGAATTACTCTGTACGATAAACAAAGAAAATCGCTGATGTCAAGACATTACTTACTTATAAGCAATAATAACAGTTTAAATTGAATTTTTGAGGGGGACGGAGGAGAGAGAGTTCTCTAAAAACATGATTTGTATAAGAAAGTCGACCACATCGAATATTTTCTATCAACCCTTATGAATAGACCATAAAGTGGTTTCCATTTCCAAGAGATGTTTCTGGTTTTTGGGATAGGATGAACATAGAAAGGAATACGATCTTTGATTCTTTTCCTATGGGCAGAGATGATACAAAGAGGACGCCAGAATGAGGTGTAAATGTATTCTGAAGAAAAGAGAAAATTGGCTTTTCCTCCTTTGTTTTGATGTGTAGCGTGAAGAATGTGTGGTAATCAGAAGTGGTGAGGCTCCATACGCTCTTCGTTAGAAAACATGTAGGTATATCACAGGACAGTGTCCTCAACTGCATTCTCTTTGTCATTGCAATAAACAGTGTAGCTAGTCATATCTATAAGAATTCTCTGCAGAGTTAAGGATGATGGTTGAGGACTTGCAGCTTCTCTTCAATCGTCTATGCGAATGGTCAGTAACAAGTCTATGATAAAAAAGTCGTCGGTAAATCTCCGCCTATGTACTTCTCTAGCATGAAATTTTCAATTAAGTTTTTGCTCTCGCGCCAAAATCAATTGTTTGAGGTAAAAATCAAAAGTTAATTATTTTTGAGTTGAGCTCCCCTCTGATCCGCCAAATCCCTTCGGCCGATTCCGCTGCAAATTAATAGTTTCCGAAATTCTGGGGTTTTAAATTTACATAGTCAATACATTCATTACAACTGCAGTTATCAGGCACATATACACAGAGACAGACATTTTACTTCTCCAGTTATAATATAACTGGATAGATATATTAATATTTAAAAAAAAAAAAAAAATATCTGTATGTGAACATCCGATAGAATGTGTATTGCCTCGAAATTTTATATGTGTCTAGAACCCTATAAGGGACGTCGCCTATTGTTTTTCAGCTAAATCGGCCAAAAGGGAGGAGGGATATACTGACACAAAATTTCATATGTAAATTCAAAACCCCCATAAGGGCGATATTATTATTAATTTTCCGTATAGTCGGCTGAAGGGAAGGGGGGTAGGGGGATTTTTCGACACAAACACCCTAATAATTGCCGATGTACTGAATGTATCGACACAAAATGTAGTATGAGAATTCAAAAGCCCTTGTTTAAGTCAGATTTTTAGGCCAAATAGTCGATTAGTTTTGGAGGCAGAGTGAAAACCTAATTGATTAATTAAAACCTACAATGAACATATATGAAGGGCTAAGGGGTAGCTCAGTGATGTACGTGCTTGCTTACTAAGATCAAGATAGCGGGTTCGAAACCCGGCCGGAGCCCTTTTAGTTTATTTTATCAGGGAGGTAAAAAGGACATAAGCATGGCGTTCTAAGCGATGGTCCCGAGCCTGTTCCATGTCAGGTACTCGTTAAAGACCCCTACCCTAGGTGGATAAAAAATAAGGGTTGCAAAATTTAGGACTTCCATACTAGAGTCGGGCTCATGTCCATCAGAGTGACGAAAGACCGCTTTGGTACTATATGACCTTGTAGTTAATGCCGGGCATAACTAACAACCATAATAACATCAATTATAACCATATAATAACCATATATAACATCAATTATAATAATTATAAAAATTAAATAAATAAAAGTTAGTTAATTTTTGTGACTCATGCCCGGGCTTTAATTACGAGGACATATAGACCAGAGCGCCTTTTCGTCGCTTTAGTGAACTGAGCCCGACTCTTGGGAAGGAGACCTAACTTTAGCCTATTCAGGTTTAGTAACCTAGGGTAGGGGGTCTTTAACGAGTACCTGACATAGTAATGGCTCCCATCCGAAGGAAGGCCTGTTCAAGGTTTTTTCATCTCCGAAAAAAAACCTAAGGACCTCGGCTGGGTTTCGATCTTCAGCTCAGAAGGCAAGGACATTACCTCTGAGCATCCGTCGCCCTCTAAATAAATTATATGAAACTTGAAGATATTTCTGATTACATGTCCATCCCTTAGGCCATAAAGAGCAAAATATAGAAAATAAAAAAAATAAATTATATAGTTAATACTATATAAGTAATAAAATTAAGGATAATAATAAAAATACAGGGAGGATACTGGACCTCCGTGAAGAAAATAAAAATGGAAGCGAGGTATAAACTAAAGCTTATATATAAAACACCACTTATATTTCATGACCTTCTTTACTTCCCCAGTTATACGAAGCATAGGGGAAGTTTTGTAATCGGTCAAAATTCGATGCAGAGTTTTCAAGGGAATTTCAGGTTTTCCGGAACCCAGATTCCGAATATGAAAAAAAAATTCTGTCTGACTGCGGGTTTGTGGACACGATAACTCCCGATGTAGAAATTAATAAAATTAAAATTGAATTATTGAAATCCTGTTAGAATAATAAAAAGTGAATGTGAATTGGTTGACAACAACTTACATGGATCTTGTCCGATGGAAGAACTACAATTTCACGAACACTAAAAAACTGTTTTTCACTTTGAAGAGATAAGGAATTTGATAAGCACAATAATAGCACTATCAGTGTGGCGAAATTGGCGGGAACAGTCCTAACCTGTCAGTCATAGTCAATAATTTGGATTTTTTTTACCGCTATTTGGTTTCTGCGTTGCTCACATAGGCGGTAATGGCGTTTGTTATGAATTACCCCGTGTTCATATTCACCCCAGCCGACCCTAATGACATGAGGACATAATTTGTTAAATTGCAGCGAACATTCAAAAAACCTAATAACTGCCGATGTAATGAATTTAACGACACAAAATTTAGTATGAGGATTCAGGAGCCCCTATGTAAGTCAACTTGTTGATTATTAGCGTAAAATGGTGGAGGGGGAGCGAAAAGTTAATTATTCTCCTGACCCCCCTTCCCTTCAGCTGATATCGCTGAAATTTGAAAGATTATATCCTCATCGGGTTTTGATTTTAAATATGAAAATTTTTGTGGATACATTCATTAATTCGGCAGTTATTGGGGGATTTTTGAGTTGAGCCCCCGTTTTATCTCCCCTCTTCTTCTACAAATACCGCTGAAAATTGATAGAATGTCCTGGATCCACGTATATGATTTCGTGTTGATACATTCATTCTTTCGGGAGTTATCGTGTTCACAGACACACGGGAAATATAAATTGTTTTTTTCTTCTCATATTTGGAATCCGAAAACATGAAACTCAACATCGTCTTTCCAACTGATCACATAACTTCCCTTAGACTACCTAGGTATGTATTGCTGGGGAAGTTTTTTTTTTTTTTTTTTATTATTTATTTCTTCTACAGTCTGTACAAAAAACAACAACAATAAGCAGAAGTGATGACTATAAGAAGACAATGAAAAAATAATAAGTAATACAAAATATTTAAAACATAATAAAAAATAAAATAGCTTTATTGACATTCTTTTAGAACAAAAGCCTCTCCTCTTGGAGATTTTGACTCTACTGCTCTTTCAGTGAAGAAATCAGAAAAGAATTTAACGATTGTTCCTAAATTAAATTAAATTATTTCTTAAGTAAAACTGTTACTTCTTGATTAAAAATAAAATTAAAATAAAACAAGATAAAACAAAGCAAAAGCAAAAAGTAAAAATGAGGGTTATTTCTTAAATAATACTGTTACACATTTGTTCCATCTTTCTCTGTTGCTGGCCTCAGTGCACCATCCAACCCCTATTCTCTCCACTGCAGTCCAGTTCTTTTCCTCTTCTTCTGTCTCTAGGAATCCACTCCGCGCAGACTTTAGCCCATCTCCACTTCAGCAAGTGTGCTTCCTTCTGGAGGCTCTCTTATTTAAAACATAATAAGAAGCAAAAAATAAATTAATAATCACAAAATAATAGCAAATATATACAAAAATTAATAAATAGAATATGTACTAATCAATGGTGGGTACATGAATAAACAGAAACCATAAAATGAGATAAAAACAAAAAAAAAAAAAAAGTAAATAACTAAATAAATAAAAAAATATATAAGAAACTCGACGAGGACAGCACCAGTAGCATACTGCTATACACCCACTCTCCAACTAGTGGAGAGGGGAGGAGGCCACGAGTAGACCAGCGCTGTCCAGCAGTGGAGGAAGACCAGGAGGCGGGGGGTCGAAAGGACAGAGAGGCGTGAGGGGAGAATCCGGTCATCAGGATTAGCTGGGGAAGTAAAAAATCTAATATGACTGTGACAGGACTTTCTTATACCAAGTGCAATTTACAGGTCACTCTAAACCTGACGATGGTGTTATACCGAAACCGGTTTTATGTGTACATTTCTTTTCAAAGTGTAGACATTTATTTTGTTTATTTATTGCAATATAGAATTATGAATAAAGTAAATACATACATTATTATTATACCCAAAGTATTCTTGAGAGAAAGATATGTCCGAAATTAGTTTATTGTGGGGATTTGAAATTTAAACGGATAGCCCGGAGAAGGGTAGCCAAATAGAGCCTCCATTTATCAGCTCTGACTGATCTCCAGAGACCGGCCTATCCCCTCACCTCAAAATGAGTTAACAAATTTACCCTAAAGGCTCTCAGTGTTCTACCATTTTTCTGAACTAAACCTTTGAAATGTTTACATCCGACTCATGATTAATTACTTTCTTATCGATTCTCAACTGAAATGGTTATTATACAACACAAAACTGGCAGAGAACATCCCCCGTTCGGTAATTGCTGAAAATTAAAATAATAAAATTATAGAAGCCATTCATCTAGTTAGTTCTCATGCCTTGGCTTCAACTACGAGGTCATATCGCCTACTACCAGAGCGCTCTTTCGTTCTAAATTTTGCTTACCCAAAACCCCCTTTAACGAGTTCCTGACATCGTACAGGCTCGGGACCGTCGCTTAACGTCCTATCCGAAGGACGGCGTGCTTAAGTTTATTTTACCTTCCAGATAAAATAAACTAAGGGCCTCGGCCTGATTTCGAACCCACGATCTTGAGCTCAGTAAGCAAGCACGTATACCACTGAGCTACCGGCGCCCTCATCTATAATTTAACAAACATTCTTCTATAATTTAACAAAATAGTTGTTATAACTCATGCCCGGGCTTGGGTGTCCTTTCCTCGCCCTGGTGGACATGAGACTCCTCTGCTGTGGGAGTCCAACATTTTGCCTACCTAGGTGTAGTTAGCTAAGATAAGGGTCATTAAGGAGTACCTGACATCGTACAGGCTCGGTACCATCGGATGGGACATTAAATGATTGTTCCGAGCCTGTACGATGTCTAATAAACTCACCTGGATATCTCCCCCTTAGCCACATAAGTTAGTAGACTCACATACAAATGAGCCTATACATGCATATGAGTAAACTCTCATTGTCTATAAAAAATTTTAGCTTACATGAGGGGGAAGAAGACATCCTCCATGGCAGAACTAACACTAAGCCCGACACTGTGCCATACAACCAGCGTTGCCACCAAAACATATTGACAATCCTGAAATCCATTTTGTTGGGATCTGTCCCGTCCTCAGAGAGGCCAGACAGAGGTTGTTGGGCAAACCTACCCTAGGGAGAGGGGAACTCATCGCATTTCTGAATGGAAAAACGGAATCTGATCTATAACTATGCAAGAGATGCATCCAAATATAGAAACATGTTAATTCAGGAATTCAATTTCTAGTACCCAAACAAGATTCCTTAGTTTAATTAATCTGTGTTTATTACAATCCACGCAGGTTTATTTAATTTTATTTGGTGTTTAGCCTTAACACATGTTATTGGTTTTATTTATTATTATTTGTATTATTATAATTTATGTATATCTATTTCATGAGTTAATTTATTTTTATTAGCCAAACTGTTTTGTTTGACGTTAGCAAATATTAGTGGTGCCAACTCCAACTGACGGCCAAAATGGTCATAGTCTAAGTGTTTTTTTCTTTGTAAATTTCTTGGTATGATTTTGTATTCTTCTTATTTTCAATAAAAACCATTCTATTCTATTCTATTGGTAATCCCGCCAGACTCACATGTCGCGAAATCGGTTAACTATAAATAGCCTTCTTACTGGATGGGACAGTGTATTGTAGACAGGGTTGGTTCCCAAGAGTTGATCATAAAAAAAAAAGGCGGTTCTATAAAAGTCCGCTAATATCTGAATAGACAAGTGAACGTATAGAATATGAGAGAAAAATAGCAATTAGAAATGGTATGACAGATTCGCGCCAATGCCGTTCATCCGAAATCTTGCGTGCACTCCTCGTCCACATCGCATATTCCGGTGCAGATGATTTGACAATGACACTCGATTTGTCTGATTCTGAATTTTTGGCCTTGGAGTCACATTTATTACTACGCCGTGCAGTCTTAAGACATCGATAGCGAAGATAACGAAAAACGTGGAGGAATAGAATTTTTCTGAAAAGAAGGGTGTTAGGCGAATTTTCCAATTTGTGGGTTGATCTACAAAACGATGATGACCACCACATCAAACACTTCCGATTGAAACATACAACATTTCAGTATATTCTTGATAAAATCGATCCTAAATTGGAAAAATTCAATAATTTTCGAGAGACGATATCACCTCAAGAATGGCTGGCTGTCACTTTGAGGTAAGTCAGAAACACTTCTCAATCTCCATTTTTCATGTATCTTCCCTTCTTACCTACTCGTTTTTTAATTTTATATATTATTTCTTCGATTATTTGTGACAATTTTTTTCTCAGGGTTTTTTAACAGCTTACAAAATTTCTACCCCTGGGGGTTAATAACATTTTTGGATATTTAAAATGTGGTCATATTAAAAAAGAGAGAAACTATGTCGAGCGAATTCGCAACAAAATCCAAACTGAACTGAAGTAGGTGTGTATACACAGAGACTGGAGGATTATATGAATTATGATTATGGATGTGTATATGTACCTACTTCCTCTTTATTTTATGTATTTTTTTCTTATTAATATATTTATTATTGTCATCTTTGATTTGTTTCATGCATATATATTTGAATTTTAATCAGCGCATATTATTTAAAAAAAAAAAAAAAAATTCTTTTATTATTAAGATTTCAATTTGAGACGAAATTTCATTTTTAATGTTTTCCATATTTTAAGACATAACTGTACAGGAGGGACAGGAAAAACCTCGTGGGGGATGAAGGAAGGTACCGTTTGGATTGTAAATTGGTTGAACTTCCAAATGTTAAGTCGTGGCTGAAGATGGTAGCAATACCGAAAGTACTTCCACATTATATACATTTGTGAAATAGACAATATATTTTTTTAAACATTTTCTTCACTTTTTATTAAGTGTTTCACAATATCTCCGCAAAAAAATATTAAGTATCATCATTGTTGTGTGTTTGGATCGTTCGCGCGTTTTTGGACGAATTCAATTTCTCACCTTTTCGCAACTTCCCGCTTCCAGCGGACGAGAGGCGTTATACTTTACTCTCAGTCAAAGGAGTTAACTTTGAAAAAGTCCTGTGCTTCTTTGTAGAAGTAGGAGAGTAGGTAACTAATTGCTAGCGAGAGGCTGTTATATGGGCCTTCAGCTTTGAATAACAATGACACTAAACCCGCCCCAGCAATCAATCTATCAAACAGTGCTGCTCTTCAGTGAGGATGTCCTATTAGTTTCGTATTAGCGGGAGGAACAAAGGGCAGGAAGCTGCACAAAAGCTTATTAGAAGGGCTCCTGCAGAGCTCACACCACATAGAGACGTACAGACAGAATCACAACACTAATTGAAATACCAGAATAGATCCAAACCAACAACTATTGGCAGTTTATGGCATTGGTCTCTCAGTATACGAGTATTGATCTAGTTCAAGTTAAATATTGATGGAGTCAATAGGGACAAACAGCTCCAGAGGGCAATATTAGCGTCTTGACAACACTCGACTAGCTCTCGCCTGTTTACCGTCCGCTTGGGGAAGAATGTCTCTCCCTTGTTCACAAGATGAAAAAAAAAAGTTGTCGGTGAATCACTGTGTACTTCCCCATAGTGAATTAATCAACTAACTTTTCGCTCCCTCTCCAAAACCAGTCGACCGTTTGCTCTAATATTCAATAGTTGACTTACATAGAAGCTCCTAAATCCTCATACTATGTGTCGATAAACTAATTACATCGGCTATTATTGGGGTTTTTGAATTGAGCCAACTCAACTGAACCCCCCTTCCCTCTGTCGATTCTGCTGAAAATTGATGTGTCGTTATGGAGTTTTGAATCCATATATGAAACTTTGTGTCGATACATTCATTACAACGACATTTATTAGTCCATATGTGATAGTAAGATGTTGTGGGACGAGATTTCTCATAGAAATAAAAGATGTTGTCTCAGCACTGTTTTGTTTTAGACCAGAACCGGTTTTCGACGCAGCTTGTTGTCTTCTAACCGCTGTGCTGTATGGGTGGGATGAACCACTGATGATGACGCTGTTGCGTCGAAACCCTGTTCTAGTTTAAAATAAAACAATTGGAAGACCACATCTTTTATTTCTATGACATTTATTTGTTTTGGAGTTAAGCTTTTCCCCTAATCCCCCCTCCCCTCTGACAGATTTGCCTGAAAATCGATAGGAGTTGTCCTTATGGGATTTTGGTCACACCAAATTTTGTGTCTATATATTCATCCTATCGGGAGTTATCGTGTTCACAGACACACAGATTTTTTTTTTCATATTTGGAATCTAGAGGTCAGAAAACATAAAATTTTTGAAAACTCCGCTTTGAATTTTTGACCGACTTCATAACTTCGTCTATACTTCTCTGGCAATATAATTCCCCAGGGTGATATCATAAAGTCAATTGATCCTCTGAAACAGTCTACTGATTAGGTTCAAAAAAATCAGGTTTCTTACTCAGGACTTCTCAATCCATCATGTTCATGTTGTTACATTCATTACATCGACACTTGTTAGGGTTTTTAATTTGACCCCTTAACTCTGACCCTAGCGGAGCCCTGTTCCCTTTCGTCAATTTGGCTGAAACTTATTGAATCAAATATAAAATTTCATGTCTATACATTTAATTATTTCGCCAGTTATTGGGATTTTTGTATTGAGTCCCTCGGCCGACTCGGCTGAAAGTAGATTGGTGTCGTCTCTATGGGGTTTTGAATTCACATGTAAAATTTCGTGTGTATTCATTTTATCTGAACTATGTTTGGAATTAAGGTGTCGGAAAAAATGAAATTCCTGTGAAAGCTTAACAAATAATCTCTGACCGACGCTCAAACCACGGATACACTGATACAGCTAAACAAAACTCCCTGGACCCCAACACACCAGGTAAAGTATCTAGGAATTTTTCTGGACACCAAACTGACCTGAAGCCATTAACACAGTAACATGCACTTTAACTCCAAACTGACACATTCCTATACCAGACCCTTCTCACCCACCCCACTTCTCAACAAGAACAATACACTCCGACAATAATGTGCCGCACTCATCACATAAGAATATCCTCTTTGGCTCCGCACAAGGCAGACCAACATTAAAAATCTGGTCAATTTCGAAAATAATGGCTCCGCCGTGCAGTAAACGCGCCTTGGACGATAAGTAATTCTCAGATACGCAGGAAGCAAGGTGTTCCCGACAATCGAGACATAGTGGAGGTTGCAACAAGATTCTGGACTGGGCTGCTTATAGTATCGGAAGTAATTTTTTAATTGTGTATAGCGCCTCTTGCGAAAATTCAAATAAAGGATTTTTTCAGAATTGTTCCACTTAAAAGAAGTGAAAAATCCAAAATATCACTAAAAATATTTGGGTCAGTGGTGCTTCATTCGAGTTCCTTGACAATCAATGTTGTATATTTTTATAGTAAATTTTTTTCTAAACGACAGACAAAGAATCTGAACAATATCTTCTTACAATACTTGGGTCTTGAGCCGTGGCAGGTCCACTTGTCTCTGCTACTTCACTTTGCTTCAAAGGGAATAAAGAATAGTGCACAGTTAGACTTTGTGTGGACATTGTTTGTAAAGCGAAAAATAGTAACGGCATGTATATAATTTTTTTTAAATTTGTATCTAGCTATACTTGGTTGTCCTTGATGGGTGATATCTCTGCTTTACGGGACCAGCTTCTACCACCTATAAATATGGTCGGCCACTAGCTCTAGTCGATCCAAAGAATCCTTCCTGAATTCATTTCTATTTTAACAAATTATATTTTCCATTCGTAATCATTTATATCGCTGTCTGAAGACTATAAGTGCCATACCTCCCGTCACTGGATGGATTCCTAGGCTCGACCCAAGGGAAGAGGGGAGACTTAAAATTCTAAAAGTTCTAAAAAGACTAAAAATTCTAAAACTACCTTTGTAATAAGTGTAATGACATAAAATTTCATATGTGAATTCATAAGGATGTTCTTTATCAATTTTCAGCGGAATCGGCATAAGGGATAGGGGAGATCAGACGGGGCTCAATAAAAAAAAACAATATTAACATAATAATGACACATATAAAAGAATGCAATAACTACTAATTTATTGAATATATTGACATGAAATTTCATATTTAAAGTCAAAAACCAATGAGGACATAACCTGTCATATTTCAGCTATATCGGCTGAAGGGAAGACGGGTTTAGTTGAGGGGGCTCAATTCAAAAACCGTTTCACGTGGAATAACCGGGTAGGAACCCTAACCTCTGTATGTAGTGAGGAGCTTTTTAGGAACGGTATCGGCAAATCAGTTTGGTTATTCCTTTGTTATCCCCAGAGGGCTCGTTACTGATTCCGAGTTTCAACTTCCCCATCCCACAACCTAATAGAAAGTCCATTTCCATTGGAAACTCGTTTGTGTTACCTACCCCCTGGAGTGTGTCCGATTAGTAGGAACTTTCGTGACGACTGTCAGCTTGGACAGGAGAGGCAGTCATACGTCAAAGTTTTCCTTCCCCGAGAAAAGTCCAGAATCGCCTGCTACCAGGGTGCTCTTTTCTTTTCTACCCACTACAGATGCTGGATCACTGCCTACTGTTCCATAAAGTTTTACAAAAGTATTTTTCTTCAATTGGTAATTAATTTTTTGATATTGTTTTATAAAAGTTGTTGATTGAAATAAAAATAGTTGAAACTAATGCCATTGTTCCTACTTGATGGTTTTTTGATTATCTACAATAAGAGGTTTTTAACTTTAATTAATGTGTTAAAATTCTTGCCAAGTGTTATACCTAATGCGATTTTTTTCGACAGAAAATGTTATTTCCATAAAGTAAACGTTCGATTTGGAAGAACAATTACTTTTTCGATTGATATTTTTCTTCTCTTTTCATCTTCCATAACATAGAATAATTTAAATTAGGTAGATGTACATGAAAAAATAAAAATAAAATAATCATATTATAATAAAATATTGGAATTGGAAAATATTTTGCATGAAAAGCGTCAACTTACTGAATTATCGATACTATCGACAGTTTTCCACCGATAGTATCGGACTGTTGAAAGTGGCTAACTATCGACATCGCCCATCCTTACTTCGCAGTTAAGAAGGCCGGACGGTACCTTCTGGAAGACTTCCCAGCCACGGCCTTTCCTTCTACCTGGAGCCCTGGATACTCCCTCTAATGCAGACTAGGATTAGCAAAGGTGATGTAGCGATGTCTGCAATGGACACTGGCTGAGGTGCAGGGTTAGTGGCGTCAATTAAAACTTTTCTTTACTTTGTCACGGGCTTGTTAAAGTTAAGTGCCTCCAAGTTCTCTCTCCTATTCCCTGGCTTTAAAAAAACTTTTATCTTGTATTTTTTTTTTTATTACTTCCATGATATATTGAATTAAATGTGTTCTCTCTGGCTCGCGAACATTATTTTAATAATATACCTTACTTGATGTTAAATAATGTCCTGTTAATTATCTCTTGTAACGATAAATGTTTTCTTAATCTCACCATATATCAGATGAAAATTGAGACCACTTTTCTCGGGGCCAAAGGTTTTGGATTCTTTGTGAAATTGCACAGGGGGACTTGCTCAGTTGGATCTAAGATCATGAAGCTCTTTGCGAGCTCGACTATCGGAATTTTTTTTTCAGATATTGGCATGAGATTGGCTTAATTTGTGTTGAGGAAATCTCCAAAACTCTTTCTTCATTATTAGTATTATTCTGAAAATGATTGTGGAAAATCTATGAGTTTTTATTTTCTGTAAAGAACTTCGGCAAGTGACATGAGACCGGGCATGGTCCGTTCAACAGACCCCTACATAGTAAAGGATTCACGGACAGTTCCACTTGATGTGGAGAAGAAGTCAAGAGTTCAGTTCACTTGAAATGAAAATGAAAATGAAATGAAGCGAAAAATAATCTTTATTCTGGGACATCCTTGGAATAAAGATAAGTGACAGGATAAGAAACAGCGAGGTTCTACGGAAGGTGAGGCTAAGAAGCCTCCAGAAGGAAGCACACTTGATGAAGTGGAGATGGGCCGGGCATGTGACAAGGATGGATCCTCGACGATGGGCTAAAGTCTGGACGGAGTGGATTCCTAGAGACAGAAGAAGAGGAAAAGGAAGACCTGGACTGCGGTGGAGGGACGAGATAGTGGAGAGAATAGGGGATGGATGGTGCTCAGTGGCCAGCAACAGAGAAAGATGGAACAAATGTGTTACCTACATAACAGTACTATTTAAGAAATAGCCCTCATTTTTACTTTTTGCTTTCGTTTTGTTCTATCTTGTTTTATTCTTATTTTATTTTAATCAATAAGTAACAGTTATACATAAGAAATAATTTAATTTGGGAACAATCGTTGAATTATTTTCTGATTTCTTCTGTTGATTGAAAGAGCAGTAGACTCAAAACCTCCAAAAGGTGGGGTTTTTGTTCTAAAAGAATGTCAATAAAGCTATTTTATTTTATTTTTATTCTGGGACATACGTCCCCTAAGAATAATAACATAAAAAATAAACAAGAGTATACAAGTATCAACCAGTTGAAAAGAATAAATATATAATAAAAGAGATAAACTAAGAGTTAAAAACGGGCAATCGCTAAAACAATATAATAAAGTGAAAAATAATAAAGAGAAATAAAAAAATAAAAATAGAAAAATTAGAAAAACAAGTATGAATAATAATGTGAAACATGATAACAATAATGACTTGTATATGAATGAATTGTAAAAAACTGGACTGATGAAACAGAAGTGTTACAATCTGTCCAGTGGAGAGGACGAGAATTATCTCATAGGAGCCAGCCTTAGGAATTAGAGGTTTGCTGACTTAGGAAATAATGGAAAAGTAGAGACTTAAATGAAAGAAGAGTAGGAGCATGGCGAATCTGGAGAGGAAGAGAGTTCCAGAGGGAGTTAGCCTGGATAAGGAAGGAGTTGTGGTAGGTTGTACCACTTGCTTGATAGACACCCGGGATATGGCTCAGAATTTTGGGCACAGATATGATTCTAGAGGAAGACAGGAGATTATCTGGAGTATTCTTGCTGCAGATTTGCTAAGGAGATTGGGAGACTAGGTTTTTCACGAAGGATTGGGTTTCTTCGGATCTAGGTGAAACGTGACAAGGTGAGGAGGAAGCACAGTGCATCTAGGGAAGGGATAAATGCATTGTTGATTAGATCCTTAGATGCACTCACCAGCCCCTCTAGTATATAAAGAATAAAAAATAAAGGTCGTTGGTGAATCACCGGTTATGTACTTCCCCAGCAAGAATTAATTAATTACGTTTTCGCTCTCACTCCGAAGGCAATTAGATCAGCGGTTATTGGGATATTTTGAGATGAAATTTATATTAAGCCTCGCTTTCCTAGTGGTTGGGAACCGCTGATCTGGACTTTTCTTTCTAGCAGGTAATTTTTCAATTATTTTTTCTTTTTTTTTTTTTCTTTTATAGAAAATGAAAACTCCTAGATTTTCCACAATCATTTTCAGAATGAGACTAATGAAGAAAGGGTTTTGGAGGATTCCAGTCAGCCGTCTCCTGAACACAAATGAAACCAATCTCATTTCATCCGTCTCAGAGAAAAAAAAAGAAAAACGAATAGCCTATTATAGCTTGCTAAGAGCTCATCCTTCATGGTCTTGGATCCAACAGAGCGAATCCCCCTGGGCAGTTCAAATCCTGAAATAATTGTGCAGGTTCGGAATCCAAAACCAAATTGAAGGTCCTTAACCAGTATGAAACTCGCTTTACCAGCAATATGGGTCCAAGACCTGAAGAAGAACCGGCAATGTGGGTCCAGGATCTGATGAAGACCGGCGATGTGGGTCCAAGACCTGAAGAAGAACCGGCAATGTGGGTCCAAGACCTGATGAAGAACCGGCAATGTGTGTCCAAGACCTGATGAAGAACCGGCAATGTGGGTCCAAGACCTGAAGAAGAACCGGCAATGTGGGTCCGAGACCTGAAGAAGAACCGGCATTCATGATGATGAACTGAACTATATCAGAGCTCATGTATTACTTCCCCAGCTGTACGACGTATAGAGGAAGTTATGTAATCGGTTAGAATTTCGAAGTTGAGTTTTCAAGGAATTTCATGTTTTCCGAAACCCAGATTCAAAAAATTTAAAAGAAAATGTCGGTGAATCACCAGCAATGTACTTCCCCAGCACGAATTAATCTATCAACGTTTCGCTCTCCCTTCAAAACCAATTGACCCTTTGATCTAAAAAGCGTACGTCCTCGTACTGGATTTTGCGTCGATACATTCATTACGTGTATCGGCAGTTATTAGAGTTTGTGTGTTAAGCCTCCCTCTCTTCCCCTTTTCCTTTGACCGATTTGGTTGAAAATTAATAGGTGTCGTTCGTAAAGGGTTCAGTATTCACATATAAAATTTCGGGTTCATACATTCATTCTATCGGCAGATATTATTTTCATAGACACACACAGACAGGCATGTTGGCTTCCCCCACCCATTTCTAGTATCTCCATGTATTGTACGATGGGTTGTTTTGACTTCATTCTGGTCGTCCACGGCATGAAATAACATGGGAAGTGGATACCGCTTGATCACCCAGTCAAAATTGATTGGTCACTTTTTTTCTTCTTTTGTTCGCTTTTTATTTACACATGTATGTGTTTTTTAATCGTCAACAATAATTACAGCTACACAAAATACAGCATTTTTTTTTTTTCTTGGCCATATGAACGGTGCATATTAGCCATGTCAATGTGTTGTTTATCTAGTTATTTACGACATCCATGGCCCCGGGAGGGAGTTTTATCTACGAAATAAAACTCACTCCCGGACGGGATTCGAACCCGCAAACCATAGTGAGACCATACGACCAAAGCCCTACGCTCTAGCCCGCACGGCCACCATGTCCCCCAAATACAGAACTTAGGTACCTACCTATGTAATCTGCCAGAAATTCGATGTTGAGTTTTCAGCAGAATTTCGTAATTTGCGATTCCAAGAATAAAACGAAAAAAGTTGTGAAAAATACTCAACAGTTGACTTACATAGGGGCTCCTAAATCTTCATACCAAAATTTTCTGTCTATGAATTCATTACATGGGCAGTTATTAGGCTTTTTGAATTGAGATTTTACGTTAAGCTTCCCCACTAATTTCACTTCTCCCTTTGGTTGATTTGGCTGAAAAATAATAGGTGTCTATATTAGAGGGTTCTGAATTCACATATAAAATTTCGTGTCGATACATTCATTCTGTCGGAAGTTACCGTGTTCACAGACACACAGATTTTTTTTTTCAACTTCGAAATCTAGAGGTCGGAAATATGAAATTCCGTTGAAAACTCCGCATCATATACATACACCTATTATATTTTCATAGTTACTGCGACATAAAACCGAAATTAGAAAAAGTTTATGTCGATGTCTCATATTTACACGAGTCCATCAAGAGAAAAAATAATGAGGCAACTGATGTTTTAGGAGTTCGCTTTGAACTTTACTAAAATGGTTTTCTTCACTGAAAACTGTATTTTAATAAGCAAATAAATATGACACGGAATCAGAAGTCTTGACAAGAATTACATTAAAAGGAAATATTCCAAAGAGCATCAAGAATGTTTGAATATTTCCTGGAAAATCTACATCTCAAGTTATGTATGAAGAAAACAATTATGGACCCATAAATGAAATATTCAAATAAATTTGTAACGAAAATTGTGATCTCTGAAATTCATGAGAATTCAATAAGATACAAGTTTCTTCAATATTAATAAATATTAAAATTACATTTCTTTTAGACGGTGATAGAATTATATATGTGATAAATAGAAATAACGAATATTATACTTATTTCAGAGAAGTACAAGTGTCTAATATTATCAACTAACATTTTTGATTTTATTATTATTATTATTTTTATTGGCGAAGCAGTAAAATGTCTTGCTTTCTAGACTTTTCCTCTACACTGGCTTAAAATATGAACCGGAGTTTCATTTTCCTCGTCAAATTTCCTGCATGGAGGGCTTCCAGAGATGCTCATATTGATTTTTACCGATTACATAACTTCCCCCATACTTCTTATAGTTGGTTAAGTAAAAGAGTGCGTCTGTCTGTGAACACGATGACTCCCGATAGAATGAATATATCGACACAAAATGTGTATCCAATATCTCATAAAGATATATCTGTGGTCATAGGGAATAAATTGGTAAATCTAAATTCGTAACTTTTCAGGTCAGCACTTTTTTACTTTTGCATTAATCGTGTAAATCCAGTTTTTGGAATAAATAAATTATGTTTGCATCATTATTAATCGTATACCTTCTAAATCTCTACGAATGAATGAAAATGAATATTGTTAATCCTTTCTTGGATTTTCCTTACACACTTACCTAATTATTAATCATACTTTTTGATATACTCGCGAATGATGCCTCTTTAACTTTGAGCAAGTGGATTTAACTGAAAACACCCTCTTCACTTGGAACAGTTGAATAAATGGTTAAATGCAGTTATCTCGTGAATGATGCCTCTTTAACTTTGAGCAAGTGGATTTAACTGAAAACACCCTCTTCACTTGGAACAGTTGAATAAATGGTTAAATGCAGTTATCTCGCGAATGATGCCTCTTTAACTTTGAGCAAGTGGATTTAACTGAAAACACCCTCTTCACTTGGAACAGTTGAATAAATGGTTAAATGCAGTTATCTCGTGAATGATTCCTCTTTAACTTTGAGCAAGTGGATTTAACTGAAAACACCCTCTTCACTTGGAACAGTTGAATAAATGGTTAAATGCAGTTATCTCGTGAATGATTCCTCTTTAACTTTGAGCAAGTGGATTTAACTGAAAACACCCTCTTCATTTGGAACAGTTGAATAAATGGTTAAATGCAGTTATCTCGTGAATGATTCCTCTTTAACTTTGAGCAAGTGGATTTAACTGAAAACACCCTCTTCACTTGGAACAGTTGAATAAATGGTTAAATGCAGTTATCTCGTGAATGATTCCTCTTTAACTTTGAGCAAGTGGATTTAACTGAAAACACCCTCTTCATTTGGAACAGTTGAATAAATGGTTAAATGCAGTTATCTCGTGAATGATTCCTCTTTAACTTTGAGCAAGTGGATTTAACTGAAAACACCCTCTTCACTTGGAACAGTTGAATAAATGGTTAAATGCAGTTATCTCGTGAATGATTCCTCTTTAACTTTGAGCAAGTGGATTTAACTGAAAACACCCTCTTCATTTGGAACAGTTGAATAAATGGTTAAATGCAGTTATCTCGTGAATGATTCCTCTTTAACTTTGAGCAAGTGGATTTAACTGAAAACACCCTCTTCACTTGGAACAGTTGAATAAATGGTTAAATGCAGTTATCTCGTGAATGATTCCTCAAAGAAGTAGATTAAGTTGAGAACATACACAATTTTACATATAATAGAGGAGATAGAAATCCACATCTTTATAATTCCGAAAGTATTAGAGTCCTGAGCTCCCAACTTCTTCACAGTGGGCAGATGGCTTGGGAGATGATCACAGAACACTTAGACTTAACAACTTATTCCCGGTGACCATAGATATAAGGGTATTTGTATATAGATTTAAAACCAAATCAATCAAAATAAAGTGGAGGGGCTTAACACAAATACCTCTCTTATTTAGTTGTTTGCAGGTAACTGTTGAGTTTCGTTCAGATTTATCTGGACCATTTTCGGGCATCTCTTATTGAACTGGTATTATTGGCACTCCGACCTTAGTAATAAATTCATCGACTCGCCGGCAAGTTATATAAATTCCACAGCTCCTGTTTTCCCTTATATATTGGATCAGCTCTTGTTCCATTTCAAAATTCTCTTCTTATAGAATTGGCTCAAGTGAGATATTACCCTTCTTATTAAACTATGGTAGAGGGTGTGGTCCATTTACCTCGAAAAATAGTCACTAATTAATTTTTTTATTTTTAAGAGAATCGATGACTGAAAACTGACATAATTGCAGAGATATTGTGAAATAATTCAAATGGACTTGAAAATAAAATAAAACTGGTTTATTTAATATGTTGTCTAATTTCACTAACTATATATACATGGGAGTACTTTCGGTATTTCTACCATCCTCAGCCAAAAGCATAAGAGATAAGACTGATCTCAGTCTTATCTCTTATGCTTTTGGCTGAGGATGGTAGAAATACCGAAAGTACTCCCATGTATATATAGTTAGTGAAATTAGACAACATATTAAATAAACCAGTTTTATTTTATTTTCAAGTCGAATCGATGACTGTTTGTATCACTTCTGTCTTCAAGTGTACGGATGACTCAACAAACTGCAAAAATTAAACAGTCATTACAACGAAGACTTCTGGAAATTCGAAATTAATCACCATGGCAATATGCAAAAACCATTCGCCAGTTACCTCACACTTTATTTTCGTTATTAGATTATAATTTTTTTTTTATTATTATTATTTATTTATTGCCTTTTAATAGAAAATTTTAAACACTTTATGGACAAAATAATAATAATAAATACATCTTTTATTTAAAAAATATAGAATTATAAGTGTTATTTCTACTTCTCCAACTTACGAAATATAGGAGAAGTTAAGTAATCGGTTAGAAATTCGATGCGGAGTTTGCAACGGAATTTCATGTTTTCCGACCTCCAGATTCTTTTTTGGAAAAATGTCTGTCAGTTTGTGGGTGTGTCTGTGAACACGATAACTCCCGATAGAATAAATATATCAACACAAAATTTTATATGTATATCCAAAGCCCTCTAAAGACGACATTTATTAATTTCAGCCAAATCGGCCAAAGAGAGAAATTAGAAAGGAGGCTTAACACAAATAACTCCAACAACGCTGTAATCAATGTTTTGACAGGACATTTCATATGTATATTTAAAAACCTATTTGATATTTAAAATCAAAACCCCATAAGATAATTTTCCGCGAAATCAGAAGAAGAAAGGCTCCCCTCAAATACCCGAATAACTACCGATCAGAAGCCACTATATAAATCAAGTAGGTACTGAGTTTTAGCCGAAACGGTCGTTTGGCTATGGAGGGAGAGCGGAGACGTAATTGATTAATTAGTGACGGCGTAACTGTTAATAGCAAATTTTAAACACTTTAGTTATGTGGACAAAAAAATAAGATTCAAAATACTTAGTTTGGATGAAAACTGACATTATTGCAGAGATATTGTGAAATAATTCAAATGAACTTGAAAGAAATAAAACTTGTTTATTTAGGATATTGTCTAATTTCACCAACTATATTTACATGGGAGTACTTTCGGTATTTCTACCATCCTCAGCCAAAAGCATAAGAGATAAGACCCTTAGTTTGGGTGAGGAAGAATTTTAAACTGTTATTTTTTTACTTGAGTCTTAAACTACAATGAGGATAAAATTGACAGTTTCTTTTGAATTAAAATTACATATTATGAAAGTTAACAAAAGCAAAAAAGGAAAATAGAAGGATTTCTAAAGCTCGTGATTATTAATAATATTATGTTCTTTAGTTAATTTTCATAGTCTTGTTCACATTTTTATAATTATAGTCCGTGTCTAGGAAGCTTGTAGAAATTAAAATCCATTCTAACGATCCTTCGTTAGCTCAAGAATAACCAATATCATCAAAGAAATTTTCGCCACGTTTTATTTTATTATTTAAATTTAACGGTTGTCTTTGTTTTACCCTTAAATATTCAAGTCTTCGTTGGATTGAGAGCTCTTTTACAAGAGTAGTTGCAGTTGTACACCAAGAGGTTGTAGTTGTACACCAAGAGGTTGTAGTTGTATATCGTCAACACAGATTCTGGATCGTTCTACCGAGATTATGCGATTATTAGGCAGTCATGAGCGGGTTCTGGCATTTCATAGCGCAACATATTGAAAAGCAAGGGACTAACAACTGTACCTTGGGGGACTCCTGCTCTTTAAATTCTGGATTTCCTTAAAGCATGGCTAGAACCCTTCTGCGGGATCTCTAAGAGAGAGATGCCGCAAGGGCGGCAATAAAATGTTGGCGGACCAAGAATCACATCCAGTTCTGGAGAGGGATCCAAGGGAAGGACACCACCTATTGATTTTTAACCAAATCGGCCTAAAGCAAAGTGGGGATTGGGGAGAGGGGGTAACACAAAAACTCTAATAACTACCATTGTAATGAATGCATTGACACGAAATTTGATATGTATACTCAAAGCCCTATAGAGCATCATCTATTAATTTTGAGCGGAGTCAGCCGAAGGAGAGGAGAATGTAATGAATGTATCAACACCAAAAGTATGAGAATTTAGAATTGATTAATTCTTGCTGGGGAAATGCATAGCCATGCTAAAATGAAGGAATGTTTTGTATTTTTATAGTCTGCCATTGCCAAAACTCATTTCCACTTAGTTCTCCCATTAGTGGGATGGTGATTTTAAGTTTGCCTGAGTACGTTCCTTTTTAGCCTGATGATCTAAGTTAAACAAGACCCTACCTCACAGCACCCGCTACGTGACCTAACCAAGTTACGTGATAGCTCGCCTCAACACGTACGCTCCTTCGCTGGCCAGCTTAGTAAATTTGTTTGTCGCGACATTTCATATTTATTTATTTCATTCAACTTTATTATTTCAATCATTTCTTTTCTGTTTGTTCAAGGGGACGACAAATTTTAATCAAGGTACTGACACCCTTTATAATTACAATCGACCCTTGGTAACTGGTCTGTGAGTTCCGTAGAAGCGAATTCTGACGAATTGTTGTTCTATGAGTGTTAGCTTTAACTCTTGGAGGGGCCAAATAATCCGACTTTGACTAGACTTGAGACGAGAAAGAAATACGGTACAATAGCCTTCTATGTACCTATATATAGTTTCTGATCAGGGTTTCATTTTTACGAACTGGATTAAAAAGGGATAGTTGCGTAGCGACGAATTGAGGGGTCTGGGTGCGAGAAAAAATTTGGGATCCCAGAAATTGGCGAGCGAGGACATGCCCCTGAACCAATGATCCGGATCTGAGATCCATATTTTGGAAAATCAAGTTTGTCTTAAGAACTTGAATAATATCCTAAGTCTAGGATAGAAATTGACTTTCTAGGACCACGGTTCAGCCTAAAGAGGGGCAAGGACCCTCTTGCACACTGGTCCCTATGCCATTGTGGAGAGAAAAAAAATCGGTGATTCACCGGAAATTTAATTCTTCAGAATGATCATAAGCAATTAACTTTTCAATAATAATGGAAATGACTAAATGGAAAATAAATATAAAGTACCATGAACTTAAGCATGCCGTCCTTCGGATAGGACGTTAAGCGATGGTCCCGAGCCTGTACGATGTCAGGTGCTCGTTAAAGACCCCTGCCCTAGGTGAATAGAAATTTAGGGTAGACAAAATTTAGGACTCCCACAGTAGAGTCGGGCTCATGTCCACCAGAGTGACGAAAGAGCGCTCTGGTAGTAGGCGATATGACCTCGTAGTTAAAGCCCGGGCATGAGTCATAAAATCTAAACCTAAAGTACAATGACGAAAAGGAAATAATATGCAGATGGCTGCTGACATAGTGAGAAGAGATTTTTTCACAAGTTGTAAAATAAAAAAAGCTGACCTCTCACATATTTTATTAGTTTTTATTAGCCGGCTTTCGAGGTTGCCTTCATCATTAGGCAATCTGATAAAATAATTTTGAGAATAACATAATTTAAAATGATTTAATAATGAAGAGGTTTAAAAATTTAAATAAACATATAAATACAATTTAGAAATTTAAAATTTCATGGATGGGGACAGATATGTTATTCCTGTTCCCCATCTAATATATTTTATAACAAAAACTCCTTTGGCTGTATGGTGAATTTTATACTATTGCAGATATAATATATCTACATATTATGTGGGTGGGGTAAGTAAGTTTTTATTTTGTTACTCTGTATTCTGATGGTTTAATATTTATACTTTTCATAATTTGTATAGTATATTTATTCTATCATAGATGTACTGATGACGCTGTTGCGTTGAAAACCTGTTCTGGTCAAAATTAAAACAGTGGGAAGACAACATATTTTATTTCTATGAGAAATCTCATCCCACAACATTTCACTATCACATAAAGAGAAGATATTCCCCCCTTGGAAGTTCTTTGTAGCCCTGTTTCCCTATGTAGGCCGTTTTAGTTGCGAAGCACTATACTTACAAGATATCCAATCTACAAGGCCCTTTGTACATAAATAGTTTGCTGGTTGTAAATTCTCTTTGATCACTTGTATTCGTTTAACAAGAAAGTATTCCTTGATATCTCTGAACTCTCTTCATATTTCTACTTGTGACAAAACATTCATAAAGAGACTACTCAAATTAATATCAATATTATGTGATATTTTATCACTAACTAGCTAGTCCTCCTTGTGACATATACCGATAATTAACATACGATATTTTTAATATCTTTTGCTGGAATCGATTGTCTAATATTGTGGTTCTACTATTGTTTGTGGTCAATTTTTGACTCACGATTCATGGCTTTTGCCAAAACGCTTTTCGCCTTTAATATCTGCTTTAATATTCATCGTTTAAAATTTGATTCGTTCTTCTGATGTTGCAAAAAAATCATAGGAAAATAAAATATATGCGTTTTCTGTTAAATTATTCTATTTAGCTGTATGTTACTATCGCTACTGCTATGTGGACATGAACCACAAAACATTGGGCAACTCTTTCGAGTTTTGTAGCGTCTGTAGAAGAAACTAACTGAGGCGCATGCAAGGCTGTCCTCTGTCCCGTACTATCCAGGAACTGACTTCTGAGGGTAAGACAGTTGGCTGCTATATGAGAAAATCCTGCCGTTTTTAGCCTTTGAAAGCGATGTGTGGGGGGCGTGGCTACTGCCAAAATTTACAGAAACTAAATATCTTATCGTAGTGGAAGACTTTTGGCTTGCAAGGAACTGCTTGATCTAGAGGGACCTCAATACGATGTTAGTTAATCAAAAAAAAAAGTTGATGCTCCCTACTATGTTTCCTTTGTCGTCGACCTAAAAACTGAGGCGGTGCTGGCCGAGAGACCTGCTATGATAAGACAGTGTCCTAGCAGTGCTGGTAGTGACTAGCCTTTTCCCTCATTGTTGCCTCTCTTCAGCTCTCCTGTTCCTCTCGGTCTGCCTCCACTGCTAGTCAGAGGCTAAGCAGATCCGGGGGGTACGGGAGATCACCCGCGCCCCCATGACCTCTTCTGTCTCTATTTAGGTGTGGGAATGATCCTGCGGGGGTACAGCTTACGGCATGCTCAAGGTTTTTCCATCTCCCAAATAAAAACCTTGAGGGCCTCGGCTGGGTTTCGAACCCGCGATCCAGTAATCTACGCTACCGGCGCCCTCTACCAATATATAAGTAATGCTCAGGTTAGAGATAGTGCTCACTGCCAGCTGGAACATCCCTCCCAACAAGATTTGCTCTTGTGAATTATTGATTTTCTCATTTGTGTTAATGTCCTACAAGACTTGTGAACTTTCCATAGAAAGGTGATTTTTCACCTGAGGTGTGTACGTCTATTCGCCGCTCTGCTGAACGAGCCTATTCGAATAGATTAAACGTAAGTAATTCATGGCACATCAAATATTAAACTGACATCTCATGAAAATAGAATTTTCCAAAAACTCATTTCAAGCCAACATGTCAGATTTATTATTTACTATTTGTTACATGAAAATTTGCATTAAGCATTGTATTATTCATTTTTCCTTACGATGGCCGATGGTACGTCCGTCTGCCTGTTCTATAATGATATCTTGAAAAATACTGAAGCCTAATAAATGTAATTGGAAAAGGTACGTGAGTTCGACGCCATAGTTCTCCGCCTCGGCATGGCGGTGAATCTCCGGCAATGTACTTTCCCCAGAACGAATTAATCAATTACTTTTCGCTCACTCTCCAAAACCAGTCGACCGTTTGCGCTAATATTCAACAGTTGACTTACATGAGGTACCTGAATACTCATACTAAATTTTTTGTGCATAAATTGATTAAATTGGCAGTTATTAGGGTTTTTGAATTGAGCCCCCTCCCCTTCATAATATAACTACCCTTATATTTCGTATATCCCGGGAAGTAAAAAGTATGTATGAGCACATTCGTGTTCCTGAGTTAGTAGTAAGTCCACAACTCGCTTGGGAATAACAGCCAAGAAGAAGTTACATCCACTTCATTCCCCCTACGTTCTCCTGAATGGTCTCCTGCCGATGGAACAAGATACCCGACAGCCTGCTTGACACTACTTTCCAAAAGAGACAGGAGGCTGTAAATCTCTCCGGGAAGTCACTACTAAACTAAACAATTTCCTGTGGACGATCCCCGGCCTCTCTTCTTCACACCTTTACAGTCCACAAACAGTCCCTTGAAATTCAGACTACTCATCTGAGTTCTGGCTATCATACGAAACGTTCTGTTTATAATGTCAACTTATAATTTCTACCAACCTAACATATCTGTTCCGTTGATTTTCTGACCTTACAGGTCTTTCGCCGCTCTCACCAGCCGTCTCCATCTGTCGCGATCCAGTTCTAAGTTTCGTTTTATAGTAACAACTTTAACGGACATATTTACAACCGGTGAAAATAAAACCATAAGTAAAGTTGATACGTACAAGAATAAGTACCATTTAAAAAAAGAATAATATGAATGATAATAAAAGAAAAATGAATGAAAATAATAAAAATAAAGTAAAAAGTATTTATAATTAATAATAATAAAAAATAAGTAAAAGAAGGAAATGAAAATAAAAATGTCTCTAATAATCTGTAATATTTATTTTAAGTAAAATATATCGTATACAAAATGTTAATAATAAAAAATAAAATAAATAATAGGAATAAATATAATAGGAAATCAATAATAGTAAAAAAAAAATTATAAATTCAGCTTCAGATTTCACGGAAGATTACCGCGGTGAGTCCATCATCATTCCTCCAAGTTAGCGGAGGTGGATGAGGCCAGAATAGTCCTGGTGATCCCCCGCACCACCACGTTCTGCCAGCCACTGACCAATAGTGGTGGCAAACCGAGAGGGACAGGAGGAGCTGAATTCCAGTAAACATATGAGGGGAGAAATTGGCCATTGCTAGCACTCCCTTAGGTATAACTCTAAATACATGAAACAAACTTAGTTTTTACCTTTTTATATCTATAGTGTAATGTCCAAAATTAGGGACATCTATTGTTTCAAATAAGTTCGGAACAAAGGAGTGAAAACCGGTCCTAGAAGAGACACGACAGTACGGAGAAACCAAGGAGGGGGACTGAGCCACCAATAGGCACCCAGGAGATTTCCGGAGGGCGGGAAAGTTCCTGTGAGCGGACCCCAATATGGATCAATATTCTTCGACTTTTGCCACCTGAGGGGTAGGAACAAGCCCCACTCCGTCAGTTGCCGCCAGGGAGAGAGGATCGGACATGTTCATCAGATATCTCCAGAGACAGAGGATCACCTTTTTTCACCCACTGGGCAGAGCAGCCAGGATATAACACCAGATCAGCAGAGGGAGAACCGTTGGCGCTTTTATCAACCATTGAAACGGACAGAGGAGGCTGATCATTGTTCAACTCCAGGACCCAATTCTCACCACAACCAACACTAAATCTATAAGGTACCTTATTTCTAAACAATTATAAAGACAAAGCCAGAGAATAATTTTCGAGAGGATATATTTTCAATTTTTATTAATCTAGCAAGGATTCTGAGCAATAGTTTTAAGTATTTCACAATTGTTTTTTTATCAAGAATATAGATAATCAAACCAGAATGGTCTAAGTTTATTTCATGTATTTTGCACCTCATGTCATTTTAGTTTTTCACAACTGTTAGTCTTGGCGGACCCACGACCAAAGGAAGGTAAGAAAGAATTAGAATCATTTTTTTTAGAACATTTTATTTCACAATAACAATAATAAGCACATTAAATTACAATAGTATAGGTTTTTTTTTTTTTAGTTGGTAGAAGTCACTCATTAGCGGTACTGAGGCTCCTGCCCATACCCCGCCTAGAATAGAATCCAACCTTCTAAAAATATTTAGGACATCCTATTGGGGTGAATATTGGTCTAGAGTGGAGTTAGTTCCTTGGAATTGGCGAGGAATTGGGACACTCACTACTTCTTCGTTCTGGTCCCAGCATCAGAATCTGCCAGGGACTGGCTTCCGGTGCTGGTGCCAGTAACCACCTCTACGAAACCAACCCCAGTTGGTGGTGCCGCTTGAAAGCAACCACCCCCGTAGTACCATTTTAGCTGAGGCTGTGAGAACCGCCCGCCTGAAAGTCCAGAATGGTGACTGACCGGGGATGACAAGTATTTCTCTATCATCCCTACAGTTTTCCACCGTAGAAGAAGAGCCGTATTGTAATCGTGCAAAAATTCGAGATCGAGGTTTCAACGGATTTTCACGTTTGAAGGTCCCATGAATACCTTTTGACCACTTTCGCGATGATGTCTGTGCGTGTGTTGTGAGCTGTGAGCTCTCTACCGCAAAAACGATTGTAGCTATGAACTTGAAATTTGGAATGAACTGGCCACATGTGCTAACTTAGATTTTTGCCGAAATCTGCCGAAAATTGAGACCACTTTACTCCGGGACCTAACAACATTTTACAAGATATCGCTTATATTTATAGCCTAATAAAAAATATTTTCAAGTAGGGAACATTCAAATACATATTTTATATAAAATACGATTTTTCGCAGGTCGTCAGGTTATTGGGATAAATGCCGAAAACCTTGAAATGTAGGTTTGAAACACATAATTTTAGACGTTTCCTTGAATTAACCGAAAACAGTTAATCCTATCGAAAAATGGAATCTTAACAAAAATGTTCCTTATAAAATTTCCTATTCTCATTTTGAGATAAGAGCAATAAGACAAACGTCATAGCTCCCCGAAGAATGTAATCTTAATGTCTAATTGGTAGTTTTTCGAAAAATGATAAAATTATGAAAATATATATATATATATAAGTGATGTGGCCAATCACGGACATTCTTATACCAACCACACTTACAGATCAGTCTCTCCTCCTTCCCCTTCTCAAAATTATTTCATACTGGCAAGAAAGTCCTGTAATGGCCGCATCACACATACAGGGTGGCCCAGGCCACAAGTGAAATAACTCCTAAACGGTTAGAGATATCAAAATTGTGCATCAGGCTAAAGTTGTAGCACTCGCCGAGAGCTATAGTATGGCTTTCTCGAAAATACAAAAATGACCCTTTTAATGGCTCAAACAGCCCTTCGAAGGGCGTGCTTTCCTTTTGACCCTTAAGTTTCATTACATTTTATTAAAGTACTAAAGAAACAAGGAAGAACTGTGCAAACAGATTTTTGATACGTCAAGTAGTTCTCGGAACAAAAACGTTTAAAGTTGCACGTTTTTCTTATTCTGAAGTTAGTTGGGGGAGCCATGGCGGCCGTGCGGGCTAGAGCGTAGGGCTTTGGTCGCATGGTCTCACCATGGTTTTCGGGTTCGAATCCCGTCCGGGAGAGAGTTTTATTTCATAGATAGAACTCCCTCCCGGGGCCATGGATGTCGTAAACAACTAGTAAATTACACAGTGACATGGCTAATATGCATCGTACATGAGGCCAAATAAAAAAAAATAATAATAAAAAAAAAAAAAAAAAAAAGTTGGAATTTAATAACTTCAGAATAAGCAAAACGTGCAACTTTAAACGTTTTTTTTTCAAGAACTACTTGACCTTCGAAGGGCTGTTTGAGCCATTAAAAGGGTCATTTATGTCTTTTCGAGGACCCTATAATATAGCTCTCGGCGAGTGCTACAACTTTAGTCCTATGCACAATTTTGATATCTCTAACCGTTTAGGAGTTATTTCACTTGTGGCCTGCTTATCTGGGCCACCCTGTATATATATTTTTTTATGACAATAATAAAACAAAGGACAAAAGATACATTTATGTTTCCATTAGAAAGAATGAAGAGATACAAACAGAAGTAAGCCTCTTTAAGTCCCCTGGCTACAAAGGGACAATGAATGTTTTTACCAGCGTTATGACATGGAAATAGAATTTTTCTTGTAAACCCCACATTCTTTGAGTCACATTATATTCAGTATTGTTTTCTACAAACGAAAAGGAACTAGGTAACTAATAATACTCATAATATGAGTTTGTGTACTCGAATTTGTTTGTTTACTCGAAGGTACCTATTATGTACCTTCCAGTAAACAAACAAATTTGTATCTCATATATGAGATTATATCAGTGCCAAATAACAAAAAGTCGTAGTTGAATCACCGGCAATCTACTTCCCCTGCGATTGATCCCTAATCCTCGCCTTATTTTTCGCCGATTTGGCTGATAATAAATAGGTGTCCAAATGAGGTTATGGATACACATATAAAGCCGCGTCTCTACCAACCGAACATGTCTGCCGAACATTGTTGGCGAACACAAAAAACGGACAAACATACAACACATAGGTCACCAAACATGTTCGATGAACATTTTCAGATGTTCGTGGACATACAAATTAATGTTCGCGAGTCGGACATTTTTGTCATTGTGATTTAGTTGAGTGAAATTGTTAGTCATGAGTGCATCTACACAGCGTCGTCGCCGTATGTTATTAGCGTGCATAGCAGCTGGATACGTGAAATTGACCGCTCGTCGACCTCCTCGATGGTGGCAGAGACAACTCTTTAGGGGAAGAGATGAGTGTAGTGAACAACTTCTTGCAGACCTGACAGCAAGTAGCTTGTTCACAAATTTTACAAGGGTTTGTAATGAAGATTTTGAATTACTTATATCGCTTATTGGACCAACTATTTCAAAACAAGACACCAATTACCGCAATGCTATAATTGTAAATGACTGTTTTGATGTGACTTTAAGATTTTTGGCAACGGGCGATTCCTACACATCGTTGATGTATCTTTTTAAGATTTCAAAACAAAGCATTTCCAAAATAGTGCCGAAGGTATGTGAAGCACTTGTTTATGCTTCATCTGAATATGTGAAAACACCTAGCAGTAGTCAAGAATGGGCAATGGTTTCCACTGGTTTTAAAAATAAATGGCAATTCGACCAGTGTGCTTTTAGATGGAAAGCATGTAGTTGTACAATGCCCTGTTGATAGTGGAATTGATTATATCAAACCGAACACTCACTATTAATCAAAAACCTACACACTCTCTGCTACAACGCCACACAAACAAAGAAAACTGCTCAATTTGCACCGACAAACACGTGAGTTCGACTGAAATGTTCGGTCTGTGAGTGAACTTTGACGGCCAACAACAGGTTCCCGCCACTACCCCCACCACACCGAGAAGGCGTCCACACCAAACCAACACCAAACAATGTTCGACGACATCAGATAGTTCCAGCGAACATTGTTCGCCGAGCATGTTCGGTTGGTGGAGACGCGGCTTAAAATTTCGATAAATCGGGAGTTATCTTTTTTACAAGCGCTTTTTCTTTTTTTTTTTTTACATTTTTGAAATCAGGTGGTGGGAAAACATGATCATAACATTTTGAAGAAGCTCAAGCTAATATTTCTCATACAAATAAAATTCTGGGGGGTCGATAGAAATATTAAATTCCTTATTATTAATTAATTTTTAATTACCTAATGCTATCGCAATATTAAATTATATTTTTTACCGGTATCCTTTTTCTAAGAGAGAGAGAGAGAGAGAGAGAGAGAGAGAGAAAGTGATTGGTAAGAACTTTCAATTAACTTTTTAAATAAAACCGATTTCTTGGTAACTTGATCTGTATAAAGCAATTGGAAATTCCTTAAATTTATTAATTAAAGACAGGGTATTAATTAGGTTTTTTACATTTCCAGTTATATCAAGTATAGGGGAAATTATGGTAAAGGTCAGAATTAAATTTCACAGGAAATTCGAGTGGGGGGAGCTTAAATCAAAATTCTGCGTATGTTGGTAGGTAGCGTTTTACTGCTTAGGGGGCGTCCCTAAATTACGTAAGACGATTAGGGGAGGGGTCGACCGAATCTTACGTGGGGGAGGGGGGGGGGGGGGGGGGGTCATTGAAAATCTTACGTAAGAGAAAAATTACCTAATATATTCCAATAAACATAATAGAAAAATTTTTCATTGCCGACTTGCCAAAAATTACTGTTTTTTCACTTAAATTACATGAATAAAAAATGTTTTTTATTACGTGTATTCGTTCTGAATCGAAAACGGTCTGAAAAAGCGATTTATAAAATTAACTGACCATTTTCGAGCTTTTGTAACCGAAAATATCGAGTGGAAAAGTGGGTTTTTGAAAGTGATCGATACTCTCGTTTACGACAATCGTTTACGATATCGTACGCACGATAGATAGTATCGATCGCATTGGTGTTTGTTTTGACAAACAGCTGACAGTGTTTACATCGTACTTTTCATCAATTAATTCTATAAAACTTTGAAGAACGTGGACCAGCTTGAATTATTAGTGATATTAACTATGCGTTTTATTTATATAGCACTGTTGATATCCTATTTTCTATGATAATGTACGGTGATTCCCAAAATTTTCAATCTTACTTTCAATCTGGTCGAAAATCGTCTTACGTAATTTAGGGACGGCCCCTTATTGTAGCGTCTTACTACCTCTATAAAGGTCGAAAAACATGAAATTCCGTTTGAAACTCCGCATAGAATTTTTTCCAATCTCATAACTTTCCCTATGCTTCGTATAGCGAAGTAAAACTCTACCTACCAACATTCGTGGAATTTTGATCTGAGCTCCCCCCCCCCCCCCCCCCCCCTCTAATAGGCCAATTTGGCTGATAATCAATAGGTCCTAATGTGTTCTGGATACAATTGATAAAAGTTTGTGTCGATATATTCTATCAGAAATTATCGTGTTCAAAGTCGTATAGGTTCCAAATATGAAAAAAAGAGAGTCTGTCTGTGTGTCTGTGAGCACGATAACTCCCGATAGAATGTATATATCGACAAGAAATTTTATATGGAATCCAGAACCCTTTAACGACGACACCTATTTTTTTTTTCAGTCAAATCGACCAAAAGGAAGGGGGGATAGGGGTGCGGCTTGACAGAAAAACTCTAAGAATTCCTGCGAGAATGAATGTATCGACACAAAAATTGATTTATTGATTTTCAGCCAAATAGGAGGGGGGGGGGGCTTAAATCAGAATTCCACATAACTGACGATGTAATGAATATATCGATATGAAATCTAATATGAAAGTCCCTGTATATGTCAACTATACATTGAAACTATCGATTGTTGTTAGAGTGAGTGCGAAAACGTACTCGATGAATTCATCCGGGGAAGTACATTGCTAGTGATTCGCTGATGTCTTTTTTTTTCTCCAAAGTAAAAATGTTGTAGCAAATGAATAAATGAGAAAAATGTAATATCCGTCCTAGATGTAGGATATTACAGGAATCCTTTCAGATGGGTGAGAACGGAGATGTTACAATTTTTTTCCTTCGTTTCTGGGGCGTTACATCGTCAAGTTCGATGGCACTGATGTGAATTTTTAGAATCTCTTATAATTTTATAATTTTTATTTTCTTACTCTGTACCCTGATGCTCTAAGAGTTATTTGTACTTGTCATTATTTGTATATTTTGTTATTCTATGATAGATGAACCACTGATGATGACGCTGTTGCGTCGAAAACCGTTTCTGGTCTATAACAAAACAGTGGGAAGACTACATATTGTATTTCTATGAGAAATTTCGTCCCACAACTTCTTACCATATGAAAGGCATGTAACGACACGAAATTTGTAATGTAAATGTAAATTCAGTACGGCATTTTTCAATCAAATCTGCTCAAGGGGTTATACGCGCAAATCCTATTCACTGTCGATGTAATGAATGTATCAACACGAAATTTGGTATAAATATCGAGAAGTTTTTGAGTGAGGCATCCATTGATTTTCAACCAAATCCGTGTATTTGTTACAGAGGGAAATCTAAATCTAATTTGAGTTGAGGAAGTACATTGTCGGTGATTCACCCACGATTTTCCGAACAGATAAATCAGTTTTTCTTCCAAATTATCTTCAAGAAATCCGAATTTTCAATTATTTTTTCGCCCTTTTCTTTCATTAATGTTGTTCACGTAATTAGGACGGTCTGAATAAACATCCATCCTGAATATTTTTGCATATTTGAACTTTATTGTATATTTTTGCATATATCGTATATTTTTGAATGAACTTTCATTTTTATTTTTCAAGTGCACTCCTTAGTCTTCTTGGACATTAAAATCATGTAATTTGTGATATATGGTAAAATGCTAGGAGCGGTTACCAATTCTCTCGACCTCTAATTTCACGCTTTGACTAGTTATAGTTACTAATCGCTCTCCTTTGCTCTCCCTTAAGTCGACCGTTTGGGTTTTTTTTTGTTAAGATCCCCCCCCCCTCCCCCCCCCCCCCCCATATTCCCCTTTTCCTTTGGTCGATTTGGCTGTAAATCTATTGTAATAATTCTTCTATACGGTAAAATATAATTATATTCTTTTTTAAAAATTAGCTCCACGTTGTTGCGCCATTGTAATGATTCTTATTCTCTTCAAATTTACTATTGTAATTTTGAATAATTAAATGGGTGGTGAATTCTTTTAATAAAAATGTTTTCATGGAATAAGATTTAATATTTTTACCCTTTGTTTTTACACCTTAACATAGATCGGTAGACAATGATAATATAACATTTATTTTTTTATTCACTCACATTTTTCTATTTATCCTTCAATCCTCCGCTGCTCTTCTCAGTACATCATAGGGTCATAGATTCTTCCATCAATCTGCCCACTTCCAGAACTCCAGACTTCCAACTCCACAAAGAATCTTCACTACTCCAGTCAACTATCTATCATCCGTTCACTTGCACTCTCCCATCAAAAAAAACACCGGTCCACTTCACTCTCTCTTTCCAACCACAAAAATTTAACAACCTTCCTGCTTCACTCTCTATCTGCAACCGCTCAACGCCTTCCCCCTCCTTCCACTGCTCTCTCTCTCTTCCCCCACCCTTCTTGAGTCCTTCGATTATATATCCTTATTTATAAAATACCCCCCCCCCCCCCCCCCCCCCCCCCCCCCCTATTTCTACGTTACACTATGGCGTCGTTCTTAGGGGTCATTCATAAATGAGGCTATCAGTGCAAAAGTGGCCTAACCCACCTGCCTGTTCAATTGAGATAAATGGACTTTTTCTTAAGGCTATTTTTCAAATGTTCACTGCGCATGCAATTTTGTCGCAATTCTTTTCAATTTTTAGTCAGAATTAGAAAATGAAACTAATTACTATTTTAAATGTTAATTGGCTCCATATTTTGTCTTTAAGAGGAAAAAATGTGGGATAGGCCACTTTTGCAATTTCTTGATTCCAACTAGTTGACTGTTCAGTGTAGGTTAGGCCGCTTTGCTTTTGACTAGTTGGCAAGATTTAGGGAAGAATAACTGGTTGGACCCCCCTTACCAACCAGAAAAAGAATTAATAATAAAAATAAAATTATCAATATAATATAAGAGTACCTACAACGAGAAATATTATTTTTTATTTGTTTTCATGAGGTCGAAAGCAATTGCTGTGATCTCTGAACTATTATTTTTTGCAAACTCAGCGTCCCTCTTCATTCCTTCTCTAGCACTTTCTGCTTTTCGCAGATGCAATTCCTTCTGTGTAATAAGTTCCTGTTTCTTCGCCTCGTCACTGCAAGCCATTAATTTTATTTTTAATTCACCGCACCGCCTGCATGAATCAATTACCGACGGGTGAATCCTCAAATTGAAATTCCGGTTGAAAATATCCCGAAATCGAATCGAAACGTGATCGTTTTCATTATTCTCAGTCTGGAAAAGTTTAAACATTTTTCGTACCTACACTTAAGTCTGGGGTAAGATACTGCCGGTTCAGACCTTTATTTCGTGCATAATGGCTTTCATATTTGGGGAACTTATCAATTAAGTGTTTTACAGATTCAATTTTATGAGCAGGAGTCTTATTAACCGGGGTTTGACGACCTCGCTTATCCTGTGGAGGAGATTCTCCTTTGGGTTTTTTTTTAGGACTCTGGAAATTCAGCCATCGGACACTCGGAAGATGTTCTTCAAAAATTGTTTACAAACTTCAAAATATTTACCCGATGAATTGGGAATGTGATATATGTTCTAGTTTTGCTCCTTCGAGAGTCGCCCACCTTTTTGGTATAGCATGTTTTTTTATCGTTCACTTATAAGATCGCATAGATAAGAAGTTTGTAGATCGAAATTCCCAATTTCATAATACACAGTAAATATTTTTTTTGGTTCGCCTTCATTAAATTTTTGGTGACAAAAATCTTTACAGCATTCATATTTCGGTTCTTTTTTCTGACATTTCGAGACCAGTTTTCTTCATTTCGAGTTCGTTTTCTGCTTCTGTTTTGCGATTCAGCCGAAGGGACGTCTCCTGTTTCAGAAATATCACTTTCCATGTCTGAAATATTTTATTCGAGTTCTTAGAAAAACACTAGGCTTGAAGTACAAGTAAAAATTTGTAACTTAGTGACTTTTAACACTTTAAAAAAATAAATTTATAGATTTTCAATTGATAAAAATGCTAAGATACCAAACGCATTAATAGCTACGAATAATAATAATATAAGATTCAACCTACCATTCATAAATGTGTAAAACAGTAGTAACAACAGCTACAGAAACAATGAGGGAGACACAAAAGAAAACACTTCACAGTGATATGATTAAAAGGCGGAAATTAGTCAGAAAGCGCGGTTGAGCGGGAGCAATCATATGGCCTGTGTGGAATAGGCCATTGTTGCATTTCACTTTGATACTTTTGAGGCTTATTTGGATAGGCCAATGTGCTGCCATCTATTGGATAGTTTTAAAAATTAATTGTAAATATATTGAATGACACTAGAGAGCTCTTGGGACACCAAAAATTGTTATTCTGGGATTTATTGGATTTTGTGGGTTAGGCCACTTTTGCACTGATAGCCTCAAATTACGTAAGGCATTTAGGGGGGGGTATAAGCTCAATATTACTAAATCTTACTATAGGGGAGGGGGTAAAGAATTTGATCTTATGTAAGTTTTTGAATTTAAAATCTACTACTTTCGCGCTAAGAAATGGCGCTATTGGATAGACTTAGTTCTCAAATTCAGTATTGAATCCTACAGAAATCATATGGTCTCAGTACTTCTAGACATTTTTTTTTCTTTTTTGTCTTGCTGACTAGGGATTTCGTTATTGCTTGAATTTTGAAAAATAATTGTCATTTTAATATCATTTATTTATAATACCTGACAAGGTCACGTATAATAAGATATGTTTCAAAACTACAAAGGACGGTTATCGGCATGTATCTCAAAAACCGGACGACCTGCGAAAAATCATATTCGATATAAAATATATACCTATTTTAGTTTTCTCTACAACTATTTTTTGAAAAGATTTTCATTAGGTCATAAGCGGCATCTTATAAAATTTACTTAGGCTTCGGAACAAAATGACCTCCATTTTCCTCCAATTTTTATGTCAAAATCTAATAAGATCTAAGTTAGCACACGTGATTCTTTCATTCCAAATTTCAAGTTTATAGATTCAATCGTTTCGTCATCGCGAAAATGGTCAAAAAGTATTCAGGGGACCTTGAAAAGTGAAAACCCGTTGAAACCTCGATCGATTTCGCACGATTACAATACTTCCTCATATTATAAACATAAGAAACTAATAAATAAATGGTGAAATCGATATTGAATTCGGTGAGTCACCGACAACTTTCTATTAAGTTTAAATTTTGGGGTCTTTGACCTCCGGAAGCTTAATAAATATATAAATGATGTGATGACGGTAGGAACATTCCCCAGCAAAGCTTCAGGTTGGCCTGTTGATGTTGGGCCTGTGAGTTTGTCTTTGCTACTCAATCCTTACAATGATTGATATAGGCTAACCTGAACTTTCAGCTAGATTTCATCAATTCAGGCTTCTCACCAATCAATAAATTATTCTGATTTCTAGCTGCTGCTTGGAAATCATTCAGAATAATGTTTAGAATTAGAAAAAAAGTCGTTGGTAAATCACCGGCAATGTACTTCCTCAGAACGAATTAAATTAACTTTTCGCCCCTCATCCAAAACCAGCACACAAGGTCGGCTAATAGTCAATAGCTGACTTACATAGAGCTTCCTAAGTCCTCATACTAAATTTTGAGTCGATAAAATCATGATATTGGCAGTTATAATTGTTTTTGAAATGAGCCTACTCCCTTGAACACCCCCCCCCCCCCCTTCTCGGTCCATATCGCTGAAATATAGTAAATATTGTTCTTATGAGGTTTTGGTCACACTTATAAAATTTCGTGTCGATACTTCCGGTGGTTATTAATTTTTTTCTGTTAAGGCTCTCCCCTATTCCTCCCCCCTCCCCCCACCCCCCTAACCTTTGGTCAATTTGAATGATAATCAATAGGTGTCGCCCTTAAAGGGTTCTGGATACACATATAAAGTTAAGTGTTGTCTACATTTATTCTATCGGGAGTTGTCGTGTTCACAGGCACTCACACAGACAGAAAGTTTTTTTTTCAAATAGCTAATAGCTGCCGATGTAATGAATGTATCGACAAAAAATGTAGTATGACGATTGAGAAGCCACGGCGCCGTCGCCTCGTACCACTGCAGACGCAATCTGCCATTAAGAGCAGACATCAACGAGCCCTTGCGATTAGCTCTGGAGGAGGAACTACACGGACAGTCCAGACCAGAGCGTTGCTAGGACGTAGTCCAAGACTGGATAGTAGAGAAATGGCAGCAGCGATGGTCACGATCTTCAGACGGCCGAACGACCTACGCTTACTTTCCAAACGTCCGGGCAAGACTTGATTCTGGGTTAAGCCGGACCACTGGACGTCCCAAATACTATCGGGTCATGGGGTTTTCAACTCCAAGCTCTTCTTCTCCAAGAAGAAGGACAGCCCGAACTGCGCGTGCGACGAGACTGCAGAACACGAAAGCTGATGAGTGAGGCTGATTATTCCATCCCAGCATCCACTCACGCAATCTTTGTAACTCGAAAACCTTTGCAACGATTAATGAGAAATCTTTTTGAATAAATTAGTATTAGCTCCAAAGCTAGCGTTACTACAGACTATAAGCCTTATTCCGTATGAATAATTGAAAATTATAACATCATGAATGTACTGTCGAGGAACTGAATAGCCTTATAGGAGATATTGGGAGAAAAGTCAAAGTTTCCCGGGCAACGCCGGGTATTACTGCTAGTAAAATATATTTTTAAATTCAATGACTTACTTCCCCCCTACGTATAAAGATTTTAAAGATTCAGAAGCCACTATGTAAATCAAATATTGATTTTTAACCTAGACGGTCGATTGGCTTTGGAGGGAGAGCGAAAACGTAATTGATTAATTCGTGCTGGAGAAGTTCACCGACGACTTTTTTCATAGTTAATTATTTTTTATATTTTATTATTTTCCTCAGATGTACATAATTATATTTTATCTTTTTTTATAACCTTAATAATTCTGAATTAATTAGAGGAGTGTAGACAGAAATTATAAACTCTTGAGATCTACCATTTTATAGTCTATCTGTGGACCTCTTTATATATTAAGTTAAGAGCTTGTCTGACAATAGTGCCTACTTCTTGAAGACTTTGAATAAACTTTAGACTTTATTTGTACTCAGTTCAGGACGACAAAACTTGTTTTTGTGTGAGAGGGGGCAAAAGAAGACAATTCGGTGTTCCGACGAGGCTCAGAGTTTGGGGATTGGTTCAGTGAACGAAGAGAATATAGAAGACCTCAAAGCAATACAATAGACATCAGCTGTCAACTTTCTGTAAGATTTTAGTGCTCTCTGTATTTGGTATAATGAGATTAATAATAATAACAGTAGGTCAGAGGTAGCATGCTAGCCTATTGGGCTCAAGATCGTGGGTTTGAAACCCGGTCTAGGTGTTTTTATCTGGGAGATGAGAAAAACCTTGAGCACGCCATTCTTCGGATTGGACGATAAAATATGGTCCCGAGCTTGTGCTATGTCTGGTACTCGCTAAAGACCCCTATCCTAGATGAATAAACCAGGAAGGCAAAATTTAGGACTTCCACTTCGGGCTCCCTGAGTGACAAAAGAGCGCTCTGGTAGTAGGCGATAAGACCTCGTAATTAAAGCCCGGGCATGAATCATAATTATATATGAACTATAATAATAATAAACTACTCTCTGACCGATAATGTAGATAGTCGTTATCTATCCTAACATCAAAGCCGAGATAGCTTGCGATGTATTATCGTGCTGAAAATGTTATCGGTTTTTAAATCCTCTTACCTTACATACGAAGTACTCGTAGTCGCTCCCAACTCACGAAATCCCTCAACAGATCACGGATAGGGGTGATGTCGCACACTTACGAGGTGTGGGCTCCAGTAGCTCAGTGGTATGCGTGCTTGCTTACTGAGCTCAACATCACGGGTTCAAAACCGGTCGACGCCCTAAGTTTATTTTATCTAGGAGGTAAAATATACTTAAACACGCTGTCCTTCGGATGAGAAGTTTTGGTCCAGAGCCTGTACAATGTCAGGGACCCGTTAAAGACAACAGAGAAAACTACATTTAATTAGAACCTTTGACATTTCCAGGAGACAACCGCGTGAAATTCCGGAATCCCATGACATCTTGCAATCTCAATTTATTTAAGAGATTATTCCCGATCGCATATCCCTCTGATAAGACCTGTCAAGTGTACCAACGTCTTCTTTTTCTGTTTGACTATCAAAAATAATTACCGCGGAAGCGGCTATCAACCCGTAGGCAATGTCTCCAGACATGAAGAATGTTCCAATACTTACTGGAGACTACAGGTGTGACAATATCTATAAATTATTTTGCAACTTCTTCCCAACATTCTATAAACAAATTTCTCGATTGTATAAGTGTCTACCAGTGAGGACGTACCTTAAGAAATGCTTCATTATTCTGAGAACCAATGAGAAGCAGCGTTACATGAATTCAAATGTTCCTTGAGATACAAAGGTTCTTTATTTTATTTGGATGCATGCCCGGGCTTTAACTGCAAGGTCTTACCGCCTACTACCAGAGCGCTCTTTCGTTACTCTGGTGGACATGAGTCCGACTCTACTATGGGAGTCCTAAATTTTGCTTACCCAGGTTTATGCACTTAGAGCCTGGGTCTTACAGGCTCGGGAACGTAGCTTAACATTCCATTCAAAGGAGGGCGTGCTCAAGGTTTTTTCACATCCCAGATAAAAAGCCTAAGGGTCTCATGAGCCCAGTAGACCTCTGAGCTACCGTCGTCCTTACAATATTTTATATTTATAACCAAGCTGGATATAAAACCGTCAACATTATTTAGAAAAGTTTTTCCAAAGAAAGAATAACTTTATATTAAAGTGGAATCAAGTAAAAAAGCTCTTCAAAATGGTGCTTACATAGACAGCCTTTCCCGAAAGAATGACAGCGAACTTAATGGATGAACGGCTTTCCGCTGGCAGATGCCTTGAAATAGTCAATTCTTGAAAAGAGTTTCTAGTTTAACAGAAAAAAACTTAATTAGAAAACGTCTTCGGTAAATCACCGGTAATATACTTCCCCAGCACGAATTAATCAAATAAGTTTTTGCTCTCCCTCGGGAACTAATCTATCGATTTGATTGAAAATCAATGAGATGTCTTACTCAGAAACTTCTGAATCCTTGTACATTACATCAGCAGTTATTAGGGCTTTTCTGTTGAGCCTCCTTTTAATCCCCCTTTTCCCTTTAATCGATTTGGCTGAAAATCAATTGGAATCGTCTTTATTGTATTCTGGATACACATACGAAAATTCGTGTCAATATCCTCATTATATCGAGAATGATCGTGTTCACAAACACACAGGCAAAATTTTTTATTTTTGTAATCAAACTCATCATAGATTTTCATTATCGATTACATAACCCCCTATATTTCATATAGATGGGGAATAAAACATTTGGTTATAATAAAACACTATCACGGCTTTTCGGACTCACAAATATATTCATTTTTTTCATTTATGTTCACGTTGCGCCCATTCGAACAATATCAAAATTATAAAAGATTTTTAAATTTTAGATATAAATAGTTATCACAGATTATAAATGATAAAATGTTTAACAAGAATATCCATCCACCTTACACAATCCTGTATCCATAGTAATCCTTAGTTATACAGTATTTAAGCCATGTCAAAAATCCAATATATTATATATATATATTTTTTTTTTAAATAAAAAACGTCTCTTGTTGGGTTTTATTCACTTGGTGGCCATTCTCTGTATTCACTTCCACAGCAATATGAGGTATAGAGGAAGTTATGTAATATATCTGAAATTCTATGTTTTCACTGGATTTTCATGATTCCCGAACCGCTGATTTGTAAATGAAAAAAAAAAAATTCCTATCTGCCTGTGTGTTTGTGTGTCTGTGAACACGATAACGTCCGATAGAACAAATATATCGACATAAAATTTTATATGTGTATCCAGAACCCCATTGGGACAACACCTATCAACTTTTAGCCAAATCCGCCAAAGTGAAGGGGGGATTAGAGGGGAAGTTGGGGGAGGCCTTAACACAAAAACTCTAATAACTGAATGAATATATCGACATGAACTTGGCCAGAGCCTGATAAGAACTATTACGATGACCACGGACTGCTACCACCTTATTACGATAACTACCCTGTTATCAGTATTTTTATTACGGCTACCAGTTTATTACGATTATAACCAGTTAATTAGGATTTTTCTCTCGAGGGTGTACGCAGTGGAAGTGAATATCTAAAAAGGGGTAGTAGTATCGTAATAAAAGATACACAAGAGAAACAGATAAATATATATTTTACTTACAATTGTGGTCCAGGCATGGCTGAGCAGATATAAGTGAAATAACTAGATACAATTAATAAATATAATACAATAGACCCACAATGAAAAATTGAAGACAAGAATACAAATACAAGATAGTGAGTACGTGGTATTACAAAAGTGAGTGTGTCTCGCTCTGCCGGCCTGGGTACTTATATTGTCGTAGAACAGCCTAGACTCTCGTTCTAGAACCTTCCATTATAGAAAATTGGATATTTCTATATATAAGGTACTTACAGTGGTTTTGTTCTATATTTAATTTATTATTACATATATACATCTTTAACTTTATTACCAAACTTATAATATATATTTTGGCAAAACTAAAATCTAGACAAGGGATCGATTTGGTCCATTTGTTCTATAATGCCTATTTATTCCATCTGGATCTAAATTACATCAGATTATTTGTTCCATAAATATTAGGGGATTCTGGGAACAAGGAATACAATCATATATATGGTGACAGAACACCTATATATTTTCAGCCAAATCGGCAAAAGGGAAAAGAGGTTCAACTTCAAAACCCTGATAACTGCTGAAGTAATGAATGTATGGAATATGTATGTTCAAATTGCCAATAAGGACGACACCCACCAGTATCGGAGAACCTATGAGGAGATAATGGAATTGAGCCTTTAGGGAGATTAGGAATTGAGCTTATAAAGAGATAACAGGAAGATTACGGAATTGAGCCTATGGGAAGATTACAGAAACAATACGGAGATGAAAATTTCATTTTTACTTCCCTAACTATACCCTAGAGCAGTGGTCGCCAAACCGTAGCTCGCAGGGAAATTTTTGGTAGCTCGCGGGGAAATTTCAGACTCAGCGCTTGGGTTGGCTAATCAGCACTACTCATCCCCACTACGCGACCCACGCGTCTGTCAGTCAGTGTCTGTTGTGTGATCGTGAGTGCAGGTTATTTTATTTCCACGGTTACTGTTCTAATAATGGCGATTGAATGAAAATATTTGGCCTTTTGGTCCTAAGCAAAAATATCCAATTTTGGTTCAGGTTGGTTTACGAGTGAAGGCAAACGTTCACCTCAACATATCTGTGTGAGATTTCATTTTCCAGTATGAAATTCTTTAAAAACAAGTACAGTAACCGGTTGACTGATGAATATTGGACAACTGCATTCGAATGGCTGCTACAACATATGAGCCTAACATTAAAAGAATTGTTGATGACAAAAAAGAGTGCCACCCCTCACATTGAACTATGTTTTTCTAATGCAAATATTTTGTTATATAAATTCTTATGCTATTAATTGCAATGTTAGAAATTGCATTTGATTAGATTTAATATAAACTAGAAATGTATATTTATAGGTAATAAACAACTGTGTGATTTAAACAAAAACATGTATAATACCCCCCCCCCCCCCCCTCCCCACCCCTCCCCTCCCTACTTTGTTGGCTCAGTCGCTTAAAAATTTGACGATCACTGCCCTAGAGCGTAGGGCTTTCGTCGCATGGTCTCACCTTGGTTTGCGGGTTCGAATCCCGTCCGGGATTGAGATTTATTTAGTAAATAAAACTTCCTCCTGGAGCCATGGATGTCGTAAATAATTAGGTAAAACACCATTATAAGAGTCATGGCTGATATGCATCGTAAATAAGGCAAAAAAAAAAAAAAAACTATACGAAGAAATTGGTTAGAAATTCGGTGTTGCGTTTCCACCAGATTAACATGTTTACCAATCCTCAGCTCCTAATTAAATTTCCAGACTGCCACAGCTAAAATGTGTAGAATTCATTAATTTGTTCTATTGAATCATTTTTTTTTTTTTTTTTTTACTAGGTTAGGTTAGGTTTTATGACTCATGCCCGGGCTTTAACTACGAGGTCATATCGCCTACTACCAGAGCGCTCTTTCGTCACTCTGGTGGACATGAGCCCGACTCTACTGTGGGAGTCCTAAATTTTGCCTACCCTAAATTTTTATTCATCTAGGCTAGGGGTCTTTAACGAGTACCTGACATCGTACAGGCTCGGGACCATCGCTTAACGTCCCATCCGAAGGACGGCGTGCTTAAGTTTATTTTACCTCCCAAATAAAATAAACTAAGGGCCTCGGTCGGGCTACGAACCCACGACCTTGAGCTCAGAAGTCAAGCACGCATACCACTGAGCTACCGGCGCCCTCTTTTTTTTTACTATGCCTACAAAGAAACATGATTGAGGAACAGGTGTAGGTAACAATTTATCTGGTGTGTGAAATTGGGGTTTCTATAGGTGGTGAGAAAAACAGGTGAGCTCAATGCGGTCGGTTTATAGCCCAATGTTCTTTCCTATCTTCCCCGATTGGGCCTCTTTGGTTCTTAGGTCGACAACCCCAAAATGGTATCCTTTTGTAAAAGGCTGTTTTTCTGATCCCTAGAGGATTTTATAGAAACTAATAAAGCTAACAGATACTTGCTTAAAGTTGAAGAGTAATCATTTAGACTTTCTTTGCGATAATCTCAGTTTGAGTTTTCAACGCTATTAGACGCTTCAAGGTCCGATGAACACGTTTTGTACGCTCTAACTCAAAAACAATTGTACTTACAAATCTGAAATTTGAAATGAATTTGTCACATGTGCTAAGTTGGATCAGATTTTGGCCGAAATCCTTAGACTATTTTACTTTTGGGCCTAAGTACATCTCACAAAATACCCCTTATGTTCATCAAAATTTTCTTATACAAATGTTGTTCAAAGGCCCATTTTATATACCATACGATCTTTCTAAGAGCGCCAGGTTTGCGAAAAACTGTTTAAACTGTTGTTTTGAAACTCGTTTTTCTATACTATTTGTTCCTATTATTTCTCTTTATTGTTTCTAGTGCACCTTACTTTTGTGCAACATTACCCGTCGTGTCAGGGGGGGGGGGGGGGGGCGGGGAGCGCTTTTTCTGCTTCCCGCGAATCAACTCCACCCTGGCATGGTCATACAGCGGGCAGTCGAGGACTACATGTTCTGCAGTCTCGATGCCCCCACATGAACAATTTGGGCTGTTCTTCCTCCTAAAGGAGTTAAAGTCTCCGTGAGTTGATAATATCTGGGACATTCAGTGGTCAGGCTGAACTACGTCGAGTCGAGGCGGACACCCGGAAAGTATGCATTGTGGCCATTTTTTCACTATTCATTCCTGAGCAATGTCCTTGCAACGCTCTGGTCTGGATTGTCTGCTCACCTTCTGCTCCAGGGCTAGGCGTAAGGGCTCATCAATATCTGCTCCTAAAGGCATATTGCGTCTACAGTAATACGAGGCAACAGCACCATGCAAGACCAGTTCTATGGGTCTATTTGTCCTATAGGAAAATTGTTTTCTACCAAACATGTCACTTATTGAACTTCTTTAGTGAAACAACAACACGAAATTTAGTATGAGCATTCAGAAGCCATTATGTAAGTCAAATATTGCGTTTTAGCCCAAACGGTCGATTGGCTTTGGAGGGAGAGGAATTTAATTATATTCAATTCGTTTTGGGGAATTACATTGCCGTTGATTCAGCGACGACTTTTTTATGAATTACAAAAAAAATTTAAGTATAATTTTAACTATAAAAATTGTTGGAGTTGGAGGAGGAGCCGAATTTAGCCGAGATGGATCTATGATGGGCCTCCGTATCTCGGCCTTCTGCTTCTCTTCACTAACATTTAATTGAGTGCACAATCTCCACTAAACTGATTTCTTGCTCCAAATCCGTTGGTGGCCTTCAATGATTCCTGGACAGTAAATATATATCTCAGCCATTCCATATACTATCCATTTCAACCTTATTTCTTCAGAATGGGCCGCACCAGAACCCTTGTGTATATATGTTTTTTTGAGTGAACCTGCCAGCAGCTAGAGATCAATTTGATTAGTGAGCTCATAAACAAAATTGTGAAACATTGAAGAAAGTGTTATCAGAGAGCGAGTGGGTCTGAATTAAAAAGTACTGGAGGGAATGTGGTTTAGGTGATGTCATCACCATGATGAGAGCTGAACTGAAATGAAAATAAAGAATGCAGGGGTGTAAGTGAGAGACAGTAGCAAAGATGAGAGAGTCTGAGCCAAAATTAAAATTGAAAATTTCAAGGGCATAGGGAGCCGGTAGCTCAGAAGTAGTGTTAGCCTACTGAGCTCAAGATCGCGGGTTCGAAACCCTGCCGAGCTCCTTAGGTTTTTTATCTGGGAGGTGAAAAAACCTGGATGGAACGTTAAGCTATGGTCCCGTGTGATATTATGATTATTGTTAAATAATTTATAAATATATAAATAAGAAATGAATTAATACAATTTATAATGATTAAATAAACAATAAATTACCACATTTCCTGTAGAAATTTTATAACTGGTCTTTTACTAAATTTTGATTTCTACAGTAGTTTCCGAAAAGGGTCCTAATATTAAATATCAAAGTTCAAGACGTGCAATTTTTAAGAAAATGAACGTAATTTTAAAAAAAATCAATTAACAAAGTTTTCATTTGGATTTCTAAGGAGATGCCATATTATTTTCTAAATTTTTCAAAAATATTAAATCTAATCCAAAGTGATGGGTTTGGGTACAGGTTAATGAGAACTTAGAGTAGAGCAACAGATATATTTATTTGGTCAACACCCTTATTACAAAACCGCGTGGTAACGAACACAGAGTCAGTTGTTCAATAATAAGTCCCATACCGCTTGGGAACTACACAAGTCACTCACTTACTGTGCTTGGTAACAGACGACTCACTTTATACCCGCGTGGTAATAACCAACTCACTTCCGCATGGTAACTAACGACTCACCTTATACCCGCGTGGTAATAAGGACGAATCCATTCCGCACACCGCGTGCTGGCTCGACCCAGACTCTCAGTCCACCCCGCGTGGCGACCAACTGGTCCCTCTCGTTGTTAAGAGACGACTGACTTTATACCCGCGTGGTAACAGCCAACTCAACCAACTCAGTCCACCCCGCGTGGTGCCCAACTGCTTACTGACTCATGTAGTTCAAGAGTCCCGCCGACTCCTATCGATTGTCTCGGCGTGTTCCCGAATTCACCCACACTCAACTCGCGACTTAACACAAAGGTTCTCAAATTATCTTACTGGGCCAACAGGGAAAATGAATAGCATAGAATTTAGAGAACAAATAATTTGGTTTATTTACTTAAACTACATAATAAAATTAATAACTAAGTGATAAAAAAAAAATCAAATTATCTACAAAAAGAAATCTTGCAAGCTAATTTTTACATTTATGTTTTAGTCCCTTTTCTTTCTAAATACTGGCCATTCTTCAAATTTAAGTTATTTTAGGCCATATAAATCATATTAATAAATTAAAGTACCTTCTTTGTGCATCTATTTCAATTAAAACTCCAATTAATCACAATCAATTCACTACAACTTAGTTCTCCACACTTTAAGCCTATACTCTCACTCCATCTCAACTCAGACCTCAACTCTTCTACACTAATTAATAACAGCTGATGGTCGTGTTTTGTTTTTTTATTCATAGGTTGTTTTAAAACAAAATGCATTCATATTATTATTCACTAATTTAGTTGCTTCTTGGATTTTATTTTATACTAATAAGTATCGTTAATTTAATAGTATTAATAATTTGAATGTTTGTATTTTTTATACATCACACCCGATCCTGTACGTTGTCAGGTACTCATTAAATACCCCTACCCTAGGTGAATAGAAGTTTTGGCGGTCTCTTATTCACCAGAACGACAAAAGAGCGCTCTGGTAGTAGGCGATATGACCTCGAAGTTAAAAGCCCGGGGCATGAGTCACAATAACTAACTACATTATGCAAAAAACCTTAACGATATATTGTTCAGCCTCTATATTGATATCCTCACGTCACAAAGGAAGTGGAGTAATAGCTTAGAAATATTGTCATGAAAGAAAGAAATCTATAAGCTCCCCAAAGAAGCCTAAAAAGTAAACGGTTTTCTTTTGAAGAATATAAAGGAGCTGGCTGGAAGAGACGGAGTGATATAGATGGGGATGGAATATGGAAGAGGATAGAAAGATGAGGAAGATGTCCTTATCCAGAAGAGGTCCTTGAGAGGTCTCCCTTCTTCATTATCTCTAGGTTCTATGAGAGTCCTACAGGCAACTTCTTGGATCTCTGGACCTCCTCCCACCTCATCAACATCCTCCCCAGCACACTCTTCAGAGGAAATATGAAATTAGACATAATCCATGGACGCATAGGACAGACTTATTGCAGTCAATAACTGCAAAAGTTTTACATCATGTTGACTGCAGGATGCATCCTGGATATATGCTCATAATAGATCCCATTATTATTTCACCCTATTATGTAGCTTTGTGTACTCTGTTGAATATTAGCGCTAAAGGTTGACTGGTTTTAGAGCAAAAAGTTAATTATTAAAATTAATAGTTTTCGGATTACGCCATCGTCAGCACAAGGTTTATGTATATGTTTGTGGAATTAGACAGTATAAGTGCTTTATAAATCATCTTTTTAATTTTATTTATTAATATTTCCACTATATCGACACAAAACGCAAATAATGTATTCGGAGAAAAAATTAATTGATTAATTCGTTCTGGGGAAGTACATTGCCGGGTATTGTCCGAAGATTTTTTTTATGTTGCTTAAACTTCTCTGGGATGTTCCACTGTTGTTCCATTCCGGCATTTCTTCCAAAAGTGTCTTCTTATTTATTTATTTATTTTTTTCTGACAATATTTCGGGACTCTTCCAAGTCCCTTCTTCCGAACGTATGAACGTTCATAGTGACCGGAAGAAGGGACTTGCAAGAGTCCCGAGATATTGTCAGAAAAAAATAAATAAATAAGAAGAAAAAGACACCTCTGGAAGAAATGCCGGAATTAAACGACTTTTTTTATATTCTTATCATATCAGCACACAATAGGCCTACTCTCGCCGCGGTGACACAATCAGCCCTCTGAAAAAAATATATATTCTTATCATTATTAATTTGCTAAATAGATTCTAATAAATTCTTGGGACCCAAAAAAATTTATCAATACATAAGACATTTATTTTTCCTTCTTCAATGTCGAAATCAGGGCCCTTTTCCTTTTGTTTTTTCAAGAAAGAATTCTTTCCCTTAGATGATAGAAAGAGAACAAATGAAGAAAAGAAAGAAAAACCAGTGAGCATGAAAACTGTGGGATAAAACCCCATTTTCATTCCAACCCCTTTCTGACACTTAACGTCTTCTCTCCAAAATGAATTTTCCAATACGGCTACAAAACATACTACATTTTTCTTCCAATTCCATTTTTTTTACGTTATGTACATGCCAACGATGTTATATGTAAAGTTTTGATTAATTCCCATTGTACTTCGATATTTTTTCCGGTTAACATATAAAACAAACAAAATAATTTTTAAAAGTCTTTCTAATATCTCTAATATTAGAAAGTATTGTAATTGATCAAAAATCCGTGATCTAGTTTTCTACGGAATTTTGATGATTTTTGCTGTATCTGTGTGACTTTGATGAATGGTGTGATCAGAAATTTTTGAGCTCTCTAAATCATTGCTAACTTAGATCTGATTAAATTTTGACCAATTAAAATAAAACAACTTAACTTCGGGACCAAATTAAATCCTACTAGAAACTGTTTGTATTTATGACCTAATTGAAAATCTCTTCAAATAAAAATTATAGAGATAATTGAAAGGCACATTTTATATATAATACGATTTTTCGACGGCTGTCCGAATTATTTTTCCTTGCGATAAATTAGTGTTTTTCAATAATGTAATGAATAAATAAATAAATAGCGAGTCAGCCTCTCAAGGCAAAGAAGGCGGGTTCGATTTCCCGTAAGGTCAAGATATTTTTTTCCTTTAAGAAGTCTACTCAAGCTGCTTAATATAAATATTAATTGCAATTATAGAAGCTTGGAAGCGCTTGTGGGCTAATTAAAAAAATTTAGGGGCATAGGCGAGGGGTGGGATAAAAATTAAAAGTAATGGGTTTAGAGAGAGAGCGGAAACGTATTGAGATGGGAAAATGATTCAAATACAGGGGAGGAGGAGGGGAGAGGGCGTGGAGGGAGGAGGGTGGTGGAGGAAGGGTGGGGGAGTGCCGCCATCTTGCGCATTTGCCATTGAGCCAAAACATACTTATCTCCCCTACTTATTGAATTTACTTTTTTCTATGGTTTTGAACAAAACCATAGGTCTACTGTTTATGCAATAAAATGACGGGACACCGAATATCCTTTTTTAGATAGTGGCTCAAGAATAGAATTTTGGTATGACCTTTTTCTATTCCCTTCAATTTGAATTAACGCAGACCTAGGGCTTTCAAAATTTTAATATTAAATTTTCTCAATTTCCCTTTGTTGAAGAGGAATGAAAAGTCTTTCAGGGATGTTCTCAAAATGATACTTAATCAGTTAATAATTTCATTAAAACCGTTCCATCACAGGGTCTACCCCGAGTGTTTAATAAGGCCGATATTCTCCAAGGTGAATATAAAAGATGTAATTTAGATACTTTTCAGGGGCTTTTCCTCGCGGCTTTTCCTCAAATTTTATCCCACCATTCACTAACCAGATTATATCTCGTTCTAATATTACCACGAGATACCTTTCAACGTTTCATCTGAGAAATAACATTTCTCAAATGTGATATTTTCTATGATGTAACGACCTTTCATTGTCTACCACTGGGGGGAACAGGAAAATATGGAATCTGAGGTTTTGTCACAGGAGGAATTTTTCTTCATACTAAAATGAGCGATGGTACAATTTGAATTTTTTTTTAGGAAAATAACTATTTTTTGAGATTTTTTGCTCAAAATAGCGGGTTCAAAACCCGGCGAGGTCCATACGTTTTTTTATCTTGAGGGTCCTTTGGATTAGACTTATGCAGATGGTCCCAAGCCTATACGATGTCAGATTCGTTAAAGATCCCATTTGAGTTAGGATCAATAAGACAAATGTCATAAGGCCTCAAACAATGAAAAATAAAATTAATTTATGTCAAGTTAGTTATTATGACTCATGCCCGGGGTTTAACTACGAGGTCATATCGCCTACTACCAGCGCACTCATTCGTCGCTCTGGTGGGCTTGATCCCGATTCCACTGTGGGAGCCCTAAATTTTTTATTCACCTAGGGCAGGGGCCTTTAACGAGTACCTGACATCGTTCAGGCTCGGGACCATCGCTTAACGTCCCATCCGAAGAACTGCGTACTTAAGTTTATTTTACCTCCCAGATAAAATAAACTAAGGGCCTCGGTCGGGTTTCGAACCCACGATCTTCAGCTCAGAAGGCAAGCACGCATACCACTGAGCTACCGACGCCCTTCCCATTTATGTCAAAATAATGATTACATTTCATCGCGTAGCAACGAATTATAAAATATATTTTATTATTGGTTGTTTTGATGAAAAACTATAAAACAATTCGGCTCACAGAATCATTTCATACTCCCAGTAATGTCAGTATGAAATGTTTTTGAGGAAGGGGAGGGGAATGGAGAGTGACCTGTAAGCGTGGTTGGTATAAGAAAGTCCTGTTATGGTCACATCAGATATTTTCTCTCTAAACCGTGTACTTTTACATGTCTACAACTTCTGTTCTTCACAAAATTCACATTTAATGTTTTCGAAAAATGAGTAATAATTTTTTAATCTGATTTTAGGTAAAAAGTGGAGGTGAACTGTGGTTCGAGTCCCACACACTGTTTTAGTTTAGAGTTTCACTGTCAATTATAATATTCAAGAAGGTGACAAGGAGCGATGAGGGCTACAGGTTTGTCAAAAGTTTAAATTGATATGTCAATCAAAACTAAACCGCTGTTCATATTCAAGGATGAGGCGATCATGTTTAAGTAGATTCAGCTTGTGGGTGAGGTTACCTGAGGGCTTAACGATAGATATGATTTTGTAAATGTTAGTGCAAAGGGTCATTAGATCTATCTGGGTTTAAAATAAACTTCTCTACGAAATATATACGAGTATGTATAAAATAAATATCACTTTTCTGTGGTTTTGGATTTGATATACAGCGGAACTACTATATAAAATAAATATAAATATATGTATAATACATGAATAAGAGCCAAGTTCTCTCATAATGTCACTTTTCTATGGTTTTGGGTTTGATATACAGCGGAACTACTATATAAAATAAATATAAATATATGTATAATACATGAATAAGAGCCAAGTTCTCTCATAATGTCACTTTTCTATGGTTTTGGGTTTGATATACAGCGGAACTACTATATAAAATAAATATAAATATATGTATAATACATGAATAAGAGCCAAGTTCTCTCATAATGTCACTTTTCTGTGGTTTAGGATTTGATATACAGCGGAACTACTATATAAAATAAATATAAATATATGTATAATACATGAATAAGAGCCAAGTTCTCTCATAATGTCACTTTTCTATGGTTTTGGGTTTGATATACAAAGAAACTTCTTTAAAAAAAAGTACAATATATATAATACTCGTATATATCACTTATCAATAGTTTGGGTTTGATATAAAGAGAAACTTCTCTATAACGTGATCATTTGGGAGTGACCTGTTAGAGAAATGAAAACTGACATTATTGCAGAGATATTGTGAAATAATTCAAATGGACTTGAAAAATAAAATAAAACTTGTTTATTTAATATATTGTCTAATTTCACTAACTATATATACATGGGAGTACTTTCGGTATTTCTACCATCCTCAGCCAAAAGCATAAGAGTCTTATCTCTTATGCTTTTGGCTGAGGATGGTAGAAATACCGAAAGTACTCCCATGTATATATAGTTAGTGAAATTAGACAATATATTAAATAAACAAGTTTTATTTTATTTTTCAAGTCCATGTTAGAGAAATACTCAAATAAAAAACATTTCATATAAAGATACTCACAAAGACATTATCGTATGAGTATTTAAAACCAAAGAATACACATGTGATAGTAAGATGTTGTGGGACGAGATTTCTCTTCGAAATTATAAAAATTGTCTTCCAACTGTTTTATTTTCACCATACCGTATTTGTGTCATCATCAGTGGCACATCTGTATAGATGTAAATTTAGAGAATTAACAAAAACCTTCAAGCATCAGGGTAAAGAGTAACATAATAAATAACATAAAATAAAACTAGCTTACCACATCCATACAGTTTGGAGTCTAAAAAGTCTGGTAAAAGCTACAATGTTATACACAATAAATATCTTTGCAATTTATTTTATTTGTAGAGTATTGTGATAAAAGCTTGTTTGCTACCACATTTCCTGTAGAAATTTGATCTCTTTTGTTTATTTAAATTTTGATTTCTACAGTAGTTTGCCGAAAATTGCCCTAAAAAAATATTATCAATAATTTAAGACGTGCAATTTTTAAGAAAGTACACGTATACAACGAAAAAAATTCAATTTAACAAACTTTACACTTGGATTCACAAAGAGATACCAATTTTTAATAATTTTAAATAATATTAATTTCTAATCCAAAGGTTTTTCAAATGATACTACTGGGACAACAGGGAAGATGAATAGAATAGAATTTGAAGAGGACAAATAATTGGGTTATTATCTATATTTACATATTTAAATTTTAAAAAAACTTAACATTTGAACAAACAAAACAAAAATTTACAATGGCACAAAAACATTAAATTAATACTTAAAAAACTATTTATTTTTTTTTATTTGGGCATATTGAAAAATATATATTATTAATTGTACCTTCTCGACGCCTCTACCACAAAAACCAGACCCCGTCAACTCTTCACACTTTAATTCCACCCCAGTCAACTTTCATCTAATTGTTCAACTTCATTTTATTTAAAACATATCAAACCACATGCACCGTTTAAGAGCTAGCTCACGACTCCATTACATTTAACACTATTTCACAGCTGTTTTTTATATGTTTTCTTGTTTTGTTTCTCAAACACCTTGATATATATCTAATATATATATATGATATTAGATTATAATAAAAAAATTACCTCTTTTCATTAAAATATTCATTAAAAAAATGTTCCGTAGTGTACATCACATTTGCCTTTTCCTTCTTTTTAAAAAAAAATGTTTGTTCACAAAATTTTTTTTTTTTTTTTTTTTTTTTTTATAAGTTCTTTCAGATTTAATTTCTTCCAATACACAGGTTGATTTAGCTTCTTCCTCGAATCCACATGATAAGCTTCCTCCTTCAATACACAGATGGATTAACGTCTTCCTCCAATACACAGGTAGATTAGCTTCCTCCTCAAACGCACATGTTGGCTGGCTCCTTGGTGTCTTCAACTCATTGCTCAACGATGTATCGAAGTCTCTCTCTCACTTACACTCACTGATTTATTTTTATTTTTTATATGCCCAATTCGACGCTCTTTTTATACATATATGCCCATTTTTTTATATTTTTATAACTATTTACAATTATTAAACTTATATATATATGTACCTAATTTCTAATAAACAAAAACAAATATTAATCTAAAAATTTACAATTAATCCTTAACCTAAAGAAAATGTTAACTTAAATTTATAAAAATTGGAACTAATTGAACATAAAAAAAAATAACATAATACTAAATTTTTACATATTTACAGGATCAGTCATAGTCATGAAATCAAGTTTGGAAATAATCAAGTTGGATGCAGATTTAAGAAATTGCCAATTAATTTTACTTTCCGCCTTTACCATCAATATAACATTTGTATGTATTCAAAATAATTATATAAAAAGATTGTATATAAAAAAATTTACTTGAAATAAAAATTAAATAAATCCTTTTTTATTTACTTCATCACACTTCCAAAATATTACTTAACAATCAAAATTAGGCCTCACGCCGGGTAATAAGGAATACAAATTTAATTTATTTAATATATATAGTACTTGTCTTTTGAGGTATTAAATTCTTTGAGACGTCCTTCATACTTCCTAACTAAAAAAAATGTATCTCACATATATTTCATTTCAATTTACTTCCCTAACTAATTACACCCTAAGAATACTTTCTCGTCGATGTAGCAAAATTACGGTTCCTTCTATCTCAGGTAGGCAACCAACACTACAATATAAATCTCCAATATATCGCTAGTTCTTTCTAGTCGACATAAAAAAAAATCATCTCCCACAGATCAAAAAAATATATATATCTCTAATTAATCACTAGCTCTTACTAGAATTAAAAATAATATCTCCCAAAACAAATCTATATAATCCCGACGTCTAAAAGAATGTCATCAGCAATTAATTCAAAACTTCTCTAATTAATATTACCCTTTGTTTGTTCCTATTCCTAAAGTTATATAATTTGCTCCTACAACTCTTCCCATCTACTCTCTCTATTAAACAAATTTACGTAGAAAAACATGTTACTCAGAATAATAAATGAAATTGTCTAAATAATAGAATTTATAATAACAAAAATTTACTAACCTATGCATACATACAATTTATATAATATATTATCCTTTCAAGGCTTCTATACATTTTCGTTCGTCTTTCTAATTTATAATATTATTATGATTTAGTCACGTCCGGTATCCTAGCTGAACAGTTCCGAAACAGAAAATCTGTCCCCTTGACTCGGCCTCAGGAAGTTCGTCATGTCTCCAAAGAGATCTAGGCATCTCTCAGCCTGCTGATTATCTTTCTAACATTTGTAATAAAAAATATAATAAAAAAAAATCTATCTTCTTCCATATTATGTTCGTTCAAAATCAATCAGTTATATGTATATGTTTTAATTTTCAATAAAATCGTTATTAACAAGTAAGTCTCAAATAAATAATTTGTATATATTAAATTTGGATGACTAATCCCTAAATATAATTCTAGATTAATTTTATACTGATCCTAACATCTAATCTAATCCTAAAAAAAATATAAATCCTAATTAATTTAAATCCTAATTAATTTAAACGCAGAACTATACCAAAATTCATCCATACTCTTCATATACCAAAATTCTCTCATCCAAAAAATAAATTTATCATCCATACTATTATATTAGTCCAATGTCACTTCGTCATATTTTAAATTGATCCTAATTCTGTCATGTTAGTCTGTCAGTCACTTCCTCAAACTCATCCGAGTTGCAAAAAAAAATAGGTTCACTATAAAAAGTGGATAATGCAATTATATTGCAAAGCCCAAATTTAATTTTATCTTTTTCCGGATGCCCCGGCGAATTATGTCTTTAAAAATCCCCTCCCCCTTCTCTAAATATTTGTTCAGTGTTAATTTTGTCCTTAATACCTGTTTGAATGCTTTTACTCTCTTTTTAAAATTGTTCTTATAACTTTTATTAGCCTCCTTTCTATTTCCAGTTTGTCTGTAAATTTTAACTATATTTTCTTTAAAATTAAAATTTGTCTTTTGTTTGTTGTCCTCAGTCTGTTCGTTTGTTTTGTCTAATAACATCCAAATGTTCCTTTCACTCTGTCCATCCACATCAACATTCATCCTATTTTCTTGAATTTCACTTAATACTAATTTTTTTACATTTTGACTCTCTTCCTCCACCTCTTTCTCTAAAATTTGGCTCTGTTCCTCCCCACTGTTATTCTCTGTTCCTTCTATCTCATCAACTTGTGACTGACTGTCAATAATAAGAACCTCTTTTTCTACTTCAGAATTCCCTTCATCCAACGTGTTAATTTTTTGAATAAAGTGCTTTTCTAAGTTTTCTCCTGCTTTATTTATCCTACTTTCAACTTTTTCATTTTCTATTTGAATTTTCTCTAATTGGTTCATCAAATTGTCCACCTTTTTATTTAATTTAACTTCTAAATTTTTAATGTCGCCTCTTAAATTTGTCTCTAATTTTCCTAATTTGTCCCCCATTTCCCTTTTTAAATTTGTCTCTAAATTTCCTAATTTATTACTTTGCTCTTCCATTTTTTGATTCATATCCCCCCTTAAATCTCTACCCTGTTCTTCTATTTTTTGATTGATATTTCCAATATCCCCCCTTAATTCTTTTCCCTGTTCTTCTATTTTTTGATTGATATTTCCAATATCCCCAGTTAACTTTGTCAACACAACACGGAGCCATTCCATATCAGGAGCAGCAATGCCCTCTTTTTCTTTATCTTTATTTACCCCCTCCCCTTGCGACTCCTCACCTGTACCCTGCATGGACTCCATTGCGGCTGGAGTCTCCCTTTCTCTATCTTCCGATAACTCCATATCGGATCTTTCCTCCGAACTTGACCCTTCCTCTCTACTTTCCTCCTCTAATCTTCTCGCTTGTCCTCTGGTAATTGGCATTTTCTTACTTTACTAAATATATAATTACTAAACAAAAACAATGTTATATAAAATAGTAACCTTCTTTTGAAGTTGGCAAAAAAAAATATTATTTCTCAAAATTAAATGTAACCCTTATTTGTCTCTATTCTATCCTTTTCATCTTTTTCAACCTGTTTCCCTACTTTAATTAATATAAAAAAAATTCTCCCATCAAGGTTTTGCCAAAATATGATGGGGCTTTGTGGCGAAAATCGTCCACACAAGGGATATGCCAAAAATGTGATAAAAGCTTGTTTGCTACCACATTTCCTGTAGAAATTTGATCTCTTTTGTTTATTTAAATTTTGATTTCTACAGTAGTTTGCCGAAAATTGCCCTAAAAAAATATTATCAATAATTTAAGACGTGCAATTTTTAAGAAAGTACACGTATACAACGAAAAAAATTCAATTTAACAAACTTTACACTTGGATTCACAAAGAGATACCAATTTTTAATAATTTTAAATAATATTAATTTCTAATCCAAAGGTTTTTCAAATGATACTACTGGGACAACAGGGAAGATGAATAGAATAGAATTTGAAGAGGACAAATAATTGGGTTATTATCTATATTTACATATTTAAATTTTAAAAAAACTTAACATTTGAACAAACAAAACAAAAATTTACAATGGCACAAAAACATTAAATTAATACTTAAAAAACTATTTATTTTTTTTTATTTGGGCATATTGAAAAATATATATTATTAATTGTACCTTCTCGACGCCTCTACCACAAAAACCAGACCCCGTCAACTCTTCACACTTTAATTCCACCCCAGTCAACTTTCATCTAATTGTTCAACTTCATTTTATTTAAAACATATCAAACCACATGCACCGTTTAAGAGCTAGCTCACGACTCCATTACATTTAACACTATTTCACAGCTGTTTTTTATATGTTTTCTTGTTTTGTTTCTCAAACACCTTGATATATATCTAATATATATATATGATATTAGATTATAATAAAAAAATTACCTCTTTTCATTAAAATATTCATTAAAAAAATGTTCCGTAGTGTACATCACAGTATATTATTAGTTTCGAATGATTGTATAAGTATTTATTTGCATGTATATAGAGTGAGTGAATAAACCTCATATCCCCTCCTTTTGAGCTGTTAGCCAGTGTCCCTTTAGACTGCACACTGTATGGATGGTACCTACCGTACACTGACATACTAAATAATTTATTACAGCATTAATGAGAAGGTGAGCCGATCAATAACGTCGGAATCGCTGAATATTTATTAGAAAAGGGGACTCCGTAGAGCAGTATTCTGTCAACAACGCATTCCTTCGGGATTATGGGTTCAGCAGGGAAGGACTGAGGTAATATGGCGCCCGGGAAGGGGAATAGATTGATAGGGGAGGAGATTTACTTTATTTTTTAACGGGGAAATAAAGTGCCGATGATTCACCGACTCTCTTAGATTTAAATTTATTCAGAAACTAATTTAAACAAATGGATATCATTGAGTTGTACATTAAAAGAAGTAAACAATAAATACAATTAAATCAAGAGGATTCTGTGAAGTTTATGAAGCAATTAAATACATTTTAATATAATTACTTTTCCTCTTCTAAAGGACTACTGAAAAGTTGAACCAACAATTAAAAAGGTACTCTTAACTTTTATTGAAAGGAATTGATCCATAAACTGTTTTCTAGATTTTTCAGTTTTTTACTGAATTTTAATTTGAAATAAAACCCATTGAAGTAACTTTCACTCTCGTTACTCTAATAATGATGACAAATACGAAATCGTGTAAAAATCCGAGATAGATTTTTAACAGACAGTGATTGGAGCGCTTTAACTGAAAAACGCCCATAGCTATGAATTTTGACCAAAATTTCACTATAATTAAGACCACTTCGGGGTCTAGGTACATTTTACATCTTACAAGATACCCCATGTATTTTTGACCTAATCAAAACACTCCTCAAATAAACATTATAGAGAATACAAAGCGTCAGATTTTAAGTTCGATACGATTTTTCGCAGATCGCCCAGTTTGCGTGATACATGCCGAAAATCATCCTGAAATGTTATTTTGAAACCCGTTTTTTTTAGACGATGCTCAATTTAGTCGAAAACGGTTAGTCCTATCAAAAAATGATGCAAATCAAAAATGATCCTTATTGAATTACCAATCTCGTATGTTTCCTTAGATTTTGAGATAGGATATACATGACTGAAGTTATAACCCCCCAAAAAAATTAAAATAAATTTCTCTAGGAAATATTTCCAAGTAATCTTCAAATTGAATTTAAATATATGTTTTTATTATTGGTAGTTTTTTATTAAAAATTCTGAAACAAAATAAAAAACAATATATACACAGAATGAATGGTAGACAGTGGGAAAATAGTACCACTCAAGACGAACAAAAATGTCCTATAAACAAGGTCCAAGTCTCTCTCGTTTTCAGGTTATTCAATTTTTTCATGTTTTTACCTTCAGTCTAAACTTTTTTGATGTCACCATCCTAAAGCTCGTAGAATTTCTTATAAAATATCTCTATCCAAAGTGTCTGAAGCACAAGGGCCTCACAACAACTACTGAAAGGATGAAAAAAATAGTTTTCATGTTTTCCAACGCCCAAATTCCAAAAATCTATATGTGTGTCTGTGAAAACGGCCACTCCCGATAGACTAAATGTAAATTAAAAATAAAATAGCTTTATTGACATTCTTTTAGAACAAAAGCCTCTCCTTCTGCAGGTTTTGAGTCTACTGCTCTTTCCACAGAAGAAATCAGAAAAGAATTTAACGATTTTCCTAAATTAAATTAAATTATTTCTTAAGTAAAACTGTTACTTTTTGATTAAAAATAAAATTAAAATAAAACAAGATAAAACAAAACAAAAGCAAAAAGTAAAAATGAAAGTGTAAAAATGAGGGTTATTTCTTAAATATTGCTGTAACACATTTGTTCCATCTTTCTCTGTTGCTGGCCACTGTGCACCATCCATCCCCTATTCTCTCCACTATCTCGTCTCTCCACCGCAGTCCAGTTCTTCCTTTTCCTCTTCTTCTGTCTCTAGGAATCCACTCCGTGCAGACTTTAGCCCATCGTCGAGAATCCATCCTTGTCACATGCCCGGCCCATCTCCACTTCATCAAGTGTGCTTCCTTCTGGAGGCTTCTTAGCCTCATCACCTTCCGTAGAACCTCGCTGTTTCTTATCCTGTCACTTCTCTTTATTCCATTACTAAATGTATTGACTCAAAATTTTATATGTAATTCCAGAACCTCTAGGAACGACACCTATTGATTTTCAGCCAAATTGATCGAAGGGAATGGAGGATTAGAGGAGAGGCATTATACAAAAACTGTAATAAGCGTTGTAATGATGGTATTGACATAAAATTTTATATATATATCCAGAACCTCTAGGGACGACACCTATTAATTTTCATCGAAGTCAGCCGAAGGCAAAACGCGAAATCGGTTGAAGGGAAGGGGGTTGAAGAAACTGTTGAAACTACATTTTGAAGTAACATGAGAACAGTATGAAGAGACATGACATATTTTCCTCATTTTGTTCTGTATCCTTTCAAATTAGCTTCATGAGTAAGATGAAACTTAGCTGAGAAGGATTTGAGACAGCCCATTCATTACTTTGGCCTGTCCAGATAGAGACCACAATTCTCACAGATAAATCTAATGGGGAGTGGCACCCTTTGAAAGTTCCGAACACTGGGAAACAAAAGTTTAACAGGTTAACTCAAATGCGATTTCCAATTACAAAAGCTGAGTTGAGTTAGCTTCAGAGTGGAAGGGATAAGAACTAAGTTAGCCTGACTTACCTCTGCCTAACATGGCTTAAAAAAAAAAGTACTCTGCCTAGAAAAATAAATATAAAATATATAAATATATATAAACTGGGAAGACTTTTTTTTTTTTTTTTTTTGGTTTTCGAAGAGGGTGTGCCTTGCGTTGCAGCAACATCACCTACGTTTAGGCAAAGCTCGGGATCATTACATTGCCTGTTTCTGCTCCCGCCAGGAGCCGACGAATCGGCAGAACATCGGGTAGTCAGTTTCCGTCACCATCTGCCGTAGATCTAGTCCCAAATATAATCTTGTCCCATGAATCAACTCCACCCTAGCTTGGTCGTACAGCGGACATTCGAGGACCACATGTTCTGCAGTCTCGATACCGCCGCACGAACAGTTCGGGGTTTTCTTCCTGTGAAAGAAGAACAGCTTGGAGTTGAAATCACCATGATCTGATAATATTTGAGACGTCCAGTGATTAGGCTGTACCCATGTTGAGTCAAGGCGTACCCGGACGTCCGGGAAGTATGCGTACGTCGTTCGGCCATCCGGGCATCGTGACCAACGTTGTTGCCATTTTTCCACAATCCAATTCTGGATGATGTCCTTGCAGCGCACTGGTCTGGACTGTCCGCGCATCTCTTCTTCTAGGGCTAGACGTAAGGGCAGGGAAGACTAAAGCAAAAAATGTATTCCGTGTTGTACCCGGAAAAAAAAGTCAAAGTTGACTCCCATAGGGGCTCCTAAATCCTCATCACTAAAATATGTGTCGATAAATTCATTACATCGGCAGTTATTGGGGTTTTGAGTTGAGCTTTTCCTCTCATCCCCCACTTCCCTTCTGCCGATTCCGCTGAAAATTTATAAGTGTCTTCCTTATGGGGTTTTGAATTCACATTTGAAATTTTGTGTCGTCACATTCATTACAACTGCAATATTAGAGTGAGTTAAGCCTCTCCCCTAATGCCCTCCTCTTTAGCTGATTTAGTTGAAAATCAATAGATGTTGTCTTCATGGGGTTTTGTCACACATTTCAAATTTCGTATCGATTCATTCATTCTATTGAGAGTAATCGTGTTCACAGACATACAGAGAGGGCGCCAGTAGCTCAGAGACATGTTGCTTGCCTTCTGAGCTCACGATCGCGGGTTAGAAATCCCGCTGAATCTCTTAGGTTAAGAAAGTATTTTTTTCTTCATATCTGAAACCTGGAGGTCGGAAAACATGAAATTTCCTTGAAAACACATCGAACATAACTTCTCCTATACTTTGTGTATACTTACTCTTATAGCAAATATTTGTCGATCAACGCTGGGCACTTCAACTAGTATTTGCAGTATAACGGTATACACCCCTATCTAGTTTGTGCTGAGGAACGCTTTGCATCACAGTTAGTATGTGCGTAGGTAGCAATGGCGGACATCCAAGTTAGTAAGGGTTTAGCAACGCTGGTGACCACAGCTAGTATTTATCGGTTGACACCGGAGCATTAATCGTGCAACTTTGGACTTCCTAGCTAGTACGTACTTATGAACTAATTACTATAGTAAGTACATATGTTATGAATAATGTTGATTATCGGGCAATAATGATATTTCCTTCACCAACTGAATTGAAGTTTTGCTTCGATGAAGTCGAAGAGTTGGTTTAATTAGAGGTTTGAGGTATTTCCGTATTGTTAGCAGGAGCTGTGAGGAGGGTGATCCCGCAGTGGCTCTATCTCTGGGGACTCAATGTTAATTTTAGTAGGCAATTATGGGAGAAGTGAACCCATGAACCCATCCCTGGCCTCCATTTCAATAGACCCGCCTGCTGAGAGGTCTTGGAAACTAGACATATATATTCCTGAAATCAATGTGGCATCAGGGCGCCATGCTCAGGAGAGAGCCTTAGCCAACGATTTTTTTTACTTTTTTATACCTATAGTATAAGGAAGTATTGAAATCGTGCGAAAATCTGAGATCGAGGTTTTAACTGATTTTCAAGTTTGGTCCCCTTAATACGTTTTGACCATTTTCGAGTTGATGTCTGACTGTGTGCGTGTGTGACTGAAAAATTCTGATCTCTCTACCGTAAAAACGATTGTAGCTATGAACTTGAAATTTGGAATGAAGGCGTCACATGTTCTAACTTAAATCCGATTAGATTTTGACCGAAATCGAACGTAAATTGAGACCACTTTCCCCCGGGACCTAACTACATTTTACAATATACAGCTTATGTTTATGACCTAATCAAAAATCTTTTCAAGTAATAGTTGTAGAGAATACTAAAATACATAATTTATATGAAATATAATTTTTTACAGGTCGTCCGGTTTTTGAGATACATGCCGAAAAGTATCTTAAAATGTAGTTTTGGAACACAAAATGTTATACGTTTCCTTGATTTACCTGAAAACGGTTAGTCATGTCGCAACTGCGATAGAATGTACTTCTCCAGAACAAACTAATCATTTAACATTAACCCCTCCAAAACTATCGACTGCTTGTGCTAATATTCTACAGTTGACTTACATAAGGGCTTCTAAATCGTGAAACTATATTTTGTATCTATAAATTCATTACATTGCCAGTTATTGGGGTTTTTTAGTTGAGCCCCTCTGCTCCCCCTTCCCTTCTCCCGATTGAAATTTCGGGTAGATACAATCATTCTATCGGGAATTATCAGTTCAGACACACAAACAGAAATTTTTTTTAAATATATATTTGGAATCTAGAGGTCGGAAGACATGAAATCTCTGCATCAATTTTTTGACTGATTACATAACATCTCCTATACAGCTGAGGAAGTAAACATTATAACATTAATGAAAGCTACAGTTTTCCATTGAGAAAGGAACTGTGAACGACTGTCTGTCGGAACTGTATATACAGAGAATTACCCTACCTATATATGTATGTGTTTTCCATTTGGCCTGAAAGGGTTCTTTCAACGTGCCAACAAAAATGCAATAAGAGACCCCCCATTCTTTTTACAGCCCTTTTAAAGGGAAGAAAAGTCCCCACCTTTTTTCTTCGCATGAATTATTTCATCACATATTTGAACAAAAATTTGTCTCAAGAGTTCTCGTTGGTAGAGGCGGGAAAAGGAGAAAAACAGAACGGTTTCTGTGTTCCATCCTGAGTATCAATACGATTTGACTTGAAAAATGATATTATATATATATTCATACTAAATTTCGTGTCGTTACATTCATTACATCGGCAGTTACTAGGGTATTTTGGCCGAGCCCTTAGGTTTCGTCCTTATAGGACTTTGTATTATAATATGAAATTTCGTGTCAATACATTCATTACAACGGCAGTTATTAGTGTCTTTGTGTTAAGCCTCCCCCTAATCCCACTCTCCCCTTTGGCCGTTATGGGTAAAAATCAATAAAAATAAAGAAAACGTATGTTTTTAAAAAATATTGTCTATTTCACAAATAATATATAATATGGGAGTACTTTCGGTATTGCTACCATCTTCAGCCACGACTTAACAAATACTAAAAAGATATCCCATATTATATATTATTTGTGAAATAGACAATATTTTTTAAAAACATACGTTTTCTTTATTTTTATCAAGTGTTTCACAATATCTCTGCAAAAATGTTAAGTATCATTAAAAATCAATAGGTGTCGTACTTGAAGGATTCTGGATACAGATTTTTTATTTTTGGAATCAGGAGGTTGGAAAACATCGAATTCCGTTGGAAAACTCCACATGGAATTGTTCATCGTTTACTTAACTTCCCGTATACTTCGTATAGTTGGAGAAGCAAAACAGATACATTGTGACCATAGGAACAACGTCACTAAATATAGCCACGAAACTTTTGGAAGAATTATAAACAAATATTTATCATAATTTAAAATATAATATATTACTTTTGAGTTGTGTAAAGAGATTCTGAATTCATACATAATATATTTATTACATCATTATTCTCCTATTTATATTTTTGTTTAAAAAAAATAGAAATTATAGACGTTTCAGGAAGCATTCCCTCATCAGTATATATATAGTTTATTTTTTCTTTATGTTAACATTCTGTCAATCTGAGTCATTCTTTTATAGAACATATTTCTTGAGTAGACTTATATATTCTGTCATAATAATAATAATATTTATTTCATGAACAGATATTAACAGAGTCTGACACACGTTGATTAAAATTAACAATACCATTAAAAAATAAAATGAAATGAATAAATAAATTCGAGTTCAATAATAATAATAATAATAATATACAGTAGATAAATAAATTATATAATAAATACAGTAGATATATATTGTAATTGAATTAAAATTAAGATATATAAATGTCCGACACTACGATTTAATAACTTCTAAAGAATAGTTATAATTTTTCTTAGTTATTATGACTCATGCTAGGGCATTAGCTACAAGGTCATATCGCCTACTACTCTGGTGGACATGAGCCCAACTCTACTCCTAAATTTTTATTCACCTAGGATAGAGGTGTTTAACGAATACCTGACCGGGACCATCTCTTAACGTCCCATCCGAAAGACGGCATGTTTAATTTTACTTTCCTCCCAGAGATAATAAACTAAGGGCCTCGGCTGGGAGTAGAACCCGCGATTTTGAGTTCAGTAAGCAAGTACGCATACCACTGAGCTCCTGGATGAGATTTCTCATCGAAGCTGAATATGTTGTCTTCCCGTTGTTGTATTTGCGATCCGAACCGGTTTTCAAAAGAACAGCATCGTCATCAGTAGCATAACCAGCCCGGACAGTGAAGAGTTTAAAGGATTATGGTCAGTGTTTATTTTATTATATTACGTTAATATAGTTGAAAACTGAAAATTCAATTCGTTTGTATTGTCTAAGTTTCAATGTATAATGCCAAAGAAGCCTCGACTAGAACCTAGGATATTTGAATATAGATTGGAATTATATTTATAGATTCGAACATAGCTTTGTGGTTTTTATACTATTAGACTCTGTCATCACTATATAACCTAATTTTAAGCCCTATTGGTTATTCTAACTTTGATCAATACCTAAACCCCTCGCAAAGTAAGCTAAGCGTATTTAAGTGAATTAGAATCGGGAGATTGGTGACGCGCCGACCTATTCGCATATGTTTTTTATCCTCTTATAAGTCGTAAGGGGACTTTTCATAGGATCCATTTTTTGTCTACTCCAATTTTTTGTATTATATTCTGGAAAATGCATTTGATCGAGAACCAATTGGGGAAGTGTGGAAACATTAATATTGTGAAAAATTCTGTATATGGTCAGTTGGCAAAAAAATTTCAAAAGTTTCATAATTTTGTAGATAATTCCGGCCTAAAGAAAATGACATCTTTTATGTTCACTTATGTTAGCTATACGAAGTGGTATACTAAAGGTCTAAAAGATGGGGCTGAAATCTCATTTTCGAAAAAAATTGACTCTCGTCGTTTTTCCCGTGGACTCCTCATATTTTTCTTCGTGAGATATTTTCCAGAAAAGATCTTTTGAATCCTGAAGTTCTAAATAATTGAAAAAGTGTAAAAACACAACTAAGAATTTTGGCATTATTACGTAAGTTTCCTGTTGGATTGAAACAGTGAGGCGAGGCTGTCGGTAACTGTGCCATCGCTCCGGTGTCACCTAGCTCATTGTTCTATAAAGACGGTAGGTAGGAGGCAAGGTTGATCTAAAGTTTACCCAGTTTGATAAGCCAGGCTATTTAAGCAGCCCATCCGCTTCCTTCAAAGGATTACTAACTATGATTAATTATAGTTAAATAACAGGCCATTTTGTACACCAGGGTAGGAAGGCGGTACACCATCTTGCTTTTTATACGAAACTCCTCTGTAGAACACAGGTATTGTTTCAGAATTATGAAAGCAAATTCCTTTAATCTGTACAAAACCCAGCAGAACGATGTGGGTAATTATTCCGAATCGTTCCTCCACCCCGAATCACGCCCTATTTAAAAAACATTTTTTTTTCGTTGTTTCAAAATTTTTTCTTTCCTATTTATACTCTAGGTTAGGTTAGGTTTTATGACTCATGCCCGGGCTTTAACTACGAGGTCATATCGCCTACTACCAGAGTGCTCTTTCTATTTATACTCTATATTTTCTACTCTATATTTTGTGAAGAATTGTTGACATATTATATCGTTTATATTAAATCGTAAATATAATCCATTGTGAGACTATATAACCAATAAATACTTCTTTTGATATCTGAGAAAAATTTCCAAGCTTTTAGGTCAAAGAAGTAGAAGGCATAAAGAAATTTTCTCTTATTAACTTCTGAAGATATATTACTTCCATCCTTTTCAAAAATGCTCACTTTCCTTCTCATTTAATTTTTTTTAAATCACGTAAGATTTTCAAAAATTCAGTTTGTATGTATCCTTTATTTATTGCTCTCTAATGTATCGGGTGCACATTGCGTTTGTGCAACATCACCCGTCTCTGTTTGTCGAGGGAGCTCGCAATCTGGCTAGTGCTTAAGTGAGGCTATGGCGGGCCGGGGGCGACCACGGTGTAACCGGTCTCCGTTATCAGTTGCCGCAGATCCAGTCTTAGGTATGATACCCTGGCCTGGTCATTCCACGTGTTCTGCAGTCTCGATTCCCCCAACATGAACAATTTGGGTTGTTCTTCCTCCTAAAGAAAAAGTGTTTGGAGTTAAAGTCTTCGTGACCTGTATCCGAAACTAGGATTAGACCATAAAACTGTAAACCACAGTAAGAATTTCAAAAATCCAGTTGATATATCAGAAGAAATAAAATTTCGATCTTCCCCTCGGTCCTTTTAGTGAAACAGTTTATGTTCTCCTGATATAAAATAGAACATATGGGACAGCATAACAAAATTATCTAGTTCATAAAAAAAATGTATTTCTCAATATAAACGATATAATATGTCAATTAGATATTTTTTTATGCTCCCCCATGGGGTTTCCTCTATATCAGGAGAACCTGGACTGTTTCACTAAAAGGACCGACGGGAGAGTCAACATTTTATTTCTTCGAATACATCAACTAGACTTTTTAAATTCTTACTGTGGTTTACAGTTTTATGCTTTAATCCTAGATTATTCCAACGAATATTAAGTAAATGTGAAGAATAGTTGACATATTATATCGTTCATATTAAATCGCAAATATAATGCATTGTGAGACCCGCTTCAATAAATGTTCATTCTACCTTGTAATACATACTTCTTTTGATATCTGAGAAAAATTTCCAGGCTTTTAGGTCAAAAAAAGAGAAGGCATAAAGAAATTTCTCTTATTAACCTCTGAAGATATATTACTTCCATCTTTTTCAAAAATTCTCACATTTCTTCTCATTTAATATCACATATTTCTTATGTGAATTCATCATCTTCTTATGAGGTATACAATTTAATTTACAGTTTTCATATGATCAGCGGCATTCAGTGAAAAATATTTTTAATATTATTATGTTTTTACCAATAGAAAAATGCTAAATTGGTTCTAAAGGTAGAGCGAAATTTAATTGATTATTCGCACTGAAAAAGTTCATTTTTTAGTTTAGATTGAAATCGATCGAACTATTTACGAATTTTTTTCTCTCCTTTCTATTATAAAAATGGTGACATTTTTCACACTTCATAATGATACTAATAGTCTTTCTTAATAATTTGTGTTGCGTTATATCTACTATAACTCAGATCGTACCTATTTCCTAAGTCAGATTTGGAGTATACTGGCATTGGGTATAATGATAATAACAATAATAATATTCAATATTTATTTGCGTTAAACCGTAACACTGTAAAAGGATACGTCATATGAATATATGCATTAAGATATGTTATATATTAGATAACATAAATATAGGTTAGGTTTGGTTTTATGACTCATGCCCGGGCTTTAACTACGAGGTCATATCGCCTACTACCAGAGCGCTCTTTCGTCACTCTGGTGGACATGAGCCCGACTCTACTGTGGGAGTCCTAAATTTTGCCTACCCTAAATTTTTATTCATCTAGGGTAGGGGTCTTTAACGAGTACCTGACATCGTACAGGCTCGGGACCATCGCTTAACGTCCCATCCGAAGAACTGCGTTCTTAACTTTATTTTACCTCCCAGATAAAATAAACTAAGGGCCTCGGTCGGGCTACGAACCCACGACCTTGAGCTCAGAAGTCAAGCACGCATACCACTGAGCTACCGGCGCCCTCTAACATAAATATATATTAACCCTTAGTGTGACACACATGGATTAGATTTAACAATACTATTAAAAAATGAAATAAATAAATACTTGAAAATATGAGTACCAAAATAATAATATTAATAAATACAGTAGATACATTTTTAATTTAATTGAAATTAAGATAATAATTTTTTATAACTTTATGGAAGTGTATTTTTACGACAACATTTCGGGACGTTCTTACGTTAAAAAGGGTGTTTAACGAATACCTGACTTCGGCTCGGGTCTCATCACTTAACGCACGGCGTCCTCAAGGTTTCGAACCCGCGATCTTGAACTCAGCAGGGCAGCACTCTTCCTGACGAAGTTCATTGCCGGCGATTTACCGATGATTTTTTTTATTTTAGATTGAAATCAATCGAACTATTCATACATTTTTTCTTTCAATTTTTTCCTCTACTTTCTATAATAAAAATGGTGACAAAAACTCTTCAAAATGATACTAATGATCGTAGAGATTCTCAACATACTTTTATAAGGATTTTTTCTCTTGAATTCCTGAAATTACAAGAACTGGAAAGTTCAAACTTCTAAGTATATGAAACCTACAAAGAGGCACCACCTAGAACTTTTTCTCAACACCTCTCTCAACTCTCAACTTTCATATTCAGTGAGAAAAACATCGCTTCACTTTAAAAGTAAGTTGTAGAAGTTACTTCAAGATAATTAAATAAATTGTCTGGAAAATTATTTTACTAGCAATTGTTTTAGTTTTTTTTTTTAAATTAATGTTGCTTGTAAAATGCATGGTTTTTCTTCTGCTTGCTAAGTGTATTATCATGTATTTTTATAATATATATTATTTACAGCTTCTCCCAATTTATTTTTTGGTCTTTACAACTTAGAAAAAAGACGTTTTTTACAGTTACAATTAATAAAAACAACATCGTGAATTTTGTTAATAACTAATTACACATACAAAATTTCAATTATTCAAATATTTTTTAAAATGTTAAATTTATATACAACTAGCTGTTAATTTATTTGCTGATCTTTATTATTATCTTGAGGGGGAAGGCTTAACACATGTGTTGATACGAAATTTCAGAACCCTCTAAGGACGACACTTATTAGTTTTCAGCGAAATCGGTTGAAGGGAAGGGGGCTCGACAGAAATACCCTCATAAATGCCAATGTAATGATGTAACTCAAATATTGAGTTTTAGCGTAAACAGCCAATTAGCTTTGGAGGGAGAGCGAAAACTTAATTGATCCATTCGTGCTGGGGAAGTACATAATATAGTGATTCACCGACGATTTTTTTTTTCTTCAGGGCAGGTTGTTATTGCTTCATGTCCAGTAGAGAGATGAGTTTTTCTAAAATCAATTTGGTCCCTTGACACTCTTTGTTCAATGTCTTACTGCCGTCTTGACCATTGTCTGTCGTATAGTATTACAGAGCCCTTCACCCAAACTGATAAGGGTCTTATAGTAACCAATATATCTCAACATCCATCTCTCTAAAAAAAATTTATTTTTTTCGTAGATAATAATATTATTCAAATGTATAAGATTTCTCATAGAAACAAAAGATGTCTTCCCACTGTTTTATTTGCGACCAGAACCTGCGTCATCAACATTGGCACATCTATGAATGAATACATATAAAATATAAATAATGAAAGATAACTAACAAAATATTAAAGCAGTTTACATAGTAACGAAGTAAAAAATAAAATAAAATAATTGCTTACCTCACCTGTAGGTATAGTGAAAGGCTAAAGGAATACTGGCATACCTCAAATGGTTAAGGATAGCTAGGTTCACTCTCACTATTTACATACGAACAACATTACGAAAATAATATACACAATAACTAAAATAAAAGTCTTTGCAATTCTAAAAAAATTCAACAAACAATCAAAGGAATTTTCATCATAAAATATAAGAAATTAATATATATTTTTTAAAATGGCGCTATGCCAGTATTGCCTTAGCCTCTACACTGTACAGGTAGGGTAAGACATTTTTTTATTTTATTGTTTTATTTTGAACTTGAGGACCAGTATATCTAGACTAATGTGAAAATTACTGATGTAGTGAGAAGTTGTATCTAATGGTTGGAAAATAAAAATGCTAGCCGGCTTTTGAGGTTGCCCTCATCATCAGGGAGTCTACAAAAACCCTATAATTCTGTAAAAAAGTCGTCGGTGAATCGCCAGCTATGTACTTCCCGAGCAAGAATTAATCAATTACGTTCAAGCTCTCCATTCAAAGCCAATCGAGCCTTTGGGCTAAAACTCAATATTTAACTTAAATAGTGGCTTCTGAAACATACTAAATTTTGTGTCGATACATTCATTACATCCGCAGTTATTAGTGTGTTCGAGTGCCTCTTCACTGGCCGCTTTTCTGTTACGCCCTGTTACTGTTACTGTATTCACTGACCTATGCTCAAGACGACAGGTTTATATTTATTATCTTCCAGAGTATTACTTACTTTTGTATTACACTAAAAGTCTTTGGTCTCCTCTAAAATCTATAATCTGATGACAATGTTTCGTAGTCGCTGTCAAAGTGCTGCCAAATTAAATTTTCTGATGTGGCTAAATTGTGATGTCTTTATATCGGCACTGATCGATTGATTCCTAATTCGATTCACCTAACAGCCTTTGGCTAAACTGTCAACCATCATCCTCCTTATTGCTTTGCTAAACTTCTTCTCATAATAATCGTCTGAATTGCTCCCCTATTATATTTTATGTCCTTTTAAATCATAATTATCAGTGTATCGTCTATTTAGATAATTGATGAACTCAGTGACGAGGCGTGGGGTAAAATTAAGGGAAAGCTGATCGTTTTCAGGGGTTCATATCAAATTATTATAATATAATAATAATGATTTTGTTTTGGCACCAGGCTAGTTTACAACATCCAAGGCCCCAGGGGAGAAGTTTTTTCAATAATATAAAACTCTCCCTGGGACGGGATTCGAACCTGCAATCATGGTAAAGACCACGCTCCAACCCTCACAGCTACGACCTTCATAACAAAAGTAACAAGGGTCACATATAACAGAGATTTGTAGGGCAAAATATATAAACATTTCTAATTAAATTATTATAGTTAGATATTGTGGACTCAAGCACGGGCTTTAACCGCGAGGTCATAACACGCTCGTGGGAGACCTAAATCCCACTGTGGGAGTCCTAAATGCTGCCTATCCAGAATTATTCGCCTAGAGTAGGGGTCCTGGCATCGTACAGGCACGAGATTGTCGCTTAATGTCTTCGTGCTCAAGTTTTTTCACTCTCAAGATAAAAAACTGAAGGGCCTCAGTCAGGTTTCGAATCCGCGATCTTGAGCTCAGTAAGCAAGCACGCATACTACTGAGCACCCGGCGTCCTTCATAATGATATATATAAGGGGTAAAATCTGAATTTAAATAAACTGGTGTATAAAAACGACGAATGTTCATCACATCCATTTTATCGAGAGTTATCGTATTCACACGATCACAGACAGTCTTTTTTTTTCATTTTTGGAAAAGGAGGGGAGATATGAAACCTGGGTATGTACCGTGAGTACAATTTCGGTATTTACCATGAGAAGAATTTGATGTTGTTGTCCAGTCGAGCATGTCTTCCTATGTCAGGAAGTGGATAGCGATGAGAAGATTGCCAGGAGGTGCATTCCTGGGAGTCCTTGCCTTAGTACGCCACATACTCGGGACACGACTGAGGTACCCCACATCTTACCCCAAAAATAAGGTTAATAATCAGAATTTGAAAGTAAATATAAATCCGCTATAATCATTGGTGAATACTTGTTCTGGGGCACATTGTATCTTAAAAACTTTGTAAAATAAACATGTTATAGGAAAAAAAAAAAATACTGTTTTTGGGGGTGTATAGTTTATAGACCATTTGGGCTAGAGGTAGTATGAAAAATCAAGGATCTACCTAAATTAATTGCTAATAACAAATTATTATTATTAGATATTTTGCGAAACCTAATATATTTTTTGAAAAGATGTACAGCGGCACATTTACACAACAGTTCTGCCTACCAACCAAGTGCAAACGTCATCAATGTAGGCATCATTTTCATATATCTTCTGTGGAGGGATTTTTGGGACAGGATGGCAACCTGTAGATAGCCCGACGCTATCGATAAAAATACAAATAATAAAATGGTCAGTGAATCATGGGCAATGTACTTCCCCAGAACGAAATTATCAATTAACTTTTCGCTCCTCTCTAAAACCAGTCGACATACGAGTCTCCTAAATCCATACTAAATTTTGTATCGATTAATTCATTACGACAGTTATGGATTTTTCTGAGTCGGATTCAGCTGAAAATTGATGTGTTTTCCTTATGGAGGTTTGAATTCACATATGAAATTTTATGTTGATACATTCATTCTCTCGGCAGTTACTAAAGTTTTTTTGTGTTAGGCCTCCCCCCTAATCTCCTCCTTCCTTTTGTTCGATGTGGCTGAAAACCAATAGGTGTCTTAATAAGAGAGTTCTGGATCCACATACAAAACTTCGTGTCAATACCTTATTATATCGTGTTCACAGACATTATTTTTTTTTATTTTTTGGAATCTGGAGGTCGGAAAATATGATATTCCGTTGAAAACTGCGCATCTAATTTTTGATCGATTACATAACTTCCCCTATAATTTTTATAGCTAGAGAAGTAATAAATCCGAAATTGGTCTATAAAACCACCACTTGGACATGGAGATTGACTGTAATACTTTGTAATTAAACCTGCATGCTTTGATAAATGTTTCATTGTGTTGTACCTGCTTTGTAGATTTTCTGGTAATATGTCTGATATTTGTATTTAATTATTATACCTATATTTATTATTATTATGATTATTTTATATTTAAATATTTAACCTCTGATGAATCTTTTGAAGCACTAAAAAAAAAAAAAGTCTCTTCTTCTTCTTTTGTTCTCAGGCATCTCTTTACATATTCAAAACCTGGATTACATTCCTAAATCTCGGGGGAGGCCTCTCTATTAATTTTGCAGTGTCCATTTCGTGCTTTCTGCCTCCAGCAGAAAAATAACAAAAAAAAAGATCCGAGCTCAACATTCGAAGTTTAAGTTGACTTAAGCTCTTAGTATTATCCTAATGAGAATGTAAGTAACTCTACTTTTAATTGTCTCGTACAGCTTCACAGATAAAAAGGCCACTTGGATTAAACTTTAAATGAGCAGGGGGGGGGGGGGGGGGGGGGGGATTTTTAAGCGCTATAAGCTTTTTCGAATAGTTCATATTTCTGGAAAATTTCTCGATAGCGATTACTGTACTTTGGTCAACGTCGGGCTCGGGTCCACTAGAGCAAGAAAAGAGCGCTCTGTTTTTAGGCGATATGACATTGTAGTTAAAGCCCGGGCATGAATCATAATAACTAAGTACATAGAAATATTAGCTGTAAGCGCTAAAAATTCTTCAGACGCTATAAACTGTTACTAAGACTACTAGGCAAAAAATCTAAATTAAATTTGACAATAAAACGACTTATATACCACGCAGTAGGTACTCAAACCTATGTTGACTTACGGACTTGAACTCTGGGGTTCTGCCAAGGCTTCCAATCTCCAGCACATACGATCCCTTCAAAATCCTTCGTACACAAAATTCAGATCATTTAGACCATTGTCCACTCTGACCTTAATGTACCTTTCGTCACCGAAGTTCCCAAATCCAGGCATAAAAAAATATTTTCTTCTCTCAGTTCCCACAATAATCCTCTAGTTCGTGCCCTCTATTTTGCCACACTTTCCCAACGATCTTCTTAGCAGCAACAGTGACAGTGATTAGTTTCAAATGAGAGGAAATTAGTGATTAGGGAGTGTCACCACTGGGTGATTTCTACGCTCTTGACATATTGTCGACAATATCTTTTTGTTAGCACATTTGTTTGTTGTATATATTTTTTATACAACTGTAAATATCTATTTGTAAAAAAATAAAAACGCGCTAAAATTAATAAATATAAATAAATTCGATAAATAAGTATCACAAAATAAAGTGATGTAAAACATGATTTAAAAATCACAACTGGCGGACTGAGTGCATGTGAGCAGACACACTAACCCCCGCTCTAGAATTGAAGAGAGGGGACTCTCCTTTCTTCCAATAACGAGGCCGAGTCGATCTCATGTCCTGGTATGAAGGTGTTGAGTCGAATGTCCCCCCACTTGATCTTTATCCATTTTCGTAAATAATTTTGGAAAGGAATAAATTCGGTCGATCCGTCTCTGCCGTCTGTACGTCTCATAAATGTTGAACGGATTGATGGATGCCTTGTCAACTTGTAGCCTGGACAGGTGGAGAATTGATCAATTTGGAAGCTAGAAGTTATTGGTAAACTCCCTGAGGCGCTTTCCTTATTAAAACAGCTCGATGGTTACCTTTCATCCCTTTCCATTCCATTGAACGGATTAGGGGTGAGTCAACTTGGCTATTAGTGGCAATAGTCTTATCGTAACTTCACACAAGTGAAATTAATGAATGAATGACTCAATGTGCTACTGACATTCAACTTGTGTCCTGAACTTTGTGCCCACATTGGCTTTGTGCCATGAACTTCCACAAGATGTTTGCTATAATTGGCAGAAGTTTGCTGCCCCAGGACAGACATAACTTTTTTTAATTTTTTTATTAAATGTTATTGAGCATACTTACAATCGATAAATAATACCATTAGTAAATTTGATGACAATGTTTTAAAATATAATAATATAAAATAAAAATATGAATAAAAATAAGGTATAATAATTACAAATATATATAATAATCCTTTTTAAACATATGAAAACAACAAATTTAAAAAAAACCCGACACAAATGGGTAGAGTTTTTTTCCTTTTGCGTCGGGGGTTAAAAATGGTGAAGCATATTTACAAAATAATTACTAATATATACACAATAATTAAAATAATAAATAAAAATACTAATAATATAAAAAAATAAATAAATAAGCACTAAATAATAAATAAATAAATTCAGCTCGAAATACCCCAGAACACAATCAGTGGTGGCAGACCGAGTGGGATAGGAAGAGCTGAATATGAGCGAACATGAGTAGTAACTACGTACATACTTTAAAGTAACAAGTATCTCGGCCAGCACCGCCTCAATGTTCGGGGAGGATTGTCGAGATGGAAATGGGATGACAGAGATTGGGCAAACATTTGAAAGGAAGTTTAGGAAAAGGGACTTGATGAGATCGTTAACAAAAGGAATTTTAAGGTCATTATGGAGGGTGAGTTCTTAGGACTATGGATTGGAAGGACTGGTTCCGCTGTTGTTAGAGGGGTTACAGACATTACTAGAGCTAAATTCTAAAAACAATAGTAATTTCTGGATATTACCCTACCTAAGTAATCATCATGAAGAAAAAAAAAGTAAATAGAAAAAGACTGAAAAATATATTTTTTTAATATATGTTGAAAGTAATTTATCTTTTCAGGTGTCATCCGCCATGATGAAGCCTCACCCCGTTGAAAACAATCAGTCATTTAATTTTTTTCTTTATTTATTTTTCTTTATATATTATTCATAAATTTGTCACAATTCTAATTTTGGTCTTTATAAATTAATTTAAATATTCGTCAAGATTCATGAGAGGTTGTTGTTTTTACGTTTGTAGATGAAATAGTAAAATGTATGCTTTGATAATATAAATATTTGAAATAATTATTGTTTAATACATAGAGAGGAATGTTTTTTGTAAAAGGGGCCATACATAAATTACGTCATGCAATTTGGGAAAAATAATGTTGACCCCTCCTCTTTCCCTTGCAAGCCCCCACTCCGCCCCCTTGCATTGTAATGTATTGCATATCTGCAGCAACAGGAAAGGACTATATTGGACCCGACCCTTCAATTAGGATCACGAGTCAAAACCGTCCTGGAATATATGGACATTGCCGAAAAGTAACTCATCTTGGCGCGAACGACGGGTTGTCCTCCACAGTCAAAACAGTTGATTGGAGGACCGGTTAACCCATAGAGCAGCCATTCATAATAAAGCGCATTATATATTCCGAGTTCTGTTTCCCTGATGTCTTGAGGAACGCCTCATTGAAGATTCATCATTGGTGAATAACCGTCACATTCACCCAAATCGTGTAGCTTGGTTTTCTCCTTTACTTCACATCTTCTACAGAATGAATCCAAAACAGGGCTCATTATAAATGTTTTTGTGTCGCGTCCTGTTAGATATGCGATCACTTTTCTCTATGTCCTTTGGGGTTGGTCAAGAAGAGTTGTTCTTCTTTTGTTATCCGGTCGTCTCATCAACTTATTTGACTGTTTGGGTTTTTTGCCCCAAGATGAGTTTCTGTAAGACTCTGCTAGGAGCTCTTCCGTAATGATTTTTTCCCTATGAGGTTCTCTTCCGTTGCTGCACATATGCATACATTGGAATGCATTACAAAGTACTGAAATTAAATTCAAATTGATAAAAATATTTATTTTTTCATAAAAGCTGACAAAATGTTAAATTATGAAAACATAGCTAAATTACGTTATATAACACTTTTCAAGACTCCCCTCCTCTCTCGATGTATTACCTAATTTATGGACGACCCCTAAGTTATTTATAGAAGAAAGAAGGTATCCTTGAATTTAGAGAAGTTTAATAAGTTGGCGATTAATGCACCGATATCGGTAATTATCAATACACTGTATGTAGGGCGCCGGTAGCTCAGAGGTATGGATGCTTGTTTACTGAGCTCAAGATCGCGGGTTCGAAACCGCTCGAGGCCCTGAGTTTATTTTATCTGGGAGGTAAAATAAACTTAAACACGCTGTTCTACGAATGGGAAGTTAAGTTTTGGGCCCGAGCATGTACAATGTGTACTCGTCAGAGATCCAACTCCAGGACTCCCATAGTAGAGTCCGGGATCATGTCCACCAGAGCGACAAAAGAGCTCTCTGGTAATAGGCATATATGACCTCGATGTTAAAGCCCGGGCAAGAGTCACAATAATTAACTAAATCAATACATAGTTTTTTGTAAATACATTATTTTTTTATTTGGCCTTATGTTCGATGCATATTAAGATTCATAGTCGTGCCTCTCTATAACGGTTAATGTATAATTTTCCGCTAAATCGGACAAAGAGAAAGGCCCAAACGCGAAAACTTAATTAATTGTCAATGTAATAAATGTATCGACATGAAATGTAGCATGGAGATTCAGAAGCGCCTATCTGAATCAACTATCGATTACAACTGTCGATTGATGTCAGAAGAAGAGCTACAACTTGGTTGATTTATTTTCGCTGGGGAAGTACATATTCGATGATTCACCGACGACTATTTTCATTTGGATCTGCCACTGTATATAACATACGAACCAAATACATAATTATATCGGAACAATATAATATGTAGGTATCTATCGACATATTTATAAAGAGATAAGATCTTCGGTAAAGATGTTGAAGTTTTATCAATAGCTAAAGAGGAAACGTTATCAGAAAACATATTTTCTTTTTCACCCCTGAAATAACCAAGTCCTGATCTGATTTTTTTATGAAAGAACTTTGATTATTCTCAACCTTTGAGCTAACAATGTTTCCCCTAAAGAAAAACAGCGGTAAACTTATTTCCTTATTTTTTTTTTATTAAATTTGAAAATAAATTTAAGAAAAATATATGCATAACATTCATGTATGATACACAAAGAGGTTAGGTTGACATTATTATTTTTCTCGTGTGTGAAAGTTTTTGAAAAATTTGCCATGTTTTACAAAAATAATAGAAATAAAATGTATTCATTCAACTCCAAGTGATTTGGCAGCCTAAATGTGAGATTGTACAAACGCCGATTCAATGAAGTCGCTGAATCGTCGGCAAGATACTTCCCCAGGACTAATTAATCAACTAGCGCAAGTCGACTTGGCCGTGGTGACTCCTTCAGACCTCAATAATAATAATAAAAAAAATATAGTATGATACGATAATGGCTTCAAGTATACCTACATATATGTCCACAGGTATGTGTCTATATTTTTTGCTCTATTCGCTCGTTAAGCACAGTGATAGCCGGTCAAACTTTCTTGTTTTACAAAATACCGTCAAATTACAATCCCTAACTAATAACTACGAGACTAATAATGCGATAACAACGGTTGAGGTCACAATGGATATAGCATGTCTGTACGTGTTTGTTGTGCAGTGTTTGTTTTGCCCGTGACTTTATCGGGCTAGTATGGGCGCCGGCGGATGATGCAAATTAGCGTTTTGTAAAATTAGAAATTAGTGTAGCGTGATAACGCGTTTAGATAGGACGTTGATTCGGGTGTCATTGTAAAGAGCTTGAGGAGCACTACTAGGACTCAAAGTGAAACAATAAAAATATTTGCCGAAATATATCTAAAAATTGGTATTAAATTGAAAATTGCAAAAAAATTAAAGATGTCGTCACATATGAATCGTAAATATGCGCGGAATTATAGAAAACGTAAATCAAAGGAAAGCTCGCATCAAAAGGAATTTAAAAAACCTAAAAAGTCTAGTGCCGAGCAAATGCAAGAGCTACAGCAGCATCGAAAATAAAATGAAAAAACGGCGCAAAGACGTTTTCACGGAAAATCTACGGCGTGGACCTTGACTACTGACTGTTATACTGCTGATATTTATGACAAGGATACCTTCGTTTCTTTGACCTTTTTTTGACAACTTTAATGTCAAGAAGTACGAGTAGTAGGTTGCTTGGTATTGAGATGGGACGGGTGCCCTTAGTATGTCGCTGTTCTTCTTCCGACTGCACGCTGTGCGGGCCCGTCGCCGGGAGGGAAGGCCTCCTAAGAAGCGGACTGGGACCGGTTTGGTGGTTGGCTGCGCCGGCACTCTCCCCATGCGTCGTCCCAATCACAACCTCAACACCTCGAGTCTGTTCGAGCGGCCCGGGGTGAGCCCCTCTGACTCCCTCGACGAGGTAGCCTTCAGGATACCCAGGTATGTGCAACCTTAAGTCCGTTTCAGCTAAATCTACTCATGGACGAGCCTCTAAACTGAGGTACACTCAGGTGTTACATATGCTGTATATTTTTAATTTTAATTTTCATTTTATAGCATTTTTTCATTTTAGATCTATTCATTGTAAGATCTCAAAATGTTCAATGACTCGATGAGGTAAGTGTTTAAGAATGTATATGTGATGTGATAAAGATCACACATGTAAAGACATCACTTATTTCTACTCTTATACAATTTTTTATTATTAATAGTTCAGTAGGTAACTTCTTTTTAATTTATTACAGGATATTGATTGCCTCTATATAATGGTGTCCAAACTCATGAACACATTATTCGAAGGTGTTAATTGATCTCTAATAAGCGGCTCAGACTGACCCCATCCATATTCAAATTAGGTTTCCATCGACCTCGTCCTCATTAATCCCATAAACAGATCCAGTAAACCTCATTTCATAAATTTTCCCCACAATTTTGATGCTTGCCATCTAGCGTTATTCTGAGTCATAAGCTAAAATTTGATATATGATAATTGATATTTTATTGCGCGATTTTACTTCTGTTCAAAGCAATAAGATCCGATGAATTTACAAGTTTTGACGGTGAGACCGCTTGTTGCTATTTATTAGGAAAACAATAAAAAAATTAATTCATATTAAAAATATTTTAAACTAAATATATTTAAAAAAATTAGAATGCATAATGGAGATTAATCTCAAAAAAAAAAAAAAAAACTAAAACTAAATATTTTTTTTTTTTTTTTTTGTTGGCTTTTATTCATAAAGATGCAACTGTTGCTAGGGGGCAACAACCAGCATCTATGTTGGTAGGTATGGAGACGTTGGCGTGAATGGCATGTGAGAGGAAGGCCACCCAGTGGTAGGTCCTCGGGACGAAAATTTATATTAATTATAAGGACAAGGGAAAAAAAAAAAAAAATAAAAAAATAATAATAATAATAATAATAATAATTAAAAAAAAAAATAAATAAATAAAAAGGAATTGAAAGACAACTTTGATGTAATGGGTAAGAGAGATGATAAAAGTGAAGGGAAATAATGTAAAAGAATAAAAAAAAATAAAAATATTAAGAACGAATAGGAATTAAGGTGGCAGTAAGTCGCGGTTCCACCTCCTCTTCAACCTTCGTGGGGGGTTTTGTGGTAAGTGTTGTGAAGATAAAGTACGTATTTCTGGATTTGTATGTGTGTAAAGTTTTCTAAAAAAACGTATGTAAATAGTTTGTATTGTGTCGGGTACTGTGTGTATCATAAGATCGTTATGAAGTGTTCTGTTGTTTATGTATGGGGGGCATTGTGTTATCAGTCTGAGGGTTTTTGACTGAAATGCCTGAATTCGTTTGATGGTGGATGTTTTTGCTGAACCGTATATCGGTGATCCGTATGTCCATAATGGTCTAAGTAAGTAAGTATAACAGTTCCGTTTTTGTGTCATGTCTAATTTTGATCGTCTATTTAGAAGTCCGTAGAGTATTTTGAGTCGACGGTTCAGCGTGTTTCGTGTGAGACGTGTGTGAGGATTCCATGTCAGTCTTCTTTGAAGTACTTTTATATAAACTTCCTTCACTTATAATTAAAATTATAAATATTATCTATTGTACTAGGAATTTGATATTAATGTAGCTTCTATTGTTTATATATTACAAAAATATATTATTATTAATCTCATGTGTTTGTATTCTTTGACTTAATATATATCGGTTGATGTAGGTATGTAATAAGCTATTTTGATGTAAACGTAGTTCTAGTCACAGACTGCAACTAAGATATCTTCGCAAAAATGTATTCAGGGTACCTTGAAACGTGAAATTCCGTTGAAAACTCTATCATGAATTTCATTATTTCTTTATACTATATGTACATATGTATAAGAAGGTTTCATGAACACCTAACACTAGTGTCAGGTAAGAAAAGAGGTCAAATTCGCGTATATGGATATTTTAAATTTGAATTGACTTTATACTTTCTTACACCTTTAATAGTACATAATATGTACATAGATAGTACACAAACCCTCCTTAATAATTGAAGACCACTCTCATTCATTATTAATGTTAATACTATTACCCTCTGCCCCATTTTAAATCTTCATTTTCGTGTCTACACTTGATGTACACTCTATCAAAAAATTCTGTGAACACTCACCTGGGTTTCCTTCAATTTGTTATTGTGGGCATAGGAAAAAAATGTTCACAAGGAAATTACACTTGTTTAACACAATAATCAATAAACACTTTATTTCCCAAAAAATAACACAAAATATTATTCAACAATATAGTGTAATGCAATTTTAATTGAAAATAACGTCCCTTAAATGCAAAAAAAGTCTGTTAACACATTATAATATGAGGTAATTATTTTTTTAAATCAATAATAATAAATGTTTTAGAAGCTGGTAGGCCCTCCTTTGTTCTTTAGAACGTCTATTAATCTTTTTTTCATGGATCCTACTAATCTTGAAGTCACTTTTTCGGAAATTGTGCCCCATTCTTCTGCAACGGCTGCTTTCAGTTCTGATTTGTTTTTCACGCCACGTACTCTTATTCGGCGTTTAATTTCATCCCATAAATGTTCTATGGGATTAAGGTCTGGGGACTGGGGAGGAGTATTAAGGCGTCGGGGTGCGTTATACAGAAGCCACTCCTTAACTAAATGAGCTGTGTGCTTGGGGTCATTATCCTGCTGGAACAGAAATGTTCTTTCCAACCCCAATTTCTCGGCACTTTTCTTTAAATGATTTCTTAATATTTCAATATACACATACTTGTCCATTATTCCATCAATAACATAGAGATTTCCAACTCCTCTACTACTCATACATCCCCAGACCATAATACCACCACCTCCATGTTTCATTGTGGATCGTAAATTTTTTTGTTTTAAAGCCTCCTTTGCTTTTCGCCACACTTTTTGTCGTCCATCTGATCCAAACACACTAAATTTACACTATCAGAGAAAATGATTGACTGCCAAAACATTAGAGGCTTTTGAACAAATTCTTTTGCGAACTGTAAACGGCGCTTATGGTTCATTTCACTTATAAATGGTTTCTTCCAAGGAACCCTACCATTATAACCATTCTCATGTAACCTGTTTCTTATGGTTTGAGGTGTTACTGTTACGCCATAGTCACGTAACAAGATTTGTGCAATTTTTGGCGCACTGGTACTGGGTTCATCACGAACAGTTTTTAAGATTTCCCGTGTGTGAAGGCGATTTAACTTGGTAGGGCGTCCACATCGTGGTCTGCTGGAAGCACAGCCTAATTCATTGAATCTTTAAATAATATTATGCACTGTAGAAGGATTTTTCTTTACTATTTTGCCTATTTCGCGAATACTTCTTCCTTCGTTTCTTAACTTAACAATCAATTCACGAACTGCTACTTGCACATCCATATTGATGGCTTAATAAATACTACTGAGCACTTCCATTGATAGGAGACAGTTGTTATGAAGCTAATCCCTTCTTGTTGTTTGGCTGTAGGCTCATCTCTGTTTATATAGGTAAGTGTTCACAGACTTTTTTTGCCCTTAAGGGACGTTATTTCCAATTAAAATTTTATTATACTGTATAGTTGAATAATATTTTGTGTTATCTTTTGGGAAATAAAGTGTTTATTGATTATTGTGTTAAACAAGTGTAATTTCCTTGTGAACATTTTTTTCCTATGCCCACAATTACAAATTGAAGGAAACCCAGGTGAGTGTTCACAGATTTTTTTGATAGAGTGTATAAAGCAATGATTCGTCAATACATTTTATTACACAATAAAAAATAAAATAAAAAAATAGAGTCAATTGTGCTCAATGAAGGGTCATTTCGGCTCGATCTTATTTATGTAATCTTTTTTTTTTTTATCGCTTGAATTTTCTTCAGTTAATAACGCCTGGCAATCTGCAGATCACGGGTACCACAAAAGTAGTCGGAAACTTAAAATTCAAACTTATGCTTTTGAAGATGGCTGATAAATTAAGTGTTCAGTTAAAGGAACTGCAATGGGTCAGTGGGAAGTTCACGAACTGTTCAGCTAGGATGCAAATGAGAAAGGATCAAGTTGTTACCGTCAATCAGTATTCATCCTATTTGGAACAGAAATTTTTGAAACATAAGAAAAATGTTCGGAGGAATAGATTCCAGTATACGAGAGGTGTCAGCAGTTAGCATTCCATTATATTATAAGGAAATATTGTAATTGTACAAAAATCCAAGATAGAGTTTTTTCATCTTTTTTTTTGTCTTTTTCCTCATTTTCTCAATGATCTTTGTTTGTGTATGATCTGAACTGTGTGAGTGCTTCCAACTCAGAAACTGTTATAGCAATGAACTTCAAATTTGAGATGAAAATGTCACATGTGCTATCTTAGATTTTGGCCGAAAATTATAACCATTTTACTTCAGGGCCTAAATTACATTTTCCAATAAAATTATATTCAATATGAAAGATATATTTTATATGATACATATTTTTTAGCTCTTTGTTTTCTATATCTTCACAGGTACGGGGTGAAACCTTCCGAAACAATAAACAAACACAAACAAAGGTATTGATCTGTTCATGTTTTTGACAAGAGGTGATTCTTTATGTATTCATCCGTGGGGAAAATAAGTTGACATATCAAAGAAAAACTGTCAATACAAGAAAGTAAATATATAATCATAGTGCTTTATGACGCAGAGGTCAAAATAAATTATAAAAATATGTTAAACATTAGGAAAGTTTCATTTATTTATAGTGCGTGAACTTCACTACAGTTTTCTTTATTTTACCCATAGTATAAGAAAGTATTGTAATCGTGAGAAAATCCCCAGATAAAATAAACTGAATGGCCTCGGCCGGGTTTCGAACCCGCGATTTTGAGCTCAATAGGCTAGTATGCTACCTGTGAGCTATCTGCGCTACAGCTCTATAACTAACTACACTGCTCCACAAAACAACCGGCGCACTCTGAAAAGTTGATTTTTTGTTGTAATTCTTTTTTGTTAGGATCAAATATTGTTTATCATGTATAAACAGTCAAACAATATTTGATCCAAACAAAAAAGTTATCATGTATAAACAGTTAGGGAAACTTTGGAGAGAAATTAATTCTCTCTGTATTTACTATCGAGGCTTTTGAATCTCATGATCCTTAAAAGTCCAAGTTTCGATAAAAAGACAATGGTCGTTTATCCTCTGTATTTCGCATAAAAAGAATAGAAAAGTACTGAAAACAAATGTGCTATGGAAATGTAGAGACATAGGCAAAATTTAATTTTTTTTAAATTTTGATAGTGTTTTTTTTATTAAGAAATAAATTTCTTCAGTTTTCCAAACATTTTGGTTTTTCTTTCCTAATTCCATATGAAAGCTGCACTCTAAACTATATTTGATAAAAAAAAAACAGAATTACAACAAAAAATTAAATTTTTAGAGTGCGCCGGTTTTTTTGTGAAGCTGTGTATATAAATTTTTATAACCGTAACCTGTTGCCTATAAGGGCTGTGCTTCCTCCTTACCTTGGCTTGGCATCTTGTCTTACCTGGATCTGAAGATAGAAGGACACAGTCTCCCAGTTTCCTTAGCAAAGAGAATACTCCCGTCTTCTTAAATCTTCCTCTAAGATCATATCATTACAGAAAATCTGGAAATTCATCCGAGAATATTCCGGGAAATGAGCTGCCCTCTCGTTTTTTTCTCCACATCTGTCAAAGGTGTGAGTGTTCTTGACTCTAATAATTTGTGTCCTGGATTACTGTAGTTGCCGAAGTTCGCTCCGTGAAGCTCAGGATCTTCAATATCTTGGAATACTCACCCTGGAATATCTTCGACTGTTCACCGTGTGGTTATTTCTCTCCATGACTTCTACAAAAGGTTCCTCTCCAGTCCACTTTTTCATCTGGGTTCGGTATGCCTCCCTGGCTCCAGTCCCACGAAGGGCTTACCTGAATATTCCTTAGTCGATCAGCTTCCGTGCTTCCCTGAATCTCCGAGTAACGGGAGACCCAGTGAGAATCCAACTTAGGAAACGTAAAGCTCTGAAAAGTAAAAATGACATGAAAGGATTGAGAGATGAAAAAGTGAGAGCACATTGAATTTTTTTTTTTTTTTTTTTGGACTATTAAGCTCTAAAGGCCCAGAATAAATTCTGATAAAAACTCTCAAGCCTGTTACTTTGGGTGAAAAAAGGGATGGGAAAGGCAATTTTCGAACCATAATCGAGCTACGGCTCACAAAACACGCATAATGGGTATTCGAAAGATCATGTTTCGACACACCCTGTAATAGGATATTTTGTGAGATCTGAAAATCGAGATTTAAACAATGAAATTACATTCTTTTGAGATGGAAATTTCACAACTATAATAATAATAATAATATTTATTTCCGTTTAACCATAACATAGTAATCGTATTCGTCACAAAAATGTATACATTAAGATAGCTTACAAATTAGATACATAAACAGATATCAACTCTTAGAGTCAGACACTCGTGTGATTAGTAATAACAATACTATTTAAAAAAAGTCGTTGGTGAATCACCGGTAATGTACTTCCCCAGAAAAAATTAATCAATTAACTATTTGCTCCCCCTCGAAAACCAGTCCCCCGGCTAAGCCGTCGGGAAGCACGCTGTCCTTCGGGTGGGACGTTAAGCGATGGTCCCGAGCCTGTACGATGTCAGTTACTCGTTAAAGACCCTCTATACCCTAGATGAATAAAAATTTAGGGTAGGTAAAATTTAGGACTCCCACAGTAAAGTAGGGCTATGTCCACCAGAGTGGCAAAAGAGCGCTCTGGTAGTAGGTATATGACTTTTTAGTTGAAAGCCCGGGCATGAGTCATAATAACTAATTGTTCTTGTGAATTTTAAATATCTTTACACAACCCAAAAACGAATTATTTTCAAATTAACTGATAAACTTCTACAAAATAATAACAATAATGGAAAATATATAAACACAAGTAAATAAAAATTAAATCATTAAAGTAAAAAGATCTACATAACTATCAGTTATTTTTTGTTTTGTTCAATTTCATGTTTTTCTTCCCCAGCTATACGAAGCATAGGGGAAGTTATATAATCATGTTTTTCTTCCCCAGCTATACGAAGCATAGGGGAAGTTATATAATCATGTTTTTCTTCCCCAGCTATACGAAGCATAGGGGAAGTTATGTAATCATGTTTTCCGAACCCTGATCCCAAAAAAGAAAAAAAAGTTTTTTATTATTACATTATTATTTCGAGTAATAAAGTGTAAAAATGTATCACAGTTTAACTTTTTGCAAGATGAAGACAGACAGACGCCAAACACGCGGCCTTCGACCAACGGAATCCTAAATAATAATAATACATAATAAACTTTATATAAGTGTATTCATTTCTATGACTAGGTAGAATTAGAATTTATTGATCGAAAATTGACCTGAAGACCTGTTGTTATTTGGATATGAGGTTTGAGGTCAAAAGTTCACAAGGTGATCACGTAATAAAATGTCAGAATAGTGGTAACGACCCGAGACAGAGCTCTGCATACACACTGGGGAACGAACCAATGGTTGGGCTCAACTAATAAAAGTGGCCAATTTCCAATCAGATACGAAATTGTTTATCTAGAGCTCGATATAGACGACACCTATTGATTTTCAGTCAAATCGGCCGAAGAGAAGGTGTAAATCATTGGGGCTCAACTTCAATTTCCGCGAAATCGGACGAAGGGAAATGGTGGAACAGAGTGGGAGCACAATTAAAAAACTCTAATAATAAAGCAATGAATGTATCGACAAAGTTATTTTATTGAAATACTAAAAAGTTTATTTTATTCATTTATTAACCTGAAACCTGAATGTGCATATTTATATAAGGATAAGTTGCTAATTTATATAAGGTTTCAAAACCATGGAATCGTTGAAAAACCATGGTATTGGCGTAGGCAGAATCTAAAAATATTACACAACTGTTCACTTCTCCGTAATATTTTATTATCATTATTTTTTCATATTTGGATGTTTTAACTTGAATATTATTGAATGAAAATGTCTTATTACAATGAATTTTATTTTAACTCTGCTTTTGGAGGGCGACAGTAGCTCAGTGGTATGCGTGCTTGCTCAAGGTTGTGGGTTCGAAACCCAGCCGAGGCCCTTAGTTTATTTTATCTAGGAGATAAAATAAACTTAACCACGCCATCCTTCGGATGGGACGTTAAGCGATGACGTTGAGCCTGAACGATGTCAGGTACTCGTTAAAGACCCCTTGCCCTAGGTGAATAAAAATTTAGGGTAGGCAAAATTTAGGACTCCCACAGTAGAGTCGGGCTCATGTCCACCAGAGTGACGAAAGAGTCCTCTGGTAGTAGGCGATATGACCTCATAGTTAAAGCCCGGGCATGAGTCATAATAACTAACTAACTCAACACAAAATTCCATATGAGGATTCAGAAGTCAGAAGTTTTTGTTAGACATGAGACTTTACTATGGGAGCCTTAAATGTAGCCTATCCAGGTTAGTTACCTAACGGGTCTTTAACAAGTAGGTACCTGACATCGTTCAGGCTCGTGATTATCGCATAAAGTCACATCCGAAGGACTGGCTCAAGATTTTTTTTTTACTTAGATAAAAACCTAAGGGCCTCGCCCGGGGTTCGAACCCATGATCTTGAGTTCAATAGGCTCGCACGGCGCTCAGTGGGAAATTTATTAGTTTTGATTTTCAAAATTCGAGCCCCCGTCAATTTTTGATCAATTTGGATGAAAGTAGGTGCAAAATATTTGTGAAAGCTGGCATTTATCAGATAACTGCGGGTTTCACAATCAAGGTATTATATGCCAGTGGCAAAAATAGCCAATATATTGAATTTGGACCAATAGCCAGAATGACAACATTAGGACCACTTTTTGCTAAAATAAATATTGAATTCGTAATCAGCGACCCCAAAAACATTCATTAAAGTTGTAAAAATCCTTTAACAAAAACTTAGACAAAAAAATTTAATTTTTTAAAAATTTTCTCGGGGTTTTGGCAGCTGTCAATTGGCATATAATACCTTGATTGTGAAACCCGCAGTTACCTGATAAAAAGCCAGCTTTCACAAATATTTTGCACCTAGTTTCATCTAAATTGATCAAAAATTGAGCGAGGGCTCGAATTTTGAAAGTCAAAACTCATAAATTTCACACTAAGCGGCGGTGTGTGGATCTGTGAGAAGCTAAAATGGCGGTAGCATGAGGCTGTTAATCTGTTGGATGTGTATGTTTGGAGTTCATGGAGTGTAAGAGAGGGGGTAGTACTGAGCCTTGATGCACGCCGGCCTGTATAAATAAAAAAACAGACCTATTTCACAATCTCAATTAAAACCTGTTCAAACAGCAATCAAGTTTATTACATTTTTTTAGTTTATATGCTAAACATACATGTGTAGGTAGATAAAACCCTAAATAAATACATAAGTTTCATTATTATAAGTTAAAAAAAGCTCTAGGTACAATCTGTCTGTATCTGAATATGAGTATTTGATTTTTCATTAGTTTAATTGAGATGTACCGCATGAGTAATTATCTTTCTTCAAAGCTATTTATTGTACATAAGGAAAGGTAAATAATACATAATTGAATTATATATTATATAATATTCGCCGTAACCAGATTTTATATATCACCCCCCCCCCCCCCCCCCCCCCGCTCAAATTAGCTTCAATCTGGGGTTAATGTTTATATGAAATTAATGTGATGACATCAGCTGGTTATCATCGTTTCATTGTAAAACGTAACTATGAGTATGTAATGGACCCCCTCCACCATTTTGTGTATCGTTAAAAAAAAACGGAAGCCGCCGGAAGCTCAAAGTTTTCTCAAAGTTTTGCAAAATTGCACAATTTCACAGAAAAATTATTATATTTGTCTGTACCGTCTCGAAAACGAAATTAGTATATAATATATACTAAGTGAAGTGCTCATCACAAAATGTGTTCAGGGTTCGAAACTCGGCTCTTAGGTTTTTTATTTGGAGTTGAAAAAAACTTGAGCACGCCGTTTTTCGGGTTAAGCGATAGTCCCGAGCCTGTTCGATGTTAGGTACTCGTTAAAGAGTATATGAATAAAATTAGGTAGGCAACATTTAGGAGTCCCGGAGTCGGACTCATATCCAACTGAGTGACGAAAGAGCGCGATATAACCTCCTAGTCATAATAACTAACTTTTGGAACATTCAATTCTGAACACAATTTGTCTTTCATAAGGTAGAACAAAAGATCCTGATTGAAAAGTATAAAAATTAAATTCTAAGGTCCATCGTAGAACAGTTATTGAGGGCGCTGGTAGCGTACTAGTGTACTGAGCTCAAGATCGCGGGTTCGAAACCCGGCCGAGGCATTAGGTTTTTGATCTGAGAGTTGAAAAAAACCTTGAGCACGCCGTCCCTCGGATGGGACTTTAAGTTATGGTCTCGTTAAAGACCCCTACTCTAGGTGAATAAACCTGTGTAGGCGTTGAAAAAGCACTCTGGTAGTAGGCGATATGACTTCCTATTTAAAGCCCGGGCATGAGTCTTATACAGTTCACTTATTCATTACAATAATACACCCAAGGGTGGTGAACTAAAGAGACTGGTATACTCCTATTACCTTGTTCAGGTTGTCCTGGAGCCTGGTCTTGAAGACTTCCTTGACTGGATATTAGGCTGGACAGAGTGGCTATTTGCTCCCCTCTTTCCCAGTGATTGAACGTCTATCGAACTAGAGTCATTGTATTCTCTGCTCAGTCTTAGGCCTACTCTATAAATCTTTGTTCCTTTCTTTTAGTTCATCGTACCCTTAGGACTAAAAAAAACAAAAATATAATTTATTATACTCTTCGTCACGAATTTAAGCATATGAGACCTGAAAACCCCTAGTGACCCCAGTAATTTTTTTTTCATCTAGGAGTCCATCCCCTATACAGATTATAATCAACATTTTTTGAGATACCTCTTAAGTATATTCTAGAGGCCATAATAACAAAAAAAGTTCCTATAAACTTGGGTTTGCGATTATTTCTTTAAAAGTTATAGTCAAAAAACTCAAAATATCTTTTAATAAATGTTGTAGTGAATAACATTCTAAATGAAAAGTGTGCTCAAACCGTCAAAATTTGGATACGTTAGTATCAATTTCAATTTTCATTTAATGTAAAAGTATCTATGTATAAACAATTTTTTTATAGAAGATAGGTTTTGGTTTTTGTGACTCATGCCCGGGCTTTAACAACGAGGTCATATCGCCTACTACCAAAGCGCTCTTTCGTCACTCTGGTGGACATGAGCCCAACTCTACTGTGGGAGTCCTAAATTTTGCCTACCTACCCTAAATTTTTATTCACCTAGGGTAGGGGTCTTTAACGAGTACCAGACATCGTACAGGTTCGGGACCATCGCTTAACGTCCCATCCGAAGGACGGCGTGCTTAAGTTTATTTTACCTCCTAGATAAAATAAACTAAGGGCCTCGGTCGGGTTACGAACCCACGACCTTGAGCTCAGAAGTCAAGCACGCATACCACTGAGCTACCGGCGCCCTCTGATAGAAGATATATTTAATAGTTTTGTTTAAATATTATATTTTATTTTAAAACTGCTTTTCGCTCTTGTTGATTTTGTTTATTTATCATTTTATATTTTTTGTTTTTGTTTTAGTTTATTTTTTAACTTTTCACTCATGATATACGTTTTTATTTATTTATAATTGTTTGTGTTTGTTGTGTAAATAATTTAAATGTTACTTTGTTGGTTAGTCACATTTAGTTTTAGTGACAATATCTTTACTGAAATCTAGCATATAGTTAGTAATCATATATATAAAGCTGAAAATGTCTGTGCGTTGTACCGCTATAACTCACGAACGGCTTGATGCATTTGATTACTTTTTTTTTTAAATTTGTTCGTCATCGTCTGTGGAAGGTTATAGGCGTATTAGTACCTCAATATCTGGTCCATCCCAGCATCCACTCACGCAATCTTTGTAACTCGAAAACCATTGCAACGATTAATGAGAAATCTTTTTGAATAAATTAGTTTTAGCTCCAAAGCTAGCGTTACTACAGTTGAAGGACTATAAGCCTTATTCCGTATGAATAATTGAAAATTATAACGTCATGAATGTACTGTCGAGGAACTGAATAGCCTTATAGGAGATATTGGGAGAAAAGTCAAAGTTCCCCGGGCAACGCCGGGTATTACTGCTATATATAATATGACTCATGCCGGGGCTTTAACTACGAGGTCATATCGCCTAATACCAGAGCGCCTTTTCGTCACTGGTGGACATGAACCCGACTGTGGGTGTCGTAAATTTTGCTTCCCTAGGCCTATTTTCGTACAGTAGTGGTCTTTAATGAGTACCTGACATCGCACAGGCAAGAAACCATCGCATAACATCCTATCCGAAGGACGGCATGCTCATATAAACTCACTAATAATAATGTGTAATGACAATATAATACAGGCCCTGAAGAAAGCACATAGTGTCGAAAGATTGGCAACAATTCTTCAAGTTTGTTTTTATCGACCTCAAGCCTGACCTCTTCTCCTTCCTGTTCTCATTGGTCAATCCTTCCCTATTTTTTTGTTAGCTTTAACTTCGCTTATTCACTTATAGAGGGTACTACTGACCTGACTAAGCCACTGATAGAAAGGTCGCGGTTTTATAAATCTTCTTTAGTCTCCTGGGACGCTGTATGTAAGGGGTACACCTCATGGTCTACCGTAGGAATACGTAAATAAGTTTACCTATATGCCTCGAGGAAGACTTGCAAACTAAGTTAGGTCTTCTAACCTAAGTTAGTTTGCTAAGTACCTTCCTAACTACGCAACTAATACACAGGGCAGGTTCGCTGGTGATCTGAAAGCTCTGGTTACTGCTAGCACAAGCTGAGCTCAGTTTGGTGAATGAATCAAGCTCATTTCAAGATGCCTGATGTAGTGAGAAGTGACTATTTCACAGATTTTATAATAAAATATAGTCTGACCTCTCACAGATTTTATCAATATTTGCTAGCCGGCTTACGAGGTTGCCCTCCTCAGGCTGTCTGATAAAATAATTTTGAAAATAACATAATTAAAATGTTTTAATAAGTAAAATTAAATTAACGCGTATAAAAAACTAACAACTTTAACAATTTAAAATTTCATGGATGAAGTTGTGACTCAGATGGGAGACAATCTGTCCCCATACATGAAATTTTAAATTGTTAGTTTTTAGTTTTTTAAATAGTTTTTTATGCACGTTTATTTGAATTTTTTAAATGTTAATTATTAAAAAATAATAATTATATTATTTTCAAAATTATTTTATCAGACTGCCTGATGATGAGGGCAACCTCGAAAGCCGGCTATCAGATATAAATAAAATCTGTGAGACGTCAGACTACATTTTATTCTACAACCTGTGGAATCAAGTTCATTCTCAAGATTTATAATGAAATTACTTCTAAAATTTCTTATTACAGTTACATAATTGTATGTTACTACGTTTGAGATGAGAATTCTGGGACTATTTTAAATTAATACAAAAATACATGTGATGTAATCGAGACTATTTATCAACCACGATTTTACAGATCATTCGTTGAAGAAAGTGGTTTTTATTTTTTCATATAACTAATTGTGTTTACAAATAAGAATTTTCATTAAAATTTAGATTTTTTCATTATTTTAAAATGTACATTCCCATCAAAAAATAATTAACAAAATAATAAAATGAAATATTAAGAATACAATAAATACAAATTTTTGTGCAGTATTATTATTTATAATTTATATTATCTTCTATATTGTAGCACATGCATAATAGACAGGAATTATCGTATCTGCAAGTTAAATAATCAAATAGGGTTTATGAGGGTGGGCTCAAAATATATTTAAACAAGCAGGTTCTCGGATGTGTGTCTTTCTTCTCTCTGTACCCTAAACCAGAGGAAATTTCTGGGCCGTGTATTAGGACTCTACCCAAGTGACATTTGTGACTAAGCCCTAGAGGTCCGCATGGCGAACTTCCCAGCATGATATGAATCCGATAATAATAATAACAATTATAATTTAATAAATTTCATCACCATCCGACCATCCATTAATGGGCTAGAGCAATTTTTATGCTTAGCCCCCCTCCCCATAGCCCCTCTCCTGTTAAGAATATGGAGACACCACACTATTATTTTTAAATTTAGCGTTTAAGGATACTACATGTTAAATTTCATTAAAATCCTCCGATCATCCGTTGATGAGCTAGCACTGTATTTATGCATTGAGCCCCCACAACCCCCTCCTCCCGGTCACTGATGGAAAACAATGAAAAGAAATTATACCACGTCTAAACTGGTCTTCTACTGTAATTTTTATTTACTATTTATAGTTATATATATTTAAATGTATTTATTTTTGTTATTTATTAATTTATTTATTTATTAATTTATTTCTCTTTCATATATTTATAAAAATTGTTTACATCTCTTTTTAACATTATTATTAAGTATCTAGTTATATCATTGCCCAATATGACAAATTTGTTTGTTATATCCTGTGGGCCCTGCAGAAGGAAATAAATAGTTTGCGAAACGTTGGCCAAATTTTGAATTTTCATTTATACGATAGAACCTCGAATTCCTTCTACACCAAGTAGAGATGTTTTGATTTTCATTTCATCTTCTGAGTTTCAAGTCAATGTTGTTTTTGATGTTTAATGAAAATTACGATCAACGACATAATCAAAATCCCGAAAATAATTCTGAGACGTCACACACCCTATTTGTCAATTGGGTTTCAAGAATATACTTGTGAAATTTCATCACAATCCGACCATCCGTTAATGGGCTAGAACAAATTTTATGCTTAGTCCCCTCACAACTCCCCTTTCTGTTCAGTTCAAAATTTTAAGACACCATATAGCCTTTTTTTCAATTTGGCTCAAAAGGATGTTAAATGTGTATCGATTGCCACCAGAACAAATTAGATCGGATAAATCTTTTTCAAGTAATTCTAAAATCCACTTTTTTTTGCAGTATTTTTGTTATACAAAAAAACGGGTGGACTGAATTTGATAAAATTTCTTTCAGATCATATTTACGTTGATACGCTACGATTGGCATCAAAGCGGAATCGATATCATTTTTCGTTCGCGAGATATGATACATCGACATTTTTCACCCCCATTTTTGTAAACTGAGTCGAAAAAAATGAAATTTTTGTGAAAAATCAACAATGAATTTCTGACCGATTACATAACTTCCCCTACACTTCTTATAGATGGGGAATCAATCAAGTAATTTTTTGTAAGAAACAAGAACTATCATCTCTAAGTAGAGTGACCTAGCTTCAGGAAAGAGTTGGGAGTCTCTGATAGCTCCTTCGGTCACTGATGGAAAACAATGAAAAGAAATGATACCACATCTAAACTGGTCTTCTTTCTTGTTCCACCTGGGGCATGAAACGTAGTCCTTTGTACGTTAAGCCCTCTAAAGTTACCTACTTATCTAGTTGGGAATGTTGTCACTATATTATACCACCTCTCCTCCTCGTGTGAGTGCATTTTTACGTAATTAGTAAATATAAAATTATATCGGAAAAATTATTAAAATTGAGTATTTTTACATCGCGACTTTAATAAAAACAATACCTGGATAGCCAAATGCACTCCCACGAGAAGGACGGGTACAAGTTCCTAACTGTAAGTTGACCTCAGTAATTAACAATAATTAATTATTGTTGTCAACCAGAAGAATAATGGGAGGGGGGAAATGGAATGGACAACTCAAACCCTAGAACAGTAACATATTTATTTTAGAAGAACGTATAATATTTATAAAAGAAAAAACAATTGAATATAAATTGGCCAATTGGCCGAAGGACTTTCTACCTTAATTACGAGGTACCTCGATACTGATCCCTGGAGGTGGCGATGTGATCATCCTTTATGTACATCCCTCAGACCCCATCTACTCACCTAGTCCTTGTAGGTCTGCCTGAAGGCCACAATAGAATTTAGATTGTTCACTGAGTTTATGTGCGTCCGAAATCAAAATGTATCTCACTCGCCTGAATGGCACCAAACATGAACGAATACTGCTCAATTCACATATTCAAACTCACTGTCAAATATAAACTATACGTGTTGATCATCCGAGACGTGAACCAAGAATCTACAATCACATACTGAAACTCACTGTCAAATATAATAGTAACGTGGTGACTGGTTGATACATGAGCGAAAAGTTGAGCCAAGAGGTTGAGCGAAGAGTGTCTTCCAAACTGCTCTCCACCCTCGGCCCCCTTTTTTGGTGAGGATGATTCCTGATGTCTCATTGGTCGTCAGTCTCCGCCCACCCCATCTCCAGCCAATCACCGGTGACCACTTGAGAGTTCTGTGATAGCCTGCGGATGTTAAGCTGTGAATCCCAGCGGATATTAATTAGAGTTATGTAAAAAAAACCTGTTTAACAAAATATTGATGCCGACAATACAATTACTATACACAGGATGCCGACAATTATCCTGGCTTCCTTTTTATTCCCTATCTCTATTGTTCTTTGTTTCTGCTCCCAGCGATTGCGATTCCCTCGCAGACATCGCTAGTTTCGAGCATGTTCTTCCGAATGCAATTCTCTTTCGTTCAACACCTCACAAGCCATATTTTACTCCTAGCGATCGCGATTCTCTGCAGCATCGCTAGTTCTGAGCATTATATATTGTCTATAAGGTAGGCATGCTACATTATATAATAAGTGAATAAGCGAATCAATATAAGCGAATATATTTTTGTGTAATTGAATAACAGGGATTTTACAGGCAAGTTCTAATAAGAACGTGTAAAGATTTTACACAATTTCACTTTACGAGATGTTTCATTTAAAAATTGTTTTTCCCTAAGGCCCACGATATTTTTGCTTCGTTATGGAAAAAAAAAAAATGAACCACAGAGGCATCAAAAAGATAGAAAGAAAAAAAAATGTTCCCATTTTAAAGTTAAAATTTATTTACCACCAATTAGTAGAATGTTATTATTAATCTGAAGATGGCTCTTGTAGTGAGAAGTGATTATCTCACAGGTTGTAAATTAAAATATAGTCTGACCTCCCTCAGATTTTATTTATATTTGCTAGCCGGCTTTTGAGGTTGCCCTCATTATCAGACTGATGATGGGGACCACGTCGAAAGCGGGCTAGCAAATATCAATAAAATCTGTGAGAGGTTTGACTATTTTTTATTTTACAGCCTGTGAAAGAAAACTTATTATTTTTTTTTTTTGGTTACTCGTTTATTGACAATTTTTGAACAATATACTCGTACATTCAATTTGACTAAAGGTTTTGTAGGGTTTACGTTTCACACACATATAAAATGTTCGTATCGAGACATTTTTAACTTCCCAGCATATAGGGAAGTTATTGTAGTGGGTCCGAAAATCGAAATCAAAATTTTCATCATATTTTTATGTTTCAAGGTCATTACAGCATTTTTACACTATTTTTGGAAAGAAATATGTTTGTGTGTGTGTGTACATACGTGGTCAATTTTTCCTGTACGATATTTCGCGAATGAATAATGATATCGACTTTGGTGCCAATCGAAGCGTATCAACGTAAATATGATCTGAAAGAAATTTTATCAAATTCGGTCCACCCGTTTGACCAGAAAGACTGCTAAAAAAGTGGATTTTAGGAATTCTTGAAAAGGATTTATCCGATCTAATTTGTTCTGGTGGTAATGTAGCATCCTTTAGAGCCAGACTGGGGACTAAGCATAAAATTTGTTCTAGCTCATTAACGGATTTCGGATTGTCATAAAATTTCATAAGTAGTATTCTTGAAACCCAATTAAAAAATAGGGTGTGTGACATCTCAAAATTATTTACGGGAGGGGGGTTGTGGTGGGGGCCCCATGCATAAATATAGTGCTAGCTCATCAACGGATGATCGGATTTTAATTAAATTTAACATGTAGTATTCTTAAAAGTTAAATTGAAAAATAGGATGTGTGATGTCTCCAAATTCTTAACAGGATTGGGGATATGGGGAGGGGGGCTAAGCTTAAAAATTGTTCTAGCCCATTAATGGATGGTAGGATCGTGATGAAATTTCACATCTCTAATTGTTATTATTATTATTATCGAATTAGGGTGCAAAGAGTTCACAACCAATTTCATAACTTCCTTTATACTTCATATGGTTGGGGAAGTAAGAAGTGTGCCTACCATCCCTGGTGTCTCCAACAGTTTAGCCAATGATGGCGATACCTCCAAGTATCATCAACAAGACAACAACAATTGTCAGTTATTCATATATTTAGTTACACTTTTAATTACAGTACATTAAACTATAAAATATTTTCTATAATTAGATATTCCATCCAATTCTTCATACCAACTAAATAAGCTCTTTCTTCCCTGAAGACAGTTATGTCATTCTTGATAAAAATCTTCATTTTCTTTGAAATATTTCTAAAATACCACAATTTGAAGTCACGCTATAATGTCTTTAGACAAGTTTTTTCCAGAAATAACTAATTTTCTCAACTAGTCTATGAATATTTCTAAATAGGTATGTGTGTTCTACTAGATTTTGCTCTTTTGTGAATTGACAAAATTATTATAATCATTTAGCCTTCTAATATGATAAATAATTAATTTTGTTCTCATAAAAAAAAGTCGGTGTATTACCGGCTATGTACTTCCCCAGGACGAATTAATCAATTATGCGTTTTCGCTTTCGCTCCAAAGCCAATCTACTGTTTGGGCTAAAACACCTTATTTGCCATACGTAGTGGCACACATTGGGGGTATTTAAGTCGAGCATGAAAACAGAAAAAACATCAAATTCCGTTGAAAATTCCGCATCGAATTTCTCACTGATTACATAACCTCCCCAATAATTTCCATAGCTAGGAAAGTAGAAAAAATGTCTAACTCCCGATAGAATGAATTTATCGACACGAAATTTTATATGTCTATCTAGAACCCTCTAAGAAACCTATTGATTTTCAGTCAAATTGGCCAAAGGAAATAGGGCTTAACACAAAAACTGTAATAACTGCCGATGTAATGAATGCATCGACACAAAATTTTATATTTAAATTCAAAACCCCCATAAAGACGACACCTATTACTTTTGCGCAAAATGGACCGAAGGGAAGGGAGGATCAGATAAGGGTGGCTCGACTTGAGACGGCCACTCTCGCTCTGGTTTGCCTGCACAGGTATACCTGCGCAGGTACACCGCAGAGGACCGGAGAAGATATTGAAAAACATATGTTTACCTACGGCAGAGTTGCGCAGATAAGCTGCGCAGTGAGACAAGGTTTTACCAGATTGAAAAAGTGCAGTTTTCTTTACATTTGTTTTATTTATTTACATTAGTTCAACAGAAAATGTCTAAGCAAATCTTGTCAAAAAAAGTTATTGAGGATTTTACTGAGACGTATAAGAGTGAATCCAGTTTATGGATAATAAAAAATAAGGTGTACCACTATTTCGTTCATTCTCAAATAATTTCGATTATCCTTTGGTTCAAATTTCAATTCATGTTGGTCTTTTTAGCAACCAATTTTTGCACCATTTTTGACGGTCCTTTCGATGGGTCTTCTGTTTTGTTTTTATCACAAAAAGGGCTGCAAGCGATATCACATCGCTCTCCGATGTCATGATTTGAACTGAAACCTGCACAGTTTCACCGTAGCATGTGTGACCTCACGCCTGTACAGGTTTTCCTGCACAGGTATACCTTTGCAGGCAAACCGGAGCGTGTGTGACCGCCTTTATAGATAGTGAGTCTTATCTCAAACCGACGATTGGCTTTGCAGGGAAGGCGAAAACGTAATTGGTTATTTTTCGTGCTGCGCATGTGTTTTTTTTTTTCCTCATTTAGGTAATCAGGGGGTCAGAAAATATGAAATTCCGGCGCAAACCTGACTTCGAATCTCGGACCTATTACACAACTTTCCTTATAAGTACTTGCATATAACAGGAGATGCATTTTTTTTTTTTTTTTTAGACTACTTCATTTCTTTCAGACCTACATTAACATAAAATTAATTAAAATATAAAACTAATATAATAATGTATTATAGTATAACATTATAATATGATATAGTTAAATAAAAAAAACCGGCCTAGGCCGTTCTGGGAGATGAAAAAAACCTTGAGTCCTTGGAATGGGACTTTATGCGATGGTCCCGAGCCACTGTACGGTGTCGGGTACTCGTTAGAGACCTCTGCCCTAGGTGAATAAAAATTTAGGGTAGGCAAAACTAAAGACTCCCTTAGTATATTCAGGCTCTTGCCACCAGAGAGCTGTCTGGTAGTAGGCGATAAAGCCCAGGAATGAGTCACAGTTACTAAATAACTATGATATAGTCATTCGTAATATTTTAGTTGTGTATTAGTACTTGGGGACAAACACTTACACACAAACACTCTAAAAGGTTTCTAGTCTTTGGTCTTCGAGCTATGGAATGTTCGAACATATAAAGAACAATCCCATGCACTCAGATATTAGTGAAAGAATAATTAAAATTAAATAAAAATGGAAAATAGTTGAAATTATCATTTTGCCTCAGCTTTCAATTTGACATTTTTAATTTTATGATTAGATGTTATTTTTAGAATTTCTTCTATGTAAATTCACAAATATGTAAATATATAGATTGTAGTATGTAAATACATTTAACATATCTTTGTATGTAAATGCTTAATAATATGAAAGCTTATTTTTACTTCCTCAGCTTTACGAAGTATAGGGGAAGTTCTGTAATCGGTCAAAAATTCGATGCGGAGTTTTCACCGTAATTTTATGTTGTTCGACATCTAGATTCCAAATATGAAACAAAAAATTCTGACTGTCTCTGTGTCTGTGAACATAACTCCCGATAGAATGAATAAATATGCACAACATTTTATATATGAACCCAGAACCATCTAATGAAGACATCTATTGTTTTTCAGTCAAATCGACCGAAGTCAAGGGGAGGATTAGGGGGAAGCTTAACATAAAAACTTCAATAACTGCCGAAGAATTTAGTATGAGGATTTAGAATGCTCTATGTATGTCAACTGTTGAATATTAGCGCAAACGCTCGACTGGTTTTGAAAGAGCGAAAAGTTAATTGATTAATTCGTTCTGGGGAAGTACATTGCCGGTGATTCACCGACGACTTTTTTTTTTTTTATGCACGTAGATTATTGTATATATAAAAACAATGTTAAACATGTGCCCCCTCTCTAGATCCGCCCTTACGTATATATGTATGTATGGACTATATTAAGAATTGTTGTACAGTGCTACTACCTGCCGGCATTACAGAGAAACAACTGCCCTCTCTTGTTACGGGTACTTAGCTTGGAAATATACCACTATTATATTATACCTTTTTTTGAGGTATCGTTTGAAAACCGAAAACTGAATTGTATAGCGACTTTGTCTGTCTGTCTGTATCTCTAAAAATCAAACCATTTGAGCTAAAACGTTGTATTTTTTTTTTTTTTTTTTTTTTTTTTTTTTAATATTCAAATATACGGCACTACGTCAGATAATTTATAAGAGCTTTCATCAGAATTTTTTCTAACCCTGTGGGGATGAAAATTAGGGGGTCGTAAAAAGAAAATATTTTCCTAGAAAACTGAGTAGAATGTCATATGAAAGCTTATGGTGAGTAGATATTAAATATTTAATTTTTTCTGTGGAGGATCAAAAACATCGTTCTCCTCCCCCCGCCCCTCCGTAAGTATCAAAGCCTAAGAAACACTGACATTTTATTTATTTATGTTCTATTTCTTTAGATGTTTTTTTACTTTTTTTATAGGTACCTATAATGGTAAAGCGGTATCTTATAAAACGTACTTAGGCCCCGAAGTAAAATGTATTCGTCCAAAATGTATTCAGATCTAAGTTAGCACATATAACATTCATTTCAAATATAAGTTCATTGCTAATACATTTTGAGTTAAAGCACTCACAAAGTTCCAATCACAAGCATTGACACACACACACTCACATCATCATCACGAAATGGACCAAAACGCATTCAAGAGACCTTGGAACATGAAAATCCGTTGAATCTGTTGTTCACGTTCCAAGGTCTCTTGTAATCCCCTCCCCCTCGATCTGAATAGATTTTGGCCGAAATCGGACGAAAATTGTTCACTTTGGGACGAAAGTACATTTTGAAAGATACCGTTTATACTACCAGAGCGCACTTTTGTCCCTCTGGTGGACATGAGCCCGACTCTACTGTGGGAGTTTTAAATTTTGCCTACCCTAAATTTTTATTCACCTTAAAAAAAAAAAATTTAATAATAAAATTTATCTGGTGACAGTATTCCATTACAAAATTTCAGCAATTTTCAAGTTTTTGAAGGGAAAAGTAAGAAAAATACGTCTTACCTTAAAAAAAATAGGGAACTATTCCCTGTATTGGGAGATATCCTATTTCCTGCAAAACTTCTACTAGTCTCAGCCCCAAAGTCCAGTAAGTACACAACATCTTGTCCCATTACTGTCTTCTGCGTACTACATATCACATTATAGTGGCGTAGGAAGGGACTTTTCATTTTCGTCATCAGGATGAATGAGATTTTTCTTTAACTTAACTAAAAAAAGCATTAACTATTCCACTAATGTATTTTATTTTAAATAAATCGACCATGAAAAAAAGACAACAGTAAAAATGGTTAGTCTTACCCAAAATGTATTCATACCAAAAATGTTCCATATATAATTTCCAGCGGTAATGTGTCCTCAAATTTTAGATAGAACAATACATTTAAGTACAATACCATTAAAGTTATAGCTCCCCAAAAAATGTAAAAAACTACAATTTCTGTAAGAAATATTTCAAAGTAATGTTGAAATTGTATCGCATTGCAACGAATTTTGAAATATCTTTTTCAATGGTAGTTTTTTTATTTAAAAAAATAAAATGAATAAATAAAAGTTTGAAATTGCCATTACAGGATTTTTTTAAACAAAACACTTTTTCATAGTTCACTCACCCTCTCAAATTTATTTATTCATACTGACATTACTAGGAATAAGAAAGCCGCTCTTAGTATATTTTTTGAATATAATAATTCATAAACTACCCAGATTATGGGCCACCCGCCAGAAGTGGTTTTCACTGAGCTGTCGAGGAAAGTCTCTTTTCACAAGTCCCCATGGAACTCTAAAAATCGAAGAGGACTTAGCCCAAATTGTTCTGCAAAGTAGAAAACTTGTCGGCACATTATTGCTCCCATGGGGGGCATTATCTGAAGGTCACAATTTACTGATTGGCTTGTCAACTTGACTCAATTGGATGATAAAAACATTAACTCCCCTCTTGGTCAATATTGCCTTCCCCAGCTCACCCTAATACGAGTGTAGAGCAAGTTATAGTATCTGTCGAAAAATTGTTATTGTGTTGTCACAGAAAGACAGGATAAGGATACAAGAAAGGCTTTGGCAAGATAATTTTTCGTGGAATTTCAATTAGCCTTTGTATGCAGGATGTCCCACGAATAACAGAATTTGCCATTTTGTTGAAAGAGCTTTTTTCATTAGGTTCAGTTAGTTATTGCGACTCAAGCCCCGGCTTTGAGGGCTTTGTTTTTCGATAATATGTCATTTTTATTTCTCGCTTTTTGAAAATAAATAAATAAAGAATAAAATTGAAAAAAAAATTATATTACTAAAATAATGAACTTGAAATAAATAAAACTTGTTTATTTATGATATTGTCTAATTTCACCAACTATATTTACATGGGAGTACTTTCGGTATTTCTACCATCCTCAGCCAAAAGCATAAGAGATAAGACTCTATAAGAAATTAGACAATATCATAAATAAACAAGTTTTATTTCTTTCAAGTTCATTTGAATTATTTCACAATATCTCTGCAATAATGTCAGTTTTCATTACTAAAATAAGCTTTCCGATGGTCTGGAGTGTCTGGTGCTGGAGTTGTTGACTCATTTTGGGGAAAACTGCTTCTTTACAGGCACAGCAACGGATTGTTACCATCTATCTGCTCCATTGTGTACTCATTTTTAGGAAAAACTGTTCCTTTATAGGCACAGAAACGAATTGTTACTACTTGTCTGCTGGAATTGTCGATTCGTTTTGGGGAAAACTGCTTCTTTACAGGCACAGCAACGGATTGTTACCATCTATCTGCTCCATTGTGTACTCATTTTTAGGAAAAACTGTTCCTTTATAGGCACAGAAACGAATTGTTACTACTTGTCTGCTGGAATTGTCGATTCGTTTTGGGGAAAACTGCTTCTTTACAAGCACAGTAACGGATTGTTACCATCTATCTGCTACATTGTTGACTTTTTTTGGAAAAACTGTTTCTTTACAGGCACAGAAACGAATTGTTTCTACTTGTCTGCTGGAGTTGCCTAATTTTTTGGGAAAACTGATGGCACATCAACGGATTGTTACTATCTATCTGCTGCAGTTGTGTTATTTATAACTAATATTTTGAAATAGGTATTTGACGCCTATGGAGCTGGAGCAGGTCGAAATGCTTGAAGCTAAACTCGGCGCCATTGAGTTCCTGGCCATGAGTTGCTGCTCCTTCCTGTCGCCAGCATAGTAAAAAAAGTTATTGGGCTTTTTGAGTTGAGCCCCCCCCCCCCCCCCCCCCCCCCTTTTTCTTATCTCCGCTTTTTTGCGAAAAATAGATAGGTGTCGTCCTTCAGGGTTTCTAACATAATAACGATAACTTCCGATAGAATGAATGTATCAACACGAAATGTTGTGTGTATACAGAACTCCATAAGGACGACACAAATCAGTCGTAGGGAAGGTAGGGAGGGCTTAACTAGATTACTCTATTATCTGTCAATGTAATGAATGTATCAGCCACGACATTCAGGTTGGTGTATCCAGAATCCTTATGGAAAGACATATATTTAAGGGAGGCTTAACACAAAAACTCTAATATCTGCCGATGCAATGAACGTATTGATACGAAATTTTTTATGTAAATTCTAAACCGACAGCTATCAGATTTCTGTCGCTCAACTTAAAACCCTAATAAGTGCCGGATGATCGAAGTCCTTGTATAACTCAACTAATGATTTTTAACCAAAACAGAATGGTTTTAGAGGGCTAGGAAAAACTTCATTTATGCTGGGGATTTACATAGCCGATGATTCACTCTCGATTTTTTCTTTCTCGTCCAATAAATTTAAAAATAATAATCAAAATGTATTGTGTGTATTGTCCCTGTGGAGAGTACGATGTGGGGGTAGGGGGTTGTGAGTACGGTGGTGGGGGTAGGTCGGGTGGTGGGGGCCGACTCCTCCTCAGTCCGGCCTGGGCCGTGATGGCAGGCTCTAGCAGGTACTCATCATACAACTGTCTCACCTCTTGGGACTCGTACGACCGCATACCCAGGCAAGTACTCCCACAAAAATATATCATCTCTACCTCCACGGTATAACAGCGCTCAAATCTATCTAATTTTCACTTGAAAAAAAAATCAATAAAATAAATTCAATCCCGTTTTTTTTTGTCCTTGCTTAAACTTCAAGGTCATATCGCCTACTACCAGAGTTCTCTTTCGTCGCCTGGTAGACATGAGCCCAACTCTTCTGTGGGAGTCCTAAATGTTGTCCTCTCAGGTTTAGTTACTCAGGGAAGGGGTCTTTAACGAACCTGACATGGCAGTGGCTCGGGACCATCGCTTAACGTCCCATCCGAAGGACGGTTTGCTCAAGGTTTTTTCACCTTCCAGATTTAGGGTTTTTAGGGGGGAGGATAAGGTTTGCTCGACTTTGCTTTCCATCAATTTTGATTAATTTAGTCAACTTATGTTAATTATCCAAAATAAAAAAAAAAAAATAACCAAAAATATCCAGCAATTGGTGACTAACACCTTTTCTGGTGATGAGAATTTGAACCTCAGCCCCTCTAGGTGGAGTTACTGAACCCACAACTGGAGTATTCATTAGCACTATACTGAAGTAGAGGGCGCCGATAGTGCTCAACTTGCCTACTGTGCTCAAGATAGTGAGGGCCCTTAGCCTTTTTACAGAGGAGCTAACAAAACCTAGAGCACGCCGTCCTTAGGGACGTTAAATGGTCTCCTGGCTAGGAAAATTTTGGTACTTCCATTGTAGGGCTACCTGAAAGCATTGAATGCTTAGGTCCCTGGTTGTCCAAACCAGCTCACCCGTTTAATATGATATATATTGAAAGGAATAGCTTCTAGTTCATTTTACTGCATACTGAATCATACTAAATTTCGTGTCGATACATTCATTTTATCGGGAGTTATCGTGTTCATAGACAGACAATTTTTTTTTTTTTTTACATTTGGAATCATCGATTACATAACTTCACCTATACCTTCCTGGTTATTATACCTTTCTTTATAAAATTACCTCCCTTATGTGCGATTAATGCTGTCTTAATGTCATTAAACCGATTTTTTTTTTTTTTTTGCTGGCGCATTTTAGAATGCAATAGATTATTGGAGTTAAGCGACATGGGAACAAACATAAATATTAGGTATCTAATTCATAATAAAAAATATAAAGAAAAACGTATGTTTTTTGTTTTTTTTTAATATTGTGTATTTCACAAAATATATGGGGTTAATTTCGGTATTTGTACCATCTTCAATACAGTATTTGTAAAGTCGTGGCTGAAGATGGTAGCAGCACCGAAAGTACCCATGGGGGTACTATAAAATATATGGAAATTTTATATATTTTGTGAAATTGACAATATTTAGAGAAAAAAAACATACTGTTTATATTTTTTATTAAATGTTTCACAATATCTCTCCAATATATGATGTTTCATTACTCTCTTATATGCGTGGCGGACGTTTCCCCTCTTTCCCCGCCAATAGTTTTTATTTTTGATGCGAAAGTAAGTTTTTTTTTTTTTTTTTTTGCTTTATGTACGATGCATATTAGCCATGTCTATGGCATGGTAGGGGGTTCTATCTACGAAATGAAACTCACTCCCGGACGAGATTCAAACCCGCAAATACGAATATGAAAGACTACTTTTACTCGAATATGAAAGAAATTCCAGTAGTACAATAAAACTAAAGGATTATGTCGTCAAGAATAACGTATAAATTTGGTCAGACGCACTGCACTCTGGACGGCAGTACGCATGTGAGATGAACTTCATATTTTCTCAATCGGTAAATTTTATTATCTAATCAGATAAACTCTTTGTTGGAGAATTTGGAAAATTATTTTCTCCATTCGGATTTTCTTCTTTAAAGGACTTGAGGAAATATTAGCGAAATGTAAAAGGATCAAAGAGGAATTACCTTATTTTTTTATAGTTATACAATTTTTGAAAAACAATTTCTATATTTTAATACTAGAATTTTTGAAAAAACTTCGCAACATGTAAATCGCTCATCACATTATATAATGAAAAAATCCATAAAAAAAAAGACTGAATCACCAGCAATGTACTTTCTCAGAACGAATTAATTTAATTGTTGCTCTTCCTTAAAAATCAATCGGCCGATTGAGTCAAAAATCAATAATTGAGTTACATATTGGCTTCTGAGTCCTCATACTAAATTTTGTGTCGATACATTCATTACATCGGAAGTTATTTAGGTTTTTGATATGAGGCCCCCTTCTCTGATTCCCCTATGTGCTGACCTTTGAGGTTTTTAATTTAAACATACAATTTCATGTCGATATATTCATTACGTCGGCAGTCATTAGGGGATTTGAGTTGAGCCTCGGATCTTTCGCGAAAAATTGATAGTTGTCGTCCTTCTGGGCGCTTTTTTTTTTCATTAAAAGCAGATAAATTGAATTATTGTTTTACATTCTTATACCTTTTGTATATATGGATGTATGGTAATCGTCCAAAACTCCGAGATAAAGCTTCAACGGTATTATTTTGCGATGTCTGTCTCTGTGGTGGGTGTGTATGTGATCGAAACTTTGCGAGCCCTCCAACTCAGAAACAATTGTAGCAATGCAACTGAAATTTGAAATGAAAAAGTCACGTGACCTAACTTACTTAACTTACCTCAGGGTCTTAATACATGTTACTAGATACCGCTTACATTTATGACCTAATCTAGAATCTCTTCAAATAACAGTTATAAAAAAAACTGAGTCACATTTTTTTATGTATTCCTTTTTTTCGAGGATCACCCAGTTTGAGATATGACAAAATCGACAAAGTTATAGCCCACAAAGAATGTTAAATACATTTTTGTAGAAAATATTTCAAAGTAATATTAAAATTGCTATTTAGAGGAACGAATTTTAAAATATATTTATTATTGGTAGTTTTTTTATTAAAAAGGATAATTTTTTTATGCTTTATAAAAGTGGGTCGCAACTGTTGCTGCCATTCCACCAGCAGCTTCTCATCATGAGGTCATTGTGGTTGGTTCAGTTGCTTACGGTTGGTACGAAATTATATTATTTTTAGGTTTAGTTCAATAAAGAATTCAAATAAAAAATATTCTTTGTAACTATTTATATACATAGGTATATATAGATTTCCCCGAAGATATGAATTTCTAGAAAACATATTGATTGTTGCGTCAAGATGTCCTTCACATGAATTACAAACTTTTTTTGACCAATCTATGTAGTTATTAATAATTATTGTGTAGAAAACAGAATGAAATAAATAAATACAAGAAAATTAATCAGCACAAAAATAATAATATTGTTAAATACATTAGATATAGTTTTTAGTAATTAAAAACTATATCTGATGCATTTAACAATTTTATTAGTTTTGTGATGATTGCTTTTCTAGTATTAAATAATAATAATTAGTAATTTAAATTATGATAAATATTTTTTATAATTATTTCAGAAGTGTCTTTCTCACGATGATATTTTGAGACGTTTTGGCGTGCCGTCCTTTGGTCGCGAAATATAGAAATAAATAAAAAGAATATAAATTTTAACAATAAAAAAAATACATAAAAGTAAACCAATTAAATGGAAATAAATTCTTATACAAGTAATAAAAAAAAAAAAAATGATAGTCATGAAAATATTAAAGAAAATGGATTCGACAGAACTTATAGGATATCTATGGAGAATCTACTTATAGGATATCTATGGAGGATCTACTTATAGGATATCTATGGAGGATCTACTTATAGGATATCTATGGAGGATCTACTTATAGGATATCTATGGAGAATCTACTTATAGGATATCTATGGAGGATCTACTTATAGGATATCTATGGAGGACCTAAGCCAAGAGAATAAAAAAGAAAGCTAAATATCAAATAATGTTTTTGTATTTGAAACACGATTTTTATATCATGATTCGTTTATACAATTCTAGAACAATGAAAAAAAATTTCCCTTTCCGATTATAGGGGTTCTTATAACATAAATATTTTTTGTTGAAGTTTAATTTTTTTTTTTGTTTCTATTATTTTCAAGAAGTGAGGAAGGGCATTAGAAAAATTAATTCTTTTATGAGTTTATAGGATATTCGTTTATAAAATGACGTTTAACAACCAACCCATGGGTTTTTTTCTTTTTTAACTCCGAGATAAAAGAAATCGGTCAAATGCAAACTATACTTGCACAATTAGTGTTCCATGCCATCAGTCCCCCATTTATAAGGAAATAAACAATTAAATTGTTTATAACAATTGATCGCGCTAGAATCTTTTTATCCTGATAATTTTGACTACATCTACACCTAATTCTCAATGTTCATGATTTTTTTCAGATATTTTGAGCGATCCTTTTGTTGATAAGGGTGGGGGACAGCAATTTTTAAGTGTTTTTCCCGAAAAATGTAAAAAATAAATAAATCCTATATATTGTTGAATTTGTGCTTCAATATGCTTTCATTTGACATCCTACACGATACCCTTGAGAAATGTTTTTTTTTTTAATTTCCCAATTTACCCCCTGAAGATAACCCCAGAATCAAAGTTCAACTTTTTAGACTTTACGTCTAATTGGGCCACCGCACCCTATCTCAGTGCTAAATTTACTTTACGTCTTATTGGGCCCTATCTCTATGCTAAATTTCACATAGTTATATATCGTCGCTTAAGCAGCAACACAGCATAACTCAATTTTTGCCCAAATTGAGTTATGCATATCGTTGGATTCGTATTTTTGCGGTAAACAAGCTCAGATTACTAGTTTCACTCTACCGGCCACTAGGAGCGTGAAAATATAAAAAAGACAACACCACACATCTCAACCCTACCTGCAAACAGCGCATAACTCAACACCATAAATACCAGCCTTTTTAATTAAATTACTTTTGGTTTTAACAAATAATAAATATTTGACCAAATAAACATTGGATCACTCGTTGATAAAGTAAAATTACTACAATAATCATCACAAAAAAAGTTTTTCCTCTTTCCTGTAAACCTCTCAAAATTGAGATATGCCGTGTTGCTGCTTAAGCGACGATATGTTATTTCGAATAGTTTCAGAGAAAATCGCCTGTGACAGACGGACGGACACCGAAGTGATTCCATTAGTGTTCTTTTTTGCTAATTTTGACAGGAACATTTTTAAAAAATCCTAGGGTTCCAGCGGGTAGGGGAATGATGACCCTATCCAGATTGGACAAGCACACTACTACGGCTACCATGGTTCGGATATCAGGCTGGTATCGTGGTCAAGGATCCATACTGTGACAGTAGAGTTGGTCGGCTATGTCCAGTCTCTAAGGTTACATTGATTGGAAAATTATACTTTTTTCAATACGGTGATTCCCACCCCCTTCCCCCACCCCCATCAATAATTACTACCCTGTTCAACTCAATCATTAAAACCTATTTTTGTTTTGTGTTTAACCACTGACTGAGTATTCAATAATATTATTGTTTGATTTAATTTGGTTACCATTTTCCTTACGAATACAATATATTTAAGGTACAAGAGAGTAAAAAGTGGAACAAATATATAGCGTACAGAATGCACAATACAGTTACAGTATTTTACTTGAGAAGTGATTTTAACTGTCACGACTTATAATAATAATAGAAAAATACATTTATTACTAGATGTGAATACATAAAACGGTGATAAAAGATAAAGAGGTGGGGAGGCTCTGCTCAACCTACATCTGTTGTGGTATAAATATATATATATTTATATATTGGTAGATTTTAATAGTTCTATAATTATTTTTGTTCGGCATAAAAGAATATATCGTCACTTTAATACTACAACTAGATAACCCGAAAATTGACCTGTATGGGATTATTGTACCATTAGTTGTATTTTGCAGATTTCTTTGTTGTACTAGAAATAGACAACTCTTTAAGTAAAGAACTTATGTAAAAATGTCAGTAGTTCAATTTAGATCATTCTACTACGGCTGATTAAAAAAAAAAAAAATTTGCGTTTTTCTCAAAATTGAATTTCGAGATGTCTAGTTGTAGTATTAAGGTGACGATATGTATATTCTTTTATACCGAACAAAAATAAATACAGTAATCAAAATCCATACCTAAATATATTGTCAAGATTGTTAATTTTATTTATTTACCTGGGTACCCTATATTATTATCTATAATATATACTGTATGATGTTATGTATTATTATGTGAATAATGAATAAACCTGGGTAGGCAAAATGTAAGGCTCCCATAGTAGTTGGGCTCATATCCACCAGAGCGACGAAAGAGCGCTCTGGTAGTTGGCGATATTACCTCCTAATTAAAGCCCGGGCATGAGTCATAATAACTAACTAATAAATACAGTTTTTAATAAAATTAAAATTAAGATAAATATTTTTTTCGTCATCAAGCCGTCATGTGGATAATCTCATGAACTCTTCTAATGAGTATTTCACTCAAAACGATTTGATACCCTTCATCATTTATTTTGGACTCAGTGGATGGTCTTATTGGGTTGCAGTGCAAATGCTCAAGAAAATGACTTCAATCAAAATCATGATGAATTTCGTTGCTTTCAAATGAGTAGAAACTCTCTTCTGATAAGGAAACCTCTTTCAGCGTGTAATTCTATTAGTGACAACCTATTTCTGCAAGTCTGAGTCTTCTCAATCAATAATTCTTCTCAGCAGAAGTGCCATAGCTAAGAATGAGTGAATACAACTAGGGACCTAAGCATCCAATGCTCTTATCTCTTCTCTGGGAGCTCTACAGTGGGGCTCCTAAATTTTCCGACCCAGGTTTACTACCTAAGGTAGAGGGGATTTTAAAGAGTACCTGACATTGCACAGGCTTGGGGAGCATCTTCTAACGTCATATCCGAAGGACGGTGTGCTCAAGGTTTTTACCTTTCGAACCCGCGATCTTGAGTTCAGTAGGCTAGCACGCTACCTCCAGGACATGATAAGACTATCCTTGGATTAACTAGTCTTACTCAATGCAAACAGCAACCTCCCTCCCAATCAGGATCCTTTTGAAATCTTGAAATTCAAGTTCGTTGTTGCTATCGTTTCTGAGTAAAATTTCATTCACATACACACACGACATAGACAGAAATCTCAAAAATAGCACAAGTACGATACTACAATACTTTCTTATACTAAAAATATAAGAAAATAAAAAAAATTTCTAATATGGAAATTTGCTAATTTTACTCAGCTTCTGCTTGCGATATATTTTTTTAATTTTCTTATAATTTAAATTGTTACCTCTATTTCCTGCGTCTTCCTCGTATATCTACACACTCTGATAATGAAGTCTTTACACTATGAGAGACACCAAAACACTGAAAACTTTCTTGAAAAAAACATCAATAAAACAAATAATAATACATTTTTGTTTATGCCAAAAAAAAAAAGCCAAATTGATATGAATGCGTGCCAAAATATTTTTTCGGTATTTCGTCAGGAATGGTTCATTCTGATTTTGCAAAGCTGCAACATATCCGATTTTTCTCTGGGTTGAACTAAAAGGCCAATTTTAGAGAGTATATTAAAAATATAAAATAATAACTATAATGATTGATAGAGTCGACAGTATCTTTTCAATGTCAATGAAGGTTGAGGTTCTGTTGTGTAAATAACATTCCTTATGAGCGGAGCGAAGTTATATAGCGAAGAGTATGAAGACTCTCACTCAAACACTTACCACCTTCATAATGCACGTCCACTGGAGTCATTATAAACCGTGAAGAAGGAAATAAATAGTTGTCTAAAAAATTGAAGGTTAAGAATGTTTATAGGGTTACGAAGGTTAAGAAATTTAGAGGGTTACGAAGGTTGAAAAGGTAAAGAAAGTTTACAAGATTAGGAATGTTAAGACGGTAAAGAAAGTTTACAAGGTTAAGAAGATTGAAATTCTTGATAAAAATTACATTGGAATTTTACCCAAATTTTATTGTTTGATCCTGACTGAACATGAAAAGTCGGTGAAATATTCAAAAATTAAGGCAAATTTTGGGATTGAGTAAGTTTCGTGGGACACCCTGTACATTAATAGAACAACTGGAAATCCTGGCTCTACGAGTTTATGTACGTCTTGAAGGCATACAAGTGACGAATTGATCTACTAAAAACAACTTTTGCATGATGTATAAGAATAACTTTAATATAAATTAAACGAATAAGTAAACAATATTAGATAATATTGTTAAATATTTTGACTCTGGGGCTCAACTTAACCTTCGAATTCTTATAGATCCAAAACCTCCAATCCCGTATCGTTCGTAAAATCACAAACGCTCCATTCTACGTCTCTAATGCTACCCTTCACAATGACTTGCAGATTCCCTTTGTAAGGGATGTAATTAAATCCCTCTACAGAAAATTCCATTCTACCCTTTCCTTTCACCCTAATCCTTTAGTCCGCAGACTTGCCACAAGAACCCTTCTTAATGTTCATGTTCGGAGACTGAGGCGGCAATGGCATCGAGACTTACTAGTGGATTGAAGACTAATCATATACAAACGTTTTATGTTTCTTTTTCATCTAACAATTTTTTTTTTGTATATATTTCAATTTCTCTTTCTCATCCGTAAATTAACAAGATAATGGAGTGTCATTGATGAATGATTTCTCTTACAGCATCCAAGACATTTATTTATTATGTATCACATTTGCTTATTATATATATTGTATATATATATAGTCGTAAACACAAAATTAAAGTAAAACAAATATTTTTAATCAGTAGACAAATACATTGATACACTTCTATAAATCGGCCATTATCGATTATGACACACCAAAATAATACTTGTGTGGTTTCGAATATTGAGTTTACCAAATGGAACTTGTTTCGGGCCATTCTAGACTAATAATAAATACTAATTACTAATGACTCAGTTTGTAATAATATTGTTAAATAAATATACGATGTGGCCATAACGGTTGTTTCGTATATCAACCTGATGTTTTCATAACACTCTCCCTCCCCCTCTCTCCTTATACTGGTGTTACTGGCTATATGAAAGTACTGCCTAATGCTGAGTGACTTTCTCATACTTAGTAATGCCAGTATGAAATTAATTTGAGACGGGGGAAGTGACCTATAAAAATGTGGTTGGTATACGAAAGTCCCTGTCACTCATATCACATACGCGGCCTTAGTTTATTTTATCTAGAAAGTAAAAAAAAAGTTGAGCATGCCGTCCTTTGTATGGGACATTAAGCGATGATCCCGAGCCTATCCGATGTCAGATACTCGTTAAAGACTTTAGGTATTACCTAAGTCCTTAAGGGGAACTAAACCTAGGTAGGCAAAATTTAGGACCCCACAGTCAGGCTCATGTCCATCAGAGCCACGATAGTGTGCTCTAGTAGTAATGGGTCCTACAGACGAATCGATTTGATCGGGCGGTTGGGCCAATTTGGTCAGGTCGGGTGATAAATCAGGTTGTGTGTAGGGAACGCACTAGCCCGATCTGATCGGGTCCCTATGTCGGCTGTCGGGTGGTCCGTCCCAGCCGACCGCCCTTCATCGGGCGCCCTAGCCGACAAGATCGGAACGTGTGTAGCGCTGTCATCCAACAAATTGATAATAATCAGCTGTTTTTGACGTTTGTGAGGTCTTATCAGATCACTTATCACTATTTTGTGATTTATTTAGACTTATTTGAGTTTGTTTATATACAAGACCAACTTTTTTAAATGTATCCAAAATTGGAGCCACTTGATGAACAGTTTCAAAATTTTTCTTAAATATAATTTATAAAATAGAATGACGTCATTCGCTAGAGAAACAAACGCAACCAAGAAGCAGTGGGCAACTGACCAAGTCGGGTCGTGTGTAACCGAGCTCCGACCCGACCAGATTGGGACCCGATTTGGTTGGGCCGACGCGGTTGGCTCGTCTGTAGGGTACTTAAGCGACATGACTTCGTAGTTAAAGCCCGGGCATGAGTTATAATAACTAACATATTTTTTTTTTCTATAATTTTAAATAAAAAAAACTACCAATAATTAGTTATTTATTGTACTCTTGCCCGGGCCTTAACTACGTCGACATAATATATAAATAATAATATACTGAAAAATAAAATGAAATGATCAAATAAATACTTGAAAATATGAGTACAACAATAATAATATTAATGAATACAGTAGATAATTTGCTTTAATTTCATTACGATTATGATAATTCTAATGATAAGTCTCCGTTGAGGGAACACAGTCTCTATACTTAGGGCATACGAGTGAATTTGACGTTAATTTTAAAATAAAATTTTTTCAAAACTCTTCAAATGTATTGAAAATATATAATTTACATTAACTTTCAAAAATCCTATTGACTAAGTTCGTATTATATTCACACAGATTAGTTGTTTGTTGAACAACGCTCAGTTGCACAACTCTCTACGCTGTCCAAACTTCTGGGATTCAGAATCCTCTCTTGTTCTGGCATTACCCTATAATTAATATCCTATTCCATTAACAAAATAAGTTACAACAACCATAAACGGATTTTACGGATGATATGGCTATAATATCGAGATTAAAATAAAAAGATATTGCCAGTACAGGACTCTCTTATACCAAACACTTTTGTAAATAGGGGGCGCCGGTAGCTCAGTGGTATGCGTGCTTGACTTCTGAGCTCAAGGTCGTGGGTTTGTAACCCGACCGAGGCCCTTAGTTTATTTTATCTGGGATGGGACGTTAAGCGATGGTCCCGAGCCTGTACGATGTCAGGTACCCCTACCCTAGATGAATAAAAATTTAGGGTAGGCAAAATTTAGGACTCCCACAGTAGAGTCGGGCTCATGTCCACCAGAGTGACGAAAGAGCGCTCTGGTAGTAGGCGATATGACTTCGTAGTTAACGCCCGGGCATGAGTCATAAAACCTAACCTAACCTTTTGTAAATATCTCCTTCCTCATCCCCCAACTCAAATTCAATTCATATTGGCATAGGGGTGTACAGGATAATTCTGCGAGTGACTTTATCATACCCAGTAATGCCAGTATGACATGAATTTGGGAGAAGGAAGAGTGATTTGTACAAATGTGGTTGGTATAAGAAAGTCCTATAATGGCCACATCTTAATAAAAACAATTTTTAATTAAAAAAATATATAATTCGTTGCTGTGCGTTACATATCAAATATTAGTTTGAAATATTTTCTATGGGAATATATTTAACATTCTTTGTAGAGCTATAAAATTGTGGACCTTCAATGGAAAAGTGTGTAGGTCCTAAAAAATTGAAACTGAGATTTTTGTGCGAAAAGGATGTAAACCTTGGGCTGAAAGTCTACGAATGGGGAGGTTTCATAACCTCTCATTTTCTATTAACAACTGGCTGTGTTTAGAATTAGATCGACACCACATACTTAATGGTGAATCGGATTTATTTTTTCAATTTCACTACACATCGTTTATTGACTAATGTTTACATTTTTTTTTTCTTTTTTTCGGGTGCTCCTGACCCCTTAGGGGGGTCGGTCACATCACCCTATGTTCTCCCGGCTCCTTACGCCGAGTGATCTCGGGATCTTATCTGGGGTTCTGTTCTGCCTGTGTCCCGGAGCCGGGGGCAGCCGCCGCACTCCTGTCGGTGGTCGGTGGGGCCCCCGGCACCGGGTTAGTAGGCTTTCTTGATTCTCCGCTAGGAGGTGACGAACCGACCAAAAGCCAGGTAGCCACCCTCTGTCATCAGTCCCGGCAGGTCCAGTCCCAGGTACGATCCTGTCTGGCGAATCAGCGCCGCCCTGGGCACGTCGTATAGCTAACTAACTAACGTTTACATTAATAAAATATTAAACTAAGAAGGTAAGAACATGAAGTCATTGATAGAAAAGGGTGTATATTCGAAATCCCAGAGAATTCGATTATTGATCTTCCTGAATAATGTAACTTTTTGGACTACACCCTTTTCCAGTGAAGGTCCACAATTGGTTGTACTGGGCATATTGACGGTTGGAAATTTTATAAGGAACATTTTGGTAAGAACTAATTTTTCGAGAGGACAAACCATTTTCCCGTAAATAAAGCAAATTCTGGCTTCTAAAAAGACTATTTCAATAAAATATGCTTTCCAGTTTTCTAAACATCTTAGAAATTTTTGATTGTCTTAAATGTAAGCAGTATCTAGTAAAATGAAGAGGTCTCAATGTTCGTTCGAATTCGACTATAAATTAATCAGATCTAAGTGATAATAATGGCTATTAAAGAAGCCAGTGACGTTTTCTTATTATAGTTGTATTGGTATTTATTATGTATAATACTTAAAGCTGAACTCAAGATTGCGGGTTCAAAACCTGACCAGGCCCTTAGGTTTTTATCTGAAAGGTGAATAATCCTTGAACACGCCGCCCTACAGTAAAAACCCGAGCATGAGTCACAATAACTAACTATAATGATTATAATACCCGCTTAAATGAGATCATATTTTTAAAGGAGGGTGCCGACTGCTGCTATTTGTTGGCTATCCTTGAACATTTATGGCTGAACACTCTTTTTGTTGTAAAGACTTCACTAATAAGGAAGAGATTGTACTCTTGTACTTGATTTATTACATTGGCCCTTCCCCCCCCCCCCCACATGTTATATATATTTTACTTATGGTTTTCAATTTTTAAATTATTTGAAAATAAATGGTATCGATTTAATTAATTAAAAATTCGAAACAATAATTAAAATAAATAAAACGTGCGGGGGGGGGTGGGGAGGGGGGGGGGAGCAGCCAAGCAGGAGTTCGATAACAAGTTGCAGCTAGGCCTCTGCCGACCCTCGGGCAGCCCCTGGACGAGCCCACTGCATATGGTTTTTAAGAAAATGGGTGACTGGAGACCTTGCGGCGACTATAAACGACTCAACGCCATAACGCGGATTGATAGATAGATATCCTATCCCCCATATACAGGATTTCGCCCATAGCCTGGCGGGCAAGCAATTTTCAGCACGATTGACCTCACGAATATGTCGCACAACTCCAGACGATGATCAACCAGCACTGGCCAGTAGGGCGGAACGAAAATGGCCTTTTAAAATTTTTTTTAGTTATTAGTTTGGTAATAGTGGAGAAAAGTTGCCTTTTAACTTCAAAAAGAATTTAAAAAAATTTGGTTGCAATACTACAACATCTTGAGGTGCCGCAAAGAGCTTAAAGTTTGTAAAAAAATTGAAAAAATTTAAACTTTGATAAATTATTTTTTATGAATTTCTCGTACATATACAAAAGATTGTTTTAAATACATAGTAATAGAATAAGCAAAATATAATTTAAAAAAAAATATTTTGTAATGTCAAACTTTGTATTTCTTACTTCTGTATCCTTAATGATTACAAATGTTACAGCTGCAAAATGTTTGTTTCTACTTCATTGCCACATTAAACTGGTCCTTGCGGCACCTCAAGTCGTACTCCAATATTTTTCATATTTTTAATTTATCTTATCTACACTAAAAGGCAACTTTTCCGCGCTATTCAAATTAAAAATCACATAGTCGAGACACGCAAAAATCTTTGAAAAAGTTCCAAAAAAGTGTGTTTTTATGAAACTTTAAAGTCCTTGCGGCACCTCAAGTCGTACTCCAATATTTTTCATATTTTTAATTTATCTTATCTACACTAAAAGGCAACTTTTCTGCGCTATTCAAATTAAAAATCACATAGTCGAGACACGCAAAAATCTTTGAAAAAGTTCCAAAAAAGTGTGTTTTTATGAAACTTTAAAGTCCTTGCGGCACCTCAAGACGTACTCCAATATTTTTCATATTTTTAATTTATCTTATCTACACTAAAAGGCAACTTTTCTGCGCTATTCAAATTAAAAATCACATAGTCGAGACACGCAAAAATCTTTGAAAAAGTTCCAAAAAAGTGTGTTTTTATGAAACTTTAAAGTCCTTGCGGCACCTCAAGACGTACTCCAATATTTTTCATATTTTTAATTTATCTTATCTACACTAAAAGGCAACTTTTCTGCGCTATTCAAATTAAAAATCACATAGTCGAGACACGCAAAAATCTTTGAAAAAGTTCCAAAAAAGTGTGTTTTTATGAAACTTTAAAGTCCTTGCGGCACCTCAAGACGTACTCCAATATTTTTCATATTTTTAATTTATCTTATCTACACTAAAAGGCAACTTTTCTGCGCTATTCAAATTAAAAATCACATAGTCGAGACACGCAAAAATCTTTGAAAAAGTTCCAAAAAAGTGTGTTTTTATGAAACTTTAAAGTCCTTGCGGCACCTCAAGACGTACTCCAATATTTTTCATATTTTTAATTTATCTTATCTACACTAAAAGGCAACTTTTCCGCGCTATTGCAAATTAAAAATCAAAAGGTGATTTTTTCGTTCCACCCTACTGGCCAGTCACCACTGTGGTCTTCGTCAGACCTACATTCTGAAGGATCTGCAGAACTGCTCGCACGTATTGGTCCGACACGATGTCATGAAAGCACCGCTCCAGGCCCGGTCCCTTCGAGGTGCTGCTTCGCCGGAGGAACACATACACCGTCAGGCGAGCGGGGAAAGCGGTGACGGTGGCCATCGATAGAATAAAACCGGCCTATCTCTACCAGGCCGACCATCGCTGACGCTGGAGGGGGAGTCGTGTGGCGCCCCATGTTTTATTTATTTTACTTATTGTTTTTAATTTTTAATTAATTAATTAAGCCGATACTATTTATTTTCAAGTAATTAAAAAAAACATATGTTATAAAAAAAAACAATCAATATACACATTGTTTTTTTTTTTTTCTTTTTTTTGGCTTTATGTACGGTGCATATTAGCCATGTCAATGTGTTATATATAATTATTTAAAACATCCATGGCCCCGGGAGGGAGTTCTATCTACGAAATAAAACTCACTCCCGGACGGGATTCGAACCCGCAAACCATGGTGAGACCATGCGACTAAAGCCCTACGCTCTAGCCCGCACGGCCACCATGGCCCCCGATACACATTGTTAGTGAGTGTCTCGTTAATTTTTTTTTTTTTTTTTTTTTTGTCTTTTATTTATAAAGATGCAACTGTTGCTAGGGTGCAACAACCAGCATCTACGTTGGTAGGTATAGATATGTTGGCATGAATGGCATGTGAGAGGAAGGCCACCCGGTGGTAGGTCCTCGGGACGAAAATTTATATTAATTATTAGGACAAGGGGAAAAAAAAAATAAAAAAAAATAATAATTAAAAAAAATAAATAAAAAACTTAAAAAGGAATTGAAAGACAGCTTTGATGGAATGGGTAAGAGAGATGATAAAAGTAAAGGAAAATAATGTAAAAAAATAAAATATTAAGAACGAATAGGAATTAAGGTGGCAGTAAGTCGCGGTTCCACCTCCTCTTCAACCTTCGTGGGGGGTTTTGTGGTAAGTGTTGTGAAGATAAAGTACGTATTTCTGGATTTGTATGTGTGTAATGTTTTCTAAAGAAAAGTATGTAGGTAGTTTGTATTGTGTCGGGTACTGTGTGTATCATAAGATCGTTATGAAGTGTTCTGTTGTTTATGTATGGGGGGCACTGTGTTATCAGTCTGAGGGTTTTTGACTGAAACGCCTGAATTCGTTTGATGTTGGATGTTTTTGCTGAGCCGTATATCTGTGATCCGTATGTCCATAATGGTCTAAGTAAGTAAGTGTAACAGTTCCGTTTTTGTGTCATGTCTAATTTTGATCGTCTATTTAGAAGTCCGTAGAGTATTTTGAGTCGACGGTTCAGCGTGTTTCGTGTGAGACGCGTGTGAGGGTTCCATGTCAGTCTTCGGTCCAATGTCAGTCCTAGGTATCGTACAGTATTAGTTTGAGGGAGGGGCTTGTCGTAGATGAAAACGGGGGGGCATGTTTCTCGTCGAAGTGTAAGTGTGATGTGCTGTGATTTTTCTGTATTTAGTTTTATTTTCCATGTGTTGCACCAGTTTTCAATTTGTGTGAGATGGTGTTGTAGTGTAAATGAGGAGTGTATGTGAAGGTCAGCAGCAGCTAAGATGGCGGTGTCATCGGCGTATGTAGCTGTCATTGTGTGAATGGAGGTGGGCATGTCAGATGTGTATATTGTATATAATAAAGGAGCTAAGACAGAACCCTGCGGTACACCCGCCAATATGGGTCTTATTGAGGAGATAGCAGAGCCCTGACGGACGGCGAAGTATCTGTTTGTTAGATATGAATGAATGAGTCTCGTTAATAAAAAATATTCTAAAAAATTCTCAAATTAATTAGCTTTGTAATCGCTAAAACATAAACGAAAACAGGTTTCCGACAGTATTGTGTCATCCTCGTGCATCCATTCACAAGTAAATGGGTTAGTCTCTTGTAGCATTTAATTAACATCTCATATTTCCAAAAAAATATTAGAATTTGCTGCTCAGTCTCTCTGGCTCAGAGCCAGTCGCCATTACGTCTCCTACGCTCCATCTCATTTCCTTTTGTATGTAGGTATTAACTTTCTCCACTTTACAAAAGATCCTCCGTGTTTTCTCTGTGAAAAGTTTCCAAGATTTATGACCTCCCCAGACTCTGCACATAAAAAACCCCTGGCATTTTCTACTTCCGCCAGTTATAATGTGGGTTTTCCGTCATCCCCCAGAGCACTTTTCCAACACTTGTTATACCAGTTTCCTGTCCCTTCCTAATGACGGTTTTCCTACCTCTTCAGTTCGTTGGCAATTTTGTAACTATTTAAAAATTATCTTAGAGATTTCTCTAAACACTGGTGCTGATAAAAGTGAGAGGCTATTGGAACTATTTTATTATTTAACTTATCCAGGTTAATTCTTATTGTATACTTCCTCAGCTATACAATGTCAGAAAGCCTCATTCCAGCAATTCCAGCAATGCAAAAAAAAAAAGTCAATTTTTGGGTTCAAAAGTGAGATTTTGAGTGACGTCTGATTCACCATTCCATCGAATTTATGAGTTCAGACTACGATTTTTTAAATTCAAATTTTATCTAGTTTCAGATAGGCCAAGTTTCATTTGTCATAAAATAAGTCAATTAAAAGAAGAAAAAAAACTATAGGTTTTAATTGGCCGCTATTTTGTATTCCCTCGGCTATGAGATTTCAGATTGCCATTTTTTTGGATCTCGAGGATGGATATTTTGAAAATGTTATAATAAAAATTTTATAATAAAAATTTTTATAAAATAAGTCACTCTTTTTGCACTGGGCTCCTGGACTGAGAGGAGAGGGCTCCGATTCAACGATTCTTTATCTGCCGTTGTAATGAAAGTATCGAAACAAAATTTAGTTTTAGTATGAGGATTTAGAAACCCCTATAAATATAACCGCTAATAAAATATTGATTTTTAGCCCCAAAAATCGACTGGTTTCGGAAGGAGAGTTATAACCTATTTGAATAATTTGTGCCGGTGTTCACCGACGAATTTTTTTTGTCGTTTTCTGTTGTCATCTTCTTCCATGTAAATAATTGTGAAGTTGCTAATGGCACACCACTGGTTGCATGGCATTTGTATGGTCGCGATTATAAATAATTAATTAGTTATAGAGCAATATTTTCGAAATGGAGAAGTTAATTTGGATGAAGTAAAACTTCAAATGATGGAGTGCTGTTGGAAAGTTTATTGAATGACAACCTATGGATACAACTTCGTTTCATATCAATTACTTTTTATAATTCTGTTATACGTATATATATGGGGTCACATGGAATCATGTAGCTTGTCATGTCAATGGGGAGTATTAGAGAAATAAAAAACCTGTAGTTAAACAGTGGCTTCATACAGCATTCCCTCAAATGACGATTTAAATCCTTCAAAACCGAATATAGGCAATCGCTTTTATCATTGTTCAACTAAAATTCACAGAATGTCAAACAGCATTTCATTGAATTTTTAAAGGGTTTTTAATATTATAGCCTCTCCTTTCAATAAAATCTTGTTCTCCCTAGCTAATATGATTAGTTTAGAAGAGGCGCTTAACAGTTTTTTCTGAAAAAATTAAAAGGAATCCATAATTTTTTTTTTTTTTCACGTGGGTCGTTGAAAATCTCATAGCCTCCATAGCTCCGAGCTAGTGTGGGACTCTAACTCCACCAGAAACACCTCCCTTGCAACAACTGAGCGGGCCCAACAAGTTGCTCTTCTTTCATTTCATGATCTTGTTCCTCATGAAATTTTCTTTTGTTTTTAATTTTTTATTATAATAGAACCGGTAAATGTGATGTCGATAAGAAAAGGCAATAGTAATACAAAATGAATAGTAACAAAAAAAATCAACTATATACAAAACAATTATTTTTTACTGATATATACAAAATATGAAAATAATAATACTATAATAAAAAATAAATTGAAAAAAAAGAAAAAAATTAAATAAATATTTCAGAATAATTCCGGTCTAGGCCTGAAAACTATAGCGCACTTATTCTGAATTATTTATTTAATTTTTTTCTATTTATTTTATATCAAGAGGTCTTCTCGAAACACCATCGAGAAGTCTGTGCCAAACACTAACATTTTAGGGGGACTGTAAGCCAATAACTGTGTACGCTGGCAAAAACGAAGACCCTATAGGAAAAATTAATGTAAAACAGTGAAAAATGTACCGGACATGTAATTCATCAAAGGTGAAATACATAAATAAAAATAAAGCTCCTTCCAAGAACCCTAATAGGCAACTAATGTTGACACGTTAAACTAAACCCTTCGAACTATCAGATATACTTGTTAGCTCTAGAAAAACAAGGAGCTCCCTCACTTTTCTTCTACACAGAATAATGTAAATTCCTGAAAATATCAATGCTAGTTTTAAATTAATTTCGACCCAATTTCATTGTTCTTTTGGTGGGTCGATCGTGCAATGAACGAACATTTTTCACTATTTTTTTATTAACATACTATTATGTATCACTTAATGTTTTTGGACAAGAAACACGATTTTTATATCAAGGTTATTTTATTATTTTTGAACAATGAAAAAAAAATTACGTTTTCGAATAGACGGTTTCCTTTAACGTATAAACTGTTTAGTTGAAGTTTCAATATTTTAATCGTTTCTATTCTCATCAAGAAGTGGGGAAGGTCATTTAAAAAATGTCTTTATGATTTATACTTTTTTGCAAAAAGAAAGGAGCAATGTTTAGTTATTCAAAAATATTTTTCTTTCTGCTATCGTAATTGTGACTAATAATGTTCTTTATTTTTCCTAATAACCGTTAATGTTTCCTATATCAACAGCAGAGGCGAAATCATAATTATGTTTTTTAAATAATTGTCTGCAGCTTGTTCTTTGATTAATATTGATTATTATTCTTAGCGGTTTCTTTTGAAAAATATTAATACTCGCTACAAGCTTCTCAATGTATTACCCCATAATTGATTATAGAATAGAAATAATGCGTAATGTAGTGTAGTTAACGTTTCCTTTGGCACCATCTTTATCAGATTACGAAGATTATTATGTATCTTGAAGAAAAGCCTATTTTGTTGCCAAAAGTCAATATTTGTAAAGTGTTCTTCAAGATTGTCTTTCAGGGAGGGAAGATTACACTGTCTCCATTCATTAAATTTTTTTTATTTAATTTTTATTTACCAATCTTTTTATGTTCATTTTTTGTTTCATTTTGGTCGCTCTAACCCACCATTCACTTAAGAGCTCCCTCGACAAGGACGGATTGATGCGTGATGTTGCAAACGTGAAAAAAAAAAATAATAAAAAAAAAATTGCAATTTCTAATAATTATTTTATTATGATATGTACAGTAACATATTGTTGAGATTTTTGGTATCCAGCTGATTATTGTTCAGCTAATACGTGTTTGTTTTCATACATTCACGAAAACAAACAATGAAGGATGCTACTAAAATTTCATGAAAATCCATTGAAGGGCCTAGCATTAAATTTATAACCCGTCTCCATCCTATAACCTTAGTGCCGTTCTAAATTATGAGATGCCAAATGGCACAATTGTTTCTTATACAAAATAATAAGATATGAATTTATTCTTTCTGGGATTTTTATTTTCCTTTGTTATTTTTATTCGTAGGTTCAACTACGTTTTCTATTTCGGATTTGGGCAGAAAGAATGTTCTCATATGTGATAGTAAGATGTTGTGGGATGAGATTTTTCATAGAAATAAAAAAAACGTTGTCTCCCCACTGTGTTTTATTTTGACCAGAACCGGTTTTCAACGCAACAGCGTCATCATCAGTTGTTCATCCCACTCACACAGCGGTTATGGCGCCAGTTGTCCTTTAACCGCTGTGATGGGTGGGATGAACCACTGATGATGATGACGCTGTTGCGTTGAAAACCGGTTCTGGTCAAAATAAAACAATGGGAATACAACGTCTTTTATTTCTATGAGAAAAGAGGTTCTCTTTAGAGGTTGTTGCTTTTTTCTATCTCTAAAATTATTATTTGACATATTTACATTTGTTTAATTTTCTATAATATAATATTATTAAATAATAATTTTCTTCTTTTTCTGTTGTTACAGGTAAGCGGTTTTTCTTCTTATGTTGGCTTTAAGGTAAGTTTTATAAAATATGTATACATTTATTTGTAATAAGAATAATAATCATTAATCTCGATATTTAGAACTTTAATTTAAGGATATCAAAATGGAAGTTTGAAAAATTATACTCTTTCTTTATATAGTTTTGAGGTTTAGGGCTATTGGCGCTTCCCACATCGGCGCCAATTCAGATTTTCCGCGCCCTAACGCATAATCAATAATCTCATTAAAATTTTCTAGCTCTATTAATTTCTAGCTGTCGTAGAGAATCGAGCTGTCTAATTTTTTTTTTTGATAGCGAGTATGTACATATGTATGAATATGATAACCTAGCAAATTTAGATGTCGCTTTTCAACTTCGTGCTGACTATTGCGTTAAGCCGAAGCGATATTCTTTATATATATTTTTGTTGTGTCATTTATTTATATTTTATTTATTTAAAAAATATTTAGAGGTTCTAAGCCATAATTTTAGAGAGGTCGGAGGAGATAGGTGTAACAAATTACTTTTTGTTCAGTTATTAATTTAGAACGTTCACACAAAAAGGTCGTTGGTGAATCATCAGCATACTTCCCCAGATCAATTTAATCAATAAAGTTTCCACTCTCCTTCTAAAATCAATCTACCGTTGAGGCTAAAAATAAATTGTTGAGTTACATGAGGGCTTCTGAATCATCATACTAAATTTTGTTTCGATACATTCACTGGATCGGTTGTTACGAGGATATTTGAGACGAGCACCCCCTTTTTTTCTTTCGGCCGATTTTGCGGAAAATTAATAGGTACCGTTTTGAATTTAAATATTTAAAGAAGCATTCATCACATTGGCAGTTATTGGGGGGTTTTTGAGTTGAAGCCTCCCTGTGATCCTCTCATTCCCTTTATGCAATTTTTCCGAATATCAATCACGTCCTTATGGGGTTAAGGATACACATATAAAATTTCGGGTCGATATGTTCATTCTATCGGGAGTTATCGTGTTCGCAGAAACACACACATACAGACTGACAGCAATTTTTTGTTTCGGGGGGTCGCAAAACATGAAATTTTGGTGAGAACTCGACATCAAATTTCGGACCGATTACTTCCTTTATACCTTGTATAGCTGGTGAAGTAAAAGCTGTATAGTCTAAGTAGCGAATTTGTTGTGAGTCGTGTCTCACGTGAGTGGAGGGTTCCATAGTTAATAACCAACATCAGATGTTCCTTAAATATAACATACTTTGTTGTAATATAAAATTTGGACTATTTTTTCGGCATACAGTCAGACATTTTTGAAAATACGGCAGTCTAGGAGAACAATACGAGGATAAATGGTTGGTATACGGGTGGCTCATATATAACAGCCCGCCTATCTTCCCCCGTATTTTCACAATATATTCCCCCTATAAATTTTCTCCATATACTCACACCCATATTTATTTTATATAAGGCTCTTGTCATTTCTCCAATTGTACCTACTAAATATACCATATCTCCGATTAATACCAGACTAAATTCCACATCTCCCCTCGAATTCGGGCAACATATTATATTGACTATACCTAGTTCTTTGAAAAATTGTTAATAGCACCAGCTAAAATCCATTGTTTAGTAGTACACAACAATGGCCGACTAATAAGGGTAAATAGGTTAAAAGTGAATCACCGGTAATATTTTTTTTTATTTATTAAGTCTTTATTTATTTATAGATAAAATACAATATAAAAATAATTCGAATATCAAAAATCTTATATCAAAGACGACCTCTTGGTCAGATGACCGTCAGAGTGTAGTCGTCAGAATTTACAAATAAAGAAGAAATTAAGTACATCTATCACTTAGCGTTCAAGTATAGAACAACAAAATACAATTACAACTTGTTTAAAAAAAAAATTATACCTTCGCCTAAGTACATAATAAATTTTATTTACGAACAAGAAAGGATCTTTTCAATCTCTCAATTTCTTTGACCTGAGGGTGCCGGTAGCTCAGTGGTATGCGTGCTTGTCTTCTGAGCTCAAGAACGTGGGTTCGTAACCCGACCGAGGCCTTTAGTTTATTTTATCTGGGAGGTAAAATAAACTTAAGCACGCCGTCCTTCGGATGGGACGTTAAGCGATGGTCCCGAGCCTGTACGAAGTCAGGTACTCGTTAAAGACCCCTACCCTAGATGAATAAAAATTTAGGGTTGGCAAAATTTAGGACTCCCACAGTAGAGTCGGGTTCATGTCCACCAGAGTGACGAAAGAGCGCTCTGGTAGTAGGCGATATGACTTCGTTGTTAAAGCCCGGGCATGAGTCATAAAACCTAACCTAAAATCAAAAAAATCATAATCTTCTGGTTCGGTATACTAATATTAATTTCATATATTAATTGTGAATCATAAGATTTGAGCCTAGTTATATTAAATGTTATAAAATGATAATAAAAATTAATACGACTTAAAAAGATTAATAAATGGTAAATAATAATATAATTAAATAGTAATAAGTAATATTATTTATAATATTAGGAAAAATAGAATAACATTAGATCACAATAATGATTTAATCACCGGCAATATACTTCCCTTAAACAAATCAAGTATTCGCTCTCCCTCCAAAGCCAATCGACCATATGAGCTAAAACTCAATTCGTGAATTACATAGTGGCTTCTGAATCCACATACTAAATGGACGTATTAATCCATTAATCCACAAAAAGTTAATATCCCGATATTAAAATTTTTAAATTTTTGGTTAAAAATCGTTATAGTAGTCAAAATAATCAATAGATATAAATAAGTTTGAAATTTATTCATTTCGGAAAGTGTAAAAATTATGTTTTTTAAGTTCAATTTAATATTTATTCTTTTAGATGGAGTTAAATGAAATAAGTAATTTTTGCGAATCAGTCTGTTTATTATTCCATATCGCAAAACGTTTTAATTTTCCTATCATATTTTGCCTGCATAACTCAAAATACGATTTTTTGTGGGTTAACACATATACACAGAACACCGTCCAAATTTTGTGTAGATAAATTCATATCATCGGCAGTTATAAAGAAAGAAAGAAAAGATATGGTTAAAACAGGACTTTCTTATACCAGATCACTCCACACTCCCATTCCCCTCTCTTAAGTTCATTTCATACTTTTATTACTGCGTATCGTAAGTTATTATTACTTATAATCGGGCTTTAACTACGAGGTCATATCGCCTACTATCAGAGGGGTCTTTCGTCGCTCTGGTGGACATGAGTCCGACTCTATTGTGGGAGTCCTGAATTTTATTCACCGTATGGTTCTTTAAGGAGTACCTGACATCGTACAGGCTCAGATCACCTTACCTTCCGATAAAAATAAACTAAGGGCCTCGGGCGGGTTTCGAACCCGCGATCTTGAGCTGAGTAGGCTAGCATGCTACCTCTGAGCTACCAGGGTTCTCATTACTCAGAATTACGCTGTAAAATTAATCAAAGAAAACTTGAAATGATTTTGAGAGGGGGGATGGGATAGAATGAGTAATCTGTACAATGGAGGTTGGTATAAGAAAGTCCTTTAATAGCCACATCACATATTTTGATAGGATTGAGATTTTTTTTTTTTTTTCCTACAATAACAAACACAAATTTTGATTTGTTCTTTGTATCGAAAAATAGGACGCTGTTAATTGACCCTCATGAAGGAACATATTCATCATACTAACTGTAATATTAGTGTCATGAGAGCATTCTCCGTCTAGAAAAGCTATGAAGATTGGTTGTTCATCTGTAAGGAGTGTAATGAAGAGACATGACCGTGCTGGAACGATTTCCCATATATCAGGAGGTAGGTCCTTGAAAGGGTTTGACAGACGGGGAAAGACGGTACGTCATTAGACACCCAGAGGAAAAACCCTCCACGTAATAAATGTTCCTGCCGTGGTCGCAACACTCTGAGCCTGCTCCAAGGTTACCTCCGCATTAGCCAAGAAAACGTTTTTCTTCTTCCTTTGGGTTTAACGTCCTTACATTTTCAAACTATACGCTTCGCTTCAGATATTTGTTCACTACAAAAAATTTATCTTGATCTCTCACAGATTTCATTAGTTTATGAGATGTTGCCCTCATCATCAAAAAAATATAAATTTGTTAAAAAGGCACAAAATTATTATGGCTAAAATAAATACATAAATATATTGACTATATAAATATTATTAAATTAATGTCATAAATAAAATTAATATATAAGTAACATAAAATAAAATGACATAAAACTTTTAAAAATATGCATACTTTTTTAAACATAATTTTCATAGTAAGTGAATAAATGAAATTAATTGTCCAAATAATAAAAAATATAAAAACGAATAAAAAAGTAACAATTTAAAATTTCATGGATGAGGGCAGATACGTTATTCCTTGTCTTCATCTGCGTCATATCTGGCAGCACGGATTGAGTTAGGGCAGACAGGCTTATCCCATCTCTAGAATTGAGGAGGAAGGGATATCCTTTTTTTCTTCCAAATTTAGCTCTATAATTTCAATAATATTAATCTTTTTAACTTTTTTGAATATTGTATAATAATGATGGCTTTATATGGCCTCATGTTCTGTGTTCGCAGCTTCCGGACTGTCTGTCCAATATAAAAACAGTTACTACATGGTGAAAACGTGTAATAAATAAATATATTAAATTTTGTATTGTACATTCATCACAGCATTACTCTCCCAATTTATTTATTGTTTTAATTAGCAATTGTAGACATTTCGGGAAGTATTCCAGCACTTCGGGAAAACTCAAGTTTTTAATACACGGAGAAAACTATATTCTTGCGGCAAGAAGATATCATCTTGACATTATCTTACAGAATTAAATTAAAAAACATTCCTCACACTTTGTTCAGCTTGGGTAGTAAAACTCAATTCTCATCGAGAGAATCACCTAGTTGTGATTCTACCCTTTCACCGACTGGTGTCTAATACTATTCCTTATCTTCTACTGGTGTCTACTATTCCCTATCAACTAGTGGTGTCTACTACTCCCTGTCACCGACACAAAATACAGAATAACATTTTTTGGCGCAAGAAGAAATTTGCTTCGCCGTAAGAACATTTTTTCTTGCCACAAGAATATTATTCTTGCCGCAAGAGTATATTTTCCTCCGTGAATAGAGGTCGATTCAATAAATATGTTCTATAAAAGAAAGATTCTGATTGACAGAAGGAATGTAGGAGATGATGGGTAGTACTTCTCAAAACGTCTAAAATTGCTAATTTTTTGAAAAAAGCAAAAAATAAATTTTGAGAAGTAATGTTGTGATGAATGTACTATATAAAAATAAATATATTTATTTATAGTTTCTTTTGTCAAATTGTAAATATACAAAATAAAAACAAAATTTTTTTTTTGGAAAAGTCAATTCTACAAAAAATGTGGACATGAGCAAACGGTAGATTGTTTATGTATACATTTTTTTATCGAATAGACAATACTTCAAAAAATACATTTATTTATTACAAGTTTCCAGAATATATCCGCGTTTTTCAATTTGGAAGGTATCAGGCAAGTCGGCTAAGAGCCTCAGAAACACTTAGTATAATTCACTTCTCTTCAAATGGATGGTCCGTTAAGTCCCTGGTGGTCGACTAAAAAGACTTAAATGGCAGCTCACAAAGGGCGCGTCTCTTCTGCCCTTCAGATAAAACCAGACCCACTCTCAACACCTATAAACCTTGAAGGACCCTCTGCCACTTACCACAGACAGGTTCAACTTCTATTGCAAACTTCACGGGAGAACTTTAAACTTCTAAAACGGTTCTCTTCTTCAACTTCCCATATGTGAGGCATAAAATGAGCAACTTAATTTACAGTTCAAAAAAAAAAAAAGTTTTGGAACACGTGGATTTTCTCGTTTTCACAACTTAGTTGAAAAGATATTAAGTAAAACAGGTTCAGTAATTACTTCTGGAGGCTATACCTATGGAGAACAGAAAGTTTGTTGAAAAGTCAGATATTTGGTAAAAATATTAAAAATTTGACTTCTTCACATCAATATTTCGGTTCTTACGTTCCTTCATTAGGTCACAATGTGTGAAACATTAAAAGAAGGAAACAAAAAAAACATTACTAGCAATAAAAATACTATACAATTTTTTATTCATTTATCTTAAGCTACAACTATGCAAAAAATGCACAACCAGCGGCTGGGCTGACATATACTATAAGATAAAAATAAATCAAATCAAATAAAATAATAAAAATAAATATGACATGAAAGGCTTGAGAGAGGAAAAACACCCAGCGGTGAACCCTCATGACATCACTTCATACCAGGAGGTCTCTATGCCAAACTCTATTTAATCTTTTGGGGGATTGTGGGGTAAATTTGTATTTAAGATTTTGCGAACTTCCGGATTGGTGTGTAAGTAAACGTTGGTATAAATGTTTAATGGTTGTGTCTATGGGCGTGACGTTCAAGTCGCGGTGTAAAGTCTTGTTGCTAACGTATGGTGGGCATCCGAGGACCTTAGGTTTTTTGTCTGGCAAGTGAAAAAACCTTGAGCATGCGGTCTTTCGGATGGGACGTTAAGCGATGGTCCCGAGCCCGTGCGATGTCTGGTACGTGTTAAAGACCCCTACCCTAGGTGGATAAACCTAGATGGCCAAATTTAGGACTCCCTGAGTAGACTCGGACTCATGTCCAGCAGAGTTACGAAAGAGCGTTCTGGTAGCAGGCGATATGACCTCATAGTTAAAACCATAATAACTGACTAACTTCTAATTGTTTAAGAAATGTCAATGTCATATTATCTATATTGGTGAGGATCCGGCCGATTTATGCTAAAACTCAGCATAACTCAGGTAATTAGGAGCAGCTCTGTTATTCTTTTTTGAAAAGTCTATCTTCTATTTCTTTTACTTAATCTTGTAAATCCCTCACTCATTAAAAATACATTAGCATGAAAAGTTTATAATAGGATTAGACATAATTTTTCCAAGTTCACGTTTTGAAAAAAAATATTCTAAATTGCTTAGCCAGCAATTATATTAATATAAAATTTGATTAGTCCATTAATCGGGAATACGAACGTGGATATGATTTTGAGTCTATTTTGGATTGGAAGGATAAGATGACAAAGTGTTGGGATAATACAAGGATGTCCATAAAAAGATAAAAAAATTTTGGTTCCGTGCATGAGGCGCTATACACCATTTAAATATATAGATATATGATATCCTGATGAAGCCGGGGCTTCAGGCGACAGTGTGGCACCAATTCTCAAGATAGCGGCTTCAAAATTACTCTGCAGCCCAGTCCTGAACCTTGTAATATGAAATCTCGAACGTCGGGTATCTGAGAATTCCTTACCATCCATGGCGCATTTCCACGAACTTTGTTTTCGAACCTGACCAGATTTTTAATGTTGGTCCGGCTTGTGCTGAGCCAAACAGGACAGGCGTATGTGATGAATGGCCATATGAGTGCGGTGTGGCACATTCATGTCGGAATGTAGTGTTGTTGTTGAGAAGAGTGAGGAGGGTCATGTGTCAGTTTGGAGTTAATGTGTTGGTGTCCGGACAATGTTTTCGAGGTTGAGCTTAAAGACTTTCTTATACCAACCTTCTCCAAATTATTTTATACTGACATTACTGGGTATAAGAATGTCTACTCTCAAAATAACGCTGTTCAAAGATACAAAATGAAATGATTTCGAGAAGGGGAAGGGGAGAGAGAGAGTGATCTATAAGCGATGTTTGTATAAGAAAATCCTGTCATGACCACGTCACATATTATTCTTAATTTTTCAAAAAAAACCTCCAATACATAAACTATATTTTGAAGTTCGTTGCTATGAGTTACGATTTACTTAGATATATTTCATACAAACATTTAGTTTACATTCATTAGCGATTGGAAATTTTATAAAGAATAATTTTGGTAAGAGTCAATTTTTCAATAGAGCTAACCGTTTTCAGGTAAATCAAGGAAACTTCCAAAATTATGTGTTCCAAAACTACATTTCAAGACGCTGTCTTGAGCCTCTAATTGAAATGGTCTCAATTGTCTCAAAAATCTAATTAGATCTAAGTTTAAGTAAAGTACATGTGATACGTCATTTCAAATTTGAAGTTCGTAGCTATAATCGTCTCGTAAGTTGAAGCATTCACAAAGTTCCAATCACATGAACACACACAAACGCAAAAACAAATATCTACGTGAAAATGTTCAAAACATATTCAGGGATCTTTGAAACGTGAAAATGCGTTGAAAACTCGATCTCGGATTTTCGCACGATTTCAATACCTACTTTTTAAAACATAAGATATTAGAAAGTAAAAAGATAATTCAATCTATATATTTAATATTTTTCCTTTATTTATTGACTGTCTTATTTATGTATCTATCTATTAATTTACTCTTTGCGAAAATAATATCCTTAAATGAACATTTAAGGATATTTTCCAATTTATATTTTGTTATTACGACTCATGCTCGGGCGCAACTACGAAGTCATAACGCCTACTACCAAAGCGCTCTGACGTCGCTCTTATGGACATAAGCTCGACTCTATTGCGGGAGTCGTAAATTTCGCCTAACCAGGTTTATTCTTCTAGGGTAAGTGCCATTAGCGAATACCCGACATCAGACAGACTCGGGACCATCGCTTAACGTCCCTTCTCACTGTTTTTATACTTCCCAGATAAAAAAAAACCTGAAGGCCTCTGCCGTGTTACGTACTCGCGATCTTGAGCTCAGTTCGCAACCACGCTACCTCTGAGCTACCGGCGGACCCTTTGCCAATTTATATATTTCAATATTACCCTTTACTAGATTTTTAAAAATAATATAAGGAATTTATTAACACTTTCTTGTTGAATTGGAGTCGTTTGTGGGAAGGGTCTAACGATATGAGAAGGCGAGGCGAGATGAGGAGAAGTTAATAAAGGGAGGAAGATGTCCAGACATATCCTAGATCTAATCCCGAGTGGAAGTATACCCTAGGGAGGAACAGAGGACGTTGGGAGCAACGACTTGGGGAGAAGGGAGATTGGTGGTGTGGGCAAAGTATCTTGAGGGAGTGTAGGGCCTCACCAGAGATGGTACCGGGTTCAATGCTCCCTTCCAAAATAATAATTTAAAAAAAGAAATATAAGTGTTTGCAGGTTATATATCTTGTAAATACAGCGTCTATAGTTGTATCGTAAGTGGTCGTCCACTGTAGTTTTTCTTTGTTATCTAAAAGTAAATACGATGATTGTAAATTCATAAATTGTTTTCGGAATTGTAGAATAGGTTAGGTTAGGTTTTATGACTCTTGCCCGGGCTTTAACTACGAGGTCATATCGCCTACTACCAGAGCGCTCTTTCGTCACTCTGGTGGACATGAGCCCGACTCTACTGTGGGAGTCCTAAATTTTGCCTACCCTAAATATTTATTCACCTAGGGTCTTTAACGACATCGTACAAGCTCGGGCGTGCTTAAGTTTATTTTGCTTCCCAGATAAAATAAACTAAGGGCCTCGGTCGGGTTTTGAACCCACGCTCTTGAGCTCAGAAGACAAGCACGCATACCACTGAGCTACCGGCGCCCTCAATTGTAGAATAGAAAAACGGTTCTAAAACAAAAATTTACAACAAACCATTTTTATATGCTTTTCACTTTCTTTTTTTAGCTCGATACTCTCTCATCTACTCAGCCCTCGATTGTTTTTTTATCTAAAAGTAAATGCGATTATTGTAACATCGTAAACTTTTTTTCGGAATTGTTGAAAAAAACAAACGGTTGTAAAACAAAAATCAACTATTTACCGTGGGACCATGTTGGTCGTGCGGGCTAGAGCGTAGGGCATTAGTCGTATGGTCCCAGCATGGTTTGCGGGTTCGAATCCCGTCCGGGAGTGAGTTTTATTTTGTAGATAGAACTCCCTCCCGGGGCCCATAGATGTCGTAGCTAACTTGATAACACAATGACATGGCCTAAAAAAAAAAAAACTATTTACCATTTTTATCTCCATTTCACTTTTTTTTTTTTTTTTTTTTTCATTGTATTTTGTACATTTTATTCGATACACAAAAAATTTAACATTATAAGTACACTTGTACGATGCACAATAAGAAAATTTGAAGCGTAGCACACTCAAAAAAAACAAAAAAAAAAAACTGCACTAATTCAAATACAAACGGATAAGTAATACACGTATTATGTATTAAAGCATCATAAGTGAAAGGTAAAGCATCAAAAAGGTGTGCACAAGTATTCGCAGTCTGCTCAGTGTGGGCGACAAGAATGTTACGATTTTTCGTTTGCGTTTTGGAGGGGGAAAACGCTGCATCTACCTCAGAACGTCCTGCTATAACATCACAATGTACCTTTCCAGCATGAATTGAGCCCCCTCTCCTTCGGCTAATTCCGCTGAAAAGTAATAGCTGTCTTCATTATAGAGTTTTGAATTACATATGAAATTTAGTGTAAATACAATTTATAACAACGGCAGTTATTAGAGTTTTTGTGTTGAGCTTCTCCTCTAATCCCCCCTTTGGCCGATTTGGCTGAGAATCAATATATGTCCTTAGGGAGTTGTGGATACACATATACAATTTTAATAATTCATCTACCGTGGGTTATCGTGTTCACAGACACACAAACATACACTGAAAGACAATGTTTTTTTTTTTATTTTTTGGGATTAAGAACGATTACGTAACTTATAATTCCCTATAATTCGTATAGATGGGCAAGTAAAAAATTTGCCTTCCAGTTTGTCATTTTTTGTGAAGCAATTCCGGTGCTCCAACCATGACAAGCGCGAGCCGATCCCGGCCGAGAAATCACGATACGGTTCCTCACCACCCCGGACACTACTGTAGATTATCAATTCAAAATAGACTCAAAATCATATCCACATTCGCATTACCGATTAATGGACTAATCAAATTTGATATTAATATAGTTGTTGGCTACGCAATTCATTTAGAATATTTTTTTCAAAATGAGAACTTGTTGGAAAAAATATGTATAATCTTATAAACTTTTCATGCTAATGTATTTTTAATGAGTGAGGGATTTACAAGATTAAGTAAAAGAAATAGGTAGAAGATAGACTTTTTAAAAAAGAATAACAGAGCTGCTCCTAATTACCTGAGTTATGCTGAGTTTTAGCATAAATCGGCCGGATCCTCACCAATATAGATAATATGACATTGACAATTTTCTACTAAATAAAAGTTATTCGCATATTATATGTTAGTCCAGGGTTTCGTTCCATTCATTTGTATTTGTTTTAGAAATCAATGTTTTCTATACATTTTGCTAAATATTCAATTGAAAATTATCATCTAAATTAACTTTGAAAATAAAGAGACTTAAATACAACGCAGTGTTCAAACCGATGTGGACTTACAGAATTGAACTCTCAGGTTCTGCAAAGGTTTCCAATCTGCAGCGCATCCAATCCTTCATACAATATCCTTCGTACAATAGCCAATGCTCCTTACTATGCTTCCAACTAGACCCTTCATACTGACCTCAGCATTCACTGCGTCACCGAAGTAGCTAAATCCAGGTACATAAAGTTATTTTTCACCCTGAGTTCCCTTAGTAATCATCTAGTCCATGCCTTCCATTCTGCCCCACTTCCCCAACGACTTCTTAAGCGCCAATGGCCTAGAGACCTCCTTAGTAACAGCAGTGAAAGTGAGTTATAAATGAGTGCAACTCAATGCCTAGGGAATGTCATCACTGGGTGATTTCTCCCCTCTTGAGAGATTTTGACAATGCCATGTTTTACTCTTTTATGAAATGTTCTTGTTTTATAATATACAACCAGAAAATTTCACAAAATAAAAATAAAAAACATATCTGCGCCCAGCACTCATGAAAAAATAAAAGGGAAAGTTTTTAATTTCATTATAAAAAGTTCTGGTAATGTTAAGGTTTGAGCCTTTTAGTTTGGGACGATTGGCCCAAGTGAAAAAAGTCATCGCCAGAGACCAAAGATAGCCTTTATAGTGAGAGGTGGTCTGCGATGTCTGGAAGGCAGGTGTCTCGACGAATTTCAGTGTTTCGAACGAACCAGGGTGCGGTTAGTGCCATACGGAGAACCTTGTCTTCCAATTCTCAAGATGGAAGCCTCAGTCACATTTTGGGAACGATTCCGTAGCTACATTATTATTATACTTTCAATTTTGTGCATAATTTTAAATTTATCGATCTTAAGTAGTTCAAGAAACTAATTTCAATGTTTCAAAGATTTCTATTTGTTTTATTTTTATAATTTATTCAAGAAAATTACACAGTAAGTTTCATCGTCCTCTATAATCAAATTATTTGAAAATGCCATAACTTGCGGTCCTTACGAATTTCCGGACTTAATTGGATATAAGTACCACAAGACAATCCAGTCGATCTATATATATATATATATATATATATATCGAAATTTTATTTCTCTTTTTTTTTTAATTTTCGGTGAATAATGATTCTTTCCATAATTTTTCAAGGATGATGCCATTTATGGCATCCCAAATGATTTTATTTCTCTTTATTTTAAATAACAACTACCATAATAGTGTCATAATTTTGAATTTAGACAGGATTCATAAAATTAATCTACCCTTCTTTTTACTGAGCACTAAAGAAACAATTTGATTGTTTTTATTTAATGGATCCTCAATTTTTAAAGGTAAGTGTACCTGAAAATAAATTCACTTTTCATTATAATTAGTATTATTTTTATCATAACAATAAAAACACCAATACTACAATATAAATCTATTTATAATCTACTAATCCATGTTTGTACAGTATTCAGTTCTCTACAAGTTCTTGGGATCAATAAGATTGGATTAACGGCCTGTATTACGTTGGTCATGCAATACCGGCTATCTCCAATTGACAGGTTCATATGCACTAATGATGAATGTTATATCCATTAATAATGAGTCAATTTAATTAGAAATGCGTAATTAGGTTTAACCAAAGGTAAGCTTCATTTCATTTTCCTCGACCACAAACAATTGCACACTTAGCAAACAACACTCATATGAAACCATTCGATTACTTTTTAAGGATGAATCTTGATCTTCATTGATCATCTTTGAACGAAAAATAACAACTTCAATTTTTTCCATTTCTCCAGCTCCACGAAGTACATATATAAGTTATACGAGGGATGGTCAAAAAGTTCCAAGACTGATTTTTTAAAAATTTACAAGTAACTTGTAAGGGGACAATGTTCAATAACAGTTATATAGGACTCCCCTTGGGAAGCAATACATTTTTTCCACCGCCGTTTTTACTGCTGGAAAAGAACACAACTTCTGGAATGCTGTTCAGCTCCTCTAACGATTTTTCTTTAATTTCGTCAGTTGAGTGAAATCTCTGTCCTTTTAAGGGTCTCTTGAGTTTCGGAAACAGGACAAAGTTGTTCTTTCATTTTTACTAAAAGCGAATTTAAATAATAGTCTTTTATTTTTACTACTAATTAATAAAATTTTTAACAGTTGTTTTTATTTTAAAAATTCAATATTCAGCCGTTCTCACAAAAAAACTCAACACCAGCGATTCTCCTCTTTAAAAAATAATAACTAATTTTGGAGTATCTTATTATTTACAATGTGTGTATTTTTTCACCCACTATGAGGACGCCGTTCTTCGGAGGGGACGGTCCCAACTGGTCAGAGTAGGATGATTATACTCTGATAATAGAGAATAAAACTGAAGCCCGGGCATGGTTCACAAACAAATACGATAAATCTTATATGATCTGGTATTTAAAGCCCGGGCATGAGTCACAATAACTAACTTCATTCAATCCAGAGCATTCCTCCCACCATAATTATCGTCAACTTCACAGAAGATTTTCGTATAAGATTTCGTTTACCGTAGAATTTACCAAGAGCTAATCCATTTATTATAACTTTTTTATTTCCTCTTTACCCTTAGCCGAGCTAACTTTGTTAACCCGGTGGTTTCCACCAAGAGGAGGGGGTTCCTGTCTCTTTTTGCAAGGTTAGTCCCGAATTTTCCGCTTCATCACTCACAATATTGACTCTGTAAGGCTGTTTTTTTCCCTGTCTCTAGTTAGGTTATGGCTCACTTTGAGCAAACATTGACATAATTAGGTTTCTCTTTTTACATCCATCCCTCTCATAGAGCTTAATCATGAAAAAAATCTTTTCGCAAAAAATAAAAATGATACTAGTGCACATTTCCACTGAGTGGTCTTGAGTGATTAATACATTTCAAGCGTATCCAGTCCTTCCTATCCATAGTCCTCCTCACATTTGTTGATGCTTCCGACTATGCTTCTATCCTTACCCTCCACAATGACCTCAAAGTTCCATCCGTCACCTGCTTCATTAAATCTTATTATAAATTAAATTCATAAACAGATATTAACTCTTAGATTTAACAAAATAGTACTAAAAAATAAAATAAAAAAAGTAAATACTTGAAAATATGAGGACAAAAATCATAATATTAATAAGAACCTTTATTATTGCTCTTCAATAAAGGTATTCTTTAATATTATGATTTTTGTCCTCATATTTTCAATATTTCCTTAATATCTGTTTATGTATTTAATTTATAAGTTGTATCTATAAATACCGTAGTCAATTTTTTTTAAATTTAAATAAAATTTTGATAATGATTTTTTTATAACTTTTCCGTAAGTGTCTTTTTCAGGACGACATTTTGGTACGTTTTTACGTTCCTCCATCAGGACACAGTAAAGTAAGGCGAAATATATAAAAGAGAAAGAAAACAAAAAAAAATAATAACAATTATATATAAAAAAAAATATATATATATATATATAATATGTAAATAAATGAAATAAAATAAAAAAATAAATAAAATGATAATAAAAATACATAAAAGAAAAAACCAAGAGAAATATAAAAAATTAGTATATAATATTAAACAATAATGAATAAAAAATACTAATTAAAACTTAGATTTGACAGACCTTAAGAGGATATCTGTGGAGGAACTCTGCCTAAAAAATAAAATTGAAGCTGTACCAATTATAGGAGAAATTATGTAATCGGTCAGAAATTCGATGCGGACTTTTCAACGGAATTTCATGTTTTTCGACCTCCTGATTCCAAAAATGAAAAATAAATTATTTCTTTGTGCGTCTGTGAACACAATAACACCAGATAGAATGAATGCATCGACATGAAAGTTTCCATGTGTATCCAGAACCCTCTAATAACATCACGAATTTATTTTCAGACACAAAAGTGTTTAATGTAGCTAATTTAAAATTTTTACACGCTCTATCTTCTCCCCGCTGTTTGTATCTCAGATCAAAAAACATCCTCAGAAAATCATCAACAGTATTCTTCCCCAGCACATATACACAGCACAAAATACACAGTAACTATTTGAATGAAACCACAAACTGTGTTCAGGGGAGCATGTATGATATAGAAATCTTCTAAAAATGAAGCCTGCGATACCTTTTAATTTGTTTTGCATATAATATTTTTTAACTTCTCTGACAAGTGATTTTGATGTGCACTGTTTTCCTGTTTAGCCTTAGAATATTTCAAATTTAGTATATGTATGTATACGTATGTCAGCCCAGGTTTTGACTGTGCATTATCGTACATAGTGCCAGCTTCAAATAAATAAACTAAAAAAAATATATATATTTGTATTATTTCAATTTATTTTTTTGTGCGTCAAGGTGTTCTGGGACACCGTACATAGAGCACAGGTTATACGCTTTGGTTACAAATAGGATTCCCAAGCAAATAAAGGACTAGAAAGACAAACCGGAGACAGAGAAGTAAGAGATGAGGGGGAGAAAACCAATCAAGGTTTAAAGTTGGAGACCTTGGCTGGAGGTAATAGGGAGTGGAGCGCCTTCAATGCGGTGAATATTCAGGAGGCAACCCCGCATAACACCTAACTCGAGATCATCTACCAAAGTTCCGATCGGGGAACACAAAGGATCAGGATTAGTACTCTGATTGGGGATATGTGACGGCAACATGGGTCTCTCTCTTCCCCTCTCAGTCAATGATTAGGAAGGGTACCGTAACATCTTCATATATAACCCATAATTGGTGAAATCGCCAACCACCAACAGGACCAAGATGGAAAATGAAAATGTAAAAATTGGACAAAACTTTATAGAAATATTAGTAAGATACTCTTTAAGAAATTATTAAAGTTTCGTATGATTTGAATTAAAAGAGAGTTAGTTAATGTTTGTGGCCAATGCCCGGGCTCTAACTACAAGGTCATATCACCTACTACCGGAGCGCTCTTGGACTCTACTGTGGGATTCCTAAATTTTGCCTACCCTAAATTTTTATTCACCTAGGGCAGGGGTCTTTAACGAGCACCTGACATCGTACAGACGGGACCATCGCTTAACGTCCCATCCAAAGGACGGCGTGCTTAGGTTTATTTTACCTCCCAGATAAAATAAACTAAGGGCCTCGGCCGGGTTGCGAACCCACAACCTTGAGCTCAGAAGGCAAGCACGCATACCACTGATCTACCGGCGCCCTTAAAAAAATATTTCAAAGTAGTATCCCTTAGCAACGAATTATAATTTTTTCAGAGCTCTTTTCTCGCCCTGGTGGACATAAGCCCGACTCTATCATGGGACTCCTAAATTTTGCCTACCCTAAATTTCTTTTCAGGGTAGGGGTCTTTAACGAGTACCTGACATCGTATAGGCTCGGGACCATCGCTGAACGTCACATCTGAAGGACGGCGTGCTTTTTTCACCTTCCAGATAAAAAATACGTCGGTGAATCACCGGCAATGTACTTCCCCAGAACGAATTAATCAATTGACATGTTTCTTCCTCCGAAACCAGCAGTCAACCGTTTGCCGTAAATACTCAATAGTTGAGTTACATAGCGGCTACTAAATCCTCATACTAAATTTCATTACATCGGCAGTAATTAGAGTTTTTCAATTGAACCCCCTCCCCGAACCCCTCCTTCCCTGTAGCTGATATCGCTGAAAACTTGACAGGTTGCCATATGAACATTCATTACATGGGCAGTTATTACAGTTTTTGAGAGAAGCCTCTCCCTAATCCCCCTTTTCCTTTGGTCATTTTGGCTGAAAAATAATAGGTGTCGTCGTTGGAGGGTTCTGGATTTACATATAAAATTTCGGGTTGATACATTCATTCTATCGATACACGAGTTATCGTGTTCACAGACAGAAAGATTCTTTTTTTTCATATTTGGAAAATAGAGGTCGGAAAACATGAAATTTCGTTGAAAACTCCGCATCGAAATTAGATAACTTCCTCTTATAGATGGGGAATTAAAATCTAAGGGCCTTGGCTGTGTTTCGAACCCGCGATCTTGATCTCTGTAGGCCTGCTAGCGTTTGGTCTAATGGCCAAATGATTTTGGAGGGAGAGCGAAAACTTAATTGATTAATTGTGCTGAAGAAGTACATTGCCAGTGATACACCGACAACTTTTTTTTTTTTTTGTCTTCATAAAATTTCGAATATTTATTGAGAAATGCGATAAATTTATTGACCATGTTCTGGGAGGATTCCTGTCATTTGCCAAAACTCGTGCCTTTTTTTTGAGGCTCAGGATCCTTTTTATTCATAAATTACACCTAGTGTACTCGCTTTTGTAATTTCTCTGTATCGTATGAACCGAACAGAATACAACTTTGAACTAGTATTGTTCGTGACAGTTTCTTAACCAAGTGTCTAAGGATGTAGGACGGAGAGATGTAATCTCGCCCCGCTCAACTTAGATATTATTAAACTTTTTCAAGGACAGGAACCTACTATTTTGAAGGAAACCAACTTTACCTCTTACGTCCTAGGTTTTCTTTTTTTTTTTTTTTTTTTGGGGGGGGGCAATATTGCTGTTGACATTCTTGGTAAACCTTTTTTAAAATGCCTTTACTGACATCAAGGAATGTCCACACAGAAGCTTCAAAAATATGGTTTCTAAATATTGGTTAGACCTTTGGCCAGGTCTCCATTCACCTCCTAGTGCCATATCTTGAAACATACGAAGTTGTAAAACATTTTTTTTACTTCCCCATCTATACGAAGTATAGAGGAAGTTATGTAATCGGTCAGAAATTCTATATTGTGTTTTAGCCAGGTATTTCAAAAATGAAAAAAAAAAAATCCTGTGTGCGTCTGTCTGTCTGTGAACACGATATACAATTTCGTCTCGATAGAACGAATATATCGACACGAAATTAAAAATAAAATCCTCTTTATGTAGACCTGATGAAGGGACGTAAGAACGCCCCGAAACATCGTTGGAATAAAGACACTTCCGAAGAGAATTTTAAAAATAGTTCTCTTTATTTTTATTAAATTGAAAAATGTATCTTCTTATTATAAATGTATCTATGTTTTATTTTTATATATATTATTTTTAATACTCATATATTTTTAAATATTTATTTATTCAGCTTTTATTTATTTCATTTTACTTTGTTTAATAGTTTTGTTATTACGAGTACTACATAATATTATGAAAGAAGAACAACTTGTTGGGCCCGCTCAGTTGTTGCCAGGGAGGTGTTTTTAGTGGAGTTAGAGCCGCACACTACTTCGGAGCTATGGAGGCTCCAGGTGTCTATGTGATTTTCACCAACCCACGTAAAAACAAAAAAAAAATGCTACTAATTATACGTGTGTTAGACTCAAGTAATTTTAAATCTAATTTATAAGCTATCTTAATGTATAAATTATTTTGACGTATCCTATTACCATGTATTGGTTTAACGGAAATAAATGTATTATTATTATGTTATCCGGAAGCCTCTAAGGACGACATCTATTGATTTTGAGTCAAATCAGGCAAAGATATGGAGGGGATTAGTAGAATTTAATTAAAGTGTTGACATGACATTTTATGTTTAGTTTCGACGACCAGTTTGACGAAAGAGCGCTCTGGTAGTAGTGACCTCGTAGTTAAAGCCCAGGCATGTTATAAAACCTAACCTCTATTAGGTTATACAGCTAGTAATTTCCAGATGAATGGGAGTAGATGAGCGGGACAAAACATTAACTGCCGATGTAATGAATGTAAGAACACAAAATTTAGTATAAGGTTTCGGAAGCCCTTATGCAAGTCAACTATTGGTTTTAGCGAATTTGATTTGGAGGGAGAGCGAAAACGACTCAGGAAAGCCCTCCACTCAACGATAGTGCACGAGACCATGCCCTCTTCAAGCCGTCATCCTTCAGACCATCCCTAGTCTAATTACCTAATTAGTGCAAGGGCAGGACTGACGGTGATAAGGGTTTCTTATTATAGGTCTTCTCCTACGCCTTGCCGTATCAGGGAATAGGAAAATATCTCGGGTGGGGACTAGGTTATAGGTGAGTTTCTCCCTGATCGTGACTGTTTCTAACTCAGACGGTGTCGTGTTACTAAATTCATGCCACACGAGGTTAAAATCCATGGTCCCGGATTCGAACAACGGTGAGACCATGTTACGAAAGCCCTACGCTCTAGCCCGCACGGCCACCATGGCTCCCTGTGTCAACTAAAAAGTCCGAAATTGTTCGGGATTTTTTAAAATTGTAATTATAATGTACGACTATCGTGTTGTCAATAAATTAATTGTAATCGACAAGAGCTGCTTTTCAACGAGACTGTTTCATCATCAATGGCACATCCCACTCGTATATTGTCTATTGAAATACTGGCAAATAGCTCAAAGGGATATGAGGTTTATTCACTCATTTTATGTGCTTGCAAATAAATACTTAAACATTCGCAGAATATATGCAATAGCATAAAAATAATATAAACTCAACTATTTACTATCATATAACTCAAAAAATAAAACCTATACAATAATAAAGTTATGTGCAGTAAGGAAGTAACCAACAGCCTATTAACTATGTACACAAAACTGTGAGAATACTAATTGGTCTCATAATAAGATTTATTGTATAAGAAACTATCCCTTATTATACCTGGAAACGTTTGTGTCACCTGGGGTTGTTAGCAATGAGATCTACGCAACCTACCCGGCTATCTAGAGGTTGCCACTCTCCTTCGTATTGTCCTCAAGAAGGAAGTAAAAGACTGAAAATAAACGAAATACACGGAAGAGACCTGGATAATCAGAGAGGAAAAGGATATTGCGAATAGAATGTCCTGTCATTCTCTTTTAAGGAAATAGCCCTTCGTTTTTCTTTCTTTTTCTTCTTCCTATTTTTCCTTTTCCCGAAGAAAGAAGCATTTTCGCAGGTACCTTCTCTTCATGGAAAATACTTTGCTGCACTATTGTATACATACTCTTGTTGATTATAAAGGATAACAGCAATGGCAGATCAACAGTTTTGTAAACTCTGATGCTATGTCTTTGAAGGAGGCTCCCTCAACAATTTGTTAAAGAAAATATTTTGGAGGTTAGATGGGGTAGGTCAAGAAGTATACCAATATTGAAAAATGTTGGATATTATCCTTTATCCTACTCCGTCCTGTATTTATCGGTTTTTACTTTTTATACCTATATAGTATAAGAAAGTATTATAATCGTATTTTCATTTTCCAAGATCCTCTGAACACATTTTGGCCATTTTCGCGAAGTCTGTCTGTGCGTGTGTGTGTGTGATTAGAATTTAGCCCTCTAACTCAAACGATTGTAGCTATGAACTTGAAATTTCATATGAATATGTTACATGAGATAACCCAGATCTAATTGTATTTTGGCTGAAATCGGACACGAATTGATACCTTTACTTAAGGACCTAGTATATTTTACAATATATTACTTATTAATATATAACAACTTCTAAGTTGAGGAACGCGGACATATTGTGGAAACTTGTAATAAATAAATAAAACAAACTTATTTTTTGAAATATTGTCTATTCCACTAAAGATATATATACATATATAACTACCGGTTTCGGCTTTATACCATCGTCAGGTCTAGTTATGAACCTAGACCTGACGATGGTATAAAGCCGAAACCGGTAGTTATATATGTATATATATCTTTAGTGGAATAGACAATATTTCAAAAAATAAGTTTGTTTTATTTATTTATTAAAATATATGTATATATATTGTAACGGTCCGTATTTGGGAGTACCAGGATGTTGGAAAATAAATTAAAAAATAATTGAATAATAAATGGAAAATTATGAATGTTGTATTGAGAAGGCTTTGGCATGAAGGGAGGGGAGGGGTCCCTGAGTGTGGATGTTTGCCCTTCGATGAAGTCCGTATCATCATTTTTTCATTTTTATATGGCAGCAAATTAAGAGGAGAAGAAAGAAGAGGATGCCCGCTCCAGAATGCACATCATGAACTGTGAACAAATATGTCCCGCATCACGCCTCCAAGATCATATATACTTATACAGTAATAAGTAATATATTTGTCAAAACATATGAAACACAAGCAACAACAATTAAAATATCGCACCCCCGCTTGAGAAGTGACATAACTCAAAATTCGTCAATTTTTTATTTATGTCGCAAATGAGGTAAGAAAAATGATCTCTTTATTCAGGAAAAACGACACTTCTCGGGTTCCAGAAGATTAGAAACTAGAAAGAAAAACGTCCGAGCCCTCATTACTTCAAAATAGTTATTTCAAATTACAGTAATTTTTCTGTGTCGTTTTACAGGCATTCATGATTTTTGATTTGTGTCACTTCTGAAGCGGGGGTGCAATTTTTTTCCATAATTATATTTTTTAAAAAATACAGATACAAATTAAAATATCATATTAAAAAAATACAGAAATTTTACTATCAATTTTCAAAGTACCCCCAACTATAACAACCTCCACAAATGACGCCCCACGTTTACCAGTGCATGAAATACGATTTTACAGTTTGCGAGGTATATAGATCCGCATATACATGGTAGCCACTTAAAGTTATAAGGGATAGAAAAATGAGGAATGGGGATGGGAAGGATCTCAAGAGGGGAGGTGTGAACCTGCTTGTCTTGCCACACTCAAGGTATTAATTACGTATATCTTCTAAGTTATGTAACTAAAACAAGAAAACAGACGCCCTTAGTAATTGAATCCTACTTTCAATATTTCCTGAAAGAGATTTGCCTCCAGTCCGTGCTTTGCTAAATCTCTAATTCAAGAAGTTCTCTCCCCAAGTAATTGAGTCCTTTTGTTTAAATTTGCATACCGACCCTCCAACCTAGCTTCAAGGGGATAGCAGTTCTACTGAAGAAAATACCAAATGAGCCTTGTTTTGCATAAATATCACAGAACAAAACGGAGATATCATCTCTATCCAGTGCGGTAAATGTTTTGCTAATAACTTAGCACGTGTGATAACTGCTCTACAATTATTGAAGATTCATTTACCTTTGAAAATAGTCGTAGGTAAATCACCGGTAATGTACTTCCCCAGAACTAATTACTCAATACATTTTTCGCTCCCCTCCAAAACCAGTCGACCGTTTGCGCTAATATTCAACAGTTGACTCACTTACATAGGGGCTCTTAAACCCTCATACTTAATTTTTTGTCGATAATTTCATTACGAAAGTTGAGTTTTTGAGTTAAGCCTCTTCTCTAATCCCTGTTTCCCTTTGATCGATTTGGCTGAAATCGATCGGTGTTATCTTTATAGAATTTAGGTCACACATATAAAATTTCATGTCTATACATTCATTCTATCGGCAGTTATTGTTAATTATTAATAATTGCTAATATATTAGTATAAAAATAATAATAAATATAATAGATATTGAGGGCGCCGGTAGCTCAGTGGTATGCATGCTTGCATTCTGAGCTCAAGAACGTGGGTTCGAAACCCGACCGAGGCCCTTAGTTTATTTTATCTGGGAGATAAAATAAACTTAAGCGATGGTCCCGAGCCTGTACGATGTCAGGCACTCGTTAAAGATCCCTATCCTAGGTGAATAAAAATTTAGGGTAGGCAAAATTTAAGACACCCGGAGTAGAGTCGGGCTCATGTCCACCAGAGTGACGAAAGAGCGATAGGATTTCCTGTCGATTCAATCATTCTGGTCATCGTACTCACAGGTATACATATAATAATTATATTCTAATTTTGGTTACCGAGGCCCTTAGTTCCTTTTATCTGGGAGGTAAAATAAACACGCTGTCCTACCGATGGGAAGTTAAGTTTTGGTCTCGAGCCTGTACAATGTCAGGTACTTGTTAGAAATCCAACTCTAGGACTCCCATAGTAGAGTCGGGCTCATGTCCACCAAAACTACAAAAGAGCTCTCTGGTAATAGGCATATATGAGCTCGTAGTTAAAGCCCGGGCATGAGTCATAAAACCTAACCTAACTTATAATAGATATTTTTTAATTATAATTTAGATTATTGTAAATATTTTTTTATAATTTTTCCAAACGAGTTTTTTCCTCAACTAAGGACGTGCTTACGTCCTTTCTTAGGATACCATGTATTCAATTTAAAAAAAATAATAATAATAATTGAAAATAATATTTTCTATTACTAGACATGTATATATTTTCTATTACTAGAAAATAATATTTTCTATTTCTAGACATGTTATCAAAAACCAATTTCGTCCACCAGGTTAAGTCCTAGAGAAAGAAACTTCAGTTTTTCACAGAGATACTTTTTACTTCAAGTTCGGGAAGTCGATCTTTTTTTTTTTAATTTGACAGATTTGTTTTTAGGGAGCAGAGTTGACATTAATTTTTTTTCCGCTTTCACAATGTTTATGATATTGTCTTTGAATTCTGTTACTTTTTCATTGATTTAATCTGTCATTGATAATTTTTTCATTTGACTACATTTGTAATTTATTTTTTGTTGTTATTATTTGATTGTTTATATTCTTTTATGACATTTAATTATTTTTAATTTGATGATTTAAAAAAATATATATATATTTAAACTTTCACAATTGCTATTATCTACTTGTCCATGTATTTTGGTACTTCTTTATTGATTTAATCTGTTATTTGTGAGTTGCTCTTGAGAAATAAAATTAGAATTAATTGCAGTTAAATTTGTGATTAGTAATTTGACAAGGTAATTGAATTTGCAAAAGTATATTTACAATTGAATTCATTAATTGTTAACTGCTACTTTCAAGATTAACAATTGAATTTAATTGTTAATTGCAAAAAAAAATTTGCCCAATTCTAAAAGGGAGGTGAGTCCGTTATATATGTATATTAATGCTTAAAATATATTTTTATTCTTACTTCTTCAAATTAATTATAATTCATATTTTGTACCGTCTTGGAGGAATTTGGTCAGCCTTATAATTGTGATCCTGGATATATTATTAAAATAAAATATATAACTAATATATTTATCAAATTTATATATGTATATAACAACAAAATAATATAACATTTTTCGCTCCTTGTATTTAAAAAAAAGAAAATTACAATAATATGTACAAAGAATCATTTTCGAGGGATGTCATATTAGATAGACCAGACTTTTTTTTAATAAATAAGTATGATGGATATGCTAGTAGGATAGGAAGGTGTTCAGTTTGGAGGTGTTCAGTCTGACTGATTGCTTTTGCGTAAACCAACAAACGCAGACAAGCAGCGGAGGCCGTGGAGCGCATACTAATGTCCTCGCCTGTTTATTATGCTATACCATCTCTTCTATGTTGATCTTCCCTCCCACCGCAGGACTCACATAATTCACTATCAGAAATTTGGAACTATCGGGACATTTTTCGGTTTCGCTTTTACAGTTTGTCCCTCATACATGTTTACTACATGTTTACGTCTCCCCAGCTGTAACGAAGTATTGAGGAAGTTATGTAAGAAATTCTATGTGGAGTTTTGTGTGTCTGTGAACACGATAACATCCGATAGAATTAATGTATTTTTTATGTGTATTCGGAACTCTCTTATGACGACACCTATTGATTTTCAGCTAATTTGGCAAAAGAGTAAAGGGAGATGCTTAACACGAAAAACTGTAATAACTGCCGATGTAATGAATGTACTGACACAACATTTCATATGTAAATCCAAAACCCTATAAGGACTACACCTATCAATTTTCAGCGGACTGAAGTAGATGGAGGATTTGAGGGGCTCAACTCAAAACCCTAATAACAGCAATTTTATATTTCAATTCAGAAATTTTATATTTTAATTTCAATTCAAAGCTCTGTAATAAGCTACAACTATTAATTTTCCGCGTAATCGATCGAAAGGAAGGAAGGGAGTCAGAGGAGGACCCATAAACCATACGTACATTTTACCAAGATAACCCTTATATTTATGACCTAATTATAAAATCGTTATTTTCACAGTTTGAAAAATAAAAATGTAATCCGACCTCTCACAGATTTTATTATTTAATGCCAGCCGGCTTTCGAGGTTGCCCTCATTATCAGGCACTCTACAAAAAAAAAAAAAAATTAGTAAAAAATCGACAAAATTTCAATTGTCAAAACAAGCACCTATAAATATTGACTACATGCGCTAATAAATAATTTAATTATTTCTTTATCACACTGCTCTTCGTCATATCGCCCTATCAGTCTTCTTCCTCTTTGCTCAAAACTTTTTGAAAAATTTCTCCATAAAAGACTCATTACTCTCATAACATTTCAGCAAGTACTCCCAGATCATCAGTTCGGCTTTCGCTCTCAACATTCGACAACACATCAGTTACACAGGGTTGTGAATTTCATAGCTTCTGCCTTAGAGAGAAAGTTGTATGCAGCAGGGGCCTTTCTTGACGTAAGTCAGGCTTTTGACCGAGTATGGCACCCGGGACTTCTTTACAAATTGAGGCCTTTACTTCCACACACTTACTACCTCATCCTACAATCATATTTAGCACACAGATACTTCGTTGTCCGACAGGGCTCTGCTGACTCTTCATTGCGGCCCATCTTGGCAAACACGACACAATTCAAGACGTTTACAGACGTTTCCATAGCAAATTGCATTCACACCCAAATCCATACATCCACTCACTTTCTTCACCACACTTGCCACACAATCCTTCCAGGAGATTGAAGAGGAGGTAGAACCGTGACTTACTATAATCCCAAATTACAACCCCCCACTTCTTGAAACTAAATCATAATATCCCCATAATATTCATTATTTTTAAATTTCGCCCTGAGGAGCTACCGCTGGGTAGCCTTCCTCTCTCACGCCAATCAGGGCATCAACTATCAATCAAGTCCTCTTGGTAGCTGGTTGTTGCGTAATGGCAACAGTCGCGACCAACATTATAAGACAAAAAAAAATATATATATTTCTTTATTTATATTTATTGTCAAAGTAATGTTTTTTTCTTCTTGTTTTGGCAATTCGAATTTAACGAAGAAAGCCTGTTTGCATAAAATATGTAAGAGGTTAGGTTACAGTTTTATTTTGTAACCTGTGAAATAATCACTTCTCACTACATAAGCCATCTTTATATTCATCTATTTTCAATAATTTATTTATTCATTTTTTTTATTTATATTTTACTATTATTGTTATAGAGATTTACGAACTAATAACTATTGATATAATTTATAAGCTACTTTCCAGTGTATTATTGTATAACTAGTCAGTAATCGACCGATAGGAAGACAGAACTTCATTTAGCTTTGATTTTCAGCCAATATCGCTAATCATTTGCTCATCCAGATTCTATCAGATTGGTGGTTTCCTCAAACTCAACATTAAAAGCTTCAGTTAATTTCCTGTAGATTTTGACCAAGGTGAGTTTCCACCAGCCTTTACTTCTGGACGGATTGTGCTCATAATATAGAATTTATATCTTCAAAATAGTTCTACCCGTCTATTAGTCATTATTAATCAAAGACCAAGCTGCAGAGAAATATTTAATAAACTTGAAATCCTGCCTTCGCCTGCGCTGTTTATATTTGAAACATTAATGTTTATTGGAAAAAATTAAAAAATACTAGTCATGATTGCGATACCAGGAAAGAAGGATATTTTTGAATAACTAAACGTTGCTTCTCTCTTTTTGAAAAAAGTATGACTAACGGATTTAATTTCTTTAATGCCCTTCCCAACATCTTGAAGACAATAGAAACATTCAAACTTCAACTAAAAATTGTTTATGTTACAAGAAAACAATCAATAAATTCAATAAATAAGTAACATAAAATAAAGTTTCTAAAATAATCTGATAAAGCATTTAAAAAAACATAATTTAAAGAAGCAAATTTATAAATATTATAAAATTCCAATGAATATAAAAAAATAACAATTTAAAATTTCATGGATGTGGGCATATTATTCCTGTTTCTCATCTGAGTTACAACTGGCAGGACGTAGTGCATGAGGGCAGATGAACTATCCCCTCTCTAGAGTTGAAGAGGACTCTTCTTTATTCTTGCTTATTTCATCTCTATACTTTCAAAACAAATAGTTTACATGAAGGTCAGCAAATAAATTATAGATTAGATGATAGTTCTTCTCGTAACGTCTATATTTGCTAGGTTGTAAAATACAAAAAAAATAAATAGGAAAAATAGCTGTGAAAAGTATATTATTATTATTATAATGTTTAATATTAATAATTTTTTTTTATAATATTTTCATTTTAAAAAATAATAATAATTGTTATAAAAAGTAAAAATAACGCTTCGGCGCCAAAGTGTCCCCGTGCCGAAACGTCATGGACCCCATTTTTTCTAATGGGTTATTTTCAATGGAAGATAAATGGAGGATAAATGAAGAAATATTGGAAGAGAAGGTTGTGATGTAAGATATACCAGACTGAGAACTCAGTCATAAGAGGGACGTCAGAGAGGAGGATTGGAGGATTAGGGAGGAGATCTCTCGATAGAGGTCGGAGCTGTGTGCCTCCCAGAGGCATTCAGCCCATGGAAATATCAATTTTAAAACTAGGAAAGTATCCTTATAATATGTCAATTCCTTGCCCATTCGGAAATTCTCCGATGAATAAGCTGAATTTTGTTCAAATTTGAGAAAAAGGTTGAACAATTTAAAGTAATTGAAATTCTTTTCAGAGCAGTCGGAAAGAGAATTAGACGATTGGTTTTTAGTCATCCAAGAATGCTCAAGCGTATCGATAATTTTAACTCAATTTGAGATTTATAAGCACCGGTTTTATGATAAACTCATAAGAAAAAATTTAGTGATAACCACCCATATACCCTAATGGGTAAACATAAACTGTTTGAAATTAGTCGTAATTCTAGTAATGTGGTGTAAAAACTTTGGAAGGGGGGAAAGTAAAATATTTGATATGCGGAGTCCCTTCCGTTCTCGAAGTATGTCCAAGGGCAACCTTTGGACCTTTTCCGTTAATTCAGTGCCATTCTGGAAATAAGTATTGTTAACGCATTTTTTTTTTTTTTTTTCGTTTTATTGAGAGCGCTGGTAGCTCAGAGGTAGCGTACTTGCCTTTTGAGCTCAAGATCGCAGGTTCGAAACACGGTCGAGGCACTTAGGTTTTTTATCTGGAAGGTAAAAAAAACCTGGAGCACCAAATCCCAAACCGGCACCTCCCAATCCCAAATTTGGGATTCCCAGAGTAGAAGAGTAAGTAGGGCTCATATTTACCAGAGCGATCTGGTATTTAAAGCCCGGGCACCGTAGTAATCTTTAAATTCTTTAAATCCTCAAGTACCTGACATCACACAAGCTCGGGATCATTGTGTAACGTTCCATCCGAAGGACGGCGCGCTCAAGGTTTTTTCACTTCCAATACAAAAACCTAAGGGCCTCGGCCGAGTTTCGTACCCGCGATTTTGAGCTTAGTAAGCAAAGCAAGCATACCACTGAGCTACCGGCACCCTCAATGCTTTTATGGAAAGAGAGAGATTGTGGTTTTATGACGAAAAACTGCAACAGTTATCATCGCCCGATGCTTCTATGGATACTCAGTTTCCATACTCAGAAGAATTCAGTTTTTATGGCAACAGAAAGTGCATAAACCCAGTACATAAAACGACAATTAAAGTCGTAATTTGTGGCCTATAAAAAAGCTGTTTCATTTTATTGGCATCTTAATATTGAAAATAATGACACTAAATGGAATTATTAATTACTTAGTAATTACACTCAGACCCCCCCCCCCCACCCTCCCCTTCTGATAAAATATTACAAACTTCAGCGTTGGTGGCTACCATAAAGATGGCGGGGCTGACTGATATGTTCTCCTATACCTTCTAGGACGTTTAGAAAATGATTAAAAAAGCTGTGAAAATAGGTATATAGGTCAAACAGGTCGGAAGCTGACGATGAGCATCATTGAGTATCTCAGGAGTGACTCAATTCAAGAACAAATTACCATTATAGGAGCACGGAACATGAAGCACACACAAAAAAGTGGAAATATGGAGGTGATAGAAAGTTTAGAAATAAAGTTGCGAATGGAGAGGATGCGGTCGCTTCTTTTCAATGGCGGGGATGGGATCTCTGTGCAACAAAAATTTCACAACATTTTCAATTTTTTTTTTTATTTACGAATAGGCATTTACAACTATAAAAATAATTTATCAATTTAAATTCAAATTGAATTATTAAAATAAATACAACAAGCAAATTTGCTGATAGAGAGATAATGGCATGTCGAATTGTCAAGAGGGGAGAAATCACCCAGTGGTGACACTCCCTAGTCACTGTTTTACTCTCATTTGTAAAAAAAAGTTTATAACGTCTGTGCCTTTTCAGTCTCGTGTGAGGATTCCAAGTTAGTCGTTTGTCGAGTATGAATACTAGATAGTGGACTTCGTTTTTTAAAGGGATGGGATTTTTGTTAAGATACACTGGAGGGCAGGTATATTTTCGACAAAGGGTGAAAACGATGTGATCTGATTTTGTATTTTCAAATTAACACGACTCGCCAAAAACGACAAATATGTTTATGATGTATAAGACACCGCGGCCGCGGGGGGTCGAGGAGATCGGTTCAGTGCTCCCCTCATCCCCCAATTATTTATTTTTTATTTCTCTTTATTTTTTTATTTATTATTATTTTTATTCTTATTTTTTTCAAAGAAAAGTTGAGCTGAGTTATCTGTCTATCTATCTTACTGATATTGATTTATTTTTTCAAAAATCTATAGAGTATACACAGTTTATAATAATAATATAGAGGGCGCCGGTAGCTCAGTGGTATGCGTGCTTGACTTCTGAGCTCAAGGTCGTGGGTTCGTAGCCCGACCGAGGCCCTTAGTTTATTTTATCTGGGAGGTAAAATAAACTTAAAGCACGCCGTCCTTCGGATGGGACGTTAAGCGATGGTCCCGAGCCTGTACGATGTCAGGTACTCGTTAAAGACCCCTACCCTAGATGAATAAAAATATAGGGTAGGCAAAATTTAGGACTCCCACAGTAGAGTCGGGCTCATGTTCACCAGAGTGACGAAAGAGCGCTCTGGTAGTAGGCGATATGACCTCGTAGTTAAAGCCCGGGCATGAGTCATAAAACCTAACCTAATAATAATATGGCTATAGTTTTGTCCATTTTACAATAATTGAGCGCAGCTTCACGTCGCGGATTTTTATGTTTTGCACCTAGATCCCTAATAACTTTTAAACTGTGAATTCAATATTTTTTCGAACTTTGCACAAAACTTTATTAAATTAATTGACCGTTTGTTGAGTTTTCCATTAGAAGTATTTGTTTTACATGAATTTATTTAGTCCCGAAAGAAGGAGGTAGAAGTACCTTTTTTTCTAAAAATGTTTATTGTATATTTTTCTGTTATTTATATATTTTTAAATTGTTACTTTTGATGAATTATTTTTATAAACTTCAGGTATGTTTTCTTTTTCCATTTTGTTTCCTGTTATTCACTAAATTTTGTGATATTTATTCGGTTATATTGATTCAGTTTTATTTGTTAAATTTTTATTATTTATAATAAAGATTGTCTATATTGTCGAGCCGGCTAGTCATATTCAAAAAATATAAAACTTGTGAGGAGAATTGACGTAAGCATTCAAACTACCGTGATACTTATCTTCTCGTAAGTAGCGTGTCTACTGAGCTCAAGATCGCGGGTTCGAAACCCGGCCGAAGCGCTTAGCTTTTTTTATCTGATAGTTAAAAACATTGAGCATGAACGTTAAGCGATGGTCCCGAGCCTATGCGATGTCAGATACTCGTTAAAAACCCCTATCTTATATGGTTAGGTCCCTAGTACACATTAGCCCCTCCCCCCAACCCCTCCCCCAATATATATAGTATAATATATGTTGTTTTTTGTGGAATTAAACATTACAAAACTTGAATCGTTGTTTTTATTTATCTTCTCACTATTGAGGGCGCCGGTAGCACAGTGGTATGCGTGCTTGACTTCTGAGCTCAAGGTCGTGGGTTCGTAGCCCGACCGAGGCCCTTAGTTTATTTTATCTGGGAGGTAAAATAAACTTAAGCACGCCGTCCTTCGGATGGGACGTTAAGCGATGGTCCCGAGCCTGTACGATGTCAGGTACTCGTTAAAGACCCCTACCCTAGATGAATAAAAATTTAGGGTAGGCAAAATTTAGGACTCCCACAGTAGAGTCGGGTTCATGTCCACCAGAGTGACGAAAGAGCGCTCTGGTAGTAGGCGATATGACCTCGTAGTTAAAGCCCGGGCATGAGTCATAAAACCTAACCTAACCTAACCTCTTCTCACTATTTGAAAATAAAATATAAATGTTATTTGATGAAGGTTAGTTATTCAACCTAACCTGAAAATGTATACTTATGTATATACCTAGAGAATATACATTATTTTATACTTCTTTTGAAAATTCATCTAAAGATCTTTGAAAAAAAAAGTTCATTCTTGAAGCTCGTTTAAAAGATTTTAATCAGCATAATACTTTCTGTTACACTGCGAAAGAAGTCAGGTACTATTCACAAAGAATATATACAGGTATATATTTCCTTTTTTGACACAACTACACAAATATTGCACAACCTAAGCTAAACTGACGTTGAGAAAAAATTCGGGGGCAGTAGAGTTTTTCTACTTTTGTGATTATTTACTTTGAAAATTCAAAGCTGAAATTTTTGTCGAAGTTGAAAAATTTTAAAAAAAAGTTAAAGAAATTTCAGGGAATCTGATGTGTTTCTCAAACGTCCCAATACATTTCTGCGATATGTATAATATAGTAAAAAACTAATAAAATAAATAAAAATAAAAAATTGTGTTGGCTTTTATATTGTCTAATTCCTAAAAAATACGTGCATAAAGTGTATCGGTTTTGGCTTGCGCCATCATAAGCACAAAGATCAAAAGTGACATTTAAATATGCTAGGTGGCATATTTATACAATCGGGTTTACTGAGATTACCTACGGCTGTGATACCCTATATTATGTCATATAGCCCTTATTACTTATATATTATTATGATCATAAATACTTATATTCTTATTTTCTTTATATTTTCTTGGTCTCATTGTTGTATCTATTATATTAAATTATTGTCAACTCAAACCCCCTCCTCCCCCCCCCCCCCCCCAGGAATTCCCTAGGGGACAGTGTCACATGTTTCGGTAATCTCAGTAACTGAGGATTGTGTACAAACGACAACCTTGCAAACTTAAATGTCACTTTCGAACTTTATGCTTACGATGGCGTTAGCCGAAACCGGTAAACTAAGTACATATTTTGATCGAATTTCTAACCGATTACCTAAGTTTTCATATACCTTGGTATAGCTGGGGAAGAAAAAATGGGACAATAATATAGCTAAATATAATACAAATGCTTAATTGTAGCATATAATTGCTGTAGCGTTGTTGACATCTCAGCAGATCGTATACATTTTTCATAGTAATAATAAGTAAATATATCCTATGAACATGAAAAAAACCTCACCCAAATCGGTTCAACGTGTAACAGTTATTTGGGTTCCTCAAAGAAACAAACAAACGTTCACAAAAGTGAAACACATGATCTCCCTTTTCTTGTCGTGGGTTAAAAATGAAAACAAAATATCAAATTTTTAATTGACACCGCCATTGTAACTGAAAAAAAGGCAACATATGCGTTTTTCTTATGAATAATGATCTGCGACTTCTGATTCCTCGTGAGGTTTACTCAGGCCGATTATTGTCAAAAAAATAATAAAATGAACCCGAGATGGCTTTTCTGGAACCTTATATGGGGGTTGGTTTTTCCACACAAGCAGAATTATCATCTTGTAATGCAGTGTCTCATTTCTTGACACCCTCTAATTTTAAAGAAATTTCCAACGAAGTACCTATATGACCACATCTGGAACCATTTTGAGTGCCGGATGTTACTTAACCGTGCCAATTTGTCGAAATTGTTTCAAAGATTTCGGTTTGGATTTCCTTTTCTAAAAGGGTCCCTCTCCCTCCTAAAAATATTTTCTACAATCCATCTTTTTCGAAATTTAATTCAATTATAACTCTGGACTGAACAGTTTTTTTTTTTGTTTTTTTTGATTTGATGATTTGCGACCGAAAGTTATTATGACTGATTCCCAGGCTTTAACTATGAAGTTTTATCGCTTATTGTGCGTGCGCTCTTTCGTCACTCTGGTGGACATGAGCCCGACTCTATTCTGGGAGTCAGAAATTTTGCCTACCCATGTTTACTCACTTTGGGTCTTTAAAGAGTACCTGACATCGCACAGGCTTGAAACCATCGCTTAACGACCCACCCAAAGAAACTTCCCTGATAAAAAACCTAAACTTTTAATGTAATCGTCAAAATTATGCACCGTCTCTTGTTTTATTATTTGTCTGCTAAGCCAGTTCCAAGTTAGTGGCTTCATGGCTATAACGAGAGTAGGCTGTACTCAAGTCCTGTTGACCTAGTTGACTTGAGATTGTGTCAACATCAAGCACAGTTGCATGACACTCACCCATAGCAAACCAGAATAAAAATAAATAAAAAGGACTGTCCCAAGGTAAAATTTCAAGTCTCCTTAGTCCATTCAGTGTCCCTTCAACCGTGAATCCATCCCTTTACTCCTCGTTGGCTCCCACTTTTATTCTTCTTGTTGAATTTTATTCTTTTTACCTTCCCAGCTATACAATGTATAGGGGAAGTTTTGTAATCGCTCAGAAATTCGATGTTGAATTTTCACCGAAATTATATATTTTCCAACCCGTTAATTCAAAAAAAAAAAAAAATCAGTGTGTATGTGAACACGATAACTCCTCATAGCATGAATTAGAAGAAATTATATATTTATTGTGTATCTACTATAATCCATAAGAACGAGTAAAGGATTCATGGTTTTTAGCCCAAAGAAGGGAGAGCGAAAACTTAAATGACTCCAAAAATGACACAAAAAATATCTGTCAAAAATGTTTATGTGTTTGTATGCCTGTGAACACGTTAACTCCCTATGGAATGAATGTATCAAGACGACATTTTATATGTGCTTCCAAAGCCCTATATGGACAACCATCATCATCATCCTCGGCTCTACAGCTCCATCCGAGCCTTGGCCTCCTCCAGAGACTTCCCCCAAGATTCCTGTCCAGCGCCAGCGTTCTCCAGTTTTGCAGCCGAAGGTCCCCATCGACTGCGTCCATCCATCTCTTCCTGGGACTTCCTCGTCCTCTGTTACCCTCCGGGATCACTACCATCAGTCTTCGTGGGGTTTTAGCCTCCGGCATCCTTTTTAGCCCATTTAAGCCTCGCCAGTCTTATCACATCTGTGACCTTGGGCTCTCCAATATATACATGCCGTTCTCCTGGACCGAACCTAGGATACTCCGCAGAACCTTACTCTCGAATATCTCGAGGCTTCTCTCGTCTGCTCTGGTCATCGTCCAGGTCTCTGCCCCACAAGTCAGGACAGGCCTGACCAGAGTTTTATAGAGCTGCACCTCTGTTGGCTTGGTAAGCAGTCGAGACCTGAAGTGACGCTGGAGCCCATAGTAGCTTCGATTGGCCGCAGCAACTCTCCGGTCAATCTCCTCTCTCTTTTTGTTGTCGAAGCTGACGTATGAGCCCAGGTATACAAAGCCTCGGACAGCCTGAAAGGACAACACATATAAAATTTCAGCCTTATCAGCCATAAGAAAGGGAGGGGCTTAAGGGGGAGATTTGTCACAAAAACTCTAATAAATGCCGTAATAAATGTATTGACACGAAATATTATATGTACATTCAAAGCCCTCTAAGGACGACAGCTATTAATTTTCAGCGAAATCAGCCGAAGGGAAGGAGGGATCAGAGGAGGCGGACTCGACCCATAAACCCTAACGATTGTCGATGGTTTGATTCTATCAACATAACATTTAGTGAAATCTTAATTGATTAATTCGTGCTGGGGAAGTATATATCCAGTGATTTTTTTTGTCTCATTTGGGGTTACATGAACGGAAGTTCGTGGAAAATGAAAAAATCCCTAATGCCTTTTTAAGGACTTTCTGGCTCGAGACTCCATCTTCCTGGATTTACTTACTCGATGAGTTTTATAAACTTTCTTAATGCTTGCTGATTTCCACCCCCTGCTGATAAGTAGCACTTTGCTCCTAAGTGGTATTGTGTTAGGAAGGGCATTGTTCCCGTCAGTAAGCATTGAGAATAGCATGTCAGCAGTAACGTAATGAGTCCATGAATGGTTCATCAAAATCTTTCACCTTTTGTTTACAGTCATTACACAATTAACTAGTGCGTTCGTTAAAATTAACAAATTTACTTTATAGTTTGATTGTGACTCATGCCCGGGCTTTAACAACGAGGTCATATCGCCTACTACAAGAGTGCTCTCAAAATGAGTACAAATAAAAGTTGTAGAGAAAACTGAAATGAAGATTTTATATCAGGTCGCCCGATTTGCGAGATAAATGCCGAATACCGTCCTAATACAGTAAACCCTCCTTAAGAAGAACTAAAGGGACCAGAAAATCAGCAGTTCGTTATGACGAAGTTCTAAAATAATATCCGAATTAAAAACAAACAAATTAGTAGGTTAATATGTATATAAAAACAAATTTTTAAAACAACGCAATATATTATATTAAAACATTAGAGGACCTGTTCTAGTTACAGAAACACCATACCTAGTTCAGAAAGACTACATAGAATCAATCACATAAATAAAGAAATACCGTATATGAAAAGAACAATATGTATAAAAAAAATACAAGAAAAAAACAAGAAAAGCAAAAAAAACCTCATAATTTGTATATTATACTTACACACATTATGGTTTAGGTTGATATCTTTCTTTAACTCGTATGACACGAAACTAAAGTGGAATTTCTGCTAAGTAAACATTGCCAAAAGGAGGAACAACTTAATGACTTTCTCTTAAAATTGAAAATTTCAGCTAGAAATGGAGAAACAACTGTTTTCCGAGTCTTTATACTTACTCGTATGTGTTTGTATTATGCCTTTCGAATTCGTTGTAACCGAGATTTTTCCCATTTGGGAATCCAGATGTATTTCATAGTTCGTATTAACCGAGTTATTTCGTTATAATGAAGGTGCTTTGAGAAAATCAATGCGTTTTTCTAGGGGATTATATTAAAACTATTATATTAACTCAGGATTACCAAAGCCTACCGTACTGTCTCCACCGCTGCACTGCAGGTGCTAGCGGGTGCCCCACCCGTAGACCTAGTCTTGGATGGAGCGGCTGCCCCCGACTCTGGGACGTAGGAAGAACAGAACCCCCTAAAAGACCCCGAGTTCATTCGGCGTAAAGCGCCGGAAACCAAGAACGACTGTGGACAGTAGCCGGTCCACAGCCGAGGAACCCGTATTTTTTTCCCCCCAACGCAATGGGGTGATGTGACCGACCCCCCTAAGGGGGTCAAGAGCACCCACAAAAAAAAAAGAAAAAAAAAAGGGATTAAATTTTGCTTCGCTTTAACGAGCGGTTCGTTTTATCCGAGTTCGTTGTAACGTTCACTGTAAACCTTTCACCGACGACATTTATTTACTTCTTGCTCTACCCCAACTAATCTCTTTCAAAATGTTTTGTTTTCCTCAACAAATTTCTGGAAGGGTACCTCCGTTAAAGGAAATGCTTCAGTGCCCCACAAAACCGCCACTCTCTAAGATATAGATACAGACTTGATTCGATATTCAGATCTCTCTAACTGACTCTTTAACTGATTAGAGTTGTAAGTTGCTTCTGTTGTGAGTTGTCTCCGGAATTAACAAGTACCACTTTATATATTCAAAGATTGCTCAAACTCTGTCCTGTCTTCCTCCTTTATTGAATTATAACGTTGAAGACTTTATAATGCCTCAGTTAATAATACAATAACAAGTTGAAGATGTTGATTCTTTGGGCAAAAACACAAAACTGGCCCATCTTAATCACTCAGCACTTCAGCTCCAGCAAACTCAAAACAAAAGGTCATTAATTCCTATTATCCAGCGACAAACAGAAATACTGACTTGTCACAATATCTCTCTTTTTACGGCTGTCCTCTATGATAAATTATCTTTAATTTTCTTGTATTTATGTTTTCTGTATTATTTCTATGTATTGTAGTACAAGAGGGATCTTTAAAGAAAAATATTATTCCAGTGAAAATCCGAGATCGAGTTTTCGACAGAATTTAATGTTTCAAGGTAACAATGAACTTGAAAATTGAGATCAAAATGTCACACTACAAGGTTTACGGAATTAATACTGAAAACCGTCTTATATTGTTTTTTTTTTCGAAACCTTTTTTTTTAGAGATTTGCTTGATTTACGCGAAAACTGTAAGTCCTATCAAAAACTTAGTTCTTACCAAAAATGTTCCGTATTAAATTTGCCGATAAATGATGTAATGAATGTATCGACATATCATATTACGTCAATCCAAAAGCCTATAAGTACGACACTTGACAATTTTTAGCCGACTCGGCATAAGGAGATCGCGAGGATTGTACTCATAAACTCTAATTACTGCCTATGTTTCGACTCGTAATTTTATATGTGAATTCAGGCCCAATAAGAACGAGATGCGTCTATTCTCAACGAAATTTGTCAAAGGAAAAAAGTGGATCAGAGGAGGAAGCTTAACTCAAAAACCTTAATTGTCGGTAAAACAATTCAACACGAAATTTAGTACGAAAATTCACAGTTCTTGAGTATAACACCTATAGATTTCCAACCAAATTGGTGCATTCAATTCAGAGAGTGTGCGAAAGCTTATTTGATTAATTAGTGCTAAAGTACACTTACTACCGGTGATTCACCGACTTTTTGTATTGGGAGGTATTGAAAAAATATGAAATTACGGTAAAAAGTGAAAAAAGGATTTCTGCCCGGACCAGATCTAACTAGTAGTAAAACAAAAGTGACTCAAAATGCAGGAGAACAGCCTCGTGGAAGGGCGATGATTTTTTCCATGTGATAAGATGAAACAAACGGAATGGGGTCATCGCGTGAGCTAGACAAGACCGGACATACTCCCAAATTGTGGAAAATGGAATATCTACCTGCTGGTAACTGTGTTCATGAAAGCTTTCATAGAACCTACTTACGGAAATTGAAAGTCATGGTGGGATATCGCAACGAGGGAGTGTCTGTAGCATCAGGAACTAACCTTGTCGATTTATAAAATAAAATGTGTGACTCAAGCCCGGGCATTAACTACAAGGTCATGTCGCCTACTACCAGATCACTCTTTTGTCACTATGCTGGACATGAGCCCGACTCTACTATGGGAGTCCTAAATTTTGCCTACCCTAAAGTTTTTATTCCCCAAGGGCAGGGGTCTTTAACGAGTACCTGACTTCGTACGGACTCGGGACCATCGCTGAACGTCCCATCCGAAGGATGGCGTGCTTAAGTTTATTTTACCTTAGGGCCTCGGCCGGGTTTCGTATCCGCTATCTTGAGCTCAGTAAGCAAGCACGCATACCGCTGAGCTACTGGCGCCCTTTAAACTCAATTATATACAATGTTATAAACTAATACAATGAAAGTATCGATGTGTCTTCGAATTTTGTAAGCTATTGAAGTTTAAAAATAAAGAAAAACATGTTTTTAAAAATATTGTCCATTTCACAAATAATATTTAATCCTCAGCCACGACTTAATAAATACTAAGTGGAAGTTTACATTCCGGACTGTCCTTTCTCCAGCCCTTACGGGGTTTTTCCCTGTCCTTTTTTTATACTGTACAGTAGAGTCTTAAAAACAAGGAAAACATTTAAATTACAATTTTGTCTCAAATTAATATCTTAATAATAAAAAAAAAATTCAAAATAGTAGGTATCAGTCCTGATTAAAATAAAAATATTTATGTTTATATGAAATAAATAAAAAATGACAATAATAAATATATGAATAAAAATAAATAAATTTCCTTTTTGTAATGCTACATTCTCAAAACTTTGTATTTTTATTCATTATTTATTATTGTCATATTTGATTTATTTCATGTTTATATATTTGTAGTTTAATCAACACTGATACTATTTGAATTTTTATTTTTATTGTTTTCCAAGTTTTTAAGACTACTGTATGGGAGAGAAGGACAGGGAAAAAAACCCGGAGAAGGGACAGTTCGGAATGTAAACATCTAAAACTTCCATTTCGTATTTGTTAAGTTATGACTGAATATGCAGCAATACCGAAAGTTCTCATATATTTTTTGTAAAATAGACAATATTTAGAAAAAACATACGTTTTTCTTCATTTTTTATTATGTGTTTCTCAATATCTCTACAGAAAATGTTAAGTATTATATAGAAAATATCTCTTGATTTGACTAATCATATGGAAGTCTAGACAAATCAATAGATACCGGATGCCATGTTGAATTTAAAATTCTTTCAAAACTCTGTTCCATGTATCTATAAATAGTTTGATACAGGTCCTAACCATTCCGTTTACATTTGAACATTTTTCATACATTTGAATATTTTTCATATTTTGGTCTTCCCATACATTTTCCACAGAACAAAAAACAAAAAACAATATTTCACATTTTTCCTAATATTCAGCCGGCATTCAGACCAGTACTGAAAACATTCTGCAACTAACGAGCATGAATTCGTTGGGCAAGAGAAGTCAGTTTGTTGGACTTGAATAGTCGATCTATGAAAGCGAAATTTGCTGATATTATCAGTAGCGCAGGATTCGTTATTCCACTTTTAATAACTGTTTACTTTTCGTTCTGTACTTATCATTGCTGAATTTTAATTGTGTATGAATAGCAGAGGGATGCGTCCACGCAAACATTACTTTTGTATCATTATTAACTACATCTGACTGCAACATTATTAACTCCACTATAGACATAGATTTGAAAATACGGGCAGGGGAGCCATGGTGGCCGTGCGGACTAGAGTGTAGGGCTTTGGTCGCATGGTCTCACCATGGTTTGCGGGTTCGAATCCCGTCCGGGAGTGAGTTTTATTTCGTAGATAGAACTCCCTCCCGGGGCCATAGATGTCGTTAATTAGTTAACACATTGACATGGCTAATATGCACCGTACAGAAGGCCAAAAAAAGAAAAAAAATCGTAAAATATATTGACTTCAACATTTCGTATTTATGTAAGCAGAGCGTAGTGACCTGTTATAGATCTTATAGATCATTCTCCCCACTCTCTAATTCATTTCACATCGATATTACTGGGCAAATGCAAAAAAAAAAGTAGTCGCTGAAATTTGACAACTTCGAATATGAAATTTCATGACGATATATTCATTACATCGGCAGTTATTCATGGGTTAGAGTTGAGCCCTCCTCTGATCCCTCCTTCCCTTCTGCCGATGCCACTGAAAATTAATAAAATTCGTCCTTATACAGTTTACAATTCACACATGAAATTATTTTGTTCTGTGCCAAAATTAGCAAAACGGAACACTTATGGAATCACTTTGGTGTCCGTCGGGCCAGAAGGTCACAGGCGATTTTCTCTCAAACTATTCGTCGTAATAATTTCAAATTTAGCATGGAGATAGTATGGTAGCCCAATTATGAATCGTGAAATATAAAAAGTTGAATTTTGATTCTGGGGGTGGTTAATTTCAGGGAGTAAATTGGGAAATTTAAAAAAAAAAACGTTTTTCAAGGGCATCGTGCAGGGTGTCAAATGAAAGATTATTGAAGCACGAATACAACAATATATATGATGTATTTTTCTATCCTTTTTTGTTATACATTTTTTGGGGAAAAACGCTTAAAAATTGGTGTTCCTGACCCTTATCACCAAAAGGATTGCTCAGAAAATTTTTAAAAAAATCATGAACATTGAGAATTGGGTGTAGATTGAGCCAAAATTATCTGGATTCAAAAATTCCTGCGCCATCGTTATAAACAATTTAATTATTTATTTCCTTATAACTGGGGGGCTGATGGCACGGAACACTAATTGTGAAAGTATAGTTTACACTTGACCAATTTAATTTTTTTCATTTTGTCGGAGTATCGGAAAATATGAAATTTTGGTAAAACTCAACTTCAAATTTCTGACCGATTACATAACTTCTTCTACACTTCATACAGCTGGGGAAGTGGTATACATATGTACCTTCAATATACCACAACGAGAGGTACGTTATATTTTGTGGTTTTAGGAGCAGAACGCGACTAATTGCGACTCAGTCAATACGAGGCACGTTCTCTTGATGAAATAATCCTCTGAATTAATTGATCGAATACAAGTGATATCAGTTAATCCACTGTATATTCAAACTTCTACACGCCTTAGAATATTGGTTAATAAATAAATAATAATAATAATATTATAAGCAACCCCTTGCATAGCAACACATTGAAGGGTTCCGTTGGTTTATTACTTTCCCAACTTATGTAATCGGTCAAAAATTCATGAATTTCATGTTTCCTAATCTCCAGATTCCAAATATGAAAAAAAAATCTGTCTGTGAACCCGATAACTTCCGAGAGACAAAACATTTTACATGTGAATCCAGAACCCTTTAACGACGACACCTATTGATTGTCAGCCAAATCGGTCGAAAAGGAGGAGTCACAGTACACATGCATATAGCAGGAATAAATTCTTGTATAAAAAAGGAAAAATAAAAGGACAAAGCGTAAGTACGACTTGAAAAAAACTGTTTTTAGTTCTAATAACTGACCAGTTTAAGCTTCATAGAATAAATAGTTTATTACGATACATACTCGTATCAACTTCTAAGTTGAGGAACGTGGACATATTGTGGAACTTGTAATAAATAAATAAAACAAAGTTATTTTTGAAATATTGCCTATTCCACCAAACTGGAATTGACCGTTTGATGTAGTTTTTTTAAACCTAAAAATGGTTAAAGATATGAATGTTACTAATTCAATTTTTCGGATACATCAACTGGATTTACTAGGAGTAAGTGGTTTCTATGCCACAATTTTGTAGTGTTACCAATACATTCTTATAATTTATACAAACTTTTTCACTTTGTCAGGTAATATCTATGGTCACAGGGAATAAGTTGTTAAGTCGTAAAATGGCCAAAATGAGTTAAGTGTACTGTGATCATCTCCCAAGCCATCTGCGCACTGTGAAGAATCTAATACTTTCGGAATTATAAAGATGTGGGTTCTTTGTATCTCGTAAATTGTGTACGTTCTCGGTTAAATCAACAATCTACTTCTTTGAGGAATCATTCATGAGATAACTGCATTTAACCATGTATTCACTACGGCAGACTATTCCAAGTGAAGAGGGCGTTTTCGGTTAAATCAACTTTGGAGAGGCATCATTCACGAGTATTTCAAAAAATATGGTAAATAATTAGGTAAGTGTGGTCAATAATTAGGTAAGTGATGGGGAATGATTAGGCAACTAAGGGAAAATCCAAAAAAGGATTAACAATATTCATTTTCATTCACTCACATATTTAGAAGGTATGTGATTAATAATGATGCAAACATAATTTATTCCAGAAACTGGATTTATACGATTAATGCAAAAGTAAAAAAGTGCTGCCCTGAAAAGTTACGAATTTAGACTTACATTTATTCCCTGTGACTATAGATATATAATATGTACATAGATATATGTGGAGAGATATAATAATGTATACACCCTTAATCCCCAAGAACTTTGTACAATCTGCAATAAAAATGAATTGAAAAACGTATACCACCTGATAATATCCTGTCCGATATACTCCCCCATTAGAAGCCACTTCCTGCCTCAGAGTATCAGTATAGACCGATTCAACTTTCATACATTACTCCTGGCCCATAATAAAAATGATATCTCAAATATTTTCTATTATTTGATCAGCGCTCTGAAACTTAGATCATTCATTGTTAACGAATAATGTATTTCAACTTACATATTATATTGATATTCAATACCTAAATCTCCACTTCATATTTACTGTCTGTGTTACATTATTATTATTAATTTGTAATTACTTATTTTATTTATATTTTTTTAAATGTATTCATGTTATTTATTCAGTTTGTTAAAGGTTTCTTTATATATGTCATTATTGTTTTATATGTGTATTCTTTTATATGTGTCATTATTATGTTAATATTGTAAATGTAATGGTCACTGACTCCATTGTACAGGGGTGATCCCTTTAAACAATACAAGTTATATTATTATTATTATATGTACATAGGCAGTGTTAATGAAATGTGTTTTGGTGGAGTTCAATGTTTTTCAATTTATACCATTTTTCAAATGAGCGCAGTTCAATAAAGGAATATGTGGTGGTTTACGATGGCGCAATTCAATACCGGCCTTGCAATGTCAACTAGGCCTGAACTGCGATTCTGTCATGCTGCTTGCCAATTTCATTGATCTGAAGTTTGGGAGATGATTCTAACCTTAGCACCTCAGACTCCCAGCGTCCAGATCACTAGGACCCTTCCTACCCTGATGACATACCGACATGATTAGAAAGAGCCTGTGACTGGTCACCAGTTAACCTCATCACTCACACCACATGAAAGGTCCAGTCACTACAATCACCACATTTATCACCTTAGCCAATCAACGTGTCCTTTGACGCTTTTAGATCAGACACATACTTTCTACCACCACATTGTCATAGGTTTCAATCAGCGGAGGGCCTCTAGTTTCTTCTGGTGAAGAGGAATATCACTACTTTTCCCACATAATATTCTGGATCTAGTCTAGATTTCACGTGTATCAGCCATTTGTTTCGTCGTTTTGTGACTCCTTTGTACATAACTGTGTGACACTTCCTATATTCATAGTGATATGGTAGAAAGGTCTTTCGGGAGAATACAAATAGAATATTTTTTTTTTGTTTGAATAAGAAGACAACCGACTAGAGATAATTATCAAAAACTGGGAAACGTCGAACTCAAGACATTCCTATACGCTTAATGTATAGACTATGACAAACGAATGTTTTTCCCCATCTTGAGAAATGACGATGCTTATCGATATATTTTTGTTTTCGATAATTACTACTTCGATATTTCGTATCGATAACATTTTTTTGTGCGTTTCTAAAGCCGATGTGTGTACTTATGTGTTCATAGCCGATAGAGAGAGACTCGATTTCCCACTCCGATATGCATAGAAAGATAATCCGTTGTGCAGTACTGTATTATCCATTCCCGATTCTCGCTTAACCGGCCTAACCGGTAACCTTGTTGGGGATTGTGACAATTTATCGACGGCTTCCACTTTCGATACTGATAATGGGAAAAAAAGCCCGAAACATTTATATATCAAATATATTCTGAATCCCATAAGTTATGAGAATAATATAGCTGATGTACACTATATATTAATATACTTGAAAATTCCCTTACACAACCCATCTCACATAAAACATTACGGTGCTAAAAACCATGCAGTTAAGCGCCAAAAAAAACTATTCCTATCCCATTCCCATAAAACATTATTGAGGGCGCCGGTAGCTCAGTGGTATGCGTGCTTACTTGATGAGCTAAAGATAGCAGGTTCGTACAATGGAAGGTTATATAACTTAATTATTGGGGGCCACCATGGTGGTCGTGCGGGCTAGAGCGTAGGGCTTTGGTCGCATGGTCTCACCATGGTTTGCGGGTTCGAATCCCGTCGGGGAGTGGGTTTTAGTTCGCAGATAGAACTGACTCCCGGGGCCATGGATGTTGCAAATAACTAGATAACAACTTCATAAGAGACATGGCTAATATGCAAAGGATATAAGGCCAAAAAAAAAAAAAAAATCACTTCACTATATCGAAGCAGGTCGCAGAAATAGTTTTGCAGTTTATAGATATATCCATAATTTGCGTCCCGTTATTATTGTGTATCAATATTTCGATACATAGTATCGATATTTTCTATTCGATACACATTGCTATTAAAAACTCTATTCTCTTTTCTTTATAAACTCGACTATTCTCTTTGCTGAAATTTGAAATCATTAGTTCGAAACATCGGGTATTCGGGTTTTTGATTTGATTCCCCTCCATCCCCTGTATTCCTTTCGGCCGATTTCGCTGAAAATTAAAAGGGGTGGTATTCATGGGGTTTTGACTTTTTTTTACATTCTTAATTTCGTGTTGATACTTTCATTACATCTGTAGTTATTGGGCTTTTCGAGTTTAGCCCCCTCCCCTAGTCCTCTTTCAATTGGCCAACTTGGCTGAATATTGCATAGGTTGAACTGATTATTCCTACTAAACACGAATTGTAAAACGAATCTGAGTTTGAAGTGCCGTAAAATGTTGCTTATTCTATACACTGTACTGATACATTGTTCCGAGAGTTAATATATTACTTCCCTTTATTTTTCACTAAATTATTTATTGGTTTCTTCTGTCAATATTAATTTTCTGTTAAAAAAAATAAATCCTTGGAGAAAGTCTGCTCAACACTTAATATTTTTTACTCTTGGATTCTCTGAAACGAATTCAACTGAAATATATCCATCCTACTTGGGTATGTATAGAATGATAATCCAAGCTGTGAATATGTAAGTGTTCAGCCTATGCTTCTTCTCAAAGCGAATTTACGACAAGAATATGTATGAATACGTTGACAGCTCCGGTTCCTGAGGGTACTAGTTTGAAAAAGTTCCATTGTGTGAAAACTGCTTTGTGAGAAAGAACCGAAAAGCGGACATTTCCTAATATAGCAAGTTATGCAGTATTTCTTTTTGGTCATATCGCCTATTACCAGAGCACTCTGGTGGACATGAGCCCGACTCTACTATGGGAGTACTAATAATTTTGCCAACCCTAAACTTTTATTCCCTAGGGTAGGGGTCTTCAACGAGTACCTGACATCACATCGAAGGACATCCCATCCGAAGGACAGCGTACTTACGTTTATTTTACCTCCCAGTTAAATAAACTAAGGACTTATTAACTCTTATCTGACAAACATGTGATTAGTAATAACAATTCTATTAAATTTTTTTTTTTTTTTTTTTTTTTTGCCTTTTATTTATAAAGATACAACTGTTGCTAGAGTTCAACAACCAGCATCTATGATAGTACGTACAGATATGTTGGCGTGAATGGCATGTGAGAGGAAGGCCACCCAGTGGTAGGTCCTCGGGACGAAAATTTATCTTAACTAAGAAAAAAATAAATAAATAAAAATAAATATATAAAATAAATTAAAAAAATAAAAAGGTATTTGAAAGACAATTTTGATGGATGGGTAAGAGAGATGATGAAAGTAAAGGAAAATAATGTAAAAAAAATTATTAATAACGAATATAATTCAAAGTGTTGGGTTTTGTGGTAAGTGTTGTGAAAATAATGTTTGTATTTCTGGGTTTGTATTTGTACACCATCTCATTCAAATCGAAAACTGGTGCAACATATGGAAAATAAAACTTAATACAGAAAAATCACAGCACATCACATTTTCACTTCGACGAGAAACATACTGTACGATACCTAGGACTGACATTAGACCGAAGACAGACATGGCCCTCACACACATCTCACACGAAACACGCTGAACCGTCGACTCAAAATACTTTACGGACTTCTAAATAGACGATGAAAATTCGACATGACACAAAAACGGAACTGTTACACTTACTTACATACGGATCACAGATATGCGGTTCAGCAAAAACATCCAACATCAAACGAATTCAGGCATTTCAGTCAAAAACCCTCAGACTGATAACACAGTGCCCCCCATACATAAACAACAGAACACTTCATAACGATGTCATGATACACAGTACCCGACACAATACAATCTACTTACCTACGGTTTTTTAGAAAACTTTACACAAATAAAAAAATAAAATGGAATGAATAAATACATACTTGAAAATATGAGTACAAAAATAATAATTTTAATAAATACAGTAGATAAAGTTTTTATAATTATAAGAATAAAGATAATGTTCTTAAAATCTTCCGGAAGTTTCTTTTTCAGAACGATATTTCGTGACGTTCTTACATCCCTTCATCAGGCCACTATAATAGTGAGACTAATAATTAGTACGATACGGCATAAGAATGTATACATTAAGATAGGTTATAAATTAGATTTATAACTATTTGAGTCATGGTGGCCGTGCGGGCTAGAGCGTAGGGCTTTGGTCGCATGGTCTCACCATGGTTTGCGGGTTCGAATCCCGTCCGGGAGTGAGTTTTATTTCGTAGATAGAACTCCCTCCCGGGGCCATGGATGTCTTAAATAATTATATATAACACATTGACATGGCTAATATGCACCGTACATAAAGCCAAAAAAAAAAAAAAAAAAAAAAAAGTATATTGAGAGTGTTTCACCTACGATCTTTTTTTTCAATATCTAGTAATTCGTCGTAATCCAGCAGTACGCTAACCCAATGTATGTCGAGTTAGCGAGATTATACTATATTATTATAAGAGAAAATGAATAGCTCGCACACATTCAATTATAAGTTGATGTACATTCAGCAGTTATTATATTCTACTGCAGTTATGTTATAGTTTATTAATTATAAATAATGTAAAACTCATGATACACACTAAGAATTATACAACTTCCTAAGGCTATGAGAATAGTCCATGGAATAGAACAGAAATGGGAAATAGAACAAAATTCGATGCCATTGGACTGATTCTATTATGACAACACTGAGATTAGAGATTGGAGAAGAGTTTAGAATAATGATCAAAATCCGAGATAATTGCATATTGATCAGTTAATGGTGTTGGCCCAATCAAAATAACAATCAAACGAGCAACTCTCTGAAAAACTATGTACCTAACTACTTTTCTTTCCTCCTCAAGTTCTACTTTTCTGACCGCTTCTTAAAGTCGTCAGAGTAATGAACATTCTGACTACGTGCTTGTTGAAGCGGGGGTTCCTTAAGAAAGTGTCCACGGTCCCATCCTCTACACACTGCTCATATTCCTAGAAGTCTTAACACTCTCTCCTAGCAACCTTTGCCGACGATATAGACATTCTTGCCTCGAGCCAAAACCCTACCGCAGCTTACCAAAATCTCCAACAACACTTTCTCCACAAAAAGGATTGGTGTCGGTAGTGGCGAGTGAAAATCAACGTAGAGAAAGAGAAGTGTAACCATCCTGTCCTCGGATTTCCTTCAATAATATTCCGATTCCTGTCTCCCATCAAATCCGCTACTTTGGATTATTTCTATACCGACGACTGACATGGAACCTTCATACACGACTAATAAGACAGGAGCTGAACAGACGGTTTTGTCTGCTCTACCAGCTGCTCAGCAGACATTCCAGACTTTCTATTGAAAACAAACTAACTATTTACAAGACAATAATAAGACCTATATGGACATAACGACTCGAGCTATGGGATTGTGTTAAGCCATCTAACATCAATGTCCTAAGAACAATTGTCAATGCTCCCTTCTTTGTTTCCAATCATTACTTCCATAATGGGAAATTCCTTTTGTTATTGACCTCATCAAGTCTCCTAATTCCACTCTAACCTTTCTCTCCATGTCAATCCAGTTGCTCGACTCTTGTCATCCCCCGAAGACTGAAGCGGCGCTGGCCGAGCGACCTGCTACTATAATTTAGCAAAAATATTTAGGGTGTGCCGCTTCTCCCTCAGGTACTCCTCCCACCTTCAGCTCTCCTTCTTGGTCTGCCTTCACTGCTGGACAGTGCTCTGGCGAGTTGGGAACGCGGGGGAATCACTCGATCCTCCGTGACCTTCCCTACCTCCATTAAGTTGGAGGAATGGGATGACAGAGAATATTTTATCTTATTTTTATTATTTATATATTATATTTTCACTTCGTTTTGTGTGTATTATATTGTTTTGTGTAATTAATTTGTTATATATATATAATATAATATATTATATATATATTCCTGACTGAACATTTTTGCTCTTTTTGTTTCAGGTAAGTTGTTCTGAAGACAAAATGTGCACCCTGGGATTTTGACATTTCAACTAAATTATTCTCAAAGGCAATCTCTCTACGCAAGTAAGACATTTGATTATGTACCTGTTTATTATACTGGATGTATTTGAATATGTCAGATGGTTCCTGGGTATAAAAAATGGAACTTCTAAATTTTTCCGAAAATAAATTTTACTTTAATCCTTTGCAAAAAAAAAAAAAGGAAGCCTTATAGCCCCAAAACTGTAGATCTGCCATTGCCGTTATCCTTTATAATCTACAAGAGTAGGTATACAATAGTGCAGCAAAGTATTTTCCATGAAGAGAAGGTACCTGCGAAAATGTTTCTTTCTTCGGGAAAAGGAAAAATAGGAAGAAGAAAAAGAAAGAAAAACGAAGGGCTATTTCCTTAAAAGAGAATGACAGGACATTCTATTCGCAATATCCTTTTCCTCTCTGATTATCCAGGTCTCTTCCGTGTATTTCGTTTATTTTCAGTCTTTTACTTCCTTCTTGAGGACAATACGAAGGAGAGTGGCAACCTCTAGATAGCCGGGTAGGTTGCGTAGATGTCATTGCTAATAACACGATATCACACAAACGTATCCAGGCATAATAAAGAATAGTTTCTTTTACAAGAAGTCGTGGGAGTCCAAATAGGGGTGTAAATCTATGTTTTATTCAGAACGGGTTTCGCATTTTCTGCAACAGGTTAAGGAAAAAATAAGAGAGAGGGGGAATAGGGGGTAAGTGATTTGTCATTCCCGGAAACTGGTTTGAAGAGTTACCATGCACCCCTTTGCTCATTATTATTTTTTCTTGAACCTAATGCAAGGAATGCAAAACTGGTTGTGAATTAAAATACATTTCAAGAAGAAGACAGTAATTTTTATTAATTGTATAATTTCTCTAGTTTTTCAACACTCCCTTGCAATGTTACTTACCTGACCTCTGTCTGTCTGCAGAATGAATGCGAAATGGAAAGAAAGGTCTCATATTCCTGGCTACTCAGATTTTTGTTGTTAATTCTAAAAAATACATTGATGAAGAGTCGATTTCGGGTCGATTTTATGAGACTTCATGTGTGAAAACTAATTATATTGTGAAAAATTGAGATGCTCGGAAAAACGGAGTATGTGGTGAAGGGGCTCCGCAGAGCCTGGTTCTAATAGGTCCTCTACACTTTGGGACAGGCAATGGCCGAATCCTGCTGGGCCACTGTGTTGAGAGGGGTTGGCTTGTGTTGGTAAACGTTGGCGTTCGGAGCTGTTTTTCTACTGGTCCTAGTGCTGGTCCAAGATTTGGCCATGATACTGGGCCAATGGCTGGGCCAGTATGTGGAGCCAAGGTCCAAGCCAGCGCCGCCATTACGCCAATATTGGTGACCAATGGATTGGTCTAGCTTGGCCCATAGTATAGAGAGAGGGGACTTAAGAGTTCAACCTTTCTCATTGTTTAATTTTCTTCAAACGATGCCGACGATTCTATTCAATGCACGTGAACGTACAAAATGTCATTCCCTTTATCATGACTTTCCAAACTTCCAAAATCAATTTTTGATTCAAAGCATTTTTTAGAATTAAAACAAAAATCTCGGTAGCCAGGAAATGAATTATACGAATATGGGACGTTTCTGAATGTCATTCCCTTTCGGTTTAATTCAATTATTTCATGACTGTTGAACTTTTGACCTGACATTTCACCAGAAAGTTACAATTTAGATGAAAATCTTCATTCTCTGGTAAGGTGGAGGGGGGGGGGGGGGGGGGGGTAATTTTACTTCCCCAGCTGTACGAAATATAGGGGAAGTTATGTAAAGGGTCAGTAATTTAATGTACTCACGAAAGCCGGTGATACACCGGTGACATCAATTCAGGCGGTACGAGGCCCCATGAACAAATGAACACCCAATTTTCCAAAATTCCTCAAACGGTTGAATCCTGGTAAATTATGAGTTGTGACACATTTTTTACAAACCCAGCTATTCGATGTATAGGTTAAGTTATGCAATCGGTCAAAAATTCGGTGCGAAGTTTTCAACAGAAAACACAACACGATAACTCCCGATAGAATGAATGTATCAACATGAAATTTTATTTGTTGTATTCAGAACCCTCCCTCAGGAAGAAATCTATTGATTTTCAGCCAAATCGGCGTAAGGAAGGGGGGATGCTTAACACCTAATAACTGTCAATGTAATGAATGATACTTAACATCTTTTGCAGAGATATTGTAAAACACCTAATAAAAAGTAAAGAAAAAACGTGTTTTAAAAAAAATATTGTTTATTTTACAAAATATATATATAATATGGGAGTACTTTCGATATTGCTTTTTTATTTTTATTCATATATTTATTATTATCATCTTTGATTTATTTCATATTTGCATATACATTTGTATTTTTATCAGCATACACTATTTCAAAAATTTTTCTTTTATTAAGTTTTCAATTTGAGACAACATTTTATTTTTAAGGTTTTCCATATTTTAAGACATAGCTGTACAGTAGGGACAGGAAAAAACCCGTGGGGGCTGAAGGAAGGGTACCGTTTGGATTGTAAACTGGTTGAACTTCCATTTAGTATTTGTTAAGTCGTGGCTGAAGATGGTAGGAATACGAAAGTACTCCCATACTATAAATATTTTGTGAAATAGACAATATTTTTAAAAAAATACGTTTTTTCTTTACTTTTTAATGTAATGAATGTATTGACACGATATCGGTTGTGAGACATTTTTAGTTAGCTATATCGGTCGAATGATTTCAAGATTGCAAAAATTTTATCAATTCCCTCGGTGACAGTTCACCGTAATTTTTTTTCTTATTGTTTTATGTTTAATGATAGTCTCTTGAAAAAAACAACTTTAACTTCAGGTAAGATTATAAATTGTTTGAAACAACTTTCTGGAGAAATGTATATTTTCACAAAACCAAAAAACTTAATGTTTGAGTTTACTGAAAAGATCGAAATGTATTTAAAGTAGGAAATTAGTTTGAGGGAGTTAACTTAATACGGTCGGAAGAGGGCCGAACCCGGCTTGAATTTTAATAAGGAGTCAGATATCTAACCTGCTACTTTCTCTCCGCGGATTTTATACCGAAATTATATTTATACTATACTTTTACTTGTGAAAGTTCACCAGATTCTGAAACTTTCTTAGTATTGAAGGCCTGGTTCCCTGAGGCTTATGGAGACTTGTTGGTAGTAGTTCCGGAACTTATGGAGACTTGTTGGTAGTAGTTCCGGAACTTAACTTAAGTTCAATTTTAGTCGTTTCATTATTTAAAATATCTGATGCGACCTCTTTTACAGTTTTACTAACCCCCTCCTCCCTTTCAAATTCATTTCTCCCTCTTTTCAAACTGCTGGGAATTAGTCAATAGGACTAAGTTTTCGAATTTATTCCTTTATTGGAAGGCGGGTATAGGAGACTTACTTGTAAATAAGTAACACGGTTATCAGTTTAACAATATATTTTTTTATTTAGTTAGTTATTGTGCCTCATGCCCGGGCTTTGATTACGAGGTCATATCCCCTTCTATCACAGAGCTCTTTCGTCACTCTGGTGGACATAAGCCGACTCTACTGTGAGAATCCTAAATTTTGCCTACCCAGGTTTAATTAGCTAAGGACGGTCTTTGACGAGTACCTGAAATCACACTGGCTCGGGACCATCGCTTAAATCGAAGGACGGCGTGCTCAATTTGTTTTTACCTCGACAATTATCTGCCATCATCAGGTGGTTAATATAAACATACATACACCGAATTTAAGGACCACCGAATAGTCTCGTTACAATTTTCTAGGCGACAAAAAAGTCGATTTTTTACATTGTGTTGACAAGGTTCCACACTCGATTTGTTCGAAAAACTAGAAAAATGTTTTAAAGCAAAAATAGATCTTTGTTTGAATAAGGTAACTCAATTTGATACCCCCTCCATTTTTCTTGAACTATAATCATATGATGATTTATTTTTTTTTTATGAGATTTGTTTTATTTATTCAAATATTCCTTGAGTTTTCCCCAGAATTTCTTGTTTTCCAACTCCTTGAATCCAATGTTGAAAATAAATAAATAAAATATATGCCTATGTGTATGTGTTATGTGGACATATCTCCTGACCGAATGTACATATAAATCGATACAAAAAAAATGGATTCAGAGATTCCAGAGTCTCTGTTAATATAACTCCTGATGCGTTTTGAATGTATCGAGTTCTTTAGTCGATACAAATTTATCGTCCGGGGGCATATATAACTTAACTAGGAATGGCAAAATTCTGTACTCTTCTGTGAACAAACCAGGGTCTTTAACATGTATCTGGCATAGCACAGGCTCGGGACCATCCTCTAACGTCTCATTCAAACAGCGTGCTCAAGATTTTACCTTCCAGATATAAAACCTAAGGGCCTCGGCCAGGTTTTGAGCGTTCTTGAGCTCAATAGGTTAGCACGCCCTCATTTGAAGCTCAGGTTTGAGCCTCAGAAACGAACAACGCATGTAAGTGTATGTATGCCCCGTACGGTGGCCTGAAGGTGATATAAGGAATGAAATAAAATCATTGACTCTGATGTATAGGATGTAATCAAATTCAACTTTGCCTAGAAGAGGGGTGTGAGCTTATTGGAAAAGTTTTTCTATTTTATGGGCATCCTCCTTGTGTGTCTGCATAAGTTCAGAGAAAGAAGAATGGGCTATAATGTAAACTTATAGTTGTTTTAAGGGACTCCCATATCCTTAGCTCCTGTGATGGAGATACCTCTAAATAATTGTTACAGATGTATCAATCCAACGATAATTAGTTATTAAGACTCATGCCCGGGCTTTAACTACGAGGTCATATCGCCTACTACCAGAGCGCTCTTTCGTCACTCGGGCCAACATGAGCCTGACTCTACTGTGGGAGTCCTAAATTTTGCCTACCCTAAATTTTTCAGGGGTCTTTAGTGAGATATACAGGCTCCGGACTGTCGTGTAACGTCTCATCCAAAGGACGTGCTTAAGTTTATTTTACCTCCCAGATAAAATAAACTAAGAGCCTCAGCCGGGTTTCGAACTCACGACCTTGATACCACTGAGCTACCGGCGCCCTCGAACCAGTTTCGGCAATTAGCCATCTTCAGGTGCTGAAAATGATTAGAGAAGGAATCAAAGAAATGGATGCAACGAGTCCTTCATTGATGTGTCCATTTCTTTGACCCCTTCTCTACTGGGTTCTCTGAATCGGTCAAAGGGAAGGCGGATCAGAGAAGGGGGCTCGACTCAATTACCGACTTGAGATTGACTTTGGAGAGAGTGCGAAATCGTAATTGATTAATACGAGTTAGGGGAGGGGAAGTATATAGCCGGTGATTATTTGATTTTTTTTATTATTATTTTCCTTTTTCTGAACAATGAGAAAGAAATTCCTTTTCCAAATAGGTTACCTCTAACATATACGTTATTAGTTAAATTTTCTTATTGTTTCTACTGTCTTCAAGAAGTGGGGAAGGGCATTAAAGAAATTATTTTCTTTATGAGTTATACTTTTTTCAAAAAGAGAGGTATTTTGATGTTCAAAATTGTATGACGTATCCAATTACTAATTTATGGTTAAACATAAATATTATTATTATTATTATAACAGATGAACAACCAGCCCATTCCTGCATCCGACACTGTCCTATATCTAGGACTTTATTTAGACAGACGTTTAACTTGGACAACTCATATCAGACTGAAACGCACAGACCTCAAAAGACGATTTGGACGACTGAAATCAATCATCGGACGACGATCGACATTATCGCTTGAAAACAAACTTCACATATACAACACTGTACTAAAACCCATCTGGACTTACGGCATCGAGATATGGGGATCAGCCAAAAAATCAAACATACAATGTCTTCAGTCAATACAATCCATTATACAACGCCACATTGCCAATGCCCCATTTTACGTATCCAACCTCACTTTACATAATGACCTCAACATCCCATTTGTACCTTCTGTTATCAGGACACGATATCAAACTTTTCACGACAAACTCCATCATCACGCCAATGCACTTATACAAGAATTATAATATAAGATAATTATCTACAAACACCCTCCCAACCAATCCACCACGACGCCTCAAGCGGATATGGCAGAGGGACCTGCTCCAGGACTAGCCTAGACTCCGCTTCGGTCACGTACCTCAGAAGTACAGCCACGCACCAGACACTGCACTATTTATCGCAATTGCTAATGGCAAATGTTATGCCGTTGTAAATATATAAATAAAATTATAATACATGTAAACAGGATTGATGTTTATTCATCAAAAGGTATTTGCGTCCAGTCTACTTCCTTCTTAAAGGGCAGCGACTTTAACCATTCACCCCCTCATCCCCGACATTCCCAATCCTTTCTCTATCAATTCGTCATATATTCTTTTCCTCTGCTAACCCAATATAAGTGACTTTCTCCGCCCCGTAGATATTGGCGAGGCTCCGATGAGGTTACAGATATCTCCTCTAAAAGCTCTTTGAGAACGGAACCTAGCCTCTGACAGAGGTATAGAGATCGAAGTGGAGCTTTTCACAGATATGAGGTGTTTCTTTGCGGTCTTTGTCATTCAATATTTCTCAATATGAGCACTAACATCAGAATCAAATTTTGAATGTAACAGCCCACCATTCAAATCTAGGATAATGTTTTCCCTAAAACTCTAAACAAAAAAAGTGGTCAATGAAACGCTGACAATGTACTTCCCCAGAGCGAATTAATCAACAAAGTTTATTCTCTCCCTCTAAAACCAATTTACCGATTTGATTTAGACTCAATTAAGGACTTCTGATTCATCACACTAATTTTGTGTTGGTACATTCGTTACATCGACAATTATTGGGGTTTTTGTCCGCTCCTCCCTCTCCTAATCTCCACGTTTTTTTGGACAATTTCTGGATACACATATAAAACTTTGGACCAATAAATACATTAAATAGGATTTTATTTTTGGTTTTTGGAATAAGAGTGTCGAAAATTATGAAATTCCGGTGAAAACTCAACCTAAAATTGCTGGTCGATTACATAACTTCCCCCTACACTTTGTATAGCTGAGGAAGTAAATTTCCCTTGTCTGATTATCTTTGAACATGATAATTTCTGATAGCATGAATATATCGGCAAGAAATTGTATGTTTATCCAGAACACCATAAGGATTTTCATTGAAATCGGACAAATGGAAAGGAGGGGGAACTAACAGAGGGTGTTGTACTGAAAAACTGCCTTTTTAAATAAAGATTTAAAGTGAATCCAGGACTCAATAAGGCGAGGTTCAAATCAACAACTTTTTTTTTATTTACTTTTGTCTTTTCGGTACCAACACAGATTCGGACTTACTTACAAACATCCATAGCTACATACAGAAGTTTCATCAATGAAATAATACATACGAAGAACTACACTCGAGCTTATACGGCCAGCACAGCCCTTATTCAAAAACCCTAATAACTGTCGATGAACGAATATATCAAGAGACCATTTATTATGAGTATCCAGATATCCCTGGGTAAAAATTCCATTGATTTTCAACTAAATCCTTAAATTGGTTTTAGAGGAGCAATGACAACAGTTTATTAATTCGCACTGGGGAAGTACATTTCCCGAGATTCACCGACAACTTTTTCACTTCCTGCGCTGATTCCATAAATGAAAACATATTTCCTATCAGTCTGATTTAAGTCAACTATTGATTTTTAACCAAAACAGTTGATTCGTTTTGACGGAGAACGAAAATTTAATTGAATATTCCGTACTGGGGAAGTACATTACGAGTGATTCACAGACGACTTTTTTCAATGAGAAATATTACCATATATACTTAGAATGTTTAAAAATGAACTTGAAAAGGAACTCCTTAACGTCAACGTTTGTTTGGGGTTGGCTACAAAAAAATATAAATATTTCCTTGTGAGATGTTTTAAACTCCTTCCCTGGAGATGGTATGCAATTACGGAGAACTCTAAATCCTAGCAATCAGTGCCAGACCTCCTCACCTCTTTTTACCGCTCTACTTTCTCCTAAGGCAATAATTCTCTTTCTTTGCCTATATTTCTTACCTTACTTGAGATTTTTTTTTTTCTATAAATAATAATATTAATTCATCTACTGAAAAGCAATTATATTACTTCCCCAGCTAGACGAAAGTATAGAGAAAGTTACCTAATCGATCAAAAATTCGATGTTAAGTTATCATTGGAATTTCGTGTTTTCCGAGATACTCTATTCCAAAGATGAAAAAAAAATTGGTATATCAGTGGCATAAATGCCTAAAAAACAATGGTTGACTTAAAAATGAATTTCTGAATCCTCATACTAAATTTCGAGTCGATACGTTCATTACATAGACAGTTTCTGAGTTGAGACTCCCTCCTCCAGTCCCCCCCCTTCCCAACTGCCGATTTCACGAAATATTAATTGGTGTCGTGCTTATAGGGTTTTGAATTCACGTATAAAATGTCAATACATTCAATACAACGACAGTAATTAGTATTTTTGGGTTAAACCTGCCCTCTCCCTAACTTTCCTTTTCCTTTGGTCTATTTGGCTGAAAACCAATAGGTGTCGTCCTCATGGGGTTCTGGATATGCTTTTAAAAGTTCATGTCGGTATATTCATTCTGTTGGGAGTTATCGTGTTCACAGATACCTTTTTTTTTTTGGAATCAGGGGTCGAAAACATAAAATTCCGATGAAAAGTGAACATAAAATTTCATAACTTCTCCTTTATTTTGTTTATAGCTGGAGAAGTGAAATTGCCTGTGTCTGTGACTTCCGATAGAATGAATATATCGACATGAAAGTTTAAATGTGTATTCAGCCCACCTTCATTTCCTTGGCGCGCCGAGAGAGCTCGGGCTAAATGTGAGCCGATGGCTGTATTACTGTGTGCCTGGAGCAGTCCCCGGCGTAGGGTTAAAGAGCATTATTTTTTCTCCGCCAGTCTGTAAAAAGAGCAATCGACATTTAATTTTATACATGCTTCCAGTACCTGATAAGGGTGACACCTGTGGATTTTCAGCAAAATCGGCAGAAGGGAAGCCCTTGGTCAAAGGTGGGGCTCAACAAAAAAAAATGTATTAACTTATATAACGAATGTATCAACACAAAATTTAATATGAGGATTCAGAAACCACTATGTAAGTTAAATATTGAGTTTTAGTCGATCGGCTTTATAGGGAGAGCGAAAACATAATTGATTAATTCGTGCAGGGGAAGTACATAACCAGTGATTCATCTACGACGTTCCTCTTTAGCTACGCGACATAAACGACTTATGTTTGCTATTTAGTTGTGCTGTTGGCAGGGGGATGTGTCCGGTGGGCTTTGAGAGATTCAGCGGGTATGAGACCTATGTAAGACCTCCTAGAACACCTACTTGACTGATAGTTCTAGCGACCACAACGTCCAACCAAAGTGGTTGCCCGTTTCCACCAAATCAACATTCCTTCTCCTTACATCGGTAGCCTTATAGACCCCGTTTTACTTCCACAACTATACGATGTATGGGAGAAGTTATGTTATCAGTCAGAAATGGGATGTTGTGTTTGTAGCAGGATTTTACGTTTTCCAAACCTCTGTTTTCAAATATTATAAGATACATGTTTGCCTTTGTGTGTGTCTATGAACTCGGTAACTACCGAAAGATGGAATGTATATACATCGACACGAAATTTTATATTTTTTATATAACATAAAAACAAATTTTCAACAGATTTTGGGAGGCTTAACACAGAAACAGTAATAACTGCCGTTGATATGAATGAACTGACACAAGAATCCCACTCATTACCATAAAGCTTGCATTCTTTAGCGCAACAAAAAGTTTATCATGTATTGTATAATGCTCGAAACACATGATGCCTGACTATAAAATTGGCCATCTTATGTTTCCTATTTTGTAATTTAATCTTTCTAATAACCAATTCTGGTTCAATTCTGGTAGTAATAAATTCTTGCGGAAGAAAACATCTATTGGTTTTGCCCCTTGAAGCTGAAGCCACCCTAAGCTGGGAGGGCCGAGACATCAGATGGAAGTTAAGGACATCCCTCCGCGCCGTACACAAATATTTTCTTATAATCTACTTTCACGAGGTATAACAAACGAGAAAGAAGAAGAAGTAGAAGAAAAAAAAAGAAGAAGAAATATTCTCGTGTACTTTATCTATATTTTTTGAATTTTCTTAGTGATTAAAAAGCTGGCAGCTATGTTAGAAAATAACCACGGCGTTTGACAAAAACCACACCTTTCCACAAAATAAAATTGCGAAAATATTTTTCAACGTCTGTGACATACATACCTAGTAGATCCAGACGAAAAGTAACAACTGGCAGGTCAAGTGAAATGTGAACTGTACTACCTACGAATGCGTTAATTTATTTTTGTGAAGTATTTATGGTTTTTGCTTGGCGCTATCTGTTGATTTTTGGCTAAACTAATTCGATTAGTTTACTCATCCCTGTTCTAGAGGGTGCACTATACCTTATCTAGATTAGTATTCCTCTAGCTTCCAGAGAAGTACCATCCCGCACTCAGTTCCGTGGTTCATGCCTCTAGCTCCCATTTGTAGTTTTATGATTTCTGTCTCCTGCTGCATCCAGACATCTCTCCAGATGTTCACCTATTGAAGATACATCTCCAGCTATCATTGACCATTGGCCAATATAACCAGAGAACCTTCCTGTTTTGCAACGAAGAATTACAGAAAGTTATTTTGCCCTTTTAATATTATATCTACATCGCAAACTCTTTTTTTTTTTTTTTTTTTTTTTTTTGGATTTATTTATTTAAAGCCACAACTATGCAAAAAAAATGCACAACCAGCGGCTGGGCTGACAGGTAGGTACTATACAAAAATAATAAAAATAAAATAAAATAATAAAAATAAATATGACATGAGAGGCTTGAGAGAGGAAAAACACCCAGCGGTGAACCCTCATGACATCACTTCATACCAGGAGATCTCTATGCCAAACTCTCTTTAATCTTCTTGGGGGATTGTGGGGTAAAGTACTTAGGATTTTGCGAACTTCCGGATTGGTATGTAAGTAAATTTTGGTGTAGAAACGTTGGTATAAATGTTTAATGCTAGTGTCTATGGGTGTGTTGTTCAAGTCGCGGTGTAAAGTCTTGTTGCTAACGTATGGTGGGCATTGCGTAATCAGTCGGAGAGTCTTGGATTGAAATATCTGTATTCTTTTGATGTTTGAAGTCTTGGCTGTACCATATATTTGTAAGCCATAGGTCCAGAGAGGTCGGAGAAGATGAGTATAACAATTTAATTTTTGTCGAGTAGATAATTTAGAACGCCTATTCAAAATACTGTACAATAGTCTAAGTCGCCGGTCTAGTGTGAGTCGTGTCGTCCGAGTGTGAGGGTTCCAAGTCAGCCTTCTATCGAGGGTTAATCCTAAATATTTTACGGAAGAGGTATGGGGTAATGGCTGGTTTTCAAGGAATACTGGGGGACAGTCACCACGGCGGAGAGCGAATGTTATGTGTTGACATTTTGTGGTGTTAAATTTAATTTTCCAAGATTTACTCCAAACTTCAATTTTGTTGAGGTGTTGCTGTAGTATGAGTGAAGTGGTGTGAGGATCTGTGTGAGAGGCTAAAATGGCGGTGTCATCTGCGTATGTGGCTGTTAATGTGAGAGGGTCGGTGGGTAAGTCGAAGGTGTACATGGAGTATAATAGGGGGGCTAATATTGAGCCCTGAGGCACGCCGGCCAGTATGGGGTGGCAGGAGGAAATAGCTGAGCCCTGACGGACGGCGAAATACCTATCCGTTAAGTATGACTGGAGAATAAGATAATATGTATGGGGTAGGAGGGGTTTAAGTTTATATAGAAGTCCCGCGTGCCAGACCCGTTCAAAAGCCTGAGATATATCCAGGAATGCCCCGGCTGCATAGAGTTTTCGCTCTAATGCAGACGCTGTGTAGTCGACAACTCTGTGCAGTTGGTGGGTGGTGGAGTGAAAAGAACGAAACCCAAACTGGTGATCGGGAAGATGAAGTGAAAGGATAGAAATGAGGCGTTTATAGAAAAGTTTTTCAAAGATCTTGGAAAGAAAAGAGAGAAGACTGATAGGTCGAAAGGAAGAAGGGTCATTCTCAGGTTTGTTTGGTTTTGGGATCATGGTGATAACAGAGTACTTCCACTGAATGGGAAAGTATGTTGTACGAAGTATGGAATTGTACAGAGTTGTCAGAAATACAACAGCTTTCCGAGGCAGCCGCTGGAGAATCTCCGCTGTTATCAGGTCATAGCCCGGGGACTTCCTTCTGGGGAGATTTTTAATTTCGTACTGAACTTCGGAGGGTATGAAGGCTTTTGGCGGGAGGGAGATAGGAAGGGGTGTGTCTAAGAAATGGTGAATACGTGATTCATGAGGGATGTCTGAAAGATCGTGATGAGGTCTGAAAGTAGATGAGAGATGCGCAGCAAACAAATCGGCTTTCTCGTCGTCCGTCACGGCCCAGGATCCGTCGTTCTGTCATCGCAAACTCAACATACCATTCTTACACGAAGTCTCACAACACACGATTGGCCAACGACCGTTGGCCGCCGTCCAATAACTGCCGATGTAATGAGTTTATCGACACACAATTTAGGAGCCCCTATAATAAGTCAACTGTTGAATATTAGCGCAAACGGTCGACTGGTTTTAGAAGGTCGCTTCCCTAATTTAATTAATTACTTCGTTCTGGGGAAGTACATCACCGGTGATTCACCGATGTCTATCTTATTTAGTTCTTGCCCTGCTCTCTACCCCATATAAACTCATTCAATATTCTTTCCTCAACACTTTTCTGGAAGGAGGCCTCCCTGCAAGAAAAAGTTGTAGATCCGCCATTGTTGACAACAATTAGTTTGATTAAGGTGTAAGAAGTACGGATAGAATTACACCACAATATATTGGGAGTAAAGAGCCGGATTAGAGAGATAACAAGAGTAGAGAAAGGGCGGTAGAGGGGAGGTTCTGAAGAGGAGGAGGAGGATGTCCAATTAGTTAACTGTGTAGGTCAACTTTGTGTTTTGACACAGTCACATAATCACTCTTGTTACTTCTACTATCTCACTACCACCACAACACAGTCACATAGCCACTCTTGCTACTTCTAGTGTCTCACTATCACCACAACACAGCCACATAATCACTCTTGTTACTTCTACTATCTCACTACCACCACAACACAGTCACATAGCCACTCTTGTTACTTCTAGTGTCTCACTACCACCACAACACAGCCACATAATCACTCTTGTTACTTCTACTGTCTCACTATCACCACATAGCCATAAACTTGGACTTTCGATTACAATCGATTTTGTGTTGAAGTGATTCATTGACGATCTTTTTTAATCTCAGTCGAGACCCCTGTTTAAAGAGGCTGGAGACCAATAGCGGGAGAGGAAAAACTGACGCCCGACGCGTTGAATTTCCGACCGTGATCACGTACGTGGGTGTGGGGATTGGGCCGGGATTCAACGTCACGCCCCACGCTGTTTCCATCAAGGATAGGAGAACAGCTACCTTTAACGCTCTGAGCTACCTAGCCCGAGCGACGGGGGGCCTCGGCTACTCCGCATATAAAACTATTTACACCGGGGTTTTCGAGGCCATAGCAAGGTACGCCGCTGCCGGATGGTTGGTTCACCCCACCAAACGACGGCGTACGTTGCTACTACAAGCTCAAAGAGCAGCCCTCCTCAGGATTACCAAAGCCTACCGTACTGTCTCCACGGCTGCGCTGCAGGTGCTGGCGGGGGCCCCACCCATAGGCATAGTCTTGGATGGGGCCGTCGCCTCGTACTTCTGTAGACGCGGCTTACCAATAGAGGCATACACGGACGTGGCCTTGCGTCAACCCCTGGAAGGGGAGATGCAAGGAGGGGCGAGACCAGAGCGCCTGAGGGGCATTGTCCAGGAATGGATCGTAGAAAGATGGCAACAGCGTTGGGCGCGATCGATAGATGGCCGAACAACCTTCGCCTATTTCCCGGACGTCCAGACGCGCCTTGACTCTCCATGGGTACAACCAGACCATTGGACGTCACAGATGCTATCAGGTCACGGCGACTTCAGCGCCAAGCTCTTCTTCTTTAAGCGGAAGAACAGCCCTGCCTGCTCGTGTGGCGGCGCCGAGATTGCAGAACACGTAGTTCTCGAATGCCCGCTATACGACGTGCCCAGGGCGGCGCTGATTCGCCAGACAGGATCGTACATGGGACTGGACCTGCCAGGACTGATGACAGAGGCTGGCTACCTGGCTTTTGGTCGGTTCGTCTCCTCCTGGCGGAGAATCAAGAAAGCCTACTAACCCGGTGCCGGGGGCCCCACCGACAGGCGTGCGGCGGCTGCCCCCGGCTCCGGGACACAGGCAGAACAGACCCCCGAAAAGATCCCAAGATCACTCGGCGTAAAGAGCCGGAAGAACATAGGGTGATGTGACCGACCCCCTAAGGGGTAGGAGAACCCAAAGAAAAAAAAAAAAAAGCTGGTGATGTTCACGAACTTGGACTTTCGATTACAATCGATTGTGTGTTGAAGTGATTCACTGACGACCTTTTTTACTCTCAGTCGAGATCGCTGTTTAAAGAGGCTGGAGGCCAATAGCGGGTGCTATAGCTGGTGATGTTCACGAACTTGGACTTTCGATTACAATCGATTGTGTGTTGAAGTGATTCGCTGACGATCTTTTTTACTCTCAGTCGAGATCTCTGTTTTAAGAGGCTGGAGGCCAATAGCGGATACTATAGCTGGTGATATTCACGAACTTGGACCGATTACAATCGATTGTGTGTTGAAGTGATTCACTGACGACCTTTTTTACTCTCAGTCGAGATCCCTGTTCAGAGAGGCTGGAGGCCAATAGTGGGTGCTATAGCTGGTGATCTTCACGAACTTGGACTTTCGATTACAACCCTTCCAATGGACTCGGGAAAGAAAACGAAATTTGACATAAAAAAGGTATAAAAAACCCTCTTCCCTGGACTCCTCGTTCCGGCCCGATTCCTCCCATATATTGAGTTATCGGCTCTTTAACCCACTCTCCTCTCTCTATCCACCCATCCTCTTTTTTATTTTTAATTTTCCCAGCTATATGAAGTATAGGGGAAGTTACTACGAAGTATAGTAGTCAGAAATTTGATGTTGACTTTTCATTGGAATTTCATGTTTTCCTGATTCCAAAAAAAAAAAAACTCCAAATAATTCTATTTATATTATATGTGTGAACCCCTATGAGTGTCACCTATTGTTGTTCAGCCAAATCTATCAAAGAGGAGTATTAGAGGGAGGGCTTAACACAAAACTCTAATAACTGCCATTGTAATAAATGTATTAACACGAAATTTCATAATATTATGTTAATCAAAACCTCATAGGAACGGCACCTATCAATTTTCCACAAAATCGGCCGAAAGGAAGTTAAGGACCACTTAAACACCGTAATAACTGACGATGTAATGAATGTTTGTACACAAAATTTAGTACGAGGATTCAATAGCTTCTTTTCTAACAACTTTTCTTGTCTGCTTCTTACTCAGAAGTTGGACAACAAAACGGAACATAAAAACATCGAGTGCATCACAGTGTATATGTGATTAGAACTTTGTGAGAGCTGTAACTCTGAAATGATCGTAGCAATGAACTTGAAAATCCGAAACGACGAGACCACTTTACTCTAAGTACACTTTACATGATACGCGTATTATTATGACCTTATCAAAAATGTTATGTAATAAAAGTTGTATTTCGGGTTATTTAGTGACAGCGCTTGACGTGGAATTCTCACACTACACTTGAAAGACAAGAACATAATCAACGAATTACATTAAGTAATAAAATACTAATTTACAACCAATTACTGAAGCCAATATGGGCATACGGAGCTGAATTCTAGGGCTCAACTAAACCTTCGAATTCTTATAGAATCCAAACCCTCCAATCCCGTATCCTTCGTAAAAACACAAACGCTCCATTCTACGTCTCAAATGCCATCCTTCACAATGACCTGCAGATTCCCCTTGTAAGGGATGTAATTAAATCCCTCTACAGAAAATTCCATTCTACCCTTTCCTTTCACCCTAATCCTTTAGTTCTCAGACTTGCCACAAGAACTCTTCCCAATGTTCATGTTCGGAGACTGAGGCGGCAATGGCCTCGAGACCTACTAGTGGATTGAAGACTAATCATCTATAAACGTTTTATGTTTCTTTATCATTTAACTTTTTTTTTTTTTTTTTATATATATTTTAATTTCTTTTAGGTTGGGTTAGGTTTTATGACTCATGCCCGGGCTTTAACTACGAGGTCATATCGCCTACTACCAGAGCGCTCTTTCGTCACTCTGGTGGACATGAGCCCGACTCTACAGTGGGAGTCCTAAATTTTGCCTACCCTAATTTTTTATTCATCTAGGGTAGGGGTCTTTAACGAGTACCTGACATCCTACAGGCTCGGGACCATCGCTTAACGTCCCATCCGAAGGACTGCGTGCTTAAGTTTATTTTACCTCCCAGATAAAATAAACTAAGGGCCTCGGTCGGGCTAAGAACCCACGACTTTGAGCTCAGAAGTCAAGCGTGCATACCACTGAGCTACCGGCGCCCTCTGAAAATGTATGTAGGAAAAAGTAATTTTTAAATTGTAACGCCTAGCAACGAACTTCAAAATATATTTTTATTATTAGTATTTTTTTATGTGGATAAAAAATATAATAAAACTATATATGTGATGTTGCATTGCAGGACTTTCTTATACCAACCACAATTGCACAGATCACTCTCTTTTCCCCCTCCCAAATTAATTTCATACTCGCATTAGGTACTGATTATAAGAGAGTCAATCTCAGAATTACTATGTACAATGAAACAAAGAGAATCGCTGACGCCAACTCCATTAATAGAAATAAAAGACGTTGTCTTCCCACTGTTTTATTTTACACCAGAATCGGTTTTCGACGCAACAGCGTCATCATCAGTGGTTCATCCCACCCACACAGCACAGCGGTTGGAAGATAATTGGCCAACCGCTGTGCTGTGTGGGTGGGATGGACCACTGATGATGATGCTGTTGCGTCGAAAACCGGTTCTGGTATAAAATAAAACAGTGGGAAGACAACGTCTTTTATTTCTATTAGAAATCTCGTCCCACAACATCTTACTTTCACATACCAACTCCATTACTTTCATACATAATGCTAGTATGAAATGGGGAGGGTGATGGAGTGATCTGTAGAAATGTGGTTGGTATGAGAAAGTTCTGTGATGGCCATATCATATATTTTTTGTATAAAATATACATTTTTTAATAAGGTCATTCTGTCATTTGGGTGTTGTGAAATTGCGTGAATGCTGAGATAAGACGCGTCCTCATTTATTAAAGTAAGAATAATATGTACATGAATTTATTTTCCTCATGAATATAATTTTATCTCCTAAACAAACTTGTATAGTTAGTTATTATGAATCATCGTCTTTTGGGGGAACATGAACCCCAACTCTACTATGGGATTCCTAAATTTTCTCTACTCCAAATTTTTATTCATTTAGGGTAGAGGTCTTTAACGAGTATCTGACATCGTACAGGCTCGGGACCATCGCTTAAAGTATCATCCGAAGGACGGAGTGCTTAATGTTTTTTCACCTTCCAGAAAAAATGAACTAAACAACTCAAACCTGTATATATGAGGGTTGTAAAGTTGTTAATGTGCTTGAATATTGTCAAAATTTCTTCTAAATTACTCCTGGCGTCTTTTGCCACGCAGTCAGACCACCGCATCGTCTGTATTCCCACTCTCCGACATCCATATAAGGGCTCAGATAGAAGTTTCTTCGGGATCATATCTTCATGGCCAGTTTTACCCTGTCCTCACAACGCCCATGTCTGATTGATTGGTTCCACAAATATGAATATTCCACAGTTTCTCTTCTCTAAGTTCAATTAATTAATTAAATGTATTAATTACTCCCCCTCTTCATAACCGTAGCGATCTATCAATTCATCTCATATTTTTATTTTGTTTATTTGTTAAAAAATTTAATTTAAAAAAATTAAAAAATAATTTATTTTTTTCGTAACTTTGGACCATGGAGGATGTTATTAGTTTGTAGCGGTGATGGATGTGAGGTTGGCTATTTCAAGTTTTCTCCGCTGTTGACAGATTGCGACCTTAGCTCACCTCACCGTTCATAACCTCTTTTAGTGGTCTTGAAAAATAAAATAAAACTTGTTTATTTAATATATTGTCTAATTTCACTAACTATATATACATGGAAGTACTTTCGGTATTTCTACCATCCTCAGCCAAAAGCATAAGAGATAAGATTTTTTAGTGGTATGGTAGATACGACTCTTTTAGTGGTATCTACTGGCTCCCTACTGTCATAGGAAAATAATTCCATTTAATAATAATAATATTATTATAATATCATTGCGTATATTATATGCATCAGAATGAAGTAACCACATCTAGAATCCAAATATGAAAAAAAAAGTCTGTCTTTGTGTTTGTCTGTGAACACAATAACTCCCGATATATTGTCTGTATCGACATGGAATTGTATATGTGTGACCAAAACCCCATAAGCACAACGCCTATACTTTTTCAGCCAAATCGGCCAAAGGGGAGGGCGGGATTAGGAGTAAAAACTGTATAACCTGCTGTTGTAATGTATTGACACGAATTTCATATGTAATTTCATAACCCTATTAAATTTCAGCGAAATCGGCCGTAGGGAAAGGGGTTCGACTCAAATATCATTAATAACTTTCGGCAAAAAATTTAGCATGAATTCAGAAGCTACTGTGTAAGTCAAATATTGAGTTTTAGCCCAAACTGTCGATTGACTTCGTAGGGAGAGCGAAAACTTATCTGATTAATTCGTGCTGGGGAACTACATAGCCGGTAATCCACAGACGATATTATTTCACTGTAAAAAAAAAAAGGAACAAAAAAATTTATGAGATGAGGTCATAATAGGACTTTCTTATTCCAACCACTTTTCTACTGATCTTCCTCCCCCTCTCAAATTCATGAAAATAATGTGTTGGTATCAGTGGTTTTCTTTGTTTTATTGTACAGCATGATTCTGAGAGTGACTTTCTCAGTAACAACAGAATGAAATAATTTTGACATTTCGTGAAGGGTTGGTATATGTGTGGCCGCAGGAGTATGAGGGGGAGAAACTGGTCACCACCGGCAAATCCCTACATATTTTTATCGGTCTTCGGTGGAGATTATCTGGAAGAGTCTGGCAACTACATTGACTTGGGAAGAAAGGTTGAAGCGGGACTTGATGAGGTTAATAACAAAAGGAATTTTAAGGTCATTATGGAGGGTAAGGTTGAAATCTTAGAAGGGTGCATCAATAATTGTTCTTAGTAATTTATAATTTATGGTTTCCAGATTTCCTTTGTGAAGCTCCATTCTAGGAATAGATAATTAAAATACACAATTTCTTTGTCAAACTTCACTATAATATAGTGAAGTTTGACAAAGAAATTGAGAATATATTATATTCCCAAATACTCAACTAGTTTCGCCGTGTTAAGGCATTATCAAGAGTCACTTACAAACTGACAGAATTGGTTGACAGGGTAGAAGGTACAGTTATGGAGGGGGTTTTTAGGTAGTGACGGGGAATGCCTTGTTTTTGTTACTCTATACATTCCAATAAACAGATATTTACAAGATAATAATAAATATAAAATAAAAAAGAAAATATATATATGTATATATATAAAATCTAATAAAGCTAATCTAACAGTAAAGTGTTGGTATTTATATAGGTATGACTCATGAATTATATAAATGTAAAATATAATAATATTAAAGTGAATAAAAACAAATACATAGAATTTAAAGACAGATTAAAACATCAAATGAAAATTATAGTATTCTTTGAATGTCAGTTGGCAAAATATTTCTACAATCATCAGACACTTAGCTACTTGATATTTAAATTAAGAAGGGGGGAATGGTTCAGTTCTATTTGTTCATTTAGCATAACAATATCGTTATTTTTGTTCAGTTTATTTATTTCTACCGCTTCCAGTAAATTCAAAAGTGGACCTTTTTGGCAGATATGTATTATACTTAGTTGGTTTGTGTTGTGTGTCTATGGTATGTCCTGTTTTTGTGAGATGTTGGTGAAATGAGGAAGTGTTGGAGTTTGTATTTCTTGTGTGTTCCCTGCATCTAATCTTAAAGGATCTCCCTGTCTGTCCCGCGTATTTGGCATTACATTCTGGGCATTCCAATTGATACACTCCACATTTATCGATTAAATCTATTTTTTCTTTTGAATTAAATAATATTCTACCCTGATTGGGGTTGGATTTGAAGGCTGGATTTAAGTTATGCTTACTTAATTTCTTTTTATTATTTGGGATAATATACCAGTGTAAGGAATAGAGTAATAATTACATTTTTCTGTTTATGGTTTAGGGCAGATATTATGATAAGTTAGTTATCTGTTTTAATTTACTAGATATTAGTTTGTCTATTATACTGGTATTAAAGTTATTGCCTGCTGCAATTTGCTTTAATTTGGCTATTTCTTGTTTTTTGTTTGTGTTCGTTAGAGGCAATGAGAAGCATCTATGTATCATGGACTTGAAGTATGCATATTTGTGAGATTCCGGGGCGTAAGAGTCATTTTTCTTAGGACTTGATGTTGGCTTAAAATGAAAATGAACAATATCCAGTTAAAAGGGCATCGCGCATCGTTGAAAAACGAGTCTTTTGACGTCCCGCTTAAGATATTGGCGGACGATTCGAAGAGTATTTTCAAAACGGGACACCTGGAAAATCTCTTTTTTTTTCAAATTAGGAAAAGTCACAGAGAAATGGACAACAAACCTATTGAATTATACTTCATTAGTAAAGCCACTAATTCAGCCTCCGGAGGACATGTAAAATAGTATTTCAGAATGGTAACTTTACCCTGTGATCAGTTGGTTTACGTGAATTTAAACACAGGGTATTTGCATTGATAAGTGTTTGCTCCTTGTTGTTATCATTACTGTTTTGTTGAGTCGGCCATCGCGTGATAAGGATTCCGTAAGCACCGTGCTATGATGTATTTGTGTTAGAACAACAAAACTAATTTTGGGAACCTCCAATTGGACTGTACGTTTCAATTTTTTTTTTCAACATATTCTATTTTTGTTTGAAAATACAATTAAAAAATTATATACATTTTGAAATTCTCATAATATCTCTCTTGATTTCAAAATAAGTAAATTCATTTAAATTCAAGATTACTTGTTCATTTTTGTACATAATCACCTTTAAGTGAGACACGTATCTGAGACAGTATCCGACATGGCTGAACCCCCCTCCTTCCCCGTCAGGGCTCAAACCCGGTTAAGCAATGGTCTCGATCTTGCTCGGGGCACTCGTTAAATACCCCTATTCTAGGTGAATAAATATTTAAGGTCTGCAGCGACGAAAGAGCGCTCTGGTAGTGGGTGATATGACCTCGTAGTTAAAGCCAGGTCATGAGTCACTATAACCAACCAATCAACAGGGGCTGAAACCCTCTTTGCGTAGGGACATGTATATATTTGAGTGATCAAACAGGGCTGATACCCCCGTCCGCGACAGTTCAGAACCAAACAGGGCTGAAACCTCCCCCCGCGATAGGAAAGAACCGCTCAAACAGGGCTGAAACCTCCCCCCGCAACAGTTCAGAACCTCCAAACAGGGCTGGAACCTCCCCCCGCGACAGTTCAGAACCTCCAAACAGGGCTGAAACCCCCCCCCCGCGACAGTTCAGAACCTCCAAACAGGGCTGAAACCTCCCCCCGCGACAGTTCAGAACCTCCAAACAGGGCTGAAACCTCCCCCCGCGACAGTTCAGAACCTCCAAACAGGGCTGAAACCTCCCCCCGCGACAGTCAGAACCTCCAAACAGGGCTGAAACCTCCCCCCGAGACAGTTCAGAACCTCCAAACAGGGCTGAAACCTCCCCCCGCAATAGACTGGCTTAAACCGCTCAAACAGGGCTGAATCCTTTCCGAGAAAGAAAAATTATCTAGGCCCCTGGGTTGAGGTAATGAATGGTTGGTTTTCTAATTAATTCATTGGTGATTCATTGAGAGGAGTGCTCTGGGAGAGTGCGAGTTTCTGCTAATTATCGCCAGGAGAGCTAGCTGAAGGGGGCTCTTCTTGATGAATGGATTTTAAATATTCAAACCATAATGATCTCAACAACCCTCCAACCATACTTCATCATATTTTTAATTATTGACAACGAACTTTTTTTATTAAATATAAAAAATATATATTTGTGGATGATGGAATGAGAAACAAATTTTTGATGAAGCAATGATAACTTTTTTTTATCTTCTCTCTGTATATATAAGTTATGTCAACAAAAGTTACGTAATTCGACCGAATTTAATATGTTTTGATGTATTCCAATCCCCGAATTTTAAAATATGAAAAAAAAAAATGTTTACACAACATTTTTACAGTAAAAAAAAGTCGTCGGAGAAACACCGGAAGTGTACTTTCCCAGCACGGATTAATCAATTAAATTTTCGCTCCCCCTTCAAAACCAGTCGACCGTTTGCACTAATATTTAACAGTTGATTTACATAGGGGCTCCTAACTCGATTTTAAATATGAAATGTTAAATGTAAAGTGGTTTTTGAGTTGAGCTCCCCCACTTCCGTCAGCTGAAAATTAATAAGTGAGTGTCGTCCTTCTGGGGTTTTGAATTCACATACGAAATTTTGTGTCGATATATTAATTCATTATATCGGCAGTTATTAGAGTTTTTGTGTTAAGCCTCCCCCTTAATCCGCTTCTTCCCTTCATTCGATTTGGTAGAAAAACATTAGGTGTCGTCGTACGAAAGGTTCAGGATTTCATATAGATTTTCGTGTGGATACATTCCTTCTATTGGGAATTATGGTGTTCACAAACTTTTTTTTTTTTTTTTTTTTTGAGTGAAATGGATGTAGGAAAACATGAAATTCCGTTGAAAGCTCTGCATCAGATTTTTGTGAAATTGACAAAATTTGGGGGAGTAAAAAATATTTTTTTTTTTTTTTGTCTTATGTACTGTGTACTGTGCATATTATGTCAATGTGTTATTTAGTTATATTTACGACATCCATGGCCCCGGGAGGGAGTTTTATCTACGAAATACAACTCACTCCCGGGCTGGATTCGCAAACCATGGTGAGACCATGCGACCAAAGCCCTACGCTCTAGCCCGCACGAGCACCATGGCTCCCAAAAAAAAAAGAATAATTGTCATATATTAAGTTTAAGATAAGTGTTGTAAGTTGAAGTTCCGTTGGTTTTTGTAAGTTTTCCTTTACAGACTAATTACAGGTACCTAGATAAACCGGTGTTTAGTTTCACTCCCCTTCAACTACACAGTTTTACCTATTAACTTTCCAGGAAGTTTATATTACCTGTTCCAGCTTGTCTTAATTGAATGAGTGTTAGTCTGTGGAGTTTAAATGGAAACCAGAGCTTATATCTTGTTTAGAGCTTTATTACGAGAAAAACTACTAGGAAGAAGTGTCATCACGTATCACATTGTGAGCGAACATTGACGTAAACAATGTCAACCGAAAGGCAGCATTCGTAGTCTGTGGAGTTTAGATGGAAACAGAGCTAATATCTTGTTTAGAGCTTTATTACGAGAAAAACTACTAGCTATCATAACATTTAGTTATTTTTCTACAATAAAATTCCCTATACAGCCAAAAGAATTTTTTGTTGTCATAAAATATAATAAATAATTTTTTTTTTTTTTTTTTTTTTGTATTTATTTATTTAAAGCCACAACTATGTAGAAAAATGCACAACCAGCGGCTGGGCTGACATGTAGGTACTATCCAAAAATAATAAAAATAAAATAAAATAATAAAAATAAATATGACATGAAAGGCTTGAGAGAGGAAAAACACGCAGCGGTGAACCCTCATGACATCACTTCATACCAGGAGATCTCTATGCCAAACTCTATTTAATCTTCTTGGGGGATTGTGGGGTAAATTTGTACTTAAGATTTTGCGAATTTCCGGATTGGTGTGTAAGTAAATTTTGGTGTAGAAACGTTGGTATAAATGTTTAATGGTTGTGTCTATGGGTGTGATGTTCAAATCGCCGTGTAAAGTCTTGTTGCTAACGTATGGTGGGCATTGCGTGATCACTCGGAGAGTCTTGGATTGAAATACCTGTATTCTTTTGATGTTCGAAGTCTTGGCTGTACCGTATATTTGTAAGCCATTTGTCAAGAGAGGTCGGAGAAGATATGTATAACAATTTAGTTTTTGTCGAGTAGATAATTTAGAACGCCTATTCAAAATACTGTACAATAGTCAAGTCGCCGGTCTAGTGTGAGTCGTGTCGTTCGAGTGTGAGGGTTCCAAGTCAGCCTTCTATCGAGGGTTAATCCTAAATATTTTACGGAAGAGGTATGAGGTAATGGCTGGTCTTCAAGGAATACTGAGGGGCAGTCACCACGGCGGAGAGCGAATGTTACGTGTTGACATTTTGTGGAGTTAAATTTAATTTTCCAAGATTTACTCCAAACTTCAATTTTGTTAAGGTGTTGCTGTAGTATGAGTGAAGTGGTGTGAGGATCTGTGTGAGAGGCTAGAATGGCGGTGTCATCTGCGTATGTGGCTGTTAATGTGAGAGGGTCGGTGGGTAAGTCGAAGGTGTACATGGAGTATAATAGGGGGGCTAATATTGAGCCCTGAGGCACGCCGGCCAGTATGGGGTGGCAGGAGGAAATAGCTGAGCCCTGACGGACGGCGAAATACCTATCCGTTAAGTATGAATAAATAAAATAACATAAAAATAAATAAATACAATTTAAAAAAATTAACATCACAGACTTGAAAAATATATAAAATAAAATACACATAATAAATATCATTATCCAAACCAGCCAAAAAACGTTCACAATTCATCTCTTACATGACAGCTACTTCCCTTATTGTTAGTTTGGAACCAGTCACTCACACAGATGAGGCAGGAAAAGGGAGTTCTTAACCTCTACTTTTTGACGTGAAAACGTCTATTCGCTCGTTAAGCACAGTGATAGCCGGTCAAACTTTCTTGTGTTACAAAATACCGTCAGATTTCAATCGATAATAACTACTAGACTAATAATGCGATAACAACGGTTGATGTCACAATGGATAGAGCTCAAAGTGAAACAATACAAATATTCGCCGAAATATATGTAAAAATCGGTACCTATTTAATTGAAAATTGCAAAAAAATTAAAGATATCGTCTCACATGAATCGTAAATATGCGCGGAATTATAGAAAACGCAAATGAGAGGAAAATCAGTTTTCACGGGAAACCTACGGCGTGGGCCTTGACTACGCCTTAATGTTTTTTTTTTGCTAAGACTGTTCGTATCCTCATGTAACAAAAGTCGGATCTCCAAGCCTTCTAGGATATCCGTACGTCTTCCCTTGGTTTTCAGCAAACATTTTGGTCAATTCTTAATGTAGATTTTTCTTTGTACATTTGCTTTCATTTTCTTTAAATGTTTGTATTTTTCTACATTAAAAAATAAAAAAAGTAAACAATATTTTCATTTTTACCCACTTACTTAATATCAAAAGTTAAAAAACTGTTAGAAAAACCTACGGGATCCCGATAATCCCGGGATTCAGCAGGATTAGAAGTTTTGGTATCGCAAATAACGGGATTGCGTTCCCTGCTTACTCTTCTAATAGAGATCCCCCCAGAAGGGTTCCAGTCCTATGGGTGCTCTGTCAGTTCCTGCTGACCTGGCTAGTTCATCAGCCCTTTCGTTGCCCTCAAATCCCTGATCTCCTGGGACTCATCTCAATTCTACCTCTGTTTTGTTCCAGTAGGCCCACGTATTGCTCTACCCTGGACTCAACAGCTCCAGTGCCCACCTGATCCTACCCACATTACACTTTAACGACTCCACTAGCAGAAGACATGTCCGGTTTAGTCTTCCTGGCCACAAATACCATCAAGGAGCATTTTTATTTATTAACAACTCATTAATCTTTACCTCTTCAAATTCTACACAGTTTATCTTCATTAGGGTGTCAGTTACCCCTCACTTGGAAAATTGCAAAGAATACCGACCGCCATTCTCCTCAGACCTTGCACATGAGAAGGGCCCCATTATCTGTTCCATTCGGTCTCATAGTTCGCTCATTGCCCTGAATACTCACGTTCTCTTACAAAAAATAACGAAATCAAAATGCAAACTGAGGTTGGTGCATTAAAAATTAAATAGACAAATTAATTATTGAGCTATCGTGCTTGCCGAATCAGTGTAGTTATAGACCGGCTTTTCGTCACGAACCCATGACGCTGCCGCCCTCTCAGTCAGATCCGAATAATACATAATTTAGCCCCTTTTGTCTAAATTATTCATCGCCATCCTGATTTAGTATTGAAGCCAGGCTGTTCCCTTTATTACGGTTTCATTGCCCCGATGTACTCTGTTTATTTTTTCAGATGTACGTTGTATAGGGGAAGTATTGTAATAACTCTTCAACGGTTCACTTTTCGAGGTTAATGTAAAAAACAAAAAAATGTAGTAAATCAAATTTCCAACGGGCTTAACTACGAGGTCATAATCACCTACCAACAGAGCACTCTTTCGTCATTCTACAGTGGGAGTTCTAGTTTTGCTAACTAGGTTTATTCACCATTTCACAAGTACCTGATATCTCACAGGCTCGAGTCCATCGCTTATCGTCCTCTCTTGAAGAACAGCGTGCTCAAGGTTTTTCCACCTCCCTGATAAACAACTTAAGGGAGCCGCCGGGTTTCGAACCCGCGATATTGAGCTCAGTAGGCGAATCAGGGAGGAAAGGCACTGCTAATAGCGGTTTCGAGTTTTGTATTGAACATTGAGTTGAAGTAAACAAACCACCTGCCTCGAAATCATTGAAAATGTCTACTTACTTCTAAAAGTTACGTTTTATGACTCATGCCCGGGCTTTAACTACGAGGTCATATCGCCTACAACCAGAGCGCTCTTTCGTCATTCCAATGGACATGAGTCCGACTCTGCTGTGAAAGTTTATTCACTTAGGGCAGGGGTCTTTAACGAGTACCTGACATTGTAAATTGATTTAGTTTATATATACATAGATTCGTTTTCAATTTCAAAAACATATCTTATAAAAATTAGTTTTTTTAAAATTTGTTTGTAAGGCCTTATGAACTTAGCATATCAGCCTAAAAATCAGTTATAAGTTTAGGCTCTTGTTTGGTTACTTATTGTGACTCATACACGAGCTTAACTACAAGGTCATATCGCCTACTACCAGAGCACTCATTCGTCATTCTGGTGAAAATGAGCACGACTCAACTGTGGGAGTCCTCAATTTTGCCTACCTTGGTTTATTAATCTAGAGGTAGGGGTTTTTAACGAGTACCTGTATATCGCACCGGTTCAGGATCATCGCTTAACGTCATCTTCTAAGGATGGCGTGCTCAAGGGGCGGGCGTGCCAAATTTCGAACCTGCCATCCAGAATTCATTATTCCAACGTACTATCTCAAAGCTCACTCTCTTATTTGTTGTTGATAAAAATATTTTCAAACTCATGTTAAAATTAACTAAATTACTGACACTACGGATAATATTACTAATCTGCTTGAAGTTACTCCAGGCCAAGTTACCTGCTAGTACTTCATTAAATTGAAATGGATATTTTAACCAATCTCAATTCTTCCTCTGAAAGTAATAACGTTAACAATAACCGAAGCCAATGGAGACGAAAAAACTTGTTATATACCTTCATGATAATCATTTTTTTTTTCCTTCAATGCTTCCTTATCGCTTCTCATGATCTTTTATGACAGCTTTTTCGATTAAAGTCAAACGTTGCTCCTCTTCAACAAGAGAAAATATTAATTATTCTGAAGCCTTTACGTCGTAAAAACAACTTGACGGAGTTAAAATATTGACGTTAATTTTTAATGTATTGATTACAATTTTGAATGTTCACACATGTCTTCGATGAAGGGAAGTAGCTGTCCTGTAAGAGATGTATTGTAAAAGCTTTTTGGCTGGTTTTTATAAATATATTTATTATGTGTATTTTATTTTATTATTTTTCAATTCTGTGATAATATTTTTTAAAAATTGTATTTTTTTATTTTATTTTATTTATTATATTTTATGATTTAAAAAAAATCCTTTGGATGTATGGTGAAATTTTTTATATTATGTTACTTATTATGTAGAGATTTGTTTTAATTATTATGTATATTAGAATGAAAAGGACGTGGGTTCGAAACCCGACCGAGGCCCTTAGTTTATTTTATCTGGGAGGTAAAATAAACTTAAGCGCGCCGTCCTTCGGATGGGACGTTAAGCGGTGGTCCCGAGCCTGTACGATGTCAGGTGAACCCTACCCTAGATGAATAAAAAATTTAGGGTAGGCAAAATTTAGGACTCCCACAGTAGAGTCGGGCTCATGTAGTAGGCGATATGACCTCATAGTTAAAGCCCGGGCATGAGTCATAAAACCTAACCTATTGGAATGAATGTTTTTTTTTTTTATATACGGTGCATATTAGCCATGTCAATGTGTTATCTAGTTATTTACGACATCCATGGCCCCGGGGGGGAGTTCTATCTACGAAATAAAACTCACTCCCGGACGGGATTCGAACCCGTAAACCATAGTGAGACCATGCGACCAAAGCCCTACGCACTAGCCCGTACGGCCGCCATGGCCCCCAAATGTTTTTAAATGGTTTTGCATGTAGAGAGAGTGAATGAACATAGCTCCGTTTAGAGCTATGCCAGTTGTCCTTTAACCGCTGTACTGTGTGGGTGGGGTAAGTAAGTTAATAATTTTTTATCTTCTTACTCTGTACACTGATGCTTTAAGAGTTTTTTATACTTTTCATTATTTGTACATTTTATAATTCTATCATACTCGCAGATGAACCACTGATGATGACGCAGTTGCGTCGAAAACCGGTTCTGGTCTAAAATAAAACAGTGGGAAGACAACGTCTATGTGTATTCAATGATGTAGTGTTCATGTCAGAATATATTTCTGCGATAAAGTGGAAACTTAATCAAGATAAATAAAAATAAAGAACGTGATTAACTTTTATATTGTCTAAAGTGTACCGATTTCGGTCAGCACAAAGTTCAAAAATGTACCATCAAGCCGAAACCGGTTCATTTTATGTAAACATTTTTGTGGAAATAAACAATATAAAAGTTCTTTGTTTTCAATTATTTGATGTAATGTTCGACATCTTGAGTGTTACAAATTGCCAGCTAGTATCACAGAGAGTAGAAACTTCACTTTTTGCGTTGTTGTTGTATTTATCCTGTAGATTATCAATTCAATTTATTTCTCCAACTATATGAAGTATAGGCGAATTTTTGTAATCGGTCAGACATTCGATGTTGAGTTTTCTACGAAATTGCACATTTTCCGACCTAATTTCAAAACTGAAAAAAAGTCTGTGTGTGTGTGGCTTTAAACACGATTACTCCCGATAGAATGTGTGTGACATGAAATTTTAAAAGTGTATTCAATACTTTCTAAGGACCTATTAATTTTTAGCCAAATTGGCCAAAGGAAAACGATGGTTTAAGGGCTGATGCTTAACACAACAACTTCAATAATTAGTTTTTGCGTACAAGTTTTTTGTGGAATAGACAATGTTACAAACATGAAGTTTGTTTTATTCATTTATGTTATTTTTTCGACATTTTTTTTTTTTTACAGGGGTGTCTTCTTTTTTTTGACAATATTTATGGGACACTTCTTCTGTTCATTAATGAACCTTTTTCTCCTTGGGAACCCCTTTTTTCATAGCCACAAACTTGACTGTTGCGCTCTCTATTCCAACAACTAACTCCTTGCAAGTCTGTGGTAAATCTAATCACAAACAATCATAATTTTGGAATCCATCTCTGATGGTCTCCCTCGGCCCTCAGTTCACCATTCAGGAACTTACCATGGATTTTTCAAGCATTCAGTTCTTGGAAGAGAGTGTACTACAGTCAAGGTTGTAGTTATAAAAAGAAGGGTCTCCAAGGAGAAAAATGTTCATTGTGACATTAGAAATAGGGTAGTGTCCCGAAATATTGTCAAAAAGAAAAATTGAAAATATTGACATATTATCCCAGAGAAGTTTAAGAAACACATTACTTATGTACTCGTATTACGAGTTTCCAGAATATGTCCCCGTTTTTCAACTCATAAGACGTCAAACACGCGGTAAAAATATTTGGAAGACCTACAAAAGTGAATCATGCCCGGGCTTTAACAATGAGGTCATATCGCGTACTACCAGAGTGCTCTTTTATTGCTCTGGTGGACGTGAGCCAGAATCTACAATGGAAGTCCTAAATTCTGCTATTCTAACTAAAGTAGGTTAGGGTCTTTAAGGAGTATCTGATATCGTACAGGCTCGGGACCATCGCATGCTCAAGGTTTTTCTACCTGCCAGTTAAAAAAACCGAAGATCCTTGGCGGGTTTTTTACCTATGAACTCCCGGTGCCCTCCAAAGAGTGGTCTTTGCCTATCGTCTAATTTTCTGTTGACAAATTAAAGAAAAGTTCCACAACAATTGTATACAAAGTTTGATATTTCTCTCTTATCTAAACTTCATCTCCTTGTGAGATGTGTTCTTGTTGGCTCACTGCAATACTAGGAAGTATGCAAATTTTTACATTTCTCCTCCCCCCCCCCCCCCTTTCCGCTTTCCCTTTTCTTTTTGCATTATAAATTCAATGTTTTTCAAGTCCCCCGAGGATTGTCTGAAAGCGCCACTGCCACTTTTTCTGTTATAAAAACACAGGACTCTTCTTGTCCTTTTTGTCAACAAACTAAAACCCTGAGAATCTGATGAGAGGGGAAATGGCTCTTAAAAAATAAATTTATTCAAGAGATCACGTTTCATGTCACGGATGATACGTTTTAACTTTTACGACTTGAATATTAACTTTAAAAAGTGTTTGGAAAACATAAATTTAAATGTTCTTTTTCCATGTGCAATAAAAAAGTTGTATAACATCTAGTAAATTACACTATTAAATTTAAGGTGTATCCTTATAAAGTACTAGCTGTTGTACCCGGCGTTGTCCGAGAGTAAATTTTATCTGTTCCTGCATTAAATGGGAGGGCTACAGAAGTATATCTACCTACCCTCTTGTCTGTACCTAATCATTATATCCACTGAACGACCAGCAAGGCTCTGTTTCAGCTTTATAGCCAGCCACTATAAGCACTCAGCGTGATGTGAGTAGTAGATGCCAATCACGCTAAACATTCACTCCGGTCAGATTACCACCATGAAATGCACCATAACCATTGTCCCCGTGAAAATAAACCACAACTATTGTCACCGTGACAAGCACCACAACCGTTGTCGTCATGAGCATGTACCACAAACATTGTCACCGTGAGATGCAGCTGACATTTAAAAAAATAGTATTTGAAAAAACATTTTTTGATCATCTCTTCCAGGAGTTCTTTTCCATAACGCAGAAATCCAACTGGTCTGAAAGTTAGGTTAGGTTTTATGACTCATGCCCTGACTTTAACTACGAGGTCATATCGCCTACTCCCAGAGCGCTCTTTCGTCACTCTAGTGGACATGAGCCCGACTCTACTGTGGGAGTCCTAAATTTTGCCCACTGTAAGGGTCTTTAACGAGTACCTGACATCGTACAGGCTCGGGACCATCGCTTAACGTCCCATCCGAAGGACGGCGTGCATAAGTTTATTTTACCTCCCAGATAAAATAAACTAAGGGCCTCAGTCGGGTTACTAACCCATGTTCTTGAGCTCAGAAGTCAAGCACGCATACCACTGAGCTACCGGCGCCCTCAGCTGGTCTGAAGGAACTCCTTTCATCTTGAAATTAACTGGTTTTCTATTTTCTTCGAAATGAAGTTTTTTTCCTCCTATTTTCTTGTCCTCCAAAAGATTGAATTTATTTATGATGTTGAATCTATCTTTTATATTTCTAGCTATACGAAGTATAGGGAAAGTTATGTAATCTGAGAGAAATGCTCGAAATAAGGAGTTTTCAAACGAAATTCCAAGTTTTCTAAAAAGGATTTCAAAGTGAAAAAAAAAATTCTATGTGTCTGTGAGCACGATAACTCCCGGTAGAATGAATGTATCGACACGAAATTTTATATGTAATATTAAAGCTCTATTAGGACGATACCTATAAATTTTTGGCGGAATCAGCAGAGTGGAAGGGGGAGAAGCAGACAATGGCTCAAATCACAAGTCCCAATAACTGCCGATGTAATGAATTTATCGACTAGATATTTGAAGTTTCAACAGTGATTCACTGTCGACTTTTTTGGCTTGCCGTTGAAGGGTAATCGGCGAGATTAGAACATCTTGCGAGGAATGAGTGTGATGTATAAAAATAATGCACACATTAAAATACTAAAAATAAAAAAATAAAAAAATTAATTATATTTATTTTTGTATAAAAAGAAACTGAATTAGTAAAAAAATAATAAGAAACCATTTCTTTTAAAACAAAATGAGTGAAAAAACAAAACACGGCCATCAGCTGTTTTAATTAGTGTGTATAGGGCCAGGCCTGGGTAGAATGGCTACGGTCTGAGTGAAAACATGGACAGTGGTGTTTAGGCTTATAGTGTGATGAACTAAATAGGAGTGCATTGACGGTGAAATTGATCCGCAAATAAGGTACTGTTGTTTGTTTATATGTACAGGATATATGCCCAGAAATATATAACTTAAATTTTAAAGAATAGCAAAAAAAAAAACTGAAAAAGATTGAAATAATAGTTTTAAGAATTTAGTCTTAAGAGTTTTTCTTTTAATTTTTGTTTGTTTCAATGTTTAGTTTTATAATTTTATAATGTAGATGATTTAAAAAATAAACACAAACTATTTGTTCTAGTAAATTCTATTATATTCATTTTCCCTGTTGGCCCAGTAAGATTATTTGAAAACCTTTGGATTAGATTTTATATTTTTGCAAAATTTAGAAAACAAGATCTTTAGAAATCTGAATGAAAATTTTGTTAATTGAAATTTTTATTAAAATATACGTGCACTTTTTTCAAAATTGCACGTCTCGAACTTTTGATACTTTTTTTAGGGCCCTTTTCGAAAAACTACCTGTAGAAATCAAAATTTAGTAAAAGAAAAGAGCTAAAATGTCTACAGGAAATATGGTAATTTAATTATTATTATTTCTTAATTCAATTATTATATATTTATTGAGGGCGCCGGTAGCTCAGTGGTATGCGTGCTTGACTTCTGAGCTCAAGGTCGTGGGTTCGTAGCCCGACCGAGGCCCTTAGTTTATTTTATCTGCTAGGTAAAATAAACTTAAGCACGCCGTCCTTCGGATGGGACGTTAAGCGATGGTCCCGAGCCTGTACGATGTCAGGTACTCGTTAAAGACCCCTACTCTAGATGAATAAAAATTTAGGGTAGGCAAAATTTAGGACTCCCACAGTAGAGTCGGGCTCATGTCCACCAGAGTGACGAAAGAGCGCTCTGGTAGTAGGCGATATGACCTCGTAGTTAAAGCCCGGGCATGAGTCATAAAACCTAACCTAACCTTATTTATTTATTTATTTATTAAAGAGTTTTACAATAACCTCTTATTTTTTATCACATGAGCTTTGTGGGTTAATGGTTCAGTGTCTGTAGCTATACTCCTCTGGTGGGCAGTACGCCTTCAGACATGTCTGTAAGGAAACGGTCTAATAACTGCCGATGTAATGAATGTGTCGACACACAATTTAGTATGAGGATTCAGAAGCTACTATGTAAGTCAAATATTGAAACGGAGAAAAGAGAAGATGTATTTGATTAATTTGTTGGGGAAGTACATAGACGGTGATTCACCGCCGACCTTTTTTTTCACATTTTTTGCTTCGGACTTTGAACTGGGAATCTCAATTGGTTTTTATACCGTCTGTCTCGCAGCTAGAAGCAGCTAGTTGCTGAAGGAGCATAATGGATTCCGTCCTTACGTATCATCTTTTTGCCATCAACTATCTCTCTAAGATCTGCTGTAGTTCTTCACATTTCCACGGCATGACTCCCCAGCCCCTTTCTTCACACGATCAATAAACTCCCGATGATTGAGATGTTCAACAAGGCTCTTCCAATATTTACTCCTGTGTCTTCCAAACTGAATTTTTTGCTTCCTCAGCTGTTCCCCATAGAGGAAGTTATTCAATCGGTAAGAAATTCGATGTTGAGTTTTGACGGGAATTTCATTTTTCCGACCCTCTGATTAAAAAAAAAATGTATAATCGACTATGTATCGTTTTCGCTCTCCCTCGAGCCAATCGAACATTTGCGTTATAACTAAATATTTGACTTACATAGTGGCTTCCGAATCCTTACACTACATTTTGTATCATGTTAAACAAAACAGAAATGTTTACAAGAATCCCAAAGAGTATGGAGTAGCACCTCATTTTAATGATAAACTGTTCTATTGGAAATCAGTGTAAATTTAACATACTGTAGCGTCACTACAGAGTAATTTAATATAACTTCTAAGTTGAGGAACGCGGACATATTGTGGAAACTTGTAATAAATAAATAAGACAAACTTATTTTTGAAATATTGCCTATTCCACTAAAGATATAAATATATATAACTACCGGTTTCGGCCTTACACCATCGTCAGGTCTAGTTATGAACTAAGTTAGTTTGCAGAGAGCGACCCTTGAAATACATCTCAGGTGAAAGGGTGCTATTAAAACTTGGGAGTCCCCCGGCTGTACCGTTAGCTATAGTTCTGTTTCCACATATATGTTTGTATTATCTGTTATTAATATTCGGTTCCACATATATGTTTCGTGTTATCTAAATCTCAATATTATTATTAATTTTATTTTTATTTTTTATTTGTATTTTTATTTATTTATTTGTTATTTTTCCATGTATTAGTCTAATGATATTGTTTTATGTAAATTTAGAACTGAGTTTTGTTAGGAAATATTTCATGAGATAGCTTACGGTACAGCCGGGGGACTCCCAAGTTTTAATAGCACCCTTTCACCTGAGATGTATTTGAAGGGTCGCTCTCTGCAAACTAACTTAGTTCATAACTAGACCTGACGATGGTGTAAGGCCGAAACCGGTAGTTATATATATTTATATCTTTAGTGGAATAGGAAGGTAAAGAAGGCAATTTAGCGTGGTTCCGGTGATGACAGCGGGTTGCTTGTAACACAGCCCACCTGCGACCTTCCTCGGCGCAACGCAGCATGGATGCCTGGTCCTGAGTTTTCTCGGGAAACGCCGATAAGGTAGGTTGAGGGAACCGGCCGGACGTCCCGGCGATTGGCGCGTTCTACAGCCGGACGTAGCAGCAATAAAATATTAAATAAACGAGAATTATATTGTGCCCTTATTCCCCCCCACGCGGCGGACGGGTGACGTTGAGCCACCTTCAGGGGCCGGTACACCCGGAAAAAAAAATAATAAAAAAATATAGCTTATCAAATCATTATAAAACAGGATAATGGAATATATACACACTTAAGGAATATAAACTCCACACACTACTTGTCAATATTTTAACTATATTTGTCAAAATTACACGACTATAGTTTCGCCTCTTACGGCATTATCAAGTGAACTAAACAGAGATTACTACTGTTTTTTTTTTTGTTTTTTTTTTTATTCACAACTTTAGTTCACTTGATAATGCCATAAGAGGCGAAACTATAGTTGTGTAATTTTGACCAATATAGTGAAAATATTGACAAGTAGTGTTTGGTGTTTATATTTTCTTTAGTGTGTGTATATTCCTTTATCCTGTTCATTATGAATTTTCACAAAGTAGACCTGGAATCAGTTCAATACATTATAAAACAATTTAAAATATACAATTTTTATAATATTATATCATATAAATTGGAGAGTTATGTTTAAACCAATAAATAAATTAACTATTTTACATTGATTATCTGGTTGACCGACTGATGGGCCGTTAAGTAGTAGTCCCGAGCCAGCGCGATATCAGGTACTCGTTAATGACACCAGACCCTAGGTAATTTAATCTGATTAGACTGGTTAGGACTTCCTAAATTCGGGCTCATGTGCACGTTATGACATGACAGTTAAAGCTTGGGCATGAATCGCAAAAACAAAGAAAGAGCTCCTTCGACAATCTTTTTTTCTTTTCTTTTTTCCCTCTTGTAATATTGCTTTCAGAATTTAAGAGAAGGTAACTTCACACCTCGTCCCCAGGAGTAAAGAAATTTTATGCTCAATAAAGTATTCCCCCATCAAATCAGATAGTCGTGATAGTGGCCCATCTCAGCTTAACCATATAGAAAATATGGAGAATATGATTTATCTTCTCACATAAGTATTACATGTAGGTAATACATAATATATGTAATATATATAATATGTACAATATATTTATTGTAGTTAATATGTTATCATTATTTTCTTCTTTTTTCTAATCAGTTGCGTAAACGAAGCAAAATAGGGCAGACCAAAAGGTTTCCAAGACTAAATGGCGCTCCTAGAAAAAAAGTTGTAACAAAAACAAACCTAGTATCATTTACGTTCACATTTTTTTCACATATATTAGTTCTGAGTTCTTTTATCCTACAATTGGTTTCATTTATTCTTTACCATGACCGAATGGTGCTGCTAGAGAAGGATACTTCTATCAACAAAAAAAAATCCAATGTCATTTAAAAAAAGTTCACATATTGTTGTTCTTCTTCTTTTATTTTTCCTGTTTCTCCAGAGTTTCCTTCAAGGGCTTCACCCCAGGTTTTCAGGGATCGAGTCGTTCCTCTAATTTTCCTGCATTTCTCCGAAGGAACTTCATTTCAATGGTCGTGATCTTGCTGGCATGTTTTCCTATCATAGTCGAGCCTTCGGCGCTGTACAGGATGATGTGGAGGAAGACGGCCCTGTAGACCTGAAGTTTGTTCTGGTGCCTTCTACACCTCCTGGTCTATCCTTTCGTCCCTGCAGATCTTCACTCCCAGGTACTCATACTCTTCCACCTGCTCTAACTCCTGACCTCTCTTTTCCCGGTAAGAGTGTTACTGGTAGTAGACATCTGGCAGTCTTCCTCATCCTATCCTTGTCTATTCTTCCGTCCCTGCAGATCTTCACTCCCAGTTACTCGTACTCCTCCACTTGCTCTAACTCTTTATCTCCTGTTAAGTGAATTTCTTCGTCCTCTCTCCCCACATTCATTACTTTCCTCTTAAGGAACAACCCTTAATAGTAATAATATACATGATTTTCTGGAGAGTTCCTCGTTATATAGCGGTCTCCTGGAGCCTCATTTTAATGTTGTTAATATAAAAATAATAATATGAATTCTCAGTTGCTCTTTCTATCCTACAATTCGTATTTTTATTTTGCATTTATATTTTGCACACCTTCCCCCAAAACCAAAATATTAATAAGCTATCCATAATACTGATTTAAACTTTTCTGTTACAGGGTTCGTGTAGAATATTACGTCAACGAAAACACATTTAAAGAGAGACTTCAACTTTATTTTATTAAGAATCAAAGATCTAGTAAGTATGGTTTAATAATATATTTGCTTATAATATCTGTCCGGTGAAACTTCATTATTCGGATAGGTCCAAGTAGCATCTACAAAACATTATTCACTGAACTAAAAAAACGCTATATAACTAAAAAGACGATATATGCCTATACCTGTATTTTACTTCCCCAGCTATACGAAGTATAGGAAAAGTTATGTAATCGGTAAGAAATTCCATTTTGAGTTTTTACTGGAATTCCATATTTTTTCACCCCCAGATTCAAAAAAAAAAGTCTATGTATGTATGTCTATAAACACGATAACTTCCGATGAAAGAAATATATGTGAATCCAGAAATTTATTGTTTTACAAATAAATTGATTAATTTGTGCTGGGGAGGTACACTGCCGTTGATTTATCCAGGACTTTTTTTTTTTATGAATGCGATAACTGTTCTATCAAAAGGCAGTTCCACTCAATATTGCCACGTGTAAAATCATATTACCATAATTTACTTCAAAGGCAGCCGATGTTTTTATAATAGTTGTGAATATTTGCCTTCCTCTCCTTGCCTATCGGAAACTCACCTATCTGAATGAGTAGGATTCACCAGTAGGAGAAGTACATTGCCGTAATCGGTGAGAGTTGAGCAAAGTGGTGGGGGATGACATATGTGGGGAAGTGGTCCTCTCTGTGTCTGTACCACTCTAGTGTGCGTACTACCTTCTGACATGTCTGCACGGAAACGCCTCTGTACTACTATCATACTACGTCAGTTTAGTATCGATTTTTTGACCGATTTGATACTAATAACTTCCCTTTTTGATACTAGGTACAGGTATGGGGATAGTGAAGGCTAAAGGTCAAATGTAGCCACTTTTCAAGTGGAAATCGTTGTCCTATTTGAATAACAGGGAATATCCAATGCTGTGTTGGGCAGGTAGGAGGCCCAATACTGGCTCAACATGGAACTGGGAGGGTCCCGCTTGGGTATCAATCTTCATTATCCTGGATGAAAAACAGTTTTTTGAAATTCAAAATTGTTGCCAATAGACCACTAGGGAACATTTTGAACATCTGTTCCTATCATGTATTCGTTCATATGTTTTACTTTCCCAGATAAGTGGAAATTATGTAATCGATAAAAAATTCCATGTAGTTTTCAACGGAATTTAATGTTTTTCGATCGTCAGTCTGATTCCTTAAATGAAAAAAAAAAACAAGTTGGTGGATTACCGGAAATGTACTTCCCCAGTACGAACAAATTAATCGATTTTCGCTCTTTCCTCTAAAGCTAATCGATCATTTTGGCAAAAAAATGATAATGGAGTTCTGAATCTTCATACTAAATTTTTAATAAATGAAATAGCCGGTGATTCACCGACAACTTTTTTTTTATTTCCCCTGCTATTGAAGTTGCATTGTCCTCGTTGCACTCTGGTAGTAGGCGATATCACGTAGTAGTTAATGCCCGTGCGTGAGTCCCAATATTTAACTATTATCCTATGCCCCTTTTTGGCGTTTAGCGGATGTAATTAATGTCATAAATAACAAAAACTTTATACTCATTTATTTCAAAACATCTGTTTTTGAGTTGTGCCACTATTGCAGCCCATGAGCGATATGTCTCTTTTTGCTTTAAGAGATTATTCAAACCATTTTTCATATATTTTGTGGAGTGTCCTCTACAAATTGTAAAAATTCGACATTTTTGTCAGAAACGTCCTTGATTTCAGAAGCTCCTATTCTAGTAGACCCCAAGAGCCAAAAAGGGATTAAAAAAAAATTATATATTTTTTTTAAATAATATTTTTTTAGTTAGTTATTGTGACTCACGCCCGGGCATTAACTACTAGGTGATCGCCTACTACCAGAGCGCAACGAGGACAATGCAACTTCTATAGCATAAAAAAAAAGTTGTCGGTGAATCACCGGCTATTTCATTTATCTTAAATTGTCATGCGGTGTTTAGCAGTCCAATGCAATAACGCCTTATATTTATCGTGGGACATGGTACCTACCCTGGTCTTGGACATCAACCAGCGCAGAGCAGGTGATCCTCATTCCTTCATCGTTGCAGAGCGGGCATATCGGGGAGTCGGTCACTCCTATCCACCAAATATTTCTTGAGGCAGTCGTCTCCTGTGAGCATTCTGAAATTGGCCACCGCCACCTTCCTAGAGCTCCAGGTTGGTGAAGGTGGTTGGATGTCCCATCTGCGATCCTTCTTTGCCTATGAGCCTCTTCGTTACCTGGGATCCCACAGTGGCCAGGGGTCCACGCCTGCAAAGCAGCACAACATTCAGCGAAGTGTGCTGATTGCGGCCTGCGAGTCAATCAGAAGGCCAAACTTCTCCTTTGAGTTATCCTCAATCGAGTTATTCGTAGCTAGCAATATTGCCAAAAACTCTCCGCCAAAATTATTCGCTTCCATACAATTTCCTATTTATAACTGTTTTTCTTATTTCTGTTTTCAGGTTTACGTATCCGGATAGCAAATCTATTTTTTAAGCTCCTTTCCTGTCTCCTATATATCCTTCGAGTGGTCACTGACGAAGACCCTATCACGGCAACATGGTAAGTTTTTTTTGTAATTGTCTTCCTGTTTTTTCTTTCCTATATCAAAAACTGTAAGAACACGGTCCTCCGCAGGTCAAAGCATGAAGGGCACTTGCTGTTCCCTCTGTTTTTTAAAATTGTGGAATGTATCGCCTGTTTCAAAAACCCGAAACACACACATTCGGCTAAACTTGCAATAACCTAACATTCAAACTTCGCATGAATATATGAACTCCCTCTCACGGCACACTATCCCACTACATGAATAAATAATACCAAGGTATCCAATCCAACCATATATTTTATTTATTCCACAACTAGTTACGGCAATTATCTGCCTGCATCATGTAGTGAGTCTAAACATACTTAATCAAAAAATGGTTTTTAAAACTTCATTGGAATTTACGAACTGTTACAGTTCAAGTCAACAATCATCATATATATAAAGCTGAAAATGTCTGTGCGTTGTACCGCTATAACTCACGAACGGCTTGATGGATTTGATTAATTTTTTTTTAAATTTGTTCGTCATCGTCTGTGGAAGGTTATAGGCGTATTAGTACCTCAATATCTGGTCCATTCCAGCATCCACCCACACAATCTTTGTAACTCAAAAACCACTGCAATGATTAATGAGGAATCTTTTTGAATAGATAAGTTTTATCTACCGGAAGGTTAAGGTCTATTTTTTAATCAACCCCTGGTCTATCCCAGCATCCACTCACACAATCTTTGTAACTCGAAAACCATTGCAACGATTAATGAGAAATCTTTTTGAATAAATTAGTTTTAGCTCCAAAGCTAGCGTTACTACAGTTGAAGGACTATAAGCCTTATTCCGTATGAATAATTGAAAATTATAACATCATGAATGTACTGTCGAGGAACTGAATAGCCTAATAGGAGATATTGGGAGAAAAGTCAAAGTTCCCCGGGCAACGCTGGGTATTACTGCTAGTTTATAATAAAGAAGTTATGTAAGATAAAAAGTGATAATATTAAACTTATTATCAAACACTGAAAATACATAAAAATAATTAGTATTAAAATATTCCATGTAAAATTACGTAATAGTAGAGAAGGGGTAAAAGAAATTATAGATTCATCTGAGTGTCAAGTTGGATCCATCTGTCCAGCGTGCCCCAAAACGAAGTTCAAAAGGGGGAAATCAAATTGAGTTACCCTATTCAAACATAGAGGTCTCTTTTTGCTTTAAAACATTTTTCACATTTTTTAGTCGAGGTCCTTGTCTACAAAATGTAAAAATTCGACATTTTTGTCAGAAACGTCCTTGATTTCAGAAACTCCTATTCTAGTAGACATCCCTTCTACCGAGGTCCTTAGGTTTTTTATCTGGGAGGTGAAAAAACCTTGAGCACTCTGTCCTTCGGATTGGAACCTGTGCAATGTCAGGTACTCGTTGAAGTCCCCTACCCTAGGTGAATAAACCTAGGGGGAAAATTTAGGACTTCCACTATTAAAGTCGAGCGACGAAAGAGCACTCTGTGGTGCTGGTGATGGTCTAGGTTGTGGTGGGTTGTTGTGGTTGAGCGAACAATAAAATAGCCTTTCAATGGTTGACTTTTCGAAATCAAAAATGTAGCAAATCAAATTTCAAATGTGTGAGATTTTAAACGTCTTAAGTAAGCCGTGAGGCATCAGAAATTGCCATTTATGCTGAGAGAGGTGTCACAAACCACCGGCCTCAAAATGATAAGATGTGAAGTATTAAAAAAACTAAATTAAATGAACACGTGGCTACTGGAAAGCGTAAAACTAATTAACCTTCAAATTGTGTGAAATATGAGAAGATGGATGCAATAAAATGGACGTTATTCCCGTTAGAAGTTGCGTGCCCGTCAGACACTGTGACCTTTTGACCTGGCTGAACCGTCTGGGTCAATTTGTTTACCCCCTGAACTAAATCATGTACGTGTGTTCACACACACGAACACACACACACACACACAGGTTTGGAAACAATGAAATTCCGGTGAAAAACTCAACATGGAATTTATATTATATTTCTTCTCCGCGTCTGTCACAGGAGAGTCGGTCTTTGTCTCCTGTAATATGTAGGAGTTCTGATTTCTGGTAGTTACCAAGGCTCGCTCCCTTTAAGGATCTGTAATTACAATTATATTCAATCAATTATTCGATTAAAATCATCAATCATTATAATCAATGTAACAGGTATAAGTAATAATATACAATAATGTCAGTTTATACTTCCTCCAGATATACGTTTATGTAATCGCTCTGAAACTCGGTGTTGAGTTATCACCGGAATTTCATGTTTTCCGACTACCTGATTCCAAAAAAATAAAAAAAAGTCGTAGACGAATCACGAAATAAGTACTTCCCCAGCACGAAATAATCAATTACTTTTTAGTTCTCCCTCCAAAGCCAATAGACCGTTTGTGCTAAAACTCTGCTTCTACATCGGCAGTTATTAGGGTTTTTGAATAAAGCCCCCTCCCCTGAACCCCCCTTTCCTTCAGTTGATATCGCTGAAATTTCACAGGTTATATTTCTTGGTGGTAGGCAGATGTAGTGAACTTACTTGTTGAATAAGTACTAAGATGTATCAGTCCAACATTTATTATACTGAAGTGTTAGTCCCTGATATTCGTATGTGTCCGTTGACCTCTTCTCTAGCAAGATTCCACCTGAAGATGTCAGTTTACTGACGAAACTAGTCCTGGTTTAATAAATGTTGGACTGATACATCTTAGTACTTATTCTCCCAGTTATGTCCTCTTTGGGTTTTGACATCAAATATAAAATTTCATGTCGATATATTCATTACATCGGCAGTTTTGGGGGTTTTAGAGTTGAGCCGCCCCCCTCATCCCCTTTTCTTTGGCCGATTTGTCCAAAAAAACAATAGATGTTATTGTTAAAGAGTTTTGGATTCAAGTATAAAATTCGTGTCGATACATTCATTCTATCGGGAGTTTTCGTGTTCACAGACACACAGATTTTTTTTTTTGATGTGTAAACATCTTAGCTCTCAGTAGGGGCTATATCAGACCTTGTCTTGTTGATGTGTATGTGTCGGAAGGTTGCGCGCGCAGTGCACAAAAACAACTACACACTTCTTTATCTCTGATGACAGCAGAGCATTTCTACGTTCATTCAAAAACGTAAATATATAATAAAACCAATAACAATAAAACAACTCTAAAAACATGATTAGATATAAACTAGATAACACCGTTGTAGTCAGCCCCGCCGCAACATATATCAGTGCCCTAGGCGAAAATCTACCTTGCGCCCTCTTGTAAGGAGAGAAAATTTCAATATCTAAAAAATAAAACTTCATAAAAACATTTTTTTATTAAACATTCATTATAAAAAAATTAAAAAAATATATATATACTATATATATAAAAATTATAAAAACAACATATATTATCATAATATATCTGAAAAAAATGATTGAAAGACATCAAATTGTATCAATTTTTGGAAAAATTCAATTGTATTTTTCGGGCTTTAGCATTAGCAAATTCTTCAATTACATCCTTGAAATTTATGTTCTTGGCCATTTCGTTTTCTATTGCAAGAACAGCAAGAGCATGGAGTCTTTCTTGTGTCATAGTTGATCTTAAATATGTTTTTATTAATTTCACTTTGCTAAAACTCCTTTCGCAACTGGAATCGAATGACTTCAACAACAAATTGGAAAACTACCATCGACTCTGTATTCTCGCGGTATTTAGAGACACTACAATCACAGTATATATCTTATTTTAGCTATCACAAACCTATAATTTCAAGTAGAAAAAAAGTAGAAGAACAATAAATTTGAAAGTTTAATTTCTCATTCTACTTTTCTTATTGTAACATTATAAAACAAATTTTAATCAAAATCAGTGCACGACAGCAAATTTTTGAAACAAAAGCAGATCACATCAATTCTCGTGAGTACCGCGTCACTCACATTCTTTTTTTTATATATTTGGAATCTAGAGGTCGGAAAATTTTCGAAAGAAAATCATCTAATTTTTGATCCATTACATGACTTTTCGTATACTTCGTATAGTTGGGGAAATAAAAATGATAGGAATGCCTGGAGAAGGAATGAATAACATTTGAAAGGGTTGGATGAGCCTGATGAAGGGGTTCCTTGATAATGTTTCTACAATGTGGATATTATCTATGGGGTGAGTAAGTAGACTTACTGTAATTGAGTCGGTGAAAGATGTTTCCTGGGATATCAACCTCTTCAACCTGTCACTTCCACCACCCGCATAGCGTCGTCTTCTCATCCACTTCTCTTTGCGGCAACCAGCTCAAGAAAATTATACATCTAACAGCACAACCCCCTGGCACTTGTACGTGTTCTCTAGTTAAAACTAAGAAATCTATTTACCATTTGTATTTGTTCGTGTTCTTCCACCCCTTCTCCCTCGGTATACCCGAGTAAGGATACTATGCAACTTTTTTTTTTTTTCGCAGATCATCCGGTTTTTGAGATACATGCCAAAAACCGTCTTCGAAACACATATTCTTAGACGTTTCCTTGATTTACCCGAAAACGGTTTGTCTTATCGGAAAATTTATTTTTACCAAACAATTTATTTTTACGGATTACGGATATACATCAACTTTATTTTGCACGAAATTGCACGTTTTTAGATTTTTACTGCACAAAATTGCATATTTTGTCGTAATTTTGAAAATTTTATTTGTAAGTTTGAAAATGTATTCATTTGTTAATCGACAAGTTTTGAGAAAAAATCCCAGATATAACCAACTCCAAAAGTAAAATGCGGCCATAAATATTGAAGATATTGGATTGTATCTACAACCTGACATTATAAGCAGCTACAAAATATGCCCCTTCACAAGAGTCAGAGAGATCATTTTCCCAGCACATAAAACACATACGTACTTAGCGATAGGCGGCACAGTTCTTCATACAAGAATTTTGAAATGTATTTAGTAGTAAATTTTAACGCATTAATTGCTTAAGTAAAAAATATTTATATCAATTTATTTGAAGTCAAATTCTCGGCCTCGAGTAATGTGGTGAACTGTTTTGTATTTTACGTATCTTATTTTTTTTTTAGTCAAAAATGTATTCATATATGCTTTTGTAATTAAAACATGGAGGTAAAAAAAAAAGTTGTTTCAGTAAATATTTTGTATGAATTGTATAAATAAATTCCTTTAGGCATTTTATTTTATAGATTTATTTTTAAACCCTACCCAATTTTATTCTGAAACAAGAGTTATTTAGTTTACAGATTAGATCCAATTTTAATTTTTTTCGCAGAAAAACAGTTAATGGCAGGATTTTATTTTTTATTGTAGAAGGAATTCGAGGTTCTGTCAAAATTCAAAATTTGGCCAACGTTTCGAAAACTATTTATTTCCTTCTTCAGGGCCTTATAATGACTTGAGTGGGTTTGTGTGGTGAAAGTGTTGTGATTTTGTGTGAGAAAGTCCAATAATGGCCACATCACATGTCACACAAAATCACAACACCTTCACCACACACATCCACTCAAATCATTATAAGGCCCTGAAGAAGGAAATAAATATTTTTCGAAACGTTGGCCAAATTTGGAATTTTTCCTTTACACGGCAGAACCTTGAATTCCTATGAAGGAATATTATTTATATTATTATGAAGGAATATTTTTATATTATTATATATAAGAATATTATACTATTCCTTCACATCCTATGGTAAATATGAAGTATAAAAAGTTGAATTTTTATTCTGAGAGTTAATTTCAGGGGGTAAATTGGGAACTGGAAAAAAAAAAAAAAAAATCAAGGGCATTGTGTAGGCTGACAAATGAAAGCTTATTGAAGCACGAATTCAACAATATTTATCATGTATTTTTTAATGAATTTTCGTAAGTATTTTTCGGGAAAAAGGCTTAAAAATTAATATCTCTCCCCCTTATCACCAAAAGGATCGCTCAGAAAAATCTTGGAAAAATCATGAACATTGAGAATTAGGTGTAGATTGAGCCAAAATTATCAGGATTGAAAAATTCTAGCGCGATCAATTTAATTGTTTATTTCTTTGTAACTTGGGTTCTGATGGCATGGAGCACTAATTGTACAAGTATAGTTGGCACTTGACCGATTTTTTTTCTTTCTGAATGAGCTTCATTGATATTCTCTTGACGGTAAAAAAGGTTGTCATCGGCAAACAAGGCGAGGGACGTTTCCCTTCTTAAGGTAGGTCGTGCAGATGAAAATTAAAGAAGAGAGGATACAATACTGATCCTTGAGGAGTGCTTCAAAAACCCTTTGAATTTTTAAAAAGGACTAGATTTATTTTCTGGAGGCAAATCCTAAAACCTTTCTTCAGTTCTTTTCCCTTACTTGGCCTTATTTACATGAGTGAGTTAGTTTTTTTAATATTTATCTATCTCTGTAATAAGATAAAGTTTGGTCAAATGTGTTTACGTTCCTATCACATTATACATTTAATATAAGGAAATATTGTAATCGTTCGAAAATCCGAGCTCGAGTTTTCAACAGTTCATCACGTTTAAAGATCCCCTGAATACATTTAGACCTATTTACGAGGTTCTCTGAACGCCTGTGTGTGTGAGCACTCTAGTGCAGAAACGATTGTAGCTGTGAATTTAGATATTTTAAGTTTAAAAAATAATACCACCTAAGTACACTTTACAAGATCCAAATTAGAAATATTTCCTAATAAAAGTAATACAGAAAGCTAAAAGACATATTTTATAATAGAAATAAAAGACGTTGTCTTCCCACTGTTTTATTTTATACCAGAACCGGTTTTCGACGTAACAGCGTCATCATCAGTGGTTCATCCTACCCACACAGCACGGCGGTTGGAAGATAACTATTTTATAGAAATTACATGTTTTCGATGGTCGCACAATTTGCGATATAAATGCCGAAAACCGTCCTAAAATATCGTTTTAGAATTTCACATGTTGTCAAATAAAATGTAGTATGACCTCTCACAGATTTTTATTAGAAGTAGCTAACCGGCTTTCGAGGTTACCCTCATCATCAGGCAGTCTACAAAAGAAACCATCCTTAATATAATATATAAAGGCAACAAAGATATTAAATTGAAAAAAGTTAAAAAATTAACCTACCTAAAATACCTGATGAAAAATTAAACAATTTTTAAATGAAAATTAAATAATTTTGCAATAAAAAAAAATAAATAAAACAATCTAATAACTTTAACAATTTAAAATATCATGGATAGGGACAGACGAGTTATTCCTGTCCACCATCTGAGTCACAACTGGGAGAACGGAGTACGTGAGACTGGATAAACCTCCCATCCCCTCTCTAGAGTTGAGGAGGGGGGACTCTCTCTTCCTCCTTTCCAATTTAATTTCTATACTCTCCAATGTATCCATCTTTCTACTTTTTTGGATATATTTGAAGTAACGAGACTGAACCGGCCTCATGTCCTGTGTTTTGGAAGTGTTGGAAAAATTCAAAGTCTCCCCTCCTCAAATATTCCCTCACTCTAGTCCTCAGTTTTAGATTCATTTTTTAAACGTTTGCTCGATTTACGCAAAACAGTTAGTCTTATCGGAAAAAAATGTTCCTTTTTAAAATTTTCTATTACTATCTAAATCCGACCATAGTTATAGGAAATATAACTAATAATAGACCAAAGTTATAGGAAATACTTTAATGTTTAAAGTGTTGTAACGCATAGCTGCAGATTTTAAAATTTATTTATTTTATTGGTAGTTTTGTATTTATAAAAATATAATATATGATGTCCTTCCGCTCTCAAAATCATTTCCTACTGGCATTACTGGGTATTAGAAAGTCCCTATCAGAATTACGCTGTACCATGAGATGGAGAAACCCACTGCCGCCAATACTAAGCCCCGTAATGTCAGTTTATGGGGGAGGTACAGTGATCTGTACAAATTTGGTTAGTAAGAAAGTCCTGTTATGGCCGCAACACATTTTTTTGTACATAAGTATTTTTATTAAAATTATTTTTTATATTTTTCTCATGTATCGATGGACCTATTGATTTTCAGCCTCCTCCAAAGGAAAGGGAGGCTAGGGAGGCAAGGACGAAATTTGATATGCAAATTCAAAACACCATAAGGACGACACTTGTCAAATGTAGCTGAATAGGCCGACGGGAATTGAGGGGCTCAACTCCAATAACACGTGTAATGAACGCATCGACAGAAAATTACATATTTAATTTTCAATTTTTTAATTTCATAACGGACGGCAGTTTTCAGCGAAATCAGCTAAGGAGAAGGGGGTTCAGTCCAACACATAATCCCTAATAACTGCTGATACATATATACGAAATATGGTATGGGGATTCAACTATTGTGTTTGTCAACTATTGGTATTTAGCCTAAATGGCCGACTGATTTTGGAGGGGGAGCTAAATGTTATTTGATGAACTCGTTCTGGGGAAGTGCGTTGGCGGTGATTCACTGACGAGAGTGGAACAAGGAGAGGTCAGAGCTAGGTAGATATTCCTCCGGAGCCCACAATACCCAAAGATATACATGTCTTGTTATCAGACAACTTGTGTCGGGTCTCAGCTTCCCCATCACACCTTACTGGCCCAGTGGACCCATGCGTTTTATTCTTTATCACTCCATTCGCCATGTTGGACACATTGTTAAAAAGGTCGTCAGTGAATCACCGACAATGTACTTCCACAGCACGAATTACTCAACTAAGTCCCTCAAAAACCAATCGAAGTGGGCTAAAAATCGATAGTCTGTTTAAGTAGGAACTTTTGAAATATCATATCGATATCGGTAGTTATTAGGGTTTTTGAGTTGAGCCCCTCCTCTGATCCTCCCTTCTCTTTGACCGATATCACGAAAAATTAATAGATGTCTGTTTTGGATACACATATAAAATTTAGTGTTGACATATTCATTCTATCGGGAGTTACGTGTTCCCTGACGGACTAACTTTTTTTGGGGGTTGCCAACCTCAACCCATTTGCCGAATCGTCGTGGAAAAGGGCCTAACAAGTTTATTTATTCATAAAAGTCTGTTGCTGAGGTCGGCTAAAAGACAAACCCCTAGGCCTATCTTAATTTTGTTGGCGGAGCTGCTTGGCGCTCCGAGAGAGCTTGGGATGGATAAACGTGGGGCGCTGGCTGGATGTAGAAGTGGGGTTTGCCACCAGTCTTCGACACAGGGTTAAAGTTCTTTATTTTTTCTCCTCCATGAGGCGACAAACCGGCTGAAGACTGGGTAGCCGACATTCAAGGAAGACGAGGACTTTGCAGTCACGACTCTGGCGCACGATAAGTTAAGGTTATTCTTCTTCTTGAAGAAGAAGAGATTGGAGTTGAAATCTCTTGATAGTATATAATATCTGGGACGTCCAGTGGTCAGGCAGTACCCACGTAGAATCCAGACGTACCCGGATTTCCACGAAATATGCATAGGTCGTTCGGCCATCCAATGATCGTGAATACCTCTGTTGCTATTTCTCCTCAATCCATTCCTGGACAATGTTCTTGCAACTAGCTTTAGTCTGGACTGTCCGCGCATCTCTTCCTCCAGGGCTAGACTTAAGGGCTCATCTATACCTGCTCCTAAAGGCAAATTGCATCTACAAAAGTACGAGGCGACAGAAGGACCAAAATAGATTTTTTCATTTTTGGGTAGGAAAAGATGAAATTTTCTGTGAAAATTCTACATCGTATTTCACCTATTACATTATAATAAAAAAATTAACAGAAACTTTTTCTTACTTCCCCAACCTGACGAAATTTTGATATCGGTCAGAAAAACTCGGTGTTAAGTTTTCGCAAAAAGAACATTTCTTGTCTGATTGTGTGTGAACAGATTGAATCTATCTGCACGAAATGTGTGTTTATCCAGAACCCCAAAAAGCGACACCTATTGATTTCTGCTAAATCGAGCTAAGGGTTGTTTATTCCACAATAATGTTATACGTATACAATCGGATTCGGTATTTATCGTCAGATTTAGTTTTAAACTAAGATAGTTTGCTGAGTGGGAAACATTCTTATATGTCGGGTAAGAGCGTGTTGGAATTTCAACTAGATAAACTCCGTGGCTGTACAGTGAGGAATTTGAAGTATTTTTCTTTCTGTCTAAGAACTACGGCAGACTTAATGTGTGATGTGGACTTTCTTATAGCCACCACTTTTGCTCAGATCACTCTCATTACCTTATGACCTAATCAGAAAACTTTTCAAATAAAAGTTGTAGAAAAAAATGAAAGACACATTTTATATGAGATACAATGTTTCGCGGATTGCCTGGTTTGCGAGATAAATTCCAAAAATCATCCTGAAATGTCGTTTTGAAACACATATTTTAAGACATTGCCATGATTTACCCAAAAATGGTTTGTCCTATCGAAACACTAATTCTTACCAAAAATGTACGCTATTAAATTTCCAATCGCTACATCCCTCAGTTTTGATATTATACCAATACGACCAAAGTGATAGCGCCCCAAAAAAATGAAAAATACATTTCTAAAGAGATGTTTAAATTCTTCCACATAGCAGCGAACAATAAACTATATTTTTGTTAATGATATTTGAGGGCGCCGGTAGCTCAGTGGTATGCGTGCTTGCCTTCTGAGCTCTAGATCGTGGGTTCAAAACCCGACCGAGGCCTTTAGTTTATTTTATCTGGGAGGTAAAATAAACTTAAGGATGCCGTCCTTCGGATGAGATGTTAAGCGATGGTCCTGAGCCTGTACGATGTCAGGTACTCGTTAAAGCCCCTTACCCTAGGTGAATAAAAAATTTATGGTAACCAAAATTTAGGACTCCTACAGCAGAGTCGGGCTCATGTCCACCAGAGTGATGAAAGAGCGCTCTGGTAGGAGGCGATATGACCCCGTAGTTATAGCCCGAGCATGAGTCATAAAACCTAACCTAACCTGTTAATGATATATTTTTTTATTAAAAATGAATAAAGAAACAAAATGTGTATGTGATGTGGTTATTACAGGAATTTCTCTCTCTCCCCATTTCCCCTATCATATTCATTTCATACTGGCATAACTTGGGCCGTCATTTTCAGAATTACTGAAATGCCAACACATTAGGTATTTACATATACCCCATAATGCCAGTATGCCATTAATTTGAGCGCGGTTGGTATAACAAAGTCCTGTAATGGCCAAACATATTTTTTTTATAAATGTAACAATGAGTATTGTTAACAGACTTTTTATTGATTTTTGTCGGTATGATTGACGTACTGTTCTTCATGTTTACCTTTTGTTCTGTTCCAGTTACGGCTGCGAAAAGTTAAACAAAACAGAGTTCCTCATCTCTCGGAACCTGACGGAAGAAGAGTTCCAAGAGAACCCTATTATCAACTGGGACGCTATCCTCTGGGTGAAGCGACCTCTGGCACTCTGGATCGTTCAGCTCATCCTGGCTGTGATCAGTCTTACGGAGGCACTTCTTCTTGCCTATCTCGGCTACAAGGTAATATTATATTCTGCCTGCAAAATAATGTAGCGACTTTTGAGGTTACTCTCATCATCAGGCAATCTACAAAAAAAGACCATCATTTAGTAACAGTTATAAAATTATAATTGTTAAAATATTTTTTTTTTTGTATTTTATTTATAAAAATGCAACTGTTGCTGCGTGCAACAACCAGCACCTAAGATGTAGAAGTAGAGAGATATGGCGTGAATGGCGTGTTAAAGGAAGGCAACCCAGTGATACGAAAATTTATCTTATTGTGAGGACATTGCCAGTGAGAGCATATCACAATAAGAGGGGGGAATAATAATAATAATAATAATAATAATAAAATAAATAAAAAGGAATTGAAAGACAATTTTGATGCATGGGTAGTAAAAGCGAGGTAGTAAAAACAAGTGTTGAAATATGAAGAAGGAAGATTATTTAAGGTGGTAATAAGTCGCGGTTCTAACTCCTCTTCAACCTTCGTGTAGCTTGCTAAACAACCGTATGTAAGTAGTTTGTATTGTTTGGGATTCTGTTTGTATCAGGAGATAGTTACGTATCGTACAGTATTAGTTTGAGGGAGGGGCTTGTCGTTAAAATAATCGTATACAAATATTGGCGACATACGCAAAAACCAATAAATATAAACAACTAAATTCAATAAATAAAAAGTTATAAAAAAACCTTCAACAATTAACATACCCGATAAAACATTTTTAAAAACATAATTAAAATAAAAGGAATAAATAAAATAAAACTCCAATAAATGTATTTTTTAAAATTTGTTTACAAAGAGATATTTACAGCTGTTTAACGAATATTTACAACAAGCAAATACTAAGAGAGAGAAAATGAAAATGTCAAAATGTCAAGAGGGGAGAAATCACCCACCGAGTCGCACTCATATATGACTAATCACTGTAGCTGCTTGATCTGAGAAAGTCTCTAGGCCATTGGCACTTAAAGCGTCGTTCAAGAAGTGTGGCAGAAGGGAGGGCAAGGACTAGGGGATTAATGTGGGTTCTAAAGGAGGAAAATAATTTTTTGTAGCTGGATTTAGCTAATTTGTTGACAAAGGGAAAATTGAGATCAGCGTGGAGTACTGGCTACAAAGGATTTTGGATTGCTAGGATTGAATGCGCTGGAGATTGGAAGCTTTGGCATAACCCAATAGTAGTCTTAGCAACAGTTTGAAATTACACTAAATAAAATTACAAAAACTAAAAAAACGTTATTCCTTTCCCCATCTTAATCTCAACTGGTGGCTGTACAGAGTGCATGAAGGCAGTTAAACTAATCCCCTCTCTAGAATTAAGAAAAGGGACTTTCACTTCTTCTTTATTAATTTTATCTTTATACTTTCGATAATATACATCATACTTTTTTCAATTTTGTATAATAACTCTCTACGTCATGTCCTGCTTTGATGGTGTTGGAAGAATTCAGAGTCGCCCCGCTCTAGTCCTCAGCTTCAGTAATTCTTTACGTCTTTGCTATTTTCAATCGTCTTTGATGTATTTCATTCTTTGCTAAGATAATTTTTTGTTGTTGTTCTTGTCCAAAATGCTTTGAATATCGAATATCAAAAGGATTGTACTGATTTAGTTTATTCTACTTTATTCATTATTATTGTTTTTACTTTTATTAGTCCCAAGGTAGTCATTTATTTTGTATGTTATCCTCAACCATAGGGCGTATTAACGTATGGCTCCCCATTTCCATTTCCATTTCTATTATCTATTTCTATTATTTATACGCACGAAAGATCTTCCTTTTCTTCTCCTGAGTCTGCTTTTTATGTTCTCTATTATTTACTTTGTTTTTTATTTATTTTGCATTATGTCTATAAGGTCACTATTGTATATAAGACTCCACTCTCTTGCAATAAGATCCATGTATCTTTCTATGCAATAAAGAATTATTATTACTATATCAAAAGGATTTTTAGAAATAACTAGACTCTCACAGTATGTATGATGGGGGCCTCGGCTGGACGATACTACGAGTTATCGTGTTCACAGGCACACACACTAGTATAAAATTTGTTTTTCATTTTTGGAATCTGGATATTGGGAAACATGAAACTCTGGTGAAAACTCAACTTCGATTTTCTGACCGATTATATAACTTCCCCTATACTTTGTATAGGAAGTAAAAATAAATAAACTACTAAGTGACAAACTGATAACATGCATTTTGTGCGCCGACGCGCATAGCTGCGTTTTTGTCCATAAAATGAACATGAAAATGGGGAGAACTCAATTGTTGTTAGTTATTATGACTCATGCCTGGGCTTTAACTACAAGGTCATCGTACTACCAGAGCGCTCTTTCGTCACTCTGGTGGACATGAGCTTGAATCTACTATGGGAGTACGAAATTTTGCCTACCCTAAAGTTTTATTCACTTAGAGTAGGGTTCTTTAACGAGTGCCTGACATCGTACAGGCTCGGAACCAGCGTCTAACGTCCCGTCCGAAGGATGGCGTGCTCAAGTTTATTTTACCTAAGAGCTCAGTATGCAAGCACACATACCGCTGAGCTACCGGCGCCCTCTGAACTCAATTATAGATAAGGTTATACAACAAATACTTAAATATACATCATGGTGACGTCATAACTTAATTGATTTGATATGAATCAATAGTAATTATTATAACCATTCATTATAAGTTCTATTCACTATGACTATCAATATACTCTTGTTTTGTATAGCAGAACTTTTGTATAGTAGAGCTTTTGTCTGACTACAATTATTAGTCTGTTCCTTATTCGTCGCAGTCGTAGCTGGATTTCATCGGAAGGAGGGATTAGGGGAAGGCTCAACTCAAAATTCCCAATAACTACGAATGTAATGAATGTATCGACATGAAATTTTATATTTAAATTTAAAACCTTATAAGAACATCACTCATTAATTTTTCGTTAAATCGGCCAAAGGGGGATCAAATCAAAAAAACTTAATAACTTATATGAAAATTAATATGATTCGATCCAGATGTTTAGAGAGCGCCGGTAGCTCACAGGTAGCACGCTTACTTTCTGAGCTCATGGGGGGTTCCAAACGGGTTTTCAATCTGAGAGATGAAAAAGCCCTGAGCACGCCGTCCTTCGGATCGGACGTTTAGCGATGGTCCCGAGTCTGTATGATGTCAGGTAGTCGTTAAAGACCGTCACCCTTAAATGTAGGGTAAATCAAAATGTAGGGAAGGCAAAATGTATGACTCCATCAGAGCGACGAAAGTACACTCTGGTAGTAAGTAGGCGATATGTGTAGTTAGAGCCCGGGCATGAGTCACAATAACTATAGATTTTTTGCCCAAACGGTAAATTGGTTTTGGAGGGAGAACGAAAACCTAATTGATTAACTCGTGTTGGGAAAGTTGGTGATTCGACTTTGTTTACACTGAACGAACGGTTTCACTATATTTATACAATAGGACCTACAACGCACATCCTTTATACAATAGGACCTACAACACACTTCCTTTATACAATAGGACCTACAACACACATCCTTTATACAATAGGACCTACAACACACTTCCTTTATACAATAGGACCTACAACACACTTCCTTCTCGTGATCACTCTCCACCCAATCGACCAGCTCCGCTCCTCTCTTCCCACTTTACCTTCTAAACATTAGTTAGTAAGGTTGAACTTTATCAACAAACTGCTACCCTTTCCTCTTTGACCGCCTCAGGGCAGCCTTATCGGCTCTTCTGTCCCCTGGCCAACTAGATCTATAGATCTTGGACTCAACGGATAAAGGAAGTTCCTTCAGCCAATTTAACCCAAGGGAATGAAAGATTTTCAAAGTGAATGTACTCCCTCATTTCTTCATTTTCTCTATTACTTCCTCAACTATACCAAGTATAGAGGACATTTTTTAATCGGTCAGAAATTCATGTTTTCCGACACCAAAAATGAAAAAAAAATCATCTCCAGTCTGTGTGTGAGCACCTAACTCCCGAAAGATAGAATGTATTGAGACCGAATTTTATATTTAATATAATCGATCAGAAATTCGACGTTGAGTTTTCATCCGTAATTTTCCGTATTTTTTTTTTTTCTGAAAAAAAAAAAGATCGTCGGTGAATCGCCGGCTATGTACTTTCCCAGCACGAATTAATCAATTACGTTTTCATTCTCCTTCCAAAAAAAAAATTGTCCGTTTGGGCTAAAACTCAATATTTGAGTTACATGTTGGCTTCTGAATCTTCATACTAAATTTTGTGTCGATACATTCATTACATCGATTTTTGAGGTGAGCTCCCTCTCTCATCCCCGCTTCCCTTTGGCTGATTCAGCTAAAAATTGATTGGTGTCGTCCTTACTAGGCTTTGAATTTACGCCCTTTTCGGGCTTTATATAGGAAATTTCGTGTCAATACATTTTAATAAATAAAACCGTAGTAATCTACGGTAGTTATAAGAGTTATCGTGTTAAGCCTCCTTCCTATACCCCCTTCCCTTTGGTCGATTTGACTGAAAATCAATAGGTGTCGTCAAATGTCATGTTGATACATTCATTCTATCGGGAGTTATCATGTTGACAGACAGACACACACACATACACATATATAAACAGAACAGACAATTTTTTTGGAATCAGGTCAGAAAACAAAAAATTCCAATGAAAACTCCGCATAATCCGACTTAAAAATCAATAGTCAATTTACATAGGGACTTCTGAAACCTCACACTACATTTTGGGTCGATACATTCATTATATCGACAGTTATTAGTTATCGATTAGATAAATTCCCTTATACTTCGTCTAGCGAGAGAAGTAATGTGTGTTTATGTGTCTTTGAGCGCGATAACTCCCGATAGAATGAATGTATCAACACTAAATTTGATATGTGTATCCACAGCCGTCTTAGGAGTACACCTATTGATTTTCGGCCAAATCACCTTTTTATTCTTATGTTGATTTGTTTATTGTTCATAGTTTTACATTGTTCTTTAGATTAGTTTCGCTTAATAAATACATCATTTTAATACGAATATCAGTCAAAAGCAATTTCAAAATTGTACTTTTTTTCAGTATAGTGGACATATAAATAGATACTTCTGTGGACGTACGTATCACGGGTCCAGTACCGAACACCCCATAGGGCGGTTGACTATATGGCCAAGTTGGCTCAAGAATGGAGGTGGACCGGGGTCGATGTGAGCTGAGTTGCCACCTCCGGGGTTTATGTGAGCTGAGTTGCCACCTCCGGGGTCTATGTGAGCTGAGTTGCCACCTCCGGGGTCTATGTGAGCTGAGTTGCCACCCCCGGGGTCTATGTGAGCTGAGTTGCCACCTCCGGGGTCTATGTAAGCTGAGTTGCCACCCCCGGGGTCTATGTGAGCTGAGTTGCCACCTCCGGGGTCTATGTGAGGTGAGTTGCCACCTCCGGGGTCTATGTGAGCTGAGTTGCCACCTCCGGGGTCTATGTGAGCTGAGTTGCCACCCCCGGGGTCTATGTGAGCTGAGTTGCCACCCCCGGGGTCTATGTGAGCTGAGTTGCCACCTCCGGGGTCTATGTGAGCTGAGTTGCCACCTCCGGGGTCTATGTGAGCTGAGTTGCCACCTTCGGGGTCTATGTGAGCTGAGTTGCCACTTCCGGGGTCTATGTGAGCTGAGTTGCCACCTCCGGGGTCTATGTGAGCTGTGTTGCCACCTCCGGGGTCTATGTGAGCTGAGTTGCCACCCCCGGGGTCTATGTGAGCTGAGTTGCCTATGTATTGTCTCATATCTCCAGATAATAGAGCCATATCCGGGGTCCATCCATAGAGATGGGGGCTCTATGGGTGTGAACACGATATGGGCCCTCGGCCCCTTTATTGGAACTCACAGGCCTGGCAAATGGCAAGCATCATCAGGATCAGGAAAATTATTGTCATCCAGCTCGTATCGTCAATCCAAGTAACGATGTGTTATCGGATACTGTTCTATGTTATCTCCACTAGGGTATATCTTCATTTGGAACGAAATTCTTTATACTGTAAGTCTTTAGTAGACAGTAATTGGGCTGAAAGACAAGAAGTGACTATCCTCAGGAACCCGGAATGGGAATTATCTTTCTGAAGGGGTTGCACACTCCAGAATTCAATTGACTAACAAGACTAAATCATTTTTTTTTTTTATTATTTTAGTATAAGGAATTATTATAAGGGGTATAAGTATTGTAATTGATATTGGTAACATTAAGTATTGTAGAGGGCGCCGGTAACTCAGAATGCATGCTTGCTTACAGAACTCAAGATCACTGGTCCGAAACCCGGCCGAGGCTCTTAGGTTTTCTATCTAGAAGGTGAATTAACCTTGAGCACGCCGTCCTTCGGATGGGTCGTTAAGCGATGGTCCCGGAGCTGTACGATGTCAGATACTCATTAAAGACCTTTATCTTGAATAAAATTTTAGAGTAGGTAAAGATATATTAAAGATATATATTATATAAAGATAATAGTAGAGTCGGGCTCATGTCCACCAGAGTGACGAAAGAGCGCTCTGGTATATGATCTATATGACCTTGTAGTTAAAGACCGGGCACGAGTCATAATAAGTAACTAACTAAGTAGGTACCTACTGTAATTGCGCGAAAATCCGAGATAGATTCAACGGAATTTTCAACTGAATTTCTCATTTAAAGAAATATTGATCATTTTGGTCATGATATGTGTCTGTGTGAATATATTTCCTCATTAATCAAGTAAATTGTTTTCAGAGGGAGAATGAAAACTTACTGGATCAATGTGGAAGTACATTGTCGATTTTATATTTTGAGCATATCAACTAGCTAGTGTGATGATGTACCACTGATGATGACGCAGTAGTAGTAGTAACAAAAATTGTGAGAAAAACTGTTCTTTCTATATTGTTATTTACACATTTCAGTCCAAATTCCTCCGACGAATTGTCAACGCTCCTTTCTATGTCGTAAATAAACTTCTACACAGAGGTCTCAATATTTCTTCTGTCAATGAATGAATTCCAGAACCTGTCTTTCCATTCAAAACTCTCTCGCACAAGCCCTATCTTGACAATCCTCCACACCGCTTGAACAGGCGGTGGCCTCACAATTTTCTGACTATATATAGTGAATGATAGAAACTAAACCTTCGCGGGAATGTCTGCGCTGGCTGGCTAGCTTCGCCCATCAAGTGACATTGCTCTATAATTGCAATTGTGATCATATTTGCTTATTATCTATATATTATATATATATTGTATATATATTGAATGTGGAACAGTGACAGTCATTTAGTAAAAAAGAATAACAGGATTCTCTCACCTTTTCTATCTACTAAATTATTAATAGCATCCTGGTGCACTCTCTAGATAACATTACAATGATATTGAATTACATCCTCACTTGTCATTGCAATAGATGGGCTGGATTATTGTTTTAATTAAATTGATTAGTGACCCACCGTTCTAGAGGTAATGTGCATGACACGCCAGGCCCCCCACGTTATTTGTATGACGAGCACCTCTGCAATTTGTCTAATTGGGAAGGTATGAATAAAAAATTAAAATCTCATTATATTACTACTAGAATATGCGCTCTGATGAAATCTCTCTGAATCAGATAAATGAAATGAACTTACCACTTACACTAATATAGGTTAAATTCATGATGTATGGTGGCTATGAGATTAATACCTACTGCGTTTTTTGCAGCTATGGTCGGGTATAGAATGTACCGCATTGAACAGGCTTGAAATATTGAATGATTTTTCTCTCATTTCGGAGAACAAGCAGTACTGAAGGCCAGTGTGAGGCCGTGACCCTCTTCGGTCCGGGGATGACCGCTGGATGCTGTAGCACGGCCCACCTGCGACCATCCTCTGCGTAACGCAGCCGTGAAATACAGATGCCCCGGTCCTGTGCTCTTTTGGGAAACGCCGACAATGTAGGTTGGAGGACCCAACCGATCGCTCCGGCGAGTGGTGGGGTCCTACAACCGGCCGTAGCACCATAAATATAGTTATTTCCTCTCTACGCGGAAGTAACGGTCTCAGTCCGTAAAGAAAAAGCCTGACGTACGTCAAAAGAAGCCCCTGCTGCGTTCAATAATCAGAAAATTATTTTTTCTTCAGGGCAGAAGCTCCCAACCTATATAACTGATGTGTTTTCAGTGTTGTGAACGAAAGCCGAACTGATGATCTGGGGGTCCTTGCTCGAAAAGTTATGTCTTTTATAGAGTAATTTTTCGAAAATGTAACGAGGAAGAAGACTGTAGGGCGATAAAAAGGAAGGGATTGTGATGATTGGTTTGATTTTAATATCATCATGATTTGTGTGTGTTTCCATTCTACGGGGAAAAATGTTGTGCAGATTCATCACTTAATTATATTATATGAATATTTTTTTCTGAGAGTGCTTATTCGACGCTGCTCGTAGATATATCAGGTGTAATGTCCCTGCATGAATATGTAAACGTACTTTTTCATTGAAAAAAAATATATTTTTCCAGTACAACTGTTCTTTTGTTGCAATCCCTTTATTTGTAGAAATAATCCCTTAGGCGCTCTTTGTCCCGTTTGACCTACAAACTCTGTTTTTCCCCCGTCTCCTTATATTAATGATTCCCCCCCCTCCATCCTTCCTACTCTCCCTGAGGACGCCACTCTGATGTAGACAGCTCTTCAGCACCGCCTTTGCTCAGGACAGCCCTATTGGGACCTGATCAATTCTATAAGGGCCCTTGTCCGTGCCCTCTAGGGACTCACCCTCCCTAATCAGTCCTTTAAGGGCTCTCCACACCTCCGAATTCGGCTTTATTGAAATCCATGTCATTCCATTTGATATCCATTCCCTTCAACTTTTTGTATGCATATAATAATAAATAATACAGTGTACACCTGATATACATACCTAGGGTCCTGTAGCCCTTAGGTGTTTTTTTTCTGGGATATAAAAGAACATCGCGCACGCCTTTCTTTGAACAAACTTTATGCGATGATTCCGAGCCTGTGCGATGTCAGGTACTCGTTAGGCTAGACTAAATTTAGGGCTCTCACGACACAATAACTATAATTTATTTTATTTTATTTATTTAGATAGAGAATGTTACATAGGCATCATGACGGCAAAATAAAGACTGCCTAATGATTTTTGCTGGTGAGATGACTGCACTGCAGAGGTGCGTGGCGTTTAGAAGCGCAGCCAGGTTACATCCCGAGCAAGTCACGCTGCTGCCATGTTCATTTGAGTCGGCGAGGTGGGTTTGTGGGCAGGGTATTTGAAGCTAGTGTTTGAATGAGTTGATTGACGTGACTGGCGAGTTTGACGTGGAAGTTTGTGTACCTCTCAGGTACAACTGTGGAAGCGAATGGCACTTGTAAGTCGTTATGAAGGGTATTGTTAGTGACGTAGAAGGGTGCGTTAGTGATGTGCCGTAAGATTATGGACTGCATGGCTTGAATTCGGTTCAAATTGGACTTCGAGTATAATTAAGCGTGAATATTCAACGAGAAATAATAGATAATAATAGACAAGTAGTAATAATAAATAAATAAAAAACTAACATAGTACTATTAACAACAATAATTATAATTCGAAAGGCTTATAGAATAGAATTAAATCAAAGGATAGGGAAAGAAGAAAGCCATTCAGCAATAAAATATCCTTTCAGGCCTTGTGTTGACCTTAATACATAGATGGAGAAAGATGCTGAACAAATGTAAGTTTTCTTGTTTTTGGAATGTTCAAAATGTTCTTATAGGTAAATCAGGTAGGTAAGGCATGGATTGGATTTCAACTAGGAAATCTACAAGTAATTTCTTTACAGTTAGTAATTTCTTATTCTGAAACATTTCCTTCCATTTTTTTCAATATACGAGTAAGTGAACTTGAAAGAAATAAACTTGTTTATTTATGATATTGTCTAATTTCACCAACTATATTTACATGGGAGTACTTTCGGTATTTCTACCATCCTCAGCCAAAAGCATAAGAGATAAGACATTATTTCTTTCAAGTTCATTTGAATTATTTCACAATATCTCTGCAATAATGTCAGTTTTCATACGAGTAAGTGGTAACTCTTTTTTTTTTTTGCATATTTACAATTGGTAAATCACCATAAGTGAAGTCGGTGATAAAAAAGAACAGTACAAAATGAATGATAAAATATACAATTAAAAAAGTAGAGTCGGGCTCACTAGAGCGACGAAAAAGCGCCGTCTTAGAAGGCGATGTGACCTCGTAGTTAAACCACTGGCATGTGTCACAAATGTCAAAAGAACAACTAATAATAATTGAAAAATAATTTAATTTTTTGTTATATATTTATGAAATTTTCTGACTTCAGGGGAACATATGGCAGCAGCTCCTCTCGTTTCACTTCATCCTGGAGTTGGTCAACACGATACCTTTCGCATTCACGGTATATACACATCTAAATATTATGTTCTTTATTTATAAGGGATTTTCAGGTACGCAGGGTGTTGGGTGTTCCCGTTGTTCGATACTTTATATTGGGGTAGCGATAAGAGCAGGGCTGGGTTGCAGAATGTTTCTTGAGCCGCTACCTTTAGCACAGAGATGGGCATAATCATAATCAATGATTAAGATTACGATTATGATTACGATTATAATCAAAAAAATTGGGTGATTACTTGATTACACGATTGTAATCGTAATCACGGCCATGATTATGATTGTAATCGAGTAATCATGTAATCGTAATCATGTAATCATAATCACAATGTACACATGATTACACAGCGCAAACCATCGCCTTCGATTTCCTTTCATTTTAAATTGTTTTATTTTTTACACTAATAAGTAATTTTTTTCAAGTTTATTACGTAACCGAAGTGCTATTACCATTTTTTTTAAATTTGATACCCACTAAATCCCCCGATTACAGTTATTGTGATTACATGATTACATGATTACTTGATTATGATTTTATGATTACATGATTGCAATCGTAATCACGATTTCTGATTACGATTATAATCATGTAATCATGTTTCATTTTAGCTAGATTCACAGTGCGATAGTATCAAGTATAAAATAGCAATGATGATTAATTTTCTCTGTAATCATGTAATCATTGATTACGATTATGCCCATCTCTGCTTTAGCATTGAACATCTGCCACACCGTTATTTAAAGCCCTGGCTAATTCAGGACATCATTCTCTGACTATTTATGTGTATTTTTAAATTGTGAATAGCGCCCCTTGCGCTGATCCAAATACATTTTTTTGTTCTCCGCCTATTCGGTAAACAGTTGAGTTACATCGCAAAAAGGGGTGAAACTGCACCCCCAAAAAAGTGTCGAAAAAATTCCTTCACACTCTTAATCATATTGGAAAATTAAGAGTCGTGTCTAGAAATTTGTGTAATACTGTTTTTTGCGCCATTTTACACCCTTTGCGCAGTGGTTAATTTTCGGGAAACTCAGAATGCAACTAGGGCTCAGTGGAGGACAGACATCGATGAATACTATTTCCCGATTACATAACCAGATACCTAAGAGAATAATAATTATATTATTTATTTCCGTTAAACCAATTCATGGTAATTGAAAAGGTCATAAGAGTGTTCACATTAAGATAGCAAAAATAATTGTAAACTAAATACATAAACAACTATAACTATTCGAGTCTGACACACGTATGATTAGTAATAAAAAAAACAATTGAAAAAAAAAAGAAATGAATTAAAAATTAATTAATAAATACTTGAAAATATATGAGTACAAAAATAATAATAATAATTAATCACTTTTTCACGACGATATTTTGGGAGATTCTTACATCCCTTCATCAGGTGTGCGAAATATATAGAAGAGAAAGAAAACAAAGAAATTAATAAAATAAAATTAAACAAATAAAAAAATATAATTAAATAAATTTACATTAAATAAAAATAATTTTGAAAAATAATAATAAAAAACTTAAAAAACCAAATAAATGATAAATAATAAAAATACTTTAAAGAATATACCAAGAAAAATGAAATAAAATATTTTATTAGAGTTTAATAGCGCCGATTTCCCTGAAATGTTTTTCAAAAAGTTTGAAAGCTTTTGAAAAGTTTGTTAAGCTGTACTAGGGTAATCTCACATAGCATTGCATCCTGGGTTTACAAGTTATGATGCTCTAAAGGCCCAACGTACATATCCATTATTCTTGTCGAAAACATTGTCCGATTGGAATGAAATTTATCTGTGAATTCTTGATTGTCTAAACGTTGATTAAATTTCTCTCAAAAAAACTACCCCTAATCATGTACAGCCATTTTATTTAGAGGAATGGTTCAATTACTTTTTTTGTGCCTAAAATCGTTATTTCCAACACTATAAGCTGAGTTATAATATGATTATTTGAAAATCACATCAATTTCATGCTTCTGTTTTTACTTTTCGATTGAAAAATATTTAATCGGTCTGAAGTTCAATGTTTAATTTTCACCAAAATTTTATGTTTTTTGAACTTCTGATTCCAAAATATAATTATTCTATCTGTGAACACGATAACTCCCGATAGAACGAATGTGTCGACACCAAATTTTATATTTATAAGGACGACAACTATTAATTTTCAGCCAAATAGGACAAAGGGAAGGGGAAGATTAAGGGGAGTATAATATATCAACTATTGATATTTAGCCCAAACGATCGATTAGCTTTAGAGGGAGAATGTAAAGTTAATTAAATAATTTGTGCTGGAGAAGTACATCGCGAGTGATCCTACGACTATTTTTTTTCTTCTCCGGCGGCTTCTCTGTTGTACCTTTTGCCTAAATACCTACAGACGTCCCTCTAATTTCCAGGTTACTATTCACTAATTGAACCAGCAAACCTGGACATTCAAACAGTACTAACCAAAATAACAGACAGGGATACTACTAATTTAGACTTATTCCGTATTGAACTGATTCCAGGTCTACTTTGTGAAAATCCATAATGAACAGGAACTCAACAAAAACAAAAACTTTATTATGCTCAATGAACAAATAGAACTTAATCCGTCGCCGTTGTTAAACCTAACTATTTAAGACAATTTTGAATATTAATACATTTAAACCTTTAGTACAAGTAGTCAAACCTTATTTAAAGAGAGATTTTTACATATAAGAATGTTTTATACATACATCAATAGATTAAGACTATACTGTTAACTACTCAATTAAGATTTGTTTCATATTTCTGTTAGACTTGAATGTTGTAATGTCTCCATTTTGTACATTATTGTTTACATTTACTTTCTTGTCACATGTCTAATTTATGAAATTGTTTGTCCTGCCTTGTGTTAGTTCAGTAGTAATCTCTGTTTAGTTCACTTGTTGATGCCGTAACAGGCGAAACTATAGTCGTGTAATTTTGACCAATATAGTGAAAATATTGACAAGTAGTGTTTGGAGTTTATATTCCTTTAGTGTGTGTATATTCCTTTATCCTAGACTTATTCCGTTAGCCAGAGACCAAGCAATCTTCGCGGATATGACCAGACGCTTCCATCGTCCTCCATCCCAGATTTCTCGAAGTTCCACCTTCCAGTCGAATATAATTCTGTAGAATCTCTTCTAATAATGTCTGCATGGTCGTCCTGTTGGCCTCTTTTTCTAGTTCCTGGAGAACATACCTCACCAGTCTAACAGGGCCACTCCGGTCGGTCCATAGTCTTACTTCCTTCATCTCATTACATTCCTAATGCGGCTTGTCCTCTGTGAATTTTTTTTCTCTGTTTCACCTATTTCTTCACAGTCCCCAAATAACATCTCTGGTGGATCCTAACATTTTCCAAAACCTCGCTTTCAAAGCGCTGAATTTTTCTCTCTTGGTTCAATGTGAGGCCTTTAATTGTTGTTTATTTTTGAACTAGCAGGGTACCCGGCTTCGCCCGGAGTAACTTCAAGCAAGTTATTTCAAGTAATTTAAATTATAAATATAAATATAAATATAATAATCTGGAATAAATAAGTTATTTGAATTTATTCAGTTAGAATCACTACATTCGATATGATACTTTATATATTTTCTCACAGGCTACAATTCTTCCATTTATTTTTTGGTTTTTAGAACCTAAAAATGTATTCCATACAATTAATAAAAATAACATCATAAGATGTTCGTCAATAATTCTTTATATAATTATATTACAATTCTCTGAATGACATAATTAGAATGGAAATTTTATTGTTGATACCAACTAATCAGTCTTGACTAAAAGTAACACAGAGGTCGACTCAATAAATATGTAAGTTGTATTTAACAATATATATTTGGAATTCTAACTATAATAATTACAAGTGAGTTACTATATACGAAAATATAAATGTTACACAGGTTCTGAAAACTGAAGAAATTTATGGATTAGTTGGAATCAGGGCCGGACTGGGGGTAAAATTCAGCCCTGGAATTTAATGGAAACCGACCCCAAAGTTCATTCAAACCGGCCTTCTTTTAATGAAAAAAAAAATATATATATATATATATATATATAAATGGAAAAGTAAATAAATGCAATATCATATAGTTTAATTAAAAATTTAATTATTAACTTAAATTATAATTACAAATGATGCATACTTGAAAATTGTTGCAAACAATATATAAAATGCTTTAATTTTATTTGAAACAACATTAATGTTATGTACATTGATTAGTATTTTATTATGCTATTACAATTGTTTCATTTGCTGACTTTTTTCTGCTACAATGTCAATGATTTGTTCAGTATCGATATTTTCCAAAATTTCTTTTTCCGTAGCCATTAGCATAAAAGCCTCCAAGTGATCTTGTGTTATGCTGCTCCTAATTCGGCTTTTAATAAATTTTAACACTGAAAAACTTCTTTCACACGCTGGTAAATAAATACTTCATATAGGATGGATACTTACATCATTAGACGCGAGCGGTTCTGTATTCCGAAACTTATAAAACTTATATACACATGCGCGGTTCTGAGTACCGCAAACGTAACCTTTTCGCTTTCTCAATATATAACAGAATGACAACTTATAATTACGTGACTTACGATAGCGCAACCTATGAGCGATTTCCTGAACTATGAATACTCAAAACGGGAATTGTGATTGGCTTGTATTTACCGCGCTATTTCAACCTACGATGTACCGCGGCGCGTGTAGCTAAGGGTTAAATATATCAATTGAAATTAATAATTACTGATTCTATTGTAAGAAATTAGTCTACCAGCAAAACAGATTCAATTGACTCGGTCGGTAACGTTGGAAACCCAATTGTCCGATGGTCGGTTTTATTCCATATGATGCGCAACAGTTTCAATTTTCAACACTTCCAGAAATGTTTAATGATGAGATAAACGATTGTTATATAAAAAAGTGATATTTTTATATGAACCGGCCCCTCTGGCATTTGCCAGAATTGTCAGATGGCCAGTCCGGCCCTGGTTGGAATTTTTGTATATGATTAATTTAAATATATTTAACTATTAAATATATTTAAATATATTTATATATAATTATTTTATTATTGACGATCATCTTACTGTGTCGATATAGTTGAAAGCTAATAAAATTAAATAGAAACAATGAATTTGTTTAATTTATATTGTCTAATTGCACAAATCATACATATATAGTGTACCGGTATATGTTTATAATTTTTGGGGAATTTTTAAATAAAAAATAAATGTCGACAATATCAAAGTTAAATAAATTATTTGTTTTTTATTAATTTCTACTATCATATTTTTATTATTTGTATGAAAAACATTTTTAGATACTAATGTCTATAATTGCTAGGTTGAAAAAAAACCTAATAATAAATGGGAGAATTGTAGAGCTGTGAAGAAAATATATAAATATAAATTTAGAATCCAGGTAAATTTAGAATAAGTAGGAAGGATAGGTGTATTCAGATAGTCTCCAAATTCATGATCGTCATCCTGTGGTGGAAGTGATCTTGAAACCTTATAAGACGAGGGTATTGAACTCAAGAATGAATGAAGTTGTTTGTATCGAAAAACATCATAAACTTCGTTGCAAAGATAATTTAAAATGTCTTTTCACCCCCCGGAAAAGTTTGATTCGCCCGTGGTTGTGGGTCGAAGAACTCGTCAAACTTTTTATAAAGTTCGATATTAAGATGATGGGTCATTGGCTCCTTTCTGTACTTTTATTACTGGCGAGGTTATTCTTATAACACCCTATTTTGAAAATGTTTACCCTACGGTTTTTATAAGATAATAAAAATTTAATTTTTTATTGCTATTCATTAATTATGAGGGCGTTGGTAGCTCAGAGGTACGAAACCCGGCTGAGGCTTATAGTTCATTTCATGTGGGAGATATGAAAAAAACTTGAGAACGAAGTCCTTCGGATGGGAAGTTAAGCGATGGTCCCGAACCTGTGGGATGTCAGAGACTCGTTAAAGACCCCTACATTAGATAGTTAAACCTGCGCAGGTAAAATTTAGGATACCGACTGTAGATTCGGGTTCATGTCCACCAGAGCGCTCTTTAGTCGCTCTGGTAGTAGGCAATATGACCTCTATTACATCCCCAGCTACACGAAATATAAAAATTGGTCAGAAATTCAATTTTGAGTTTTCATTAAAAAATCATGTTTTCCGACCCCCTTGATACCAAAAATTAAAAAAAAAAAAAAACATTTCCCGTGTAAACACGATAGCTCCCAATAAAATAAATATATCGACACGAAATTTTATGTGTATCCAAAAGTCCATAAGGGCGATACCGACATATTTTCAGCAGCAAAGGGATGAGTGCAATTAGGGGAGGACTCAACTCAAAAACCCCAATAACTGCCGAAGTAATGAATATTTATACAAAACATTTTATAAGTAAACCTTATAAGAATAATTCCTACCAAAACATTAATATTACAATACCTACCAATGTTCATCAGAATCGGCCAAACGGGAATGAGGGATCAGAAGATTGGGGCCTAACTGAAAAATTCTAATACCGAAAGTATCAACACAAAATGTAATACGATGATTCAGACGTCTCTTATTGATTTTCAACCAAATCAATAAATTTGTTACTAAGGGAGAGCGAAAACTTAATTGATTAATTTGTGCTGAGGAAGTAAATTGCCCGTGATTCACCGTCGTCCCATTTATTTTCTCATGGCTGCAAGAACTAAAGCATCATATCGAAATTTTGATTGATTTGTGTTAATGTCCAAGATATTGAAGTTTCAGGCAGGTAGATAGGAAAATTCATGTGACTGCTCTCCATATAAAAGAGATATAGTGTTGTCTTGGTCCCAAATGATGGATTGTTAATCCTAGGATTTTTTTTTTCTTTCATTTTTTCTGTCGTCAAGCCATGATGGATGTTGATTTGACATCGCCAATAGATGAAGGATCTGCCGATATGGTCTCTTAGATGGGTCCTCTCTGGATGGGCCCTGAACGTGTCTTATGGGACGTGTCCTATGAGCCCGAGTTGATATGAGAACATGGTCTGGCTGTAAATCTTGTCAAAGTGGCCACTTCTGGGGCATTGAACCACCTTCCCTCTTATAAAGCCTTCTCTACTTGCACGTGACACTCACCTCTCGACGGGGAGAAGTAGTGCACAAAATCGCAGCACTCGCAAGCTGAGATAGCTACTGATACTTAAAGCGTAGTCAATATCCCCCATTGACATTAGAAACCTAAGGAACTAACTTTCTACTTATTATAGGAATATGAAATTATGAACAGCTCGGTTTTTGAATGGCATTTACACCTGGTGCAGCAGATTATGGGTTGGTTCGAATCCCGTGAACTATACAAGCTAAGCTGTACTTTTTGATACGGATCAATGCCGATTTTTCAGTATAGTCAACATTTGTTTCATGGTCTTTTGATTTTGCTATATATCCTATAAATAGATTCTGTGAGAGTTGTTCAGTCGTTTTTTTTTTTCTCTCGAGAAAAGAGACGCAACAGTTTTGTATAGCAAAGCTTCAACTTAGTGTGATTATCCTCTGGATGGGCAGGAGTTTGTGTGTATCATAACCTAGAGTATGCTCTGGAGCTGCAATGGCCTGTGTATAGCAAAGCTTTAATTTAGAGAAAGTATGCTCTAGAGCTACAGGGCTTGTGTATAGCAAAGCTTTAATTTAGAGAAAGTATTCTCTAGAGCTACAGGGTGTGTATAGCAAATCTTTAATAAAGAGTGAGTGCTCTAGAGCTACAGGGCTTGTGTATAGCAAAGCTTTAATTTAGAGTGAGTGCTCTAGAGCTACAGGGCTTGTGTATAGCAAAGCTTTAATTTAGAGAAAGTATACCTTAGGGCTGCAAGGGGCTTGTGTGTAGAATAACCTTGGAGTGAGTATGCTTTTGAGCTTACTTCACAACAAGAGTTTGTGTTTAGTTTGTAACGTTGAAAAAAGTGTAAATATGGTAATGAGGTGGTTTTATCTTCACACTGAGAAATGGATAGACTGTACGGAAAGATTACACAAAACTAATAAAGCAAGAGAACAAAACTACGATTTTTTGAAATTATAAATGAGAACATTTAGAAAAGTCAACCGAATTGTATTGATTTATGTCATGACTTTATTTCATAACTGTATTTCAGAAAAAAGGAGAAACTATCTCCACTTTACTGACTAGAAATCCCACAATTCGCTGAAAGATTTTTGCCACAAGAGATTATAAAGAATTGCATCTCTTAAACTGACAACTTACGATTCATATATATATAAAATATAATTAAATATATTTATATTTAAAATATGTATGTAATTCCGCAAAATGAAAATACGATTCGATAAAATGAAAGAGAGAAGGTGGGTTGGATGTATATCACGTTACATGATACATCAGGTTTTCCATATCAAATAGCATTTAGACATGCTTATTTATCTCTTAAATCCGATGTGACCTATAATATAATTCCGCCAATATAATTAAATGAATAAATAAAAATAATAAAATTAAACAACTGAATAAATAATCTGATATTGGATTAAACTCATAAATCCTTTTACCACTCCTGAAAACTGTTTATTTTTGCAAAAAGTATGCTTGTCTGTCAATACGATTCCGGTCAAACGGCTTAGTGGATCGAAACCAAATTTTGGTAGGAGGTTTGACACGTAAATAGAAATGACTCTATTATGTTTGGAGAAAGTCTGCGCATTCGTTAAAGCAACACTTTACAAATCAAAAAATACATATATTTTTAAATGTTATAGATTTGTTAATTCTTAAAAAAAAAAAATCGTCAGTGGATCACAGGCAATGTACATCCCCAAAACGAATAAGTCAGAAATGTTTCGCTCCCTCTCCAAAACCAGTCAATCTTTTGCGCTTATATTCAATAGTTGACCTACATAGATCTCCTAAGTCCTTATACTAAATGTTGTGTCGATAAATTCATTATATGGGCAGTTATTACAGTTTTTGAAATTTTACAGGTTATCTCCTCGATTTCGACTTTAAATATGAAATTTCATCTTGATATATTCATTACAACAGCAATAATTAGAGCTTTTGAGTTAAGTAAGCCTCTCCCCTAACCCCCCCCCCCCCCTCCTCCTTTGACCGATTTGTCTGAAAATCGATAGACGTTGTCCTTATGGATGTTGTCCTTATACATTGATTCTATCGGCAGTTATTAGAGCTATTTAGATACGCCTTTTCTTTTGTCGATTTGGCTGAAAAACAATAGGCGTCGTCGTTAGAGGGTTTTAGATTCACATATAAAATTTTATGTCGATACATTCATTCTATCGGTAGTTATCGTGTTCAAAGAGACACAGAAAGACATTTTTTTTTTCATGTTTGAAATCTGGAGGTCGGAACAAATGTAATTTCAATGAAAACTTCGCATCGAATTTTTTTCCGATTACATAACTTCCCCTATACTTCGTAAAGCTGAGGAAGAAGAAGAGTTCTTATTTTTATCAATATTCAGTATAATCAACAATATCAGCCGAAACTTTCTTTTCCCCTAAACCGTTTTGATTATTCTATATTTATTTCTTACATATTTATATTTATTTGATATCATTGCGATTAATCAGAAAACAATAATATTTAACAATTTATTTTCCATCAAAAAATGCTGAAAATGAAACATGAGTAGAAGGTAAAATAAAAAAATACATTTAAAAAAAAACCTCTTGGTTGTTCGTATTAGGAGATATTCTAATTACAGTCTCCCTGTTTTTTCTCCACTTTTTGCTGACTTGGGTTTTCAGTTCATTTTTCATTTTTTATGCCCTATTTTGTAGTCTGTCTGACTGTAAGGGGAAATATCAATTCCACATTCATATATATGATTATTTATTTACAGCGAACCACTTTGAATAATACACTTTTTGTTTTCTTCTGATGCACTTTCATAATTCTACTTTTCCAAGTTTTTTATTCCCCAAGGTACATGAAAGGGATCTTATGTTATCAGTCAGAAATTCCTGTTTTCCGACCCCCAGATCTCAATATATTCTTAAAATTCTTATTTGTCTTTTTGTGTGGGTTTGTGAACACGAAAAACTCCCGATATAATTCATCCAAATCAGTCATAGGAAGGGGTGGGGGGGGGGGGGGCGGGGGGGTTAGAGGGGGAGTTAACGCAAAAACTTCAATAACTTCCAACGTGAAATATACTTTGTAAATCGGCCGAAGGAAATGAGGGATCAAAGAAAAGGAGCCCAACGCAAAAAAAAGTTATGAATCACAGGCAGAAAAAAAAGAACTCGAATTAATCAACTATGTTTTGGCTGTCCAACTGAAACCTAGCTGATTTATTTGAAAATCAACAAGTGCCATGCCCAGGAACTTCTGAATCATTTTAAATTTGATGTTGTTACATTACAGGCAATTCGGCAAAAAATCAGTGGGTTTCGTCCTTATCGGATTCTTAATACACATATAAAATTTCATGTCGATACATTCATTACGTCGAGAGTTATCGTGAGCCCCCTCACATACACACACTCCTGAATTTTTTTTCTGGTGAAAACTCAACATAGAATATCTGACCGATTACATAACTTCCCCTATACTGCTGGGGAAATAAAACCTTAATAACTTTATTTTATTTTTTTATTTTTTCGGTTTTAAACGAGGGTGCGCTTTGCATTGACGCAATATCACCCAGTCAAACGTTGGAAGAAGAGCTCGGGTATCAAGGGGTTACTGAGGGACTGGGATTGGCCATCGGCGGAACAATTTCGGCGATCGTCTCTAGCGCATATTATAATGCCTGCTTCTGCTCCCGCCAGGAGCCGACGAATCGGCAGAACATCGCCATGTCTATTTCCGTCACCATCTGCCGTAGATCCAGTCCCAAATATGATCTTGTCCCATGAATCAACTCCACACCAGCTTGGTTGTACAGCGGACGTGGACCACATGTTCTGCAGTCTCGATACCGCCGCACTTCCTGTGAAAGAAGAACAGCTTGAAGTTAAAATCACCATGACCTGATAATATTTGGGACGTCCAGTGATTATTCTGTACCTATGTTGAGTCAAGGCGTACCCAGACGTCCGGGAAGTATGCGTACGTCGTTCGGCCATCCGAGCATCGTGACCAACGTTGTCGCTATTTTTCCACTATCCAATTCTTGACGATGTCCTTGCAGCGCACTGTCCTTCCTCCCGGGACTCCCGCTAGTACCTGTAGCCTAATAACTGTTGATTCAAAAAACAATTCCTTTTCTGAATATAAGTTTTCCTCCAACATAAACATTTTTGATCTGTTGTTTTCAAGAAGTGGGAGAGGGCATCAAAGAAGTTGATTCCTTTATGAGTTATACTTCAAAACGGCTCGTTTTGGCTCTTCTTTCTTTCTGGTATCATAATTAATAATTATAATATTATTACTAATAGAAAGAAAATAAAGAATGTATTAATCGGTTATAACAAATTTCATTATAACCATTCCAAAATTAGACTACCAAAACAGAAGGGTCCTCAAAAATGTTTAGTTTAGTATCTACATCAGAACAATTTGACGGGGAGGGGGGGAGCTTCATCAAGTTGATTGCCTTCTCGAAGTAAATTAATTTTAATTAAGTGAATTTTGGTTGGAGGTTATGTTACTCTGTGGTTACGGGGCTACGGCAGTGCATCCTGGTGGCAGGACTCAGGACACACAAAGTTTACGTACTTAGTTTATACAATTATATAAATTATTTCGTATAAATATTGCTATTTTATGACTGACAACTAAATCAGAAGTTCTTAAGTTTAGTGTAAATTAAAATTTCAAACGCTGAACACATCTCCTACTTGAGGGAGGATTACTAGGTCCATATATTATTACTTTTTTTTTATTTTTTTTTCATTAAATTTTCTTTATTTATTTTATTTGTTTACAATCTGGTAGAGTAAGTGTATGATATATAGAATACAATTTTGGTTTCCACTAAAGTTTTCCTATTTTTACTTTCTTATACCTTTAGTATAAGGAAGTGTTGTAATCGTGCGAAAATCGAGGTTTCTACTCAAGGATTTATACGTTTCAAGGTCGTCTACATACGTTTTGACCATTTTTGCGATGATACCTGTGTGTGTATATGTGATTAGAAAGTTGTGAGCGCTCAACCGCAAAGACGATTGCAGCTATCAAAATCTTCCCAAGTAAATGTTGTAGGGAAAACTTGAATAAACATTTTATATTAAATACGATTTTTTGCAGTTTGTGCGGTTTTTGAGATAGTGCCGAAAACCATCCTTTGATACTGATATTTTTATACATTTCCTTGATATACCCGTAAACGATTAGTCCTATCGAAAAATTGTTTCTTACCATCAATGTTTCTTAATAAATTTGAGGTTAAATTAATAGTATAGAAGTTATAGCGCCTCAAACAATGAAAAATATATTTCTTACGGAAATTTATTTTTCATTGTTTGAGGCGCTATAACTTCTATACTATTAATTTAACCTCAAATTTATTAAGAAACATTGATGGTAAGAAACAATTTTTCGATAGGACTAATCGTTTACGGGTATATCAAGGAAATGTATAAAAATATCAGTATCAAAGGATGGTTTTCGGCATTATCTCAAAAACCGCACAAACTGCAAAAAATCGTATTTAATATAAAATGTGTATTCAAGTTTTCCCTACAACATTTACTTGGGAAGATTTTGATAGCTGCAATCGTCTTTGCGGTTGAGCGCTCACAACCTAGGAAGGCGCCGGTAGCTCAGTGGTATGCGTGCTTGACTTCTGAGCTCAAGAACGTGGGTTCGAAACCCGACCTGGGGGTTCACCTTAGGTAACTAAACCTGGGTAGGCAACATTTAGGCCTCCGAAAATAGAGCTAACAGAAAAAGGATAAGAGCATTGGGTGCTCAGGTTCCTAGATGTACCACAACAGCCCTTCCAATATATCTATTTCGCGTGAGATTGTTAGTTAGACAGGTAACACTCTTACTTCACTTGAGATAACACTTCCTCATATAGAGGTCGCTGGTAGCTCAGTGGTATGCGTGCTTGCCTTCTGAGCTTAAGGTCGTGGGTTCGAAACCCAGCCGAGGCCCTTAGTTTATCTGGGAGGTAAAAAAAACTTAAGCACGCCGTCCTTCGGATGGGACGTTAAGCGATGGTCCCGAGCCTATACGATGTCAGATACTCGTTAAAGACCCCTGCCCTAGGTGAATAAAAATTTGGGGTAGGCAAAATTTAGGACTCCCACAGTAGTGTCGGACTCATGTCCACCATAGTGACGAAAGAGAGCTCTGGTAGCAGGCGATATGATCTCGTAGTTAAAGCCCGGAAATGAGTCATAAAACCTAACCTAACCTATTATTGGTAGTTGTTCACCAGAGCGCTGTGGTAGTAGGCGATATTACCTTGTAGTTAAAGCCCGGGCATGAGTAACTGTTATTGGTAGTTTTTATGAAAATGATAACAAATAAAATATATGTGATGAAGCTATTACAGGCCATTACATCTTATACCCCCAGGTGCAATCATTGCCAACTCTCTCTGAGTGTATGCCATATATTCTCGGAGTGCCCCTTTTATGAAGACCTTCTCAGAAATAATGATGTCCCGAGGAGCCTGGAGGAGGCGTTGGGGGACAGCCCCTCCATCCTGGATAGAGTCATTAATTTCTTAAAAGAAGCTGGGCTATACCAAAAAATGTGAGCTCTACTGTCTGCTATCATTTGCTTGTTTTAGGTCGCTCCGCCAGTTGAGTGGGGTCTAAACAGCCCATGGCGGGTCCCCCTGGGGGTCTGGGGGCCCGGGGGGGTCCTGCGTGGGACCCTCGGATGGCCGGCGGGCACGGCTGGCTGGATGGGGGGGCCTGGGGCGGCTCCGCCGGGTCTCTGGACTAGAACGGTCCCTGACTTGGAGAGTGTGGACGGCTTTCCTCACATGCACACCCTCGTCCTCAAGTCCCATTAACTTCACGATTAAGCTAAATGCTTCATATACTTGAGTGAGTGGCCCGGCGGTGCCGTTGTCTTTGTCCCTCCGCCCGGCCTGCCTGTTCGTTGGTCGCCCTTGGTCCTGTGCTTGGCCTTTCCTGGGCCCCGTGGCCCCCTGTGGGATCCGTTCATGTCTGTTCCTGTCATCTGCATTAAGAGTTCGCTGGCTTAGTTAGTGCAAGGAATGTAACAAGATAGGGCGATAATAACCGAAGCAGTTGTTCGCCCAAAATAACCAACCAACCAACCAACATCTTATACCAACCACGCTTACAGATCCCCCTCTTTCGCCCTCCCACTTCTCAAAATCATTTCATACTGGTATTACTGGATATAAGAAAGTCACTCTCAGAATTATGTTGTACAATGAAACAAAAAAATACGGCGGACGTCAACTCATTACTTTTTTTTACCCAATAACTACTGCCAGCATTTTGAGAAGGGGCAGGGAGAGAGAGAGAGAGAGAGTGATCTGTAAGCGAGGTTGGTATAAGAAAGTTCTGTAATGGCCATATAACATATTTTTATTAACCTTTTTAACCTTATAGCTTAATCATCAATATACAAAGTTAAAAGTATGAAGCCTATTTATTTCTGATAGACATAGGCTATTACATCTTCCCACTTTATCAAAAGGAAGCTAAGCAATCTTGGTAAAAATGAAGTGTCGGAGAAGAAACGACCGTCTGGGGGCCATGACTGTTGAAAATATATCAAAATGAGACTCTACTGTACAACTAAAACATATTTTTTAGAAAACGTAGCACACATTGAAACAAGTAGACAATATAAACAAAATGTTTAAAATATATTACTCGTAGGGCTCTGGTCGCATGGTCTCACCATGGTTTGCGGACTCGAATCCCGCCCGGGAGTGAATTTTATTTCGTAGATAGAACTCCCTCCCGAGGCCATGGATGTCGTAAATAACTAGATAATCAAGGGACATGGGACATAAAATATATTACAAATTCAAAAAGGACTACATTTACTCTTTAGATAAAAAAAAAAAAAAAGTAGCCACAGCATATAAGGTATCTATAACAGATAATCATCGTTCTGTCCATGAGTTTGTAACAATTGACTGCTGAATCGATTTTAATTAAATTTCACATGATGCTTCCTTATAAGCTCGATTCGATCTTTAAGTGGCATTCCAAATATTTGATCAGGAGGGGAGAGGTGGTGGCAAAATATAAAATGAATAGTATCAGTACCTCTTTAACAGATGTTCATGAAATTTCACAAATATCATCCTTAAAGCCCGGTTCAAACATAGATGGCTCTTTAGCGATTGACTTTTCGAGGTTATTGTACGAAACCAAAAATGTAGTAATCAAATTTCCACATTTTGATCATATGGATTTGACGCGATTGGGGGAAGCCACTGTTAATATGGGTTTCGAGTTTTAAATTGAAATTGATTAAAAAATCGTTTTAAAGGTCTATTAAATAGTGAGGAATCAAAAATTTCCATTTGTGCTGAGGAGGGGGTCACGAACCACTATCACTGAAAGTTATTGAAAATTGCAACTTATTTCTAAATTCATGTTTCAAATTGCTACGTAGGTAGATATCGTTAGTAACCTAGCTAATGTCTGGTAACCTGCTAGTGTTTTTATAACACAATGAGCGAAATTGTTGTATGTGGGCAAAAACAAAAATATTTTTTATGTATTTCTACTTATTTAAATTTACATGTATTTTTATTCTAATAAAGCAAATTTCTGATTTCAGATCTCATTCCCCGCCTGCCGGAATCTTTTTATTCCAGTCTTTCTCAATTGTTGGCTCGCCAAGAAGTCACTTGAAAACATGTTCGTAAGTACTGCGTCACTTTTAGATTTAAAGTAATTTTTGAGAAAGAAAATCATTAGTTCTCAATTCGCTATGATCTTGTATGTCATTGTTCACTATTGACGAGAGAAGTTATGTCCTGTCTCAGTTTTATAACGAACTGGTTATGAGTATAGTAGAGTAGTACAGACTATTATATTTCAGTGCTTTTGTGGTGGCGTAAACCGAGAGGAGATTCTCCCAAGTTATATAAGCTCCATAATTTTATTTATCTCCATACATGTGAAAAAAATATGTAATGTGGCCATAACTGGATAACATACTGGTGTCTAGTCCAATGTAAAAACACAATGTTATTAAGATAAAAGGGATATAATTTTTGTAAAGGGGCGAAAAAACTCAGTTTTTTTGCGATTTAAAGGGCTTTCTTATACATTGGTACAGATCATTCTCCCTGCCCTTCCTTCCTCTCAAATTCATTTCATACTGACGTAACTCGGTATATGAAAGAAATGTGTTAGCGTCAACAATTACCTTTGTTTCATTGTACAGCGTAATTGTTTGAGTGTGTGTATATACACCCAGTATACGGTAGTATGAAATCAATTTGAGTATAGGGAGAGAGAGTGATCTAGTATTTTTATTTGTTTACCATGGCCCAGAACACACTACAGTCCAAATTACATTTCCAATCACATATTTAGTTATTATGACTCATGCCCGGGCTCTAACTACGATGTCATATCGCCTACTACCAGAGCGCTCTTTCGTCACTCTGGTGGACATGAGCCCACTCTACCGTGGAAGTCCTAAATTTTGCCTACCCTAAATTTTTATTCACCTTGGGCAGGGGTCTTTATCGAATACTTGACAGCGTACAGATTCGGGACCATCGCTTGACGTCCCATCCGAAGGACGGCGTGCTTATGTTTATTTTACCTCCCAGATAAAATAAAATAAAATAAGGGCCTCTGCTGAGTTTCGAACCCACGACCTTAAGCTAAGAAGACAAGCACGCATACCACTGAGCTACCGGTGCCCTCTATATAGTAGGGAAGTGTTATCTCAAGTATAGTTAGTGTGTTACCTGTGTAACTAACAAAATCACGCGAAATAGATGTATTGGGGCTGTTTTGGTACATGTAGGGACCTAAGCATCCAATGCTCTTATCCTTTTCCTGTTAGCTCTATTGTCGGAGTCCTAAATGTTGCATTCCCAGGTTTAGTTTTCTAAGGGTAAACTCCCAGAGTTTTTAACGAGGACCTGACATCGCATAAACTCGGATCCATTCGACCTCTCATATAAAATAAGGGCCTCGGCCGGGTTTCGAAGCCGCGATCAGCACGCTACATTCTGAGCTACCGGCGCCCTCTATATTATCCTTTTTAATAGAAACTACCAATCACAAAAATATATTTTAAACTTATTGTAATTAATGTAATAAGGAATATTTTTGGCGGAAGCAAATTTTTCGTTAGGACTTATCGTTTTCGAGTAAATTAAGCAAATTACTAAAACAATGGATTTAAAAACTACACTGTTGGAGGGTTTTCGGCATTCCGCTCCGGCCATTTGCGAAAAATCGCATATATATAAAATATGCCTTTCAGTTTCCTTTATAATTTTTATCTAGAGAGAGTTTTCATTAGGTCATGAATATATGCGGTATCTTGTAAAATGTACTCAGGCCCCGAAGTAACGTGGTCTAAATTTTTCTTCGGCTTCAGCTAAATAATCAAATCTAAGTTATAATATAGGTGCAAGAATCTGCAAGAATCCTCAAAATCTACCCCTAAATTCGGTTCATATTTTGAAAAAATTTTAAATTAATTTAATTGGAAAATATTCCATTATTTTTTTCTCAATTTAAATGGCACATGTGAACATAGCATTAGAGCTTCTGGACAAACAGAGAAAAGAAGGAAAACGTAATGGTGGAGAAGTTTGATGGAGCTCCCTAAGGAAGATCACTTGAGGGGTAATATCTTTATTTACGACCGACATGTAACAGCCAGAGAAGATGGGACGGGACAGTCTTAGTGCAGAAATACGATATCTCCACAGCGGGTGGGGCAGCACTATGAATTATGTGTGAACCCTGTTTCTAGTTTCATTCCTAGTGGATATTTTTTTACTCTACTTATTTTTTAAAATTTTATTGGGTATATTATGATAAAAAAAAGAAAAAAATTGGTGGATAATAAAAATAATGTTAAATGATAAATGGCATATTCAATGATAAATAAATATAAGGAAGAACAAAAAAATTGTCGGTGAATCGCCAGTAATGTACTTCCCCGGAACGAATAACTTACTGTCAAAGTTACGCCTACTTTGTAAAACAATCCTTTCCCAGAAGAGGCCGGCTTGAATCCATTTAAATAAATGTTTGCACAACTCTTGAACCGATATATTTTAATTGCCGTTTGATCCAGCTTAGAATCTGGTTAGTTTTTGAGTATGACGAGCGAAAATAATGATCACTAACGAGCTAGGGTTGAATACATTTCTACAAATGTACTTTATACTTTTCATCTTACATATTTATTAAACCGTTTAGATATAGGTATCTACTTTTATTCATCGTTTGCCAAGATTTCTGTTCTGACTTCAGGCTTAGTTGACATTTAATCTTCCCGTTAATATGATATATTTCCATATATTTTTTTTTTTTTTTTTTTTTTAATAACTTTATTTTGAATATTTACAATTGGTATAACCATAAGTAAATTTGGTGAATGATACATAGAACAAAGAAAAAATAAATAAATAAATAAAGAAAAAATACATCGAAAGCATATAGTTATGTACAAAAAAAATATATATAAAAAATAAATAAAATAAATAAATTATTAAAACTTGCTTGTTATTAATATAGAGAAAGCTTGGTGGTCGTTTCTGGTCAACATTTTTTACTTTACTTTTCTACTCAGCTATACGAAGTATAGGAGAAGTTATGTAATCGGGCAGTTATGATGCGAAATTTTCAACGAAGTTTCATGTTTTCCGACCTCTATGAACACGATAACTCCCGATAGAATAATTGTATCAACACAAAATTTTATATGTGTGACCAAAACCCTCTAACGACGACACTTACCAATTTTTTGCCAAATCAGCTAAAAGAGAGGGGAGGATTAGGGGTGAGGCTTAACTCAAAAACTTTTTTAACCATTGTAAAATTACTGTGTTGATATAAAATTTCATATGTGTGTTCAAAACTCTATAACGACGACACATCAATTTTCAGCTGAATTGGCAAGGAAGGGGGGCTCAACTCATAAACCCCAATACCTGCCGATCTACTGAATGTACCGACATGAATTTTTATATTTAAAGTCAAAACCCAATGAAGACCTGACAAATTTCAGATATAGGGAAGGGGGCTCAATTCAAAAACCTTAATAACTGCCAATGTATTGAATTTATCGACAAAAAAGTTAATATGAGAATTTAGGTGCCTGTTTCGGTCGAATGGTTTTGGAAGGGGAGCCAAAAGTTAATTAATTCGTTCTGAGGAAGTTGCTGGTGATTCACCGACGACTTTTTTAAATTTATTGTACCCTTGGAAGATGCTGATATTTCAATATTCAATGTTCCAATTTCAGAATGACCTCCATCGAGCCATGCAGAAGTCTCAGTCTGCACTGTCTCAGCAGCTCATGATACTGTCTGCAACTTTACTGTGTTTGGTATTCACCAGGTAAGGCTTTTTGCTTCATTACTTTCATCATAATTCACAAAATTATTTATCTTTTAATTAATCGCTTCAAAAATTTGTGTAACAGTACTTTCTTATACCGACCGCTGGTTGTTCAAAAAACAGACACATATATCAAATAGATACTGGCTATCTCGGAAAGGTGAATAGCTAGGAGCCTCTCGTATTTGGCTATCTATGTAGTATTTACTCAGTTCTAGTGCAGGCAATATATATATAGTGACAATATGCGCTCCCATCTTCCAATGATACAATGAGCTCAAACTTATTTATTTTATTTTTCCAAACGGAAAATAATCATAAAGTATACGTTAATAATTATTATTCTAAGCCATCTAACATCAAGCGTATCCGGTCCTTCCAATTCAAAGTCTTAAGAACAATTGTCGATGCTCCCTTCTATGTTTCCAACCTTACCGTCAATAATGACTTAAAAATTCCTTTTGTTATTGACCTCATCAAGTCCCGATTCTCCAAATTCCACAGTAACCTTTCTTCCCATATTAATCCAGTTGCTCGACTCTTGTCATCCCATTCCCATCCAGATCAACCCCCCCGAAGACTAAGGGGGCGCTGGCCGAGATACCTGCTACTATAATAATTTAGCAAAAATATTTAGGGAGTGCTGGTGGTGACCAGGTTCTTCCGCCATGTACTTCTCTCACTTTAGCTCTCCTTTCCTTCTTGGCCTGCCTCCACTGCAGGACAGTGACTGACGAGGCGAGAGGACAGGGAGGGAACACCATTGATTTGGAGAGATAGGGATGACAAAGAACCGCAGGTGTTTCGAGGAGTCTCGAGCTGAAGGACTTCTTATGTTTTTTATTTCATTGTTATTATTATTTTTTATTATTATTTAAATTTAATATGTTCACTTTGTTGTATATATAATAGCTTTATATATAGACCATTATTTTGTTATCATGTAGGTATATAATATTCTTATACTTCATTTTTTATTATAAATATATACTTTTTTTACATATTTTTTTATTTATTTTTTCCCAATTGTAACATCAAATTTACTTTATTTATATTATCGATTGTAAATATTCAAAATAAAGAAATTTAAAAAAAAAATTAATAAGTGATATTTCTTATCTATAATTTTATCAAAAATTCAACGAATTTCCAAAAGAATAACATCGCCTCAAAACCATCAATGGCAGGTAAACATCGATACAGAACCATCGAACGTTGATGTTTTCCAACCATCGACCATCGATGCTCATCCCACCTTTTCGTTGAGGGAATGCCCCAAGAGCTACGCTAGACATTGACAACAATGGTCTCCCACGCAGACAACGCTTCAAGTTTGAACAGGCCCAGGGGCCTGGAAGTAATGTGGAGAGTGGTCTTGTCATTGACTGCTGTCTCAATAGGCAAAGCTGTCTGAATAGAGAAGCTCTTCCACTATTCATTTTTTAAACTAAATACTATAAATGTGAAAATGACTGATGTACTGAGAAGTGATTATTTCACTGGTTGCAATAAAAATGTAGTTTGTCCTTTCACATATTTCATTATAATGTGGTAGCCAGCTTTAGAGGTTACCTCATCATCAGGCAGTCTTTAGAATATTTATGATGTAGAATTTTTTTTAAAGTTTTTATTGTCCATATCAGCCTTGCCTTTATAACGGTGCCATTTGGTTATTTACAGAACATTTATGAAACTTAATGTTAAGTTTAATTTAACAAAATTTTGCATTTATTCGTCACTCATTTGCATTTTGGTTGGAGTCATTCGAATGTAAAGCCCATAATCTCAATTAATATTGAAAAAAGTGCTAATGATGTTGGAGGACAATATTGTTAAACTCCCCACAACTTTTGTTTGAACAATTTATTGATTCCTTCAATATTTAGCTGTTTACAGGTAGCCACCGTGACAAACATATACACTGTATTTCTGTATCTATGGAAAAGTCTCAATAGCTCCGTCTGTAATGTATTTTTTCATGCAAAGGTTTTCAACAAAATTTCACGTTTTGTGTGTGTTTGTGGTAACTCCCAATAGAACAAACATATCGACATTGGAAGTTTGGGGGGAAGGGGGAGGGGGGGGGGGGGGGGGGTGCTTAATACAAAAACACTAATAACTGAAAATTTAATGAGCACATCTACATGAAATCGTGGGTGGAATAGGATCGCAAAAATTAGTCTCTGAGAATGACATCTATTGAATTTCAGCCAAATCGGCCAGAGGGAAAGATGATTAAAGCGGTATATAGTTTTATTAAACGAAACTTTAGATGCTAGAGATCCTGGCCTAGGGATCCACCAGAGATCCTGGCCTGGGGATCCACCAGAGATCTTGCTCTGGGGACCTACCAGAGATCCTGGCCTGGGGATCCACCAGAGATCCTAGCCTGGGGCCCACCATAGATCCTGGCCTGGCAACACTCTACAGGTGATGGCAATTAGTAATTTTAATTAATTTAACTATTAGGAGTAGTGTTGGTCACGAAACGCCCTAGCTAACCAGGGAGAGATATTGTCACACCGTGTTGAATCAACCCAAGAGCTCCGTGCATGTTCTATCATCAAGGGATCCAGAACTCTTTAATTAACTAAATTTGGCCTCTCCCGGGAAATTAAAATAATCAATATTTTCCTAGCTACATACTATATATATATATAGTGCATTTTTACAATATGTCAATGGCCTTAACGTGGGAGTCAATTAAAATTCTTGATGCCTCAGGAAAAGTTGATTTCTGTTGTTATATAGTCACGATTAAATTTTTATGAATTCCCACTTGTGAATAGGGTTTTCTTACTTCTAATTATTTTATTACAACCCCAGCCACAAGAAGTATAGGGAAAATCGTGTAATCGTGTAGAAATCATGTATAAATTCGATGTAGAGTTTTCACCGCAAACTCAGATCAGCGCAAATACGCGATATCGAAGAAGACGCAGAGAGCATACTTCCTCAATGCATCCTCGGTGGATCTGCCTCTCAAGCATCTGAATTGCCTATTATGGGGTACGAAGGCATGAACTTGCGCTTGAATCGTAGTGAAGATGAGGGTTTCCAATACCTTGCCGAAGACGAGGAGTAGTCTGATAGGTAGTAGTAGTATTTGGTTTTTTGTTTGGCACGCAACAGCCAGGGTCATAGCGCCAATCTAGCGTATTTTACATTACCTATCACTATATATTTTTTATTTATTTATTTATTTTCTAAAAGTAAATAATAATAAAAAACAAGAAAAATAGGTGGTCATATGCAGACATATGATTGGAGGCAGATCAGAGCGGACCGGAGAGACAACACAACGTCTATCCCGGGGCCCAGCTAAGTGGCTCTAGGAGAACGGCACATTCCCGCTGTGATCTGGGAGCAGTCACAGTGAGGTCTACGTAAGGAGGCCAAACACACAGCCATTGCAGTATAGTTGAACTTTTTGAATTTTTACGACAGAGCTGCAAAGCATAGTATAGAGCTACAGACCTATAGTCTGATAGGTCTGTAGCTCTTTGCCAAGGCGAGGTCTCTGTCTCCGGGCTTAACAAACTGCAGCTCTGGGAAAGTGACCCCACCGTAAACAGATTTAAGAGCTCTGTCTTGATCGTACGGGCAGCATTCCTGATGTCACGTTGGCTGGGTAACTCCTGAGCCGGTTCGTCTTTCGGAAAGGACCCTCTCAAGAACCTCCTGTTTGACTCTTCCAGGGAAATGGCGTGCAAGTCGCCATCTCTGATGGAGGCCACAGGAGGAACTGATTTGAGCCTTCCGGTTACGACACGATAAGTGCCCACGGGTTTCTACAGCCATACGTAAATTTGATGTCTGTATGATTACAATGTAATATATACAAAATAATATGATAAGAAAGGAAAACAATAAGAATAATAATATAAATAACGTATATACAAAATCAAAATCCGTCCTTCGGATGGGACGTTAAGCGATGGTCCCGAGCCTGTACGATGTCAGGTACTCGTTAAAGACCCCTGCCCTAGGTGAATAAAAATTTAGGGTAGGCAAAATTTAGAAATTTAGAACTCCCATAGTTGAGTCGGGCTCATGTCCACCAGAGTGACGAAAGAGCGCACTGGTAGTAGGCGATATGGCCTCGTAGTTAAAGCCGGGCATGAGTCATAAAACCTAACCTAACCAAAATAAAAATAATAATGAAAAATTAAAATAAAACTAAATAAATGAAATAAAGCTAAATAAAAAAAATTAGAGACACCGAAAAAATTAGAGTACATAAAGAAATTTACAAAATATAGAAAACCATGTACAAAATAATATGATAAATCATAAGCAGAACTACTATTCAGCTCCGAGACCTCTCGGAACACCCTCGCATTGTACTGTCCTCATTTGAACAACGAAATGGAGGTAGAGGCAGACCGAGAGGGAGAAGGACAGGAGAGCTGAAGAGAGGCGACAATGATGGAAGAGGCTGGTCACTTCCAGGACACTATTTTTATAGTAGCAGGTCTCCCGGCCCAGCAGCTTCGGGGAGGATCGTCTGGATGGGAACGTGACAAGATACAAAATGTATAAGAAAGTAAAAATGACAGCTTTGAGAATGAGCTGATGGAGCTAAAATATATATATATATATTTTTTTTTTTTTTTTTTTTGGCCTTATGTACGATATATATTAGCCATGACTCTTATAATGGTGTTTTACCTAATTATTTACGACATCCATGGCCCCGGGAGGAAGTTCTATCTACAAAATAAAACTCACTCCTGGACGGGATTCGAACCCGCAAACCAAGGTGAGACCATGCGACCAAAGCCCTACGCTCTAGCCCGCACGGCCACCATGGCCGCTAAAATACTAAAAGATTAAAATATGGAAGACCAATCATTAGTAGATGTTGAAGGCCCCCATGGCGCATCACCGAAGCATGGGTACTTATATGGAACACTGATTCGTTATCTGTAAATTCGCTCATTGAGACGGTATTTTTATTCAGATAAGTCCCACTTGATTGTTTCAGTTTGTTTTACTAACAAATCAAGCTTACACCAACAAATACAACTCACTTCCCGACATATCTCCCAACAGATCTGACAGGGCTCTCCAACAGTATATTAACGAGCTTTTGTCAGCTAGCATTCATCTGAACACACCTATACTCGTACTTCCAATCTGACAGATTACTCTCCAATCAAATGTGGGCTTCATGCAACTTGTTCACCCTTCCCATTGGGTCAACAAGTGAAAAAAGTTGTCGGTCAATCACCGGCAATGTACTTCCTCAGCAAAAATTAATCAACTAAATTTTCGCTCTTTCTCTAAAACCGTTTGTACTAAAAATCAATAGTTGACTTACACCAGGACTTCTCATTCCTCATACTAAATTTCGTGTACACTAATAATCACGTTAAAAGAACAATCGAGCAGAAGAAATTTACAATCGATTATATATCGTGATATATTGTCACAATTTTTTTTTTTTATTTTGCCATTTAATGTTTACAGAAATAATATAATAAATGATCACATGAGTGGGCTACCTCCTCCCAGAAGACAAGGTCCTAATGTGGGATGGGGAGCAGTCAGCGGGGACAGTACAATCAATCGCCAGTAGAATTATACAATGATAATAATGAAGATTTCTAGTAATAATAAACACCACGAAATTTCTCGTAATATATAATAGTAAATAAATGAATAAATAAAAAATACAATAGAAAAAAATAAAATAAAAAATAGCAATAATTGTAATTATTACAAGTGAATTTTAAAAAATAAGATACAATTGAATAATAATAAACTGTTATTTATATATAATTTTAATATAATGGACATCCCCAGACAGAGAACGGAGTAAGCATGCCGTATTTGTCAGAATAAATGGAACTTAAAAGAATCACCCTGGTGGACATGAGCCCGACTTCAGGGAATCCTAAATTTTGCCTACCCTAAATTTTTATTCACATATGGTAGGGGTCTTTAACGAGTACCTGACATCGTACGGGCTCGAGACCATCGCTTAACGTCCCATTCGAAGGATGGCGTGCTTAAATTTATTTTACTTCCCAGATAAAATAAACTAATGGCCAGGTTTCGAATCAGTGATCTTGAGCTCAGTAAGTTATCATGCATACCACTGAGCTACCGGCGCCTTTTCTAAGTAATATATATGTTACGCCGAATTGACGAAATTGCCGAATTCACGTACTAGGCAAATCTACTGCCTAATACACGTAATCGGCAGTAATCATGTTGCCTAGTTCACGAATTAGGCAACTATATGCAGCGCATAGTTAGGGTACCTATAAAAGGTGTTCATGCCAAAAGGACTGTAAATCTTCACGATGTAAATGTTATAAGAGTGGCTTCGTTTGTAAGTCAGCTTGTCATTCTAGAACATCCTGTAAAAACCATGATTAATTTTTTTTTTTTTTAATCTGACCTCTTTTTCATTGTTTTTATAAACATTTGCTAACGAATACTGTTCAAAGTTGTTTAAAACCCAGTATTAAAAGGAATTTTTTTTCATTATTTGTGTTTTATATAATTGAATAATTCCCAATCTATAATAATTGATATATAGATCCCAATAATTCCCTATTAGGAAATTACCCTAAAAATGGGGGTTGCCTATTTCGCGAAATGAAACCAACAAATTGTCTAATCAATGAATTCGGCAATTTTTTGCCTAGTTCACGAAATAGGAAATTTCGTCAATTCGGCGTAACATATATATATAAACAAAATGAAATTCAAAATTTGTTAAGTCGTGGCTGAAGATGGTAGCAATACCGAAAGTACTCCCATATTTTATATATATTTTGTGAAATTGACAATATTTTCAAAAAACGAACGTTTTTCTTTATTTTTTATTGTTTCACAATACTTTTGCAAAAAATGTTATCAATAATAAAGTAGCATGAGGTCCTCTGAATGCACCCCGCCATCCCCTTACCTTCAACCTAATGGAGGCAGGGACAGCCACGAGGGCCCGGGTTATCTCCCCCGCCATCTTGTTTCGCCTAGCACTCATCAGCAGCAGAGGCAGACCAAGGTGGATCGGAAAGCTGGAAGTGTGACCACATGAGAGGAGAAACTAATCACTTCTAGTACTCCCTAGACTATATCTATCAGCAGGTAGATCTTTCGACCAGGATCAGTCTTGTGGGAGATTTGTCTGGATGGGTTCGAGATGAAAGGAGTCGAGCGGAAAAGCTGGATTTAATGTGGTTCGTGACGAAAGGGAACTTTGAGGTCATTGTATAGGGTAGGTAAGGTTAGGAAGCAACGAAAATACGTAGGGACGTTTTTTAGGCAGAGACCTAAACTTGAAATTTTTTTTTATCCTGTTGGCGATTGTGCTTCTGAACCGCTTTTTTTCAACTTATGGCGGCTAACGTTTTTGGAAATCATTCAAAAGGCTTCTTCAATAAATTAAACAATCCTATATAAACTACCCTTGTAGTTTTGAAATTTTCTTTCACAATTACCTAGATTCCCTGTAGAAAGTTTTTTTTTTTTTTTTTTTTTTTTCAAAATCTCTAAACTGCTGTAGCCATAGGAGCTCCAATTTCACTATAAAAAAAGTCATCAAAAAAACTTTTTTTTTTCTGAATATCTGTAGCAGCCATAAAGAGGAAAATCCTGTTTGTTTTTGTTTGGGAGCCTCTGCGAATGACTGTTAGAATATTCACAAAGGTTGTTGAATTCTTCTTCCAAGTACCTACTTTAAGTTACACAGCCAAGTCCAATCTAGAAGTACTTGTACAACTTATAATAACATTCTCGTAGATTTAACTTTTCTTCCCAGCGGGGCCTTGTTCAAATTTTCTTACTTTTATAAAATTATTTAGTTTTATTTCTTATTTTTTTTATTTAATAATTTTAGACTCGGTTAAGAACTTTAATCTTTATATTAAACAACTGGATAATTGTTTACTTTTATTATACAACTGGAAGATATCTGGACAAAGAACAAAAGTGGTCGGTGAATCACAGTCTACGTATTTCTCCAAAACGAATTAATCAATTATGTTAATAAACCAAAAAATAATTGGTCAAACCAATAATTTTTTTGTGCTAAAAATCAATAATTGATTTACATAGGGACTTCTGAATCCTCATATTAAATTTTGTGTCGATACATTCATTACATCGGCAGTTATTCGGGTTTTTGTGTTGTGCCCCACTCTCTGATCCCTCTACTTTTCTTCTGCCGATTCCGCGAAAAATTGATAGGTGTTGTCCTCATGAGGTTTTGAATTCACATATGGAATTTTGTATCGATACATTTATTACAGTTTTTCTATTAAGTCTTTCCCCCAATCCTCCTTTCCCTTCGGGTGATTTGGCAGAAAATCAAAATATGTGTCAATCCTTAGAGAGTTTTGTACACATAAAAAATTTCGTGTTTATTCATTCTATCGGCAGTACCGTATTCACAAACCCACACAGACGATGGTCTAAGCAAAAACCGTACACTTTATTCATATATTTTAATAGGAAGACGGTATAAAAATTAAACAATTTTTTTGTTTTTATTTATTAAAATAATTAAACTCATTAAAAAAAGTCTTTAAAAAAAAAAAACAATTATAAAGTACAATTAATAAATACTTCTAGTACTTTTATAGTTACGTGTGCACACTGTGTATCGTTGTATGGATTACATCAGCAGTTATTGGGATTTTTGAATTGAGCCCAACCCTCTGATCCCTCTTATTTGTTTCGGCCTATTCCGCGGAAAATTGATAGATGTTGTCCTCATGAGGTTTCGTGTTGATATATTCATTATATTGGCAGTACCGTGTTCACAGACACACACAGAAGATGGCGTAAGCAGAAACCGTACACTTTATTCATATATTTTAGTAGTAAAACAGTATAAAAATTAAACAAGTTTTTTTTGTTGTTATTTATTTAAAAAATTGAACTCATTAAGTAAAAGTCTTTCAAAAAAAGGATTATAAAATACAATTAATAAATACTTCTAGTACTCTTATAGTAGTTATGTGTGTATGTGTGTGTGCTCACTGCACGAAGAAGGAAAAAATGAGATTTCAGTAGCAACAATATTTTATTTGTTTAATTCATGGCTTATGATAACTAAAATAAGATACATCTGAAATATATATATATATATATATATATATATATATGTGTATATATAGGGTGTACTTGACATAAGTTACTGTAATTAATTTGTATGTATATTAATTAACTAACGTCATCTGCATCCTTTATATTCATATATCTGTAATCTGTTAATATTACGTTGTGTAATTTTGTGTTCTGTTAAATATGAATATTTCTCCCCGTGAATTTATTCATTTGGTACAATTAATTTTTTGTCAATAATCTTGTAATATACATTTATTTGGTTTAAAATAAAAACTGTAATAACTGCTGATAAAATGAATGTATTGATACAACATTTCATATGTTATTTCGAAACGTCATAAAGACGAAAACAACAGTTTTCAGCGGAATCGGCAGAAGGAAAGGGGGGTCAGAGGGGGCTCAACTCAAAAACTGCAATAACTGCCGATGTAATGAATCTACATGAAATGTCATATTTAAAGTCAAAATCAGAACATAACATGTCAAATTTCAGCGATACAGGCTGAAGGAAAGGATATTTATTTATCTATTGTTTATTGCTATGAAGCCTGTATTCTTTAGTGCAATAAATAGTTTATCTATGTATCAGAAATCTATCTCTTGACTTTTTTAAGGGGTGTTTTAAATATAAAGGAAGTTTAATTTAAATATAAACTTCCATGCCGATATATACATTACGTCGGCAGTTATTAGTGTTTTAGTGTTTAGCCTCTTAATCCCTCTTCTACCTTGGTCCGATTTTGCTGAAAATCAATAGGTGTCCTTCTTCTGAAGTTCTGGATACACATAAAAAATTTTGCGTTCGTTCTATCGGGAGTTATCGTGTTTACTAACACAGACAGGTCGATAAACATGAAATTCCATTGAAATCTCCTGGGGAGGGAGAGTGTTCTGTACAAAAGAGTTTGGTATAAGAAAGTCCTGTCAAATTTTTGCAATCGTTTTTCGGTAGAGCGCTCACAAAGTTCCAATCACGTGCATACACACAGACAGACAGATTTGCAAAAATAGTCAAAACGGTTTCAGGGAAGCTGAAATGTGTAATTCCGTTAAAAACTCCAACTCGGATTTTCGTACGACTACAATACTTTCTTATACTAAAGGTATAAGACTGTAAAAAAAGTTCTAATTTAAAGTAAGTTTTGAATTTGACCTCTTATTTCTTTTACAAACAACCGTTATTTACTTGCAGATCGTTAGCACTTCATTATAAGAACGTTAACAGTGCTGTAGATTAACAAAGTTAATTGGCAATAAAATAATATTTATTTTGTTAGCTAAATATCGCAAGAAATAAGAATTATGAATAAAATAAGTAAAATTTAAAAAAAAAATTAATACAGTAGACTTTCCCTTATCCGGCGTTGCTGGGACCGACGTGACGCCGGATAACAGAAAAGGCCGGATAACGGAAATCATCAATTAATGAGAAAAAATATATCAATTAAAGTATAAACAAAAAGTATTTTTAGGTGAGCTAAGAAATAAAACACGTACCTATGTATTTTGTTGATAACATTAATTATATTGACAAATATGTACATACTGGACATTGATTTATTATATCTACGTACATATGTACATATATTCATCCAAGCATTAAAAATATATTTTGAAATCTGCGTTTAACTACATACATATTTAAAACAAAATCTAAAATTCTATAAATATTATTTGTTAAAAAAAGTCGGTAATTTTCTTTTGTTTCCCGAACACAACACGGTTCCGTGCTGCATAGTCCCCCCACTTCTTTAGTGTTAAGACGTCTGAAAAACGATCCAACGATTCTTTTCACTATGAGAATCAAATTAAAACTGAGAAAAATAGAACTGGTGTAAAGGAAAAATAAATAGGAGGAGAGGGTTTCTGTGGAAAAAAATTAAACTATGACTTTACTAGTTAGTGTTCATTTCCCGTTAAGACGATATTATTGTGCCATGGACGGACGGTACCTTTGTTTATCTATTCTAGGAAACATTTTTTAAAAATGTTTGATTTTCAGAGTCACAGAATTATTATGTGCTCGTAAATGCACGTGTCTCTATATATAATTGATAATCTAATAATTGAATGTTAATTTAAGTTTAACAAATTTGATATTATTTTGCGAGCGCCGGATAAGGGAGCGCGCCGGTTAACAGAATGCCGGATAAAGGAGAGTCCACTGTAATATGAAACAAAAAATAAAAATTTATTTACTTCGTGAAGTTGGTTAACCATTTTTATACTTGAAAAAAAAATTGAAATGTATATTTTGACCTGTTCTACCATATTTGAATTAATTTTTAATTTTAAAAATGGTTCTACTTAAGAGGCGGCTATTCTTACTGATCCCTTCTTTATCCGGATGAGCCTAATGGAATTTTACAGTCAGACAAAATTTCAATTTCTCTCATCTCATTCAGCTCCAAGATCTTTTCATTGTTTTTTTGTACTTTTTGCAGATTAAAATTTTAAAATGATCCCCTACATCCTTGATGTTGAGAAATAACCTCGTCTAAAAAAAAATTTAAAATGCTTTCTTGTATGAAACCGCCTTTTTTTTTTTCTTTTTTTAGCAATATGAAGTATAGGTGAAGTTATGTAATCAATGAGAAATTCTTTGTTCATTTCGAGAGAAAAAAAGTTGTGGGTGAATCAACGGTAATGGCCTTCCCTAGCACGAATGGTATTGTCACAAGAGGAGGGATAATTTTTATTATTATTAGGTCTTAATTTATTTATAAATAAAATGCACATATACAAATAATTCGAAAATCAAAAATCTTATACTAAAGACGAACTCTTGGTCAGATGACCATCAGAGTGTAGTCGTCATGATTTACAAATAAAGAAGAAATTAAGTACATCTGTTGTAATTTTACAACATTAAAAATCAAATTATACCTTCGGCTAAGTACATAATAAATTTTATTTACGAGCAAGGAAGGATCTTATCTATAAAAATATATATCTATGGCCTTTAAAATTCAAATCAAAATAATCATAAACCTCTCGTTCGCTATACTAATATTAATTTCAGATATTAATTGTGAATCATAAGATTTGCGTCTAGTTATAATAATTGTTATAAAATGATAATAAAAATTAATATGACTTGAAAAGATTAATAAATAGTAAATGATAATATAATTAAATAGTAATAAGTGATATTATATATAATGTTAGGAAAAATAGCATTAGATCACAATAATGATTTAAATTGTATTCTGGTTAAACTATGATATTTTCGGCACGTCTACAATAATTAGCAAGAGAGGTCCAACATATTCCATTCAAGTACCTCATCATTTCATCCCCGGTTAGTTGTTCTCTTGCAAACCATTTCAACTTAATATCACTGAGTCTTGGGCAAATAGCGAGATGGTATGTACTGTCCATTACTTCCAGACCACACATCTGACAATATTCATTATCATCATCCCAGAATGGCTCCTTTTAAAGGTTTATTATCCCTGCACGCGCTATCATTATAGAAGAAGGGATAATTGAATTATTATAATCGAATAAGTTCCACTAGCCAGACTCAAGACAAGTAAAGGGAGGTCCGCAACACCTGGTTCCAGGAATTCAACATTTGCCATTGTTTAGTCATCTGCCGACGATGACGATGATTCCATTGAACAAGTTGTCATTCCCCTAAGTGATAGTAAGATGTTGTGGGACGAGTTTTATCATAGAAACAAAAGAAGACATCCCATTGGTTTTTTCAGAACCAATTTCCAACGCAACAACGTCATTATCAGTGGCACAACCCACCCATACACTGTAAAGTATAAAGGACTATTCAATCATTCTCTTCAGGGCGCGATTTTTCTGATTATCGTCCCCTTTCGCCTTAATTCACTCAAGCAACGGTTCTCATTCCCCATCCATAAGGTCATAACATCTATATCCTAAAGCTTCGGAAATCTAGGGCTACTTCGAACTTGTCGGTTGATTTATATGAAGTTATATCCTTCAGCTCTGTAACAAAATGTTAAACTGAAATTAATCAGAAGATTTAGAAAGTTTATGTAATTTGTTGATATTTCAGTTCTGTTTAACTTGATCAACTTTTTTGGGGGCGTATGAACTTGAAAATTAAGTAATATAAAATTTACAGGGCTTCATATAAAAATTATGATATGGCCTAATTTAAAGTTTTAGAAGTCAAGTAAATCAAAGGATTTTACTTTCACCTATACGAAGTATAGGGGAAGTTATTCGGTCAGAAAATCGATGCTGAATTTTGAACGAAAATTCATCTTTTCCGGCCGCTTGAATTTTGGAAAAGAGGGAAAAAAGTGTTTGTCTAACTCACGATAGAATGAATGAATTGACACGTATTTTTATATGTCTATCATGAACTCAGAAGGACAACTATTGATTTTCAGTAAAATCGGCCAAAGAAAAGGGGGGGATTAGGGAGAGGCTTAACACAAAAACTCTAATAGCTTTCGTTGTAATGAATATGTCGACATGAATTTTTATATTTAAATTCAATACCCCATAAGACTGACACCTATTAATTTTTCGCTAAATTGGTCGAAAGGAAGGGGGATCAGATAAGGGGGCTCGACTCAAATACCCTAATTACTGTCTATATAATGAATGTATCTACACAAAATTTAGTATGAGAGTTAAGAAGCCACTTCTTCTTCTTCCTGCGGCGCTACGCTCCTGAAAGAACCTGGGCCTCCGTCACAATCCTCCTCCATTCGTCTCGATCCAAAACCTTCTCCCTCCACCCTCTGATGCCCAACACTCAGAGGTCCGCCTCGACGTCGTCCAGCCAACGGAGTCTCGGTCTTCCTCTTCTCCTGGCACCGCCTGGCCTACCGTAGAGGGCCTGTTTATTCGGTGATTCTTTGATTTTTTTGACTGGCAGTCAGTCAACATCCAGCTAGACTGAGATGCATCTGTAACTTCACCAACCACTTCTCTACTTTTAGATTGACTACCTGGCGATGGCAGTTAATTGCCGAAACTAGTTGTGGTGAAAAAATAATATTTTGTTGGACAACATGCATCCGCCTAACAAACCAATAAATAAATATGTTCCTTTGTGATGTTTCAGCGTTTGCGGTATCCAGCACTTCCAGAGGGCGGGTCATCGTCACCTTAACTTATTTCAAAGTACCTACTATGTGGTGGTGACTTTCAGCACAGTGGGTTATGGTGACTTCGTACCCGACATATGGCCATCACAGCTCTACATGGTGATCATGATCTGTGTCGCCCTTATCGTACTCCCTACCCAGGTAAGATTCCCTTTATCTAATACTTACTGTCGTAATTTAGTTGTTATAACCATTATGCGCTAATATTCAATAGTTGACTTACTTAGATCCTCATTACTTTGGCAGTTTTTGAATTGAGCCCCCTCCCCTGAACCCTCTTCCCTTCAGCCAATAGCCCTGAAATCTGACAGCTATGTTTTCATTGGGTTGTGACTTCAAATATTATCCCATGTTAGGATGGAAACAGGCCGGGTCTACACCAAACTGAAGATATTCATGATGATACTTAATATTTTTCGCAGAGATATTGTGAAACAATAAAAAATATAAAGAAAAACGAATGTTTTTTAAAAATATTGTTATTTCACAAGATATATAAATTATATGGGAGTACTTTCGGTATTTCTAACGTCAGACCAATCTCAAATATTCACCCCTTTTATCGCCAATAATATAATCCTCGAGTCTCTGTGTATACGTACTTACTTCCTCCAAAAACTGTGTATCTTTATTTTATGTATTTTTATATTTTTATTTTTATTCATATATTTATTATTATCATCTTCGATTTATTTCATATAAATTATATGGGAGTATTTTCGGTATTTCTAACGTCAGACCAATCTCAAATATTCACCCCTTTTATCGCCAATAATATAATCCTCCAGTCTCTGTGTATACGTACTTACTTCCTCCAAAAACTGTGTATCTTTGTTTTATGTATTTTTATATTTTTATTTTTATTCATAATATGAATATATTATATTTATATATATATAATAAATTATTTATATATATATATATATATAATATATTATATTTATTATTATCATCTTCAATTTATTTCATATATGTATATATATTTGTATTTTAATCAGCATATACTATTTTTAAACATTTTCTTTTATTATTAAGATTTCAATTAGAGACGACATTTTATTTTTTATTATTTTTATTTTATTTTAAGACATAAATGTACAGGAGAGACGGGAAGAAAGGGTACCGTTTGGATTGTAAACTGGTTGAACTTCCATTTAGTATTTGTTAAGTCGTGGCCGAAAGTACTCCTATATACTTTATATATCTTGTGAAATGAAGACATTCAGCCAGATTCTGCTACTTTCGCCTCGCTCAACTCAGTACATTGTTTTGCCATTCAACTGGGTCACCCAACTCAGGTGTTAACCTGCCCTTGATCGGGGCTGACCACCTTCTGGACAGTCTCTCTCTATTTCTGATGCCCGGGCCCCTCTGTGGTGATTTGGTAGCAGCCATGAGGAATCAACTAGTCATTTTAAATTATAAATATAATGATTGGCCTGTGCTGCCAAGAAAAGTATATTTTAATAAACTGTCATATTGATAAAGTCCGACTGTTCGCCCAAATACGTCTCCACAATAACAATATAAATTTTAGGATAATATTTGAAGGGTTCAGATATCAGTTTTATCCTGAATGTTTCTGCAGGCACTGAAAGAAAAATTTAATTTAATGTATTGCTTATAGATAGTTATAGTTCATGAAAAGATGAAATTTCTTTGAAAACTCCTTATCGAATTTTTGACCGATTACATAACTTCTCCTATACTTCGTATAGCCAAGGAAGTAATATATGGTTATTTCTGCAGAAACCACTGAAGGAGAGACAGATCCATTAGCCGACAATAATAGATCGACAGAGATTCCAATTGAGTAAGGAGCACAGACCGTTACCTAATACTGGCAACAGGGTCTAACTTCTTGGCAACAGGGTAAGGTGTTAAGCCCTAGAACTAACAAATATTTACCTTCAAGGCAAATCGATATATTTTGGGCTTTGATAATGAGGATAATCTATTTTCTCTAAATTGAAATTATTTTTAACATCCCTTAAACTGAACCTAGCTCAGTTGTAATAATTCTCGTGAAAAGGTCCATCAAAATTGAAAAAAAAAAAAAAAAAACGAAATAAATATTATAATTAATTAAAAATTATTTATTTATGATATGTTTCTGTTATTTATTTATCCGCCTGTTTTTTTTATTTATTTTTTTTTTCGAAAGAATGTTGACTTCCTCTTTTGCCTAAAAGAGCCTAAAAGTGTTCTTGAGGACTGCCCGTACCTCTCCGTCTGTTTGAGGCCAACCTGCCATTGAAAAATTAGAAAAAACCGCAGGGTCAGCCATAAACTTTATGTATTCAAATACAACTTTCCGTAGGTAGTATGATTATTAACGTCAAATACAGTCGGTTTGACCATTTTTGCGATGTCTGTTTCTGTGTGTGATGAAACGTTATGAGCGCTCTAAAGCAGAAACTATTTTAGCTATGATCTTGAAATGTGAAATTGAGAAGTCACATGTGCTAATTTTGATTATAATTAGATCAAAATCGGAAGAAAATGTAATCCAATTTTGCATGATATCGCTTATATTTATGACCTATTCAAAAATCTTTTCAACTAAAAGTTATAGAGAAAACCGAAAAACACATTTTATATGGAATTTGATTTTTCGTCCGTTTTTTTAGTATGCTGTAGTTCATAGACCATAAACGAAACCGTTATAACAAGGGATCTACTTAAATCCGTCAATTGATATATTGAACTACCGATTGAGAACAGTTTGAGCAGCATTATAATTTTATTGCTTGATTGTTCGGGCGTATTTGTGAGAACAAGCTTCCATTGTTAGTTACCTCAGCCTTCACAACTGCTTTAATCAAGCAGAGCTGCTTCATGGCTTGATATTTCAGTTGGTTGCTTGGCCTGTTTTGTGTCTACTCTGGCCACAGACAAAGAAAGCAACCTCAAATATCTCTTTAGAATTATCTTACTGAAGGCGCTGTACATGCAAGACGATCAGACAGACTTCTGTTTACTAATGTCTGTGTTACTAATGTCTCTTTAACCGCCACTCTATGGTTCAAAATCACTTTTCGTCGTCAAAAATTCAATGTGTCGAACTATTTAAAAAATATTTATTGTCACATGTGCTAACTAAGATCTGATTAGTTTTTAGCCGAAATCTGAAGAAAATTGTGGCTACTTTACTTCGGGGCCTAAGTACATTTTACAAGATGCTTACATTTATGACTTAATTTAAAAATATTTTCAAGTAAATGTTGTAAAGAAAACTGAAAGACACATTTTATATAAAATAATATTTTTCGCAGATCGTCCTGTTTTTGAGATACATGCCGAAAATCGCCCTGAAATGTCGTTACGAAGTCATATTTTTAGACTTTCCCTTAATTTAATCGAAAACTGTTAGTCCAATCAAAAAGTGGTTCCCTACCAATAATGTTCCTTATCACATTTCCAATCGCTATTATGTCCTTAGATTTGAGATAAGACTAATATGACGAAAGATATAGCGCCTCAATAAATGTAAAATGAATTAAATTTCCTTATGAAATATTTCAAAATGTTAAATTGTATCGCGTAGCAAAGAATTATAAAATATATATTTATTATTAGTATATATTATATATGATGTGGCCATTACAATAATTTCTTATACCAACCACTCTTACGGATCACTCTCTACCTCCTCCTTCTTAAAACCACTTCATACTGGTATTACTGGATATAAGAAAGTCACTCTCAGAATTGAAGGGTTGTTATGAAAAACAACACTTGTCAAAAAAATCGAAAATTGAGATTATGCTGCCATCTTGCGGTCCAAGGGGAACTAACATTTCTGTATATTCATCATGATCAAGAACCAAACCAGTCCGGACAGGCAAGGCTTCAAAGTTTGGCCGTTAAAGGAAAAACTAACTTTGTCAAGTGACATGTGCTGTTTTTGATAAAATCTTATCTCTTAGCTTCTAGCTCAAATCCGTCTCCACAATACCAATAAAAATTTTAGAATATTACTTGGAGGGCTTAGGTATGAGTTTTGTCCTGAAAGTGTCTGCAGGCTCTGTACCTTAGATGAGAAGGATGATCTCATACACTTTTTGCTCAATTGTCCCGCCTTGTGTATCCCCAGGCAAGCATTTCTCCACAATCATCTCACCAATAGACCAGAATATAACTCAGAAACATTTGTACATATTTTAAATAATTTAAAAGTTAGAGAAATTAACGATTTATTTTTATTTTTTTCGGTTGCTTTAAAAATAAATAATAATCTAATTTAATTTGTGCTTGTAAGATGGAGATATATATTTTTTTGTTTTTATTATTATTACTTTATTTATTTATACATGTAGTATGTTTTTTTTTTTATTTATTCATGTGTTTTTTTGTTTTATATAATTTTCGAATTGTTTCATTTACACTTCTTTTGTTATTTATTTTGTGAAAAAAAAACCCACTCATTGCCATGAGGATTGTAATCTTTTGTGCAATAAAAAAGTTTATCTATCTATCTATCTCTTATCACTTTTTAAAAATCTGATTACATCAGCTGTTTGTTTTGATAGTAACATTGTTGTTTTGATAGTAAATGCGTGTTTATTAATATTTGATATAGTTGAAGTTTTAGTATATTTTTTAATGGATAACGGCGATGAAAATGCTTTTGTTTGGCCTAAAAAGAGTCAAAAACAGCACATGTCACGGAAGGGGTTGCATTTATAGGGCTGATGACGTCACTACGAAATCCCAAAAGTCTATCTCAAGGGGTTGTTACCTTTTGGAAGGGTTCCTTAAAAAGCCCTGAAGAGATCTTTTTAATAAAGTAAAAAATAAAGAAGCGGCGACGTTTTTTCGTTCTCCTGAAAAATTGAAAATTTTGACAGGTGTTGTTTTTCATAACAACCCTAGCGTAATTATTACGCTATACAATGAAACATAAAAATACCGCTGACACCAATTTATTACTTTCATATGTATAATAATGCCAGTATGAAATGATTTTGAGAAGGGGTATGGAGAGAGAGTGATCTGTAAGCGTGGTTGGTATAAGAAAGTCCTGTAATGGCCACAATGAACGCTAAGCGATGGTCTACGACGCCACCACAACTTGTTATAGGCAAGATGAATAAAATTAGGTTAACAACTAGGACTTTCTCAGTAGATTAAGGCTCATCTCCACCAGAGTAACGAAAGAGCGTTCTGGTAGTAGGCGATATGGAGTTGAAGCCTGGTTATGAGTTGAAATAACTAACTATTCTAAAGTTTAAATCAGTCATTTAAAATATTTATCTATCCAACGGATCTACCTTTAGAAAATTGTGTTCTATTGTTCCAAGTTGTAGTTCCTAAAAAGTGCAGCTTGTTTTTTGTTTTACGTCCTCGAGAGACAGAGCTCACCTCTGGGCGATGAATCTCTACAACAAAAATCTGACCTATAAAATTGTTTATCTCCCAATTTATATTTTTTTGCCTGGCATGGTAAACAAGTTGACCGAGAAGAGATTATCCAGAATTGTGCTCTCCTGGCGGTGGTCTGAGTGGATTAGAGTGTGACACGTCACGTGTCCATGAATAAAAATATTAAAATCCTTTATCATGTCAGTGTCAGTTTCTCATTATCTGTACAAAACCGAGTGTATGTGGTAGACACTCCTGGGAAACTAGACCACAAGTCTATCACCTATCTGTACAAAACCGAGTGTGTGGTGGTAGACACTCCTGGGAAACTAGACCACAAGTCTATCACCTATCTGTACAAAACCGAGAGTGTGGTGGTAGACACTCCTGGGAAACTAGACCACAAGTCCATCACCTATCTGTACAAAACCGAGAGTGTGGTGGTAGACACTCCTGCGGAAACTAGATCACAAGTCTATCACCTATCTGTACAAAACCGAGTGTGAGGTGGTAGACACTCCTGGGAAACTAGACCACAAGTCTAGTACATCCTATCTGTACAAAACCGAGTGTGTGGTGGTAGACACTCCTGGGAAACTAGACCACAAGTCTATCACCTATCTGTAAAAAACCGAGTGTGTGGTGGTAGACACTCCTGGCAAACTAGATCACAAGTCTATCACCTATCTCCTAGAACAGTGTTTTGTCATGTATAGAAAGCAAACACATAGTCAATGTAGAAATATTGTTAAAAATATTTTTTTTTAAAGAAGAGGGGCGGCGTAAAGTTAAAATTTTTTTGTGAACAATAGTATTCAAGGAAGTGGCAACACTTTTTTTTTACAAACTCCATCAGATGGCGCCGGTAAATCAGTGCTTTGATTGCATGTTTACTGAGCTCAAGTTCGCGGGTTCGAAAACAGGTTTAAACTTTAAGCAAGGCGTCCTTCGCATGGGACGAGATCCCTACCCTAGTTGAATAAAAATTACGGATAGGCAAAATTTAGGACGCTCACAGTAGGAGTCAAGCTCATGTCCACCAGAGGGACGAAAGAGCATTCTGGTAGTAGGCGATATGACCTTGTACTTAAAAGCCTGGCCATGAGTCATAACTAACTAATAAAAAACTAAAATTAAAAGAAGAAAGAAATCATGAACTTTAAAACATGTTTTTTCGACTATTGACGATAGAACTTTTTAAAGAAGAATTTTAAGAACAATACAATTTAAACTGAAATTATTTAGATTTAAAACATAAAATTTAATTTATTTTACCAGGTATGTTTATTTCTTTAAAGCTCTTTATATCAATTAAAAGAGGGCGCCGGTAGCTCAGTGGTATGCGTGCTTGTCTTCAGAGCTCAAGAACGTGAGTTCGAAACCCGACCGAGGCCCTTAGTTCATTTTATCTGGGAGGTAAAATAAACTTAAGCACGCCGTCCTTCGGATGGGACGTTAAGCGATGGTTCCGAGCCTGTACGATGTCAGGTACTCGTAAAAGACCCCTGCTCTAGGTGAATAAACATTCAGGGTAGGCAAAATTTACGACTCCCACAGTAGAGTCAGTCTCATGTCCACCAGAGTGACGAAAGAGCGCTCTGATAGTAGGCGATATGACCTCGTAGTTAAAGCCCGGGCATGAGTCATAAAATCTAACCTAACCTATCAATTAAAATGTTGTTACTTATTTATTATATTTGTTTAATATTCTATTATTACTATATTTTATGCATTTTAACAAACAGAAAGTTATAATTTTTCGTTATAATTGTTTCTTTGTTACTAAATGATGGATTTTTGTCGACTTCTTGATGATGAGGGCAACCTCGAAAGCCGGGTAGTAAAAATTAATGAATTCTGTGAAAAGTCAGACTATATTTTATTTTGCAACCTGTGAAATAATCATTTTTCACAGAAACAGCTTTTTTCATGTGAAGAAGTAGTGTGGTAAATGTAATGTACAAAACAAAAAGTAGAAAATTTATTAATAAATTTGAGGTATATTGTTTTATCTGGACACTCTATGGTGTGAGACTAATTGTTTTCCGATGATTTAAGTTGGGTTTGACGGGGTTCGATGTTCTTGTAGGTGCCTTGCCGAAGAAAGCTCTTAGCAGCTCCGCCAGCACAACTTGAAACAACTTCACTACCTTCCCTTCCCTACTCTTCAAATTAGCTCCATCCATTCTCTTTCTCTCTTCTCTCCCATTCCTTCATTTTGAACAGTCTTGGGGTTGGACTTCTTCTATTCACGCACACTAGATCGGCCAGTTGCTAGGAAAAGCGCTTCCAAAATGTGGCAATTGTGTCAGGATAATAGTATAGAACAATACGGTATAGAAGCGAAAGTTACGATTATTAAAAAAGCCGTTTCTGAGCTCTTAAAAGTGATCATTTTTGAATTCCTATATTAATAATAATAATATTTATTTACGTTAAACCAATACATGGTCCTATTGGACATGTCATAAGAAAGAATACATTAAATTACCTTATAAATTAGGTACATAAACAGCTATTGACGCATAAAATCGAACAGATATATCTTTTAGTTTAATTAAAATTAAGATAAATATTTTTTCCGGAAGTGTCTTGTTCACGATGATATTTCGGGATGTTCATACGTCCCTTCATCAGGTCTCAATGTTCGAAATATCAATCACACATAAAAATATATATATATATATAAACTAAAAAACATAAATCAATAATTAAAAAATAAATGTATACAAAGTAATAATAATAAAATATTTAAAAAATAAATATTGATTGAAATATTGATTTGGCTGAAGAAAAGTGACATTTCCCCTATGGTCTTTTGAAAACCCATTTCGAATTTCAAGTAGATATATTCATTTCTTCGGAGTTCTCAGGGTTTCATAGACTTACTAGAGTACTAGTTTCATCGATACTTCGTGTCCGCAGAGATAAAGAAACATGTTTTGTGTTTATTTATAAGTCTTACCTTAACATAACATTTACAAATATTTGTGTTGTCAATAATAATCCAATAATAAGGAAAATCTACACAAATAAAGATAATATAAGGTCTATATGACATAATGTCAAAGTACAGAAAGAAAATGTTTAAGGACAGTTTTTTTTAGTTATTAAGACTGGATTTCCCTCCCACGTACTTCCTTAGGGGACAGGGTGACACAGTCTCACGTAACCTGAGATTTGTATAAACATGACAACCTAGCAAAGTTGAAAGTCATAGAGCCCTGCTAGTCACCATGGAGCCTTATATACAATATATTGTTCTATGTGTGATATTGTGTAATATTAAGACAGAGTATTATAACAATGGCTTCTGTGCATTAAGGCTTTGTTAACTTTGTATTAATTGAAATACGTAAATTAGAACGTCTTTACTTAACTGCTCTATTTACAATGTGCCTTCATGTATGAACATATCTCAACATCTGTTCTTTTTTATCATATATTAACATAATATGTAACAACGGAGAATCGTCAGGGCTGCAACCAAGCTTTCCATTTCGACATAATGAACGAATAAGAGTTTGCAAGACCTTTCTCAGGGCCACGAAGTTATTCCTTAGATTATGCTGAACATAATGGTACTATTTGCACGACACTAACATCCCCTGTTACAGCCGGTGTACTTTGATTTTTATTCTAATCTTCAATATTTTATTAGAAAGCTTCTTACTTTGCCGTTTTGACTTCAGTTAATTATATCTGTTATAAAATATCTGTTATAAATAATTATATATATATATATCAGTTATAAAATATTTATTTATTTTTTTTAAATATTTAATTATAATACCTGATAATTATTGCCTCTTTTCTTCCTTCATTCAAGTTTTGGTCGGTGTGATCAAAAACCTACTACTAGATCTAGGCTACTGATGTTGGGGGGAGGGGGGGGGGGGGGGGGGGGATAATCTATCTTTTCCATTTGGATATTTCGACTTTAATATAACTCCAAAGGGCCTCTGAATCTAACTAAGAGAAAATAACTCCTTTTTAAACTCATCTTGAAAAAAAATGGGAGAGTTTGCTTCTACTGAGTGATAGAACGTAGAGTTAAAAGTGTCACAACTCAAAATTCTGTTGGAGCAACATCAATTCAGAAGCGACACTACTCCCCCCTCCACCCCCAAGAAATAGAACAAAACTAAAACGCATTGGTTACAAGAAATAAGCCCTCATTATTTCAAAATAGTTATTTCAAATTACAGTAATTTTTCCGTGTCGTTTTACAGACATTCATGGTTTTTGATTTGTGTCACTTCTGCAGCGGGGGTGCGATATATCCTTTTCTATCATATGACAGGCTTTTATAATATAAATTATTGTATATATATTATATATATATATTATTGTCTTATATAATATATTATATTATACATATATCGTATTGGGCTGCACCGTAAAAAAAATCTATGCTGAATTGTTGATCAATTGCATACCTTTCCATGAACAATGTAAAGTTGGTACTTAAAAAATGGGAGTTTTCTTTCAAGTGAAAAAAAAACAATGTAAAGAGCTTACATGCTTCGGTATGGCATGAGCTTTATTTCAAAGCTCTAAAGTATTCAACACTTTTTCACTAGAACATCCCCCACTTATAAAAACTGAAAAATATAAGGAAGATAAATGAATTGAAATTTCCTCTTAATAGAGCTATCAGTTGATTGGTTGAATCCGAGTGGAGATTTCCAAATCCATTATTGAATAGCTGCCTTCCAAGTAATTAAATACTAAAATTAATTTTTCCTTTCGGAAAAGGAAGATGAGAAACGGAGGTTGGGGAGGGTGGGAGGGGGAAGGGGTGGTTTTAATTAGGATGAAATAAGCTCTCTTTATAGGGGTAGGTAGATAGCCTTCATGAAATATTCCCTTGTTGTTATTTAGTATTTGCTTAATAAACGTTTATTAAATGTTCCCTATTAAACCAAATACCACATGCTTTTCCCCTTCATAGCAAAAAAAATTAGTTTGCTTCTTTATCGCAATTGCTGTACTTATTAAGAGATCTAGATAACTAATTTTCAGACAAATTAAGCTCTTTTACGTAGTATTAGTATACAACTTGAACATTTTAGTTGTTTTAAAAACGGTAACGGTATTGCTTTGTGTTTAACTTTATTTGGATCAGCGCAAGGGGAGAACACAGTATAAAAATATTCACATATTGTCAAATGATGTCTTGAAGAAGCCGTGGTTTCAGACGATGGTGTGCCAGAGGTAGCGGTTCCAGAAAGTCCAGCTGTGAATCTTGTCGCTAACTCCGATTCGAAATCTCGAACGTCGCGAACACCCAGCTCCCTGCGTATCTGAAAGTTTCTGACTATCCAAGACGTGTTTACAGCAAGGTGGAGAACTTTGTTTTCGAACCTCACCAGTTTTAAATGTTGGTCTGGCTTGTGCTGAGCCAAACATGTGTATGTGATGAGTGGCCGTATGAGTAGTCTGGCATGTTCATGTCTGAGTATAGTGTTCTTGTGGAGAAGTGGGTATATATATGTATATGTAAACGTTCTAATGAATAATTTATATGTGAACTCAACACCCCATATGGACGACACATTAATAATAACTACCGTTGTAATGAATTTATCGACAAAATTTATTATGAGGATGTAGGAGCCCCTATGTAAATCAACTATCGGTTATTAACGCGAACGTTCGACTGGTTTTGGAAGGGAAAAGTTAATTGATTAAATCGTTCTGGGGAAGTACATTGCGGTGATTTTTTTTTTTAAATTCTGTATTTACACTGTTATAAAGTTTTCTTTTTAACAAGTTTTTGATGGGCTATAAAGGCTCACTGGATCCTGCCTGACGCCTGTCTCTTCCTATTGGATGTAAACATGGCCGGTTATTGGGAAAACATAAATCCAATATCGGTTGATGTCCGTCAATAACGTCACTAGGGGACTCTTCTCCTTAATTAGTTTCTTTACTCTCTTTTACTTCCTTAGTTAAACAGGGAAGTAATCGCTCAGAAATTCGATCTTGAATTTTTACTTAAATTTCAGGTTTTCTGACCCCTTGATTAAAAAAAAAAAATCGTCAATATATCAACTTTTCCTATACTTTGTGTGAGAAAGTAAAAAAAAAATCATGTCGGTGCTTCTGTTTAGGTGTGTTTGTCGATGGAGATAATAACCACCCATTTAACGAAATGTGCATGCAGAATCCCATAAATACGTCACACATAAATTTTCTTAATCCATCTTAACCCATAAATAAAACTACTAGGTTGAGGAAATTAACTTGTTCCGTTAATTTTTTGCTTTTTAAACCTAGCCATTACAGACGTTTCTGGAACTATTCTCATCATCAGGGAATCATCTCATTACTTATTTTAGATCGACTCAACAAATATTTTTTGAAAAAAGAAGATTTTGATTAACAGAAAAAAATTTTAACATAAAGAAGAGATAAATTGTAGATACTGATGATGGGGGTGCTTCCACAACATTTCAAAATAGTGTCAAAATATTATATTGCTATTTAAAAAGCAAAAAATAAATGGGAGAAGTAATGCTATGATGAATATATTATATATGAATTCAGAATGTACTTACACAACCCAAAAGTTAATTTGTCAATTGTATTCGTTCATTTTGGTTAAACTCCCTCATTTATTTTATTTCTATTTATTTATTTTAAATATTTTTTCTACTTTTTCATTCTTTTCTATATTTCGCATATTGTCAACTGAGGAAGGGATGTAAGAACGTCCCGAAATATCTTCATGGATAAAAACTTTTGGAATAATTATAAAAAATGTTTATCATAATTTAATATGTTGTCTTTATTATTTTTATACTCATGTACTTTCTATTATTTCTTTAGTTATCTTGTATTTATTTACTTTATTTTTTACTGTTATTGTTATTATATTTAATAACTTTTTATATATTTATTTTATATACTACCTTAGTGTATACATTTTTATGACATACCTATTTATGTAACCATACCATGTTATGGTTTAACGGAAATAAATATTATTATTATTTTAGAGTTCACAAAATTATTTCTTATTTTAGAGACATTGTTTCATTTTATTTTAGAGTATTATTCACGAATATACCATCAAGCCATTCAGTCTCAATTAATTTTCATTCTTTATTTTCCATTTTTCGAACAATATTTCGTCTTTTTAATAGACATTTTCAAGTTCATTAAAATTTTCTGATAAACATATTTACATACAATTACTTCTAACTTACACCATGCCATTTTTTCATTTTGGTCAAAAGGCTATCAATTTACATATGAAACTTTGTGTCAATACATTCTTTAGTAGTTATTACTTATAGTTTTTGTGTTGGGCCTTAGTCCTTAGAGGATTCTGGATACAAATATAAAAGTGTCGATACTGTTGGTGCGTTATTTTATTTATTCATTTGTTTTTTGAATTATGTTCTTTTGAATCAGACTGCCTGATGATGAGGGCAATCTCGAAAGCCATCTAGCATAAAATAAATTAATAAAATCTGTGAGAAGTCAGAATATATTTGCATTTTACAGCCTGGAATGTATTCACTTCATTTCCCTGTATTCTGTTCACTGTTTGGTGTACTGCCAAAAGACTTACCCATCTGTAACTGGCTACATTTTCCTCCATTTTGTGTTTCAGTTTGAACAGCTGGCATTCACATGGATGGAACGTCAAAAACTTGGCGGTTCCTACAGTTCTCATCGAGCACAGTCTGAGAAACATGTGGTTGTCTGTAGTACCACGCTCCATGCAGACACCATCATGGATTTTCTCAACGAATTCTATGCTCATCCTCTGTTACAGGTAAATTTCATTTAATAACTTGTCTTTAAATTATTTTCTAAAACAATTTTAAATGATATTTTAAGTAATGTGTCTGCAACAATTGGAATTTCGAGAACAGTTTGTAGGCCTAGTTACTAGGCTCCTTTCTCTATCAAACCATATCTTCCAAATGCTCCAATTTAAATCCCATATTCACCAGAAAGTCACTAGATCCCGTCCCTCTGATCTTTACCTCACTTCCCACAGGACAACTTATCACAACTTCTTCCTTATCCAGACTAACTCCCTCTGGAACTCTCTCCCTCTCCAGATTCGCAATGCTCCTACTCTTCATTCCTTCAAGTCCTTACTTTTCCATTATCTTCTAACTCAGCAAACCTTCTATTCCTGAGTCTGGCTCCTATACTATAGTTCTCGCCTTCCTATAAGTCTCTCACTCCACTGTACATCTGTAACAATCTTACTAGATATTCCCAGTACAATACCATACTTATATATATATATAAATTTTTTTCTTCCGGACCTCTAATTTTCTTTATAAATCATACATAATTCATTATTGTGTATTATTTTGTTTATTTCTTATGTTATTATTCTTAGGGAACGTATAACTATTCGTATAATTACTATCCTCCGTCAAATGGGGTGAGCAGTTTAAGTGACAAAAGGCATAACGACTTTAGAGGGAGTTTACAGTTTTAAACGTAGCGGCAGGAACCTCCAGTACGTCTAAAATCGTGCGAAGTCGTTGAAAGGTTAAAATATAAAAACTAAAATAATTACTGTTGACAAACCAACAGTGTTCAGTATTTTATTGAATCAAATTCATGAAATGAAATGAAAAATAATTGTCATTCTGGGACATACGTTCCCTATGAATAATAACAACATAAGAAAATTTGAGGGCGCCGGTAGCTCAGTGGTATGCGTGCTTGACTTCTGAGCTCAAGGTCGTGGGTTCGTAGCCCGACCGAGGCCCTAGTTAATTTTATCTGGGAGGTAAAATAAACTTAAGCACGCCGTCCTTCGGATAGGACGTTAAGCGATGGTCCCGAGCCTGTGCGATGTCAGGTACTCGTTAAAGACCCCTACCCTAGATGAATAAAAATTTAGGGTAGGCAAAATTTAGGACTCCCACAGTAGAGTCGGGCTCATGTCCATCAGAGTGACAAAAGAGCGCTCTGGTAGTAGGCGATATGACCTCGTAGTTAAAGTCCGGGCATGAGTCATAAAACCTAACCTAACCTAACATAAGAAATAAACAAAAGAATAAAGAAAACATGTCTCTAGGAATTAAATAAAGATATATTAAATGTTAATGATAGGCAATAATTAGAATAATAAAAATAAACTAGTGAACAAGAACAAATAATAAATTTAAAAAAACAAAGGGTTCGAGGCTAATTCAAATGAAATCGCTTTCTTATTAAAGCCCAGGAAACAGTACGGGAGCCAACAGACAGGGAATTCATACTTGGAGGTTGCAGGTATGATCGAGTGGATTTCTGTCCCTTAAATACGTTTTGACCATTTTCACGATGTCTGTCTGTGTCTGTGTGTGATTGAAAAAGTGCGAGCGGTCATTTGGAATGAAGAAGTCACATGTGATAACTTAGATCTGATTAGATGTTGACCGAAACCGAACGAAAATTGAGACCACTTTACTTCGGACCCGAAGTACATTTTACATGATACCGCTTGTATCGTATTTATGACCTAATCAATAATCGTTTCTTGTAAAGGTTGCAGAGAAAACGGTACATGCCACTTGAATAGTAGTTTTGAAACACATATTTTTAGACGTTTCCTTGATTTATTTGAAAACGTTTAGTCCTATCAAAAAAATTGATTCCTACCACAAATTTCTATTCGCTAATAGATTCAGATTCGAAATAGAATCATTACCACAAAATGTTTTTTTTTTTTTTTTTTTTTTTTTTTTTTGCTTTATGTACGATGCATATTAGCCATGTCTCTTATAACAGTATTATTTAGTTATTCATACCATACAACATACATGGCCCCAGGGGGGAGTTCTATCTACGAAATAAAACTCCCTCTCGGACAGGATTCGAACCCGCAAACCAGGGTGAGACCATGCGATCAGAGCCCTACGTTTAAAGAGGCGTATAGACATGCGAGCAACGAGCCGAACATTAGTCAGTGCGCATGCCTGGGGAATAGTGCGCAGGCGCTCGACGAACAAGGGAGGCCGGGGTCTGCTCCACCTGTTGTCGGTTTTTTGACGAACCATCAAAGGAATGTTCGGCTCGGGCTGCGGTGTGTGTGGACTGGTACCAAGCCGAACCGTCCCGACTTGACCCGAGCACTATTGTTTATAACCAATATTATAACCTTCTCAAATATTTAGGTTTTTGGAAGTGCACGTTCTTTTTTTTTTAAATTAATTATATATTTAAATATTATTCAATAAATTATATTTTATTATAGCTTCTGAGGACTGGTCTCAGGAGCTTCAAATTCAGTTTGCTCAGGCTATGAGACAGTACCCAGTCATATGGGATTTAAAACACAAATTACATTTTAATAAAATAAAGAGATTGGATGCTTGGGAGGAATTATTCAAACACTTTTCTTAAAAAAGTGTTCATTTTAAACAATTTACATGTAAAAATAAATTACGTATCATAATACATTCGTATCCGTATTAATTGTACAACAAATATGTAAATTAATTACGTAAGTAGCTACCTACCTTGAGCATTTTCTGATTGAAGATTTTGAATAGTAATAAAAAGATAAAGAAATAAACGTAAATTTGTTATCTGCAGGTTAACTTGTGCAGGTTATGTTCGTTAGTATGGTTGTGGAGCATCCAAATGCTCGGCTCGTCTCTGTTCGGCTTGGAGTGTGTTCGTTGAAAACTGAAAACGAGCCGAACAGTGCTCGGTTCGTTGCTCGCATGTCTGTACTAGCCTTTAGCCCGCACGGCCACCATGGCCCCCAACCACAAAAGTTGTAGTGCCTCGAACAATGAAAAATAACTTTCTGTAGGAAATATTTCAAAAATTTGTTTTATGACACATGCCCGGGCTTTAACTACGAGGTCATATCGCCTACTACCAGAGCGCTCTTTCGTCACTCTGGTGGAAATGAGCCTGACTCTACTATGGGAGTCCTAAATTTTGCCTACCCTAAATTTTTATTCACCTAGGGTAGGGGTCTTTAACGAGTGCCTGACATCGTATAGGCTCGGGACCATCGCTTAACGTCTCATCCGAAGGACGGCGTGCTTAGGTTGAAATATTTCAAAATAATGTTTAAATTGTATCGCATAGCAACGAATTATGACATATGTTTTATTATTGGTATTTTTTAAGGGAAAATTATAATATTAATGAAGCAAAAATAAAATATATGTGACAGGACTTTCTTATACCAACCATAATTAACCCGAATCCCCTGCTACTAAGAAATAAGTAAGTTCATGAATTCTTTATCAGTCTGCCAGAAATAGACCGAATAACCTTGTGTTAGTTGTGACTGTATTGTTTTCGGTTCCAGAAATAATCCATATGGCTATAAATATTTACCTGTTGGTTAGTCTTTTCGTCGCATCCAATATCGACTCGTCAATTACAAAGACACTTGTTAAAAATGTATAACCCGTCCATAGTTCAACATGGCGTCAGATGTTCTAATGCACGATATCTGGTTTACCAGGAACTCTCAATTGTTCAGAGAGATGCACATTCAGGAAGTAGATGTGTTCGTCTAGTAATAAAGAAAAACTATTTACAGGATCTGTCAACTGCAACGTATAGCGCGCCAGTGGCTTAAGGGTAACGTGCTAGTCTACTGAGCTCAAAATCGTGGGTTCGAAACACAGCCGAGGCTCTTAGGTTTTTTATCTGGGAGGTAAAAACCTTGAGCACGCCGTACTTCGGATGGGACGTTAAGCGATGGTCCCGTGCCTGTGTGATGTTAGATATTCGTTAAAATACTCCCCCTCCCCTTAATTAACTAAACCTGGGTGGGCAAAATTCAGGACTTCCATAGTAGAGCACTCATGCCTGCGCTTTATCTACAAGGTCATATTGCCTACTACCAGAGTGCTCTTTCGTCACTCTGGTGGACATGAGCCCCACGCTACTGTGGCAGTCCTAAATTTTGCCTACCCTAATTGTTTATTCATCTAGGGTAGGGTGTCTTTAATGAGTACCTGACATCGTACAGGCTCGGGAACATCGCTTAACATCCTATCTGAAGGACGGCGTGCTTAAGTTCATTTTACCTCCCAGATAAAATAAACTAAACGGTTAATTGGTTTTAGAGGGAGAGTGAAAACGTAACTATTCGTGCTGAGGAAGTACAATCCCGGTGATTCACTGAAAACTATTTTATTCTATGTTTATGGTCGCATTTTATTTATCCTCTTAATTTATTTTCACTTCTTTTCCTCTAGAATTATTAATATTTTTGGGGGATTTTTTAAATAAATTACTATAAATAAATATTCAATGAGCATATTAAGTATTTACTATAAACTTTATTCGTCTTTTTTAATTATAAAGTTGTTATTTTCTCTGTTTTTTCAAGTTTTTCTCTTGTTCCGTTCGCTGTGTTGTGATCCTACATCATGCAGGAAGCTAGGGATACTCCTGACAGAACTCAAGGCTCTGTCTGTCTGTTAAAACCTCTTCTTGACCAAATTTATTATTTGTATCGAGTAAACTTCTCTTAAACATTCTCCGTCTCCCACTATAGAATATTTAGTATAGTGGTGGGAAAAAAAGAAGTGTCTACTCTTATTTTTAGCTGTTTTGTTTTACTATTCGTTAGGCATTATTTGAAATATCTTAGCTTGAAGTTGTGTCTATTCCAGGTTCTCCCCTATTTTGGTCTTTGTATATTTTTGACTGGTAATGTCGGTGATTTTGATCTATTAATAATAATAACATTTATTTTCGTTTAACCATTACATGGTAATATGATACGTCGTAAGAATGTATACATTATGATAGCTTATAAATTGGATACATGAGATATTAACCCTTGGAGTTTGACACACATATGATTAAAGAAACAATAAGCAGAAATGTTGAATATAAGAATAAATGATAAAATAATAACTAATACAAAAAAATTAACACAAATAATGAGAAGCAAGAAAGAAATGAATTTTTTTTTTTTTTTGTCTTTTATCCATAAAGATGCAACTGTTGCTAGGGTGCAACAACCAGCATCTATGTTGGTAGGTATGGATACGTTGGCGTGAATGGCATGTGAGAGGAAGGCCACCCAGTGGTAGATCCTCGGGACGAAAATTTATATTAATTATAAGGACAAGGAAAAAAAAAAAAAAAAAAAAAAGAAATAAATAGGAATTGAAAGACAACTTTAATGGAATGGGTAAGAAAGATGATAAAAGTAAAGGAAAATAATGTAAAAAAAAAATAAAAATAAAAAATATTAAGAACGAATAGGAATTAAGGTGGCAGTAAGTCGCGGTTCCACCTCCTCTTCAGCCTTCGTGGGGGGTTTTGTGGTAAGTGTTGTGAAGATAAAGTACGTATTTCTGGATTTGTATGTGTGTAAAGTTTTCTAAAAAAACCTATGTAAGTAGTTTGTATTGTGTCGGGTACTGTGTGTATCATAAGATCGTTATGAAGTGTTCTGTTGTTTATGTATGGGGGGCACTATGTTATCAGTCTGAGGGTTTTTTACTGAAATGCCTGAATTCGTTTGATGTTGGATGTTTTTGCTGAACCGTATATCTGTGATCCGTATGTCCATAATGGTCTAAGTAAGTAAGTATAACAGTTCCGTTTTTGTGTCATGTCTAATTTTGATCGTCTATTTAGAAGTCCGTAGAGTGTTTTGAGTCGACGGTTCAGCGTGTTTCGTGTGAGACGTGTGTGAGGATTCCATGTCAGTCTTCGATCCAATGTCAGTCCTAGGTATCGTACAGTATTAGTTTGAGGGAGGGGCTTGTCGTAGATGAAAATGGGGGGGCATGTTTCTCGTCGAAGTGTAAATGTGATGTGCTGTGATTTTTCTGTATTTAGTTTTATTTTCCATGTGTTGCACCAGTTTTCAATTTGTGTGAGATGGTGTTGTAGTGTAAATGAGGCGTGTATGAGAAGGTCAGCAGCAGCTAAGATGGCGGTGTCATCGGCGTATGTAGCTGTCATTGTGTGGATGGAGGTGGGCATGTCAGATGTGTATATTGTATATAATAAAGGAGCTAAGACAGAACCCTGCGGTACACCCGCCAATATGGGTCTTATTGAGGAGATAGCAGAGCCCTGACGGACGGCGAAGTATCTGTTTGTTAGATATGAATGAATGATTAAGTAATATGTGTGAGGAAGCAACGGTCTCAATTTATAAAGAAGTCCCGCGTGCCAAACTCGGTCAAAAGCCTGACTTACATCAAGGAACGCCCCCGTTGCATAGAACTTTCTTTCTAGGGCAGACGCCACGTAATCCACAACCCTGTGTAACTGGTGTATTGTGGAGTGTTCTGAGCGGAAGCCAAACTGATGATGAGGAAGTGTTTGCTGACTGGAAAGAATAGTTATGAGCCTTTTGTATAGTAATTTTTCGAAGAGTTTAGAACATAGAGGAAGAAGACTGATAGGTCGGTAGGAGGAAGGAGAGTGTTCTGGCTTCTTTGATTTAAGTATCATAAGAATGAGAAATGAATTTATACAAAATAATTGCACGTACAAAAAGAAATAAAATATGTACAAAACAAATTGTGGTAAATTAATAAAAAGAAACCATAAAATAAAAGAGATAAAACAAATAAAATAATGAAATGAATATAAATATAAGGGAAACTCGACGAGGACTGGAGAAGGGGGGGGTAACGGGAGACTAGCGGTGTCCCTCCCACCACTCTGCCCAAGCAACCACTGTCCAGCAGTGAGGAAGACCAGGACCTCAATACTATAAAAAACAAAATTAAATTAATACTTGAAAATATGAGAACAATAATAATAATAATAATAAATACATTAGATACATTTTTTAATTTAATTCAAATTAAGCTGATAGTTGTTTATAATTGTTCCGGAATTGTCTTTTTCACGACAATACTTCGGATCGTTCTTACGTCCTTTAATCAGATCACAATGTGTGAAATATATTTATATAAAAAAAAATAAATAAATAAAATAAAGGAAAGAAGTAGTATACCAAAGGTATACAAAGAAGTAGTATACCAAAGGTATACAAAGAAGTAGTATACCAAAGGTATACAAAGAAGTAGTATACCAAAGGTATACAAAGAAGTAGTATACCAAAGGTATACAAAGAAGTAGTATACCAAAGGTATACAAAGAAGTAGTATACCAAAGGTATACAAAGAAGTAGTATACCAAAGGTATACAAAGAAGTAGTATACCTACTAAATAACCCCCGGGGGGGGTCCTGCGTGGGACCCTCGGGTGGCCGGCGGGCACGGCTGGCTGGATGGGGGGGCCTGGGGCGGCTCCGCCGGGGCCTCTGGACTGGAACGGTCCCTGACTTGGAGGGTGTGGACGGCTTTCCTCACATGCACACCCTACTCCTCAAGTCCCATTAACTTCACGATTAAGCTAAATGCTTCATATACTTGAGTGAGTGGCCCGGCGGTGCCGTTGTCTTTGTCCCCCCGCCCGGCCTGCCTGTTCGTAGGTTGCCCTTGGTCCTGTGCTTGGCCTTTCCTGGGCCCCGTGGCCCCCTGTGGGATCCGTTCATGTCTGTTCCTGTCATCTGCATTAAGAGTTCGCTGGCTTAGTTAGTGCAAGGAATGTAACAAGATAGGGCGATAATAACCGAAGCAGTTCTTCGCCCAAAATAACCAACCAACCAACCTACTAAATGTGCCGTTTCTGTAAAGTCGATATTAAGAATACGGAATGTTATTTGTCAGGAATTCGAGGGTTGTTAATTTAATTTTTTTCTGTTATAAATGATAGTATATAAGAATTTTGAATCCAAAAAACAAAATTATGGATGAACAATTGAACTATACGAGCCCTAATTCCTCTCTAAATTATCAGAATCTAAAGGCAGTTGCTTAGACAGAACTTGTTTTATATCGGAAAGGGCGGAGCCGATGTCTACAAATTTATTATAATGATCTTTATTTATTAATTTTTTTAAAAAGAGGAGTGCGGAAATTTTTCATTTATACGGAAAAAAAGGTTTGGTTGCTTTTTTTTTTTTTTAAAGAGGGATAGAAGAAGGTTTACTAATTCGGAAAAGGAAAATATTGACTTTTCAGGAAAGGGGAAAGAAAGAGAGGGAGTGAGAGAGCTTAGCCCATCCTTGGCTACGCCACTGTAACAATAGGAATCACAATATAAAAAAAGTTGAGAATATAATGTGGTAATCGTTAAACTACTGTTTTTCGTGTATGTGTAAAAAAAGGTTGTTGGTAACTCACTGGTCTAAGTACTTCCTCACCACGAATAAATCACTACGTTTTCGCTCTCCCTACAAAGCCAATCGTTCGTTTGGTCTCACACTCAATATTTGTCTTATAAAGTTTCTACTGAATCCTCCATACTAAAATGTGTGTCGATACATTCATTATGCAGTTATTAGTTAAGATATTTGAGTCGAACTCTTTTCTCTGATCGTCCCCGCCCGTCGACTGATCTCGCGGAAAATTATTGAGTGTCATCCCTGTGGGGTTTTGATTTCAAATATAATGTTTTATGTCGATAACTTCATTACATGGGCAATTATTGGGATTTTTGAGTTGAAGCCTCCTTTCCTTTGGTTGATTCCGCTGCAACCTCTCACAGATTTTATTAACTCTTGCTAGCCGGCTTTCGAGGTTGACCTCATCATCTGATCAAATAATGTTGAAAACGTTTATAAAAAACTATCTAACAACAATTGTATATACGTTTATTTAAATTTTTTTAAACTGTTATTTATTAAAACATTTTATATTATGTTGTTTCCAAGATAATTTTATCAGACTGCATGATGATGAGGTCAACCTCGAAAGCCGGCTAGCAAGAATTAATAAAATCTGTGAGAGGTTAGACTATAGTTTATTTTACAAGCTGTGAAATAATCACTTCTCACTACATCAGCCATCTTTATATTGCAGTTATTAGAGTTTTTGTGTTAAGCCCCATAATAACTTCCTTTTGGCCGCTTGGCTGAAAATGAATAGGTTTCGTCCTTAGAGGGCTCACGATACACATAAAACATTTCGTGTCGAGAAATTCATTCTATCGGCAGTAATTGTGTTCCCAGACACATAGACAGCAATTTTTCCAGACTTTTGTAGGTAGAGGGTCGGAAAATAGGAAATTCCGTTGAAAAACTCAACATCGAGTTTCTGACTGATTACATAACTTCCTCTATACCTCATAGAGCTGGAGAAGTAAAAATAATGTACAAAATGGTAGAAATCCCAATCCACTTTAAAGCCAGCTTGAACTTTAGAGAAAAATTATTTCTGACAGTTATCGATGTGTTTCAAAGTTCTTAACCTTCATTTTTCTTTTCTCAGGGATGATCTCTTTTCCTCTAGAAGAAAAATCAATAGAAATAAAAGACGTTGTCTTCCCACTGTTTTATTTTTGACCAGAACCGGTTTTCAAGTCAACAGTGATATATCCAACCCATACAGCGTAGCGATTAAAGGACAACTGGCCGGTCTGAGCAGGTAACTGCTACGCAGTGTGGGTGGGATGTGCCACTGATGATGATAAAACAGTGGGAGGACGTATTTTATTTCTACGAAAAATACTATTATTACTAGGAAGAAAAAACAATTAAATTTTATTCAAAGAATTACAAATAATAAAATACTCTTTCTTTATCTCAGTGAAGTTGGCATCTAACTTTCGAAATTCATTTTTTTTTTTTTGTTTCGATAGAGTTAGTTATTATGACTCATGCCCGGGCTTTAACTACGAGGTCATATCGCATACTACCAGAGCGCTCATTCGTTCCTCTCATGGACATGGGCCCGGCTCTACTATGGGAGTCATATATGTTGCCTACCCCACATTCTTATTCCTCTAGGGTCTTTAACGAGTAACTGACATCGCAAAGGCTCGAGATCATCACTTAACATCCCATCGGAAGATCGGTTTTTCAAAAAACATTTGTTTCGATAGAACTTCGTTACAAAAAAAAAATATCAATGGCGTCCGAAAGAAATTGGCTAGAAATACTTGTAAATAGATAAACTGTAGACAAAAGATAGAAGATTTTAAAAAAGATTTAAATTATGCTAAGACGTGAGGGGAAAAAAAAGCAAAGACGGCTGGCTATTGTACGTGAAAACTCGTGGTTTGGAAATTCGACGTTATCGCTTATTGCAAATGAAATACAAATTTTCATTACATAGAGGATCTAATGAGGATGTTTTTACTATCAGATCTTCCATTACTGTCAAACGTCAGCGATATCGGCTGAAAGGGAATGGGGCTCAATTCAAAAACCCTAATAACTTCAGATTCAATGAATTTTTCGACACAAAATTTAGTATGGGGATTCAGGAGTCTCTGTATAAAGTCAACTATTGATAATTAGCCCAAATGGTCGATAGTTTTGGACGGAGAGCGGAAACTTAGTTGACTAAATTCGTGCTGGGGAAGTACATTGCTGATGATTCACCGACTTCTTTTATTATTGCTTGCCCCTACCATTTTGAACCATACACTTAGTAGTGAAATGAAAATTCGAAAGTTTTATTTTTTAAACTATATACAGTAGACTCTCCCTTATCCGGCGTTGCCGGGACCGACATGACGCCAGATAACAGAAAACGCCGGATAACGGAAATCATCAATTAATGAGAAAAAATATATCAATCAAAGCATGAAAAAAAGTGTTTTTAGGTGAGCTAAGGAATAAAACACGTATGTATTTTGTTTATAACATTCGAAGAGCACGGGGAAAGAACGAGGTTTGTCACTTTTTTCTCGAATGTGAGATATCGCCACTACAGTATAGTACATTAAACATATTTCACGATTCACCATCGTTACGGGCTTCAAAAAGACGGTTTGTCAATAAGAAAACGGAAGCTGAAAATATGACGTGCGGGGAATTGATAGATACGGACTTTCAAAAATTAAATTTCAGTTTTCTCAATTTCAACATCTGGTGACAAACCTGGTTCTTTGCCCGTGCTCTTCATTTATTAAATTGACAAATATGTACATACTGAACATTGATTTATTATATCTACGTACATATGTATATTTATCGAAGCATTAAAAAGATATTTTGAAATCTGCGTTTAATTACATACATATTTAAAACAAAATCTAAAATTCTAAAAATATTATTTGTTAAAAAAATCGGTAATTTTCTTTTGTTTCCCTAACACAACACTGTTCAGTGCTGCACAGTCCCACCACTTCTTTAGTGTTAAGACGTCTGAAAAACGATCCAACGATTCTTTACACTATGAGAATCAAATGAAAACTGAGAAAAATAGAACTGGTGCAAAGGAAAAATAAATATGAGAAGAGGGTTTCTGTGGAAAAAAATTAAACTTTGACTTTACTAGTTAGTGTTCATTTCCCGATAAGACGATATTATTGTGCCATGGACGGGACCTTTGTTTTTCTATTCTAGGAAACATTTTTTCTAAATGTTTGATTTTCAACTGTTTATTTATTATAATTTATTTATAGGATATTAGTGAAGTAATAAAATATTGTATTAGCGTTCCCTTCATTATAAATACAATGTATGTACAATAAAAATACATGAAAGATTCATGAGTTACGGAATTATTACGTGCTCGTAAATACACGTGGCTTTATATATAATTGGGGGCCATAGTGGCCGTGCGGGCTAGAGCGTAGGGCTTTGGTCGCATGGTCTCACCATGGTTTGCGGGTTCGAATCCCGTCCGGGAGTGAATTCTATTTCGTAGGTAGAACTTCCCTCCCGGGGCCATGGATGTCGTAAATAATTATATAACACAGTGACATGGCTAATATGCATCGAACATAAGGCCAAAAAAAAAAATTCTTCTATATATGATTGATAATCTAATAATTGAATATTGAATATTAATTTTAGTTTAAAAAATTTGATATTATTTTGCGAGCGCCGGATAACGGAGCGCGTCGGTTAACAGAACGCCGGATAAGGGAGAGTCTAATAATAATAATAATAATAATTTATTTCCGTTAAACCAATACATGGTAATAGGATACGTCAAATGAATTTATACATTATGATAGCTTATAAATTAGATTTATAACTACTTGAGTCTAACACATCTATGATTAGTAGTAATAACAAAAACATTAAAAAAAGTAAAATTAAATTAATAAAAAATGTACAAATAAATACTTAAAAATATATGAGTATATATAAAAAAAAGAAAAAAAAAAAAATAATAATAATAATAATAATACAAGATACGTTCATAACGTACTTTGTTCATATAAATGGGTTGATTAACTACCAAGCGAGGGGGTAGTCGAGGATTTTGATTTCCGGTGTGAGGATTTAAGAGGGGTGGGGGGGGGGGGGGGGGGGGGGGCTAGTCGGGGATTATTTTTTCTCCTGGAGGGATAAAGCTCAAGAGGGGTAGGGGAGGGGGACTATCAACTGACACACATAAACATTTTGCAGTCAGGGAGTGGAATAACTTGAAATCTCGTTGAAAACATACAATTTCTGCCCGATTTGATAACTTCCCCTATACTTCGTATAGCTTGGGAAGTAAAAATTCAATTCTATAAAAATAGAATATGTATTGAGATAGGTACTTGTTTAGCTGATATTTCTTGATTGATCTTTGTTTAAGGACTTCAAAGGACAGACAAATGCATGATTCACCATCATTAACTTTTGACTAACAATTCTGTTTTTATCCCAATTGATCGATCTTGTTCACAATTGGTTGATGACGTTTTACTTTCCCTGCTCCTAGAAATATAGGGGAAGTTATGTAATCGGTCCGAAAATCAATGTTGAGTTTTCAACAAAATTTCATGTTTTCTACACCCTGAATCCAAAAATTGTGGAAAAAATCAAAAATTACGAGTTACATAATTATTGTGGTTTATGCCCGGGTTTTAACCAAGACGTCATATCGCCTACTACCAAAGCACTCTTTTATCGCTCTGATGGACATGCGCCCGAGGCAAATATGGGAGCCTTAAATTAGTTTTTCATGGAATTTAATTTTTTCCGACCTTCAGATTCCAAGTATGAAAAAATTGCTGTGCGTCTTTGTGACGGTGAACACGATAACTTCCGATAGAATGAATGTATCAACACGAAATTTTATATGTGTATCCAGCAGCCTAAAACGACGATACCTTGCTCTGATTTTTATTATTGATTTCCAACCAAATCGGCCAATGGGAAGGGAAGATTTGGGGGTGGGATAACTGCCGATGTAATGAATGTGTCGACACAAAATTTCATATGTTAATTCAAAACCGATTGAGGACATAACCTGTTAATTTTAAGTGATATCTGTCTAAAGGAAGAGGGGTTCAGTTGAGAGGGCTCAATTCAAAACCCTAATATAACAGCCGATGTAATGAATTTATCGACACAGAATTTAGTAGGGGGAATTAGGAGTCCCTATGTAGTCAACTATTGAATATTAGCGCAAACGGTCTAGTGAATGTATCGAAACAAAATTTCATCGTCGATACATTCATTGTTGGACTTCCAAATTCACATATAACATTTCCTATCGAAGTGTTTATTTTAATGAGACTTATTAGGTTTCAGGGGATCGATAAATATGATATTTTGGTGAAAACTATGAAATTTTTAACCTATATTAGGTTTTCCCTTACCCATACTACAGCAGGGGGAGTATCGGCAAGACGTAACCGTTAATAAATTGCCATCAGTCTTGTTTGGTGTTTCACTCCTGTTAATGAATCAACAATGGTTACTTGATTAGTTGGTGGCCATTGATTTATCAAAAGTGACCTACCAACAAGTTATTTTATGTGATGTCCATTCCACTTTGAATCAACTGACAAAGATAATATTATTAATAATAATAATTTTTATTTCCTTTAAACCATATCATGGTAAGAATATTAGTCATGTATGTAGTCATGTTTTCGTAGTCGATGACAATGACGATAAACGTGCTCTTCTCATTTCGAGCCACTCCTGACACGATTTGGTTAATATACTCCGCAGCGTGTTGTATATCGTGGATGGGCACGATCCGATGGCTAACAATTCAATTTCGCGGAATATTGCCGCCATGGCTTCTTGCTTGGTACAAGGATTCATATTCTTCTCTGCATTGGAGAGAATTCTCCATCATCAGATATATTAAGTCCTGAATCTGCTCTGTCATTTCCTGAATGCTCTCGCACAGACAGTTCATCAGGAATGCCGACAGTGTCGAAAAATAATCCCCACTCAGGAGGCTGAACATTATCTTCAATATAGTCCACAATTTCCGTAAAGGGTTCTCCACCTTCTTCCCAGATCCCCGTAGTGTCGAACGAGTACGTTTGCGAGGTGGTTCTGGTGTTTCCTGACATGTCTCTTCTTCGTATATGTCAATCGTTGGTGGTGTAGGAGGTAACTCTTCGGTACACGGTATATGAGGAAAGGGGGAGGAGGAAGTAAACTGTGATTTGTAGAAAAGTGGTTGGTATAAGAAGGTCCTGTTATAGCCACATCATATAACCTCTTTTGTATTTGTTTCATTCATTAATCTGTTCGTGTACTTGTTTCAGGACTACTACGTAGTTCTTCTGTCGCCGATGGAGCTAGACACGACGATGCGGATGATCCTCCAGGTGCCGATCTGGGCGCAGAGGGTCATCTACATCCAGGGCTCCTGTCTCAAAGACGTCGACCTCGCTCGAGCCAGGATGAACGAAGCTGAGGCCTGTTTCGTTCTTGCAGCGAGGAACTACGCTGATAAAACAGCTGCTGTAAGTCCATTGTCTTTTGTATTCTAGTGAAGTGGGAGCTGGTCAATATCCGCGACTAATTTACTTAAGGTTTTTAGATTCCAGCCTCAAACTGCACGGAGTGTAATTTTGGTTGTTCGGAATCTCTTAATGTAAGTCTACACATCGATCACATTAAAGTTTCCGCTCTCCCTCTAAATCTGTTGTGTCTTTTGTTGAACACTTACCATCTGTTTTTGCCGGTTTGAGTCTCTATCCATCTCTGAGTTTGAGACTACACTCCGACTCACACATAAGTTTCCGCTCTCCTACAATACCTCTGATCTTTTATTTTGGTAGTCCCTTAAACTCTTTTGCACTTTTGAGGGTCCTTCAATATCTACATTTGGGTCTAATCGTCGACTCACAAAAGTTTCCGCCCTCCCTCTAAATCTGCGATCTCTTTATTTGTTGAACCCTTGACTTATATTTTTACTCTATTGAGGGTCCTTCGATCCCTGAATTTGAGGCTACACTCTCAAAGCTCGCACATAATTTTCCGCTCTTCTGCTATAGCTTTCATCTTTATTTTGGCAGTCCCTCACCTTCTTTTTTTGAACTTTTTAGGATCCTTTAGTCTACTCCTCGACTCACGCATAAGATTCCGCTCTCCCACTAAATCTGTGACTTCTTTATTTGGTGGACTGATTTTTGAAACGGAAGGATTAAGGGAGAGGCTTAACTCAAAAACTCTAGTAACTGCCGTTGTAATGAATGTATTGACCACGCAATTTCAAATATAAAATCAAAACCCATGAGGACGGCACATACTTATTTTCTGTGAAATGGGCCGAAGTTTGCCCGTATGTAACTAAAATAAACGACAAATACAGACATTTCAAACACTTTGTTGCGGTGCCCTCAGAGAAAAGAAGCCGAGAGCCTCTGAACATGAAGAGAATGAATCTTAGAACTATGACAGGGCTGTTTGCAGGAAACAAATATCTGTACAATATGGGCAACGCTAGAAGGCCACTGTGCAGGAAATGGGGCGAGGATGATCAGACTCCGGTCTTTATTCTAAGGCAGTAAAATTCTATAAAGCAAGAGGTTATACTGCTCCGGGTCTGTTATAACAGTCTATGGAGGGAACCTGCAGAATCCTGGACTTTATTAAATATATAGGGCTGTTGTAGGGATCAACACACACAGGGCACACAGTAAGGTTATTCTGGCCGCGGTGGCAATTTCAGCCCTCATAAAAAACAGCTTGCGATGGCGGCAATAGATTTTAATTGTATTTATTTCTGCCACATTATTATTTATTAATTATTTATTTATACGCATGAAAGATCTTCATTTTCTTCTCCTGAGTCTGCTTTTTATGTTCTCAATTATCTACTTTGTTTTTTATTTATTTTGCATTATGTCTATAAGGTCACTATTGTATATAAGACTCCACTCTCTTGCAATAAGATCCATGTATCTTAGTATGATAAAGAATTATTATTATTATTTCTGCCACACCTTTCTATATTTACTTCATTATCAGTTTTTTCTGATTGATTTTTTCTTTAATGTTGAAAATGTAAAAAGAAAAATTTATTTTTACTTCCCACCTATACGAAAAATTAGATATGGAGATATCAACAGAATTCATGTTTTCTGAACTCTAGATTTTAAATATGAAAAAAAAAGTGTGTGAGCACGATTACTCCCGATAGATTGAATGTATCGACTCGAAATGTTATATGTATATCCAGAACCATCTAAGCACCACATTTATTGATTTTCAGCTAAATCCGAAGAGAAATGGTAGATTAGGAGGAGTCTTAACACAAAAACTCTAATAACTTGTGAATGTAACGACATTATATTTCATACATGAATTCAAAACCCCAGGAGCCCCCCTGTTAAATCATAGCGTAATCGGCGAAAGGGAAAAGGGGTTCAGGCGAGGGGGCTCAAAATCAAAACGCTAATAATTAATTTATTTCCGTTAAACCAATACATGGTATTAGAATACATCAAAAGAACTTATACATTAAGATAGCTTATAAATTAGATTTATAACTATTTGAGTCTAACACGCGTATGATTAATAGTAGTAACAAAACTATTTAAAACAGTAAAATGAAATTAATAAAAACTGAACAAATAAATACTTAAAAATATATGAGTACATAAAGAAAATTAATACATGATACGTTTATAATAACTAGACACATTTTTCAATTTAATAAAAATTAAGATAACTATTTTTCAAAAAAAACTCTTCGGAAGTGTTTTTATCCCAATGATGTTTCGGGACGTTCTTACGTCCCATCATCAGGTCCCAATATGCGAGATATAGAAAAGAAATAAAACAATGTAACTATAACAATATATGAAAAATTATATATATATATATATATATATATATATATATATATATATAGATTAATCAATTATAAATGAAAGTATAAAATAGTATAAATAAAAAAAAAATTATAAATGAATAAATAAAACAATAACGTACATTGGACTGCCCTTTAAGGTTTGGAGGAACTCTGGCCAATATATAAAAATGAAAGCTCTGTATCAAATTATGTTTTTGGATATGAAACACGATTCTTTATTGTGATTATATTACTCTTTTTAAACAGTGAGAATAAAATTCCGTTTCCTCTAACATGAACATTTTTAGTTGAAATTTAAATTTTTTTTATTGTATCTATTGATTTCAAGAAGTGGGGAAGGGCATTAAATAAATTAATTCCTTTATGAGTTATACTTTTTTCAAAAAGAGAAGAGCAATGTTTAGTTATTCGAAAGTCTTCTTTCTTCCTGGTATCGTAATCGTGACTAGTATTGTTGAGAGGGAAAATATTTCTATTTTTTCTAATAACCATTAATGTTTCAAATATAAACAGCGATGGCAAAGGCAGGATTTTAAGTTGTTTTCTAAGTTAAGCAGGATAATAACTTTTTTTAACTATTTATCGACACAAAATTTAGTATGAGAATTTAGGAGACCATAATATACTTACATATTATGTAAGTAAACCATTGATTATTAGCGCAAACAGTCGACTGGTTTTGGAGGGGGAGCGAACAGTTAACTGATTATGTTCGACAACTCTTTTTACTTTTATTCTGAGGAGTACTGGAATGGGACCCGGAGGAGAAAGAAGAAAAGAAAGACACTCACTTGACTTGAGGACAATGAAGACAACTTACTGAAAATAAAGAGGATCCTTGCGGAGGATAGTTGTGCTGATTTCGTGCACATGATGCATATTACTTGTCTATTATTAAATAGTCATTTTGTGTTCCATTTTCGACTGTTTTAGACGAGATTATGAATCAACATCTAGAAGTTTAAATAGGTACAGTGATATGGAAATGGGAAACCAATGTATTGGTTAGCTCGGTAGCATGTTGAGGCTCAATAAAGATAGGGATTTTATGCAAACTACGAACAGCACATTCATCTCAATTGGATTAGTTGGGATTAATTAAAGTTCAGAACAACATCTTTAAAATGGAAATAATTCCCACATAGAGACGATGAACGGAGCCTTTTTTTTAAAAAAGAGGAAAAATATCTTTTTTGAGACCAGAAAAAAAAGCCTCGGTGAATCACCGGCAATGTACTTCCCCAGCGACCGTTTGTGCTGATATTCAACAGTTGGCTTACATAAGGGCTTCTAAAACCTCTTACTAAATTTTGTGTAGATATATTCATTACATCGGCAGTTATTAGGGTTCTTAAATTGAATCCCTCCCCTGAACCCCTTTTTCCCTTGAGCCGATATCGCTGAAATTTAACAGGTTATGTCTTCATTGGGTTTCGACCTTAAATATGAAATTTCATGTCGATATATTCATTACATCGGCAGTTTTTAGGGTTTTTGAGTTGAGCCCCCCTCTGATCCCCACACTTTTCTGCCGATTCCGCTAAAAATTAGTAATTGTCGTCCTTATGGGGTTTTGAATACATATACAAAATTTCGTATCGATACATTCATTCTATTGGGAGTTGTGTTCATTTTTTTTTTTTTTTCTTAATTTTTGGAATCTAGAGGTCGGAAAACATGAAATTCCGTTGAAAACTCCTCATCGAATTTTTTTTCTATTGCATAACTTCCCCTATACCTAATTTATTTGGGGAAGTAAAATCGAGCTAGTTATTTAATAGGTCAGGACTTCGATGATACGTTTTCACAGAAATTTCATGTTTTCCAACTTGCTGATTTCAAAAATACATGTGACAATATGATGACTCAGAGGTCCCTGTACAACCATTTGTAGCATTCGCGTACTTGATCAACGACGACATGGCTGGAGAGGATAGAAACAAACCTACATAACCTTGGTCACACAACACATGTTTTAACTTCTCATAACGGGAGCCATGGTGGCCGTGCGGGCTAGGGCGTAGGGCTTTGGTCGCATGGTCTCACCATGGTTTACGGGTTCGAATCCCGTCCGGGAGTGAGTTTTATTTCGTAGATAGAACTCCCTCCCGGGGACATGGATGTCGTAAATATAACTAAATAACACATTAACATGGCTAATATGCACCGTATATAAGGCAAAAAAAAAAAGTTCACATAACCTAAGCTTAGTTACCAGCCTGTCATCTGACATTTTTCACTTAAAAATAAATATTTATTAAAACCATTTCTCCCTCTCGTGTGTGAGTGCAAATCACGTAATTAATAAAATAAATAAAATTGAGATCGAAAAATTATTAAAATTGAAAATTATTTAAATCGCGACTTTAATTAAACAATGCCTGAATAGCTGAAAGCACTCCCACGGGAAGAACGGTTACAAGATCCTAACGGTTAGTTGACATCAGTAATTAACAATAATTAATTACTGTTGTCAACCAGAAGAAGCATGAGTGGGGGGGAATGAAATGAATCAAACCTATAACTTTAACATATTTATTTTAATGAGAACATATTTACAAAACAACAATTGAATATATATAATTTGGCCGTGTGTCTGAAGGACTGAATTATAACTTAATTACGAGGTACCTCGATACGATATCCATGGCGAATGACGGCGTGATCACCCTTTCTGGACTTCCCGTAGAAATCGTCTATTCACATAGTCCCTGAAGATCTGCGTAGTTTCGAGGGCACACCAGAAGTTACACCCCCACTGACTTCGCACCGTCCAAAATCAAAGTGTGTCTCTACGACTAATTCACATATTCAAACTAAACTTTACAAAGAAAAGATACGTGGTGATCCACCAAGACATGAGCAAAGAAAGTTAATTTCACATATTCTAACTGATATTACTTATAGAAAAGATACGTGGTGATCACCCAAGACATGAACGAAGAAACTTAATTTACATATTTAAACTCAACTGTACAATATAAAAAGAACGTGGTGACCAGCCAAGACATGAGCGAAGAATGTTAATTTCACATATTCAAACTAGGCTTTACAAAGAGAGGAACGTGGTGATCCACCAAGATATGAACGAAGAAAACTCAATTGACATATTTAAACTCAACTGTACAATATAAAAAGAACGTGGTGACCAGCCAAGACATGAACGAAGAAAGTACTTTCACATACTGAAACTAGGCTTTACAAAGAGAGGAACGTGGTGATCCACCAAGATATGAACGAAGAAAACTCAATTCACATATTTAAACTCAACTGTACAATATAAAAAGAACGTGGTGACCAGCCAAGACATGAGCGAAGAAAGTACTTTCACATACTGAAACTAGGCTTTACAAAGAGAGGAACGTGGTGATCCACCAAGATATGAACGAAGAATGAGTAAAACGGGGAGTGGCTTCCGATATCCGACCGTGGTAGGGGACAGTTCTCGAGACTTGATTCGTCGTCGGACTCCGCCCATTTTATTTCCAGCCAATCGCATATTACCAATTAACATCTGCCTCTAGTTGTGTGAAAACCTGGAGTAAGAAAAAAAACCTTTACTGCTTATTCCTTATACACCGGATGTAGACAATTATCTTGGCTTCCTTTCCATTGTGTCTCTATTATTCTTTATTTTCGCTCCCAGCGATCGCGATTCTCTCGCAGGCATCATTGGTTCCGAGCATTCTCTTCCAAATGCAATTCTCGTTTATTCAACACCACACAACCCATACTTTGCTCCTAGCGATCGCGATCCTCTCATAGACATCGCCAGTTCTGAGCATTATCTATAGGGTAGACATGCTACAATATCCCCCGTTCCCGTTAAAATAAAATATGTCGGCTAAATGACCATTGGAAGTCACATATTTTATTAGTTTCACTTAACACTTGCTCGTTCACTGAGCATATACACTTAACCAAATACTCAGGTATCGACCTCATTATCATGCGTGACCAAAACATGATTTTAAATTTCCTTTCGAATCGGCATGGCTTGCCTATGCATGCGTGACCAAAGCATGATTTTACTTTACGCTGTACTTCTTGGAGTTAACCCTCTCCATTGGCAAATAACGATGATTCTATTTCTAGCATACATTCACTGACTAGTTAAAACATCCAAAAAGGCCCCACGCCTCGACAATGCTTCAACTGAATTCCCATATCCTTAATCCGCTTCAACAAAAATTTGGGTTGACCAGACCCTAACCATATGCCTCCTTAGGCCTTCGACAGGTATTTACCTTCTGCCGGAACGACGACGAAATATAAAATAGAAAAATAAGCCCACTCAAATCCCATCTCAGTTTCATAAACATATGTAAATTCCGGCATCCGCATTAATCAAGTAGCGAAACCCTTTCTTCAGTTCAAACAGTCAGTTCATGGCATAAAAAATAATTAAACAACTCCCGCCCCTTTAAATGGATTCTACAAGCATCAATGGAGTGGCCCCTTCTCCGTGTGTACGATAATTAAATATTCAATTCTGGGTATCCCCTCCAGTTTATAATATATCTCCCCCTTTAGTCATGTATGCTTCGGCACCTTGCCCTAGGATTTCTTAAATAAAATAACAAAATTGACATTTGACCTACCGTGGTCGACACTGCATCATAATAAGTAAGGTCCATACCTGAATATATGTTACAAATATATTTATAAGGCTCTCATTGGGTTAACATAGCCCATCATGGTCACTAGATAAAATATGGGTCAATGTGACATTTTCAATAGATACACACGGTCGGATACTAATACAAATATTATTTAAAATACAAAACAAAACAGACAAATACAATTGAAAGTACATTTACCATATAGGACCATTCACCAATGTGTGTGCCATCACCTCGCCGTCAGCCTAGTCAGATCTGCTTTACTAATCAAATTCAACTACGTAGGTAAATTCCCATGGATGGCCAGTCCATATGCCGTCTGACCCGTCCTACAATTACGTTAAATTAAAATGACACCATTACCTAAATTAAACAAAATTATCCCAACATCATAAACAAATTGCTAATACTATTTAAAAAAAATACTCTTACTAAATATATGAACAAAAATAAACTTTCCTAACTTATTATCTAGAATTAAAAAAAAAAACTAACCCTAACTTATTATCTAAAATTACTATTTACAACCTGGCGATTCACTTTGGAATCTTTGAGCTCGACTAAGGGGGGTATGCTCGATGTTAAGCCCCAGGGGAGTGCCAGAAAGTCCCCGTCTGCCTTATCCTATTTACAAAAAAAAATAACTAAATAATAAATCCCGTGTCCCCAATAAATGTGTATGTGTGATTCTTTGTGTGTTGTTGTATAATGAGGTGTTGGCCGTTAGTGTAAAATAATAAATAATTCCCAAATAATAAAAATAGTGTCTGTTTTATGTATGTGTGACTTTGTCTAACTGTTCCTGGGATAGTTGGGGATGGACACCCATAGAGACGTCACAAATCTCTTCCCTGACTCTAGGGCCGCGATCTCGTCTGCAATAATCGCCCCCCTAACTCGGCTGAAGTAAGATCGTTAATCTCAAAGAGAGCCCTAGCGCTTCTCTAGCCTGCTTGTAAATTTATCCGCTAATATACGGCTTGTGTGCTGTCATATAAAATACTCCTCCCTCCGCTACGTCGCTGCCGAGATGTCCTAAAATAAAAATTTGAGGACTTTCCTTGTCTAAAATCTGGTAAGGTCCTTCCCAGAATAGTAAGAATTTAAATACAAAATGGTTGGGCAAATCCAAAACGCTATTACGTAACGCCACCTCACCACGTTCGTAATTTTTCACGTAGACATCTTGGAAGGTGACATTGCTAGGCTGTTCGCGAGCAAAAGTCTGGTTCGTAGGCCAATTCCTATGTCCTTCGGGTACGGTAAATGTCATTCGGTCATCTTGTTTTGGGGTTGAGATCTGAGTTTGACCCGAAACAGTATCTATTCTCTTCGAGATATCGGCGAATCTCTTCTCACAATCGGTACTAATAATATTTTGGTTCGAATTTATTTCTTCGACCTCCTTATCTAAACGTTGTGTTTCTGACATGATCCTACCTGTCATTTCATGATCTAAACGTTGTGTTTCTGACATGATCCTACCTGTCATTTCATGATAACAGACATCTACCATGTCCCTAACTTCAGAAACATGTTTGTCATATTTCCCTTCTAAATTGTCCTGTCTAGTTCTCAATTCTCCGGACTCAGATCGTAGAGTGCCCATCTCGCGATTAATGGATTCGATATTATTTGCCATTAACGAAATTTCTTGGCGCACACCCCTTATCTCGGAAGTCTGTTGTCCTAGGGAATTTCCCAAGTTTCCCATCTGTTCCTGCATGGCCTTTCCCTGCTGTCCTATCTGTTCCTGCATGGCCTTAAACATCGCCTCTAGGTCAAATTTAGGATTTTCTACCGGGGACTCCGGGGGCGTACGGATAGTTTTCCTAGACCGTGTCTGTATCGGCTCTAAGTCCGACTTCCCTTTCCCTTCCATTCTGATAAGAAATATATATCAAAACAATTAAATGAATTATACGGGAGGTCTGGTGCTAACCTAATTTCTATGGTGACCTGTCAGATGGCATCACAATACAACAATAGTTATAATATGTAAAATAAATGCCTACTAAATCTACATAAAAAAAAAAAATCAAAAACAAAAAAAAATAAAATTATTTCAATAAATGATGTCATTGTCCCTACCCTCACCCATCCTTCTTCAGTTTTGATTCTAAATACCGACTTTAAGTGAAAATATAACATTGTGGCCTAATAGGCTGGAATCTACGTTAAAAAGCAAAAAAGCAAAAAAAAAAAAATTTTTTTTTTTTTAATTAAAAAAATTAATTAATTAATAAGGGACCGATTAGTGGGGTTCATTAATTATACTAATTGGCATAATTAATAAACAAATCAAGTCCCTGTTCGGTGGCGCCAATTATAACCCATTTCCCTCCCTGTGTGAGTGCAAATCACGTAATTAATAAAATAAATAAAATTGAGATCGAAAAATTATTAAAATTGAAAATTATTTAAATCGCGACTTTAATTAAACAATGCCTGAATAGCTGAAAGCACTCCCACGGGAAGAACGGTTACAAGATCCTAACGGTTAGTTGACATCAGTAATTAACAATAATTAATTACTGTTGTCAACCAGAAGAAGCATGAGTGGGGGGGAATGAAATGAATCAAACCTATAACTTTAACATATTTATTTTAATGAGAACATATTTACAAAACAACAATTGAATATATATAATTTGGCCGTGTGTCTGAAGGACTGAATTATAACTTAATTACGAGGTACCTCGATACGATATCCATGGCGAATGACGGCGTGATCACCCTTTCTGGACTTCCCGTAGAAATCGTCTATTCACATAGTCCCTGAAGATCTGCGTAGTTTCGAGGGCACACCAGAAGTTACACCCCCACTGACTTCGCACCGTCCAAAATCAAAGTGTGTCTCTACGACTAATTCACATATTCAAACTAAACTTTACAAAGAAAAGATACGTGGTGATCCACCAAGACATGAGCAAAGAAAGTTAATTTCACATATTCTAACTGATATTACTTATAGAAAAGATACGTGGTGATCACCCAAGACATGAACGAAGAAACTTAATTTACATATTTAAACTCAACTGTACAATATAAAAAGAACGTGGTGACCAGCCAAGACATGAGCGAAGAATGTTAATTTCACATATTCAAACTAGGCTTTACAAAGAGAGGAACGTGGTGATCCACCAAGATATGAACGAAGAAAACTCAATTGACATATTTAAACTCAACTGTACAATATAAAAAGAACGTGGTGACCAGCCAAGACATGAACGAAGAAAGTACTTTCACATACTGAAACTAGGCTTTACAAAGAGAGGAACGTGGTGATCCACCAAGATATGAACGAAGAAAACTCAATTCACATATTTAAACTCAACTGTACAATATAAAAAGAACGTGGTGACCAGCCAAGACATGAGCGAAGAAAGTACTTTCACATACTGAAACTAGGCTTTACAAAGAGAGGAACGTGGTGATCCACCAAGATATGAACGAAGAATGAGTAAAACGGGGAGTGGCTTCCGATATCCGACCGTGGTAGGGGACAGTTCTCGAGACTTGATTCGTCGTCGGACTCCGCCCATTTTATTTCCAGCCAATCGCATATTACCAATTAACATCTGCCTCTAGTTGTGTGAAAACCTGGAGTAAGAAAAAAAACCTTTACTGCTTATTCCTTATACACCGGATGTAGACAATTATCTTGGCTTCCTTTCCATTGTGTCTCTATTATTCTTTATTTTCGCTCCCAGCGATCGCGATTCTCTCGCAGGCATCATTGGTTCCGAGCATTCTCTTCCAAATGCAATTCTCGTTTATTCAACACCACACAACCCATACTTTGCTCCTAGCGATCGCGATCCTCTCATAGACATCGCCAGTTCTGAGCATTATCTATAGGGTAGACATGCTACATTATATATCAGACCTTTTCGATTAAAAATTAAATAATATCGAGAATAAAAGAGGGCGCCGGTAGCTCAGTGGTATGCGTGCTTGCCTTCTGAGCTCAAGGTCGTGGGTTCGAAACCCGACCGAGGCCCTTAGTTTATTTTATCTGGGAGGTAAAAAAAAAACTTAAGCACGCCGTCCTCCGGATGGGACGTTAAGCGATGGTCCCGAGCCTGTACGATGTCAGGTACTCGTTAAAGACCCCTGCCCTAGGTGAATAAAAATTTAGGGTAGGCAAAATTTAGGACTCCCATTCTAGAGTCGGGCTCATGTCCACCAGAGTGACGAAAGAGCGCTCTGTTAGTAGGCGATATGACCTCGTAATTAAAGCCCGGGCATGAGTCATAAAACCTAACCTAACTTAAAAATAAATATTTATATACACACACCTTTTCGATTAAAAATTAAATAATATCTAGAATAAAAAATACAATGAACACAAATGATTTTAAAGAAGAATATAGTTAGCTTAGCAGTAAAAAAAAAGGGTTAAAAAAAGTGAGCGTTCGTGAAGTCGTTAATGTCAAAAATTGTATTGCAAAAAATGGTGAATAGTTTGTATATTGTTATAATTTATTATTATTTGCAGAAATAAATACACTTTTATTGGTACTAGTTCATTCATTAATTACTACCAAACATTCGATTGTAGTCAAAACGATCGATTAGTCTTAGAGAGAGATAGAAAACTTAGATCTTAATTGATTAATTCGTGCTAAAGACGTACATTGCTAGAGATTACCCAAAAATTTTTTTAAATGCCTTTTTTTTTTTAATCTTGGATAAATAATTTATAATTTATTTTTGTATAAATACAAAATATATTTTTCAACTGCCAGCCGACTTTTTAATTAAATGTACCATACAATACTAAGCGTTATGAAAGCGGTAGAACTCCATCCAGGACGGAAGGCTTTAATTGAACAAGTTGTCCAGTGTGTCTCTTCTGTATTAGTTTTCTTAACGCACATTCTTGAAAATTAATTTCACAGCAATCTACTGATACGTTCAATTACTTTCAAACCTATAATTCTATGCGAAGTTCCGTTGTTTTCCGACCTCCGAATTCCAAAGATGAAAAAAAAAAAAAAAAAAGATCGGTGAATCAGCGGCTATATACGAGTACTTTCCCAGTACAGATCGGAGTTGAAAAATATATTTTTTATTTATACAAAAATAAATTATAAATTATTTACCAGAAATTTCAACAAAAAAGGCCCTTTAAGAAAGTTGTTGGTAAATCTCTAGCTAAGACTAATGTTTTGACTACAAACGATTGGTTGGCAGGGACCTCTGAGTCATCATACTAAATTTTGTGTCGATACATTCACAACATCGGCAGTTATTAAGGTTTTTGAGTGATTACCCCCATCCGATCTCCCCTATCCTTGGGCCGATTTCGCGGAAATTCAATAGCTATTGCTTTCTATACACACATATACAATTTATTTTTTGTACATTCATTCTATCGGAGTTATGGACGGAAAATTATTTTTTCGTAGTACTTTCCTAGTTCGAATCGGATAATGGACCGTTTAGGTTAAAAATCAAAATTTAACATACCTGGTGTCTTCTGAATCCTCATACTGAATAAAAAATCTCAATAATTGACGATGCACAGTGGTGCAAAACGCATAATTAGCGCGAGCAAATTAAAAAGTACAGTTCTCATATTTTACAAGAATCTATATGATAGGAAACGATTATAATTAAAGAGATACGTGTCATTGGGGTAGAAAAAAATTTAAAAAGCACTTGTTTGTACAATAGCAGTTTAGTAATGGAAATATAATAAAATAATTTTAAAAATAATACGATGAATCATCCGATGAGTTGGTTGGTAACAAGTTGGGTTCTCTTAGCAGCCATAACACATCCGTCGGAAAATATTTTCTTGTAGAACGAGACTTTCGCCTTTCCGCACTTTTTATGAAATTATTCAAATTTCTTGGAAGAGCTTTCTCATCGATTTTGTTGGATAATCGTTTTTGATGTGCAACCGCCATCCCCCGAACCGCTACGTTTCGTTTAACTCTTGAATTTCAACCATAGTGAAAATATGTAAGAGTTCTTCACTTGATTAGAACTTCCTGTAATAGGAAAAAAAAATACTGCGGCTTATCAAGGAGAGTTTAGGTTCTGCTTATTTTACTTTATTAGAATACTAAATTATCAAGTGAAAAATGCTAATATTTTGGCAAAATAAATAATATTGTTTATTCACTTACCTTCTCCTGAATCAGACATTAGCTAAGGTTTGAAAAATAAATGAACTGCACTATACCACTGTCAGAATGTTACTGATGTGAAAAGATAATGACGTGTTGTTCCTGTGTTTACATGCCGGCTTTGCGCACTTATTGTAAACAGCCGAGGCCCACCTCTTGGGTTCAATGTCTACAACTAGTCTACTTCCAATACCCCATCTTTCTAGTGAGAGTTTCATAATTTGAATTTTTTCGTGATAAGTTGGTGAATTGCCCCACTATGCGATGTAATAAATTTATTGACATCAAATTTTATATTTAAATTGAAAACCTCTCAAGGATGACACCTATCAATTTTCCGGGAAATCAGACAAAGGAAAGGGAGGGACCAGAGAAGAGGGGCTCGATTTTAACGCTTTTATAGGGTTAGGTTAGGTTTTATGACTCATGCCCGGGCTTTAACTACGAGGTCATATCGCCTACTACCAGAGCGCTCTTTCGTCACTCTGGTGGACATGAGCCCGACTCTACTGTGGGAGTCCTGAATTTTGCCTACCCTAAATTTTTATTCACCTAGGGTAAGGGTCTTTAACGAATACCTGACATCGTATAGGCTCGGGACCAATGCTTAACGTCCCATCCGAAGGACGGCGTGCTTAAGTTTATTATACCTCTCAGATAAAATAAACTAAGGGCCTCGGTTGGGTTACGAACCCACGTTCTTCAGCTCAGAAGTCAAGCACGCAAACCACTGAGCTACCGGCGCCCTCTAACGTTTTTATATATGAAACATGAATTTTATATGATGGTTGAAAATATTCATTGTGAATGTCAATGAAAGCTGTGAATAAAATCGATATAGTCTAAGTAAAATTAATGTCATTTCTCCTTAGAAGGCACTGGTAACTCAGAAGCGTATTTGCTTACTGAACTCATGTTCGTGGGTTCGAAACTCGGTCAAAGCCCTTTTGGCTTTTTATCTGGGAGGTGAAAAAACCTTGAGCACGCTGTCCTTCAGATGGGACGTTAAGCGATGGTCCCGAGCCTGTGCGATGTCAGGTACTACCATAATGTAGGGCAAAATGTAGGGCTCCCATAGTAGAGTCGGGCTCATGTCCACCAGGACAATGAAAGAGCGCTCTGGTAGTAGGTGATGTGACCTCAAAGGCCAGACATGAGTCACAATAACTAGATATAGAACAGGAACCTGAAAAGAGCCCATCCTTTGGGGACTTATTTTAAGAGCGTCAACCAGGAAGCGAAGTCGTTGATGGGTCAGTGGAAAAAAAAGTCTTAACCTCTCAAATAAAAAATAGGAAATAGTAAATCAGAAAAATGTGACAAGATGTAAAAGGGTCTGAGAGAAAAGGGACTGTCCCAAGGGTCTTGTCTTCGCCAAGGACTGGCAGGGAGGGCTCTAGAGACCGAGGTAGGGACAGTGTGATTTGAAAAGGACTAGAGATTCTACTGGACGCTAGAATAAGAGCAGGATCAAGACTCAAACCTAAGTTACATAAGTTATATTCAAAATAATGCTTAAATTGTATCGCATAGTAATTAATTATAAATTATTTTTTTATTATCGGTAGTTTTTATTTAAAAAATGTAAAAATTAAGAAAGAATGAAATGTATGTAATGGGGCCATTACAGGAGTTTCTCATACCAATTACGCTTATAAATCACTCCTCCACCTCCCCCTTCTCAAAATAATTTCGGAATGTTATAAGTGTATATAAAAATCACGTTCATGATTACACTGAACATTGAAGCAAAAAAATACAGCTGACGCCAACACATTACTTTCATATAACCTGTAAAGTCAGTATGAAATGATTTTGAGAAGGGGGAGAAGGAAAGAAAGTGATATATAAGCGTGGTTGGTATTTTAAAGTCCTGTAATGATCACATCACGTATATCTTATTTTTTTAATTATTATTCAATGTTCATCTTGATACAGATGTGTAATAGGAAATCAATTTTTTGAAGAACATAAAGCTACAAAATGAATCCGATAAAGGAAGAATGATAGAATATGATGTTAAATCCATGGAGCTAACTGACCCTGGCCATGACAAGATTATATTGGAGTCTCTGTAAGCCGGATGAAGATCAGATATATCCTAAATTACCATCGATTTTATGGAGGGGAGGGGGGCGCATTCAGCTACGCTACCTTACATATTCCAAAGGATAATAAATAGCAGGATTCTCCAACCTTCGTGAAATCAAGGAACAAGCTATACCAAGTATAGGGGAAGTTATGTAATCGGCCAAACATTTGATGCGGAGGTTTCATGTTTTCCGACCTCTAGATTCCAAATTCAGGGAGGCTTAACATAAAAACTCTAATGATTGTCGAAAGAATGAAATGTATCGAAACGAAATGTTATATGTGTGACCATAACTCCCATAAGGGCAACACCTACCGAATTTCAGCCAAATCGGCCAAAAGGGAAAGGGGATTAGGGGAGAGGCTTAACTCAAAAATTCTAATAACTTTTAATGAATGTATCGACACACAAGTCCATATGTGCTGTGATGTATAAAAATAATACACCCATTAAAAAGATTAAATTATAAACATTAAACAATTAATTACATTTATTTTTATATAAAAAGCAAATTTCTTTTTAAACAAATGAGTAAAAAAACAAAACACGGCCATCAGCTGTTTTAGTGTGTTTGTAGAGAGAGTGGAGACCTGGAATGTATGGCGGTGGTCTGAGTGAAAATGAAGAGGGGTGTTTAGGCTTATGTTGAAATGAACTAAATAGAAGTGTATTGACGGTGAAACTGATCCAAAAAGAAGGTACTTTTATTTGTTTATATGTACAGAATATAAGCCCAGAAATACATAACTTAATTTTAGAGAATGACCCAAAATATAAAACAAAAAGATTGAATTAGTGTTAAAAATTTAGTTTTTAAGATTTCTTTTTCGATTTTTGTTTGTTTCAATGTTTAATAAAGTTTCAGTTTTTAATTTTAATAATGTAGATTTAAGAAAATAAACCCAATATTTGTTCTCGTAAATTCTATTCTATTCATTTTCCCTGTTAGCCCAGTAAGATTATTTGAAAACCTTTGGATTAGATTTTATATTTTTGCAAAATTTAGAAGACAAGATGGCATCTCTTTAGAAATCCAAATGAAAAGTTTAATTTAAATTTTTTTTAAATATACCTACGTGCACTTTCTTCAAAATTGCACGTCTTAAATTATTGATAATATTTTTTTAAGGGCCATTTTCGGAAAACTACTATAGAAATCAAAATTTAAATTAAGAAAAGAGATCAAATTTCTACAGGAAATGTGGTAATTTATTGTTTATATTGACTATTTCATTATTATTATTTCAATTATATTAATTACTAGCAGTAATACCCGGCGTTGCCCGGGGAACTTTGACATTTCTCCCAATATCTCCTATAAGGCTATTCAGTTCCTCGACAGTGATGTTATAATTTTTAATTATTCATACGGAATTCAACTGTAGTAACGCTAGTAATTTTTTAGGATCCCTGGGCACCACAGCTAGTATGCGCCTTTCAACAGCGGAAACGACAGCTAGTGAATACTTAGCATCGCTGGACGTCCTAGCCAGTGCGTACATAAGAACGTTTTGACCACAGCTAGTATGTGCCTTGCAACGCTGGGCACCACAGCTAGTACGTAGTTAGGAACGCTGGGCACCACAGGTAGTATATGCCTTGCAACGGCGGACCCCACCGCTAGTACCTAGTTAGAAACGCTGGGCATCACAGCTAGTATGTGCCTTGCGACGGCGGACCCCACAGCAGGTACGTAGTTAGGAACGCTGGTCACCACAGCTAGTATGAGCCTCGCAACAGCGGACCCCACATCTAGTACGAAATTAGGAACGCTGGGCATCACAGCTAGTAAGTGCCTTGCAACAGCGGACCCCACAGCTAGTACGTAGTTAGAAACGCTCAGCATCACAGCTAGTATGTGTTCTGCAACGGCGGACCCCACCGCTAGTACCTAATTAGAAACGCTGGGCATCACAGCTAGTATGTTTTTGCAACGGCGGACCCCACAGCTAGTACGTAGTTAGAAACGCTCAGCATCACAGCTAGTATGTGTTCTGCAACGGCGGACCCCACCGCTAGTACCTAATTAGAAACGCTGGGCATCACCGCTAGTATGTTTTTGCAACGGCGGACCCCACAGCTAGTACGTTTTTAGGAACGCTGGGCCCTACAGCTAGTAGGTGCCTTGCAACTGCGGAGCCCACAGATAGTATGTAGTTAGAACCACAGGGCATCACAGCTAGTATGTGCCTCGCAACAGCGGACCCCACAGCTAGTACGTAATTAGGAACGCTGGGCATCACAGCTAGTAAGTGCCTTGCAACAGCGGACCCCACAGATAGTACGTTTTTAGGAACGCTGGGCCCTACAGCTATTAAGTGCTTTGCAACAGCGGACCCCACAGTTAGTATGTAGTTAGAACCACTGGGCATCACAGCTAGTATGTGTTTTGCAACGGCGGACCCCACAGCTAGTACGTAGTTAGAAACGCTCAGCATCACAGCTAGTATGTGTTCTGCAACGGCGGACCCCACCGCTAGTACCTAGTTAGAAACGCTGGGCATCACAGCTAGTATGTTTTTGTAACGGCGGACCCCACAGCTAGTACGTAGTTAGAACCACTGGGCATCACAGCTAGTGTATTTTTCTATTTGGCCATCAATAATAGTACATGTGAAATTCCATGACAATCCGATCATCCGTTAATGACCTATCACTATCTTCAAATTTAGGCCTACCCCCATACCCCCCCTCCAGTTCACAATTTTTTGACGTCACACCCTATTTTTCTATTTGGCCTTTATGAATACTACATGTGAAATTTCGTGACAATCCGATCATCCGTTAATGACATCACTATACTTATACTTAGGCCCCCATCAACCCACCCTCCCGTTCAAAATTTTGTGACATATACACCCTATATTTGGCTTTTAAGAATACTACATGTGAAATTCCATGACAATACGACCAACCGTTATTGACCTAGCACTATATTTATACTTAGGCCCCCCCGCCACTACCCCCCCTCCCGTACAAAATTTTGAGCCGTCACACCGCCTATTTTTCTATTTGACTTTCAGAAATACTACATGTGAAATTTCGTGACAATCTGACCAACCGTTAATGAGCCAGCACTATATTTATACTTAGGCCTATCCCCACAACCTCCCCTCCCGTTCATAACTTTGGGTCGCCACACATCTTATATTTCTATTTGGATTTTAAAAATACTACATGTGAAATTTTGTGACAATCCGACCAATCTTTGAATAGTTAGCACTATATTTATACTTAGGCCTACCCCCCCCCCCTCCCCCCGTTCAAATTTTTGGGACGCCACACACCTTTTTTTTTATTTGGTCTTCAGGAATACTACATGTGAAACTTCGTGACAATCCGACCAACGTTAGGAACGCTGGTTACCACAGCTAGTATGTGCCTCGCAACAGCGGACCCCACAGCTAGTACGAAGTTAGGAACGCTGGGCACTACAGCTAGTAAATGCCTTGCAACAACGGACCCCACAGCTAGTACGATATTAGGAACCCTGGGCATCACAGCTAGTATGCTTTTGCAACGACGGACCCCACAGCTAGTACGTTTTTAGGAACGCTGGGCCCTACAGGTAGTAGGTGCCTTGCAACTGCGAACCCCACAGATAGTATGTAGTTAGAACCACAGGGCATCACAGCTAGTATGAGTTTTGCAACGGCGGACCCCACGGCTAGTACCTACGTAGTGAAATACGCTGGGCCACACTGCTAGCGCCTTGCAACAGCAGACCCCACAGCTAGTACGTAATAAGAAACGCTGGGCATCACAGCTAGTAAATGTCTTGTAGGTGCCTTGCAACAGCGAACCCCACAGCCAGTACATAGTTCGGAACGCTGGGGCTGAGCACTACAGCTAGTAAGTGCCTTGCAACAGCGGACCCCACAGCTAGTACGATATTAGGAACGCTGGACATCACAGCTAGTAAATGTCTTGCAACAGTGAACCCCACAGCGAATACATAGTTACTACTACTACATGTGAAATTCATGACAATCCGATTCATGACAATACGATCAACCGTTAAAGAGTTAGCTCTATATTTATACTTAGGCCCCCCCACAACCCCCCCTCCCGTTCAAAACTTTGGGACGCCACACACCTTTTTTTCCTATTTGGCTTTTAAAAATACTTCATGTGAAATTTCATGACGATTCGCCCATTAGTTAATGAGTTAGCTCTATATTTATACTTAGGCCCCCCCACTACCCTCCCCCCTCCCGTAAAAAAATTTGAGCCGTCACACCGCCTATTTTTCTATTTGGTCTTCAGGAATACTCCATGTGAAATTTCGTGACAATCCGACCAACCGTTAAAGAGTTAGCTCTATATTTATACTTAGGCCCCCCCACAACCCCCCCTCGCGTTCAAAACTTTGGGACGCCACACACCTTTTTTTCCTATTTGGCTTTTAAAAATACTACATGTGAAATTTCATGACGATTCGCCCATTAGTTAATGAGTTAGCTCTATATTTATACTTAGGCCCCCCCACTACCCCCCCCTCCCGTAAAAAATTTTGAGCCGTCACACCGCCTATTTTTCTATTTGGTCTTCAGGAATACTCCATGTGAAATTTCGTGACAATCCGACCAACCGTTAAAGAGTTAGCTCTATATTTATACTTAGGCCCCCCCACAACCCTCCCTCCCGTTCAAAACTTTGGGACGCCACACACCTTTTTTTCCTATTTGGCTTTTAAAAATACTACATGTGAAATTTCATGACGATTCGCCCATTAGTTAATGAGTTAGCTCTATATTTATACTTAGGCCCCCCCACTACCCCCCTCCCGTAAAATATTTTGAGCCGTCACACCGCCAATTTTTTTTATTTGGTCTTCAGGAATACTACATGTGAAACTTCGTGACAATCCGACCAACTGTTAAAGAGTTAGCTCTATATTTATACTTAGGCCCCCCCACAACCCCCCCTCCCGTTCAAAACTTTGGGACGCCACACACCTTTTTTTCCTATTTGGCTTTTAAAAATACTACATGTGAAATTTCATGACGATTCGCCCATTAGTTCATGAGTTAGCTCTATATTTATACTTAGGCCCCCCCACAACCCCCCCTCCCGTTCAAAACTTTGGGACGCCACACACCTTTTTTTCCTGTTTGGCTTTTAAAAAGACTACATGTGAAATTTCATGACAATTTGACCATTAGTTAATGAGTTAGCACTATTTATATACTTAGGCCCCCCTTACAACCCCCCCTCCCGATCAAAATTTTGGGACGCCACATAGCCTATTATTCAATCGGGCTCAAAAGAATGCTACATGGGAAGTTTCATAAAAATCCGTCCAGCGGTTTGGGCGTGATGCTGGAACAAACATACATACATACATACATACAAACAAACATACAAACAAACATACAAACAAACAAACAAACCCCGTTTCAGCTTTATTAATATAGATTATATCACAATGTACACAAGTTTTAATTTGTGTTCATATCTATACATACATCTTTTTTTTTTTGGCATTTTTCTTCCATAGTGGATCGGTGTCACCATATTTAAAGTCAGTCTGAACGTTGTGCTGACGTTGGCATAATCCGAAACCAGCACACTCTATGGCTCTGTCAGTTAACAAATATTAAATCTATAAACCGTTGAAAAGCAAGAAATTTGAAGAATGGAGTCTACCGAGCTCAGGATCGCCACTTAGAAATCTAGCTGAGGCACTTAGGTCAGATGTTTTAATCGGGAAGTTAAAAATAACTTTGAGCACGTCCTCCTTCGGATGGGACATTAAGCGATGATCCAGGGCTTTTTCGAATGTGAGGTACTCGATAATGAGACGTATGTTATGTAAATAAACCTGGGTAGGTCAATTTCCACTTAGGGTGAAAGCCTTGAGCACGTCGTCCTTCGGATGGGACTTTCCGGATATATCTGAATCTGTAGTATCAGTTTTAACAATTATTAAGCCTATAAACCGTTAAATAGCGCGAATTTTTTGAAAAACGTTTTCATTTTGATTTTTGTGTGGGGTTCAGATAATCCGGTCGTTCTCTATCAGTTTTAACAAATATTTAATCTATAAACCGTTAAAAAGCGAGAAATTTGAAGAATGGAGTCCACCGAGCTCAGGATCGCCACTTACAAATCTAGCTGAGGCGCTTAGGTCAGATGTTTTAATCGGGAAGTGAAAAATAACTATGAGCACGTCGTCCTTCGGATGGGACTTTAAGCGATGTTCCAGGACTTTTCCGAATGTGAGGTACTCGATAATGAGACGTATGTTATGTAAATAAACCTGGGTAGGTGAAATTTCACTTAGGTTGAAAATAACCTTGAGCACGTCGTCCTTCGGATGGGACTTTCCGGATAAATCTGAATCTGTCGTATCAGTTTTAACAATTATTAAGCCTATAAACCGTTAAATAGCGCAAATTTTTTCCAAAAAACATTTTTATTTTGATTTTTGTGTAGGATTCAGATAATACGGTCGTTCTCTATCAGTTTTAACAAATATTTAATCTATAAACCGTTAAAAAGCGAGAAATTTGAAGAATGGAGTCTACCGAGCTCAGGATCGCCACTTACAAATCTAGCTGAGGCACTTAGGTCAGATGTTTTAATCGGGAAGTGAAAAATAACTATGAGCACGTCGTCCTTCGGATGGGACTTTAAGCGATGTTCCAGGACTTTTTCGAATGTAAGGTACTCGATAATGAGACGTATGTTATGTAAATAAACCTGGTTAGGTGAAATTTCACTTAGGTTGAAAATAGCCTTGAGCACGTCGTCCGTCGGATGGGACTTTTCGGATATATCTGATTCTGTCGTATCAGTTTTAACAGTTATTAAGCCTATAAACCGTTGAATAGCGTGAATTTTTTGAAAAACATTTTTATTTTGATTTTTGTGTAGGATTCAGATAATCCGGTCGTTCTCTATCAGTTTTAACAAATATTAAATCTATAAACCGTTAAAAAGCGAGAAATTTCAAGAATGGAGTCTACCGAGCTCAGGATCGCCACTTTGAAATCTAGTTGAGGCACTTAGGTCAGATGTTTTAATCGGGAAGCTAAAAATAACTTTGAGCACGTCGTCCTTCGGATGGGACATTAAGCAATGATCCAGGGCTTTTTCGAATGTGAGGTACTCGATAATGAGACGTATGTTATGTAAATAAACCTGGGTAGGTCAATTTCTACTTAGGTTGAAAGCCTTGAGCACGTCGTCCTTCGGATGGGACTTTCCGGATAAATCTGAATCTGTCGTATCAGTTTTAACAATTATTAAGCCTATAAACCGTTAAATAGCGCAAATTTTTTGAAAAACATTTTTATTTTGATTTTTGTGTAGGATTCAGATAATCCGGTCATTCTCTATCAGTTTTAACAAATATTAAATCTATAAACCGTTAAAAAGCGAGAAATTTCAAGAATGGAGTCTACCGAGCTCAGGATCGCCACTTAGAAATCTAGCTGAGGCACTTAGGTCAGATGTTTCAATCGGGAAGTTAAAAAACACTTTGAGCACGTCGTCCTTCGGATGGGACTTTAAGCGATGATCCAGGGCTTTTTCGAATGTGAGGTACTCGATAATGAGACGTATGTTATGTAAATAAACCTGGTTAGGTGAAATTTCACTTAGGTTGAAAATAGCCTTGAGCACGTCGTCCGTCGGATGGGACTTTTCGGATATATCTGATTCTGTCGTATCAGTTTTAACAATTATTAAGCCTATAAACCGTTAAATAGCGTAGGCATCATAGCTAGTATGTGCCTTGCGACGGTGGACCCAACAGCTAGTACGTAGTTAGGAACGCTGGTCACCACAGCTAGTATGTGCCTCGCAACAGCGGACCCCACAGCTAGTACGAAGTTAGGAACGCTGGGCATCACAGCTATTAAGTGCCTTGCAACAGCGGACCCCACAGCTAGTATGTAGTTAAATACGCTGGGCATTACAGTTAGTAAGTGCTTTGCAACAGCGAACTTCACAGCTAGTACATAGTTAGGAACGCTGGGCACTACAGCTAGTAAATGCCTTGCAACAACGGACCCCACAGCTAGTACGATATTAGGAACCCTGGGCATCACAGCTAGTATGTGCCTTGCGACGGCGGACCCCACAGCAGGTACGTAGTTAGGAACGCTGGTCACCACAGCTAGTATGAGCCTCGCAACAGCGGACCCCACATCTAGTACGAAATTAGGAACGCTGGGCATCACAGCTAGTAAGTGCCTTGCAACAGCGGACCCCACAGCTAGTACGTAGTTAGAAACGCTCAGCATCACAGCTAGTATGTGTTCTGCAACGGCGGACCCCACCGCTAGTACCTAATTAGAAACGCTGGGCATCACAGCTAGTATGTTTTTGCAACGGCGGACCCCACAGCTAGTACGTAGTTAGAAACGCTCAGCATCACAGCTAGTATGTGTTCTGCAACGGCGGACCCCACCGCTAGTACCTAATTAGAAACGCTGGGCATCACCGCTAGTATGTTTTTGCAACGGCGGACCCCACAGCTAGTACGTAGTTAGAAACGCTCAGCATCACAGCTAGTATGTGTTCTGCAATGGCGGACCCCACCGCTAGTACCTAATTAGAAACGCTGGGCATCACCGCTAGTATGTTTTTGCAACGGCGGACCCCACAGCTAGTACGTTTTTAGGAACGCTGGGCCCTACAGCTAGTAGGTGCCTTGCAACTGCGGAGCCCACAGATAGTGTGTAGTTAGAACCACAGGGCATCACAGCTAGTATGTGCCTCGCAACAGCGGACCCCACAGCTAGTACGTAATTAGGAACGCTGGGCATCACAGCTAGTAAGTGCCTTGCAACAGCGGACCCCACAGATAGTACGTTTTTAGGAACGCTGGGCCCTACAGCTATTAAGTGCTTTGCAACAGCGGACCCCACAGTTAGTATGTAGTTAGAACCACTGGGCATCACAGCTAGTATGTGTTTCGCAACGGCGGACCCCACAGCTAGTACGTAGTTAGAAACGCTCAGCATCACAGCTAGTATGTGTTCTGCAACGGCGGACCCCACCGCTAGTACCTAGTTAGAAACGCTGGGCATCACAGCTAGTATGTTTTTGTAACGGCGGACCCCACAGCTAGTACGTAGTTAGAACCACTGGGCATCACAGCTAGTGTATTTTTCTATTTGGCCATCAATAATAGTACATGTGAAATTCCATGACAATCCGATCATCCGTTAATGACCTATCACTATCTTCAAATTTAGGCCTACCCCCATACCCCCCCTCCAGTTCACAATTTTTTGACGTCACACCCTATTTTTCTATTTGGCCTTTATGAATACTACATGTGAAATTTCGTGACAATCCGTTAATGACATCACTATATCGTGATCATCCGTTAATGACATCACTATACTTATACTTAGGCCCCCATCAACCCACCCTCCCGTTCAAAATTTTGTGACATATACACCCTATATTTCTATTTGGCTTTTAAGAATACTACATGTGAAATTCCATGACAATACGACCAACCGTTATTGAGCTAGCACTATATTTATACTTAGGCCCCCCCGCCACTACCCCCCCTCCCGTACAAAATTTTGAGCCGTCACACCGCCTATTTTTCTATTTGACTTTCAGAAATACTACATGTGAAATTTCGTGACAATCTGACCAACCGTTAATGAGCCAGCACTATATTTATACTTAGGCCTATCCCCACAACCTCCCCTCCCGTTCAAAACTTTGGGTCGCCACACATCTTATATTTCTATTTGGATTTTAAAAATACTACATGTGAAATTTTGTGACAATCCGACCAATCTTTGAATAGTTAGCACTATATTTATACTTAGGCCTACCCCCCCCCCCTCCCCCCGTTCAAATTTTTGGGACGCCACACACCTTTTTTTTTATTTGGTCTTCAGGAATACTACATGTGAAACTTCGTGACAATCCGACCAACGTTAGGAACGCTGGTCACCACAGCTAGTATGTGCCTCGCAACAGCGGACCCCACAGCTAGTACGAAGTTAGGAACGCTGGGCACTACAGCTAGTAAATGCCTTGCAACAACGGACCCCACAGCTAGTACGATATTAGGAACCCTGGGCATCACAGCTAGTATGCTTTTGCAACGACGGACCCCACAGCTAGTACGTTTTTAGGAACGCTGGGCCCTACAGGTAGTAGGTGCCTTGCAACTGCGAACCCCACAGATAGTATGTAGTTAGAACCACAGGGCATCACAGCTAGTATGAGTTTTGCAACGGCGGACCCCACGGCTAGTACCTACGTAGTGAAATACGCTGGGCCACACTGCTAGCGCCTTGCAACAGCAGACCCCACAGCTAGTACGTAGTTAGAACCACTGGGCATCACAGCTAGTGTATTTTTCTATTTGGCCATCAATAATAGTACATGTGAAATTCCATGACAATCCGATCATCCGTTAATGACCTATCACTATCTTCAAATTTAGGCCTACCCCCATACCCCCCCTCCAGTTCACAATTTTTTGACGTCACACCCTATTTTTCTATTTGGCCTTTATGAATACTACATGTGAAATTTCGTGACAATCCGATCATCCGTTAATGACATCACTATACTTATACTTAGGCCCCCATCAACCCACCCTCCCGTTCAAAATTTTGTGACATATACACCCTATATTTCTATTTGGCTTTTAAGAATACTACATGTGAAATTCCATGACAATACGACCAACCGTTATTGAGCTAGCACTATATTTATACTTAGGCCCCCCCGCCACTACCCCCCCTCCCGTACAAAATTTTGAGCCGTCACACCGCCTATTTTTCTATTTGACTTTCAGAAATACTACATGTGAAATTTCGTGACAATCTGACCAACCGTTAATGAGCCAGCACTATATTTATACTTAGGCCTATCCCCACAACCTCCCCTCCCGTTCAAAACTTTGGGTCGCCACACATCTTATATTTCTATTTGGATTTTAAAAATACTACATGTGAAATTTTGTGACAATCCGACCAATCTTTGAATAGTTAGCACTATATTTATACTTAGGCCTACCCCCCCCCCCTCCCCCCGTTCAAATTTTTGGGACGCCACACACCTTTTTTTTTATTTGGTCTTCAGGAATACTACATGTGAAACTTCGTGACAATCCGACCAACGTTAGGAACGCTGGTCACCACAGCTAGTATGTGCCTCGCAACAGCGGACCCCACAGCTAGTACGAAGTTAGGAACGCTGGGCACTACAGCTAGTAAATGCCTTGCAACAACGGACCCCACAGCTAGTACGATATTAGGAACCCTGGGCATCACAGCTAGTATGCTTTTGCAACGACGGACCCCACAGCTAGTACGTTTTTAGGAACGCTGGGCCCTACAGGTAGTAGGTGCCTTGCAACTGCGAACCCCACAGATAGTATGTAGTTAGAACCACAGGGCATCACAGCTAGTATGAGTTTTGCAACGGCGGACCCCACGGCTAGTACCTACGTAGTGAAATACGCTGGGCCACACTGCTAGCGCCTTGCAACAGCAGACCCCACAGCTAGTACGTAATTAGAAACGCTGGGCATCACAGCTAGTAAATGTCTTGTAGGTGCCTTGCAACAGCGAACCCCACAGCCAGTACATAGTTAGGAACGCTGGGGCTGAGCACTACAGCTAGTAAGTGCCTTGCAACAGCGGACCCCACAGCTAGTACGATATTAGGAACGCTGGACATCACAGCTAGTAAATGTCTTGCAACAGTGAACCCCACAGCGAATACATAGTTACTACTACTACATGTGAAATTCATGACAATCCGATTCATGACAATACGATCAACCGTTAAAGAGTTAGCTCTATATTTATACTTAGGCCCCCCCACAACCCCCCCTCCCGTTCAAAACTTTGGGACGCCACACACCTTTTTTTCCTATTTGGCTTTTAAAAATACTTCATGTGAAATTTCATGACGATTCGCCCATTAGTTAATGAGTTAGCTCTATATTTATACTTAGGCCCCCCCACTACCCTCCCCCCTCCCGTAAAAAAATTTGAGCCGTCACACCGCCTATTTTTCTATTTGGTCTTCAGGAATACTCCATGTGAAATTTCGTGACAATCCGACCAACCGTTAAAGAGTTAGCTCTATATTTATACTTAGGCCCCCCCACAACCCCCCCTCCCGTTCAAAACTTTGGGACGCCACACACCTTTTTTTCCTATTTGGCTTTTAAAAATACTACATGTGAAATTTCATGACGATTCGCCCATTAGTTAATGAGTTAGCTCTATATTTATACTTAGGCCCCCCCACTACCCCCCTCCCGTAAAATATTTTGAGCCGTCACACCGCCTATTTTTTTTATTTGGTCTTCAGGAATACTACATGTGAAACTTCGTGACAATCCGACCAACTGTTAAAGAGTTAGCTCTATATTTATACTTAGGCCCCCCCACAACCCCCCCTCCCGTTCAAAACTTTGGGACGCCACACACCTTTTTTTCCTATTTGGCTTTTAAAAATACTACATGTGAAATTTCATGACGATTCGCCCATTAGTTCATGAGTTAGCTCTATATTTATACTTAGGCCCCCCCCACAACCCCCCCTCCCGTTCAAAACTTTGGGACGCCACACACCTTTTTTTCCTGTTTGGCTTTTAAAAAGACTACATGTGAAATTTCATGACAATTTGACCATTAGTTAATGAGTTAGCACTATTTATATACTTAGGCCCCCCTTACAACCCCCCCTCCCGATCAAAATTTTGGGACGCCACATAGCCTATTATTCAATCGGGCTCAAAAGAATGCTACATGGGAAGTTTCATAAAAATCCGTCCAGCGGTTTGGGCGTGATGCTGGAACAAACATACATACATACATACATACATACAAACAAACATACAAACAAACAAACAAACCCCGTTTCAGCTTTATTAATATAGATTATATCACAATGTACACAAGTTTTAATTTGTGTTCATATCTATACATACATCTTTTTTTTTTGGCATTTTTCTTCCATAGTGGATCGGTGTCACCATATTTAAAGTCAGTCTGAACGTTGTGCTGACGTTGGCATAATCCGAAACCAGCACACTCTATGGCTCTGTCAGTTAACAAATATTAAATCTATAAACCGTTGAAAAGCAAGAAATTTGAAGAATGGAGTCTACCGAGCTCAGGATCGCCACTTAGAAATCTAGCTGAGGCACTTAGGTCAGATGTTTTAATCGGGAAGTTAAAAATAACTTTGAGCACGTCCTCCTTCGGATGGGACATTAAGCGATGATCCAGGGCTTTTTCGAATGTGAGGTACTCGATAATGAGACGTATGTTATGTAAATAAACCTGGGTAGGTCAATTTCCACTTAGGGTGAAAGCCTTGAGCACGTCGTCCTTCGGATGGGACTTTCCGGATATATCTGAATCTGTAGTATCAGTTTTAACAATTATTAAGCCTATAAACCGTTAAATAGCGCGAATTTTTTGAAAAACGTTTTCATTTTGATTTTTGTGTGGGGTTCAGATAATCCGGTCGTTCTCTATCAGTTTTAACAAATATTTAATCTATAAACCGTTAAAAAGCGAGAAATTTGAAGAATGGAGTCCATCGAGCTCAGGATCGCCACTTACAAATCTAGCTGAGGCACTTAGGTCAGATGTTTTAATCGGGAAGTGAAAAATAACTATGAGCACGTCGTCCTTCGGATGGGACTTTAAGCGATGTTTCAGGACTTTTTCGAATGTGAGGTACTCGATAATGAGACGTATGTTATGTAAATAAACCTGGGTAGGTGAAATTTCACTTAGGTTGAAAATAACCTTGAGCACGTCGTCCTTCGGATGGGACTTTCCGGATAAATCTGAATCTGTCGTATCAGTTTTAACAATTATTAAGCCTATAAACCGTTAAATAGCGCAATTTTTTTGAAAAACATTTTTATTTTGATTTTTGTGTAGGATTCAGATAATACGGTCGTTCTCTATCAGTTTTAACAAATATTTAATCTATAAACCGTTAAAAAGCGAGAAATTTGAACAATGGAGTCTACCGAGCTCAGGATCGCCACTTACAAATCTAGCTGAGGCACTTAGGTCAGATGTTTTAATCGGGAAGTGAAAAATAACTATGAGCACGTCGTCCTTCGGATGGGACTTTAAGCGATGTTCCAGGACTTTTTCGAATGTGAGGTACTCGATAATGAGACGTATGTTATGTAAATAAACCTGGTTAGGTGAAATTTCACTTAGGTTGAAAATAGCCTTGAGCACGTCGTCCGTCGGATGGGACTTTTCGGATATATCTGATTCTGTCGTATCAGTTTTAACAGTTATTAAGCCTATAAACCGTTAAATAGCGTGAATTTTTTGAAAAACATTTTTATTTTGATTTTTGTGTAGGATTCAGATAATCCGGTCGTTCTCTATCAGTTTTAACAAATATTAAATCAATAAACCGTTAAAAAGCGAGAAATTTCAAGAATGGAGTCTACCGAGCTCAGGATCGCCACTTAGAAATCTAGTTGAGGCACTTAGGTCAGATGTTTTAATCGGGAAGCTAAAAATAACTTTGAGCACGTCGTCCTTCGGATGGGACTTTAAGCGATGATCCAGGGCTTTTTCGAATGTGAGGTACTCGATAATGAGACGTATGTTATGTAAATAAACCTGGGTAGGTGAAACTTCACTTAGGTTGAAAATAGCCTTGAGCACGTCGTCCTTCGGATGGGACTTTCCGGATAAATCTGAATCTGTCGTATCAGTTTTAACAATTATTAAGCCTATAAACCGTTAAATAGCGCAAATTTTTTGAAAAACATTTTTATTTTGATTTTTGTGTAGGATTCAGATAATCCGGTCGTTCTCTATCAGTTTTAACAAATATTAAATCTATAAACCGTTAAAAAGCGAGAAATTTCAAGAATGGAGTCTACCGAGCTCAGGATCGCCACTTAGAAATCTAGCTGAGGCACTTAGGTCAGATGTTTCAATCGGGAAGTTAAAAAACACTTTGAGCACATCGTCCTTCGGATGGGACTTTAAGCGATGATCCAGGGCTTTTTCGAATGTGAGGTACTCGATAATGAGACGTATGTTATGTAAATAAACCTGGTTAGGTGAAATTTCACTTAGGTTGAAAATAGCCTTGAGCACGTCGTCCGTCGGATGGGACTTTTCGGATATATCTGATTCTGTCGTATCAGTTTTAACAATTATTAAGCCTATAAACCGTTAAATAGCGTGAATTTTTTGAAAAACATTTTTATTTTGATTTTTGTGTAGGATTCAGATAATCCGGTCGTTCTCTATCAGTTTTAACAAATATTAAATCTATAGCAGTTATACCCGGCGTTGCCCGGGGAACTTTGATTTTTCTCTCAATATCTTCTATAACGCTATTCAGTTCCTCGACAGTACATTCATGATGTTATAATTTTCAATTATTCATACGGAATAAGGCTTATAGTCCTTTAGCTGTTGTAACGCTAGTAAGTTTTTAGGATCCCTGGGCACCACAGCTAGTATGCGCCTTTCAACGGCGGAAGCCACACCTAGTGAATACTTAGCATCGCTGGACGTCCTAGTCAGTGCGTACTTAAGAACGTTTGTGACCACAGCTAGTATGTGGCTTGCAACGCTGAGCACCACAGCTAGTACGGAGTAGGGAATGCTGGGCATCATAGCTAGTATGTGCCTTGCGACGGCGGACCCATCAGCTAGTACGTAGTTAGGAACGCTGGTCACCACAGCTAGTATGTGCCTCGCAACAGCGGACCCCACAGCTAGTATGTAGTTAAATACGCTGGGCATTACAGTTAGTAAGTGCTTTGCAACAGCGAACTTCACAGCTAGTACATAGTTAGGAACGCTGGGCACTACAGCTAGTAAATGCCTTGCAACAACGGACCCCACAGCTAGTACGATATTAGGAACCCTGGGCATCACAGCTAGTATGCTTTTGCAACGACGGACCCCACAGCTAGTACGTTTTTAGGAACGCTAGGCCCTACAGGTAGTAGGTGCCTTGCAATTGCGAACCCCACAGATAGTATGTAGTTAGAACCACAGGGCATCACAGCTAGTATGAGTTTTGCAACGGCGGACCCCACAGCTAGTACCTACGAGTGAAATACGCTGGGCCACACTGCTAGCGCCTTGCAACAGCAGACCCCACAGCTAGTACGTAATTAGAAACGCTGGGCATTACAGCTAGTAAATGTCTTATAGGTGCCTTGCAACAGCGAACCCCACAGCCAGTACATAGTTAGGAACGCTGGGGCTGAGCACTACAGCTAGTAAGTACCTTGCAACAGCGGACCCCACAGCTAGTACGATATTAGGAACGCTGGACATCACAGCTAGTAAATGTCTTGCAACAGTGAACCCCACAGCGAATACATAGTTACTACTACTACATGTGAAATTCATGACAATCCGATTCATGACAATACGACCAACCGTTAATGAGCTAACTCTATATGTATATTCAGCCCCCCCCCCCCACAACCCTCCTTCCTGTTCAAAATTTTGGGCCGTCACACACCTAATATTTCTATTTGACCTTTAGGAATACTACATGTGAAATTTCATGACAATTCGCCCATTAGTTAATGAGTTAGCACTATTTATATACTTAGGCCCCCCTTACAACCCCCCTCCCGTTCAAAATTTTGGGACGCCACATAGCCTATTATTCAATCTGGCTCAAAAGAATGCTACATGGGCAGTTTCATAAAAATCCGTCCAGCGGTTTGGGCGTGATGCTGGAACAAACATACATACAAACAAACAAACAAACCCCGTTTCAGCTTTATTAATATAGATTATTTATATTTTTATTTATTGATCATTTATTTAAGATTAACATTTAAGCCTTTTTTTTTTTACCACAGTGCATTCAAAACCGCATAGGATCAGAGAGTGGGATCAACTCTAAAACCCCAATAACTGCCGATGTACCTAATGAATGTAACGACACAAAATTTAGTGTGAGGATTTAGAAGCCCCTATGTAAATCAACTGTTGAATATTAGCGCAAACGGTCGACTGGTTTTGGAGGGGGAGCAAAAAGTTAATTTATCAATTCGTTCTGGGGATGTATAATGTTGGTGATTCACCGACGACTTTTCAGTGAAACGAAGCAAATTGAAACACCATCACATTTCCTTCAACTTCGACCCTACTCAAGTATTATTTATTTACCTGTAAAATAATTTAAATTATATTACCAGAGGAAAATGAATGTTATTAATATGATTGGATTATCCAATTCAGAATGATAACCTGATTTATGTCAAATTTGAGAGATAAATTAATGATCAATGTGCGCTGATCACCAATCCTATTCGGCCAAGCGGGGGTTGAACATATACTAATAAAACTGTATTGAAGCATTTATGAGGATACATTTATGAGGTCATATATTAAAACATTCATGGGGACCTAAATAAATTAAAATGGAGAATTGATCCAGAATCAACCGTCTCTTATTTCCTACGTTATGTATAACCTGAGATTTTTATAACTCGTTATCGAGGTAGACATTTTTACATGTAGGTCTATAATTTAGTTATAACTATAGCTATACTTTGTATAGATGGGCAAGTAATAATATTAATAATTATTATTATTATTATTCTTACTTGCCCCTCTATACAAAGTATAGAGGAAGGTATATAATCGTTCAGAAAGTCTATGTTGAATTTTCACCGTAATATTATGTTTACTGACCTGATTTCAAAAAAGCAAACAAAATTTTCTGTCTGTCTATCCGTGTGAACAGGATAACTCCTGATAGAATGAATGTATCGATATGAAATTTTATAAGTGTGCCCAGAACGCAATACCTATTGATTTTCCGCGAAGTCGACCGTAGAGAAGGAGGAGATCAAAGAAGTGGGTTCCACTCAGAAACCTAATAACTGTCGATTGTGTGGATATATCGACACGAAATTTGCTTCTTGTGTAAGTCAATCATTCATTTGTTGCCAAAACGATCGATTAGTCTCTGAGGGAAAGCAAGAACGTAGACGAAAACTTGTTTGAAAAAAAATCGCTGGCTGTGTGTTAACTCCCAATCGAGTGAATGTATCGTCACGAAATCTCATAATAATAATAATGAATTTACTTCCGTTAAACCAAAAGGATGCATATAAAGAATTTATACATTAAGATAGCTTATAAATTAGATTTATAACTACTTGAGTCTAACACACGTATGATTAGTAGTAATGATAAAACTCAGGGGCGTAGCCAGGATTTTCAGCAGGGGGGAGGGGGGGGGCAAAGTTAGGCTACGGGGGGGGGGGGGGGGGGGGGGGGTTAGACTCCCGGGGACACAGTCCACAGTTTCCGTGGTTAGCGCTGCAGACTTTTTGTTATTAATTTGGGAGACTCGGAACTCTAGAAGCTCCCCCTGAGGTAACCACTAACTGTAATACTTAAGCTGACTTTACATGAGCAGCAAAAATGCAAAGCGCAAAAGCAGGTGTGGTTTCTGTGCTTTTAGAATTAAATGACTCATATCCATTTGCTGTTGCTGCGCTTTGCATTTTTACTGCGCATGTAAAATCAGCTTTAAGAGTATGAAGTATAACATAGATGAAGATTTTGAACGAGGAAATTAAATAATGGAATTCATGTATATTTAAATAAATGTAATATGACTTGTTTTGTACATGTTCATTTAAGTAAAGCACAATTTTCGTGATCTTGGTACGTGCCCCCCCTGGCTCCGCCCCTGACAAAACTATTAAAAAAGTCAAATGAAATTACTAAAAACTGAATGAATAAATACCTAAAAATATATGAGTATAAAAATAAATAAAATAAAACATAGATACATTTATAATAAGTAGACACATTTTTCAATTTAATAAAAATTAAGATAAGACTCTTTCTTATAAGAAAAAACTCTTCGGAAGTATCTTTATCCCAACGATGTTTCGGGACGTTCTTACATCCCTTCATCAGGCCCCAATGTGCGAGATACGAGGTCTGAGAGAATGAGAGGGAGGGAGAGATCTGTAAGCGTGTTTGGTATAATATGTATTGGCCACATATATTTTTTTTCGTTTGGCTTTGGAACAAACATTCTCAACAAATTTTATTAAAATATGATACTTTAGATGATATTTTTTTTTAAATCTGAATGATTTTATGTGGAATGACACGCACAATATGTTCGCGTTCTTCAACCTACAAGATGTATTTATTTTTCGTTGTTGGTATTTTTTTCCTGCTGAACAAACTATCAGAAAACAGAACACCTAGTTACTGGTCGTGTAACTAGAAGTGTTGAGCCTCGTTTGCCGGCTGTCAGGCTTGACTAGCTACGTGTCTCGGCTACAAACTGTTCAGTGAGACATCTTCAAGGCGCCTTGCCCCCGACTTTCCTAATCTGTTTTCTGTCTGTATATAGAATGATATAAATTAATTTAAAAGAGCGTCATCAACTTCTTGTAGGTCGTTGCCACTCAGTCCACTCACAAAATGTCTAAGGTCAACATGTTTTCCTATGCTTAAACAGATATATGAAAGGCTCACCCACTTTGACAAAAATGTCTAGTCTAAAAACGTGTTGAAGAGAAGCTCATATAACTGGCAGGAAAGAAATTAATATATCGACGCGAAAGATGACAGAAACTACACTTTGATCCTAGCCAAAAGATCGATTAGAATGAATACCTGACTAGCTATTTTCGTGATGTTCCAACAGATGTCTCTCAACAACACTTCTCCACAATCTACTAATAGTTTCAGATGAACAGAAGCAAGAAGGAAAACTCTAAAAGACTAATATTCCCCATAGAAATAAAAAATGTTGTCTTCCCACTGTTTTATTTTACACTAGAACTGATTTTCGACGCAACAGCGTCATCATCAGTGGTTCATCTATCATAGAATAACAAAATATACAAATAATAAAAAGTATAAATAACTCTTAAAGCATCAGGGTACAGAGTAAGAAGATAAAAATATAAAATTAACTTACCCCACCCACACAGCATAGCGGTTAGAAGACAACTGGCATACATGTTAATAGGATAGGTCAAAAGAATTTATACATTAAGATAAATAAATTTTTATAAGCTATCTTAATGTATAATATATGTATATAAAGATAAAGGACTTTAACCACTTTAGTGAACTTTATCCACTTTAGTGGACTTTATCCACTTCTTCTGTGGAGGAACTTTATCCACTTCTTCTGTGGAGGAACTCTGCCCAAAAAATAAAAATGAAAGCTTTGTATCAAATAATGTTTTTGGATATGAAACACGATTCTTTACTATGATTACATTATATATGCTAAAGCACATTACATTCATATAGCCAGTAAGTAATACCAATATGAAATCGTAAATAGTAAAGGATTACTTTTTGATGGGGAAGTACATAGCCGGTGATTCACTGATTGTTTTTTTTTCTTTATTAACTGACTCTCCGCTAACTGACACTAATTAGCTCTGTTAACCGACATTATTTTTGGTACCCTGACGTACATTAGACAGTTTGGAGAATCCACGAAGCTGTAAGTTGGATGCAACTTCCTAACACAAACAGTTCTTGTCTTGTTTCTCTACAAAGTTACCTATAAATTAGCTAGATATCTGCTTTAGTTGATCTAGGTGCATGATTAATACCCCTACTTAAAGACAAACGTCTCAACTTCATCTACGATATCTGATTAATTTACTCTGTCAATTATATTTTATTTGCGGTACCTATATTCCCGTTTACCTCCTTCGTAAATGTATATAGTGAATAATTCTAGAGAATTATTTGAATCATTTCGGCTCATAATGAAAACTATTGTATGTTGGTTCGCTGACAGGTGATATAAAATGTACCATGCACCTCCCCTCATAAGGTCTCTCTCCTCCATGTCTCCACTCTCCCAATTTCAAGTAAGATAATACATAACTAGCTCTTGTTGGGCTAGGTAGTGGTACAAATGGTACGTTTTTTTCATTCGGCTTGAGCTGGATTTGACATTAACAATCATAAATTTGTTAATGCTACGAACCGAACTTACTGTTAGTTAGTTATTATGACTCATTAGTTAGTTATTATCACTCATACCCGGGTTTTAACTGCAAGGTTATATCGCCTACTACCAGAGCGCTCTTTCGTCATTCTGGTGGACATGAGCCCGACTCTACTGTGGGAGTCCTAAATTTTGCCTACCTAGGTTTATTCACCTAGGGTACGGGTCTTTAACGAGTACCTGACATCGTACAGGCTCGGGACCATCGCTTAGCGTCCCTTCCGAAGGACGTGCAAGGAAGTTTACGTACGTTGTTCGGCCATCTCGCTAGTATCTGTAGCGCAGCCGTCTGTACCAGAAGACCATAACTTTGTTGAACTGCATCTAGTCTCATTAGGTTCATTTAAACGAACAATTCTCTTTTAAGTAACCTCCACTCGAACACTCGTTTTAAACACCTACCGAGTATGCTTCGCTTCAAAAATAATTACAATTAGTTGTTATTATGACAGCTGTTGCCCGGGCTTTAATTACAAGGTTATATCGCCTAATACCAGAGTGCTCTTTCGTCACTCTAAATTTTTATTCACCTAGAATAGGGGTGTTTAACGAGTACTTGACATCGTACAGGCTCAGGATCATTACTCATCCTAAGGACTGCGTGCTCCAGGTGAAAATACCTTGAGCACGCTATCCTTCGGATGGACGTTAAATGATGGTTCAGAGTCTGTCTGATATATTTTACGAAGTTCCATAATTGGACACCTGTTCATTGGTTACCTACAAAATTGAGTTCAGTTGTTTTTATATTTCTTGTGATTTTCAATTTTTCTTTTACCTTAGTTCCTTACTTATTCATAAGTTAGTCTACGACTGTGACAGAAGGGGTAAAAGTGGAAAAACATTCTTTTATTAATTTGAGAAGTTGTGGCGGAGCCATTGGTTCTTATATATTCGCCCTGTCTGTCACATGTCACCCCATACTCTTGTACTTACTTATTACTTCCCCCGTTCTACGAAGTGTAGGGAAAGTTACGTAATCGCTCAGTTTGATGTTGAGTTTTCACCGGAAGGGCTGTACGCCAGGGGGGTGTACCCCAGCTAGTAAGTGCGCGGAACCGCAGGGCACCAGAGCTAGTGTGTGCCTTGCAACGGCCGACACCCCAGCTATTAGGTTCTTAGGAACGATAGGCACCGCAGCTAGTATGTAATGAGGAACACTGGGAACCTTAGCTAGCATGTACCTTGCAACGGCGGACACCCTAGCTAGTAAGTGCTTAAGACCCATGGGCACCACAGCAGTGGCTGTAGGCAGTAGCTGTACAAAGTATAGGGGGTCATATAGTCGACCAAAAATTCAATGCGCAGTTTTCAACGGAATTTTCTGTTTCCGACCTCCAGATTCCAAATTTGAAAAAAAATGCTGTGTGTGTGTGTGTCTGTCTGATAACTAGTGGTAGAATGAATGCATCAACACCAAATTTCATATGTGAACCCAGAACCGTCTAACGATGGTGATTTTCAGCCAAATCGGCTGGAAGGAAGGGGGTCTTAGGGGAAAGATTCAACTTAAAAACACTAATAACTGCCGTTGTAATGAATTTATTGACACAAAATTTCATATGTAGATTCAAAATCTCAAAAGGAATGCACTTATCAATATTCAGCGCAATCAATAGAAGGGATGAGAGGGGAGAACAGAAATGAGGCTATACTCAAAACCCAATGAGGGACACAGAATGTCAAATGTCAGCGATATTGGCAGAGGAGAAGTGAATGTTCAAAAGAGGGGGCACAATTCAAAACCCTAATAACTGCCGATATAACGAATTTATCGACTCAAAATTTAGTAAAAGGATTTAGGAGTCCCTATGTAAGTCAACTGTTGAATATTAGCTCAAATGGTCGACTGGTTTTGGTGGGGGAGCGAAAAGTTAATTGATTAATTCATTCTGGGGAAGTAAATTGCCATTGATTCACTATTATTTATATTATTTTACAGTCTTGGAGATGGGTTACCCCTGTTGAACCCCTCCTCTTTCCTCTTCCATAGATCCGCCATTGATTCTCCATTTCATATTTAGTTATACTCGTATATCGCTGATGCTCAAAAAAACTCGAAATTTATGTATTTGATGATTCTTGTCAAACGGAATCGTAAGTTATCGTTAAGTTAATTTTTTTTACGTAACTACATCACTAGGCGTACCAAATTATGAAACAAATTTATCTCTTTTATCATAAATAAAAAATATATGTTTAAGTAGATACTCTAAAAATCATTCCCTCATTGTGTCCCAACCGACAAATTCGAAAAGATTCAAGCATCTAATTCGAAAACTTTCTTAAAAACTATCTGATATCTTATTATTTATTCATATACAATAGTACTGGCTGTATATAAATGTGTATATAGTTCAAAAACGGCAAACGGAAAAATCACAATATATATTTTTAAATGTCTCCTGTGAAAAACGAGTCATTCCCACACAGTTGTGTAAAAGGAGAATTGGAGCATAATTTTGAATTATATTGAACGCAGCCTTATTGTTTTCAGAAGTTGGCAATATTCATTTTTAAAAAATGGCAGAGCGGAGTGTGAGTGATGAGATTTTTGTTAAACCTATTTTAAAGGAAAACTTTTTCAAATTTACATTTTCGGCTGTCATTTTCTCACACCGTATTGTAATAAGGTAAACGCTTATTCATATACTTTTTATGATATATTTGTTTGTGTTTCTAGGAGTAATAATGTATCGTAAAATCGCCTGAAAAAGTTTACTATCATGTTTTATACTTTTGCGCAATAATGTTTCATATTGTCATTCCCTCACCTACAAATTGTATATTTTATTTGAGAATCAGCCATATGCATTTTTCCTATAAACATTTCATCTGACTACATCATTCCCAAACATTTCAATAAATCCGGTACCTACCTTATCAGTATTCTTTCCTATCTTATATTTTGATATATTTTGTTTGCAGGATGAACATACGATCCTGCGGTCCTGGGCTGTGAAGGACTTCGCCCCCTCGGTTCCCCAGTATGTACAGATCTTCCGACCGGAGAACAAGCTCCATGTTAAGTTCGCGGAGCATGTGGTCTGTGAGGACGAACTCAAGTATGCTCTTCTTGCCAACAACTGTACCTGCCCTGGAGCCTCTACCCTCGTCACACTTCTACTTCACACTTCCAGAGGACAGTTAGTTGTCTAGCCTCTATATCTCTGTTAAACATCATTTTTTATTTCTTGTATATAGTATTTTTCATGTTCTTGACACGATAATAAAAATATAAATAGAAGCCAATATCCGCTGATTGGGACTTTGCATTAGCAGGACTGAATACGCTTGATGTTTTATGCCTTAAATGTATTTTCTAATATACATTTTTGAAGGGGGGAGCGAATATATATAGGTTAGGTTTTATGACTTATGCCGGGTCATATCGCCTACTACCAGAACGTTCTTTCGTCACTCTGGTGGACATGAGCCCGGCTCTACTGTGGGAGTCCTAAATTTTGTCTACCCTAAATTTTTATTCACCTAGGGCAGGGGTCTTTAACGAGTACCTGACATTGTACAGGCTCGGGACCATCGCTTAATGTCCCATCCGAAGGACGGCGTGCTCAAATTTATTTTACCTCCCAGATAAAATAAACTTAGGGCCTCGGTCGGGTTTCGAACGCACGTTATTTCGCTCAGAAGACAAGTACGCATACCACTGAGCTACCGGCGCCCTCTAAAAAAATATAATTTTTTTTTTCAGTGATCTCTATACGGGCGTGTGGGCCGCGAGTTCACAACTTGTACGATATGTCAGTCAAAATCAACTTGACAGTTGACCAGGCTCTCGCATTTGGGTTCCATGGAGATCGTTGGATTTCTTGGTGAACATGGAAAGCGTTTCTATCTACATATTTAAATAATGGGAAAACTCCAGAAGCTCTTTAAGGTTGCAGATTATTGCAGGAAGATCATTAAGGAAGAGCTCATTGTCCTATTGAAATAGAGAGCTTTGGTAGCTCAGAGGGTAGCATGCTTGCCTACTTTCCTCAACATCACATGTTCAAAACCCGGCCGAGACATTAATTGACGATGCCGAGCCAGTACAATGTAAGGTACTCGTTAAAGAGACCTGTCCGGGGTAACTAAACCTGGGTAGGCAAAACTTAGTACTCACAGAGAACGAAAATGAGCGCTCTGGTAGTAGGCGATATGTCCTCGTAGTATACCCCGGACATTAGTCACAATAAATACTAATTAGAAATATAACAGGAACCTGTAGAGAGCCAATCCTGGGATATTGACTTATTCTAAGAGCATCAACCTGGAAGCGAAGGCGTTAAGGCTTGGCGGAAAAGAAGTCTGGGCTTTCAAATAGCAAATAAAAGAAAATCTGAGAAAACTTTTCATGACAAGATGTAGAAGGGTCTGAGAGGGAAGGGACAATCCCAGGGGTCAGATCTTTACCAAGGACTGGCAGGGAGGGCTCTAGAGACCGAGGAAGGGACAGTGTGATTTGAAAAGGACTGTTCTGACAGAGATTCTACTGGACGCTAGAATAGGACAAATACTGCTGAGCAGGAACGAGACTCCTGGTCTAGGTAAATTATTTGAAAATATCAAAAATCAGTAGCTTTGCGCTACATTTTCAAATATAACTTTTGGGTTACGTAAGGAGATTCTGAATGCACATATAATATACTAGCTGCAGCACCCTTATCATTTTCGTGGCGGTTCGGGGTAGGACAAAGTGGGGATGAGATAGGTCGGAATAAAATCAGCGAAGGACTTCGGTGTAAACTTGTTGGAAGTTCTTCGGGTGCATGGAGATATAGGTTGGTGTGGCGACGTACAGTTGTCCGTGTGATTAGCATTCATTTTTTAAGTCTACACCGGTTACTTTACCGGTCAAAAGCAAATTTTGAAAACTGCAAACGTTTGAATCGAGATGGGTAATCGGACGGTATCATTGGTATGCGAGGTATAAATACAGTGCTCCTGCAGCGCAAGCGGTGATAATGGTGAATTCGATCATGTTTGGCTTTAATGATACCCCTCGCAGCCGCGTGCCATTGTATAAAGCTGGAGGATTCAAGTTTCTCAGGAGCATGATGGGGACGCCGACTTTTAGTGTTAACTTGATAATAACAGAATAATGAACTGCCCTAGTATTTTTTTACTTTTGTATCAATCTCACAAAAATGGCTCAGTACTACTTTCAAAACAAAATGAAAACCTTAATTGAAGACCGAACGCAAGTGTTAAATGTATCAAAAGCACAATAAATTTGACAAATCACATATTAATAAACCAAAATCTAGATTGAAAACCAAACGTAAGTATTGAATGTATCAAAGGACAATAAAAGTACAAAATTACAAACCAAAATCTGGATTGAAAACTTAACGCAGTAATTAATGTACCCAAAGCCAATAAACATGACAAATTACTTAGAAACCATAAGCATACGGGCACTCAACAGATCTTAACCTTAACTACTTTTCCATTTTGGCATTTTCCAACCTTTGTATCAATCTCACAAAAATAGCTCAGTACTACATCTATCAAAACAAAATCAAAAACTGAATAGAAGACCGAATGCAAATATTAAATGTAATAAAAGCACAGTAAATGTGCAAAATTACAAATGCCTACGGATAGTAAAGCGTGATGATATGTAGCCTAAAGCCTTCTAAATGTAGGTGAAAACCGCATCGAAATCTGTTGACAGGTTCCGAAGTTTACCGCAATTACACAAAGATCAGTCAGCTACACACAGAAATCGTATTTTATAGAATTTATAAATTTATCTCAGCATCACTTATATTTCTTTTTTGATCATGAGGGAAGAGCTCACTTTCCCTGTTGAAATGAATTAAAGAGCGTCGGTAGCTCCGAGCTAGCATGCCTACTAAACTTCAGATTACGGGTTTGAAACTCGCCCGAGGCGTTAAGCGTTGGTCCCGAGCCAGTACGATGTCAGACTCCTGCCCTAGGTAACTAAACCTGGGTAGGCAAAAGTTAGTATTCCCAGAGTAGAGTCGGGCTCATGTCCACCAGAGCGCTCTGGCAGTAAGATACCTCATACTTAAAACCCAGGCATGAGTCACAATAACTAATTGAAATGAAACAACTACAAATATTTTGTTGATTTTTGTTTTCTAGATAATTTTTTTATTTGCGGAACACAAGCGGTTTTTGTATGGTGGAATTGGTGTTCTGTGAAAAACTATCAGAGAAATTGTGTTTTTTGACTGTCAGTTTGGAAGTTGTAACTATGAAAGACACGCTACCTTGACAGATATTTAAGCATGTAACTCACACGCGGTAAAAATGAAAAATAATTTAAGTACCACTCAAAATTCAGAATAAAGTTAGCATTCGATCAGTCTAGACCCATATATGTGTATCTGTGGTATAGCAGTCCTTAAGTAAAATTATTTTCTCCTTCTGAGAAAATTAGGCTTTTCTCTATACCTTGTTCTGAGAAAAAAATACTTTAAAAATATAATTTCCGGATAAGTGAAAATTGTCCTTTCTGCTTTGTCAGTGGTTATCAAAACTTCATAGTATGGGGCTCTCTGAGAGTGTTCAAGCTAATAAAATTCTGTAAACAGGTTATTTACTTTATATAATTTTAATTATTTATTTTTCTGTTCACAGAGAAGGGCAGACATCATCCGAAGAGTGGCATCGACTATATGGCCGATGTTCGGGTAACGAAATATATCACATACGGTTAGAAGATTCAAGGTTTTTCGGTGAATATGAGGGCAAATCATTCACCTACGCCAGCTTTCATTCTCACAGAAAGTGAGTATTTTTATTTGGTATTTAAAAATCAAGATTCGCTCTTGAAACAACGAAATATATAGATAAAAAATGTTTGTTAAAAAAATGTACAGAAAAAGAACGTTAACACTACCTACATTATTTGACCGTCTGTCGGGTTGGAGCATAATCTCTCCTTGCTCCTGTTGAATGGTTAATAATTGTGTTATTTTTCTTCTTAACGCTTAGATAATTTTTAAGTAAATGTATTATAGTAAACAAATTCTTTAAAAAAATAAATTATAAATATATAAAAATAAAAAGAATATATCTCCAAAATTGTTGATTAAAATAAAATTAATCTACAATTGGTTCTTTAGACTCGACTCAAAACCTCTAATAACTGCCGATGTAATGAATGTATCGACATGAAATTTTATATTTAAATTCAAATTCACATAAGGATGATATGAGTTAAGTTTTAGCAAAATCGGGCGAAGGGAAGGGGGAGTTCAGGGGTGGGGGCTCAACTCAAAAACTCTAATAACTGCTAATGTAATGAATTTATTGACACAAAATTTAGTGTATATGATTCAGTAGCCCTTATGTAAGTCAAATATTGGTTTTTAGCTCAAACGGTTCACTGTCTTTGGAGGGAGTGGGGCAAAAATGTAATTGGTTATTTCGTTTTGGGGAAATCGATTGCCGGTGATTCACCGATTTTTTTTTGTCAGAGGGGATTTTGAAAATTTCTATGACTTTTATCAAAATGTGATGTCAGGCATTAATTGAATTAACTAATATAAGAACAGTGCTCATGTTGTTTTCAGCCATGTCTTGTCACGCTATAACGCATCGTTGGACATTTCCATTTCTACGGAGCGGTTGGTATTATCAAGCCACCTCTACATATAAAAAATATTTCAATTTAAAAGAAAAACAAAATAATAATTATAGATATCAAAATAATAAAAATTTTATACGAAACTATGTGATTAGTTAGTTATCGTGACGCCGGGCTTTAACAACAAGATCATATCGCTTACTACCAGAACGCTCGAGCTTTTTACCCAAAACTTTTATTCACCTAGTGTAGGGGTCCTTAACGAGTACATGACATCTTACAGGCTCGGGACTGTCGCTTAACATCCATTCGAAGGACGGCGTGCTCAAGGTTTTTTCACCTCCCAGACAACAAAACCCTAAGGGTCTCCAACCCGCGATCTTGAGCTACCTCGAAACTATGTAAAATCCTGGTTTGTTTTCTAAAAAGTTACATCAGGAATTACCTTTTGTTTAATTAAGAAGAAACCTGATCTCGTACTTTTTAAGTGAGGTCTTACACTTAAATTTTCTAATTTACATTTTAATTTTAATTGGCAAAATGTAGACTCCTTAAGTTAATTAGTAAATATTAAATTTAATATGTTAACAAAAATTAAAATTGGAGAATAATTGTGGCTTCTTTATTTTTCGACTCTTAAATAGGATTTCAGTGGGATAGAAGTTTTTCTATTTATTTTACTTCCCCAGATATAGTACGAGGGGAGTTATGTAATCTGTCGGAAATTCGATTTTGAGTTTTCACGAAAATTTCATTTTTTCCGTCACCCTGATTCCAAAAACGAAAAAAAAAATCCCGTCCGTTAAGTCCCGAAGAATGAGAAGGAAGGAAAAGGGGGTTGTACTCAAAAATCGTAATAACTGTCTATATAATGACATATCGACATAAAATTTTTAATGTGGATCCTGGACTTTCATGATGATTTTCAACGAAATGTGTCACTTCTAGTATAGACATTATCGACAAATTTATCGAAGTGACCTCTTGAAAATCGATTAACTTATTTTTGGCTGTCACAACTTTTCATATCTTGTTATATTCATTATTTTTAAAATAAACATAAAAATACATATACTGTGAAATAGAGTCACACTTAACACAACTTAACAACAGTAATCTAAGCCGCGTGTAATGGATTTGGGGGCTTGAGGCTTATTAAGTCTCATGGTTGATCCGCCCTGCCTTAGTCTTCTTCGCCAATACTAATCATTATACCCATAACTCAATGATTGTTCATATGTGGTAGTAAAATGTTGTGCGACAACTTATCTTATAGAAACAAAATATGTGCAACAGCATAATCATCAGTGGTACATCCTTGAATACATACATACTTATGTATGTACATACATACATAATACATACTTTACCCATAGAGTTTAAGGAACTACTGGCATAGCTCAAAGGGGTGGGGATAGCGAAATAAAATAAATGTCTCGCAATACTATAAAATTAATATAAATTCAACAACAACCAAACAGCCAAAAGAAGTTTTGTCATAAAATAAATAAAAATATGAAATTGTGTACTATCACAGAGCTTAAAAATAAATTCTTTACAATAATAAATATTTCTATAACAACTATATTACAATATGTCATCTACAGGACGTCTATTTTGTTTCATAAATAAATAAATAGTGTTTTTAGTAATGATCATATTATAAGAGCCTTAAGGGACCCTCTACACGGTCAATCGGAATGACATTCAGAGCGAAGATTGACATTCTGATTGAAGGTGTAATGTCATGACTGATGGAATGTTGAATGGATTGACGGATTTCCAAATATTTTGAAATCCGAGCTTCAATCATGAGAAGTGGAGGGGAGACTGACAGCCTGAATGGTGGTGTAGTTGTTCTATCATTCTTTTCTTCAGTCTTGTTAAAGCAGTCATGGAGGACGAGTGTGTTGGTATAGACGACGAGTCACCAGCATGCGTTGGTGATAGGGATTGTTTAAAACTCTTTATAGAAGCTTATGAGTCTTTACCTGAGCTGTGGAATAAAGTACTTCCTAGCTATATGAATAAGTATAAAAAACAAATAGCGTTAGAAAAACTTCTCGCAATATACAGAGAAATAAAGCCTAAAGCTACAGTCAAGGACGTTGCTTTTTTGTTTTGTTGTATTTAATAAAACTAAATGTTTTTAATAAAACATATTTCGACAATACCTAAGACCTAAGTCAATACAATAGGTATACTGCACAAAACATCATACGGGTAATGTCTACTAAAATACTTACTTAAACCATACAATAATTTATTTCATGATTTCGAATGATTTATTTCAATGAACTTGAAAAAAAGGTTAATAGAAATAAAAATGAAAAGTAGCTACTATAGGAAAGTTATATTTGCTCGGATTCTTCATGGCGTTCAACACTTTCCTGACTGTAACAGTAGTCAGCAAAACTGTCTCTTACAGCTTTGGCTGCTGTGGCACTATTTTTACGTTTTGTTCTTTGCAACTGCTGCAAAGTAGATGTATCTAGTGTTTCCCCATTGTGAGGCAAATAATATGTCCCATTTTTCTCTATGAGAAAGTTATGTAGGTAGCAGCATCCTAAAGTTACAATAGTAGCTTTCTTAGGATCGAGGTACAAAGCAAGCTTCTCCCAGTCGCAAGAAATCTTAAAGTAACCGCTAATCTCTCACGAACTGTTATTGGATCTCTCATAACTGTGTTCATCCGGGATAAATATGGTGTCAACATGTTAAAAAGATTTTCGTCCATACGGTAGTAATTTTTATAGTCGTCTGAAGCATTGCCTGCTGATATCTCACGCAGCAATGTTAAATGGCTATACTCATTTCGTTTTTTTAACCATTCTTTCATCCACACTCTGCTCTTCTGGTGTCCAGTGCCAGGACAATGGCCAAACAAGCCTTATCTTTACCAATTTTACTTAGAGACATTATGCTAAATCCGTACTTTCTGGTGTTTCAATGTCAACTGAGCTAAAATTACATCAATCAGACTGTCAGTATGATTGACACGTGTAGGGGCTTCATGACTGAAGTCAGGAATGTCAGTTTGATTTTTCAGTCAGACTGTCATTCATGATTGACCGTGTAGGGGCCGCTTTACATAGTCAGTTCAACATATTTATAGTCACAATTACAATAATTAGTACTTGCTTTAGAATTTAGATCATAATATTCCGTTTTGCCATTAATATTAAAGTTCAAATTTCTCAGAGACAAAGCCAACTTGTTATATAACTTCCTACTGACACTTTCTAATGGTCTACTTTTTATCCTTTTTGTAGAATTTCACATTGAAATCATTCTTCTTCTTCGTATCATGCTGGCGTGTAGCCCCGCACTCCATGTCTGGTGTTACTAACTTATTTATATATTTTAGACATTCTAGTATGTAAAAACCTGTTATTGTGAGAATCCTTTTTCAGTTAAATAACACATGAGAGCTATCTTTTTTGTTGTTTCAGTCATAATTCTCAGATAACGCTTTTGTGTCATCAATGTGTGTTCTGTAACGCCTTGCCATATATTGCGCTAAATTATCGATGAACTTGAAATAGATGGCATTTTCACTCATATTACAATGTTGTTCATTTTCGTTCCTAGATATGGAGTTGCGCTTGTGGGAGTGCGACCAGCAGAGCTGCCTGAGTTCTACGAAGACACGATCCTCCTCAATCCTGGTCCTCGACATATCATGAAACGAAGTGACACTTGCTACTATATGTCCATCACGAAAGAAGAAAACTCTGCCTTTGTGGTTGCCAACCAAGAGCAGCTGCCTCAGACCAAGACTGAAGGTATCTTGCGAAAAGGAAGGATTTCTCAATAATATTGTGTTAAGGCAAAAGGTGTAATGTCCATCCTAGAGTTGCTCTTCTTTTTGTTTCATTTGATAAAATATTACAAAATAGCAAACACTTGTTTCACAAAAACTCTGTTACTTCACAACAAATTAGGTTGTAGAGAATCTACAAAAACAGATGAGCTCTGGAAGAGTCACAACTAATGCTGCCAACCGTATTGCTCTTCGACGCTCCGTTGGCGCGCAATCCAAAAAGTCTTGGAACGTTTTGATAACCCCTCGTAGGTCAGTGAAGAATGTATTAACTTCTCAAAAAAGGGGTTCATTCACGATCAATCAACTACAAATAGTCGTGTTTTGTTTTGTTACATAGAGAGCGCCTGTAGCTCAGAGGTAGCGTGTTTGCTTACTGAGCTCAAGATCTCTGGTTTGAAACCCGGCCGAGGGCTTTTTTTTTTTAATTTAGGAGAGGAAAAAACCCTCGAGCATAGTGTCCTTCGGATAATAAACCATGGTCTGGACCCTGTACGATGTCAGGTAAAATTAGGACTCCTACAAAAGAGTCAAGCTCATGCCATCAGAGCAACGAAAGAGCGGTCTGGTAGGTAGTAGGCGATATGACCTCATACTTAAAGCCAATAAGTAACTAGAGAACGCACCCATTGTTTATTGTAACTTATATGTTACACATTAAAATATTTTATAATTATAAATTAAAAAATATGTCATGTGGCCATTATAGGACTTTCTTATACCAACCACTTTTGTACAGACCCTCTCAAATTCATTTCAAACTGGCATTAGGCATCATTGGATATATGAAAGTAATGTGCTGGAGTTGTTTCATTGTACAACGGAGTGGGAGGGAGAGTGATCAGAACAAACTGGTTGCCATTACGAAGTCCTGTAAGTCAAATATTGCATTTTAGCCCTAACTCGATTGGCTTTGGCGGGAGAACGGAAACTTAATTAATAAATTCGTTCTGGGGAAGTACATATCCGATGATTTATCGACTACTTTTTTCTCATCATATCTTCTTTTTATTATTCATAAAATTTCTATCTTTGAGTCATAAACATATTAATTTTTTCATTATATATTTACAAAGGCCTAAAGGTCGGCTCATAATTTAATTTCTTTATATATGAAAAAAAAATTTCTCAGGTTATTAAACACGTTGTGTTAGATTAAAGAAGTGTTGAAAGTATCTACGTAGAGCTTGGAATGGAGATAAATATATTGGTCGTAGAATATAATAAGAGGGTTATAGCATCGTTCACTATCCCTCTCTCAGTTACACCAATATTGTGATAATAAAAAAATGTTGAAAACAATTAAAAATAAAGAAATGATAAAAAAAATAATAATAAATAAACAAAGAATAAAATTATTGCATTTCCTGTAGAAATTGTTACTGGTATTCTACTAAATTTTGATTTCTACAGTAGTTTCCAAAAAGGGCCCTAATAAAAATATCGAATATTCAAGACGTGCAATTTTAAAGAAAGTTCACGTATTTATAAAAATTTCAATTAGTAATTATTTAATTTGGATTTCTTCTAAAAAATATATATATAATCTGAGATTCATCAAATTTTTCTATATTTTCAAATAAAGTCAATCCAATTCAAAGGTTTCTTACTTGGTTGACAGGGAAAATTAATAGCATAGAATCGAGAACAAAAATTGGTTTTATTAAACTTAACCTACATTACAAAAAAAGAATAACCTTGGAAAAAATTTAAAAAATGAAATTATTTACAAAAAATCTATTTTTCTAAAAACTACATCAGTATTTTTACTGTGGCCACTCTTTAATTTTTTATTTTTTGGGTTTATATATCTGTGGTGTTGGAGTAAAGGGGTATATGTCAGTTTTTCTGTTTTCAGTTTTCAGAGAACTCCCATGTTTCTCAGTTGTCCCCCTTTTCACTTCCTTTTTTTTTAATGATGTCATAAGATTCTGACTTATTTCTCTTTAACCCAACATAGAGATCACCTATCTAAAGCAAGTTATGACTTGCTTTAGATAGGTGTTACCCATTTTCACAAAAAATTGACATATACCCCTTTACCCAAACAGCACAGATATATTAATAATTAAAAAGTACCTTTGCGCATCTATGTTTACAAATCAATAAGGATTTTCCTAAGAAGATGTAGATCATCAAAGTGTTTCAAAATAATTCAAAATGTTTGTTTTTGGTCCCTGTGAACTATTACTTAATATAAACTAGTTTATTTCTCATTGTTTTCAGAAACAATAGAGACAATGATTTCTACGCCGAAGACGAAGGATGGAGGAGGGGTTGGAGGACAGGATAGTGGGGGTGGAGGTACCGGGGGTGGAGGCGGACCAACAGGAAACCACTTGGGACTACCCAAACCTCCAGAATCTAATCCTAACCTTCTCAGCCCGGAGATACTCAACCAGAGGAGAGGTAAGAAAGATATACTTATAGAGCTTTGCACCTATCTATATTGATAAATGATAGTTAACATTTTCGTAGAGATATTGTGAAACACTTAATAAAAAATATAAAGAAAAACGAATGTTTTAAAAAAATATTGTCTATTTCACAAGATATATAAAAAATTATATGGGAGTTGGTTGGTTTATTTATTTTGGGCGAACAACTGCTTCGGTTATTATCGCCCTAACTTGTTACGTTCCTTACCCTAACTATGCCAGCGAACTCTTAGTGCAGTTGACGAGAACAGCCACGGTGGGATCCTACAGGGGGCCCAGAGGAAGGCCAAGCACAGGACCAAGGGCGACCAACGAACAGGCAGGCCGGGCGGGGGGACAAAGACAACGATATGTGAGTACTTTCGTTATTGCTACCATCTTCAGCCACGACTTAACAAATACTAAATTGAAGTTCAACCAGTTTACGATCCAAACTGTCCCCCTTTTCAGCCCCCACGGGGTTTTCCCCTATCCCTCATGTACAGTTAAGTCTTAAAAATATGTAACAACACATCAACGAAAACCAACACCATTTTGACATAAATACAGGCATACAATACTACATTTTTGTGACAAAGGTACATTACTCAACTCACTGTAACAACTGGAAATAAACAGAGCACTGTAAAATATTCACCCCTTTTATCGCCAATTATATAATCCTCCAATCTCTGTGTATACGTAGTTGTTTTCTCAGAAAACTGTATTTTTATTTTTATTCATATATTTATTATTGTCATCTTTGATTTATTGTATATACAGTTGACTCGATAATTTGAAACTCAAGGGACCAGAGGAAAAGTTCAAATTACCGAGAGTTCAAATAACCAAGAGTTAGGAAAAAATTCAAATAAACAAGAGTGTGATTAGAAGTATGTATGTACGTTCGTACATAAGTGATAAATGTAAATTTTTGAATGATTCCCTGGTCCACTTCCGGTGATTTTATCGTTATTTTTTAAAATCATGGACAATGTAGATGGTAAAATATTGAACTGTTTTGCAACATCTTTTTTCAATATTCCATTTTCCACAGCTTCTATAACACGCAGTTTCTCACCAATTGAAAGACATTTATTCTTTTTGGAGCTCATTTTGATCTTAAAAATTAGAAAAACGCTGTTTAAATTTAACTAAAGAAAGAAAACTGCAAACTCAATTAATCTAGTCCAGGGTATGTGAACAAAGGACAGGTCTGTGCAAAATCAAATGACTCACATCAGAAGTGGGGACTTGAAATTATAGAGAGTTGGGGAGCCCTGACTTCAAATTATAGTGTTGGCGAGTAAGATGTCATTGCTACAACTTCAAATTACCGAGGGGACCAAATGGACATTAATTTTTTTCAATGTATCCAGTGTTTTTCAAGGGACCTGGACAAAACTTCAAATTATCGAGAGATTAAAATTATCGAGTGTCAAATTATCGAGAGTCGACTGTATATATATACAGTCCTAAATTTTGCCTACCCAGGTTTATTCACCTAGGATAGGGGTAGGGGTGTTTAACAAGTACCGGTCTTAGTATAGCTCGGGACCTTCCCTTAACGTCTCATCCGAAGGATCTTTTTTTCTTTTTATCTTGAGCTAAGTAGGCAAGCACGCTACCTCCTAGCTAACTTATTGAACTGATAATATTATCATTATGACTGATATGTCCTTGGTGTCCTATTTATACTACATTCCTGACTAGTTATAATTTATTTAACTTTTGAAATAGACAATATTTTTGAAAAACATTCATTTTCTTTATATTTTTTATTTTGATAAAGCTGAAACGGGTTTTTTTTGTTTGTTGGAGTCATCGTGTTCACAAACACATGCACACACAGACAGAATTCGGTTTAATTTTTGGAATCAGAAGGTCGCAAAACATGAAATTCCGTTGAAAACTCTGCATCGAATTTCTATATAATTATATATACCCCTGAACTTCGTTCGTATAGCTAGAGAAGTAAATATGGTTGATTCAAGAAAGTTCTTTGAAGCTCTTAAAATTTCTATTACTACCCCATTATATTTCGAACCCCAAAATTATATTAATTGTGTTTCATTTTGGAACCAAGTCATAGAAATGAATTCTATTCGAAAAGTGTGAATGTCCTTTCTTCATATCAGGATGTAATTTGGGAACTGAATAGTGAAAGCATGTCGGGACGTTTGTAGTAATGAGCTCACGTTGCGGCTAAAACTCGTTAAGTCAGGGACTCCAATTTATCCTGTATAATTAATTATTCATTCGAATATTGTTTCATACAAAGCATTACTACTGGACGGAGGGAAATGTATATCAGCTGGTTGTGAAATCATTATTTAGGGAGATGGATATTTCGGATTTGATTTGTGGTAGTATTTGTACGTAGGTTTGTCTGAATTTTTTTCCTATTTAATTGATGAACCTTATCAATTTCTACTAGGTTTGTATCAATTTCTTACCTAGATGAACCTTTCCATTAACCAGTGGCGGATCCAGAAAACCTCTCAGGGGGGGGGGGGGGGGGGGGAGGGGGGGCGAGTTCCATCCACCCACAACTAACTTCATGCCATGTGAGTGGCAAAACGTTATCAAATTTCGTAAAAAAATCCGACAGATGTCACCCGTTATGGCGCCAAAACTTTATTTTATTTAAATATCAATTTTTTTATACGACAAAACGAAATATTAAATTTTTCATCTGTAATTTGACAAGAAATGATATCTGAAAATTTTAAAAAAACAAAATCTCTCAGGGGGGGGATCGCCGCCCCCCCCCCCCCCCTCTTGGATCCACCACTGCCATTAACAAATATCTAGTGAGCTAGTAAAAACGTTGTGTTCATCAGGAAGGTTAATAACAGTCCTCCCATTAGACGACTATAGTGTTGTAATTCTAACAAAAAATAAAATGTTGTATCACTAATATGTCGTTTTGTCAGTTGGTCCCCTCTCTACGATAATCAGTCAAATAACTTCGTATATTTATCCTAATACGACCTTTCGCCACCCAAGGCTCTGTGATGTTCAGGTTAATGAGACTGTTTACTAACATCTCAGTGTTTACATGTTGACACAGTAACTCCAGGTCTTATTCAATTATCAAGTCTTTTACCAATTTCCAAATAATATTGTTTACTTTGAATGGAAAAATCTTAATAATAATACTGTTTTTATTTATTAAATTGAAATATACATTTTTAAGTGTTATTTGTATTTTATTTTATTTGCTGGGAAACTCTATTATAACAACATTGATGTAACATACAACTAATTATGAATAATAATGACACGTTAATTTTGTTCGTTAGACGAACATGCCCGAACGATCCCCCAATGTAGAAATTAATTGAACCGCTTCCATTGCGTCAGACTGTTCGGCAGTGCACGGCCGATGCCTCAACAGATCAGAAATTAATGGGATTTTCCGGGCTGATTCGGCCGAAGTCCCTGACCTGCCCAACAACAGTTCCATTTGTTTCTTTAATTTTAATTTCTTTCTTTCAATCTTTCATTAGTAATTATTTTTTATTTAATTTATATGTAAATACCTATGGATTGTGAGAAATGGGCACAGTTCAGAATTTTTTTTCTTCATTCTCTGAACAAGGGCCGCCCATGTCATGAAATACGCTTTTTTTTATACCTGCTATTACCTACTACTATATTTTAAAACGTGATGAAACTCGCCCAGTCGACTCCTTTCAGTAAGTATCGGGTGTATCCCATATTTCTGTTTTTTCCCCTCAGTCGGCTCATCACGGATGTACTTTCCAACAACATCATCTCATCCACTAGATCCATTTCAACGGGAAATTATAGAATCTAGAGCGAAAACGTACCAAACAAGAACCGGAGTCTGTGGGCACTACTGACGAAAACCGGCTCCAGCATTAGAACGTTCGGCCGTGTTGCCGGTCGTCCGTCAAACTGCCCTACACGGCCGAACTTTCATTAGGCCGAATACGGTTCCAATGGACGGCCAGTCTTACCATCTATTCATCTGAAACTTGATTCCTGTAATCAATTACATCAGGGTTCCTGGGCAAACTTCCTGCACTTGCGTGATTAAGCCCTTGGCTTTCACGTGCTGCTCGCACAATGCATTAGATATTTAAGTGCGGGGGCATAGGTATCGAAATAAGATGAGCAAAATAACAATCTAATTTACGAGAAAATGTCTTATATCGGATCTATTGGTTTACATCCAGCCTCTATATACACATCTTATTTTCGCAGATAAATCCAATTTTTTGTTATAAAAAAAATGTTTTAGTTCCCTGTAATAATAGCTGACTGACGGATTATAGGATTTCTGAAGCCCAGAAGATTCCATCCTCTGGTCAAAATTTAACTGAACTGAAACTGTATACATTTTATTAGATAAATAAAATGATTAAAATAACTTTAAAAATGTAAAAAAAACTAGTCTTAAACACAAAACGAACAAAACAGGTTATTTGAATAAATAAAAGATGCAGAATTGGATCAAAACCCTAAGAAAAATTGGTTTTGAAAGAAAAATAAGTTAGTTCAAATATTAAGGGTACAAAATGGAACTTGTTCCGGGCCATTCTAGATCAATGAAGGAATGAAATGACCTACTGACAAACATAAATAATTTAGTTCGTGATATTATATAAGATTTCGAGTGCTTCCCTACTAACCATTTTGTGTCTAGATTGATAAATTAGTGACTTTATTGGATGTGCCTCCAGGTTCCAGACGGCCCAGTATTCTCCCCGTTCCAGACATGTTCACCTCCTCAAGCCTCAACATCTCAGCCACCCCCCAAGATGAGGCAGACGAGAGTGAGGATGAGATGGACGATGACGTACCCTGGCGATCCCCCTCCGAGAAAATAGCGTAAGTCTCTCTAGTTGTCTAATGCACTGTTTCTCTTCTTCCATTCCTCCTTATTACCTTACCTTTACCTCATATAGTTAGTCTGATAGATGAGTAGATCGGTGGAGAAAGGGCGTTTTTCACCCTTTATACCTTTTTTAAACAACGATTAAAAGAAATGAAAACCAATAAATAAATATATAAATTAATCTTAAAGAAAAAGACTATGACAAAAAGTACTATTTACATAAAGTATAAAGATTCAGCATGTCATGCAGATAAAAATAAAAAATTTACAAGAAATAAAAATAGAAATTAGGCATGTTAAGCAAAAATAAAATAAAAATAATTTACTTACTAAAAAAAAAAAAAAAATGAAATACTTAAGACTATGAAAACTACAATGACCTATATACAAAAAAAGTATAATAAAAGTATAAATAAAAAATGTCCATGCTTCTGCCAGTGAAATGATAAGAATAAGAAAAATAAATAAAAATATACAATATCTACGTAAAATATATACAATATCTATTCACGATCACCAGCAAAATCGTATTTGTACTTAGCACGTGACTAAAACTAAAAAAACGCAAAATAATGCCACACATTCACTCTTGCACGTATTGAGAACATGAACAGTTCGCCGAACTGGATCAGGTAGGCGGTGACTGTTTCGAACAACAGGGGGCTACGGAAAGGTTATCAGTGCGCCATAATGATTAATAGAGTTTACAGTATCTTTTCAATATTAAAAGAAATCCAGGTTCTGTCGTGTAAATAAAAAACTCAGTATTTGGCTAACGTTTTGGAAACTATAATTTTCCTTTTTCACGGCCTTATAATGACTCGAGTAGTTGTGTGTGAAAGGGTTAAGTGTTTTGTTCATCTACTCAAGTCATTTAAAGCCCTGAAGAAGGAAATGAATATTTTCCGAAAAGTTGGCCAAATACTGAGTTTTTTATTTATACGAAAGAACCTCGATTTCCTTACATATTATCAGTGAAGTTTGCTCGTGTTTACGTTGTTAAATATCCCGGTTATTCCGCAATATGGTTGATCCACCCCTAGAAAATTGGGACTAGAGTTTATTTTCAGCCCTTAGAGTTGAGAATTCACATTATATATTATTTAACAAGTCTTTTCAAAAACGAAATATAATATTTTCTTGGTGGGGAAACGTCGCTGACATTTTGGTCAGGAAGATAGGTTAGTACACTGACATCACAAGGTACAATTTTTAACTCGTCTTCTATATATTTCTTCTATCAATTCTTTACAGATAATTACGGAAGATAAAACGTTTTTATTTTCCTTTGACTACTTCGTATGTTTTTTTTTTTTCAGTTTTAAAAATTTTTGTTTTTGTACATATACATTTTTTGTTCTTTTTTGTTACTGCAACAATTCATAGAATAGAATTTCAATTTCATGTATGTCATATTTGAGAGCACACATGGCCTCTAAAGTCTCACCTACGTGCACTGAATTTTCCTCACGCCTTTTTCTATTCCTTTGAGAAAAAGAAAACGTCTCTGCCTGCTTGATCAATTGTATTGTTTCCAGCATTTGTTAATAAATTGTTTCATACGCACACATTTTATCTTCTTGTTATTATTTTTCCTTGTATATATTTTATTTGGTTTTAAATATATTTTGTTATTGAGCATAATGTCTTTTATCTTTAATATTCTATATTAATGTAAATATACATTTTTAAGGTGTAGCACCATAATCCGTTCATAATTTTTCACAGATATTGTTGGTTAATTTTAAATTCAAATTTCAAGTGGTAGAATTTTTTTTTTTGTGACTCATGCCCGGGATAAATCCTTACAGTTAAAACTGTAAGGTCATATCGCTTACTATCAGAGCTCTCTTTCGTCACTCTGTTGATCAAGATATCTACGATTAACAAGTACCTTATTTCGCACATATTATTATTATTCATTTTAAATACTAATTTCATTGTTTTTTTAGGCACAAAAGATAAGTGTTATTGAATTGTTTGAATTTTTTAAAATTATATGTTACATATTTATACACTGGTCTTTATATGTAAGTCATAGGTTTTTTTTGTATTGAACATTGTATCAGAGTTGGCCGTAATTGCTTAATTAATTAATTATTTCGTAATCAGTCCTCATTTTGTCAATCAATTACATTGTAATCGTTCCCTATTCTTATTAAGGAGTGTAATCAGAAAATAATAGTTCCAAACGAAATTAATCAGTTACCTTCCTTTCAATTTGTAACATGATTACTGTAATAAATTACATCAGGGGTCGTCATTAAGCCTTTGGTTTTCACGTGGTCTTACAATGCATTAGATCAAAATAAGGTAAGCAAAATAACTATCATGCATAATTTACAAAAAAATGTTTAGTTTATATGCAGCCTCTTGACAACTAGACACTATATGCTCATATTTCATAATAATAATAATACTGATTCTATCGGACAGTCCAATCTCCGGTATATATAGGATTTGTAGAGTATAGAAGATTTCATGAATTACCATTAGCCACAATTTAACTGAACTAAAACTGTCTGAAAGGCCTAGAATTAATTTACGAAATGGAACTTGTACCAGGCCATTCTACAAAGTCATGCCAACAATGACTCCATGAAAAGATCAAAAATAAACCATTCAGTTTGCTATGCTTTTGGTTATAAGACTCTTCAGTCATGCTTAGTACATGGTATAACCAGTCCCATTCCTTCGCTGGGATATAAAGCGTGTAAGGAGAGGAGAGCACCCGCCCAAGGGACTCGGTTGGAAGACCTCTGGTAGAGTGTGATCGAAAAAGAGTAAGTTCCAGTAATATCCAGCCCAATGGGAACAATTCAGGACTCAGAAGAGAAAAACCGAAAAAAAAAAAAACTAATAGCATTACTTTTTTTTTGTTTGACAGAATAAAAATGTTTTCTCAACCACAGGAGAAAGGGACGTCGAATTTGAGCTGCGATTTGGACATACTTCTCGGAGGCATGGAAAACACTGAGGAGGGTCACCCTTTCCCTGGCAGAAATAGACCCAAGACACTACCTGACATAAATCAACCCGGAACATCCAAACAGATCTGTTGCCCAGAGGATGTGAAGTGTTGGAGCCTGCTATGGCACAGCTTATATAACCGAAATATTCTTATCACAGATATATAATGTTGTCACCGTGTGTTTGCCTTGCGACAGCAGTAGTCAACATTCTGGAGTTGCTGGGAAGATACATTACTTTTCTTTGAGACCATTGGAGCACGTACCGTCCAGAGGCAGCTCCCTGAAGACGATATATCATCTCTTCCAAGCCAGGTGCTGCAGCCTGCTCTCAAAGTCAATGAAGGGGCACTCTTTGCGAGCATGCGTTTCCGTTCAACAAGTAAAAATAATTTTCTAAAATGTAATTCGGAATGGTGTAATATAAGAGACATTTCCTTTTGTAATGAATTATCGAACCTTCAGCTCTATAAAGTGGTCATTATGAGTGCCACCAAACTTAAACATTACTCCCAAGAGAGCTATTATACTGTGTAAGTCATTATTGTAATGAATCCCTTTAACGTTGCTGGAGATCGACTGGAGAATTATGAATTATAAATAAGATACAAATAAATTACAGTTAATATAATTGAATTCCAGATATGTCTGATTACTTTAGATATACTTATTACCAGAATTAAACAAAACGTTTTTCATTTTCCATCATTTAACACACAAGGAGAGTCTTCGAGACTCCTATGATTTATATTTGAGTTTACATGAGATTTGTAATAAAATACTTTTTTGGTAGCACTGCAGGTGTTAATTTGGCCTACAAAATCCCACTTTTATAAAAGTATTAAAAAAGCCTCTTGCTATAATCTGTTTTGGAATATTGTTCATATTATTGAAGATATTTTGTGTGATTATTTCCTACTTTTTAAGTAGTTATTTTTATTTTAGTAATCATTTTCAAATGTTTTTTATACTTGTATTTATATCTTATTTATTCAAATGAAGCGGCGATACATATAAGAAGAGGTCTTTTAATACAGGAAGTACCAAAGCTATGATTGAACCAGACGTGGGAAGAAAAGGACATGTAGGATTACAAAGGGAAATAGTGAATGCAATTGAATAAATACTGAAATTCAGGCTTCAACATCATTTGTTTTTCTCCAAACAAGAGAAGATGCTGTATGTGTATGTTAATAAAAGTAAGAATACAAAAACAATTGTACAGTTTGAAAAACATAGTTGTGCAGAACATTTTGTGTTTCATTGAAAATGAATTGTACATTGGAATTAATTAAAGGCATAATCATTTGTTTATTAATTTTCTAGTTTCCCAGATGAAGAGTCCGACGGATTCATCATGTGTAGATAACGTTGTCAAACATTTTTTATGTACTTGAAGGTTAATTTGGTTTTTTATTTGTCTTGTGTGTACCTTTGTAGATCTTGAGAGACCATGTCACTGAAGTCTGTGATTATCAAATGGGGTACATATAGGCAATGGGTTTCGACAGCAGTTCCAAATAGCGACCACTAAATTTTCGGTAGTTCTTGTTCATCTTCAGTACGAAAAACATTAAGAATCACTGTTTAACGTTAGTTGTTTAAAAGTTAAAGACAATTGTAAAAAAGTTCACTATTTCTCCTTCTCCTTTTTTCTCTCAATTTTACTTTAATATAAACAAAAAAAATGCTTGAACATATTTGTTATTGTAATAATTATTTAATTATTTGACCAGTGTTTAAAAATGTTTCAGTTAGTTTGTTTTTGTTTGTTATGTTTGATGTTGTTATGTATGTTATGTTTTGTTGTTGCATGCAACTTATGTTTGCACCTTTCCCAGGTTCCATGTTTCAGTATGCGACGCAGATCAGGATGAATTCTTACCTATCTCAGGCTGGAGGGCTGAAATGAAAAGGTGAGAAAAAAAAAAAAAAAAAAAACTAACGAAATAACCTTTATTAACTACCAAAATAGCTTCACATTTAAAAAAAACATTAGGTAGTAAATATATTCTAGGTATGTAAAATTGGAACTTCAATTTTAGAAGTTTCTTGTACACAATATTGCGTTCCAATCGACAGTAGGTGTATTACTCGCGACACAATATTAGAGGCACTATAGTTATTGGCAATTTTTACAGTTACATTAATTTTTTTTTTTTTTTTTTTTTTTTTTTTTTTTTTTTTTTACATTAGTTACATTATTATAATCACTGCATTATTTACGAATAGTCTCAAACATTTATTTTAATTACTATTTGAATAATGGTTGGTTACTGCTGGATTCTATAGGGGAGAATATTGAAATTCTTGATAATAGAGACAAAGAGAAAAATAATTCTATAGAAAGTATTAAATGATTATTAATAATTAATGCAAGTAGGGTTACTACATGAAAGGGCTTGTTATCTGAAGTAAAAGTCCAACCATAAATTATTTATTGTGGAGAGTTTCTGTAGCTCTATAGGGCTAGATGATATTTAGCCCTGACTGTTTCTATAACAGTAGGTAACTACTTGGCCCTGACTAGTTACGATGTCTGCTCCATTCCCCATGGCTTTTCCCTTAACTCTATTCCATCTATAATATATGTAGATATTATGAGCTAATAATTCGGGAAAACTTATACCAAAATATCGTCGGCTTAAACATGATACTTCGTAAGCGACATTTTTCCGAAAATCGTTTTTTTTTTTTAACCAAAAAAAAAAAGAAAAGAAAACTCTATTGATCTAATGGGACCATGAAATACGGTTTGAAGAACCATACCTTGCAAAAGAAATGGGAATGAAAAACTGTTGAAACCTCGTAACTCAGTCCAGTACGTTAATTCTTTACTTGGATTTGCAAACTAGCTTAAAAACCATTTATGGCATGCATATACATCTCACTTAATACAAATGTCGAAAAAATTGAGGAATTAAAGAATATTTTTTTAATCAGTTTTTTGTCTCTCCTGTAAAGTTGGCTTTTTGCACATATGAGGTATCACGTTTAGACCGACGATATTTTGGTTACAAAAACACTTCTTGGTGACGATAAGGCTTCAACCTTATTTCTTAGGAGGATCAAGTTCAATGAGAAAATACAAAATTAAATGTGATTTAAACTCTTCTATCATTTATTCATATTAGGGAAAATTATATAAATATTTCATTAGCTGTTCTACTAATTTGAATAAATTCTCTTACACGCTTGCTTGCGGTCGGTTTGCGCTTCGTTTACCACTTGGAAGAAACTTGTTATCTTGCTGCTTGTACCAATTACCTAACCTATACTATTTTTTCTGCATGATTTATTCCCCATTTTCAATGTTGTTTGTCTCTTGCACTTTATTCATTATTTTATCTCACATTTCTGATTTATAACTTTCTCTAACAAATGTAAATAGTTCTTCTTCATTCTACCTTGCATAAGAATTTAATTTAATATTCTGCGTGTCTATTAAATTAAATTATTTATTGTATTTTACATTGACAAAAAAAAACTGTATAATAATAAAAAATAACATAGAACTAACATATTTTTCGCTATTGTTTTTATTTGTTACATAGCTCAGTTGTGCCGTCTGCTTGAGTTCGATCTGTGGAGCCGTTGAGAAGCCAAGTGGAATGGATCTACTTTTAAGATTTTTAGTTTCATAATTTCACTTATTGGCGCAAAAATTCTGTGTTTTAATCCGAAGTTCATGTTTTCCGACCTTCTGAAAATCCTAACTGTTAACACCGAACGGATAATTTTTATTATTAACGATCATAATCTTTATATATATATATATATATATATATATATATATATATATATATATATAAAGATTATGATATACACATATACATATATATATGTATACATATGTGTATACATTATCTCTGTGAAAGAATAAAAACGATTAAGCTAACATATAGCAAGGAAATAATATAATAAAGTTGAACCGAAAATAAAAGCTTTAATTCTAAACAACATTTTTTTATAAATTTAATACAATAAGGAAAGAATTAATAGACAAATTTTGTGTGAGAAAAAAAATACATATATACAATATAAAGAAACTAGAAACAGAGGTTTTTAACTAGGACGTTAAGCGCGTTAAAGACTTTCTTTCTTAACTAAATCTGGGTAGGCAAAATTTAGGACTCCCACATTGCAGTTGGGCTCATGTACACCAGAGTGACGAAAGAGCGTTCTAGTAGTAGGTGATATGACCTCGTAGTTAAATCCCGAGCATGAGACACAATATCCAACTAACTATATAATATCGACATATAAATAATTAAAAATTAAGCGCATCAATTTTCTAAGACTTCTCAGCGGTTCATATGTTCTGCAAGAAACTGTTTGAAGAGATGGTTTTGAGTGCACTTAGGAAAGTTTTTAAAACACAATCCTTCGTTTTTCTTACGATGGTCCTATTTATTTATTTTTTATTTTTTTTTTTTTGCCTCATGAATGTTGAACATTAGCCATGACTAGATTTAAAAGACTGAGGATTAAGTCCTTCTTAATAACAATGGTACCGTTACGTTAACGTAACCTCGCAAATATATAATTATAATAATGTGAATCATTCTTATTCCATTTAATTCATCTTATTCTGGACAAGCAAAGAAATCATTTTTGTTTTTGCTGCTGATTCGGAACTTTTACCGTTAGTCCCTCTTATATAGTATATGTATATATATTTTTTTCTAACTTCTATGCAATAAGACATTCCAATTATCATTCACATAAAAACATTTTTAAAATATAATTGTCTTCAATGATTTTGTTCAATGTAAAAGGTAAAAAGTGATTCCTTAGTTACCATATTTGACCTTTTTTAACATTAAAATGTACATGATTCCAGAATTTATCCGCCATTTTTTTTAACCTAATTTTCCTATGAAAGATTTATCCGAAAGAATGCAATTTTGATCCTCCTGTCAGGACTTTTAGTGAATTAGTAGAGGTTCTTTTGTCGTATAATTATGATTTTTATAGAAGACCTATTTCACAAAACCAGAGAACCTGTCCGCCTCACTAAAAGGACCAGCGGTAGGATCAACGTTTTATTCTTTCGTATACTTTGACCAAAAATATATTGAAAGTTATTGATATTTAAGCCTAATTATGCTTTTCCAACGTTTGACTTTGCTTGATTTATGATAATTTACTTTTCACAGCTATATTTTTCTCCCAGTTATTTATTTTTTATTATAACCTAGTAAATATAAAAGTTTCGGGAAAAACTCCAATAATCAGTGTCTGTTATTTATTTGCTGATCTTTATATATTGATCTTTAAATCTTTATTAAACCCTCAGTCTTCATTATTTTAAATTCATAATCTCCTTATACACCCCAAAAGTGTGTGAATAAGGCATGTCAAGAAATTTATATGAAAAAAAAATTGAAAATTAAGTTGTGTACTGTATTATCTAGTTATTTACGACATCCATGGCCCCGGGAGGGAGTTCTAACTACGAAATAAAACTCACTCCCGGACGGGATTCAGACCCGTAAACCATGGTGAGACCGTGCGATCAAAGCCCTACGCTCTAGCCCGCACTGCCACTATGGCTCCCTGAAAATTAAGTTAAAAAGTGTTTTCAAAAAAGACAAAACCATCACTATCACATCAATTAAAATGTTCAGATAATTGGGACTCCATAAAAACACCCAACTCTTTCATATTGTCTAAACTGAGAAAAAAAAATATGTATATATGAATGATAATTATCATTGTAATTATAATTACAATATATTATTGCATTAAAGATGGAAACATTGAAATAAATGTATGGGGGACAAACTAAAAATTTCGTGCGGTTTGTTTTTTTAGTTTCAACAATTTCATCAATAAATATGTTAATTTCATTGTGTTTTACAGGATTGTGAAAGGGTTCCCTCCGGTCTCTCCTTACATTGGAGTTAGTCCAACGTTATGTTACCTTCTTAAAGAGAAGAAACCTCTTTGTTGCCTTCAACTTGCTCAGGTAACGTATTTTGTTGCGTATAGACAAATTATTTTGTTTTATAAAATTTAAAACATCAACACAATTTTATCATTAACTAACTAATACTAATTTTGAGTGAATAATCAAAGATGAATGTAACATTTCACAAATTAACAAACTCCACTCTGGATTTCGGAACTATTTAAGTACCAAGAAGCCATAAGTACAGGTAGTCGGTATTTTTCATTCAATTTTATTCATCCAAAGTAACTTGCATTTGCGTGCCCCCCCCCCCCCCCCCCCCCCTCCCCTGGTCAGAGCAAAAAAACAAGATACAAATTATATAAACTAAAAAAATAGTTTTTATTAAAAATGGATTGCTTGCAAGTTACCAATAGGATCTTCAAATTTCCCATGCGTCTGATTCTTAAATCAGCAATCAGCTGTTACATAAATGTACATGTACAAAACAAGTCATATTACATTTATTTAAATTTACATAAATTCGAGAGGGCGCCGGTAGCTCAGTGGTATGCGTGCTTGACTTCTGAGCTCAAGGTCGTGGGTTCGTAACCCGACCGAGGCCCTTAGTTTATTTTATCTGGGAGGTAAAATAAACTTAAGCACGCCGTCCTTCGGATGGGACGTTAAGCCATGGTCCCGAGCCTGTACGATGTCAGGAACTCGTTAAAGACCCCTACCCTAGATGAATAAAAATTTAGGGTAGGCAAAATTTAGGACTCCCACAGTAGAGTCGGGCTCATGTCCACCAGAGTGACGAAAGAGCGCTCTGGTAGTAGGCGATATGACCTCGTAGTTAAAGCCCGGGCATGAGTCATAAAACCTAACCTAACCTATAAATTCGATAATTTCATTTCCTCGCTCAAAATGGTCATTTATGTTATACTTTATACTCTTAAAGCTGATTTTACATGCGCAGTAAAAATGTAAAGCGCAGCAGCAGCAAATGCACGCTATTGGATGTGAATCATTTAATTCTAAAACCACAGCGTGCATTTGCTGCTGCTGCGCTTTGCATTTTTGCTGCTCATGTAAAGTCAACTTAAGTATTACAGTCAGTGGTTACCTCAGGGGGAGCTTTTAGAAGTCCGAGTCTCCCAAATTAATAACAAAAAGTCTGCAGCGCTTACCACGGTAACTGCGGGCCGTCTATGGGGAGTCTATACCCCCCTCCCCCTGCTCAAACTCCTGGCTACGCCCCTTGTTACTTTATAACTCAAAAAAGAGCTGGTCATATATTCACGAAACATGCGGGGTATTTCAAGTAAGGTCCAACATAGAATATAGGCTATGAGGTATCTCAAACCGTTCAACGGAAGTGGTTTTCAGGGAATGAAACATAAAATAAGTGCTAGTGCTTTAATGGTTGATCAGAATTTCATGAAACTTCACTTGAGTAGGTGATTTCCAAAACCAGACATTTCTCATGTTGTGTGCCAAAAGTAGTTATTAGAAAACTTAAATAAAAAATAGCAAATTTTCTAGCCACAATATATTTGGCAACGTTTGAAGATGAAAGATAATGTTATTACCCATCCATGGAAAAAAAAAATCGGAACTTCAACTTAAACGGTTAATTTTTATCAGTTTTTGGTGATTATCCCAAAAGTTGTTTACGGACAAATGGCTGGTTTTGGAAATCACCTACTCACTTGTAGCATCCTTATAATCCTGACTCAAACATAGGCTGTATGACGTCTCAACATTCCAAATGGGAGGGGCTCGAAACATAAAATTATTACTCGCCCTACAATTGTTATGTTTTATGAGTAATCTGAAATTCATGTTTTCCGACCTGATTCCAAAAATGAAGAAAAATAAATAAAAATAAAAAGTCTGCCTGTGTGGGTGTCTGTGAACACGATAACTCCCGATAGAATAAATTTCATCCAGAACACGAAATTTTATATGTGTATCCAGAATCCTCTAAAGAAGAAACCTATTGATTTTCAGCCAAATTGGCCAAAGAGAAGGGGGAAGGCTCAATACAAAAACTCTAGTAACTGCCGTTGTAATGAATGTACCACAAAATTTCATATGTTAATTCAAAACCTTATAAATACAACACTTATCAATTTTCATTGGAATCAGCCTGAGGATGATGAAGATGAGAGGAGGGCACAACTCAATAATCCCAATAACTGCCAATGTTTTGAATGTATCGATACAAAATGTAGTATGAGGTTTCAGAAGCCACCACATAAGTCAAATATTGAGTTTTAGCCCAAACAGTCGATTGCCTTTGAATGTAGAGCGAAAATATAATTGTTTAATTTGGGTTGGTGAAGTACATAGTCAGTGATTCACCTATATTTTTTTTTGTCTAGTAATTAGTTAATTGTTATATTACTATCCATCATGTATTACTATATACAGTTGATAGACATTATAAAGAACTACCTTTCTGACTTGAAAAAAGCGTCAAGCTTCCGAAAATGGAGTTTTCCAGATATTATTTAAATGCGCAGATAATTTGTTTAATACTAATTTTTTTTTTCTATATTTTCATTATTGTTAATGTTCTCTTTATTTTTAGGTATGTGAGCACTGTACGCACAGAAACGCTAAAGAGTACAACTGGCAGAATAAGACCATTATCTTAGCTGCTGATTATGCGTCAAACGGAATTTACAATTTTATTATACCTCTCAGGGCTCATTTTAGGTTTGATATTTACTTTTCTTTGTGTATTTCAATTATTTAATTTAATAATCATAAATTAGCTTAATACTTTTGACGTTTTAATAATGTTTTTAAACTCGTTTTTCATTTTTCAGGTCTAAAAACTCGCTCAATCCTATAATTCTCCTTTTAGAAACCAGGCCTAAAATTGCCTTTTTGGATTCAATTTCGTACTTTCCTTTAGTTTACTGGATGTTAGGATCAATAGACTGGTGAGTTTTATCTGGGTTTAGAGCTGTTTGAGAGACTTGCGAACAGCTTTACATATGTAGTTGATGTTATGTTAGGTTAGGTTTTATGACTCATGCCCGGGCTTTAACTACGAGGTCATATCGCCTACTACCAGAGCGCTCTTTCGTCACTCTGGTGGACATGAGCCCGACTCTACTGTGGGAGTCCTAAATTTTGCCTACCCTAAATTTTTATTCATCTAGGGTAGGGGTCTTTAACGAGTACCTGACATGGTACAGGCTCGGGACCATCCGAAGGACGGCGTGCTTAAGTTTATTTTACCTCCCAGATAAAATAAACTAAGGGCCTCGGTCGGGCTACGAACCCACGACCTTGAGCTCAGAAGTCAAGCACGCATACCACTGAGCTACCGGCGTCCTCTGTAGTTGATGTTGGAGATCAAATGGAGTGAAAGTCCCATCCATGTGGTTTAGAAACTAGAAAGATTTAAAAGTCATATTTCAATAGCTAGTTTCTATTTATCCGAAACAAATCTCTGAAGTTGCTGAGCGTTAAATTCCATTTCACTCTTCACAGTTCTGTCTATTGTCTTCAGATGTCTCTATGCTAAAATTTCAATTTAATAGAAACCTTTTTTCTGTCATTTTTCTTTTTTATTATTATTTTTTTCATTTATTTATCTATTTTGTCTATTATATGTAAACAAAGCAATATTATTGGTTTGGAGACAATAAATCGATTTAGCAAATACGAAAGTTCACAAGTCTGACAAACAACTTGTACATTATTTAAATATTAATAACCTGCATTTTATTATTGTTAAATTTATTTTTAACATTTTACTTAATTTTCAGTTTAGACGATCTACTTCGTGCTGGTATAAATTTGGCTGAAAACGTTGTGGTTGTAAATAAAGAGTTGTCCAATTCAGCGGAGGAAGACACGTTGGCAGATTGTAACACAATTGTCGCTGTACAGACTATGTTTAAGTATGTATTGCTAGTATATTACATAATGTATTTTAGTTGATATTATAATATATCAGCTCCTCGACCCCCCTTTAAATAGCAGTTTTCTTTTAAATAAAGAGAATTTAAAAAGCTTACATGGAAAGGATTTCCTAGGACAGGAGTCAGGACTCTGAAGATTGCATCCTTTCAAACCATTTGTTTGTAAAATATTTTCACTAGAGCACCTCCACATATAAAAACTGAAAAATAGAAGAATGATAAATTTATTGAAATGTCCTCTTAATAGAGCTATAGTTTTCATTTCGTGTTACATTTTACAGATCTCAATATCGCGGGTTCGAAACCCTGACAAGGCCCTTAGGTTTTTTTTTTTATCTGGTAGGTGAAAAAAAACATTAAGACGTAGTCAAGGTCCACGCCGTAGATTTTCCATGAAAACGTCGGGATAAAATCATTTTTCATTTTCTTTTCGATGCTGCCGTAGCTCTTGCATTTGCTCGGCACTAGACTTTTTAGGTTTTTTAAATTCCTTTTGATGCGAGCTTTCCTTTGATTTGCGTTTTCTATAATTCCGCGCATATTTACGATTCATATGAGACGACATCTTTAATTTTTTTGCAATTTTCAATTTAATACCGACTTTAACACATGTTTCGACGAATATTTTTATTGTTTCACTTTGAGTCGTAGTAGTACTCCTCAAACTCTTTACAATGACAACTGAATCAACGTCCTATCTAAACGCGTTATCACGCTACACTAATTTCTAATTTTACACAACGCTAATTCGCAACAATCATCCGGCGGCGCCCACACTTCCCCGATAACGTCAGAGGCAAAACAAAACTGCACAACAAACACGTACAGACATGATCTATCCATTGTGACCTCAACCGTTGTTATCGCATTATTAGTCTCGTAGTTATTACCGATTGAAATCTGACGGTATTTTGTAACACAAGAAAGTTTGATCGGCTATCACTGTGCTTAACGAGCGAATAGACGTTTTCACGTCAAACATTGAGCACGCCATCCTTCGGATAGTACGTTAAGTGGTGTCAGCTACTCGTTAAAGACCCCTACCCTAAGTGAATAAATCTATGAAGACAAACAATTTATGACTCCCACTGTAGAGTCAGACTCATGTTCACCACAGTGACGAAAGAGTGCTCTGGCAGTAGGCGATATGACCTCATAGTTAAAACTTAGACATGAGTCATAATAACAAACTTAATGTATTTTTTCAGATTTTTCCCAAGCATAAAAAGTATAACAGAGCTCTCACAAAGTTCCAATATGAGGTTCATGCAATTTAGAGCTCATGATAGGTATGCATTGCATCTAAGCAAAATGGAAAAGGTAATTGCATATATATTTTTTTATGTACACACTTGAAATCATACATTTTATACGGGTATTTATAACGAGTTGTCGCAATACTTTCCACCACTTTATACTCAGTTTTTGATTATTTATTTATTATTCTTATATTGTTCGGGGTTTCCTCCTGAAATCTTAATTTTTATTTTAAGCCCTTGATATTAAAATGTATTTAGCAAGAAAAAAAGATTAAGTTAATTTACTTCTATGTAATTAATGTTTTGAATACATTTCTATTTCATTTGATGTTTTTATTATTTTATTTTATATACATTAATTTTCTAATAAAAAATATCATTATTATTTTTATTAGGGAAGAAAGAATGCTAAATTATGGTTTCGTTATCCACAAGTAAGATTTTGTTTTTTTCTTGTTTTCAACTAATCTCTAATCTGTAATTAAATGAAACTAACCTAAAGTAATAACTATGTACTAGGAAAAAGTACAGAATAAGTGAAAACAGGACTGAATTGAGCTCTAGATTTTCTAGCCCCCGCAAAAAACGTTTTGCTCTTTTCCGAATAAAACTATACGTTTTATTTACTTTCAGTTCATCTATAATGCACAATTTCTTGATGTCCCTCTATGGGAACCGTTACTGTACAAGTTATTTTTGTTTTTGGGTATATCATGTTCTGAGAGACTGTTTTGTGAACATTTACGAGTAGTTTTTACTCAGAGTTGGGTGTCTTCCTCTGCTGGAATCTGTTGATCCGCGACTCGTTTCATAATTGTCGACCTCGGCTCTCTATCTGAATTTTATTTTATAAGAATTATTTTTTAACAAAATACAAGTTTACTTTAAAAAAAAGGCAATATCTAGTTACACTAAAGAGAAATTTAGTAACTGCTCTGCATTTACCATTTTTAATTTGGGGAAATAGAAATTCTGTGTATGGCTTCGATCGACTCCAAGCTGCACTGTGCCAGTTGCACAGAGGTAGCGTGCCTTCTGAGCTCAAGATCGCGGATTCGAAACCCAGTCGAGGCCTTTATGGTTTTTTTTTTATCAGGGTGATAAAAAACCTTGAGCACGCCATCCTTCATTTGGTGAATAAACCTAGATAAGCAAAATTTAGTACTCCTGCAGTAGAGTCGGGCAAATGTCCACCAGAACAACGAAAGAGCACTCTGGTAGTAGGCGATATGACTGCGTAGTTGAAGCCCGGGAATGAGTCACAATAACAAACTCTACGCATATTGGGACGAGAAAAATTAATACTGGCATTGAGTGCTGAAATATTTAAATTCAGTTAAAGGAAATATAGTTGTGGAAAGTGGCACTTATTTGTTTCGAGAGTGGGGAATATAAGTAACGAATGCAAGTGACAGAAGCACACGAGTGAAAAAGTGGAGAGACACATCGTTATCACTACGACCACAACATTGTTAATACATATTATTCATTAGCGTGCGGCGAAATACTTTGTTTCTGATTGGGTGTAGCCGAGTGTCGTGAGTTGTGTTAGTCTTCAGAAACCGATCGCTTTATATATAACACACTCCAGCAAAGGAAAAAAAAAACAGGTAGAAAGTCATTAAACTCAACAAATAACCTCTGGCACAATATTTAAGTTTTAAGTTACTGACAATAATTATTGTATAAGTTGCTAGCTAACTGTGTGGTGTGTACTATAGATGACTAACTCAGGCCTCCAAGTTTCCAAACCTTCCTTGACTCCTCCATTGACGCTTCGTCCTCCCTGCTCAACTTTCCAGCAACGCTCTGACCAAACTCCGACAGACTCTAACCCCTTAGGAGTAAGCCATATTAAATTAAAACAAGCATATTGTAGAATTTCATAGTAAAAATAAATTAAAAAATATTTTGTAGGGCCTTAATATTTGCTGTATGCCTTAATGATTATGAGACTGTTATGGGCATGGGAGTGTACCGAAATGATCCTTTTTTTTTCTCTATACTTTTGTTATATGGGGGCAGGCAAAAGTTTTCAATTTATTGAATGCTTGGATTAGAAAGACCCAATCGCTCAAAGGATTGTTTTTCTCTCTCGAAATTTTGAAGTCTTTCTTTCCTAGAATTTGTTTTTTGGAATTATTGAAACTGTCATGATTTTTTGAGAGGCCCCCAATAGTTATACTGTAGCTGCTAGGCTGGACTCTCACTAAAGATACTTCAGATATATGCAGATATATAGTCACATACTACATGCCTCCTGATTTCATTTTTTAAAAAGAAACAGATACATAGTCTCTATAAGAGTTGAATAGCACTAAAAGCGCTCCTGTTCTGCTGAACAAATAAGTTTGTTAAGGAATGCCTTGTTCTGAACATGGAAAGAACTATTTGCTATCCAAACACAAGAGCATGGTAATGGAAGGGCTGACTTTCTGGCTCTGAAGTTCCCCTTTCTGGATCAGAACCGCTCTTTTGCATTATAAAGAGGTATTCCAGAACTGCGCTGAGGTATGTTTATAACGATAATGCCTCTAAACAGAACTCAGGCCTCTCACTGAAGATGACCAATTTTACAAACATCTGCAAACAAATAGGAACTCAACAAGAAAACCTCTTGTAACGTATTCGAGTGTGAAGCTATCATGTGTAGAAGGGACGCCAGAGTCAGTAGTAGTCATCTAAAGAAGTTGCCCCTGTAGCATGGCCTTTACTAAGATGGTGGGGTGGGGTATCACAATAAGTCTTGAGGCTGTGCTAGTTAATCAACCTAAATACAGTCATGAATATGTCACGAAGGATATAACATTGTTTTACTTAAACCAATAGGAGTGAATTGGGCCAAACTAACCTGTCTGAAGCATTACTTCTGTTTTACTTCCAATGGCTTCTGTTGGTCAAAAAGTCACTGTCATATTACCCGTCATATCATTGACAAGTAACTCTAGTGTGGATCCGGCCCTTATAATCAAAATGATCTTAACGTTCTTGTCCCCAAACTGAGGCCTGTTCCTCGGTCACAAATCGAATTTACCTAGTAGTTATAATGTTGAACTACATAATTCCCGAATCATCCTTATTTTTTATACTTCTTAATTATTTTCATTATATTCTTTATTAAAGAGTGTTTTGTGTCTACGAAAAAATTTGAGAGATGAATCCTTTACTGGAAAATGCCCTATTTTATTAATATTTTTTTCTAATTACTGAAATTAAGTTTTGATGAAAACCGTTCAAATAAGGTTCAAAGATCGGTCATTCCTCTGTAAATACTTGAGGAATGTTGGATATGTAGTCCTTCATATAGAAATTGGTCCTTGTCCACCCTGTCAGGTTTATTTATTTATTCTTTCTTCTTAAATGATTTCTTGTAGTAACGATTTGACGATTGGAAAACTTACAAAGAATCCCTTAGTTATTTTTATTTTTCCTTCTTTTTTTCTTAAATATTTATTTTCTTATTCTTACATATATTTTTCTCTTGTTCTGATTTTTGTCATTGTTCTGTCTACATGATTTGCTTGGTTTATAGAGAGAGAAGGAGCGAGGTTCGCATATCTCGTACATGTTCCGCCTGCCATTTGCTGCTGGCTCCGTCTTCAGTGCAAGCATGCTTGACACGCTCCTCTATCAAGCTTTTGTCAAGGACTACGTCATCACTTTCGTTAGGCTGCTTCTGGGAGTTGATCAAGCTCCTGGTTCGGGCTTTCTTACTTCGGTAAGTCTATCTACCCTCTTGGAGGGATTTTCTTAATTTTAATTTGACCTTTTGTACGATGAATATTACCAAGTCTCTTTAACGGTCTTATTAGTTATTTACACCAAATTCATGGCCCCGGGATGGAACATGGGAGAATTCTATCTATGAAATAGAACTCGCTCATGGACAAGATTTGAACCCGCAACCGTGGTAAGACCATGCGACCAAATCTCTAGCTTGCATGGCCCCACTCCTAGCACATGCAGAAACCAACGAAAAAAGTCATCGTTGAATCACCTGCAATGTACTTCCCCAGAACGAAATAATCAGTTAACTTTTCGCTCCCCCTCCAAAACCAGTTGACCTTTTGCTCTAATATTCAACAGTTGACTTACATGGGAGCTCCTAAATCCTCATACTTAATTTTGTGCAGATAAATTCATTACATGGGCAGTTATTAGGGTTTTTGAGTTGAGTCTCCTCCCCTAAACTTCAGCCAATATCGCTGAAATTTCACGGGTTATGTCGTCATACTCATAACTTACCCTTCCTTGTTCTAGATGAAGATCACGAAGGAGGACATGTGGATCCGGACTTATGGTCGCCTCTACCAGAAGCTGTGTTCGACCACCTGTGAGATACCTATAGGGATCTACAGAACGCAGGACACGGCCACTGCAGGCACTCCTCAGGTAACTATTTCTCCACTATCATCACAAATACCTGTTCTCTCATACTAGGTACCCTCGTATTGTAATTATTCTCTATTTGCTTGCAAATAAATACAAAGTTGACTTTATTTATTTCAAGGCTCGCTAAGTACCATTTGTAGTGGTAGCCAGCGCCACTAATATTATACTAACAATAATTTTTTCAAGAAATATTATTAAACTTTCTTCTTACCATAATATTTTCTTAAAATTAATATTCTATACTCTTCTACTAATATAACAATTTTAATTACTATAAATTAGCGCAGGCTCTGTATGGCAATTATAAACGTTGATGAATTAACATTCTTTCGTTATTAAAATTATTTAAATAGTTAACATTATTAAAAATTGTTGACATTATATAAATTAAATTAAATAAAAAACTAAGAAAAAACTGACCAATTATTTAATCGAAAACACATAGCTCCTCGACCGCGAACGTTTTAATATGTGAACCAAAATATTGGTCGAGGATTTTATAAATTGTTAATGTTATCTTTTATTTTATGTTGATTATTTTAAACATTGTCTAGAGTTAAAAATTACTAATATTGCTGTAGAAAATACCTTATTATCGAAAATACCTAGTTTCATTTACTTGGGTCAGATGACTTTGAAAAAAATTAAATATGGTGGATTAAAATTGGTTTAAAGTAGATATTGTTCCATAACCGTATTCTACTTTCAATAGTACTATTACATTTTCAATTTCATTTCGATAGCTAACTTCTAAACAAATTCAAGATGGCGACTGAATTTCCAAAGAAAATATATTCTGTTATCACCTCCGGGAAATCAAAATGTCTTGAGTTTGAACCCAGCCTGGGTGTGACTTCAGTCGTTAAGGATCCCTACCCTAATTATAATTTGGCAGGCAAAATGTCCACCAAAGCGATAGAAGAACACTTCGGTGAAGACATCGTAGTTAATGCCCGGGCATGAGTCACAAACAAGATCAAAACAAAAAGTTGACTTTATAATGTAATTCATAGTTAATTATTTATATATTTTTTAATTTAATATGAATGATGATTCTAACCTTTATGAAATTAAGGAAATTTTATAAGAAATTAGACAACTTTGTCTCACGTAATCACTTAATTGCAGTTATTTTATACAAGCTTCCATTAAATTCAGCGTATTGCTATTATAAAAGTATCGCTGTAGTCAAATTACTGCTGTTTTGCTTCGTAAAAATGTATACTTAATTTTTATTTAGAATTAGCTAAACCCAAATTAAAATAAACTATATTTTAAATTTGCTTGTTATTAAAAATGACAGCCATCAGAGTCAGATAGTATTGAGGGTTTTCTCCTCTTGTCAGCATGAACATTACTCTTCTTAACCTCCTTTTAAAAAATTTCATTTAATATAATCCAAATTTATACATAACTTAATCCCTCTTCTAACAAGTAGGTAAAAGGATTTGAGCATGAGCAACATTTTTTTTTTTCGTTTTGCGCATGCGTATTCAGGAACCTTGTTCTGCAGAAGGAAGTATGGCCTATCAGCCAGTACCTACCAATGACACTCCAACTCCTGGATGTCAGCCGTCAACGGTAAGTAGTTGTCGCACCTCATGTCGGCCAAACTGACAATCAGCTTGCCTATAGTCTGTAAGGTAGAAAGTTCGTCGTTGAGAAAGGCCAGTTACCGGGGATTGAAACTCTTAGTCTGTTCCAGAAACACCATATATCTTTGTAGTAATTTTTTTTGCAGCTAATATACCTATTTTTTTTATAGAAAAATAAATTCCGACATAATATAAGGTGCAAAATCAAAGAAATCGATGGGCGAAAGTTTATTGCGTGACTAATATTTGCGAGGGACTATTTGGAATATGAAAGACTAATAGTAATCAAAGAAATATCTATGTCAAATGATATTATTTATCATAGGTATTTTTTTGATTTTATTGGTCTCTCATATTCCAAATAGTAATCGGGCATACCTAGCTTCATTTAACTTTCGTCTATCGTAAACATTTATTTTTTAGTCATAGAAATACACTTACTGTCAACGATCTTCAATAGCAGTTCATTCAAAATATTAAGAATTATCAAATGAATGAATATATAAATATATGTATGAATCAACTGACGTTTCCAACAAGAGTCTGGGTTATGTGCGATTTATTGACCACAATACAGAAAATTATGTTGAAGGGACCGTAATAGACAGATCACGTATATAAAATGCGACAATTTATATTACGTTCGTTTCTTTTTTTTTTTTTTTTTTTTTGTATGTATTATTCATATTACCGTATGTATTATACAACACCCATCGCCTGCATAAAAACAAAAAAAGTTTATTTTCTACTTTTCATCGTATATTTTTGAAAAACATGTTTTTAATATTATTTATTATTTTCTTAATTATTAGTTATTTAATTGCATTTTACTACTGAGCTGGGTTCGAATCCGGCCGAAACCATTAGGTTTTTTTTATCTGGAAAGTGAAAAAACCTTGAGCGGATAGGACTCAAGCAATAGTGCCGAGCCTGTAGTCGTAAAAGAAGTACACAGTGTAACTAAACCTGGGTAAGCGAAATTTAGGAATCCCACAAAAGAGTCGGGCTCATGTCTACCAGAGCGACGAAAGAGCACTCTGGTAGTAGGCGGCATGACGTAGTTAATTAACTAACTACAATACAGTTAATATTAGAATAGATTTATGGAAAGTTGCTAATCAATATTAGATCATCAATATATGATTTTATCAACTCCCAAAATGTTCATCGTAATTTTCGGATGTAAATATGAATATTTGGTGATTTAGTGTCCCATTTGGTGAGTCCAATACTAAGGATGAAAGGTATCTTCCGAAATTTTTAACGTTATTATGATTTAAATCTATGACTTGAAATTAATTGAGAGAGATATTATCTGCTTAAAAAATTACCGCATTACCTGAAAAACTCCCCACAGTGTAAATAAACTATTTTCTCATTACAGCTATACTAATCAGTCGTTTGGAACCCAAACTGTTGATGTTTTGAGTTATTTGTTCATTCTTCTCTGACTTATCTCAAGGAAGATCTTTTATCATGCAAATATCTCTACAGAGTTAATGATATGTTAATACATTTTGATTAAATCATTATTTATAATACATTATCTAATATATTAATCTAATGAGTCTAGTATACACAATTTCAATTGGTATATTGTATTTGGAGGCCCCTGTATATTGCATATTTTGATTCGAACACAGAAGGCATGTTTTGTTTTTTTGTTCTAAAATCTGATCAGATTTTTTAAATTTATTTTGGTTGTTTTCTCTTATTTTCTTTTATGATCCACATTTATTTTGTATTCGAGCACAGTTTTCTTTATTTATTTCTTTCTTTCTTCATTTTTCAACTAATGTTCTTTAATTTTAAGTTTTAGTTTTGAATTGTTTTAAATCGGGAAGCATATTGTAGAAAACAACATTATAACATTATCTTTTATTTATGAGCACAGTCGTAGTAGAATCAAGAAAATTGTCGATTTGTTTCCTTTTATACTCTTTCTATTTGTCTTTTTGTTTGTTTAGAATAGTCTTTCGATCATTATTGTCTATCCGTTGTTCCTTATGAGATTTCTGAAGAATAATTGTTGGCCAATCTAAAGGACTAACGTCCTCAGAGTTATAACTACTCAAAGAATCTAATCCCTAACTTCAAAAACTGTAGAATCGGGCTCATCTCCGCCAGAGGGACATATATAAGTGGCTGAAAAAACTATCGGCAGATGACCTCATCAAACCGAATTAATATAACGTTAATTATTATACAAGAAAAAAAAAGGGTGACTTTATGGTTTAAACACAGATATTAAATAAGAAACAAAGAAACGTTTCTAAAACCACCCGTGCGTTGTGAAGCCTCCCTCTCTAGGTCTGGCATAGTATATCTGTCTCTATCTTAAATTTGGTTCTTGAAACGTTTATTTGTACATTACTATACCTGGCGCTATGAAATTAGCCGGATAAGACCAGTAATACATTTTGGGTTTGTTGCCAAATCTTTTGTCAGTCTGTTGAACTCACTGAAGGGAACATAGAACTGCTACCCGGCAATGTAGCTGGTCCCATCCGCCTAATATTATAGCGGCGGGTATAATGTTGGTTCCATATTGGTGTAGTATTCAATCAACATGGGAGACGAGGCTAAGGACAACCATAACGAGATGATCGAACGGGCTGAGATCGCCAATCTGGTTCGGTCGAGAATGGAGAGTCTCAATCTGCCATCCATTGATTATGACGATGTGAGTGAAAAACGGTCCAATCTCTCCTATGTCATTATCAACCCATCTTGTGACCTCAAACTGGAAGAGGGCGACATCATGTAAGTTATATCCTGCATTATAAGTTCTAGAAACATTTATTTTATTAATCAATCATTTAGACAATGGGGATTTGATGAATTTTGATTTTGGGGTACTTAAGGTTATAAAAAGGTACATTGACCAATTAAGGGCATCTACTCACTAATTGGTAAGCAATCTGTACCTTTATTAGGTAAATTTCGACATTTGTAACAGCATATCTCCATTGTTACTGTATGGAATTTAAAACTTTGAACGAGACTGCCTAAGTTGCGTGGGGGCTAATATGGGAGTACTAGCTCTATCTATTGCTAATGGTATCATCTATGTACTAGGTGTATATCCCAATCATCTTATGCAACAATACATAAAATAAAATGTTTATAATAAATAAAAATATAATATACGTACCTTTAATAATAAATCGTTAGCCGCGGCTGCTTAGTTACCCTCTATGGTTGCGCCGGCCTATGATGTATCCATATGTTTCTCAATTTGGATACTTTTGTCTACAATATACCATTTGTTTATTGTATTCGCTTATTATTATTGGTCTGTTTTCCCTGATTTCAGCTACCTGATCCGGCCAAGCCCGTTCTCCGCCCAGAAGACGTTCGAGAGGCACAACTCTCGTCGCAAGTCCAACATCAGTTTCTGCAGCACGGGCCTGCTGCCAGGGGGGGCCACCGGGGGTGCGGGGTCCCGCCGGGGCTCTGGTCAGTACTTTCCGCCCCCTCGGCCTCCCCCACTCGCCACCACTAAGGCCAACTCGCTCTCTCTTCCTGACTCGCCCACCGTCGCTGGCACCTTCCGGGGAAGGTGAGCTTATAGCAAACACCTACTACGTACATCGTATAAATACAGTAACATCTTACTTATCCGACTAGTAATTTTTTTTTGTTGTAAATATGGGTTCATTGGGAAACATGGATATTAATGTTTTAATTAATTATTATTCATGTCTGGAAATTCTGTTAAACTAATTTTGTTTAAATTTTGTTCGTTTAGATAGTAAATTTAAGATCTAATTTGAGTCAGACATCGGGCTTCACATAAAACGGATCGAATGAAGCCTTCAAATTAGTTATCAAATTTCCGATCTAACAAATGGAATCCATCACTCAACTAATTGCAACGAACTCGAAACATTTCTTGAGGATTTTTTTGAAGAAGATATTGGAACCCATCTATCAATTTCATCTGTTCTAATTATTCGTATTTTCCCACCTTTTCCTAATTTGAATTTCTCCGGTAAAAAACGTTAATCAAACTCAAAAGGACATAATTTTCTCTTGCTTACGTAAAATGGAGAGGATACAACTATTTTCTCTTCAATAATCAAATTGAAATTACGATTAAAATACGTACGTTTTGTTCAAATTATATTTAATATATTTCCTTGAGATCGGAACTCAAAATGTGTGGAAAATAGTCGGGTAAATAGGATTCTACTATATTTTCATATTACTAATAATATTCTTTTAATCATTTCAATACAATTGAATAATTCCTTTTATAGACGGTTTAATCAAACTGTATCCCTGGATTAATGTGTTTATTATTGAAGAGATAAACACAATTATTTGAAGATATTTATCTTGACAGCTGATGGTGTAAACTTAATTTGCATACTTCACTAATACATAATGAAAGGAATTTACATTTATGTACAAATATTTGGAAGATACTTCTCTAACATGGAAAGAAAGACGTTAGCGATAGGCTGTAAATACATTTTTATTTTTCTGTAATGGGATTTTCTATTCTCTTCCCTTGTTTTTGGTAGTTTTGTACACTGAGTGAAATTTCTTTTGTTTTAGTTTATTGTTACCTTCCTTTTCATTTACAGTTTGAAATCGTGTACAGAAAATTTTGTACACAATCCATGCTAGTAAATAAGTAGTAATAATTTCTTTCAGTAATGCCTGGCGTATCTTCATGTAAATATTCCCTGGGTCTTGGCACAACAATAATTTTGGGCGCATGGGGGTACATTGTTCTTTTTAGTGGGTTTTAAATTTATTTCAAACTTCGCTGACATCAAAATATATACTATCAGATACGAAAATTTGGAATTTAATGATATATAAATTGAAAATGTTATTATGTAGTTTATTCTTGGATTTCGCAAACTATGGACCACTGGTGGTATCCGGACTCATCAATATTTTTTTTCTTATATTACATTATAGCATTTCAGAAAAAAAGAAAACTTTTTTACAATATCTTAAAACATAATTTCATTTATGAAATTCCTATTCAATGAAATTATTTTAAAAAATATTGTAAAATGGTTGACTTTTTTTATTTTTTCTAAAATTTTATAATTTTTATAATGTAATATAAGGAAAAAAATATTGATGAGTCCGGATACCACCAGTGGTCCATAGTTCGCGAAATCCAAGAATAAACTAGTTCATCTTTAACGGATAGTTATGAAGCATATGAGACTTTATTCGCGTTCTACCGATAGGGAATAATAACACAGGCCTGCAAAATTCAAGTCATGAAAAACTTTTTCAATATTTCTTCTGTCTGTACATATTTTTGGGGTGCTGAATCAGTTTTTCTTTATCACATCAGATTTTTTCACAATCCTTTCCTGTACTCTAAACCTGTTTTTTGATTCCGCTAAGTGATTAGGTTCCATAAAATTGAATAAAAATCTTTTGAAAACTAGTACTTTTATTAAATTTTTCTCATTTTTACTTTTACTTAAAAATGTTTACTCAATAGCCTTGAAGTCCCTTTCTCTCTTTGTCGTGAAGGACCGAGTGTAGCTTTTTCGCTTGTGTGTAACATTTCGGTTTTCTTGGTGTAGAGTCCAGCAGTAGTCGCCCATCATGTTAACGTTCCAGCGACCCTGGTAACGTTTTTCCATTTCCTTTATGTCTTGATAGAATCTTTCTCCCTGCTCTTCACTCACATCACCAAGGTTTCCCGAAAAAAATTCAAATGTGCGTTCAAAAATGGAGGTTGAGGCTCATCGAGCATCCCAAGGTTTTGAACTTCTGTAACAGAGTTTGGACGTAAGACATTTTTACTACCAGGTACTAGGGAACTTCTTGAAGGCCAATGTTTTTTCTCCCAATGTTCACTCTTAGCTCGTGAATTCCATTCACAAAGAAAACACGGGAACTTAGTATATCCACCCTGTTGGCCGAGAAGCATGCACAGAACTTTCAGATTACAGTGTAAACTCTATATAACGACACTTAAGGGACTGCGCATTTTATGGCGTTATTGAGAGTTGTCGTTAAATGAAGAGAAGAAAAATCAATACATATTACATTACATTTAATAGTATTTTACTATTATAATATGTATTTACTAATAAAGTATAAAATTTACAAACAACAAACATTAATATTGATACAAATAACAACAACGCTTATTGCGTATAGTCTGTTATCTTCGTCTGACGGTTTTTGCTGCTCCAGTATTTTACTATTATAATATGTATTTACTAATAAAGTATAAAATTTACAAACAACAAACATTAATATTGATACAAATAACAACAACGCTTATTGCGTATAGTCTGTTATCTTCGTCTGACGGTTTTTGCTGCTCCAGTATTTTAATTGTATTTTCTTATGTATTTTATTCATATCTTGGGATACTGTGGGATCAACTTGGTTATACAAAAAGTCTAGCAGCCGATGTAAACACGTGCAAGGTAATTACAACAAACAAAAGAACGAATTTCTTACAATCTTAGGTACATATGATGCCGACAGTCGAGGTAAATACGTGCTAGACAATAAAGCAACAAAATAACAAACAAAAGAATGTACACAGCTACCGTTCTAATTAATTTCGGCAACTTGAAAGTACTGTTTATTGCTTAGTAATGACGTATTATTGTCGTTATTTAGAGTGGGTGTGATGCTACATAGAGTGTATCATTGTATGGACAACAAGGTAAACCAACCAGATTCAAGTAATTTCGATGTTTTAAGGAGTTTGTCGTTAAATCGAGTGACGTTAAATGGAGTTAACGCTGTATTTGAATATAATCAATGTTACTCTCGTTAAACTCCTTCTTTTCATCAATTAGGCTAAACACTTTTTTAAACTCCTCTAATCCTAAGAATAGGCTAGTCAATGTGTATTTGGAAATCCTCTTTCATCAATATTGTATTTTGATATGGTAATATTATACATGTGAAAATTCCTTTTATCAATAATGTTAGCTAGTCATGTGAATCTCCTCATTGAAGCAACTCTGCTATAAGAGCATGTTATACTTGTGAATATTCCTTTAATCAATATTTATAGCTAAATCATGTAAAACACCAATTATTATAGATTTTGTTGTCTTAATTATTTCTTAAACGTTTCCAGAATAATGTATCAAGAGAAAATTAATGTTTTTTCATTTAGTATTTTAATTAATGTTTTTTTTTTTTAGATCGAATTCGCTTCGTGTGGTTGACGATATTCTAATGCGAAGAAGTAACTCCCTAAGACAGGGTCTTACAATGAGGAAGTCAAGTCTGGAAGAGATAGGTCTTGGACACTATCCACTCCAGGTGAAGCCATTGACAATAAATGTATGTAAATAAATCAATACTTATTTTTTTTGAAATGTTGTTTACTTCACAAAAATACATAAACTAGTGGTTTCGGCATCACATCGTCATCAGGTTTTGTAATAAACTAAGACAAGTTTACTGAGTGCCGCACCATTCTGATAGATGAAACGTTAACAGAATAAAATAAGAATATTTTGTTTGAAACCTAAGGCCAACCTTGTTTACAAAACACCTTCATCAACAGATCATTGAAGGTCTCAAATCAAGTCTCAAATCTCTTCCTTAACCTCAAAATTATTACTGATAACACGAGAATATTAGTTTTTCATTTCTTTAGAATAACTAAATGAATAACAAAGACGATATAAACTAAAATTACAACCAAGTAATATATTTTTTTTAAATATAAAGAGATACATTTTCACAATATTTCCGTGTTTCTAAACTTAGTAGAGTATATTATTTATATTATTATGTTTGTCTGGAAGGAGAAAAAACGTGAGCACCCCGTACTTCGGATGGGACGTTAAGCGATGGTCCCCCTGTACGATGTCAGGTACTCGTTAAAGACTCCTACCTTAGGGGAATAAACCTAGGGCAGGCAAAATTTAGGATTCCCACAGTAAAGCGGCTGATGTCCACTAGAGATATGACCTGATAGAGGCGATAGGACCTCGTAGTTAAAGCCCGGACATTAGTCGCAATAACTAACTAGATTATGTTATTTTAATTAAATTAAATTTCTGTAATATCATTTCCTGTGTGTGTGTGTGCTCAGACGATGGCTCCGCTGCCGGTGGAGTCGTCAGGTATCAAGATAGCCCTGAACGGGTCCATCGGTCTGGAGGTGACACCTCCCGAAGAGAACAGCTCCCCCTCCATTTCGTCCAACACAGGGCTGTTGGTGGCCCCACCCTCCGAACAGCTCCAGGGGACGATAGTATGATATAACCTAATGTGGGGCCGACGATACCCACAGGCTAACAAGTGGCTCTGATCACAGTCCCAGTCTCATCCCATCGGTAAGTAGACTTGAATATTTTGAGGGAATTCTGTGTTAAATTTGCTTTCATCCCATATGGAAGTAGTCTTTACAAAACCTACCTTAAACCTGTGAAGCATGAAAACGCAAAAGTTGACATTGAACTTATGTCTTTTGAAAAAAAGAAATTGGTGGGCTGTGTCAACTACACGGCCGTAGATATTTTTACTTGACGACGTCTATGGGTGGTGAAAAAAAAGAAAATGATAGACTGTTGTGGGTTTATTGAAATCAATTTATTTGTTATTAACACGCAACGGAAGTACAGCTGCGATGTACAAACGATTAAGTATTGGGCGATGGTACGAGAAGTATAATATATAACTTAGGGTCTCAGCGGTGATGTGCCTGACGAATGTGAGATCCAGGCAAGTACGTCCCAAAGTCGTTGGGGTTTGTGTTTTGGAGGCGCAGTCTAGGTTGAAGGTGTCCTTTTCTTTTTTTTGCGTTTGCGTAGATTGTGTCGTTGTTGTTTAGTCTTAGTCTCGTCATGTGATGCTGACATCCCCATTTCGCAGCTGCATAGAATTGTCAACTTCTTTTTCATATAATTCCGGAACAGATTGTGGTACCTGAGTCATCCTTTCAATATTAGATTTGTCTTGTTGAGCACTATTCATGTTGTTAATATCATTAGTGTCCTTACCGCCTAACTCTTAGTTTTTAACTATTTTGGGTTGTAATCTGCAGAGAAAATGACTATTGGTTAGAAAGGCACTTTGTGTGTTTATTATATTCGTGATTTTTTGTTGTTCTTAATTTCTCTGTTTTCTTACACACAAAATGGCACCAGAAATTCTCCGATTGGATGAACTGTTTGGCTGTTATAGCGGTGTTTTAAGCATGCTAAACCACTCGAAATCAGAGGTTCGCTGCGCGGCTCCCACCGCGGTGGGATGACGTCAGACCGATAAGTTTGTGTGTGAGGCATGAAGCCTAAGGACCGAACTATACGATCCTGTGTTTACATTTAACATACTGCTCATTCTCAACGAGTAATTGCAACGGACACAAAGATATCAGGGGCTGAGTTGTAAGGTGTTGTCACATCAAAACATAGAAAACGATTTGATTAGATCAATCAATTTTTTGAAAAATTTGGACTTCTCTCAAAGGTTTTAAAATGAAATATAGTCTGACCTCTCACAGATTTTATTGATATTTGCTAGCTGGCTTTCGAGGTTGCCCTCATCATCCATCAGCTTGAACTATTTTGCATTTAAATAAAAATTGTCGGAAAGTAATGGTGTTTTTTAGGTTTCTCAAGTTTCCTTCCAAGCAGTCGAATCATCTCACAATCCTCAATTATCGTTGAAGATATCGGCTACTTTTTTTGCGTAATTTGTCGCCCTTCACTTTCCTTTAACTGTATCCTGGATCCTGTCTCCCATCAAGTTGGCTATTTTGGTTTCGTTCTATAAAGTACAGAATTTAAAAAAATCCTGAAATATAAATATCACCCAGGGTTTGACGCCAAACTAAACTGTAGATAATTTCTTTGAAATTTTTTTCCCAAACCTTTTTACATTTTTGTCCAATTCTCCGGCATAAATACGAGGTAACTAACTAGTTCAAATTATATAGTCTTCTAGTTTTTACATTCCCTGCTATGCGATGTAGAGAGAAAATTATGTAATCAGGCGGAAATTCAGTGTTGGAATTTCATGTTTTCTCTGATTCTAAAAATGAAAAAAAAAAAGTCTGTCCGTATGTGCTTGTGTCGTATCCAGAATCTTGGAACATTGCACATTACGGCATAATACCGTCACTGAAATGATATCTTCATCCACCAATATAGAATGAATTGACGCTATCGTATTGTCATTATCAAGCGGTATGTCACATCCCCTCGTTTGATGCTAAATATATATTTTAAAGACAACAACGTATTTTTATCCTATTTTCAGAATGTCTTCCTGTTAAAAATTATTTAATTTTGTTTGTATCTTTTTCAGGAGTGAGACATATGTGAATGCAGGCAGTGATTTGATTAAAAACGTTATCTGGATAATATCAACTACATAGGTATAAGAAAATTTATATTTTTAAAAATATGTGTACATTAATTGTTTTGTCTTGTAATGTTAATCAGAATTTTATGTAAATATATTGTAAACAATTATTTCTCTTTATGTAGGGCAAAAAAAAACTTTATTACAGATGTAAGAACATTTCGCCAAACTTGAGTGATTTTGGCGAAAATATTGGGTAGAGCTTTAAGATGTCTCTTTTTTTTTAGACAGATTGGTTTAATTAATATTCATATGACTTTTAAAAAAAGTGTTTACACTTTTTGTACCAATTTTCAAAAAACAATTTAAATTTATAACGTTAAAATGTTTTTATTAAGAAATAACACAATGTTTTGTTTGTTCTAAATAATGGAATGAAAAAGTATAAATAGAGATTTAAGACCAATCTGTACTAATGAATCAGAGTTTAATTTAAATTTTGCAAAATTGAATTAGATATTTTCTATATACAATGTTAATTATATAAAATATATACTTTATTGTAGAAAATTAAATTGTGTAACACTCTTATCGGCACTTATGTAAGTTACTTGGAAAAGTTGGCAAAATTTTGGTTACAAGTAGGCCGGTTGTGATGTCAATTTCAGATGATAACTAGGCCAGAATTTCCGAAATGTGCCAGCTCATCTTGCGTTTCTTGCATACTTAGCACTCTCTCACTTGCACTAATGCACTTATTGTTTACTTATACATGAACTGAGAGATTTTGTTGTTTTTAATTTTTTTCAAGTTCTAATAATGAAGAAACAAAGAGAACAGTATACTAACTCAAATGGTTGAATGCTTGCCAAAATTGTACCTGAGGTCGTGAAGATCCTCCATGCTGATTGTGGACTGACCTATGCAGTTCTATCGAGTGTATACTAGGGTGGGTCGAAAAAATCGAATTTTTTTTTTTTTTCCGAACCGCTATAGTGCGGAAAAGTTGCCTCCTGTAATATGAAGAAAAACGGCGTAAAATTTTTGAAAATTGGTTAACATCTTCCGTTCGCGCATCGTACTTAAAATTTATGGAAATTGACAAAATTGAAGATTTTTCGACATTTTTTTAATATTATTTAAAATTAAAGTTAAATGAATGAAAGTACCTAACAAATAAGTTAAATGAAAGTCTCAAGCGGAAGACCCGTGATCAGCGAGCGCAGACTGAAGAATATATGTTATAGCAGATATAAAGGACTATTGACCCGTGATCAGCGAGCGCAGACTGAAGAATATATGTTATAGCAGATATAAAGGACTATTGACCCGTGATCAGCGAGCGCAGACTGAAGAATATATGTTATAGCAGATATAAAGGACTATTGACCCGTGATCAGCGAGCGCAGACTGAAGAATATATGTTATAGCAGATATAAAGGACTATTGACCCGTGATCAGCGAGCGCAGACTGAAGAATATATGTTATAGCAGATATAAAGGACTATTGACCCGTGATCAGCGAGCGCAGACTGAAGAATATATGTTATAGCAGATATAAAGGACTATTCTTCCGCCGTTTCAGTTACCGATGATGATGATTTTAAACCAAGTACATCGTCAGCAAAACCCAATTGGCAGGTGAGAGTTAAACAGCTGCCATAGCTTCAAGTGTTCTGCAAGACACTGTATACCAAGTCAGTTGGGTGTTGTTGTTCGAACAGATCATTCGAAAATATAGTTAGCTATTGTGATTCATGTCCGGGCTATAACTATGAGGTCACATCGTATGTTTCCGACTCTACGGTGGGAATCGTAAATTTTATTTACGCAGGTTTAATTACTTAGGGTAGAGAGGTTTACGAGTATCGGGACGGAATTATTTCTTTCTTCTACGTTTCAAATTTTCTCGTTGAAAGCTTTTAAAGAGCGTATTCTGATTTTTATCAATAGAAGGATTTTCACAACTGACGAAAGTATATGTGCGGAATGAAATTTAAATTGATGAAGACATTTAATCAATTTCACTACTTTCATTGCATAAATCAATATATTAACATTATGAATGTAATATAATAATACCAAATTGTAGTTTCATGCTAAATTATGATCAATCATAATAGGACCAGAGGCGGCGGTAGTTGTCAGGGAGCTGCAAGCAATGAACCATCCAATGTATATATGATCAAGACATTTAAATGCAAAACCAAGTGTGCACGATCTCTTTAAAAAAATAGTATGAAATATAAAAAGGGTCCATATTTATTATTGTTTATTTATTTTTTCTTTTCATAAATAAAAAATGAAATATTCACATTACTATTATAATATAGGTTTTTGTACCTATACATCCTGTATTGTGTATTATATAATTTTATTTAAAAATTGAAAACGCTAAGACTTCTTGAAGTGAAACTTCTTTTAAATCATTGTGCGTCATGAAACTCAAACTGCGATTTCTTTCGTGACAAAAGTACAACGAAAGTGACGCACATCGAGGACGAGGAAACGGGGCATGCGCGAAGGGGAGAGGGCGCAAAGATCAGCCGTTACTACGGCGTCAGCTGTTTGGTAAATTACATAGTGCGTCGGTAAAATCGTCACCAATAGTTTGTTTTATTTATTTCAGCTATCAAGTCATTGTTTCATTTTTAAAGAATTCTCTTGTAAATTATGTAATTGATAATGAACGAAATTACGTAATAAGTGATAATAATAATATAGTACATAAAACATACTTTGAAAATATAAAACTGCTTTTTTAAATGTTATAAATTATTCTTTTTTCTTCTACTTCTCAAATTATGTATTATTCTTCTAATTCAATTATCCCTTTTACCGATGCATCTTGTATGCTCTTACAATTTTGAAAAAAAAAAATGAACCTAGTAAATTTAAATTATAATGCTAGAAAACAAAAGAAGTTTCACATCTAACTTGCGGATTCTGTGAACTATTTTCTGTACATTTCCTACCCAATATCTATTATTTTATTTATTCAGTTCATAATATTCATTCTTCTAAAAAATTAGTATTTATTCTCATTGACCAAGGAACATAAGTATAGAGACACTTGTACAAATTTTATACATTTGAGGAATAAATACAAAACCTTATAGCTAACAATTTAAAATGTAATAAGAAAAAAAAAGTAGGCTTGAAAAAAATTATTTTAAATTTCTTTTATGTTTTAAAAGCAAAAATATAAATTCACATTTGTATTTTAGATTAAAAAAAAAAATGCTTATATTATTAATAATGAAATTTTTAGAAAAAGAAATTCGTAAAGCATGGTCCAAGGGTCCAGATAAAGTATAGGAAATTAAGTATGATTTTATAAAAAAAATAAAAAAATATATAAATAAATTATATATATAAACCTATATATTTGTATATACTATATAACTTATCACATGTACACTCATAACACCATATCTATAACTTTGCCTAAACCTTGGGTGCTAATACTAAATACTTGCATATATAATATACTTTGTTATTAATTAAATTTTAGAAAATTCATTTAAATACTTTTTCATTTTTATTTAATTATTTTAATTTATTTTTCTGTTTTTAACAGTAGGTAATGAGTTTTATTATAAATGGATTGGAATGAGAATAAAATGAATGGAAATGTCTTATAACTTTTTCGAAATATTTATAGTTCTTATTAATTTATTGTAAATAAGCACCCTATCGTATTTAGTGTAAAATTGTGTATATTTTATTTTATTTTATTTTTTACTGATATATTTATCTTAAACTTGGTGGCCTTCATTAAAATGATATTGTTTCAATAGAATAATGTAACAAATATAATAATAAAATATAAAAAATTAAGTAATGAAAGATGTTATGTACATAACATACCAAAAACAATTTTTAAAAAAACCAATTGTAGTATTTGTAAATAGAAACATGTACTATATACTTGTTGAATACCGATTAAAATTAAATTACCATTAAATTTGATAAGTTACAAAAATTAATTGAAAATTTATAAATATACTTATACAATTTTTTGTTCTGATAATATAGCAACATGATTATTTTTTAATAAATGAGACTCGACTGACAGACTGAACCATCCCCTCCTGGGTCCCCTATATCCTCCAGCCTGCAGTGCTGGTAGTGACATCCCTGGTCGAAGACTTAGTAGGAGGAGACTGCAAAAATAAGGGCAGCAGTTGGTTTCCCCCACTGTTCTGCAGACCTTGCTTCAGACTGCAAGCAACATTACACACTGATATTTGAAACATTGTCGTGGCTAGCAATCTAAGTTGTCGCAACGTTACAAAAAAAAAATACTGTTTTTTCTTTAAATTATTTTAGTATTTTAACTTCTTTGTTGAAAAAAATAAAAAATAATTATATATTTTTATAGTTAATAATTAATAAACTGTACCTTACCAAATATTTCTTGTTAAAAACTATTTGAGCTAATGTCAATATATTACTATTAATCAGATAAAACATGTCAGATTTAAGGGTCGGACTAGTGGCCATCATCTCATTAATTTGCTTTCAGAAAATTTAATTTTGTATAATACAATTATTAGTGAACAATAATTTTCCTAAAGAACCTTTGTGTTGAAAAAGTAAAGAAATGCTAAGAAGTGAATTGTCTTTAGTTCTGATCTTTGCTTATTTCTCAAAAATTGTTCAATTTAGGACAACGAAAAGATTCCCACTGCGTACTGGCCTGATATCAACATTATATTCATATATATTTTTCGATATTATTTCTGTATATATATTTTTTGGGGGTAACGCGGCTTGACGCAGACTACCTAATTTATTTCCGATCAGCTTCGCTCACTCATAGCTTTTCTCTCCTCTTCCATTGTTTCGCCATATCTTTTCTAGTTACATCTTACTATGGTATGGCAAAAAACAGATATTCTCTCTAGTGTATATTCTGACATGGAAGTGACACGTTAGCATATTCGATATTTTATGGTAAACGAGTTTTAAAAAGATGGGAATGCGGCTTCCACATACCGGGATGGAAATTTATTGAGAATGGCACATTAGTTCTCGACAGAGACGTCCTCTGCGAAACGGAACGCCAATGCTAGGAGGGGCCTCCATGCGCGGAAGGTGTTATTGTCAGTTTGGTTGGATATGGAATGAATAATCCATTACACATTTTAAGACGTAACTGGACAATTATGAAAGAGGTCTCCTACGAGTAACTTGACCGTTTGAAGCGAACATTGAAAGAAAAATGCTCTCTGGGTCAATAGGCTAAAGAGGTCGCAGCAAAACATGAAATTCCGTTGAAAATTTCGCATCGACTTTTTGACCAATTACATAACTCTCCCTATACTTCATATAGCTGGGGAAGTAAACAGATGATTTCATTGGTTCGTCCCTTATATCATAACATATATGTTAGAAAGTTATATATATTTTTTATGAGATTGTTTCATTATATAATCAATGTTTTCAATTTACTTTGTAACATTTCATTTTATCACTATGTTTAATAAAAATTATTATCCCTTTCTACTAATATCAAGAATCGCTTTATAAAATTCATATTGTAGGTACTATTATAAATTGTAAGGCTTAATTAACAATGTATAAAAGAAATTTAAATAAAATTAATTGTCATAATATAATAAATATAAAAAAATATAAATCTAATAAAATACATTTGCATGAAATTGTATAATCCCCCCCAATGACTGAAGAACATGGTTGAATATTCAAAATATATTATGTGAATATGTACTTTCTTATATATTCCCAGAGTCCAAATATCCTATGATATGTATAATAATTAGAATGATAATGTGGCTAAGAAATGTTTTGGCTGTGACATTATTTGCGAAATTAGAAGGAATAGTTTATAAAACAAATTTTATTATTTATAACAATTACCCAAATTGAATTTGGTTCTCTTATTAATTATGCGTATAGGTATACTACGATTGTGTAGAAATAAAAGTATTCAAAAAAAATATATATATATTTCTGAACTTAGCAGGTCGGATTGTTTGCAATATGAGTTTTGTGAAGTGATGCAAGTTCATCCTCAAATTGCATCGAATTGTAAAAGATCACCAACAATTTAATATAAAGATTATAGAATTGCAATTTCACCGTTGTCCACCTAAATGATAATATAATTGTGTTAATAATTTGAAACTATTGTAACGAACAATATAGTATCAAAATAAGTAGTTTTAGAGAACAATTAACCAACGATCTTGTGGTCGGTAAAAACAAACTCGTAGAATTTCTGACAAACTTTGCAGCTTATATATAATTTTTTTTTATTTGTTTTTAGTTTAATATTTTAAAATTTATTGTTCATCTCTTATACTCTTTATTTAGTTATAATTGTTTGTGTTTACTTCATTATAGTGTAAATAATTTTATAGTTATGTTCGCTCATGATGGAGGTTTGTTATTTAGTTACATTTAGTTTTAGTATTATACCTTTACTTAATTCGAGTTATATAACCTCACTGATAATGTGTATACGAATACGTCAATACGAACACTGAAGAAGGCACACTCAGAGCCGAAAGATTGGCAGAAATTCCACAAGTTAGTTTTATCTACCACAAGCCTCATCTCTCCACCTTCCGATTGAAATAAACCAATTTTTTTTATTATATATTTCCATTTCCAATTTTTTCAAGTTCGCTAGAAGTTGTTCACAAAACCAATGCATCAAAAATGTATCTTCTTAACTATGGTTACATTGGACATCCAGCCTTCTGATACTGCGCTATAGATTTATTTCATAATATTTTGAAGGTTACTATTTAAAGTTTTCACGAGAACGGTTGTCAAATCATAGTTGTTATGAAATGCCTCAGTTTCCTTTCGATACCTTCATCCAGTTAAATTTCCCGCTCCTACGTACATAGTATTAAAAATTATTTAAACAAAACTTCTTTATTTTATTTACATTTTTATGTTCATTTTTTCATGCTGAATAATATGGTGCTATTATATATATATTTTAAAAATTATGAGAGGCCCTGCCTCCCAGGCGGGGTTGTATTGTTATATTTCCCATTTTCTATAATTTCTAAAATTATTTTATGTCTGAATCATTCCTTAGTGAAAAGAAAATCAATTTGAATTTCCAAAAAGATGATAGTTTAGAAATGATTTCCCTCAAATAAACTAAATTTTCCCTCCCAACTCCCCAAAAAGAGTTTTTCTTACCATATGCTCATTACTGCATTCAGATCAGTCCCTTCAATCACCTTTCAGTTTTTCTCTAATCAACTTTTACAAGTAGAAATATTGCAGACGACTATACGCTACCACCAATTAATAATAACTTTATTTGTTATTATTTTCATCTCTCATGGTATACCTATCTGTATATGTTGTCATATAATTTAATATATTAACGTGTATAAACAACCGCCTTTTGTTCATTTTAATAACAGAATATCTTAACACAACTTTTCATTTTTCATAAAATTTTACAGGTATTGTACTTGAAAAATCTAGTTCTTTACATGATTATGAGGCTTACCAATCAATTACACATTCTTTTTATATTATGATAAAGAATTTTCCTAAAAAAACTAAAATAAAAAATAATAATTTACTAAAAGCTTTATTTATTTATTTTTGTATTTGTTTCCATTGATACCAATAATTAATTCAATGTTGCCATGTTCTATATAAACTCAAGATCGTGGGTTCGAAACCCAGCCGAGGCCCCTAGTTTATTTAATCTGGGAGGTAAAATAAACTTGAGCACGCCGTCCTTCGGATGGAACGTTAAGCAATGGTCCCGAGCTTGTACGATGTCAGGTACTCGTTGAAAGACCCCTGCCCTAAGTGAATAAAAATTTAGGATAGAGAAAATTTATGACTCCCTGAGTAGAGTCGAGCTCATGTCCACCAGAGTGACGAATGAGCGCTGTGTTAGTAGGCGATATGACCTCGTAGTTAAAGTCCGGGCCTGAGTCATAATAACTAACTGTTCTATATAAATTCGCCATTACAATATAAGTAATGGCGTTACAAATTGAAGGACTTTAAATAGAATATAATTTTACAAGAAGAATTATATTAAATTGTTTATTAGAAGCTACTTTTCATGTTCTTGCATTTTATGATTATTATTTTCTTTTATTATTCTAGGATGTTTTGTGTTTTCCTTTTTTTTTTAGTGTTAAATAAATATCAGGCCTCTTGTCTAAAAGATGTATTTCTTAATGGTCAAATATAGACATTTAATGTCGTTATTGTGGACGAATTGAGGTAAGGACGTTCCAATTGTGTAATGCAAAATTGAAAATGCTCCCCCGCCCCCCCGCAACTTAACATTAATTTTTTCTTGCTAAAATACGAATGTAATAATGAATGATAATGTATACGTTTTTGGGGGGGGGGGATTCGTAACATTTTCCAAGCCTCCCCTCCCCCCTCCCCCTGTTTCAATGTTCAAAACGCCCCTCTAAACGATTCATGTAAATTATTGACAGCCCAAGTCACTTCAATTGGTAAGACTGTAGAATAGATTTTTGCATGTACAATGTATGGAAAACTTTATTTATCCAATTGTCTGAAAAACGAACAATTGTGTAAAGTTTCATAGTTGAAATGAACAAAATGCGATTGTTTATGTAACATGTAACAAACATCTTAATAAAAAAATAAAGAATAATATGAAATGTTTAGTCGAGACTAATTCATTCATGGGTCAAAGATAATTTACAGCAAAATATTATTTTGGTACAAACTACATACACCTACGTGTTTTCAGCACATTTTAAAAAAGGCACCCTTTTTTTCTAAAATAATTGCATCCTGATTGTATAAATTAATATTTTTTTAGGTCTTATAAATATAAGAATTTTATTTTTTATTATTATTTCGCTTCAATTTATAAAAGTTTTATTTATTATAAAATATTTAGGGTTGGGGTTGTACTTATATTTGTATATGGCATAAGTGAACATGTACAAAAGATATGTTTGTATCTCATGAGACAGCAGGGGGACTATACTATGTGCTCTTCTTTTATATACATAAATGTTTATATAATAAATAATATATATGCAATTAAAAATGAAAAAAAAAAAAAAAAGAACAGAAAGAAAAAACTAAAGTTGTACTATTTTTCATAGGCCCTTATGGCGTGTATAAAGGCTAACCTATAACAGACTAAGTTTATCAAAATAAATAAGTAATAAATTAGTTGTTTTTCTTATATACCTACACAACATAAATACAGTTTTATATGGACGGAGGATGCACGCAAATGTTGATTTTAAAATCTACACAGAACTTGGTTGAGTGACTGTAAGCAGTCGTTTGATTGGTCACTCGGCTAAAACAAACCGCTATATTCAGTGGTGTAACAACAGGTGTTAATTTGGATCAACTTAATTTCCATCACCTCGAGATTCCACATTCTGCCAAGATATAATCATAGATATTAGAAGTTTCGATCGAAGGAGTATTCTTCGATTTGCTAAGAAAACTAGGAGAGTAGGTCCTGGAAGCCCAGCGCTTGCGGGGAAGGGATTAAAGCTTTGAATGTTCAGGTCTCTAGGTGCACACACGCGCCATATATATATATATATAGACAGACCACTTTTGAGTGTACTTAAGAAATAAGACACATTCACATATACAGTAGGGTGGTCGTTAATAATGCAAGGTTCAAATTTTAACGCTCTCACCCAAATATCTCGATCGGCATGATAAAAAAATACGATTGGCATTATTCCGGGCCCATAATACATGATTTAACCCGTGCCGGCAGAGGAATAAAATTTTCCGTGTATTTAAATGGCGTTTAGTGATGTTTCGGGTTTTTGTTCTATAACTATGAAACTGTCTATCGTAAATCTCTGAAAATTTGTACACTACTATTTTTGAAGTTGCTGAACACGAATATTTCATCAAAAGTTAAGTTTGACAAGTTAAATTAGTCGAAATTCGTTATAGAAATTGACATATATTTCTTCAGGTTTTTTGAATATGTAGTTAAAAGGAATTGTATCATTCTTTTGACAGTATTAAATCTTTTATTTCATTTTAACTTTTCAAAATTCGTATACCCATCCCTACATGTGCGTAACTTTCGAATGGAGCGCGTTCTTCATGAAAATATCGCGTAATCATCGAAAAGCGGTTGAATTTCAAATTTTCACTCGCATTTTATTATTTAGCATATAGTCGAAATTTTGAGCTGCAGAATAGAATTCAAATTGAAAAGAAAAAAAAATTATATGAATTAGATTTTTTATTCCTCAAAAAAACCGAAAAATATTTTTCGCAAATTCGGAAGCCAATTTTGACAGTTTTGACTTGACCAATATAATTTTTGATGAAATATTCGTGTTCAGCAACTTCAAAAATAGTAGTGTACAAATTTTCAAAGTTATAGAACAAAAACCCGAAACATCACTAAACGCCATTTAAAATACAAGGAAAATTTGATTCCTCTGCCGGCACGGGTTAAATCATTTATTATGGGCCCGGAATAATGCCAATCGTATTTTTTTATCATGTTGATCGAGATTTTTGGGTGAGAGCGTTAAAATTTGAACCTTGCATTATTAACGACCACCCTAATATACAGGTCCAAATTAGTAAAAAGTCCATAACAAAATTTTATGAGATTCTTCTTACGTAAGATTTTTTTTATACAAGGTCCCCCAGACATTTGGGTTTCAAAAACTTTCTAGGAGTAAGAGACTTGGGATTTTTTTAGTCAAGAGGATTGTAAATAAGCTCAATAGAAATGCTAGATTACAGAAGTTTCTCCGATGAGATTGACAATATATAAAAACTTGAGCACCCTTCGCATGGGACGATGTGGACGGGCGATGGTCCCGAGCGTTTACAATGTCAGTTAATCTTCTCGTTAACAACACCAAAATCTAGAACTCCAACAGTAGAATCAGGCTATGTCCAGACGAAAAAGCGCTCTGGTAGTACGACCTCATACTTAATGCCCGGGCCTGAGGCATAATAATTAACTACCATGATAATGTGTATAGAACACATAATAAATAGAGGGAGGCCCAAATCCAAATCGACACCCTATTTTCACCCAGAAGATATATACATAGTATAAATCTACGCCCCTGCCCACACTTTTTTTTTCACAATTGTTTTTTTGTTTTCAAATTTTGAAACTACATTTCTTGAAAAGAAAAATGACACAAAAATACTATTGATCGGATAAGTTTCCTGGAGATATCCATTTTGATCCCAGATTTTACATGAAACAAATACTGTTTTTCATCATTTGTTATCCGAATTTAAATCTCTTTAAATTTCTTTTCAACAAATCTAATTTCAGAATTTGAAAAGAAAAACAGCATCTTATTTGAAAAAAACGTTTTGGTCGGGCGCACCATCTGGTTGAAATAGTTGTTTATTCAAAAAGCGGAAGTAAGAACATTACGGATGATTCACCGACTTTTGAGTGAACTTATCTGTTGGTGGGAGAGTGAGCATTGTTGGAGCTGTAGTTATATAGACCTCTGAAACCAATCTACCGATTTATAAAAAAAAAAATCTGATTTTCTATCTGTCTGTCAAAACAATAACTCCCGATAAAATGTATGTATCGACACGAAATTTTATATGTGAATCCGGAACCCACCAAGGACGATAGCTACTGGTTTTCAGTGAAATCAACCAAATGGAAGAGGGGATTAGGAGGAGGCGTAACATAAAAACTGCCGATGTAATGAATTTATCGACACAAAATATAGTATGAAAATTTAGGAGCCCCTATGTACATTGCTGGTGAAGAAGATTCAAATACTCGGTTCTGCAGTCACCAGGAACCATCCTAGTATTCAGAGCCTCATAAGGACTCAAAACCCTAATAACTGTCGATATAATGAATGTATCAATCTTGAAAGATAGTCATTGCAAATTCAGCAGCAAGGATTCACAATTACCTAAAAGTTGGAAGAGGTGAAATGTGGGAAGAAAAAATATATTAAAATGTAAAGAATTATATATTATCTAAAATTAAAATGCACATAAGATAATAAATAGTACACTACATTAGCAAAACTGTGGAATTTGGACTGTCCACAAGCTAACATCACTTGGAACCAACTTCAGTCTCTTTCCAATTTGTTATAATAAATTATTATTATTTATTTATTACAATAAATCAGTTAGCAAATTAACTTAACGCTAGTCTTTGGACTGTCGCTTTAACTTACATTATGTTTAATATAACCATTAATAAAAACCCAGAATAAATAATTCAAATACAATATTTAAAATAGTAACTAGCGTACTACTATATAGGTATATAGTTCTTATTATTTTTTGATGCCTTCTTCGAGTAGGCAGAAATTAACAGAAAGAGATGATGGGTGACAGTGTAAGTTTTGAACACAAAAATAAAAGGGAAAATATAGTTGCCACATGTATTATTATACATTTAAAATCTCCTTACAGAACCCAACAAATTATAATTTTCATATCATTCTTTTACGAAAATATTAATAATTTGATGACCTATTCAAATAAGCGATACACAAACAACTAAATTCCCCATTCTCCTTTTCCCTGTCTTGGATTGACTAAGTAATATTCAAGGTAACAGATTTGAATGAGGTCTAAGGTAACAAATTACTGAAGGAAGCAATGAGTAACGGATTAGATTCCGAAAATATATTGATTTATATTTTTAAAGGTGATGCCTTTAACGTTTATTTATGACTAGAGAACTATTTTATTACTTTTTGCATACTCCTCGTAGAGTCAAATACCCATATAAAGTAAATTCAACATCTAACAGGTATAATAACTATAAAGTAATAAGAAAACAATTGAACAACTTTTTTTTAAATTATCATCATTGAATATAGTACACCCTAAATAAAACCAAAAAAATGTTTCCAAAAACGTATTCAAAACATCTTAATTTTTTTAAAGTCTGAATTTCGACTCATACACTGATAATACAAAGAATAAATAAATACAATATTCAAGTAACAATAAAACAAAATATTTATAGTAAATATATTAACTAGAATATTTTGAAATAGATCACATAATCTCCTCACTACTTTTGAAATAAAAACAAGACTTTTTATTGTTTATTTGTTTGTAAAATTGCTAAATAGTGTATTTCTATACGTTCAATGGGTAATCAATGAAATTGAATTTGTAAACAAAAGGAAAAAGTGTATGATACATGTTCTGGTGTTTTAGTAGAAATTTTATGGTTTATATATTAAGTACATGGTAGCATCCTACAATGGTATCTAGCATATAACCATCATGGTAACTTGAAACGGTTTTTTTTTTCACATGTAAACTTTTCATAATAACAAAACTATTGTTATATATTTATATATTATATTCTTTATTAAAACAATAGTCGCTAAAGCTCTTCTTTTTTTTCCTAGTAGACATCAAACATTCAATGAGCGTTACAAATAGCGTTTAAGTGGATAGGCGAGTATGATGATGAAATATTGAAGAAAATAATATTGTTACAATAATATTGTATTGTGTAGGTAGGTACTATGACATTTTTCTTACTACATATTACGTATATATAAAGTTCACCATAAACATAATTTCTTTTATTTTACAAGTTTGTTTCTTGTTTTTTTTTCTTTAAATAAAAACAAAGAACTTGTTTATCTTTTATATTGTTTAATTCCACGAAAATATATAAACAAAGTCTACCGGTTTCGGCTTACGCCATCGTCAGTACAAAGTTCAAAAATTACATTAGAACTTTGTGTTGTGGATGGCATAAGCCAAAACCGGTACATATCATTTATATATTATCGACACAAATCATAGGAATGTATTCTGACATTTATATTTCTTTGTTTTGACATATGCATGTTATTATTCTTATACCAAATACATTGTACCATATACGTTTTGTATTAACGAATTCCATTTTTTTAAATTTAAGATATGAGAAAAACAATTGGGGGAGAGAAAAACGAAAAATTTTCTCCAAAAACAAAAAAAAAAACAATCACATCTACTATAAAGATTAATAACTTATGAACATATAATACAACAACTATAACTACTAAGGAGATTAATAACAACTTATATTATTATCAAACTTATGAACATATAATACAACATTGCACAAACACAGAGATACTCCATAATTTGTGAAAATGTATATATAATACATGAAAAAGTATATACATACAAAAAAAATACACAATTCCATGCCAACTCAGCTAAACAAAGTTATACTAAAAGTTATGGGCAGAATGACTCCTCAACAATGAATACTTCAAAACGATATTTTATTCTTTCGCTGTTCAGGAGCATTACAAGTCCGTGTCTTGCTTCTTTGCAAAAACATTACTAACATATTCCCGTTTTATTTTCAATTTTATCTATATCATGTTATTTTGTTACTAATTCCAATTTTACGACCCAGAGAGGTTATTATTAGATGTAAATTTGGATATGCCCCAGCATAAGGTTTCAGAATAACGTCACTAACTTAGCTTTCATAATTTTGGAGGAAATAAACTATAATTGCCATTTTTTTTTAATACATGTTTTCGTCATTGAGTTAACATGGAGCTAAACTAGAAAATACATTAAAAATAATTATGTCACATAAAATACATTAAAAGTGGACGAAAGCAATTTAAAAAAACAAATTGTGCCTACTACAGTATGGAATGTATCAAAAGTGTCTAAAAATCGTGTTTAAAAATATAATTATGACTACAATGCATGATTTTTTTTTTTTTTTTTTCAAAACATTCTAGTACGAATATAGTGAAAGATGATTTTAAAACTATCATAGCGAAATCAGTCTATACAGTACATTTTGATTATTCATTCTCATTTAAATTCATCCATATACAACCCTGGACCCGCGGGCTCCTTTCGAACTCTCGCGTGGCCTATGAGGAGATTAGTAAAATAGATTTTTAAACAGATAAATAGATCTGCAGACAAAAAATATATTCAGTCTTCCCTTGGCAAAAAGTTGAATAAAAACGGACTGTTACATATTACTAATTAATTATTTGAAATACGCGACAGCACATAACCTAAGGCAACATGCGACCCCGCACTTAACAGAACACATATGACCTAAAGGGGCCCGCAAAGAGGGTTGCTCACCCTTACAATACAATACAAAGAAATATTAAAATATTTATTTGAATATAATGAGCACATTATTCCAGCAATTTAATGTAATCTACAGTAATGCTTTTTCTAATTAAGCTGGCATGATTGAAACAATTACTTATTATCAAAATATGAAAGATCAATGGAAGGCAGGAATGCAATTGTTAAAATAATTTTAAAGTATTAGTAACAGTTTTTGAAAATTATATCGCTCAAAATATACATCCTGGAACGCAAATGATTTCAGCAACTGACCTTATAATTTGAACGACAAAGAGTTGCAATATGAAGTTAAACATAACAACTTAACCCAAATAAATTTATTACAGTCGATTGATGATGTTAATTAATTGCGCGGCCTACCCGAGTGAAATTAAATAGAGACAATTCTAATGTTTTGGTAAGTATTGAATATTACCTAAAAATATCTAACAGGATTGACCAGTGATTTAATAGGAAGGAGAGATCAGGCTTGTGGTCGATAAAATAAACTAAGATATTCTGCTAAGTTTTTGGCAGACGGACATCTTCAGGGCCCATATTATATATATATAACTTAATTGTGTGAAAATAAAATAATAAAAAACATAATGAAGGAGGTTTGAAAAAAAACAGAGATTGGCTTTCAGTCTCCAAAATATATTTATTTTATTCTTGTTAACAATTTGCCTTTAAAGCATTATCAAAACTATTGTGATATAATTTAAAAAATGTATAACTACTATCTATAGTCTTATATTGTAGTCAATATCCAAATTTTGATCAATCACACACCATGTGACTTTGTAACTCATTAGACTACCATAATGAAACAAAAATGGTTATATTTTTTTTTATTTTATCACAATAGTTTTGATAATGCTCCAATTGCGAAACTTTAACAAAAATAAAATAAATATATTTTGGGGAGACCGAATGTGTGTTTGTTTTTAAACCACCTTCATCAAGTGAACCTGGTCTCAAATCAAGGATATTCTCAACCTCAAAAAAACATAATTTTAACGAAACAAAACCTATATCATAGCAAAATAAACATTTTTAAGACAGTATAACAATATTTATATATGTTAGAATTGTACACTCACTTCATTCTGACTGGAAGTTACTTATCCCTCGGTAAGAGAGGAAAGGGATAAGCAGATACATGGATTTGCTTATTAAACAGGAACTCATTGTTACATTTTTTATAATTGAAATTATAAATGAATGAATCGCAGAATATAATAAGTATTATGTACTCACTCATTGGTCATTAATCAATTATATTTTGTTATGATGTAGGTTTGTTTTTATCAACCACAATCCTCTCTCTCCTCAATTCTACGATAATCGTTACTCACATGCTTAACAATTATTTTTCTCATTCAATGAATATAAGTTAAAATATCTCGGTGGGGACTGTATATGAGCCATATCTATATAAGAGGTGTGAAAAAGATAGCAACAAATCAAAATATGTGAGTAAAAAAATATCACTATAAACGCATAGAATCACGAATCAGAATTAGTCTTATTATAACTATTATTATAATTTTCGGCTAATTATTATAAGTTTCAAACCACGTACCTTGCGGTTCTAGAATTAACAAGACAACCGATCACGCAATTTAATATACATTATTATGTGAGCAGTAGTGATGGGTATTTAGTCATTTTCCCGGCAACGGAAAGATTCCCAGTGATTGTACGAAATTATAATTAATTTTCCACTTTTTTGCTCCAAAATATAATTAAAATACATTTTGAAGGTTCAATGTTTCTATGTGATAGTAATGTTTTTCTTGTCAGGTTTTCATTAAAATAAATGATTTTTGATTTTTCAAAATGAAGTCAAAATACAAGTTTCGCCAAAAAGAAAGACAAATATTTTATTATTTATTAAAATATTCTTAACATTCTACTGAATATTACTAATTTTACATTCATTCTTACACTTTTAATGTAGAATATGCACCTTATTATAATTCCAATATCTTGAGCCTCAATTGGGAACCAAATTACAAAATTTAATACAAAATAAGGCTATATGAATAAGACGGTAAAGTATTTAAAAAGTGATACTCCATAAAACATTCAAGAAATTATTATAATAATAAAAAATATTGGGAAGCATGTACTACAATGTGTAGTTTCCGTACTACACCACGTTGTAGTACAGTATATTAGTACGGCTTGTACTACAATATATGGAATAATAGTATCCAGATGGTTAATATACTACTCAGAACTATGATGAAATAACACACTAAAGCGGGACGATGCAATTTTTTTTATTACAACAGAAAAATTGCCTTTTGCCTCAATCTTGAAAACGGGAGTTTTTAAAGAAAAAATATTTAAGGCTTCATTTTTTTTTTTTTTTTTCATTTTTCTGCCCAAGCAATCTTGCAAGTTCGATGATTACGCATCACGGCCTGGGCGTTGATTCAAATAAACGTTTAGAGACAGAACATGGGCAGATATGCCAGAACTACCGCTTGCTGCTATATTGACAATGAACAGCCAAATCATTGATTGTCTTTGGAGGGAAGCGAAAATGTAATTGATTAATTCTTGCTGGAGAAGTAAATAGCCGGTGATTCACCGTTGATTTTTTTTTGCAACGTCAGGATTACTTTTTTGCGGTGATAAAAGAGTAAGAATAAAACAAAAAGTGAATAAAAAACAAATTAAAATAATAAAAACTATTTTTTTTGTGTATACATTAATTCATGTCCCCTTCCGATTGAGGCCAAACCACAACTTTCTGTTGCTATTAGAAAACTAAATTTGAATATGCATTTTTTTCGTTCCGCCTCATTGATCCATCACGGATATAGTGTATAATACGCTGTACAATAGTGTAATAATGAATATAACATGTGCAGTAGGATGGTATAGTTTATACGAGTGGTTATGGCCTAGAGACGTTTGCCATAAACTGGCCTGGCTGGTTGCCTGCAGGTCGGTAGAACGCCACAATAATCACCTGGCCCAGTTTCGATTTGGCACGACCAATCCCTATTTCTTTTGTACTCCGCCAAACCATTTGGGTGAAATGACCTGAAAAACAAAATGTTTCAAGAATAATAAATTATGTTAATAAAATATATTTTTCTTGGGATTAGTGTCTAGAGGTCTCCATAACACCTAATTTTATTACTGAAATCAGCAGACACCTGATAGTATTTATAAATTGTACAGAAGATAGATGACCCCAATGAAACAAAAGGCGATATGACCTCGTAGTTACAATAACTAACTATCCAACTATATATAATAAAGTTAATTTTAAAACAGATGTACGAAAGTGAATAATTACTATGCAGTTATAATTGAAAATATCAATATATAATTACCTCAATCAATACTATTCAATACAAAAAATAATATGAAGAACATCTATCTATATTAATGATATAAGAAACTAAAATATAGCCCGACCGAGGCCCTTAGTTTATTTTATCTGGGAGGTAAAATAAACTTAAGCACGCCGTCCTTCGGATGGGACGTTAAGCGATGGTCCCGAGCCTGTACGATGTCAGGTACTCGTTAAAGACCCCTACCCTAGATGAATAAAAAATTTAGGGTAGGCAAAATTTAGGACTCCCACAGTAGAGTCGGGCTCATGTCCACCAGAGTGACGAAAGAGCGCTCTGGTAGTAGGCGATATGACCTCGTAGTTAAAGCCCGGGCATGAGTCATAAAACCTAACCTAACTAAAATATTTAACTTATTTTTGAAATATTGTCAGTTCCACAAAAATTGTATACATACTACCAGTTTTGACATTACACTCATGTTTAATTATAAAGTAAGTATTTAAGATTTAAAGTATTTTTAACTGCACCTGATGATGGTGTAATGCCAAAACGGGTAATAAATGCATACACATTTTGTGGAATAGACAATATTTCTGTTTTATTGATGTTTCTTAGTTGTTATACAGAAATTTAAGAAGAACCTAACTGAGTTTATTCTATTTTCTTTAATTTATAAAATCGTAACAGACCCGAAAGTAAAAAAATGGAAATTGGAAATAGAATGTTTTTTAAATTCAGTGGCCGAACAATATTCCATAGCAAACATCTAAAATATAGCTTTTTGGCATAGTTCTTTGGCGTAAAAAACCCATTGTATAACAACAAACTAAGAAAGATAAGAAAAACAAAACATGATGAAGTGTAATGCAGAAACTGGTTGCATGTGTATACACTTTTTAAAGAATAGACAATATTTCAAAAAGACAGGCTCCTCAAAAACCCTAATAACTGCGTGTAGTGAATGTTCCTATCAACAAGAAATTTTGTTTGAGGATTCCTGAGTAAAAGACTTATTGATTTTCAATATTTAAATCTGTACATTGGTAGAGCGAAAACTACGTTTATTAATTTGCGATGAAGATTTCAAAGCTGGAGTTTAACCGACGACTTTTGTGTATTGAAGTGATTGATCGGAAAAATCGGACGTCAGTTTCAAGAGACTTATTGATCATGGAATGGCCCAATTTAGGAGTAAAATACAAAAATTTCCAACCTGCAATTAGCGCCCTGGGCTCGATGCCATACTGGAAGTGCCTGACCCCGGAGTACCAGCTGGCACAGGCGTCTTTAGCAGAGCACACCCCAGGACCCCACATCCCCAGGATGTTCTCCCCGAAGTGGCACCCCAGTCTCGACTCGATCCTGTCCTCCTTGGCACAGTGGAGGGCCCACTCCTGGGCGTGGGTGGACAGCTGAAACATAGAGGAGCAGAGCTCTCATTACTCAAGTAAGGACAGGTTATCACGAAGACAAGAGCGTACTTTACCAATTAATACAGAAATAAGTAAGTAGAGTTGGAAGAGGAAAAACTGTTTTCACTTCACCGTAATAAACAATTGTTGGGGTGAATGTTGAACAGTAGTAGAGGGGGTGAGAGGGAACGTCCTCGTCTCTCAAGTGGACGCATGGAAAAGAGAAATTGCGGTATTCCGAATAGGAACCATTGTCAAGCAGGCATTCGAATGGAACTAGGAAGGCGACAGGAGCACTTGGAGGAAGAGGCGAAGATGACGGGGAAGTCATCAGAGCGAAGGTGGAGAACCGGACCAGATGGCGACACTATGTTGAGGCAAAACAGTGATGGGCATGAAAAAATCGCTTGATAACATGTTTGTTTGTATTTATACTTTTGATTAACTAATGTTTCAAACATAACATTACATCATGACCTGGACATATTCTTAAACGAAGTTATATAACAATACACAATTACACACAAACTTGCACAAGTTCACGACACATCCGAACATACTGATGGAAGCTATGTCGGTCCTGCCATGACCTCCTGCCTGAGGTGGACCCCTGAGGAGGCGGTGACCATCCGCTACATCAAGAGTATCAAGCCATGTTTATTGTTACCCAAAATACAAAATTGAGACATCAAATTTGATCTTACCTCTTTGCTGAGTTGTAAAGGAGGGCTTCCATGCCTTGTCCTGTATTCGTTGTGAATCTTCACCATTTCTTTTTGAAATTCATCATCGTTCTTCAGTTCAAGACGGCTTTTCGGGGGGTGGGTGAATCCTCTGAAAATATATAATTATCTTTATTACAATAAAATACTACAAAACCAAAAATAAAGAAAAACTGCATGCTTATTACAAGTACCGTAACTTAACATTAGTGAATGTTGAAAATAAATAAAAATATTTCCGCTACCCCAGTTATTCTAGCAGAGGATCTACATTACTCATGATTCTATTTTTGCTGTTCGTTTAATTTATATGAAAGCATTCATTCCAAAATTCAAAAAATTGATTTAAATCAATATTTCTTGAATGGAATATAAATAATGGAAGAAGTTATGTAGTTTCCGTGTCTAAGCTAAGGAAGCCGAAAGAATAGTAAGTAAGCATATCACAAAACAGCTGAAGTTGGCTGTTTTCCAGGTAACTTTATGATCATATGCAAACCCCATTTCAGTCGGCAATAGGATATAACGGTGTATCTTTCAAATGTAGGTATATACTTATTGAAAGTTAACCTCCAAGACTTCACTACTCTTCCTCGATATTCTGTGGGGAATTCCAGTTAATTTAAAAATGTATATGATATGAGTTTTACTTCCTTAGCTATAAGAAGCACAAAGGAAGTTAAGTAATCGGTCAAAAATTCGATGCCGAGTTTTCAACAAAATTTCTTATTTTCCGAGCTCCTGATTACAGAAATTAAGAAAAAAATCTATCTGTGTATGTGCGTCTGTGAACATGATAACTCCCGATAGAATGACTGTATCGACATGAAATTTTATACGTACATCGAGAATTCTCAAAGGACGACACCTTTTGATTTTCAGTCAAATCGGCCAAAGGGAGGGGGGATCAGAGGTGAAGCTCAACTCAAGTACCTTATACTACGTGGTATCCGTGCTTGCCTTCTGAGCTCAAGGTCGTGGGTTCGAAACCCGACCGAGGTCCTTAGTTTATTTTATCTGGGAGGTAAAATAAACTTAAGCACGCGGTCCTTCGGATGGGACGTTAAGTAATGGTCCCGAGCCTGTACGATGTCAGGTACTCGTTAAAGACCCTTACCCTAGGTGAATAAAAAATTTAGGACTCGGGTAGAGTCGGGCTCATGTCAGTGACGAAAGAGCGCTCTGGTAGTAGGCGATATGACCTCGTAGTTGAAGCCCGGGCATGAGTCATAATAACTAACTAACCTTAATACTACGTAAATCAAATACTAATTGTTAGCCTTTAACGGTCGATTGGCTTTGGAGAGCGAAAACGTGTTGATTAATTCGTGTTTCATTAATGTGTGTTGATTAATTCGTGTTTCACCGACATTTTTAGTTTTATTTCAGTTTACGGCCAATCTAACTAGATATAGTATTTGAAAAGGATTAATTTCAGAAACTACAAATAAGTAGGTACAGGTGTTATTTTTTTTCCAAAATCCTTCAAAAATAGACGCGCCCTATCATTCATTATCTAATGCTACGAGTCAATTGGTGTCAATGACTACTAACACCCTCCTTCATTAACCATTCATCTAATTATGCCAAAATATAAGTAGTTTGTGTTAAGTAGGTACGTGACTAACTGACAAATAACAACGTTTATGGGAACAAAATAAACAACACAAACACAATAGCACATGAAAACATGCCTAGAAAATTGAGGTTGTCTCATTTATGAGAAATTTCTGATTTGTTTCTAGTAGAAAAAAATGAGTTGAAATTAAAGAAGTCTGTTGTCTTTTCTTTATCCACCAGGAATCGAAAGGGTGGCTAAAACTAAGGCAAAAAATTGGTTCTTCTTCACTGCCAAAAACTCCTTACCGGATGGACTGGTGTGGACATCTAAGGACCTAAGCATTCAATTTTCTTATCCCTTCTCCAGTAGCTCTACGTTTTTTTTTTTCTCATAAAATTCTTCTTTTTTTTTCAAAGTTTAATATTGAGTGTTCTTAAAAAAATAATCAGCACACCTTTTCGATTTGTCACAGACTCTAACTGCAGAGGAAGCATCTGTACTAACTTACAATTTGTGGTATTTTTAAGATAGTTATGGGTAAAAATACAATAAATAAATAGACAGAAAAAATAAATGGCATGGTTTGATAGAAAGTAGGCGCCTTCAAAATATATATATTTCTGTTAGAATAAATACAATTGTTTTCAGGGTTACAATAAGTACAGCCTGTTAAGAAAAATTAGTCCTTGAGGTCCGATGGGCGGTAGTGGAGAGGGTGTTCCAAAAACATCAGCTACTTCACATAATACAGAAAAATACACTAGCATTTCTTGATCATTTGTCCAATATGTTCATGGTTCTGTCGTGAAAATAAAAAAAACTCAGTATTAGACCAACGTTTCGAAAACTATTTATTTCCTTCTTCAGGGTCTTATAGTGACGCGATGATGTGTGTAATGAAGGTGGTGTGTTTGTGTCCCTTAGTGAACTATCAGACAAAAACACATATCACCTTTACCACACAAGTCACTATAAAGCCCTGAAAAAGGAAATGAATACTTTGGCTAAATACTGAGTGTTTTTATTTACATGACAGAACCCCGATTTCACATTGTAAAGATACTGTCGACTCGGTTAATCATTATGGCTTCACTGGGCTACCTCAAGGACGAACTTCACCTAACAAACTTTACTTACAATATGTACAAAATATAGTTAAACAATTCAAAACAAGGATCAGACACAATGTTCATGCAAGGGAGGAACGGAAGAAACCTACCCCAGAGGAGGAACATTGTCAGCAAAGGCTCCTATAAAGTTGCCAGGCGGGTTGTAGTTACAGACCACGTAGACTTGCCCAGACTTGCTGGTGGCCATACCCACACCCAGCTCCTCGCTCTCCGTCCACACCACCTGTGTGAAGTGACCTGACCAAAACAACATCATGAAAAAACATAAATAACATAGAAAATATTAACAATAATTAATAACAACTATATGACAAACACAGACAGGATGTAACCAAACTTCGTGAATGTATTCTAGAGACCAAAGTTAAAGAAAAAAAAAAACGGTCAAGTGCAAACTATACTTGCACAATTAGTGTTCCGTGCCATCAGCCCCCCAGTTATAACGAAATAAACAATTAAATTGTTTATAACAATTGAAGAGCACGGGGAAAGAACCAGGTTTGTCACTTTTTTCTCGAATGTGAGATATCGCCACTACAGTATAGAATATTAAACATATTTCACGATTCACCATCGTTACGGGCTTCAAAACGACGGTTTGTCACTACGAAAACGGAAGCTGAAAATATGACGTGCGGGGAATTGATAGATACGGACTTTCAAACATTAAATTTCAGTTTTCTCAATTTCAACATCTGGTGACAAACCAGGTTCTTTGCCCGTGCTCTTCAATTGATCGCGCTAAAATTTTTAATTCCTGATAATTTTGGCTCAATCTACAACTAATTCTCAATGTTCAAGATTTTTTTCAGATTTTTCTGAGCGATCCTTTTGGTGTAAGGGTGGGGGGGCAAGCAATAAATTATTTTTAAGGCGTTTTCCTTAAACATTTTTAAAAAATGTATAAAAAAAATACATCATGTATATTGTTGAATCCGTGCTTCAATAAGCTTTCATTTGACACCCTACACGATTTTTTTTTTTCCTAAAATTAACTCCCAGAATTAAAATTCAACTTATTATACTTTACGTCTATAATTGGACCAACACACTCTATCTCTGTGCTACATTTAAAATTTTTACGTCGAACAGCTTCAGAGAAAATCGCCTGTAACAGACGGACGGACGGACACCGAAGTGATTCCATAAGTGTTCCGTTTTGCTAATTTTGGCACGGAACACTAAAAACTTACTACAAACATGCTTTCTTTACCAGTTTTGAGAGAGGTGGGTTCCTTGTGGAAGACATGGCTGGAGATCTCCGAGTACCAGTGTTCGACAGGCTCTGAGCCGGAGATGCGAGCCGCACTGGAGCCAGACGACCAGATCAGGAACAGGTTTTCTCCGAACTCACTCTCCGACCTGTGGAGCATCTCGCCCCGGGCTGCCAGGTGCCGGGCCCACTCCTCACTGTACCTGCACAACTGCAATCGGAACAGCTTAGTGGATATATGGCACTAGGTGCTAGGTGTTAGGACGACTCGACATCACATTACTGTATACGAACTTGGAGTGAGTGGGGATGAGCAATAGAAGTAGATTTAATAAAATCCATAGATTTGTTCGTCTGTCTATGAATTGATCAATACACAGCTCCCTGCCCAAAATTCCCTTCCTTTTCATTAACCATATAAGCCCTGAGTTAACTTCTCAATTTTTCAGATTTTTAGTTAGTTATTGTGACTTATACCCGGGCTTAAACTACGAGATTATATCACCTACTACCAGAGCGCTCTTTCATCACTCTGGTGGAAATGAGCCTGACTACTATTGGAGTCCTAAATTTGACAACCCAGGTTTATTCACCAAGAGCAGGGGAATGACGAGTACCTGACTAGCAGCTCAGACCATCGCTTAAAGTCCCATCCGAAGGCCGACATGCTCAGGGTTTTATCACCTCCCAGATAAAAAACCTAAAGGCCTCGGCCGAGTTTCGAACCACGCTACCTCTGAGCCTCCGGCGCTCTTTCGACTTTACTCAAAATTTAAATACTTCTTTATCAAATGATGAGAATGCGAAAATCTTATCGAGATACCATTATAGTTTCGATGATATAACGTTCGACTTCATTTTTATTTTCGCCATTAATCGTTTACAATAGATATCTTTACAACTTCGTTTAAAATTAATTAAGCTCGAAGGGGGTAAGAACTTGGAGGACCTTCATGCCACACAATAATCATAATTAGAGAAGAACTGAACTTAATTAAATTAAGAAAGTGTCATTTAAAAAACAATGTAGCCATTATTATCCATATATTTGTCTACTCACTTCTCCAGTTTCACTTATATAATTTTCAAGTACGAATATGTATTTATTTATATATAATATACAGTGTGTCATTCCCCCTAGTAACATGAATTTTAATAGTATTCTATTGAGTTTCTTACCTTCTTGCTAAGTCTGAGAGGTGGTGACTTGTGAAGAGCCCGCTTTTCGTTGTGGGCTTCAAGACACTCCTGAGAGAACTCATCCTGAGTCACGAAACTTACTGAAGAATCTTTCTTCTTTTTGACTAGTTCTGGCTTCTTCTTTTCGCCATTTATCTGGAACAATTAAAACAATGATGAAAATAATATACAGAAAGAATGAGAAGAAACTTCACTCGTACTATGGTATATATGTACACTGTGTGTGTACTATGGTATATACGTACTATATATATATATATATATATATATATTGAGGGGATAATGACAAATTCACAAAAAGATTTGATCAAAGAAGTAAGACAGCCTTTCCTCCACCATATTCGTAGAAATACAGTGTCAAAGAGGGTAAATTTCAATAATTACTTACATATCTGACCAGAAATTTCTTTGCAACGGCAAACAAAGATAACCTTTTCGAACGTCATGTGACTTAAGGCGTCACTTATTGGTTCACTGAATAAGCGGCAATTTGTACTTAGTTTGAATTCAACTAGTAAAAGAACAATATATTGTATTATATTAGACATATTCTGTTTTTTTCATTATTCCAAGTCATTTTAACAAGAACAAGTGTTCTCAAGCTTATTAACAATTTATTATAATTACAATAAAAAAATACTTATTAAACAGTAATTTTAAAATATGTAAAAGATAAAAATGTTAATTATATTAATCATTTCTTAAAAAATCAGAAGTAAAAATATTGTGACCTCTGAAAATGCGATAAGACAAATGATTGTTTCTTAATTTTTTGAGAAAGAAACTTAAATTTATAAACTTTAAAACAATTTGATTATTAAATTGAATATCATTAAAATTAACTTTATAACAAAATCCCGGCGGGAAAATAAATTCCTGGTTATATAAATACTTGTTGGCTGAAAAAGTGTGTAAATAAAATTATAAAATGAAGAATATTATAAATTAAATTTCTTATATTTCGTTTCCTTAATGTCCTATTCTGCGATTGCCCCCTCTGGATCCGCGCTGTTAATTTAATGTGATACTACTCAACATTATCTTAGTAGTCATTTTTATAAAGATCTAAAAATTATATTTAATTCGTTATAAATAAAAAAAAGCACAAGTTTAAAGAAAAAAAAAACATATTCAGACAACTTTTTTGTGGATCAGCTGATCCATTCGCGCCAAGATAAAATGTTCATGGCGCGTAATAGTATTTATTCATATCTGTCAAATAATACATTAGAATTTTTTTTTTGTTAAATAGGAATAAATTAACACACTATTCAAGTTTTTCACTTGTTGGTTTGTCCGATGGATTAAACGTTAAAAAGTGGAACGTAACGTTGACTTTTCAACAGTTGAGTTATTTTTTAATAATTAAAACAATGAAATATATTGCTTGATACGTACACAAGAGCAAAAGAAACACATAACAGTTGCAACTCACCTGACCAACTGAAGCGATAGACTCTGTCGACTTCCCCTTCCCACTGTCAACTGCAACGATAAGATATCAATAGCAATAAGTTATTATCGCGCATATTAATAAATGAATGAATATTAATAAGTCATGGGGGACATATGGAGAAATATAGTTTAGTAGGTAATGTCATATCCGAGTGCTGACAGAATGTCAAACGAAATGCAAGAGGTTTGTCATACGTGAACTGTTTGATAAAGTGCATAATACGCATTGAAGCAAGGTTAATTTAATATCGCGGTCATTAAATATATGCTGCGAAGAAAACAAAACTCACTGCTCATTCAGTAGCAACAATGCAACGTAATTTTGAGAACAAATATAATAAAAACAACTGATTATTGATTATAAAATTGAAAATAATTAAAAAATTCATTATAACTACCTTTATAACCAAATCCCGGGGGCCATGGTGGCCGTGCGGGCTAGAGCGTAGGGCTTTGGTCGCATGGTCTCACCATGGTTTGCGGGTTCGAATCCCGTCCGGGAGTGAGTTTTATTTCGTAGATAGAACTCCCTCCCGGGGCCATGGATATCTTAAATAATTATAAATAACACATTGACATGGCTAATATGCACCGTACATAAAGGCAAAAAAAAAAAAAAAAAAAAAAAAAAAAAAAAAAAATCCCAGTCGTCTAAACTATAGTGTTGTAGTTCCATAAAAACATATATAATCAGTAACAAAAATTTTCGGACAATTTATAATTTTGTTTTTCTTTTGCAGTTACACATAGTTATATGGCAAAATATTTAATTCAAGCAAAGTTTTAAATTTCGAGATCATCAATCATTTCAAAACGCCGTAAAACAATTAATTAAACATTTACAGCTAATAGGAAATTTTGCATTAATAATTGAAGACAAGAAATTCACGTAACAAAATTTTCTGGACACCTGTTGTTTGTTTTGTAAACAAATGCGACTCTGATCATGATCTTTAATCCCTTCTCAACCAACCGCTAATACCGAACAAATGAAATGTGTTTATATCCTTCTATTACTGCATTCAGTAGTTATTTGTATTTCCTGCTGTCAAGATGGGTCGAACATCTTTTGAAGTTCAACAGATAATAATTTTTAATTATGAAAAAGGATTAAGTGTCCGCAAAATCGGTGGTTTGGTAGGCCGAAGTAAAAGCACCGTAGCCGATGTAATTCGAAGGTATAAGCACGAGGATCGGATAGATTTGAAATCTTCCTCTGGCCGTCCAAGAGTATTAAACGACCGAGAAAGGTGTAGCGTTGTCCGGAAAATTAAAAACAAGCCCTCGAGGAGTGCACCTCAGATCGTCGCCGAGGTATACAGAGAAACGGGAAAGAAAGTTCACCCACAAAATGTTCGAAGAATTCTAAAAGAAGCAGGATATAATGGGAGAGTACCAAAAACCGTTTGTGAGTGAAAAAAATATAAAAAAAAGATTGAGCTTCGCAAAAGAGTTCCAGAATCATTCAGAAATTTTTTGGAGTAATGTCATTCATCTGCGAGGTAAAATAAACTTAAGCACTCCGTCCTTCGAATGGGATGTTAAGCGATGGTCATGAGCCTGTACGATGTCAGGTCAAAGCGTTTGAGCTCTCACTGAGAAACACACGCATGCAATTGATCTCTGATGTTCACACGATTACAAAATTTTTAGTACATATTATTATGTATACATATATTATATGTATAGGGAAGTAAACAAAAGTAAAGTAATAGTATATGTATACATATATTACATGGAAGTAAACGGACATGATCTGGAAACATTTATTTGTCGAAATATCGGAGAAAAAACGTTTAAATTAGAAAAATTGGGTACTTAGTTTCTTTAGAGGGAAGGTGGAGGAGATAGAGTAGGGGGAAGGGACGGTTTCTGCCGAGGGTCAGCGCTGCTGTCGCTCTCTTCCAACGTCATATCACAAAAATCTAGTTTTCTGACATTACATGACCTGAGATTTCTTTTTATGTTGTGAAGAGTTACAAGATACAAGAATATTTTATTATTGCGGTTTGTTCTATTGCAAGCAAATACTTTTGAATGTAAGTTTAATATATTTAGTCCCGACAGTCGCGACAAAATTTGGAGAAGGGGTAATGAGGAGCTGAATCCAAAAAATTTAAAACCAATAGTAAAACATGGGGGTGGCTCAGTGATGGTGTGGGGGTGTATGGCGTCTAGTGGAATTGGTGAACTGGTTTTCATTGAAACCACCATGACTGGAAAAGTTTATGCCGAATTACTAAGGAGCAATTTGAAAAAGAGTGCTGAAAAACTTGGGATTTTACGGACTTTTCATTTTTACCAAGACAACGATCCGAAACACACCTGTGAATTGGTACGTACTTGGCTTTTGTATAACTGCCCTAAAGTTATGAAACCCCCCCCAATCGCCCAATCTCAACCCAATTGAACATGTATGGGGTGAGCTCGACAGGAAAATTCGATTAACACCCATTGCTTCAAAAAACGAATTGAAACAAAAGTTATTAGAAGAGTGGGGTAAAATATCTCCAAATTTCACCAAAAAATTAGTTTCATCATCAATGCCGAATCGAATGAAAGATGTTATTACACAAAAAGGGTACCCAACCAAATATTAATTAACATTATGGTTTTTGAATTTGTGAAATTGTAAAAAAAACATTGAATTTATTTATAGTTGTTTACATTTTTGTCCGAAAATTTTTGTTACCTACATTACTTGTTATAAAATTTATTAAATTAAAATATTTATTTGTTCTAATCAAAGCTGTTTTTCCTTTATCCTAACCCACTTTTGAATTCTTATTCTTGATTGAAAAATGGCTTTAATTATTTTTTTAAATTATTTTTTTATTACTTTTGCATTTAATTATTATAATTTTTTATTGAAAAATCAAACCGTCCGAACATTTTTGTTACTGGCTGTACGTATAGTGAACTGGTTAAGCCTTACGCCATCGTCAGCACAAAAATCAAAAGTCACATTTAAGTTTACTAGATTGGCATACTTATACAATTTTGAAACTCCCCTCCTCTTCGTTCAAGGTTATTCAAACAACTTCTATTTTTCCGAAAGTTTAGTGCAAGAAAAAATGGAGATTGTTTGAAAGACCAAACTCAATTCAATTTCTCACCCCTGTAAATGTCCTTAGGTTAATCAATGAGTGTTATTATTAATACGTGGAATTAGACAGTATAAAAATGAAACAAGTTCAAAGTTTTTATTAGTTTTCCTCAATATCGATCGTAAAAATGTATTCGGATACAAATATAATGGATAAACTCTCTTCAACTTAATTGGGACTATCTTATTACATTTACGATTCAAATTTGACAAATCAGCATATATATTTATTTCTGGAAAAGAAATACAGCAGCGGAGTAGTGAAAATTTAGAAAATTCCTACGATAAAAAAGAACAACATTGAATCAACATTTTACCAAACAGAAAAACAGGTGTGTATTCATCTGATGACTCACTGATATCAGAAACAAGATTAGATGAAGGTTGCAATGTATAATATGTTATCAGTTCGAATGTGTATGGTTGGGATGCTGATTGAACTGAATTATGCGATCCCAGATGGTTATAACTGTCTGCTTCGCTCTTATGTAAACTTTTTTTAAGTTAGACATGGCAGGCAGTGTTCACTCTGGCATTCATCCCATAAGAGTTGGTGTCCCACAGGACAGCACCCTAGGTTCGCTTCTGTATATGCTGGCATCCCTACATCGCCTATAACGATGTTAACCACCTGACAGAGCAATTCTAGATAATAATCATTTCGCAGGAGATGCATCTCTGCAGGAGCTATTATACCTTCTTGAGGGATGGCTATATCTGCAGTAGGTAAAATAAATTAAATCAAAGCTATCCATTACGTTCGCCTTGAGGCGTGGTGACTGTAATAATGTCGCTCTGAAACATGACAAAAACGAACGGTTTTCGAACTAACAGAACAATTCAAGCTATTGAAAATAAAATCTAACGAACTATTACTCAATGACCCCACTATGTTTCCAACTTATTACATCATGACCCAAACATACCATTCTTACACGAAGTAACACATAAATCTGCACAACAAGATCACAACACAACTAGGCATACTAGTGGAAGCATGTTGGTAAGGTTCATTCATTGTTGAGCAACCTTCCTCGATGATTGACTCGTCGTTGGCTGCGTGACCTCCTGCCTGAAGAGAACCCCTGTGGAGGCGGTTGTACTGATCAGCCACTTTATCGTTTTGTCATAATCTGTTTTGAACATTTATTCTTGATGTGTATCTAGCGAAATGTAAAAATGTCTAATAAATTGTGAAAAAAAAAAGAAAGAAAAAAAAGAAGATTAAATGAATCAGTTAAAAACAAACAAAGAAACAATACTAGTCATGTTTTATTTTTTTCAATAAAGTCAATGTGAAGGGTTTCACAGAAGTGCCCCTCCCCCACATCCATCTTGACATGAGTTCAAATTCTATCAGCGCTTCAATGGAATTCTAAAAATTACCTGTCGTTCGAAGCCAATACTTTATATTACAACTTCCATGAGTTATTTCATTAAATCTTATACAGAGTCTCACATTATGATGGAAATATTCTCACTTAAATTCCAGAATAGCTTTCCAAAGATCTATTGCAAATCTGACATTTAGTAATATGCATAATAGTATATTATATTCCTAGCTCTATTAATTATTGGAATAATGGGAAATGTTTGAACAGCCAAACACACTTGAAATTACCAACTCTGTTAATACCGCCATCAATCCATTAGTGTTTTATTCATTAATTAGTTTGAAATAAATTTTTCAATTTATATAGGTTCTTATAATACACTCTATTCTTCTGTATTCGTTTCACATTTATTATTATTATTTAATTATTTGATTATACACTGGAGGAGGAGAGTCACATAGCCTCAGGTAATTTCAGAATTGTATAAATATGCCAAGTTAGTGTAAACAGTTAGTGTATATATGGTGGTTGATTTTCATTTTATTTGTTCCATTAGTTTCTCCACTGTATCGATAGGGATCGCAAAAATGTATTCGAATATAATCTATATATGAGCTTGTAAAGTGATCCAAAATGGCGATACGTCTGCTTGTATTTTTTTTCGTTAGTACCTTCAAAACAGATATCAGTATTAGATTAAGCTGTTACAAGCAAAATATTCCTTATCTGTATGATGTACTTCATGTTGCAAAAAACATAGTTAACAAGCTCAGAACTGAAGAATGATCAATTTCTATTCGACTGAAGGGTATAGAGATCTTGTCGCCATTTTGGATCAGTTGTGGATCGCTCCTTCAAGTACAGATGTCCCTAAGTACCTGTGCCATCAAGAGAGAGCAGAGAGATCTTCTTGAATATTTCGCTGTTGAAGTCTCGTTTTTCTGATGTTATCTTTCTCTCTATTTTGTTTCCTCTAAACGTTTGCACTGTCTCTTTAGTTAATGTTTCGAATTTCTTCTCCGTCTGAAACAAAACAAAGAATATACAATATAATAGCAAACAGATGATCTCATAGCAACAAACTTGAAAAGTAATGGGATGACCATTGCTCATACGGTTTGAGAATGGAGGGAATGAAAGGAACAATGTGGGTCGAACTAGTAAATTATCAGGCTCGAACATGCAACCTAGCACAATGGCAAACAATGGGCTCATGCTATTTCGTCAATTGCTAACGCGAAAACTGTACTATAGTAAGGCATCAAAAACCTTAAGTTCAACAAATTCAAATGAAAGTAAATTGTGGAATACACGCGGAATACAATAAAGAGAAAATTTTGACTTTACGCCACTAGGAATTGTAGGGCTCATGTCCAGGCAGATATGAGGTCATATCGCATACTACCAGAGCGCTCTTTTGTCACTCTGGTGGACAAGAGTCTACATTTTGCATAACCAGGTTGTTTCCTAGGGTAGAGGGTCTTTAACGAGTACAGGCATCACTCAACACGCCCCATCCGAAGGACGGCGTGTTCAAGGTTTTCATGCCTTCCAGATAAAAATAACTGTTCGAACCAGCCATCTTCAGCTCAGTAGTATCTATCGAGCTGCCAACGCTCTCTAGAAGTTAAGTGCCAAAGTCAAATTTTAAATAGATAGGTATCTTTGTAAGATACTCACATAGGATAATATCGATTAGGGTAAGAAAAATGTATAGCCAAACAGGGCATTATGTTCTGGTTCAAACACCCTTTGGCAAATCTCAACATCTTCATTTATGGAGGGCAGGGAAGCGGAAGATCTCCCTTGAATAATTCTAATATTGAAATCTAACAACTTTTTTTCTCTTTCAGTTGTCCATCCCGATTGGAACCTATCCAGAAGTAACAAACCAGGGTAATAATTGCACAAGAACATGGTTCTGTATTCAAGGCATAGCAGAAAAAATTAACATACTTTTTGTGACCTTAGTACAAGTAAAAACGGACTTCGGCTTATCGGGTCTACAATAAGAAGATGCAAGGTATTGCAAGATCAGTAATGCAAACTTCAACGTAATTGACATCTTGAGAAAATTAATTCAGCAAAAATGAGTCCGCAATTACATCAATGTCTGGTTTATATCCACTTGAAGTTATAATTATACAAATAATTTATAGTTCCATATCTAAAATCATAAATACCATGAGTGCTTATAATTCCAAGTGATAGTATCTAACTTGAAGAAACGGCAGTCTTACAAAATAAACAAATTCACTATTTAATTTTTTTTTTTTTTTTTTCAAATACCAAATTTCGATGCACCTAGCCTGTTTGAAGAACTGGAGAACCGACAGCTCAAGAAATGCCCTAAAACTGGAATCCGAAGCCGAGGGTTCGGAAGAGCGTCATTTCTGAGAGTGGTGGGTGTACATCGCCTGGGCCAGGGGAGAGGATTGGAGAATTGTTGGAGTGCAGAAAGTGTGCATGCACCGCAGCAGTTTGAGGAGAACGAAGAGGAACAAGAAACATTGTGTTGAGAAGAGTTAGCTAGTTGGAACACCACTCCAGCACATAACTACAAATTTGTCGACCCATCCTGGGAAGTATCTATTTAAAATTACTCCAATCTATCCTAGGATCCTCTTAACAAGTGGACATCCAGTTTGTCTTAAGATATATCAATTACCTGTCCAACAGCGAAAGTGCGTTGCTCCTTCTTGCGGATCATGACGACCCGACTGTTGCCTCCTGGAGTGAACTCGTGAGCATGGACCGAGGGTCTGTACCGTGTCAGCTCCATGTTGACTCTCTTTATATGTGCCACCCCACTCCACTCTGCCGCCTCTTATCACCGCCTTTCCTGCAACCTGTCAAAGATACAAAAAAAAAAGGAAAAATAAGTGAAACAGAAAAATATAGTTATACAGAAGTATAATGGAAAATATATGTGATGTGACCATAACAAGACTCTCGAATACCAACTACTATCGTACAGGTCACACTCTCCTTCCCCCCTTCCAAATTCATAGCATACTGGCGTATAAAGGAATTCACTCTCATAATTGCTCTGTACAATGAAGAAAGCCGCTGACGCCAAGACATTACTTTCATACGCCAAGTAATGCCAGTATGAAATAATTTTGGGAGGGGGAAGGAGAGTGATCTGTACAAATGACTTTGGTAGTCCTGAAAAGAAAGTCCTGTTATTATGGCTATATCACGTAAATTTCTTAATTATTTATAATATTAAAAAAAAAATAATAAAAAAAAATAGTAATTAAAGCATAAGTATTTTATAATTCACTGCTATGCGTTACAATTTAAAAATAATTTGTACGAAAATTTATTGTAGATTCCTTGGGGCACTATTACTCTGTTCACATTGGTCCTATCTCAAATCAAAGGGCATATCAAATTTCAAGTATATTGCTAAAATAGTTTCTAAGTTGGAAGCTCACAATGTTCCAATCACATACACTAACAGACATCATCGCGAAAATGGATGAAACGTGTTCAGGGGAACTTGAAACGTAAAAATCTGTTTAAAATACTATCCTGGATTTTCACACGATTACAATACTTGCTTATTCTAAGAGTTTAGGAAAGAAAAAAAGGAAGGAACTTTACTTATATTATATTAAATAAGATCTTTGATATTTTGTGTAAGGAGAGTTTCTTTTAAAAATCAATAATTTTTCTATTTTTTTTCTTATAGGTCTCTTCTCCCAATTTAATGATATTTCATTCTTTATTTCTTCATCATAAATTTACATCAAACAGTTTCGGGCCTTGCCCATTATCAATGACTTCTCATTTATTCATCATGAAAGCAATTAATTATTGACTTCCATAAAAAAATGTTCAAGTATAATTCCATACATTATTAATATGAGAATTTATTCGTGCAACTTTTTCTTTTTTATGTGCTTTATGGGTTCCTCCATCTTCGACTAGTTTGAAATTTTTTTTGGAAATTTAGAAGAAATAAAACGAGAGCATTTAATACATAAAAAGGACAATAACTCATCTACGTAGCTACGTGTAGGCCTATTGAGAAATAACTCCAAATCCCCTGGTGTCCCCTATCTTCCACCCCGTATGGTAAAAAAGACCCTTCTGCAGAAAAGTAATGTATATCCTATATTGAAGAAGGGTTACCAAAATTTCCACTTTTGGAAACTTGTTTTATTTGATTTATTTTCAACGCCTCAGACCTGTCTCATCAAAAACTAAGTTCTAGACATTTAATGATGTTGAAAGTTCTAACATTCTAAATAGGAAGACATCAAAAGAGACCTGTTAGTTTATTTAACTTAGATCACATGTGTGTGTCACCAATGTAAATTTTCTGCCAACTATATTACAAATTCTGAACCCAGACTAGTATCAGTACCTCCATTTTAACAATTCTCCATATTTATAATATAATTAATTTTTCTTATTATTATTTGTATTTATCAGTAATTTTAATTTTGCAATTTTTAATTACTTACAAAACCTGACCGTCCATAATTATTCATTTGTATTATTATACAAATTATTTCCTACAAATTTCAATTATTTTCTGTAATTATAATTATTTCTTAAAAAATATAATTATAGTATGTTTTACTACTTTTTTTATTATTATTTCTGTGGTGTTGGAGTAAAGGGGTATATGTCAGTTTTTCTGTTTTCAGTTTTCAGAGAACTCCCTCCCATGTTTCTCAGTTGTCCCCCTTTTCACTTCCTTTTTTTTCAATGATGTCATAAGATTCTGACTTATTTCTCTTTACCCCAACATAGAGATCACCTATCTAAAGCAAGTTATGACTTGCTTTAGATAGGTGTTACCCATTTTCACAAAAAATTGACATATACCCCTTTACCCAAACAGCACAGATTTATTTCAAATTTACATAAATATATACATATATATATACCATTAAATTTGTCTTACCCACTGCTTTCTTATTGTATTAAATTTATAAATAAATGTTACATAGAAATAAAGCTTTTTTTTCTGTCCAGTTTTATTGTATTATTACTATTTCTTGTTATTTAGTTCTTGTGAGTCATGCCCGGGCTTTAACTATCATTTCGCCTACTACCCGACCGCCGTCTCTGAGCTACCGGCGCCCTTGTTGTTTGTTCAAGCTTAATTATTATTATAATTCCACAGAGATAATGTAAAATCTGTATGCATTTATCTTATTCGTTTGTAAACTTATTTGAATAAGTATACTTAACAAATTGTAAATTAGGCTTAATTCCATCAATAACAATTATTATTATTAAACTATGGAAACAAACATGCATTTTTCCTTACCATAAAAATTGAGTTTGAATTAAATAATCTTATGACTTCATCTTATAAAAGGCATGCGACTGTACACAAATGAGTAAATGGTTGACATCATCATGAACAATTCAGTCTAATGTCACTCGTTTTATTATTGTGTCGATAAACGTTTTATTGGCCTCCTATCACTAGATTTGTTACATTTAGCTCTTCACGGGGCAAGAATTAACAACAATCTTAAATAATAAAAGTAAGAAAAACCTTCACTATTTTATCACATTAATACAGATAACTGTCAGTTAGCTAGTTGTACGTACTACAATCTTGAAACAAATTCAGAAAAAAAATATCTAATGTGAATGGTTTCCAAAAATAACTTGCATAATTTAAAAAGTGGAAAATGTAAACAATACCACTCAAACAGTCTTTATAGGTTAGGTTAGGTTTTATGACTCATGCCCGGGCTTTAACTACGAGGTCATATCGCCTACTACCAGAGCGCTCTATCGTCACTCTGGTGGACATGAGCCCGACTCTACTGTGGGAGTCCTAAATTTTGCCTACCCTAAATTTTTATTCATCTAGGGCAGGGGTCTTTAACGAGTACCTGACATCGTACAGGCTCGGGACCATCGCTTAACGTCCCATCCGAAGGACGGCGTGCTTAAGTTTATTTTACCTCCCAGATAAAATAAACTAAGGGCCTCGGTCGGGCTACGAACCCACAACCTTGAGCTCAGAAGTCAAGCACGCATACCACTGAGCTACCGGCGCCCTCAACAGTCTTTATATAACTAATAATAATCATTCTAGTTCAGATGAAACAACGTACATTGCTAAGTCAAGTTAATTTACAAACAAATACTAGAAAACTTTTTCAAATAAACAATAAAGGCAACTATTACACATATTAACATTTTAACTTAGTAATTGGTCTCTGTATATTCACAATTTATAAAACTGTTGACTGCTTGACTCAGACTAATCAGAGTAACTCCGGTTGACATATATGTAGGATTTCTAAATCCCAGAACATTTTATGAATTATGGGTGATCAAATTTTAAAAAGTTCTGAAACTAATCAGTAGATTTATAATACATAGATAGTACCATGTGTCATAAATGGTCAGTCTGAACAGAATTTCCAATATGCCGACACAGAAATAAAATGTGGATTTTTGATAATGATGAGAACTGTTAATATTTTTGAAGAAAAAAAAAATTAATAACTTGTCTGACGCATTTGTGTATATTTACTAGGTATATATGATAAGGTAACACGTCGACGAAGTATAAACGCCGCTACAGCTAGAGCCAGTCAAGGGATCACTCCATGGGGAAATTCACTTGTCTCCTCCACAACTACGCTTGGGTGCGCACTGACTTTGCTGCGCATGATGTATATTTTTATTTTACATGTACATATCTACATATATAAAATCTGTATTTCTTATGTTCTGCAATTATGTTCGTCGAGTCACTGAGAAAGTTTAGAACATAGTTTTATCCCACCCACGCACCCACCCCCGCATTTCGTGCATTTGATTATGGAACAAATATCTAAAAATGTTTAAGACTTCTTTCTACCCTACTCTTGCCTTACCCCCGTACCCAACCCCGCATTTTTCGCATTCTCTCATGGAACTAAAATTATTACACGAATTGGCGTAAATTGTTTTGCATTGAATTCTATAGAGCACAAAAAGTGTGTGAGACCTCGTTTTAACTTAACCTTACCATGTGAATATCAAGAAATTCGTGTATGTATCACGTGTAAAAAAAACATTTACATTTTTTTTTGGGTTTGGAAAAAAAATGTCGTTTCAGACAGTATTAAAATTTTTTTTTCGTATTGCTTGTTTTTGAAAATTTACATTCTAGTTGGTGTGTCTGCCGTTGAAGGACTATAAACCTTATTCCCGATGAATAATTGAAAATTACAACAGCATGAATGTACTGTTGGAGAACTGAATAGAATTCGAATGAGAGATATTAGGAGAAAAGTCAAAGTTCCCCGGGCAACGCCGGGTATTACGATTAGTATATATGTAGGTAATATATTTGAAAAGCCGCAAACGAATTCGTTATGGGTTCGTTTAGCTCATTAACTAATGGTCGAATTGTCATGGAATTTCACATGTAGTATTCTTAAAGGCCAAATTGAAAAATAGGGTGTGTGACTTCACAATATTGTGAACGGGAGGGGGAGGGGGGGGGGGGGGGGGTAGGCCTAAGTATAAAAATAGTGGTAGCTTATTAACTAATGGTCGGATTGTCATGGAATTTCACATGTAGTAGTTTCAAAAGCAAAATTTGAAACTTGGTTGTGACAGCTCAACTTTTTGAACCTGAGGGGCGGGGGTGAAAAGTCAAAGTTCCCCGGGCAACGCTGGGTGTTACTGCTAGTAAGTATATAAAGAAAAAAACAATTTAACAGTAATTTCTTATGAAGTGGGGTCCACTTGAATTTGTGAGCAGAATTTATACATATGTTGTGTACCTACTGCACTTAGGTTTATTATAGCTGGGGATGCTAAATAACAGAAAAAACCTGAAATAGTGATGAAATACGAAGATAAAAAAACATTTCTAAGAACTTTGATAAGTATTGTGATATGAACCTTTTATCAAATGGGAGTGATAACCATGACACCTGTATCCTGCTAAAATAACAAAAATAATATGACATGTACATTGTATATATAAATAAATAAAACAAGCTTATTTTTTGAAATGTTGTCTATTCCACTAAAGATATTTATAAAAATACAACTACCGGTTTCGGCTTCACACCATCGTCAGGTCTAGTAAACTCAGCTATAACTAGACCTGACGAAACTCAGCTATAACTAGCCATAACTAGACCTGACGATGGTGTGAAGCCGAAACCGGTAGTTGTATTTTTATAAATATCTTTAGTGGAATAGACAACATTTCAAAAAATAAGCTTGTTTTATTTATTTATTACAAATTCCACAATATGTCCGCGTTCCTCAACTTAGTCATTGTATATATATTAATTGATAGCTGAGTTTGCGCTTTTTGTGTTTTTTGATAAAATAGTTACGAAAAGAAATACCTTTCATGTTACTTCTCCAGCTATAGGAAGTGTTGTCGGTGAGGAATTCGATGTTGATCATTCCATGAAATTTCATCTTTCCTGACACCCTGATTCCAAAAGTTTAAAAACAAATTTCTGTCTATTTTCGCATTTCGATGTTACATATTGATATACATTTTTTTTTTTTTTTTTTTTTTTTTTTTTTGTTTCTAAGAATACATTTTTTTTAGGTCGATCCGGCCTCAATCCAAAACCCTAATAAATGAAAATGCAATGAATTTATGAACACAACATTTAGTATGAGGATTTAGGAGCCCCTATGGAAATAAATTATTGACTATTAGCGCAAAGGGTCGAATGGTTTTGGAGGGAACCGGAAAGTTAATTGATTAATTCATTCTGGGGAAGTACATTGCCAGTGAATCATCGACTACTTTTTTTTCTGCTCTATTTCATTTTGTAATTTTTGTGAAAGGCAAATGCATTCAAGTGAATGTCGGATGAAATAAATTGCATTCTTCTTCTCCTCTAACAGAAGAGTGTGTCCGAAATTTTCAATTAGCTTCATCTAATGATCTTTCTGTATTCCTATAAATAACATTGTTGAATAATTTAAATTGTGTAGATTTACAAAGACATGGAGAGCTAGCCCCGCCATTGTGAAAGCCTGACTACAAGCCTGTTGCAGTCGCCCATAACATCACTATATTCACACCCAACTAGTGTCAACAATTGTTCAGTTAAAGTTAAAAAGTGTGTCAATTGGGAATAATGAGATGAAATGGCTGACACAAACTTTATAGTGCAATGTTCAAGGATGCAAAATAGCAATTTAATTTTATTTTTTTGTATTTATTAATTTACATCTTCTAAGATGAGACACGCGGACATATTGTAGAAACTTCCAATAAATAAATTTAAAAAAAAATATTTTTAAAAATATTATATATACCATGGATATAACTAAACCTGACGATGGTATAATGCCGAAATTGTAGTTTACGTATCTTTTTTTTGAGGAATAGATAACATTTCAAAAAATAATTTTGTTTTGTTTAGTTATTAATTTGAAGATACAACTATACAATAAAATGTACAGCCACTGGGCTGGCAAAGTTATACAAAGAAAAAAAAAATGGTATGGTTGGCTTGGGAGAGGAAGAACACCCAGTGGTGACACTTCATGGTAAGTCGAAAAATGTCTGGTGGAGCAAACACAGGACTTAAAAATACCCAGTCAATACGTTCAAATTTATGTTTTACTTGCGAAGAGAATTTCTTTTGCCAATTTATTTATATTTCTTTTTTTGTTAAAGATGGTTTAACCAAGATATTTTACGAAGATTTATATGGTAAAGGCAGGGTTCTTAGGTTTAGGTTTAGGTTTTATGACTCATGCCCGGGCTTTAACAACGAGGTCATATCGCCTACTACCAAAGCGCTCTTTCGTCACTCTGGTGAACATGAGCCCGACTCTACTGTGGGAGTCCTAAATTTTGCCTACCCTAAATTTTTTATTTACCTAGGGTAGGGGTCTTTAACGAGTACCTGAAATCTTACAGGCTCGGGACCATCGCTTAACGTCCGATCCGAAGGACGGCGTGCTTAAGTTTATTTTACCTCCCAGATAAAATAAACTAAGGGCCTCGGTCGGGTTACGAACCCACGACCTTGAGCTCAGAAGTCAAGCACGCATACCACTGAGCTACCGGCGCCCTCTGGCAGGGTTCTTGATGAAGACTGGGTGGCAGTCACCATGGCGACCATATCAGACTGGAGAGCGAACATAACATGTAGTCATTTTGCGGCGATAATCTTAATTATCCAACAAATGTAATGTGAGTGAGGCAGTGTAAGGCTAAAATAGCGGTGTCATCAGCATATGTGACTGTTAGTGTGCTAGGGGTCAGTGTGTATGTCGTGAGTGTATAAACAGCGGGACATGAGGAAATAGCTGAGCCCTAACGGACGGATTCAATCCCATCGATTGTAAACTTAGATTGTGATGGATGGAGAAAGTGAAATTATGTTCTACTATAGCTCTATATATAATATATATATGTTTGTGGTGTAGGAAAAATTATTAATCGTCAATTTCAACAGAATTTCCGACCTCCTGATTCCAAAAATTAAAAAAAAACATGCCTAGGTGTGTGTGTCTGTGAACACGATAATGTTAGCTAGTTATTGTGATTCATTCCCGGGTCTGTACTATATACTACGAGGTCATATCGCCTAATACAAAAGTGCGCTCTTTCTTCGCCCTGGTAGACATGAGCACGACACTCCTATAGGAGTTCTAAATTTCGTCAACCCAGGTTTATTAACCTAGGGTAGAGCTCTTTAACGAGTAACTGACATTTTACAAGCTCCTTTGCTGAAATGTTGGTACACTCTAGTGGCAAGAAATACAACTACGATGAAGTAGTTCTCAAGTCGGCCGCAAGAGGTTGTTTTAAACCAATCAAGATAAACGAAACCCACGGCTTCTAGAGGAGCCCCCTTGAACTAAAATCTAATGAGTTTCCTACCGGCTTTTTATGTTTTCCGATCCCCGATTCCAAAAATGAAAAAAAGATACTTCTCCCTCTAAAACCCAATCGACCAACAAAATCACTAGTTGACTTGCAGATCACTTCTGAATCATTATGTCACATTAATTCTGCAGTAATAATGCATTAGCTCATTCTGTGAGGACAGTCTCTACTCCTTATGCCCGCTGACACGAGGCGTGACGACTTCAGCCGACTCCCCTTCCTTTAGATATCGATATAAGAGGAGACCTTGTAAACTGCTCTCAGAATGTTATTATGACGCAGGTTTTTATTTTTATTTATTTTGTTGTTAAATAACGCATTTTCCTTAAGTAGATGCTCCCTTTGAGCCATCATATGGGCATGTATATTTTTATTTTGACACCACAGGGGGAGGCTACCTTACGGGGGTTAATAACAGATCTTTTTTATTTGTTTGCATTTAAGTTATTTTAAAAATATCACAGATTTTATTTAACAGCTGTTGATTAATAAGTTATTATTTTTTTATTATTTTTTAGTTAGGGAAAGCAATTTTTGAGGCGCTTTATTAACTCAGTGCACGTTGGTTCCATTTCAAATTTGATAAAAAGTGTAAGTTAGAGACTTCATAAGGAATATTTTTTGTGCTAGATTTTTTCATAGAACCAACAATTTTCGTATAAATCAAGCAAATGTCTAAAATAGTTACATGCAACGGTTAGACTGAGAACCACTCCAATGATCTGGCTGAAATTTCGATACAATGCATTGTCATATCTCTATAACAAGGGACTGAAGAAGCGATCAGCAGATTTGAATTAATATGAGGTGCATATAAAAAAAAAATTCTTCTATATTTATAACATAGAAAATGGGAGCCATGGTGGCCTTGCGGGCTAGAGCGTAGGGCTTTAGTCGCATGGTCTCACCATGGTTTGCGGGTTCGAATCCCGTCCGGGGGTGAGTTTTATTTCGTAGATAGAACTGCCTCCCGGGGCCATGGATGTCGTAAATAACTAGATAACACACGGGCATGGCTAATATGCGTCGTACGTAAGACAAAAAAATAAATAAATTAAAAAAAATAACGGAAAATAAACATTAAAAAATGTCGTCAGTGAACCACGAATCTTCTCCAGAAAAAATTAATCTATTAAGTGTTCGCTCTCCCTCCAAAACCAATCGACCGTTTGAGCCAAAAAACAATAGTTGACTTCATACTAAATCTTGTGTCGATAAATCGGCAGTTATAGGGTTTTTGAGTTGAATCTCCCACCTCTGATACCCCCTTCTATCCGGCAGATTTCGCAAAAAATTAATAGATGTCGTTCTTATGGGATTTATATTTGAATTTAAATATAAAATTCCCCTTTTATTGATTTTGCTGAAAATCAATAAGCGTCATCCATAGGGATTTTGGGAACACATATAAAATTTCGTGTTGATACGTTCATTCTTTGTTGGTACATTCATTCTGTTACCACACTACGCTACACTGTCATGGGACTTTTTTTTTTTTTGTTTAAACTTTTTATTTTACTTCCTGAGCTATACATAGTATAGAGAAAGTTATGTAATCAGCCAAAAATTTAATGTTATGTTTTTAACTGAATTTCTTGTTTTCCAACTTCCCATAATAGAAAAATGGGTTAGTGGGCGAAAGAATTTAGATTTATTTCTTGTGTTTCTCTCTCCACTGATTTTTTATTAATAGTCTCTATATATGAAGTTATCCCGAAAATAAATTATTTTCTCGCTCCAGAAAAAATTCTCAGGTGGCCCCTCGGGATTGAAAAAAAAGAGAAGAAAGTCTAACAATATAAAATTAGGTGATTAATTTTTTTTATATGATACATAAACTACATTGTAGTTTCTCAGCAGCATTCGTATGCATACATCATATCACAGACAGATATGAATTTTTTTTTTACATTGAAAAAATCAGGGGTTCAGAAAACTTATAGCTGGGGACGTAGCAAAATTTTACATAATACGAAAATGTTAGTCTAGTAACCGAAAAATACAGCTCAGGACGAAATGGGTTGGTTAATCACTGTTCTTCCAGGTCAGTAACTGGAGAGTACTGGAGTGAGATCTCTATCCAACTTGGTACTAACCTCACATCTGCTATAAAACACAACGACTCACCATAATGTCACTACAGAGAGTCTGTAGCCCGGCCTATTGTGGACTTACTGTCTCATCTTGTAAAGTACCTGCCTACCAGACCACTCGCCTTCCTCAGAGTGTGCCATTCTTTCCCGCTACTTCAAGGTCACTTTCTAAACATACCTACCAGGGAATCTAGTAGAAAGCGCATATTACTCCCCCAGTATACAAAGTATAGAGCAAGTTATGTGATCAGTCACAAATTCCATGTAGAGTTTTCGAAATTTAATATTTTCCGACCCCCTAACTCAAAAAATGAAAACAAATGTTACAATGAATATATGGATTTAAAATGTCATAAGTCCATCCAGATTAAGACGACACTTATAGATATTCAGCCGAATCGCACAATAGAGTCGAGCTCATGTCCACCAGAGTGACGAAAGAGAGCTCTGGTAGTAGGCGATATGACCTCGTAGTAAAAGCCCGGGCATGAGTCATAAAACCTAACCTATATTATAATAATTTATAATATATATTATTATAAATTCAGAATCTTCTTACACATCCCAAAAATGACATTCAGTATGTGAGTTAAAAACCCTATAAGGACGACACTTATTAAATTTCAGCGAAATCAGAAGAAGGGAAAAAGATGGGGTTCAGAGGAGGGGATCCCCAAAACACTAATAATTGCCGATGTATCAAAACGAAATTTAGTATGAGGATTCATGTTCGATTGGTGTTAGAGGGATAGCGAACGTTTTGCTAGAGAAGTACATAATCAGTGATTTATCGACGACATTTGACTTTAAAATGGTACCTCGTCCGAATTATCATCATTGAGACTTCACGTTATACAAGATGGATAACAAATATTGCATAATAGAATCGTGAAGGATCCGGTTAACTGCCGATTTACAAAAATGATATTTCAAGTGAGACTATAATAAAATCGACAACCGTTACCTGATTACATCTTAAACCAAGAAAATTCAGACTAAAATAATTATATAGTATTATTTTAATATAATTTATTAAAGGGCGCCGATAGACCAGAGGTAGCGTAATTGCCTACAGAGGATTGTGTCTTCGAAACCCGGCCGTGAGCCTTAGGTTTTTTTCTGTGGGAGGTGAATAAACCTTAAGCACGCATTAAGTCCTTCAGATGGTACCTGGCCTATACGATGCCAGGTACCCGTTCAAGACCCCTGAGTGAATAAACCTACGTAGGCAAAATTCAGGACTCGCAGAGTAGAGTCGGCCTCATGTATACCGGAGCGCTGTAAGGGCGCTCTGATTGTAGACGATATGACTTCATTGTTAAAGCCCGGGAATCGAACACAACTCACGAACTATAATTATATTATACAGTAGAACCTCTGTAAGTCGAACCTCGATAAGTCGATAACCTCCAAAACTCGAAAAAAAAGTTTTGTTCCTTTCCCTGCAAGCCCCAAAACCTCCATAACTCGAAATCTCAACCCTCTATTAGTCGAAATAATCAGTGAGTCCCTACAAGCCATTTTGGCACACATTTTCCCTCTAAAACTAGAAAAAATAAATTGGACCTCTGTATCTCGAACATAGCAATGTTTTATTTTACAACCTTTACAACTCGATTATTTGAAACTTATCACCTCTATAACTCGAAGAAAAATAAGTTACCGACTTTAAGAATTTGCCGACAATGTACACCATTGTTTCTTAGAAAACAATTTAGGAGTATACAATAAATAGGATTACCAATTATCTAAAGCAAAAAAAAATTACTGACTTTTTTTAACACCTACATATACTACGTATTTTTTATTTTAAGGATGTTTTGAAATAATGTTGATTTATAATAAATATAAATATGTTTGTTACCTCTGTAACTTGAATTTTTATTAAATCACCTCTAACTCAAAATTAGTTAGAATGAATCTTAACCTCTACAAGTCGAGTCAAAATCCGCCTGTCGAAAACTCTATAAATCGAATTTTTTGGCGTCTCCCTTGATGTTCGACTTATAGGTAGAGGTTCTACTGTATATAGCAAGTGTAAATCGTCGGTGTATAACCGGTATTGTACTTCCAAAACAAGAACCAAAAAACTAAGTTTCTGCTCTTCCTCTAACACAAATAGAAAAAAAAAACAATAGTTAATCAAGACATATGTACATACAATACATTCACTTATAGTATTTCGAAATTTACTGTGATCAGGTCTTCCAACCGGTGCGTTATCGGATATGTGGGAAATTGTCAATGCCGCTATTCTCAGAAAATAACATCCACATGATGTCCTGACACAACGGCTTGGGACGGAATGAGTTTTGTTCAATATCGTCGGCGTACAAGGAAAATCAGCTGTCTCCTATTTTAAAAACTCTCCAGGTCCAAAATATTCACTGAACAGCTTGAAATTACAGTACAGTTTCCTATCAAGTGCTATGTGGAATGTTTGCTGTCTAAGAAAATCCATAAAGTGCAGCTAGAAGTATTTGGACTAAGCTGATTTTCCTTGTACGCCCACGATATAATAGTGCATGTTTCATGACGTCATATACAGATGATAGAATAAAGAAATAACAGAAATAAAAGACATATAATAAAATGGTTGACAACTTTCACATTTCAATGTTCATTGAAAAGTTTGGGTTCTTTTGAAAAATCCAACAAACAACTTGAAGAGGAGGAAACCTGAACAAGAAAATGTGTTATTTCTGTTGGTCTGTGTGGTGGGTTCATACAAAGCACCCTCCCCATTATATCACTGATTGCTTCCACTAGCTTTGTACACCCCCGCGCACAATAAGCTGGTAGGCCGTAGGAAGGAGAGAGATCACTTCTGTAGACCAGCAGAGAAGAAAACACTGTATTTTAGCACAAATGGAAAAAGTCTTCGGTGAATAACCTGCAATGTACTTCCCCAGAACGAATTAATCAATTAAGTTGTTGCTCTCCCTCCAAAATCCATTGATTTTAACCGTTTACGGGAAATTAATGGCGCCGTTTTATAAAGTTTTGAATTTAAATAGAAAAGTTTTGTTTACAAAAAGTATTACCCAGAAAGTAGAAAATTTGGACTGGACCGATACAATAAAATAAGTTGGTGTTCTTCTAGACCAGTGGTCGCCAAACCGTAGCTCGCGAGCTGCTGGTAGCTCGCAGGGAAATTTTTGGTAGCTCGCGGGGAAATTTCAGACGCAGCGCTTGGGTTGGCTAATCTGCACTACTCATCCCCCTCATCCCCACTACGCATCCCGCGCTTCTGTCAGTCAGTGTCTGGTGTGTGATCGTGAGTGTAGGTTATTTTCGTCACATCCCCTTCTGTAGAGATTGATGCTGAAGAATTCTCTACTTGTGTCATGCAATATTTTGAAGAAGACAACGCTGCAGTGAAGATGGAACTGATTGATTTTCTAAGTGACCTTTCATTAAAATCACTAACTTCAAGCAATGAAAATATTTGGCCTTTTGGTCCTAAGCAAAAATATCCAATTTTGGTTCAGGTTGGTTTACGAGTGAAGGCAATGTTCACTTCAACATATCTGTGTGAGATTTCATTTTCCGGTATGAAATTCTTTAAAAACAAGTACAGTAACCGGTTGACTGATGAATATTGGACAACTGCATTCGAATGGCTGCTACAACATATGAGCCTAACATTAAAAGAATTGTTGATGACAAAAAAGAGAGCCACCCCTCACATTGAACTATGTTTTTCTAATGCAAATATTTTGTTATATAAATTCTTATGCTATTAATTGCAATGTTAGAAATTGCATTTAATTAGATTTAATATAAACTAGAAATGTATATTTATAGGTAATAAACAACTGTGTGATTTAAACAAAAACATGTATTATTCTCCCCCCCCCCCCCCCCCCCCCCTTCTACTTTGTTGGGTAGCTCACAGTAAAGTTTACGAGCTGTAAAGTAGCACAGTCGCTCAAAAGTTTGGCGACCACTGTTCTAGACAGACGACTGACCTTCAGGCAACATATCAGACAGAAAGCAAATACTGTGAGCGGACTTGTGTTCTCCTTATTCCCGTTACTCCACAGAAAGGCAGCCCTTAATCTAACCAATAGACTCCTCATATACAAGCTTGTGTTGCGGCCAGTGATGACGTATGCATGCCCAGTGTGGGCCGGTCTTGCAAGCAATACCAACTTGAGAACTCTCACTCCCAAAACAAATGCCTTAGATTGGTTGGTATCCGTTCACGATTTTAAATTATAATCTCTGTTTTTGAAAGTTTATTAATTTATTTTCTGTTAATTTCAGTTACTTTGTATTGTTTTTTTAAGAGTTTTTAAAAATTTATTCTCAAGCAGTAGCATTGTTTTTAATTTAATTGATTATTTTTGATTTGTATTTAGTGTATAAGGTTAATGGTTAAGGAACCTTATTGTATAATTGTATTTCTGTAAATGTGACTGTTATAATAAAAACTTCTTCTTCTTTTAAAATATAAAATTTCATGTCGATACATCGGCAATCATTGGGATTTTTTAATTAAATCCCCTTCTCTGATCCCCTTCTTCCGTTACGGCTCACTTATTACCTAAAAATTGTTGACAATAGATCAGAACGAATTTTCACAACACTTGTTAGACTAGCTTATATCCTTGTATGGCATCAGTAATAAATATAATAACACGACCACGAAGTAAAGACGACTTCAGAATCCACTCACCTTTCCCCTCCACAACTTAGCGCGGGTGCCCATTGACTTTGCAAGTGGATGATGTATATTGGTTTGCTTTTTCGTCACAGTTTCATGAGATTACTAGTGTATAAACACTTTTTGAGGTTCCGAGCTAAGATATACATCAATGACTGGGGGGCTAATATAAGGGTCGGAAGTTTGGTGGATCCCCTGGTGGTGAAGTAAAAGGTAAACCCCCCCACTTAAGGGGCATTATATTGATATCAAGAACGTCTTCAATATTGATAACTAAAAACTGTAATAAATATTCCGCACAATAAATAAAAAAATCAATTTAATTTACCATGTTTTACGAACCCACTTCACCTTATTTGGACGATAATCCGTGGGTGTTCCCAAGCTACCAAATTTGGTAAATTTCCATCCATTGATTTATCGTTCATTTGTCTTTATCTGATACCTACTCACCTACGTCAACTTTGGTGTCACCAGAAAAAAACAGTATTGTGTGTAATACAGTGACAAACACTTCATGTAAAAAAAAAATGGAGAATTCCTCAGTATCAGAAGGTATTGTGACGTTGTTGTACTAATATATTATATTATATTTTTAGAAAACTTTTTACTTCCCAAGCAATTTGAAGTAAAGGGGATGTTATGTAATCGGTCTACTGAAATTTCTATTCGATATTGAATTAGTACCTACCGGAATTTAATTTTTCCAACCTGCCTGTTTGTGTATCTGTGAACTAAAGATGTTTAACCAAATAGAAGGAAAGGGAGAATTAACATAAATCTATACCATTTGGGAAAAACTAGGCAAGTCCAAAATCACAGGTTTTCAGGGCAGCGCTTTGAAGTTTTCTGTTTTCAGTGTAAATCGAATTTTTTTGATAAATTATTTTTCAACAATTTCTCCATATTTTATTATGGAATGCATATACAGGGTGTATCGCAAGCAGATGACAATACTCGGGGGGGTGAATGCCCCACTCAAGTACGCTAAGAAACCGGGGTAATAAAAATCCGTTGCAACTTAGTGTAGAAATAAATGAGATTTTAAAATTTTTACGATAACCACGTTTTTTTAGCAAAATGTCCGTAAATATCACTTTTTGGTTAAAGTAAAGTGAAATCTGACTACGCTGTCGTAATCTACGTTAAATTTCCTAATAGGTGACATGTTTTTTGACATGAAAATCGAAACGAATAAAATAGGAGGCTAACGTTTATTTCAAAACAAACACCTGTTTAAATTTTTCGGCAAAGTTTCAGTTTACCGTAATATGTTTTCTCCATTTGCTAGGATGTTCCAAATTCACCAAAAGTTAGCAAAAATATGGCTCTTTAAAAATACCTAATGTTGTTCTCTTTATTGTCTACCATAGCCGGAATGAGACAGCAGAAAAGATGAAAAACATGGGTAAACCTAACATACACAAAGCGAGACTTTTTATAAAATTAACTAATTCATTATTTCAAAAAAATTGAAATTATTTTCAGAGATAAAAAAAGTTTTGTACTGTACATTGTGTTGAAAAAATTATAACAACATATTTGGCAAATTTTCAATTTACCGTAATTTGTTATCTCCATTCGCTAGGATGTTCTAAATTCACCAAATTACTATTATTCTCTGAAATATTAATTAATTATTTTCTCTGAATAAATAAAGTTATATTTGTTTTCCCTAATGTTGGCTTCTGTCGACGATTAGAGAGTAAAAAAAAATAAAAATAATCCTAATCTGTTCAATGGATTTTGAAACTGAAAACAAACGTTAGACGTATTAGCTAATGTAAACATTATTAGATCCAATAAACAGTTTTATGCAAAGATTCGGTTGAGAGACATTAGTCTAAGAGAATCATGCCGGTTTTACACAGCGCGGGAATACGTAGACATGATTTATGCTTACGGGGCTGCTGGAGGCAACGGTCTGCTAGCAGAAAGAATTTACCGTAATCTATTCCCAAATCGACAAAGATGGCCGGATCGGCGAACTATAGAAAATGCCTATCGGATTATGGGAGAAACTGGTTCGATTCCAAGACAACCTGCTAATTATGCCGGTCGACCACGAAGGGATGTCGATGATATTTTAGAGCGGTTTGACAATGATTCGTCCACGAGCACCCGGCGCGTTGGATATCAACTTGGTATATCTCACTCTACTGTTTTTAGGGCTCTTAGGGATGACGAAAGGCGTCCGTATCACCTTACAACTATCCAGGAGTTGCTGCCTCGTGATTATGAATCAAGAATGGAGTTTGCTCAGTGGTTTGTTCAACAGTGTTGCACAGATAGAAATTTTCCTGCTCGCATACTGTGGACCGATGAATCTACATTTACACGTCCTGGAATCTTCAACTCACGCAACTCTCATGTCTGGTCACTAAACAATCCACATGCTGTAAAGGACGCACATTTTCGATACCAGTTCAGTGTAAATGTGTGGTTGGGTGTTTTAGGCAGGTACATGTTGCCCCAGATTATCTTACCCAATCGACTGAACACAGTTGGCTTCCTTACTCTGCTGCAGAATGAAGTATCTCCACTCCTAGAACAAATCTCACCAGAAGCTAGAGAAGGATGTTGGTGGCAGATGGATGGATGTCCAGCCCATAATGGAAGAGTCATAACGGAATGGATGAACGAAAACTTCCCTCGGAGGTGGATTGGACGGTATGGACCTGTGAGATGGCCGGCATGGAGTCCTTACCTGACGACCTTAGATTTTTATGTGCGGGGCACTCTAAAGTCCCGTGTGTACAGCGTACCTATTAATGATAATTTTTTTTATTTTTGAAAATTAATAATGTGATAATTTCAATTTTTTTTAAATAATAAATTAGTTAATTTTATAAAAAGTCTCGCTTTGTGTAAGTTGGGTGTACCCATGTTTTTCATCTTTTCTGCTGTCTCATTCCGGCTATGGTCGTCAATAAAGAGAACAACATTAGGTATTTTTAAAGAGCCATATTTTTGCTAACTTTTGGTGAATTTGGAACATCCTAGCAAATGGAGAAAACAAATTACGGTAAACTGAAACTTTGCCGAAAAATTTAAACAGGTGTTTGTTTTGAAATAAACGTTAGCCTCCTATTTTATTCGTTTCGATTTTCATGTCAAAAAACATGTCACCTATTAGGAAATTTAACGTAGATTACGACAGTGTACTCAGATTTTACTTTACATTAACCAAAAAGTGATATTTACGGACATTTTGCTAAAAAAACGTGGTTATCGTAAAACATTTTTAAATCTCATTTATTTCTACACTAAGTTGAAACGGATTTTTATTACCCCGGTTTCTTAGCGTACTTGAGTGGGGCATTCACCCCCCCGAGTATTGTCATCTGCTTGCGATACACCCTGTATATTTAATTTTGTAATTTTATCATACATTTTTAGAACTTATCTAAAATTGCACCCCCACTTATCTAGTTAATCACCCGAAATCAAAAGAGTTGTCTATTTTATACCATCACTTACCTAGTTATTCACGTACTTATCTAGTTTTTGCCAATGAAAGAAACGTTTCAGAACTGCATAACGGTAATTATCTCTTCACCGCATCTGGGCAAATGTTTGTATAAGCAAGATAAGTACGTTTAACTAATTTTAGGACTCGAACGCGGTTTTGATAAAAATAGATGAATGCAATTGTATAAATCCATAAGTAAATTCCCGAGTTGTCTAAAAATGCCCAATGCGTTTTCAAGGATACCATTGACATTACGACTTGCATACTGTTATACGATGTGTAGGACACCAATATGGGTTGCCCAGAGTATTTACCTCAAATTTCATATGTAGATTCAAAACTCTTTAAGAATGACACATATTAATTTTCTGCAAAATTGGCCGAAAGGGAGAGGGATCATGAGGCTTCAACTAAATAAAACCCGAAGAAACTCCGTTGTATTGAATGTATCGGCACGAAATTCCTTATGTAAATTCAAAACCCTATCAAGGTCGACATTTACTAAGTTTCAGTTAAATCGACCGAAGAGAAGGGGGACAATTCAAAAACCATAATAACTATTAATGTATCGAATATGACATTTTCGACATTATGAAGATTGATAAATCCCTCTATAACTATTGTTTTTTTGCTTTCTTTGAGGTAGCTCAATGGTATGAGTGCTTGCCTTCTGAGCGGCGTGGGTTCGAAACCCTGCCGAGGCCCTTAGTTTATTTTAACTGGGAAGTAAAATAAACTTAAGCACGCCGTCCTTCGGATGGGACATTAAGCGATGGTCCCGAGCCTGTACGAAGTCAGGTACTAATTAAAGACCCCTGCCCTAAGTGAATAAAAATTTAGGACTCCCACAGTAGAGTCAAGCTCATGTCCACCAGAGTGACAAAAGTGCGCTCTGGTAGTAGGCGATATGACCTCGTAGTTAAAGAGTAGTGAAAAATAGATATAAGTATAAATATACTCTGTGATTAATTATATAACGTAAGGGAACTCTTATTAGTCAAAATTAAATAAATTAGAATAATGGAGCAAAAATTACATAAGGAGTCGTGTGAATGGTGAGTAGAACAATAAAATCTATATTTTTTTACTTACGACTGTAATAAATATACAATTTACTTTCATCAAATCAGGACGCGGTAAAACATATACTCCATAATAATATAATAAATCCAATATAATGGAATTTATAATATAATCGATTCAATTAAAATTTTATGAACATTTATGTAACAAATATTAAAAAATGAAGTTTCTGATTTAAAAATATTTATACTTTTTATATTGAAAAAAAGCTGTGCTAGAAGCAGAAATGAATATTGTGGTCGTTAGTGAGAGCACTGTCGGTGTGCGTATCTTTATAACACTTTATCAAACATGACACGCACGCGTTGAGTCCTTAGCGAACCTACGTTTTCACACTTTCACCGCTGGCATTTGTGGCAACAGATGAAGAGTTAAGTAGCCCAATTTTTTTTTTAGATAAGTTCGTGATTTGGGAAGAAGTTTTAAGTGTGTGGAAATTGGTTCAAATAAAGCATTGACGGCGGAAGCAAAAAATAGACATCTATTTGAAAAGGTTAACTAGATGTTATAACAACATTACTTTCTTTTTGTTTAATTATCCTGTAAATCACAAAGCCCCCAAAAAATAATTGATTTCATACTTTTTTCTTGAAAAAGGGAAAAGAGAAGGATAAATTAGTTTCTATTCTTACTTTCCATTTTTCACTCCTAATTTTGTTCAATGTGCTTTCTTTGTGTGTTGAAATCTGTCTTTTTTGGATAAGGTGTCATCGCTAAAGGCTTCAAGTTATCCCACCCACAGGCACATACAAACACATTCTTTGGATTTAAATGGTCGGAGGAAAACATGAAATTTCGATGACTCCATATCGAGTTTTGTACATATCGAGTTGTGGACATATCGAGTTTTGTACTGGACAACTTCTCTCAACTGGGAGGACTGATGCGAGCATCGAGGGTTCTAAGCATTCAGCTTTTGTCCCTTTCCTGGAGCGCTGGGCTTCCTCCTTGCCTTATCGTCTTGTCTTACTTTTATCCGAAGATAATTATCCTTCATGAATTTTCCTTAGCTTATCTCAGAATACTGCCGTGGTCTAATCTTCTTAAAACGTTCCTCCATGATCTCTACCGAATCTGGTCTAAGCATAAACAGGGCATCTACCCGGGAGATGAGCAAACGCAAGACCATATCTTTGTCTTGCAATACGAGCTCTACCTGCTATTTTCCATCAGAAATAAAAAAAAAAAGTAACTCAGTCATTAATGGGGAAAAATCAAATAAATTTCTCATTTAATAAAAAAACTAGTATGAAAAAATTTATTAAAAAAAATATTTTTTATGCTATTTTATAAGTCAATTATTTTTAAATTTAATGTCACGAAAATGGAGTAAAAATAAATTTGGTTAAAGGAAATATATATTTTTTTAAATAATTAATAAATTTAGATCACTATATTATTATTTGTAGAAATTAAATTAAGGAATAGATAATAATACACAATTTCTTTGTCAAACTTCACTATATATTCTCAAATACTAAACTAGTTTTGCCGTGTTCAGGCATGTAGATGCCTAATTATCTATTCCTAGAATGGAGCTTCACAAAGTAAATCTGGAAACCATAAATTATTTAAATTAAGGAGTTTCGATATGTTTTTCCAAATGTTATGGATTATTTGAAATTTACACAATCAAATCTTTAACACATGACGCTCTATCTCTTCAAAAAATCGAATATTTCGACTATTTCGTTTAGCAGATACAAATTAAATTTTAAAAAATTTTCTCCAGTCTCGCTGATTTGGTCTTGGTCACGCGCTCATAGTCTTGGTCTTGTAAAATGTGCACCAAGACTGATTTTGCTCATCACTATGTGGGACTGTCCTTGACTCATATAATATGTTGGTGGATGTCAGGTGCTGAAGTTCGCTCCTTTGAGCTTCAGGATCCAATCCCCCAACACTTTGAAATCCTCAGCCAGGAAGATCTTCGACTGTCTGCATGTGGTTATTTCTCTCCATGACTTTTACAAAAGGTCTCCAGTAAATTTTTTTGGGTTCGGTATGCTTTGATGATCCTAGAACTAGCTCTGGCCCCATGAAGGTCTTAGTTCTTCGTTTTTCTACAATCTGGTTCTGAGATGTATTAGATATTTTTTGTCCAAATAGATGAGAAGAGAGCCGAAGAGGAGGGCAGATGAAGTAGACTAGTTTTTGCCTGCTATGGGCCTATGAACTAGAACAGATGACCTTTATAGACATGGATGGGATGACGGGGCCCGCCGCTCCTCGGTAAGTAGTCCGTGACTTGAACTTCAGCTGGCTCTTTTTGTTGAACTAAACCTGAAGCCATCACACAGGGCAAGTTAGAGCTCTGGGATGTACTTCCCCAGCTCAAATTAACCTACAAAGTTTTCGCTCTCCCCTCAAACCAAACTACCAAATCGGTGTCTTAATCATGGACTTTCGAATTTTAATATATTTCATGTAAATAGATTCTTTAGATTGACAGTTAAAAGAATGAGAGTATTTGAGTCATCAGGATGGACAACGAGCAGTGCTGGATTACCCAATAGGCCGGACTAGGCCATGGCCTGGGGCCCCCGTCAATGAAGGGCCCCCGTAAAAATCAAAAATGGATTTAAAAAATAAAAAAAAAAAAATTATTTCGAAAAATTCAAAATTATAAATTTTTTTTATTCATTAAAAATTTACCAATGAATCAAATTTATCTTTGATCATTTTTTTATATCTATACATTCATCATATCTACCATTGTATTTACGGCAAATAATTTTTTGAATCAATTTATGATTCCAAGTGTTTATTCATCTCAAGTTTCTACTTTCAAATTGCGCGCTCAAGAACACAACCTTTTCTTGTTTCATGATCGAAACAAGAATGTTGATTTGAATAGTGAGGAATCGAGTTGTGTTTTATCTGAATAATAGTGATTGAATAATATTTATAAAAAAAAACTACGAGTTTGCTTTCAGAAGGTGAGTTATGTTTTATATTCCATATTTACACATACAAAACACACTGATCTGATTCAATCGAAATGTCTACTTTTGTTATACTTTTTTAGTCGAACTTCTCTTATAACTTAAAACTATTGAAAATATTATCATTTCTATTCTAAGTATGAGGTGATCGAATTTCAAAATTTTGATGAAAAGATTGATCAAATACGAAACTTTTAAAATGTATTTCATGTTTATACCTTAGAAATAATATAAATCCTTTGTTAAATCCATATAAATGCATAAATAAACATTTTATTGCAGTTTGTAAAAAAAGGGGGGCCCCAAAAATTTTAGTATATTACAACCAACGATACCATTTGCGCTAATATTCAATAGTTGACATACATAGGGGCTCCTAAGGCCTCATACTAAATTTTGTGTCGATAAATTCATTACATCGGCAGTTATTAGAGTTTTTGAATTGAGCCTTTCCCCTGAAGCCCCTTCCTGTCAGCCGATATCGCTGAAATTTGATAGGTTACGTCCTCATTGATTTGGCTGAAAAACATATATTCTCGATACATTCATTGCATCGGCAGTTATCGTGTTCATTGACAGACAGATTTATTTTTTCATATTTGGAATCTAGAGGTCGGAAAACAAGAAATTCCGTTGAAAACTACGCATCAAATTTTTGACCGATTACATAAATTCTTCTATACTTTTACAGCTGGAGAAGTAAAAACAAATAATGTTAACGTTATCATTAAAATCATGATAAAAATGTTACAATTTCCTTCCGTCAAGGTTAGGTTAGGTTTTATGACTCATGCCCGGGCTTTAACAACGAGGTCATATCGCCTACTACCAAAGCGCTCTTTCGTCACTCTGGTGGACATGAGCCCGACTCTACTGTGGGAGTCCTAAATTTTGCCTACCCTAAATTTTTATTCACCTAGGACAGGGATCTTTAACGAGTATCTGACATCGTACAGGCTCGGGACCATCGCTTAACGTCCCATCCGAAGGACGGCGTGCTTAAGTTTATTTTACCTCCCAGATAAAATAAACTAAGGGCCTCGGTCGGGTTACGAACCCACGACCTTGAGCTCAGAAGTCAAGCACGCATACCACTGAGCTACCGGCGCCCTCACGCCCCCCTTCCGTCAAGGTAAACATAAGATAAAGGGAGAAACCATTTTAAGACAATGTTAGACGAGTTATGTAAGAGGAAACATGAAACTATTAACTTAGAAGGAAACGTGCTGTTGTAATTGAGGGGGGGTACACGAGCATTCACGAGCAGAGCCACTTTCAGCAAGTGGGGGGGGGGGGGGGGGGGGGGGGGGGGATTACCTCACTTTCCAAAAGTTGAAGAGCAATATGGGTCGAGTAGTAAGTTGGTTTTATGATTCATGCCTGGGCTTTACCTACAAGGTCATATTGCCTACTATAAAGCGCTCTTCCGTCACTGGTGGACATGAACGCGTGACACCGTACAGGCTCGGGACCATCGCTTAACTTTCCAACCGAAGGATAGCGTGCTCAAGGTTTTTTTACTCCCAGATAAAAAACCTAAGGGCCTCGACCTAGTTTCAAACCCGCGATCTTGAGCATAAGCAAGCACGGATACCAATGAGCTACCGGCGCACTCAAGTAGTGTCTACTCACTTTGAAAATTCCATTAAAATAAAATTTCATCTATGATTCCCCGGAATAGTACTTCCGCAGCATCAATCAGTCAATTAAGTTTTGGAAAAATCTAACTATCATACCAAATCGATAATAACACTTTTGAGCAAGGTTCTAGATCACTTGAGGGTCTCGTCGTGCTAATATAATAACCCATCAATATAATTACTTCCTAAAAAGGTTTTTTATTACTTAATTATAACTAGTATTATAATTTATTCATATCTTTCTGAGTTATTTCTGATAGTCAGCCATGAACCAAATTGTATGCTTAAGTGTACATTGAATAGACTTCGCGGCTATATTACTCGAAATAATTTTTGAGATATCGATCGAGTACACAAGCATCATAAACCAAAATTCTAATCAAAAATTATTTTAATCTAATATAATTTTTTAATAAGTCATTTGTGGAGTATCAGTAAAATGTCGGTAAAACGCAACAATTTTGGTCAAATATTTACAAAAATGGTCAAAATGCACTTAAGGGACTTCGAAACGAGAAATTTCGTTGAAAACTTGATCTCACATTTTCGCCAGATAATCCCGATATTGATATTAACTTTTTGGAATTATGATTTATATTTCAATGGTTTATGATTAACGATTTGGCCTCAAAAACTTCTGAAGATTTATTTTAGAAGAGACTTTCAAGTCTCCTGAGTTGCAACAAACCAAAATTCTATATAATATTGAATACATTAAATGGTATAACTCATATAAAAAATAATTTATTCAAAAAATCTTACAATTGTTTATCTATTTTGATTTTTTCACAAGATAAAGCTATTCGAAATGTCTTCCCACGAGCGCACAATTAAACAAAAAAATTGTACAAAAACAATACGTAGCTCCCAAAGCGTTGCATGAAAATTGCTTGCAAATATACAAAAATTCACACTAAAGAGTACCTTTAAAGTTAGTTAATTACTATGACTCATGCCCGAGCTTTAACTACGAGGTCATATCGCCTGCTACCAGAGAGCTCTTTCGTTACTCTACTGTGGGATTCCAACATTGTGCATAAAACAGGTTTAATCACTTAAGGGGTCTTTAACGAGTATCTTACTTCGTACAGGCTCAGGGCCATCTCGTAACGACCCATTCGAAGAACGGCGTGTTCAAGGTTTTTTTTACCTCCCAATTAAAAAAACCTAACACTTCGGCCGGGCTTCGAACCCGAGATCTTGAGCTCAGTAGGCTAGCATGCGACCTCTGAGCTACCGGGGTATAATATCAATTATTTAAAGAAATATGAAGAACAATTTGGACGTAAGAAGTAAAGTTAACCGATGTGTAAAAAATAAATATATTTGGGAGCCCGTAAGGCCAATTAAGTGTTGTTTATCCAACACATTTATTATAAAAAAATTTAAATGCATAGCAATTAAAGCTAACGTTATAAGGTGTACCATCCATATATTACGAGAAAAAAACGAATGATTACGGGTTCCAACAATATTCCATTAAGAAGGTATTAATTAAAACTTTCCAAGGAGTTAGTGCGTAGATATATCGGTTCGTAAGACAATGGGCCTTCTGGAGGTTCCGGTCAGACCCAAGTGAACCAGGAGTTCCAGAGGATGAATGTTGGGGGAACTGTCTGACCACTTTCACTGGAGGTTGTAGGGCCGGAGAAGCTCCAACAAGAGGTGAGGAGGATTGGTGAGGTGTTGGGTAAACTTAGGTTGGGAGGTGAGGAGGAGTAGCAAGTGAGGGTGTACTGGGTGAACTTCAGGTTGGGAGGAGAGGAGTAACACGTGAGGGTGTACTGGGGGAACTTCAGGTTGGGAGGAGAGGAGTAGCACGTGAGGGTGTACTGGGGGAACTTCAGATTGGGAGGAGAGGAGTAGCACGTGAGGGTGTACTGGGTGAACTTCAGGTTGGGAGGAGAGGAGTAACACGTGAGGGTGTACTGGGGGAACATCAGGTTGGGAGGAGAGGAGTAGCACGTGAGGGTGTACTGGGGGAACTTCAGATTAGAGCGTTATATCGAGGAAAAAATACTCACAAAATTATTCAAAAGGGCCGAGGATGATACGGGTCCTTTACTGTATTTCGTTTTTTTACGCAAGGGACAACGCGGGACATAATTTTTGACACTAATGGGACCTTTTTCTGAAAATCGCAAAACTATTGTGTAGGTAATTGTTGGTACTTTGAATCGGACATCTTATACTTATTTTTCTATATTTCTCATCAACCCCATAATTACCTAAATGTGTTGCGTGTTGCATGAATACCACTTCAACAGCTACGAAATTACTCATGTGTTATTATCTGCATTTTTGTCAATTTCAACTGTGATGAAAGTCTGCCTTATCTCTTTAGATGATTGGTCGGTTTGCCTATGGGGAAAAATTGTTTGTTTTGATAAAGGTTCACTTAATAAAGTAATTTTTGGGGTGGGACGTTAAGCGATGGTCCCGAGCCTGTACGATTGCAGGTACTCGTTAAAGACCCCTGCCCTAGGTGAATAAAAATTTAGGGTAGTCAAAATTTAGGACTCCCACAGTAGAGTCGGGCTATGTCCACCAGAGTGACGAAAGAGCGCTCTGGTAGTAGGCGATATGACCTCGTAGTTAAAGCCCGCGCATGAGTCATAAAACCTAGTATTTTTTGAGAAAGATGTCTAATATTTAGGGAAGAAAACACCATACATCTAGCCGCATATGTAAGCTACCTAACAACGCAGTTTGATTGTAGAGTTGTGCAACAGATGCATTTTTCTGGTATATAACAGACGTTTCTGACATCAGGGCCAAGATATGAAGGTGCTGCCGAACTTTGAGGATTTATGAATAACCAAAGAAAGAGGACGCCGGTAGCTCAGTGGTATGCTGCGTGCTTGCTTACTAAGCTCAAGTTCGCGGATTCGAAACCTGGTCGAGGCCCTTAGTTTATTTTATCTGGGTGGTAAAACTTAAACACACCGCCCTTCGGATGAGACGTTAAACGATGGTCCCAAGCCTGTACGATGTCAGGTACTCGTTATAGACCCCTATCCTTGGTGAATAAAAATTTAGGGTAGGTATTAACTCCCATAGTAGAGTCTGGCTCATGTCCACAAGTGACAAAAGAGCGCTCTGGTAGTTGGCGATATGACCACTATACTATAAGTAATAATAAATTAATTACTGTACATAATTTGTTTAAATGTTTTCATTACTCATCCGACTGCTTTATTACACATAGTTTTTTTAGGTATATGATATTATATAATCTAGAAGCCCGACTCAACTGTGGGACTTCTGAATTTTGCGTACCCAGGTTCAATTAGGGTAGGGATCAATAATAAGTTACCTGACATAGCACAAGAGTGCTCTGGTAGTAGGCGATATGACCTCGTAGCTAAAGCCCGGGCATGATTTGCAATAGCTATCTTCTAGAGTTATGGTCTCACTTTATACAGAAAGTCACCCTTTAATACAACTTAACTCCGATGTATTCATATAAAATTAAGAATCCTCCACTTACTTTTCTTCTTCTACGGGGACCTCATGGACGACAAAACTTCTAGTAACTCTCTCCAATCTGAAAAAAAAAGTTATTTGTTAATATATATCATTTATTTTTATTTATTCCTTTTTTATAGTGAAACATAAAATGTATTATCCTATTCTAATGGAGACCATCAAAAAAGAAGGAAGTAGCGAGTTATAGAACATTTTTGTCTATTCGATAGTATAAATCCTTAACCTATATAAAAACTATCCTCTTATAAATGATGATATGGCGGCCATATTTGTACATTTTTATACCAACCCTCTTGTACCTCTTCATCCCCTCCCATCGCTCCTCTGCCTCCTTGTCCAACCCTCCTCTTTCTGCAACTCCCCGCCTCCCTACGTCCGTCATTCCCCTTCCTTTGTATTTTCTTACCATCAATTCTTACTATCTTTGTATTTAGTTTATTTATTCACTTAATTTAACATCTCTCTTAAATCAATATTATTTCAAACCGTCTGAGCATCCTCCCCTCTCTTATATTTTACATGTACAGTAAAATCCGGTTATAACGATATTCAAGGAACCAAGAAAAATACATCGTTATATCCGGAACCAAACTGTTAGACCTACATACAAATATATGGGCTTGTTAGTGAAAAAAAAAAAAGGTGTTTTACAATGATCATAACGAGAAAGTTTACATATTTTTATTTACTTTTCAAAATTTACATAAAATTTACTTACATAAATTTGTAACTGTATACATAAATTGTGTATATACGTACATATGTATTAATTTTCCACAAAAAAATCAGTTATTTTAGTTTGTTTGCTTTTTTTTAAGTATAAATTTCTGCTTATATGGTTATGAAGTTCCGAAGTCACGATTCCTACGGAGACACAGGATAAACTAATCTGAAACTAGGAATATACGCACTAGAAGGGAAGAAGGGAGTTCGAAGAAAATTTGACAAGAGGGAAATGGTATATTTAGAAATGGAATGACTCATTGCGCTCCGAAAGAGTAAACAAGAACCATGTTTAAAATCCTTTTCTATAATGTTCGTATTTTTCGTCCGTTCAAAACTCATACCGTTTTACCCAATTATGTATGTATGTGCGTATGTACATACATATTATATCGTTATAACCGGAATGAAAAAACAAATTTTTCTTATGTTTTAGATAGTTTTATACGGAATATCGTTATACCTAACATCGTTATATCCGGATTTATTTCTTCACTTTTAAATAGCAAACCTAACTAGATACGGGTTTTACATTGTTATATCCGGAAAACCGTTACATCAGGAATCGTTATAAAAGGATTTTACTGTATCTTCTTTTCGTATTTGTATTATATATCTATTTTCCATTTAGTTAAGGTGTTAATTTATCTATTTATATTTATATTTATACTCTCCACAGTAGCACTAATTTAAGTTTTTTTTTTTGTGTGTGTTTCTTTTTAGGGCTAACTGACATTTTATTATTTTGACTCTGTATGTATTTATTCTTCGGGAACTTCGGTCTCAGGATAAAAATGTATTTTCATTTAATTTGTACAGATACTCTACCTCTAGGTCTTTCATATCTGTTCCATGATGTAACAGACATATTTCTTCATTCTAATGACACAACTTTCGGACGCACTTCTCGTTCATTCTACACGCCACCTCTAAGCCATCGGCGCCCTTATAGGACTGAAGATGACCTTTTGTACCTCCTGAAATCTACTAATAATAAAAGACCTGATCCGGGAGGGAATACGGAGGGGAAGGGGAATGTAATGAAAATAATTATTATCTTTAAAAAAAAAAAAAAAAAAACCTACTTTCCCTAGAATAATAAAACTAGATATAATATTCTGTAAGTCGCATAAACATCATTTATTCCCTCTTAGCAACTATGATTTCAATAAATAATAGTCACTGCTGTGTTATAAAAACGAATGGGTTATCGAAAGTTTTATGCGCCCATCATAAAAATTCCTGCATAGCGGCAGAGCAGAGTCTTTCGTAAGTGCAAAGCGTTCACTATTGATAGAGATTGTCTTGCAACGCATTTCTCTAAAGAAAGTACGTGAAATAATTTTCTTTCTTTTAATAACAATTTTCACTTTTGGTCTTTAAAAAAGTGCTTGAAATGTTTGCAATCGAATACATTTTCACTTTCCATCTTGACTCTTTTTTTATTCTGATAATTTGGCTTAGAAGCGATAGTTGTCTTCAGGGACTCTAATAAATGCCATTGTAATTAATGTATTAAAAACCCCATAAGGACGACACCTATTATGACAAAATTTATTCAGCGGAATCGACCAAAAGGAGGGGGCAGATCAGAAGGGTGCCTCAACTCAAAAACCCTAAAAACTGCCGATAAAATGAATATATCGAAAAAGTATGAGAATTCAGAAGCCGCAGTCGTGTTTGGGGTTCCTAAAGTTTCATGGTGGCCCTATATATGCAGATGAAGTCTGAAACATATTGCTGAACCATCTAGCCCGACTTCAGAAAGTTAAAGTACAGTTCAGTTGTTATAAAGTATTAAATGCTGAAAATATGGGAAATCAGTGAAGCCTGGTGAGGTTTCTGTTCCAAGCGGGTGACCAGCTCCAAACAGAACCCCGTTAGCATCAACTGTAGTTTGTGCCAGTCTTGAGAGTATAACACCTCTTTCATGAAGGAAAAAAAGAAAACACAACTAAAAAAAAAGTCTCCCTTCAAAATCAATCGACTTTTTGTGTTAGAAGTCAATAGTTGACTTTCAGAGAGGCAACTGAATCCTCATACTAAATGTTGTGTTGAAATATTCACTTAATTGGACGTTATTAGAGTTTTGAGCCACGCCTCCCTCCTCTGATCCTCCCACCCCTTCCCCTTGGCCGATTTCGAGGAAAATGAATATGTGCCGCCCTTATGGGATTTTGAATCTAAATACAGTAAAAATCGTTTAAAAGAACACCGGTTGTAAAAACATATCGATTATAAGAACGAAATTTCTAGTTCCCGACCAGCTTTAATACAACTTAATGTAAAAAATATCTGGTTATAAGAACATCGTTAGTAAGAACATATCGCTTTTAGTAACCTAAAGTTAATGGATTTCCGAGAAAACAAACCTTTTATAAGAACTTCATGAGAAAACAAATCCCTGGAAACAGGAGTTCAGACATAAAATATTCTACGAAAATAGTAATAAATTATTTTCATGGAATGTTTCCGTCATTATTTTCTGACTACACATTCTCTCTCAGTTCTCTGCAGTTGTTCAAACAGGACGGTGCAATGAGTGAAAAAAGAAAGAAAAATCTTTACGGTGGAGGAAAAACTCAATATAATTTCTCGTTTGGAAAATAGAGAAAAAATGGAGCTTTAGGTTCAAAGGAGTGCAAACATTCCGATAAATGGACCAATTTTGCAAGTAAAAACAAATGATTTTGCAAAACTGTTGTTACTAAATGCGGTTGCTAATTTCAACCCCTTAAAAATAGTTCCAGAGGAAAGAGGCTTCAACTTCCAAAAAATGGATCGATAATTAAACAGAAAAAAATTGATTACCGGATATAGCAACTATCGGGTTTAAGAACCAAGTTCAGACGGTCCCTTGGATGTTCTTATAAACGAGTTTTACTGTATAAAATTTCATGTCGATATATTCATTGTATCGAGAGTTATCATATTCATAGATTAATTTTTTTTTGTTATTTTTGGTATTAGGAGGTCAGAAAAGTTCCTCATGCGGCGGCGTCCAGACTGCAGAAGACGTACCTAGTTCTCGAATGCCCGCTATACGGGCCTAGGGGGGAGTTGATACGCCGGACAGGATCGCATCTGGGAACTGATGAGTGAGACTGATTACCCAGAGTTCAGTCGATTCGTCGCCTCCTGGCGGAGGGTAAAGAAAGCAGTATAACGTTAACCGCTGGGTGCTCTAACACGGCCCACCTGCGACCATCCCCTGTGCAACTCAGCCATGATCTTGAGCTCACGCGGGAAATGCCAATAAGGTAAGTTGGTGGACCCAGTGGCTGGGTCCTACAACATTAATAAAAATTAGAAAACAGCAGAATAACAAACATATTTCCCCCTTTATGCGGCGGAAGCCCCCTTCAGAAGCCGGTACACCCGGAAAAAAAAACATCGAATTCCTTACCGATTACATAACTTCCCCTCTACTTCATATCGCTGGGCAAGTAAAAAGGCGAAAGATTAAATGAAGTTGGAGAGGAGTGAAAACGGAGGGGGGAAATAATGGTTTCACACTTTTTCCGGTTATCGCATGAAATCAGCTTCAGGCCAAGTAGTTTCTCCTGGGGCTATTAGTTTTAATACATCTAACAAATACCAAGTAATAATAACAATTATCACAATATCTTTAATACCAAAGTCAATCAACAAAATAATCAATTAGTAACCAAATTTATTGTTGAGACAGCATACATCACAATGTTGGAACCAATCAAGGTAACGATCTGTTTTAGACCGATATGAAGACTGCTTTTAAGTAATGAACATAAATAATGCATTTCGAATTAATGCAGTTGCAATAATATTTGACACATTAATTTCCATAAGTCACTAATTGAATTTCATACAATTATACGGTTTGAAATTAAATCAGGCATTTCAAAAACGTGATACATTTTTGCTTTTGTGACTCATGCCCGGGCATTAACAATGAGGTCATATCGAGGATTCCTAAAGTTTGCCTACCCAGGTTTTGTCTTTACCTGACATCGCACAGGCTCGGGTCAGCGCTTAACGTCCCATCTGAAGGACGTGCTCAAACCCACGAAGTTAAGCTCAATAAGCAAGCATGTCACCTCTAAGCTACCAACGCCCTTATATATATTTAACAAAAATTGAGAATAAAAACTCATTACTCTTGGTCATAATGTATACATTGATTTAACTTTATTTTTTAAATTTTTTTTTTATTTAGTCACAACACCAGGATTACTTTTTTTCGATCTTAAAAACTTGAACAAATTTCAGAAGCAAAAAAAATAAAAAATTTAACAGCAAGATTGACAACTGAAGCGGAAGAGTGTCAACTCATGAGGTGAGTGTCCGGTCTTTTAAAAGTGCTGCCCTCGTCGTCACACGCGGCAAACTTGCCAACTACAAATCTAGTTATGAACTAAGTAGTGAAATCAAAAATAAACGGAATAAAATTGAAGGAATACGATAATCGCGTAAGTACCCAAATCTTATCCTCAAGTTCGCGGGTTCGAAACTCGGCCGTGGCCCTTAGGTGTTTTAACTGGGAAGTGAAAAAACGATGAGCATACCTCCGCCGCGGCGCGCCGGTTGGAACGCCAAGTGATGTTCGCGAGCCTGTACGATGTCAGGTACTCGTTAAAAAGCCTACCTGGGCGCTCTGGTAGAAGGCGATATGACCTCACTGTTAAAAGCCCCGGTATGAGTCACAATAACTAACTTATCATAAAACATCCAACCTTACATCCTTGTTAAAATTTTGCTAGGCCCCTGCAAGCGCGAGGTCCAAATTGGTCCCTTTTTCGGTTTAGTTTGTTCGTTTTTGTGACTCATTTTCGCTTTAGTGTAGGGCTGACATTCCTTAGACGTCAACAAAAGTCTCTACTCGTCTGCTTCCCAAGCGCGATTGACGACTTGGAGGTGAAAGTATTCCTGACCACAATGTCAACTTGTCACAAAGTGCACTCTATATTGCATATCTTGGTTTGTATAATGACTCACAATCTTCTAAATTCATATTACAGTTTGACGTTGCGCTGCTCCGATTCTATCTGATGTCCAGTATTTGAGGAACATTTCTTTTGTAACAAATATCTGTCATTGGAACAGTAAGATCATAGCTCCTGAAGGTATAAGCTTCTTTTTGGAACTGGTATTTTTTTCACTATTTTGCTCCTGAAGCCATATAGATCAGGAACGCCTCGGCGCCGAGTTTAGCATTTCTATCTCTGTGCTTTACCTACTCGGAAAAATATCTGTTCAAACTATTTAGGGATTTGTAACAGGTACCTAGTTCTTTGGAGCAGTTCCTCTTGGTTTAAAGGAGCAATTTTCGACGTCCCTAATTCTATCCTAGATCTTGTGTATGTAAGTACAGTATACATTATATAACTATGACATACATAAGTAATAACTTGACAGAAAAAGAGATCCGGACAAAAGTAATTACTCCCGCAACATTGTAACAATAATGCTACATAAAATAATTGAAAAAGGAAGCAGTAATGAAAGCTAACAACCAGAGCTCACCTTGACCATCAAACCACAAACAAGCTTCTCTCATTACCTAATACAGTTAAATATACGAATATACTTACATATACTTACATACTTTTCATGAAATAGGATACATATGAGTTACCATTAATTCAATAGTTGCTACATATCGAGAGTGAAGTATATAAGTATGTGAATATGTATATCACCTGTGGTTTGAAATTGAAGACTTATACATGCAGTATGTACGGCATACGCAGGGGCGTAGTCAGTATTTTGAGCAGGGGGGGGGGGGGGGGGGGGGCTAAGTTAGGTTACAGGGGGGAGGGGGGTTTAAAAAGTAAATTCTTTTTTTTTTAGCTAATTTCAAAAATTCATTTAACATATCAATTAATACATTTTTTCTAGTCTGGCGGGGGTAAAATGTTTTTTTACATGTTTTCCAAGCATTTTCACCTTTAAAATTTGATTTATCTGTCTATTAGGTTATCTGTCTGAATCTCTAGGCTCTTCAATTCAATTATAAAATAATTCAAGATTTTGTAATAATTTTATGCAAATATGGAAAACAGTCAAAACGGAACGGAACTTTAGACGAAAACATCGTCAAAACCTCAAAACAAACTGTCTCGTGAACACAAACACAGTGAACAGTTACAGCACATGGCCTGCGGCCTGCACTTACAACAGCTGATTGCTGATTTAGGAGTCAGAAGAACGGGAAATTTGATGATCCTATGGTAATTTGCAAGCAATGCATTTTTAATAAAAACTATTTTTTTAGTTTATTTAATTTTTATATTTTTATTTCTCTGGCCAGGGGGGGGGCACGTGCCCCCCCCCCCCCTGGCTACGCCCATGGGCATACGTACTAATGTGAAGACGCTATATTTCCCTGGACTTCCTCAACTATACAAAGTATAGAGAAAGTTATGTAATCGGTCAGAAATTACATGTTCAGTTTTCACAGAAAATTCATGTTTTCAAAAAATAAAAAAACTGATGTCTGTTTGTGAACATAGTATCTCCGGATAGAATGAATATGTCAACACGAAATTGTATATGTATATCCACAACTCTGTAAGGACAACACCTACTGAGTTTCAGTCAAATCGGTCAAAGGGATGAGGTTCTATGTAAAATCTGAGGACAACCTGGCAATTGTATTAGAATAAAGTTAAAAATTTAGCAAATTTAAAAAAAATGAGTTTCAAAACTAACTTTTAGGACGCTTTCTAAAATGTATCCCTTATACAATGTGACTTTCAGTATTCCCTACAAAATTTATTTCAAGAGATTTTTGATTAGGACATATGGTTTCAATCTTTGTCAGATTTCTGCCAAAATCTAATCAGAACTACGTTAGCACATCTGACTTCTTCATATCAAAATTCAAGTTCATAGCAACGTTAGAACGTTCACAACTTTCCAATCACATACAAACGCACACGCACAGACAGACATCATCAAAATCTGTGGATTTTGAAACGTGAAAATTCATTGAAAACTCGAGATTTTCGAAC